>CM031241.1:691981690-694381690 GCA_018340775.1 Taxus wallichiana var. yunnanensis
TACTGAGTCAAAAACAAGGGGACCGGAGGGATAACAAAGGAAACACAAAACAAACCGAAAGCAAACACACACGAAAGAAAACACACAACAAAAAGCAACCGTACAAAGAAGAGAGCAAGCTCTACTTCCGAAGATCTTGAGATGTTGCCCGCTATAGGGAAGCGGGAGTTCAGCTCCATTTAGATACGAGAGATAGAAACTATTCTCTCCATTGAGTCGCTTGATTTTGAAGGGCCCTCTCCATAGGGAATCAAATTTTCCGTGCATGCCCTTTGGCTCTCTTCGCTTGTCCCATAAGAGGACAAGATCTCCCACTTGAAAATTTCTCTGCTTGGCCTTCTTGTCAAAAAGCCTCTTGACTTGATTCGATGTTCGGTGATCATGTCGATCACTCTTACTCTCTTTTCTTCAAGTTCCGCAAGATACATGATTCTCTTTTCTAGAGAATTCTGGAAAGTTTCATCTTCAATTGCTCGTGCCAAGCGCAGAGCAGGAAGTTAAGCAGAAATAGGAAGCTCGGCATCAGTGTCATATAACACTTGAAAAGGTGACATGCCGAGAGATCTCTTAGAGTAATGTGGTCCGCCCACAAAGCATCGTACAAAGACTTGTGCCACATCCGCTGATTCTCATCTACTAATTTTCGTATGATGGTCACCAAGTTCTTATTACTGGATTCCGCCTGACCATTTCCCTGAGGGTAATAATCCAAGGCATGTGCTAAAGTTATCCCATATTCATAGCAAAAACTAATAACTTCCCGGGAGGAGAAGTTAGAAGCATTATCAGCAACGATTTTGTTTGGAACGCCAAACCTGACAATGATATTTTCTTTGATAAAACTGCAAACCACCTCAGAAGTGGCATGCTTGACAGGTATGGCTTCCACCCACTTGGTGAAGTAATCCATTGCTGTAAGGACATAGCTATGTCCAGCACTCGATTGAGGATTGAGTGCGCCAATAAAATCAATTCCCCATTGCCTGAATGGTTCATTGATGATGACCGGCCTTAGGGGAAGGGCAGCCAACTTGGGCTTGCCGACAAATTGCTGACAGGGTTCACACTTTGCCACCCGTGCCGCATCTTGAAAGAGCGTTGGCAATAATACAGCTCGAATGATCTTGTGTGCTGTCACGGAAGAAGAAAAATGGCCTCCACAGGCTGAATTGTGAAAACTTTCCAGCAGTTTTACTTGCTGGGGCTTGTCAACACATCGCAGGAAGACACCGTCTATCCCGCGCTTATATAAACCGTCATCCCAGATGACATATTTAGCTGCTCTGAGCTTTATAGTGCGCTTCTCCCTCGCAGTTAGGTGCATTGGGCATTCGCCGTAGGTAAGGAAGAAAGCGATGTCGGAGTACCACTCGTCACTAGTTGCAACAAATAGAACCAGAGGTAGAGAATCAGGCTCCTTTAGAGGGCTTTGCTCTTCGTTGGCACAATCTTCTTTTCCTTTAGGGCCTTCTAAATTTTCATTTTCAGCCATTAGCTGACACAGGCCTTTGCCCCTCACCAGCTTGGTAGGTTTAATATCCAGGTCATATTCCTGGACCTTTGCGATCCAATTCCCTCTCAAGCTTCCTAACTCCTCTTTGAGTTAGAATTGATTTTACCGCCGTGTCGGACCAAAGACACCACCGTATGCGAGTTTAGAATGTAATACCTGAAATTCTTCACTGCTTTGACAACGGCAAAGGCATGCTTTTCCAATTGAGTCATCTTCAACTCGTGAGGCTTGAGGGGAGAACTCATGAATGCAATCGGGGATTCAATGTCTTCGGAATTCTTTTGCATTAAGATTGCAGACACAGTATGTTCCGATGCGTAGCTATACATGATGAAGTCCTTGGAGAAGTCGGGACATACCAGGACTGGTGCATGAGCAACAGAAGCTTTTATTTCTTCAAATGACCTTTTCCCTTCTTCACTCCATCTGAAAGTGGGTGATCCTTTCATCATGTTCAGTATGTGGCAAGTCTTCTCAAAGAAAGTCAGAACAAATGCCTAAGAAAGTTCACCTTTCAAGAAAGAATGAACACCGGCCTTGCTTTAGAGGCGAGTAAGGCTCAATAGCCTTAACTCTTTCAAGATTCATCTTTGTCCCTTCTTTGCTAACCACATGCCCTAAAGAACTTCCTTCCGTGACCCCAAAAACAGACTTTTTTGGGTTTAAGGAAATTCCATGTTCTCTGCATCTGGCCAATACTTGCTCCAAGTGATCACAATGATTACTTCGTTGTTTAGAGAACACGGTTAAGTCATCTAGATAAACTACAATGACTTTTCCCATCATACCTTTGAATGCGAAGTCCATGGCCCGTTGAAAAGTAGCACCTGCATTAGTTAGGCCAAAAGGCATTCTCATCAGTAGGCAAATGTACCCGTGAGGAGTAGTGAATGCTGTTTTGAATTGATCTTCAAAGCGAGACTTCAACTGATCAGAGCTCAAAACCATCAAGCATAGATTAACATTTCGATCCGATCGTGCATAACTTGATCCATTATCGGAAGAGGGTAGTTATCTTCGGTGAAGCTTGATTCAAATTTTGAAAGTCTACGCATATGCGTATCTCACTGCTTTTATTGCGCAGACCGGCACAATATTTGCCACCCAAGTCTTTGTGATGGATAGGGAAGATGATTCTCACATCCAGATCTTCGAATTTCTCGCTGGATGGCGCCTGAAATCTTCGGATTATAGTGCCTTTGCTTCTGGCGAAAGGATTTGACATCTTCTTTCGATGTATGTCATGTTGAACATCCTTTGGCTTGAAGGACTTTAGATCGGCATAGGACCATGCCAACACATTCATATATTTCTTCAGAACTTGACAAATTTCCGCTTCTCTTCGGGCGTGCAACATTTGCCAATGTTTACAAATTGTGGATGTGCCTCATAACCTATATTGACTGGTTTTGTTTCGGGATGAGTCGAACGCGTCTTGCTTCTTCTTTTTCATAAAACGGTCGTGCCTGTCAAACAAGCGCTCCAGAGAAACCAGGCCCTTCGGAATTTTATTTCCTTTGAGCTGACATATGCCGTCCTTCTCCTCTGATTCATGGTTTTGACTGTTGATTGATTCACGGCATGTAGAGGTGGATCCTTCAAAATACAACTCATCAAAATGTTCTGATTTTTCTAGAAAGGCAATGAGGTGATTATCATCGTTGAATACCTGCCAATGCTGAGAGTTGTCTGGCACGCTCGGGTGGAAAACCACTTCAATGGTGTATTTGTTCGTTTTCAAACCCGGGTGCGGGAGCATGAGAGATGCTGAAACGGCCAATGAATCGGCCATATCATTTTGAGCTCTTGGAATTGCTCCTATTGAAAAGGCATCAAATTCTTCGATGTTGTCCCATACTGCGTTACGGTAGTGCCTGAGCCTCTCATTTTTCACTTGGTAAATCCTTTTGACCTGATTTACAACTAGCTCAGCATCACCTTGAACTTTCAGATTTTTAATTCCTCTTTCCTTTGCAGCTTGCATACCGAGCAACAGAGATTCATACTCAGCAGTATTGTTAGTGTTGAAAAACTGCAACTTGAAAGAAAGAGGAATTACCTCCTCTTCGGGAGATATCAGCACAACTCCAGCGCCACATCCACTAGTCGGCGCAACTGCCATCGAACTGCAAGGTCCAGATCTCATTAAGATCCTTTTCTTGAACAAAAATGCCCTCTCGCACTGCCGTCTCCTCGGTAGATAAGAAGTAGTTCCCCATCCCTGATGATTCAAAAAGGATTTGGGCTTTGGGGTCCTCAGAGCTAGTAACCAAGTACTTCTTTTGCGATTCTGGTTCTAAAGTCTGCATCACACCTTTGACGGGTATTCTAGCTTTAGACCAGTCCATGTGAATTTCTCCACCAACTTCGCTGCAAAAGCTTCTTCCTAGCAGAATTCCATAGGCTGCTGGAATGTCAGCAACGAGAACGGTCATCTTTACCCTCTTTTCAGGGAATGCTGCGAACGCAAATTGCGCGTCTTTGATTTGGCCAATCAATGGCACTTGCTTGGTCTCCAAGGAGTAACATCTGCCGAAAGGTTTGGTAAGAGTGAGGCCTAAAGCATGGGCGACTTTCGCCGGCATGACGTTATCGGAAGCTCCGGAATCAATTATACAGTTGCTCAACTTATGGCCGTTGATTAGGAGAGAGAGATAGAAAGGTTCTATCTTACCTGATGCAGATGTTGAAGCAACATTTATGCGGGATTCAGGGGGAGTGGAAAGGATTCCTTTTGGGGAAACCTGTTTAGATGTAACAGCTTGACTCTGAATATATTTAGTTAATCTTACAAGCTGTTCGGGATTTGACTGAAGGTACTCAGCTTCAGACATTTGGATCTTGGTCTTTTTTGCATGATCTATTATATCGAATGCGGCCAAGGGTTGCGTTGGTGAGGGAATGAGTCCTTCACTTCGCGATGGTGGAACAGGGTTACTGATCTTGATAGGAATATGAGGGGGCTGATTCGGAGGAGAGATGGGTGGAAAAGACTTCTTTGGAAAAGACTTAACTGGGAATTGAGTAGGAAGAGGATTACCTCTTCTAGCAATGGTTGGAGGCACGTTTGACATGACCTTCTCCTTCTGCACATGGGCAGCAACTTCCGCTTCCTTTCCTTGCGAGTGGGTAAAAACAGCGTAGGATTGTCCGCTTGCATAGCCCTGAGTACTCTCTTCTTCATCAGATTCATCCTCATCAAATTCCATGTATCCAATAGTAGAGTCGCCAGTCGGTTCACCGACATCTTGATCATCTTCGTCTTGAGGCAAAGATTCTTCATAGATCTTGCTCTTCCTTTTCAATTTCGCCAAAGCATTGACCGGAGGAGCTTCAAGCGCCAACCTGTGGAGCGATTGCGGTGTAGACACGGTCTTTGTGAAACATTGTTGGGAATGAAAATCCTTCATGGAACGTCTCGGTATGAAGAACTAGGAGCCTGGGCCAACTACTTTTTCAATGCGAGAGATCATTCGCCATCTTTTGGAATGCCGGATCGACAAGTAGAAAGTAGGATCCAAGATTTGGACTTTGATGATTCCTTTTTCAACTCGCCAGATATTATCAAATTGTCTTCTATCCGGATGGCAGCAGCCTGAGCGAGAGGTAGAGTAGCTACTCGCTCTTGAAGGAGCAAGAAGCTGACTTTTGAGCTCATGGCGTTCACGAAGAAACACTTCTGATTCTCCGGTGTTGGAAGCATGGCAGTAGGGACACGGTTGATTAATGCATTGAACCGGGTGACAAAATCACGCATAGTCTCATTGGCCTCTTTCTTCAGGTGGGTGATCCGTGATAGCAATGCAAATGCATCTTCTGAAGGCTTGTATCTGTCTTCAAAAGCTTCCCGCAAGGTTGCCCAACTGGTGATAGATGCGGCAAATGCTGAAACCATTCAGCTGCGGGCCCTTGTAGAGTTTCCAGAAAAAGGTGAACCAACACATCTTCGTGAGTCACGTCCAAAATACTGCATGACATAATGAAAGCAGATATGTGGGAATCCGTGCTTTGATTTCCGCTCCCGTCGAATTTAGGAAAATTCTTTCGGTTCCCGTGAGGGAGTGCGTGAACTGGATGTGGCAGTGCGAGAGGACCCATAGCATTTCCCCATGGTACCGCCATTTGAAAGGCTGGAAAAAGCACACGAGCTGGGAGGGTGGTTCCACTGAGCAGCAAGGCACTACAGAGGGATGTAGATGCTCCTTGTAAAAGACTTTTTCTTCATGGAGGTGAGACACTCCTGGATGACCGGCTAGCCGAGCTTAACACTGAAAAACGTGCCGGTGTTACACTGAAATTGTGCCTTTGAAGCAGATCGAAAGTAGGATCAACTTCTCCATGGGGCTCTCTGCTGCCGCGTAAAGGTTCACTTGCCAGCGTACCTTCCAGATCTGCGATATTATGGCGCAGATTTAAACTTTATTTTTGGGTGTACTTGCTGATTTTCTGGTTTTTCTGACAAAAACCAGCAGCATGCACTTTTCTAGATATTTAAATACTATCCTCCTCGAAAAACCGATTGCGGTTAATGACAAATAGTAGCGAGGATAAGATGGCAGGGAAGAATAGCAGGCTGATTTTCAGATCTGATCTTTACTTTTCAGAGGGTTTCAAACTTTTTTAGAAAACAGTCAAAAACTCAGATCTACGGAAAAATGTTAACTTTGATAAAAACTCAGCGAACTAAAGATCTGTAACTAGGCCCGATCTATGGATTTCAGAAGAAAATTTTCAATTTCGGGCACTTTTGCAAATTTTTTGGATTTTCAACAAAAGTTCAGATTTGCAAACTGGCAGCGATTTTCTTATATTTTTCTGATTTTATATTATATCACCACCATAGATCTGACAGATCTATCCGTTCCCCAGCGGAGTCGCCAAAAACTGTTGGTCCGAAAATCTATCGCGTGGACAGATCTATGGATAGATGAGCCAACAAAGCAGTGTGGCTTAGCCCTCTTTGAGACAACAAAGTGAAACTCGGTTTATTGCTATTTCTACTAGCAGGAACCTATGCAAGTCTCACATGATTTCGCCTTCGGGGTTGGGATCTCATCCCAAAGAGAGTGTTCTAGGATGCGAAAAGAAAGGAATGAAAGAGGGAGAGAGAAAGAACAGATCCGAAGGGAGAAAAGAAATGAATTCCAAAGCAGAAAGGTCAGAAGATTTATGTTTTTAGTTTGGTAGTAAACAGAGCCAAACCTACTTGCATAAATAAACAAAGCAATACTGATAAACAAATGACGGAAAAGTAGATATGAATCCAACAGATTAAACACATACAGATCTAACGTAAGAAAGATCTAATGTATAACTGAGCTATTGAGCACAAAGTCTGAATAATTGTATTACTATTCTTTTCTGTTACAAGAAAGCTCAAAGTCTTTCTCTCCTCACTTCTATTTCTATCTAAAAAATGTTCACCCTGAATACAACAAGTATTCTCATATTTATAGAAGATGAGGGAGAGAGAAGGCAAAATGGAGCCAACCACTTATTTACAAAAATGTTTACAAAATATCTAAAAGTCATGTTGACTTTGACAACTTGGTGGATGACATCATCCCATGATGCAACATGGATGATGTCATCATTTGTATCAACACATTTTAGACATTTCAAAAAGAAAGTCGGAGAATAGAGAGAAGAAGAAGAAGAAGAAGAAGAAGAAGCTACTCATCATCATCATCCTGCTGGCCGGAAAGGGGTTGCCTATTTCTGATGCTGCTCAGGTGATGATATGTGGAACTGAGCGCGGTATTCCAAAAACTTGCTAATCATCGGCCCAAATTGATCTTGTGACGGATCCTTGTGCCGTTCACTGATTGCTTCGCAAGTCTCCCGCTCGTCTATGAGCTTTTCCGGGAGTTTGGAATAATCTTTCTCCGCCTCGATAAGGAACCCGATGAAGTCCCTACAGGCCAGTAGGTTGTTGATAGATTCAGTGTTGAATGTGACCTCTGGCCCTGTCCCTTGAGAAGCTATCTCCTTGAAGATCCGGATAGTGTCATCAGCTGATCTCAAGGTAAGGGAAGGAGTGAGCAACCCTAGAGTCATGGCGAGGACAATTTTCTCCATTTGATGCATTGCATCCAGGGCCTCTTCCTTTACCTTGTCTATCTTTTCTAAAACAAACTCCAGCTGATCTATCTAATAGTCCAAAGTGGACATAGTTTTGTTGAGGGCCCTTAGATGATAGAAGACTCCGAACTTGACCAGATCTTCGACTGAACAGTCAAACATTTGTTGGAAGGTCTCGTGCTGGAGTCTAGCATGTTCTAACTCTTCTGATATCGGACCGCTAATGCTTGGAGTTCTTATTCGCCTTCTCGATGTTTAGGTATAAGCTGATATACTCGGCGATTACTCTTTCACTATCCTTGAGGATCCGGCTCCTCCAAGCGTAAACTTGATCATACCCCCGCCGCCGATCTTTGAATACTCATTGATCTTCTCCTGACTGAGCAGCTCAGGAGTCTCGGCGGTAGTTGTGGGAGGTGCACTTCCCATCTTTTGTAAGGCTTGAAGCAGGTATTTGTTCTGCTCCTTCAGTAGCCTTTTCTCCTCTTTTGTTTCCTGAAGCTTTTTGCAGAGTGCATCAACTGTGGAAAGAGCTTCCTCGAGAGACTTTCAGAGGATGTCCCCATTGTGACTTGGGTCACGGTGAAATCTGTCGGAGACAGATCTTCTTTCTCTTTGAGGGGGTTGGGGTACGCTATTTCCATGACTCTCTCACCTGCAGCACTCTTCGAGAAGCGTGTAACCGGCTTGTGCTTCTTTGCCCCTTTGGCTGGAATTACCAAAATTCCATCGGAGCGATGGGGACTTTCCTTTTTATTGGCTCACCGCCTTTGAGAGATCCAAGCTGGTCCTATAGAAGAAGGACCAGAGACAGAGGGGGCGGCAGCAACGGTAGAAGAGGGGAAAAACATGGAGACACGCGGCGGAGGCATGGAAAGAATAGCCGAAGAAATGTCCACGGGAGGAAGGGAAACCGCAACCGCAGAAGACATAGGAAGGGAAGGGAGCTCGAGAGATGAGGGAAGAAATAGAGGAAGACAAATCAGTGAGGGAGGAGAAGATAGATGAAGAGGCAGGGGAAAGGGTAGGAGAAGGGGCAGAGGACACGACCAAAGGGGTGGTCGTTTGAGTCACTCGAGGAGGGGAAGGAAGAGAAGAAAAAGGGATAGAAGGGACCTCTGAAGTTGTAGCGACGCCGACATCCTGGGTGGATGGGCGTATAGGACTATCCTCTGTCAATTCTTCATCAAGAGTTATAACCTGTTCTGGCTCTGAGGGAAGAGGACTTTCAGGGGCTTCCTCCTGAATGGTGCTAGGTTCACCTTGCACCTTTGCCTTTCATGCTTCTTTGACCTTGGAGGTGTGTTGCTCAAAGGGAAGTTGTGAAATCTACCCCGAGGTAGATTAGTCCGTTCATGCGGCACCAATGCTCATTCTCCGCATAGTCTCATTGACCCTCTCCTCAATTGTTTGAGGAGCCTTGTTCTGCCAATGGCCGGAAGGGCCAATTGTCCCCATCTCGTGTCATTATACACCTTATCTACTTCATTTTCCGTAGTCCGAAGCCTTCGGGGGACAATGGCCACTCCGTATTGGATGATTTCCGCAAATGCTAAGCGAGAGTGATCCTTTCTTCTGAGTTCCGCCTCATGGAGAACGTCAATGTAAATATCCTCAATTTGAGGGACATGGATCAGATCGAGCTTCGCTTTTGGCAGCCAGCTTCTTGGGTCGAAGGTAGGCCTCTTTGGGAAGTCATGCTTTAAATTGAGTAGCTCCAACTCGTGAACATTTCCTTCACCTTATGGTGGGTGGAGCATGTATCGCCCACTTTGAGTGGGAAAGGAGTTCCACCCTTCTTTCTTTTGAGGCACTTCTCATGGTATGTGACCAGCTGCCTTGACAGTTCTAGTAGAATCAGCTTAGGCCCAGCATACCTTGGTAGCCTGGTTGGCTCTCCCAAAAAGTTGGCAGCCCTCAGATAGGTGAACGTGGGAAATTGGGTGAACAGGGCCCCCCATTTCTCTGTGACTGCCACTATGTTTTTGGTCATCCGACTATGAGTCATGTTTGGCCTCAGTAGGCAGATGACATGATAGAAGAATGCATCGTTAACTTTTGTGAAATGTTGGATGCTATTCTCCAGCCTTAGCTCTGGGTAGTAATCAAATATCTTGGCCTGAGGCCATACTCCACTTCGGTTGCCCCTCGGATAATCCCTCGCCCATGCTTTGCAAAGCATAGACTACATAGGAGTTCATATGGAACACTCCTGTTGTGGCGAACTGTTGTAGCTGCTCAGATATGGTGCTACTTATTATTTCCCCCAGCAAAAGCGCTGATCGGGAAAATTCTTATTCCTTGTCTCCAAGTACCGCAGCATCCACTTATGGAAATAGTGGGCATCTGAAAGCCCGAAGACTATGCTCAGGAAAGTGATAGTATCACTGAGTTCCTCTGAGAAATCACTTCGGTGGATAGTCTGAGGCCACCGGGTCACCACCTTCTTGTTCTTTAGGTAGACCTCATTCATCAACTACATGCACTGGTCTTCGTTGTCTTCCCAGGCCTTGATGCATTCTCGTTGGCTAACAGCCACGAAGTTCCGGTGATGAGGGATGCCAAGTATCAACTCAAAGTGACGGGCAGTGAGGTTTATGACTGCCTTGCCCTTACTATTCTCGACACATCTTGTGTCTTTGTTGTAACATTGCGCAATCACCATCATGAATTCGTTGTTTACAGCGCTGACGGGGATTCCTCCGGCGAAGTGCAGGGCACTGCCTATTAACTTGTCCATCCATGGACTCCTTGTAACTTTTTGAGTCCTAACCCAGAACTCATCCATGTCAATGTGACCCAATTCTGAGTCTCTGACATCCATACTGCACTCAGCCTGTGATTCGGGCATCCTGACCCTCTGATATTTGTATTTCATCTCTTCTTCTGTCAGCTTAGCCTTTCCTCTTGGTTTGGTGGGTTTCTTGCTTGACGTAGACATGTGTTCTTTCGAACTCAGTTGCTGATCTGCATGAAGAAGAAGTGAGACCCAATCCAAAAAGGTTGAATTAGTCATTTGATCTTCCATTGGAAAGCTAGCAGAAGAAAGAGTTAGAGATTTTAAGGCTCAGGGCATGGGAAAATGCAACTGGCAGGCCAAATAGATAAGGCACACAGAAAAGGAATGTTGCAGAGGTTATACTGGCGCCAAAGGCGCATGGCGCATGGATGAAGCAGGTTGCATTTTATAGCAGGGCGCATGGAAAGAGTATGTTACATGAAGGTTCGGTGCGCCCTTTGGCGCATGGATGGATTATGTAACATTAACAAATGGTGCGCCAAAGGCTTTGGCGTGGCGCATGAAGGGTTTACACAACATCATGTTACTGCAATGGAGGGTGCGCCCGCGCCTTGATAGCTTTATACTTGCGCGAATAAGGCTTGTGTTACATGAAAGCTGGGTGCGCTCCTTGGCGCATGGAATCAGGATGTAACATGGGTAAAAGGCGCGGGATTTACACTTGTAGCATGCAAAAAGGGCGCGCTTTGAAGGCGCATGAGTTCTAGATGTAGCAGGACAAAAGGCTGCGCCATTGGCGCGGGTTTTAATCATGTAACATGGCGGGTAGATGCGCCAAAGGGGCGCAACTGTTTTAAGTGTGACAAGACGCGCCAGTGCGCCATAGAACTAAACTCATTGCTCAATCATTTTCATTCTTTCTTCCATTTCAAAGATAGCATGGACATATAAGGTTTCATATAAAAAGTTTTGGCAGACCAAGTCCTTTCAAAACAGCTCCCTTCCAGCAGATCCGGAAAGAGGGAGGGAAAGGAGGAGAAAAAGAAGAAAGGAAGACAGGACAGCACGAGGGAAACTAGCTCAAACCAATCCTATTTTAACACCGGCTAGCAAACCACAACACAGACCAAGAACACGCAAAGAACCGAAAGCACGAAAATGGAGAAGAGGGAGAACCTCTTACCTTAGATATATAGCAAAATTGAGAGCGGGTCCACAGGGCGACGAAAATGACGAAGCAGAGGCTGACAAGTCCAGAGTGATCACGTGCTCGACAAAAAGAATGAAAATGACATTGGGCGCGCACTGATATATATAGAAAAACTTGTCATCAATGCGCCAACCACTTTTGAAATGGCGCATGAAAGTTGCTGTCGACAGGGGAAAGCGTGCGCCCTTTGGCGCATCAAAACTTTGTGTTGCAGTGAGATTATGTGCGCCCTTTGGCGCACCGAAAAGTGGAGCAACAAAAGCAATGTCAACAATAAGGCGCATGCGCCTTGGCGCACGCAAAATAGACTCAACATCCTTTGGCGCACCGAAAGATGTGTTAACATGGAAAACCATGCGCCAAAGGCTTTTAAGGGGGCGCATCAAAAGCTAGTGTTACAAGGAAAATCCATGCGCCCAGCCAAAAAGGCTTAAAAAGACTAAGTTCGAAAACTAGATTTCCCGGGAAGGGATTTTACAACGTTTCGAACGCAAGGGATCCCTAACGAGGGATCGAAACAAAATTTTCGGTATGGTTATCGGTAAAATTGCCCTTGTCAATTTTACGGGATAACACACTTGAATCCAATTTTGATAGTGTTGATAGAGTAATCAATAGGCATATTTCTTCTTCTAGATATTTTGAAGAATGCAACTTGGGGACTCAAAGAAAATCCTAGAAAGGTATGATTGAGTTGAAATTTGAACAAAAATAAAATCAAGCTTATACTAAGTTACTAAGAGAATATCAAGATTGCTTAGCTTGGTCATACTCGAATTGAAATATTATAGAGAAGATATATTTCAACATGAGATACCTCTAGAACCTCATTCCAAACCATTCAGGAAGAAACAAAGGCCCATCAATCCCCTCCTCTCTCTCAAAATTCAAGAAGAGTTGATAAAGTTGAGAGATGGAGGAATCATACAACCTGCCAGGTATTCTTCATGGGTGGAAAACCTTGTACCTATCGGAAGAAGAATGGGGACATAAGGATTTGTGTGGATTTTAGGAATATTAACAAAGCATCAATCAAAGATAATTATCCATTGCAAAATATGGATAACATGTTGCAATTGGTTACAAGATCTGAATTATTGTCAACATTGGATGGTTTCTCAGGGTATAATCAGGTAGTTGTGAAGAAATATGAATAGTTTAAAAATTCCTTTACTACTCCATGGTGAACTTATGTTTATGTCAGGATGCCCTTTAGAATCATGAATGCAGGAGAAAATTTCTAGAGTGCCATAAATGTGGCTTTCATAGGGCTTATAAATGAATTCATAGTTGTATATCAAGATGATATAATAGTCTTATCAAAGAAAAGAGGTGACCATCTAGAACAAAGGGAAAAAAATTCTTAGATATAGGGAGTATGGGATTTCATTGAATCCCAAGAAGTGTCATTTTGGAGTCGCAAAACAAAATTATTGGGGCATATTATATCTAAGGAAGGGGTCATGATAGATCCCTGAGAGTGGAAGCAATTGGTAAGGTTCATATCCCCAAATCTAAAAGGGTATTCAATATTTTTCAGTCAAATAAATTTTATTAGGAGGTTCATCTCTAAATTTTCGAGATAAATATTCCTATAAAAAATATGTTGAAGAAAGACCAAGTCATTAAGTGGGAAGGAGTTGTTCAAGATTTTATTGGAATAAAGGAAGCACTTTGAAAAATTCCCCCTGTATTAGAAATTCATGACTATAAGAAATCATTTCAAATGTTTTCTTTTGCCTTTGATAATACCATTACATTAGTACTATTGCAAAAATATGAAGAAGGAAATGAGAGGCCTATTGCTTTTTTCAGCAAAGCCTGCAAGGTGCTAAGTTAAAGTACACTATCATGGAAAAGTAGGATTTTATTTGGTAAGAGCTACCAAAATATTTATGCCTTACATATTAAGTTCCAATATTGTAGCCTATGTTCCCCATACAATGGTTAAGGAAATTTTATCAGAAATGGAAATATCTAGCAAGAGATGTCATTGGGTGAACAAGTTACAGGAATATGATATGGAGATACAAACTACTAAGTTGGTTAGAGGTTTGGGACTAGCTAAATTGATGGCTGAAATCAATTTACAAGTAATGGAGATAAATTTCATTGAAGAAGGTAGTATGGACCCCCAAGAAAAGGTGAGTAATTTTTTTTGGTATAAATATGTAATCTATTACTTGAAGAATTTGGAATGTCCTAGACATCTAGACAAGAATCAAAGGAGAACACTTAAATTGGCATCCCAAAAATATGTCATGAATAATTTTGGTTTAGCATGGAAGAATCTAGAAGGGGTATTACTCATATGTGTCACTAAAGAAGAAGCTCCCAAAATAGTTGTAGAGTTCCATGGGGGAGTGTGTGGAGGCCATTTTTCTAGAAGAGTTACTGCTCACAAGATATTGAGGGTAGGATATTGGTGGCCATCATCATTCAAGGATAATGTAGTATTAATAAGAAAATGTGAATGTTTTTAATTCTTTTACGGAAGGTTAAAAGTTGCAGGTGCCTTACCTTTACAACCAGTGTCAATTGAAGCCCCTTTCAAACAATGGGGAATGGATTTTATTGGAGAAATATCATATGCTTCAAGTGTTAGACATAAATGGATTTTGGTTACTATTGATTACTTTGCCAAATGGGTTAAGGCCATTCCCACCAGGAAGAAAACTCACCAACTGGTTATGGATTGTATTTTGAATAATATCATTTGTATATTTTTAGTACACTGAGAATAGTTATTGATAATGGTATGAGTTTCAAGGCTAAATCATTAGTTTCTACGTGCAAGGAGTATGGTATCAACTTGGCCTATGCATCAAATTACAATCCTCAAGGAAATGGCTAAGCTGGGTCAAGTAACAAAAATATTCTTAAGATACTCTAAAGGACATTGGAAACCAAAAAAAGTGTGGTGAACAACTTAAGTTTTCTTTATGGGAAGATCAAGTTACTACAAAAAGAGCTACTCGGGAAAAGTCCTTTGAACTTGTTTATGGAGTCCAAGCTCTTTTTCCTTTGCACATGCAGTTTTATTCTTATCAATTCATGCAACAACTTGAGATTGAAGGAGAAGTAAGTCCTTATGAGGAAATAATAAACCAAATCTTGGAGTTAGATGAAGAAAGAAGAGAGTCTCACTAAAATCATCTGAAGTTTAGGGAGAAAATCAAGAAGATATTTGACAAGAAAGTAAATCCTAGGGCATTCAATGTGGGAGATTTGGTTTTACTCTAGGATAATAGGCATGAGGATAAGGGAAAACATGGAAAGTTTGATGCCCTATGGATGGGACCATACTCAATTGACATCAGAATTGGTGAACACACTTTTTTCTTAAAATATCTGGAAGGAAACTTATTGGAATTTCCTATCAATGGCAGACATCTCAAGCACTTTATGGACTAATCCCACATGGTCATGTATGAATTATTTTATAGTGTAAAATTTTTATTGGTCATATTTTTGTTTCCCTTTTTGTTGTTATGGTCTATAGTGACCAATTGTTTTGGTATCTCAGTAATTTATTGTGCGTATCTTCTCATGAGACCAAGTGTGCATTACGAATGCCTATGTTGCCCAATGGATTAAGGCACTTGGTATGTATGTTGATTTTTTGTTTGGTTCTTGTGTTACCCATAGGGGTGGCCATCCCTAAGTAAAAAAATGTTGGTGCTTTTTCCTCGAGTCTTAAATGTGCCTATCAAAAATTTCATGTTTTTTTTTGATAAAAGATGAAATATACATGTTTAAAGGATAAACCCATGATAAATCTAGAAAAATATTGTGTTAGTATAATAAATATGGCGTGAATCATTTTTCCCATTCAAATTAGTCATAATCACGTTGTTACAGGAATATTTTAGTGTAACACATGTTAAAATAGTCGGATCAACCTTTGAAAAAATCTTTGTGTATCGTCCTTTATTAATCTTTATGTAAACTACATTTTGTTTCCCGAAACTTGAAGGAACGTGGGATGTTTTGATTGGTTTTGCTATTTCAGGACTTACTTGTATATTTACAAACTTTACATAAAATGTGAAGTGTAAATAAAACCCCGAACCCGATCGAATATTCCAAGGAATATTCAAGTCATACTGGCGCAAAGTGTAAATACATCCCCACTCAATGAATGTAAACATGTGTAAAAATATTATTGGAGAGGAGAGATAAAATTTTTATGTACTCTTGCATCATGCATCTGATTAAGAGTAAATTAAAAATGTATGCCCAAAACTCGATGGAGGACACATGTCAGCGTTTCAAGCAAATTCAATAAGCAGGTGTTTGGGTAAAACTTGTAGATTTGCACTCATTTGAAAAAGTGGAAAAAAATTCAAATAAAATCTGCAGTCCTGCCATTCTCTAAATGGAAAACATGTGATTGAATTATATTAAAATAATAAGGGAAAATTAAATGGATAGGATTTGATGCATTTATGGCTATCACCATTAATGCGCTTTACACAAATCAAGGTAATACTTATAAAAGTTTTTCGATCATTTCAAATCGCTACCTTGCATGTGAGAAATTGGAAGCCCTAACTTTGATACATTTACAACATAGAGAGAAAAATTAAATTGTCTAGAAGTTCATTCGAGCCAGAGGATTTAGAGCCATGGGTGCGAGAGAATAATGTCAAAATTTTTACGAGGAACAAGTGAGTTTTTGTGTTGCATTTATATTCTTATTGTTTGATCTAAGATTTGCAAGGAATGAAGAGGTGGAGTTAAAACACACAAGATGAAGCCTATAGAATCGGGATTTCATGTTTCTTCCTATATCACTAGTAATTAGGACCCTATATTAGATACAAATCTATTAAACGTCGACTTGTGTGATTTTTTACAAAGACTTTGTGATCTCAATAAAATTGAATTCATGGTAGCCATTGATGCTAGCCACATTTCCCTAGCTATTTATTTCCCTTCCTCTCTGTGCATTTTCCGAGCTATTAAGGATTTGTTATGAGAACTATGATCCATTAAAAGGGAAGTCTTAGATGGAGGTGGTGAAGCGAGTATTCACCCTAACACCTAGAGCATTTAGATTAATGTTAGGGATACCCAAAATTTTGAAAAAAGTAACCATAGACACAAAGTCATCTTTAGCTGATTTTTAAGATAAAAAGAAATATTATGCTAGGATCATGAATACTAAATGGTTGTTGATAGATAGAAAGTATACCATAAGAATCCCTAAGAAGTTATCTAGATCAAATTTTGTAGCAGAGGTTAAAGACATAATTTTATTGTTAAGTAGATTGGCTTGCTTGGATATGCCTTATGAATTTAAAGAATGGATGTGTCCATACATTTTGGTTATCTTAGAAAATAAAGGAATCATTTGTTTGGAAACACTCATAGCTACATTAATTCACATACATCTCTTAGAGCTAGCCACAAATATCAACATGAGCACCACTTCTAATCTTGAGTTCTATATGATGTCATACTTGATTTACAATATTATAGGACACAATATTTTTTCTGGCCTCCCACAACAAGGAAATTTCAAATATCATAGAGTATATGATGTTTATCCCTAGCTAAATCTAGACAATTGGAAAAGAAATTTCAGATAAGTAAATGATGCATTTTTTGCACCTATAATATGTCTTTTCAAACTAGAATGGGAACAATATAGAATATATGAAGAAGTCAGGAATGCAATATTGGAGTATGGTTTCTTTTTTATTCAACATAGTTTTTTTACCTATATCAGAGCTAGTGGATTTTATGGGCACCCATACAAATTTCCTAGATATGTAGATGAAAAGTGGGCCCTATGTGAACTTTCTAGACAATTGGCTTTTGATTCACAAAATGATTGTAGGAAAGCACAATACCAACATTAAATTTCCTATCAGGATTGGAGGATATTCTTTCCCCACCATTACAAAGGATAGGTTAATGGAAGAATAAATGGAAAGGTTTGAAATGGATAAATTTGAACCTAGATCCAAGTACATGATACCAGATGAGTTGTTGGTTCTACTTTCAGAGCTCATATGAGCATGGCTCATTTTGAGGACTATTAAATGAATTACAGAGATGAAGAGTAGGTCAGACTTAGAGATTTTTATAGAATGACCCTTAGGTAGATCAATGATTTTAATATTGTTGTTATACCTAGTGGAATAATATATGATCAACAAATAGTGAGTAAATACTATATTGACCAAAATATTGAGGGACAACCAATTACTCCCATAGTTTGGGGTGAAGAACAATTAGATAATTCACATAAGATAATTGCTAATTTAATAAGAAAGGACTTTGAAATGGTTACAAGGAAAGGTATGGAATTTTCCATCCAAAATAAAAAAGTTTTGAATGAATTCAAAGACTTGGGAATCTTGAAGTAAGATCTTCCTCCTTTAAAAGAAGAAGTTGATAAGATTGATCCATTAGGAGGAAGAGATCCTCAATTACCTACCAAGAAACCCACTTCAGGTATTATTGATGAATGGAATACTATTTCCAGTGAGATGAGAACCTCTATGTCTATTTTGAAACAAAAAAGAGAAGAAATTATCTTAAAATATATTCAAGATGCCCCCATCACCCAAACAAAGGCCTATACAATTTAAAGGGGTAGGAATAACCAAACCGAGGAATATGATAGTATTAATGATAGGATCATCTAGAATTGGAAATAAGATGAGGGGAGCCTCAGCAAGTATTGATAAAAATTCAAAGTACAGAGTGTCAAAGAAAGAGAGCCACCGGACCTCAAGAACTTTGAGATATCTAAAAATAGAGACAATATAATACTACCTTTGGTAAGGGATATTGGAATTTCAATGAAGGAGAGTGGAAATGGTTTAAAGAAACACAAAATCAGAGATCCTAAAGTGATTGATCTTGTTTCCCTCACCGAGGATAAAAAAATTGGTTGCTACATTAGAAGAGAAAACAATACCACCACAGATTCAAGAAAATATTCATGATACTCGACTTGTACCACTAGGGGTTACAACTTTAGCCTTATTTCCAACAAGGGTATTGATAGAGTTGGCCTAAGAGAAAATAACTCATATTATCTCCGTATCTAATCCACCTAACAACATTATAATAGAACAAGGGAAAGGGGAATCAAGTGTAATGAAATTTAAAGGTCATAATTTTCCTTAGTTCAGTCAACCACATGAACAAGTGGAAAATCCGATTGAAGTTATGGACACATATGTACTTGAAGAAGTTCTTCCACTTGAAATCCATGATTTAACAATTGAAATATGTACAATGGGGGATAAAAGTGTCCCTTAGGTAGAAGATCCGATGAAATAAGTTTCCAAGCCATCAAATGTTGAAATAGAGGTTCGAATTAAAAATATTCAGACTGAAATTTAAATACTTACAGGAAAAAAAGAACTAATGATTCAAGGACTTGTAATTGAAACATCCACAGAAAACATTATCTCTACTAAATACCACCCTAAAAATAATCAAGAGTTATACATGGTGATAAGCCAACTCAAGATACTGACCTTACTGAAGAAATTATGGTGAAAGCCACAAAATAAGCTACTAAAACAAAGTGGAGATTAAGGGAAAGGATGATATGCAAATTGATGATAAAGATAAAATATCAGTCAATGTGTCCTAATCCATATAATAATAAGAGGAAGAACTACTAAATCAGAAGGCAACTAGTGTGTATACTGGGAAGATATTCCCACTAAACATAAATCTCCAAAAGAAGTAGATGATACAAAGAAGGAAGAGTCATCCAAGGTGGAAAGTACAGTCAAAGATAATCTAGGAGAAACTAAAGAAATGACTACCACTCTAGTGGAAGGAAAAGACGAAGAATAAATACCAGTTGATATTAAGTTCCAAGAAACAGATAATCAATCCCAAACTTAGGGATAAGGGAAAGAACAAATGGAAAAGGGGACATTGCATGATGAATCCAAAAATCCAACAATTAAATTGGAAAATCCACAAGAAGAGGAACCATTATTGTAGCATCTTCAATATGCATCCAAATAATTGATAGTTTTCCTTAAAACTCCACAACCCACATCACAAGGAGTGAGTATGGGTAGTACTCTCACAACTGGGTGATTAGGAGCACTCCTTCCAAGTAAAGAGAAGGAGACAATTCAAGAGGAAACATTAGAAATAAGAATTATTGTATTCCCAAAACCCACAAGATCTCATAAGAAGGCCATAATCCTAACTAAAATCCATGTAGATAAGCAAGGATTCAGGACTTTGGAAATAGTCACTCTACAAAGGTGACAAGGTGAAAGGTGAAATCACAATGAGTTATTATAACATTACATATATCCGATCGGGAAAACCTACTAGAGAAAGCTTAAAACATGATACTACAATGGTTGTTGGTGGCTTGTTGCAAAATATGGATGAAGATAAATAAACCAAGAAACTGTTAAAAGAAAAGGTCAAAGTATTGTCCTCATATGTGTAGAAATGGATACAACTTGTAGATGAAGGGCAAGAAATAACTGCTTCCATAACCCCATAAGTCTTAAGTGAAGTAGATAAGTCCAAGGAAAAATTTGATGTTGTGGATAAATGGAAGGAGGAGTTATTTGAAAAAGGAAATAAGATTATAGAGGACATAGTGAAATGTTATGATCAATTAACAGAAAGAGCCAATGATGTCAAAGAACAGATAGAAAAATGCACTGATGAATTATATTATTGGGAGGGTATTTTACCCAAATTTGAGGCAGTAGTTGAGTTAGGTGATCAATTGATAGAAGAAGAAGAGATTATTTCACTAGAAGAAATTGGCATGTAACATACTTACCTGGATGCAATTCAATTGAGGATTGAGATTCTAAAAGAAGTCAAAGAAAAATTGTGTACAAGAAGGATCTCAATTGCATAATGCATTGATTATTTGGATTGTAGATTTGAAAAAATAATACCTAGTGAAAATAGAATTACCTATGGAAACTTAGGTACAATTTCCCTAACACAAGTTTTTGATCAAATAATTTTTGAAGTTCCTTTAAACTATAGTATTGTTTAGAGGTTTATCACCATGGAACAAAAATAGCCAAATTTTCAAAAAGGCTAAGAAAGAGTAAAATTTCAAAGAGAAAATTTGATCAAATGATGAAAAGATAGTGTAGAATACTCATGTTCCATGTTGGGCCAAATGAAGAATAAATCTATAGAATATTTCATAAATTTTATGCATAAAATGAAATAATGTCATAAGCATAGGAAAAGGATGTTAAAGGACTTGAAGATGATCCCAATGTACCATGAACAAGTTTAGGCTTGTTTCCTTATAAATTTCTTTCATCATTTTGTTTATCTTTATTCTTGATAATTGTATATTTTCTTGAATCAAAATTTCAAATTATGCATATGAAACAATTTAATGTACCATGATTTCATTTTTTAGGATAAAAACTTGGATCTATTATGATCATGAAATTCATTGTAAAACTTTGAGATTTCTATATTTTTGAAAAAATAAAAAGGGGGTTTTATACAGCCCCAACCCAGAAATGATTCACATACATTTTGATATTATATCAAAAAGGGAAAAGGGAAAATATACTTAATTATTCTATCATTAAGAGGTTCTGAAAAGAGAATCTTCTTCAAAAGCCTATTTTTCTTCAACACCATTTGTATAAATAAAATATCCCTGCCAAACCACGAAGAACATGTCCAAAGCCATAAAACATCAATACTTTCCCTAGGAAAATATAAAATGTCAAACAAATTTGATTTCTTCTTAAGGAAGAAATATTTTGAAAATCTAAACCACCCTTGGAAAGAGATTTCTTCCCTTGTGGTTTAACGATTATAAGAACGTGGAATGGAGGTGTGTGCAAAATATGGGAGTACAATTACAACATTTTTGGAGAAAATTGAAAAGAGGTTTGGAGCTAGACTCACCCTTGCATTTCTTCATGAAGAATGGTGACGCCCACAAAGGTTGTGAAGGAAAATATTTTGTTGAATTTTTCTCCAAAGTAGAAACACGTTGCTCTAACTCAGTCACCTTGTGAGAAAGAGTAGGCACAATGTCTATGGAAGTCCTTTCATAAAGCACATAAGATTATACAGGATTTATTTTACAATAAATTCCTCATTACAAATGAAGGGACATGTGTTATCAAATGTACCCTTCACAGTAGGCCTGCACTTAAGCCAAAATTGCTTCAATCCTCAGAGTCTTTTGATTTTCCCACCGAACAGATGAAAGTACATCATCTAGAAAGTAGAGAAAATGGGACTAATCTTGATTAGTCTTCGAATTAGATCTACCCAAACAACTTGAGTTGTCAGCGGCCCATTGTAGTCTTCTTGATCTATAATCTCAAATAGCATCCTCGAATGCTTCATCTGGGCCCGACAAGTCAAAGATTGAATTCAGATCCTCAGATGAAAGTTCTTTCAAACTGGATGCTAATGCTACTCCTGCCATCTTACAAACAAATAATTTCACTAAGCTTCTTGCACTTGAACCTAAAAGAAGGGATGTGAATTTGTAGAAGAAATGGTGGGAATTTATAGTGAAGATGAGGCTGATGAGTTAAATTGAGAAAAATCATGGTGAGTTAATTATTGAGATTGTCTATGATATCCACACGAGGGAGATAAAAGTGAAGTAGATTGATATCACTCAAAAAGAGGTAATTGGATTGATGTAACACAACACATGTGGAAATACTCATCTTAGAAAGATATGACAATAATTGTGTGTGTTTTGAGGCAGATTCCCAAAAGGTGGGAATGATTAACATCAAATCAAACTATTTGGGGTGCTGAAAAATCATTAAATTGTTTTTTTCAACCTAACTAAAATAGGAATTCTCAAGTTGATGATGTCAAATAAATGACATGGCACCCCAGTCATCATAGGAGAATGAAGTATACTCCCGTAAAAAATGTAAAGATTTTTCCACATGGCATGATAGGGAATAAGTTATTTTCAAGATAATAGAATCAAATATTGTTTCTTAAGAATATTCCTTGAAAATATTCAAGTTTTTTAGGAGAAAATAAAACATGGAAAGAATCAAATATTGTATAGATATGAGAGGCATGTTCTCATATAAAGGGGGTTAAAATTTTCTAATTTTAGAAGAGATAAATATTTTGATGTGCTTGCCTAAAATATGAATTTTAATGAGATTCATGTGAGTTGTTTTAATTGTTCAAATTTATCTAGGTCAAGATGGTTACAAGTGTATAACCATTGATAAACATTGAGATCATAGGATTTATGCTCCCTTGTTAAGGAAATTAAATATCTGAAAATGAACTGTGTGCATGCTCATTAAGATTTGTTACATTTTGTTCTTAATATAGTATACTTTAAATCAGTCAGCTATTTTTCTTGTTACAATATTATGTTTATGGCTCCTCTAAGTTACACTAGATCTGGTCTCAATGGTGGTATTTTGGTAATTGAATTTGTATTGTAATTAGAGCTTTCTTTTCATAGTACTAAACACAATTTTAAATTCATAATGTTTCCCTTCTGTTGCTAAGATTTTTGTAATCCTTTGAGTGTATCTTAGGCGTAATAGGTAGTGAGTTGTGAATATTCTGTTAAGATATTTACACAATCTTTTATGTGTAAATTCTTGAAGATTGTATGAAATCTTGCATTCTTGGGTTTCCATGAGTGTGTACCTTCTCTCCAAGGGATTGTTTCTGACTAATTAGGTGTTTTTTTACCTAGAATGATTCCTGACATTGCTAGATTTTTAAGAAACCTATCATAGTAAATTACATCTTGTTTTAATCTCTCATTCATACAAAATATAAACCTACTACTGCTCAAATCCTACAATTCACCTCTGTTTTCTTTTCCTATAAGCATTTGTCAAGGGACATTTGTAAATTTTACTTCCCTTTCCATAAATATGCAAGAGCAGATGGAATTTCATGTTGTCTAGAGTAACCTGAGTCTAATTGGAGTGACATATGCATTATTTAGTGTGAAAACTTATAAGAGTTAAATAGTGCATTCATTGGCCATGATCATCCAAGACTAAATTATATGTTTTCAAAAGGAAGTTAGGATACTAAATATTTCAATTATCCCTTTAAATTTTCAGGTTACACAAAGGGTTCTCTCACCTAGGTCAAAGGTAGGGCCTAAAGTAGTAGGGAAGGCCATCCCCTTTGTACGTGTCACCCATTCCTTCCAAATCTAGGTTCAAATGAGTATGTTAAACATCTTCCCCAACTACAAAATGACATAAACAAATTCTGTCATCCTCAAAGCATGTTATTTCACTCACTGATGTTGCCTAGCCATAAAGGAGGCATAAATTTGGGTACTAACACATTGTACAAAAATAGGAAAAGATGGTCCTAAGAATAGTTCATGGTTTTAGTGGGATTTTTCCATGCTTGGGTGTCTCACATTAAATATATCTTAGTGTGTGAATTCTCTTTTTTTTGTTTTTGATTGCTAATCTAGAGTAAATGATGAAAGTTGAATGAACCAATTTATGAGGTAAAAATATGAATAAACACTGATTCACACCCACTCGGTGTTCTAGTTTCCAACATGCTACAACTTATTGAAGTCCATGAGAACATTAATGCAGTGTATCCAATTTTTTAAAACCTATGTAATAGTTGCATTTGGTTTGTGACTTGTTTGATTCCACATAATACTGCAAAATTGAACCACGGTACTAAAGTAGTATCTGCAGAGTTGAAAAATCTGCTTAACAAATGTTTTAATACAAATCACTTATATTTTTAATGGATTGTAATTCCTTTTATACAAAAATATGACTTGGCATGTGTTATTTGGAACAAGCATTATATTTTTACATACTAGCCTAAATATTAATGATTTATGGATTATGTATAAAAATTCAAGTTTAGATGTTACCCTACTTAATATTAAGGGGGAGTGTTGGGGTTGTAATATTAAGCTGAAAACTATCTTAATGCAAACATGTCAAGGACTAATAGTTATGACATTTAAAATATAAATGTAATGCATGATGGATTCCCACAGGGGTCGACATTTGAAATTAAAATGTAAGAGTGACCCAAATGATCACCCACCATGTATAAAACATGGTGATCTCATTAGAGATAGGATATATAAGAAAATGCAAGTAAAAAATAATGATAAAAAACAGTAAAAAAATAAGTGTGAATGCATGCATGGAAATAGTGGGAGTGTTGGGTGAAACATATATTTTTTCTCAATAAAGATAAGTGATTTTTTAGTGGGTTTTTTACCTTATGGTTTTCCCACTTATATATTGTGTTCTTATGTTGTGTTGTGTTCATTTACTTTCTTGTTTATGCATGCAATCTAATATATAATTCACACTTTGTGATGTAATTCATATTAACTTTTTTAAAAGCATAAACTATAATCCTTGGATATTTGTTTTGGTGGATATATTAATTTTTGTATTATTTATCCCCACATTTTTTAACACATGTCTTGTAATAGAACTTTTTGGGCTTTGTGTTAGAACACTGCAACTTTAGCATTTCTTCATGGCATTCCACAAGTTGACAATAAAATGTAGTTATAAGGAAAGAAGGATAGCAAAGGAAAAGGATAAAATGGAAAGGAATAGGAATTAGTACAAGGGATTGATGGATTAACACTCTATGATCATGAACAAGGGTTGGTGAAATTGTGTGGCTTTAGAATTAGTGTAAGAGGATGAACTTTTGATTTTCAACAATATGATGGATGAGAGACACAAGGGAAATGAAATGATGAATATTTGGGTTCTTTACAACTCAACCAATGCTTTGTGAGTTAGTGAAATGTATCGTGACTTTGAATAATAAACCATGAAAGGAAGGGGGCTTGGAAAGACTGTGTAAGTGATATGAAATAATGCAAAGTAGTTTGTAGTTTTTGGGTTGAATAAAGTGTGGCCAACTTTATAACAAAGAGATAATTTATTGGGTTTTTTATCCTTAAGAGCACAAGGTTAAAAAAGGAAAGGGGATCATTTTGGTTAACATTTTTGGCGACACACATGGACACTTACCCTGCTAAGTGTAGAGAACTAGTAGCCTTAGAACATCCATTGGGAAAAAGTCTCGTATGGAAATAATTTGTTTCCACTCCTTCGAATTTGTATCCTTGGAAGCATTAAAAAAATTATGTACAAAATAAAGAAACCCATACTAATTCCAAGTGGAAAATATAGGTTGTGCAAAGCACTTATGTTATAGAAAGTAAAACCACTCTAATCTACTCTAACAATGTAAAAACAAGTTCATACAAAACCAGAAATTGAGTGAGAGAAGAAAATTTCTTTTCTAATGATGCATGGCCATTTAATGAGTTTCACGGTGGCCAAATTTAGTGACAATAACAAACATAATTCTTAATACCCATTTTCCTTTTAAATTCCATCTTCTTTTTCTAAACACACCTCTCCTTGATTGTGTTGTTTTAGAGGGTGTACCAATTACTTTCAATATAATGAACCATGTACACCACATTTTTATGCTTAAAAACTAGTTCTTTTATATAGGGACCACGATGCATTATCCTCTTGAGAAAGTACCTTAATGGGGCCCTCCAAGATTATGGTATGATCATACTTGATCATGTGGGCTAGACCACATCATTTGAGAAATGTCACTATTAGTCATAGCTAGCTTTTACTGACTCATTTCTTCCCTTTATTCACTAATTATACTCATTATGTCCACTTTTCCTACAATGTCTACCTACTTCTTCCTATTATGGGCTATTATCCTTGCTTTCGGTCACTTTGGACCTTCATCATTTACCATCATCTATCTCTTGGCATTTATTCCCCATATTTTACACCTTATGACCTTAGATTTTCCTCCAAGGCTAACACCATTTCCCATGGGCAATGACATCGAGTATATACTTGATATTTCTGTAACCACAACAACCACTTCACAAATACTTGCTTACATATGATAATTGCATATTTATTCTTTCTCACACCATTTCAAACTTATTTGCTAACATTGGAGTCTTAGTGATTACCTCTTATGCATTTGGGTCACCATAGTGAGTTAGGATTGAATATCTTCTTGTTGAGATTTCCCTTCTCCACACATAACGATTTCTCTTGGTGTTGTTGTATCTAGAGAGGATTATGCATCAATGGTCACTCACATGCTACAAGTAAGTATTTGTAACACTATTTTTTATCTTATTTTGTATGTTCTTCTTCTTGTTAGTCATTCATTGCTATATATTAGAGTGGGTACATGTTTGATTTGATCTATTTCTTGACAGCTTCTACATTCCAAAGACGAGCAGAGATCGAGTCACAGAGACCCCTTGAGGGGAAGTTTGATGGATTTAACTTAGGGCAGATTGTCTTCTCGGTGCACAAAGGCCATATATATGTCCCCAAAGATGGAGGCTTGAGGCAGGAAATATTGGTAGAGGTACATCATGCACCCTATTCAGCCCATCCTGGGGTGAAGAAGATGCATGCCACCTTGCGATAGTTGTATCATTGGAGAGGACTTCATCAAAATGTGGCCCAGTTTGTGTCATGATGTTTAGAGTGCTAGACGGTTAAGTTTGAGCATCAACATCTAGTAGGCCTTATTTATCCTCATGCTATACTGGAATGGAAGTGGGACACCATTTCCATGGATTTCATATTAGGCTACAGATGTCGAGATATCACCATGACGCCATTATGGTCACGGTTGATAAATTGACAAAAGTGGTTCACTTTTTTTGTGAAGACCACTTATACAACTAGAGCAAATGACACAAGTATTTTTGGATGAGTTTTTAGGTTGCACAGATTCGTGGAAGATCATTTGTGACTGTGATCCTTTGTACACTTCAAATTTCTGGACTACCATGCAGTATTTCCTTGTGATGAGAATCAAATTTAGCACAACATATCACCCTAAGATAGATGGACAGACTGAGCGGGTGAATCAGATTTTAGAGGACATGCTCAGGATGTATGTGATGGATCAGTAGTCTAAATGGGAGGAGTACTTGTACTTAGTGGATTTTTCCTACAATAATAGTTTCTAGAGTTCCATAAGCATGGCTCCTTTTCAGGCTTTGTATGGCAGAGAGTGCAGGACACCTCTTAGCTGGGACATGCTAGAGGATAGAGTATATCTTGGACCAACTCTTTTACAGGACATGTAGCAGCAAGTGGTGTTGATCAGGTAGAGATTGTAGGAGGCACATGACAGGTAGAAGAAGTATGCGGATCAGCATAGAATCAACCATAGTTTTGATGTGGGCATGAAGGTGTTCCTTCGTGTCAGGCCACACAAGATTCCTATCCATTATGGAAAAGGTTCTAAGTTAGCTCCTAGACTCATTGGTACTTTTGAGATCTTGGATCGTATCGACCCTTTGGCCTACCATCTAGTAGTAATGCCACCGAACTTGTCTCATGTACATGATGTGTTTCATGTTTCGGTTCTCGGGAGATATATTGCAGATCCTTCTCATGTGTTAGATTGGACATCATTGCAGGTGTAGGATCAGGGGATGGTGATGGTGGAGTGTGTTTGCATCTTAGATTGTAGGACCATGGGCCTTCAAGGTAGAGAGGTTGATCAAGTTTGGGTACGAGTGGGGGATGATATGATGAGACTATAACTACCTCAGGAGGATGCTACATCATTACAAGTTCGAGTCTCCATATTTGTTCCAGTGACTTCCAGGAGGAATTTGAGTCTAAGGGGAGGGGGATGTAGTGCCCACTACCCTTTGACACCTGCCGATACTTATTTTGATATAGTTGATCACATTATGGACATTATTATGTTTTGATTTAGTATGTTGTTAGAAATTTGATCATGGATTATTGTTGATCTTGATTTGGTTATGATGCATGATGATTATTAGAGACACTCATATGTGGATTATGATATACTAGTTGACATGGATGTTTTATGGATGTTTTTCAGGCATGTGATTTTGGATATTATGAGTAGATCTAGAAATGGAAATTTACGATGATGATATAGTTGTTGATTAAACATGCAATTGATGTAGTTATTACTTTGATGTTGTTATGATCCACTTACTTAGATAATTTTGTGATTTTAATTGTATCATATTGGATGTTCTAATATGGCCATGAGGCCGAATGAGGTATTTGTATTTTGCAGGTTAAAAATATCACAACAAAACATCGGGGGATCGGAGACCAACCAAAATGGAATTCTAAGTGAATTCGACAAGGTCACCATGGAAACTTGTTTTATTGTGTTGTGTGTTGTTTTGTTAGGGATTCCCATGGGGGATTTCCTTTATATGTGACCATGGGTTTGTGTATTTTAATTAATGTGTTTCTTTTATTATTGTTGTATGTATTTTATTAGTAATGTGTTCCTTCTTTTAATTAATTAAATTGTGATAGAATTAATGTGAGAATCATATGGTTAAAATTTAAATAAATTAAATTGGGATATGGGAAAGTAATTATAAGAGTTGTTGGCTATTTGCATTTATTATGTAAGGGATGTGTAAGTTGTGTAAGAGCTTGTGTAAGTTAGTTTTGGAGTATGAAATACTCCACCTCCATGAAAAATTCGAATTTGTTATTTGTGGCTGTTTTTGTAAGTTGGACAAGTAAAACTTGTCCCATGCCTCTAAATTTAATTTACCAACCATACTTATGGTTGGAGATGTGATTTGTGATTTTTATAATGCATTTTATTAAGTCATGTTGCATGTTTTTAATTGCACTTTCTTACATGTTATTTATTTTGTTGTCCCTTGAGGTGTGGGATTTTTAGAGTGTGTAAGTAACTTGTCATTTTCACCCACCTCTTTATTGTGCTTGGGAGAATGGATTTTGTCTTTTGTGTTTGAATTGGAGGATGTGTGATGTGGCATCCCACATGGATCCACATCATCCTCTTCTCTCCCTCTTCTATATAATTCAAACTCCTTGCTTGTTTTGGGTTGTTGAACCTTTTTGCATTCTTCCTTGGGGGCGCATTTTTGCTGTTTTGGAGCTCTTGTGGATTGTGGAGGAATTTGGAGATATATTCATACTTGGCATTGCTGTTTGGAACTATGTTATTGTCTTGGAAAGCTTGTTGTTTGGAAGCAAAGTAACAATGGAGAGGTAGGAATTTAACTCCCCTTTTATGTTGTTATTATCTTGCTATGTTGTGTGAATGGTGCAGGTTTAGTTTTACGTGTTTCTGGTTAGGTAGACTGCCTTAGGGAAGGTGTAGGAGAAGGCTATGGGGAATCCATGTGGGGGGCATAAGGAAATGCCATTGGCATCATAATTTTGTGGAGGGAGTTTAGGTTTGGGATCCACCATGGAAAATAAAGAGCTTGTATTTCTTACTTTGTGGGGGGCATAATGAAATTTGTTGGGGGCATAAGGATATGTATGGTGAAATGTATTGGTGGTATGTTATTGGTGGATGCCTAATTCTCAATTGAGAGGCATAAGTAGCTTCCCCATAGACCTTTCTCCTTTGGCTTGCATGATCAAGCCTGAGTTTTGATTGGAATGTTTTTAATTGCAGTTGTGAACTGTTGTTTTGTATTGAACTATGTTTTATATTGAAATGTGTATGTTTGAAAGAATGTTGTGTGTTGTGGAAGCTAGTTGTTTCCATGGGTTGAATTGCATCTATTATTGTATTTTGGTTGGGGCTCGGGGGCCAATGATGAAGGAAGGCTTCTCCTTTCATTGGATGTCTTGGTTGGGTGGAGAGCATTTCCTTTCCCCCTCTTTTGTTGTGATCAACTTGGAGAAAGAGAAAATGTGCATGTTGCTATCCTGGAGCTAAGGAAAAATATAGTTTGACAGTCCCTTGTGAAAACACAGTCATTTGTAACCCTTCCCACTTGAAGTGGATGAAATTGTAATATGTATTTTGTGAAGAAAGATGTTTGTAATTTGATTACGAAGTTAAATATTTGAATTGTGAAAGACATGTATATTCTATTCTGGTTTTTGGAAAGAAAGAATTAGAAATGTGTTATTTGCACCCAAAACATGGAAAGATGTAAAGATGTATTCTCTTTGGAGTTAATAAATAATTTCAAGTTTACTTCTCATTGCATTGTTGGGTTGAGTTGGAATGTTAAATTGTGATTGGAATCTCTGTTTTGAAAATTGAAAGAAGAAGAAATACGTATGAGGGAATTATATTGCATTGTTTCCTTTTTGAAATATATTAAAGTGGAAATCAGATTTGCAATTTAGCTTTGAAATGGTTTTTTTATAAACAACTGAATGTATTGGACTAGTTTAGGAATGAAATGCCACATTTGAAGGATGAATTTGATAAACAAATTTCTAGAAATGGGATTTCTGTTACAAACTTAAAACTGGCAATTAATTTTAATAAAAATGTACAGTTCAGACCTGCACACATTAATCAACTTGGAGATGTTAAAATTTAGTATGATGTATCATAAATGAACTCAAATTGACAAAGAAAACTTAAGAAGACAATTTAAATTAATGCAAAATCGAATCCAATTCCTCTAACAATCGTTTTTCTGTCATTTGTTGGAAAAATGCAACTTGAAGAAATTAAACAAATTTACTTCCCTAAAACATTCTAAATCCTTCCTAGAGAAATCCTCCATGTCTATTTGACATGTTGAGTGAAGGAGGAGATCCAATTTAATCAAATTTAGAAGTTGGAATTTACCAGTTTACTAATTATAAGCCTGTAGATCATTTTTGTAAAATTAAACCTTTAAAATTTATCAAAATGTAAAATTTATGTTTCTTGTGCAAAGAGGGCATCAAGATCTTTCCAGAAAGTCCTCATTTTCCAAAAATTGAGCTTTCTAGCTCAAGTTATGGCACTTTGAATTTTTCTGCCTTGGCGGGAAAATTTGGGAAAATTTTCCACTGTTGAGCCCACGGCTCCAAAATTTCCCGTCGAAATTACCCTTAGATTTTTTTTTGAAAATTTTGGTTTGGGAAAATTTTCATCTTTTCCTCCACCAGCCCATAGCCAATCAGAGGGTGCCACATGTCCTCACGAGGCGGTGACGGAGGCGCAACATTTTCTTTTGTCCTTAGACCTTTTGAAAATTTTGGAAAAATTTTCCATTTCGCCTACTGCCCGCAACCTATCATTGGATGCCACGTGGCAACGTTGGGTCCTAGCTGGGGAGGACCCTTTTTTAGATTTTGGTCTTTGGAAATTTTTGATAAATTTCCCGTGGCCCCGTACTCTCGCCCTCGCCTTGGGAAATTCTTCTCGTGGGCGTGTGGACCCGCGCATCCAACTTCCCCTTTGTCGTCCCTTCAGCAAAATTTACAAATCAACTCTACCACCTACCTCACCCTCTCCCTTCTCCCCATGGTGAATCATGGATTTCCACATGCCCTTAGTAGACCCACGGGCATGTGGGTGTTGTTTTTTTTTCTTTCCCTTTGGGTAAAATGCCCCAAACTCTCCCGTTGCCCCGCCCTTCCTTTCCTTGTTGTCGGCGACGACTCAGAGGCTGCCACGTGTCCTTAGAGGACCCACGGAGGCATGGGCACAAATGGGAATTTTCTCCCCTACAGGAGGAAAATTTCCAAATGCTGCCCCATGACCTGCCATCCCAAAATTTGTCTTTCACCCCTGCTTGACACGTGTCCCCTTGGGGAAAATTTGACCCCTAAGGTCCGCTTTCTCATATCTTGAGTTTCTGAAGGAGTTAGGAGGACTTATTTATATCATCGGAAAGGTGAGAAAATTTCCTATCCAATGGGAATGATTTATAAATTTTTGGAAGCACTAACTATGAGAAAATCAAGTTGAAACTCGAGCCTATTAGAGAGTGGGTACGGGGTAAATTTCTCCCGAACCTAACTAAAACTTCTAACCCTAAAATGTGAATCTTGTGACCTCTGATAATTGTTTTAAAGAAAAAGTATGTTCTAGTAATTTATATTTGTTCCAGAACCTAATAAGTTCAATTGTTGTCTTACAACTTGGTTGTGGACACTTCTAATTAACAAAAAGTTTATTCCATAATTTTCTAACTAACCCTAGGTTATTTCTTGGGTCTCAAGTGGGTTATTTTAATGGGCATCACACTTGGTATCAGAGTAGTGGTTCAAAATCTTGAACCATTAGGCACACTAGAAAACTTGAGACATAAACTTAAACCTAGCACACTTTTAAACCTAGAAAACAACTTAGCTAGAAATTGTATATTTTAGTAAACATGGAAGTTGTGTAAAACTTAGCAAAATAAAATAACTCTTGCTTTGGTCTATGAATGAGGCTCAGACATAGCAAGATGAACCTTCACAGAGACTTAGAATCACCACCAACACCACCACCACAAGATCAGGGAGTAGCAACCATCCTACCTCAGATTCTATAGACCCTTCAGGATGTTAATGTCACTCTATGCAGAGGATTAGGAGGAGGACATGCAGCTAGTCATGATAGAGCCCATTCTATCAAGGGCCAGGTATCTCCTCTACCCAATGAGGAGCATGGAGGGGAGAAATCCCATGTGGAGTCAGCTAGAGTAGAGTCACCACCTAGGAGATAGGGTGACAGAGTTCCAGAGCATAGAGAGAGGTCTCAGAGCCCTAGGCTTACAGATGAGCTTGCGAGAGAGAGACCTATAGGTCATCAGACCACAATAGTAGATCACATCAAGGAGATCCTAAAGCTTTAGCCATCACATTACTCAAGTGACACAGGTGGATTTCAGGCAAAGGCCTAGTTAGTGAGCTTGAGTGGTTGCTTTAAGCTTTGTCCTTGTTCTAGCAACACGAAAGCTCGTGTTGTGATCCATCTACTGAGGGATGGAGCAGGAGTATGGTGGAGGATAGAGGAGTAGAAGCTCCTGAAAGGAACGATAATAATATTGTTCTAAGCCGTGATCTCGGATGATAATAGCACACCACATTAAATTTGCAAAGAAAAAAGCTAAAATACCATATATGGAAATCCATCATAATCCATAATGCTCAATACATTACAATAGAATGACTTAAATTATTCAATAAGAAAGATGTAAATATAAGAGGAGGGAAGTGCAACTACTACCTAAATCAATGGTGAAGAACTCTCACTAACTCGATACTTGGTAGTTAATTTAACTCCATAAGACTAGTAAGCTAACTCCACATAACCGAGAAGCTAACTCCACACAACTAGTACACCTAAGCAAGCTAACCCGACAAGTGTAGGGCTAACACAAGTGTAAGAATTATCACGATAAATAAATAAAAGGATAAATAATAACCTACACTAACACCTTCCCGTAAACATAGCTTAGGTAGGAAAATAATACATGAAAATGGATGCGCCCGATGCGAGGTAAGAAAATGTCGACATGAAAATGGATGCGCCTAAGCGCAGGTAAGAAAATGTCGACATGAAAATGGATGCACCACCACGCAGTAAGAAAATGTTGACATGAAAATGGATGCGCCCTAGTGCAGGTAAGAAAATGTTGACATGATAATGGATGCACCCTGGAGGTAAGAAAATGTCCACATGAAAATGGATGCACCTGGCGCAGTAAGAAAATGTCAACATGAAAATGGATACGGCTGACACGGGTAAGAAAATGTCAACATAAAAATGGATGCACCCTAGCACAAGTAAGAAAATTTTGACATGAAAATGGATGCACCTTGGCGCAGGTAAGAAAATGTCGACATGAAAATGGATGTGTCTGCCGCGCAGTAAGAAAATGTCGACATGAAAATGGATGTGCCTTGGCACAGGTAAGAAAATGTTGACATGAAAATGGATGCGCCCTGGCGCAGGTAAGAAAATGTCGACATGAAAATGGATGTGCCCTGGCAGTAAGAAAATGTCGACATGAAAATGGATGCGCCCTAGTGCAGGTAAGAAAATGTCGACATGAAAATGGATGCACCCTAGCGCAGGTAAGAAAATGTTGACATGAAAATGGGCCCTAGCAAAGAGTAAGAAAATGTTGACATGAAAATGGATGTGCCACAGTGCAAGAGTAAGAAAATGTCGACATGAAAATGGATACTGACTGGCGCAGTAAGAAAATGTTGACATGAAAATGGATGCACCCTTATGCGAGTAAGAAAATGTTGACATGAAAATGGATGTGCCTAAAGCACAAGTAAGAAAATTTCGACATGAAAATGGATGCGCCCAGCACGAGTAAGAAAATGTCAACATGAAAATGGATGCGCCCTGACGTAGGTAATAAAATGTTGACATGAAAATGGATGCACCACAGCGCGAGGAGTAAGAAAATGTTGACATGAAAATGGATGCGCCCTGGCGTAGGTAAGAAAATTTCAACATGAAAATGGATGCACCCTGGCACAGGTAAGAAAATGTTGACATGAAAATGGATGCGCCCTGGTGCAGGTAAGAAAATGTTGACATGAAAATGGATGTGCCCTGGCGCAGGTAAGAAAATGTCGACATGGGAAAATTTGTGCCCAGGCGCAGGTTGGAGGCGCAAATCACAGGACATGAACACCACATTTTCAACACCTATGGCACATTAAAAATTATGTTGACATGAGGATAGATGCGCCAAGGCACACCTTCAGGAGGAACAATATTTTGAGCACTGACACTTTGAACCCAACAGAAAGTAAACCCTGACGCAGATATTCAAATGGCCATAACTTTTCACAGGGAGCTCGGATTCACGCAAGGTTGGAATTTTTGGAAATATTACAAGGTCCTCTATCCAACTACGACTAGATATCTTTAATTAGGTGAGAACAAGTTATTCAAAATATAAAATACAATTCACCATTTTTTGGGTTTGCTAAGGTTCTCACCTACCGCCATAATGAGATGAATTAAATGCAACCTAGAGGTGGTTGGGGTAGATTTGGATTTTCTCTCTTTTCCCTCTCTCATCCTTCCTATAAATTGTAAGGAGGGGCTTCTTTCTAAATGTTGGACATTATTGTTTTGCCCCTCCCTTCTTCTCTTTGGCAGGTGAATTTGTGGAGTTCAAACCTCCCATCTAAAATTGTAATGCAACTTTGCCTCTTGGCATTTTGTAGTGTATTGTATCAATATTTGGAGAAAGGAATGCTTGTCTGTGGATGATTCTCAACCCTCTCTATGTTAATTTGCATCCTCCTAATCTTTCACTACAAATTTTGTTATCTATGCATGATCTTGCATTGCATTTTAATGGTTTGTGTTTATTGGCAAGACAGGTGTTCTTCATTCCTTGGTGCATCACCTTTGTTACTTTAGGTTTATTTTTTTGCATCTTCTTACCCTATCTCCTTGGAAAGTTAGTTTAGATTTTTGAGTAAACCCTTTACATTTTTACATGTGCATCTGAATATAGGAATAGGAACCGGCCTTCATCTAGAGAGCTTTTCTGATTTCGCAAGGTCCCACACTTGGGAAAAGCTCCATGTTATGCAATCGCACTAAGAGTCTCAATCCATCGAGTTGCAGACATTTAGGGGTGTTGTGATTCACCATCAACAAGTACCTTTTAAATTTTAAATATGTGTATAAAAATCTCACCAATGCGTAGATCTCGAAAAAATACACAATTTCAAAACAAAGATCACCTTAATCCGAGCTACGGATCAAAAGTTATGAGCTCTAGAAGGTTTTGTTATTAAAATAATATTTTAATGTTGATCTTCTTTTCAAAAGGTACACGTGACACCCAAATGTCCAAAGGGTAAAAGAGTGCATCCACACGATATAGGCTTGCGACCAAAGGATAAAAGCATGTGCCCAAAACCTAAAATGTCCAGAGGGTAAACCATTGCATCCAGAGGGTACACGTCAATATCCAATGGATAAAAGAATGCACCCAAATGGTACAGATCTACGTCCAGTGGATAAAAGACTGCATCCAAAACTGAAATATCCAGAGGGTAAAAGAATGCATCCGGAAGGTACACACTTTTATCCAATGGATAAAAGAATGTACCTAGAGGGTACAGATCTGTGTCCAGTGGATAAAAGACCGCATCCAAAACCAAAATATCCAGAGGGTAAAAGAATGCATCCAGAAGGTACACACTTTTATCCAATGGATAAAATAATACACCCAGAGGGTACAAATTTGCATCCAATGGATAAAAGACTGCATCTAGAAGGTACACACTTTTATCTAATGGATAAAAGAATGCACCCAAATTTGACTATCTCAAAACATGGTCGAGTTTACAGTCGATTCTATGGTTTTGGCACCTTCCAAATCTAATTTTGCACTCCATTTTACATAAAAATGCATTCTGCAAAAATTTTCTAACAAATTCCAAATACATGAAAAAATAAACCCTTACTTGCAAAGAAAAACTTACAAATGGATGTCTACATCATTTGCAGCTCGATACCATGAAAGGAACTATAAGAAGATTGTTCCAAGCCACGATATCGATGATAATAGCACAACACATCAGATTTGCAAAGAAGAAGAGCTAAAATACCATATATGGAAATCCATCATAATCCATAATGCTCAATACATTATAATAGAATGACTTGAATTATTCAATAAGAAAGATGTACATATAGGAGGAGGAAAGTGCAACTACTACCTAAATCAATGGTGAAGAACTCCCACTAATTGATACTAGTAGTTAAGTTAACTCCCAAAGACTAGTAAGCTAACTCCACATAACTGAGAAGCTAACTCCACACAACTAGTACACCTAAGCAAGATAACCCAACAAGTGTAGGGATAACACAAGTGTAAGAATTATCCTGATAAATAAATAAAAGGATAAATAATAACCTACACTAACACTCCATGTAGATTCGAGACAATGACACGGGAGCTATTTGAGGAGATTTTCAAGAGCAGTAACTATCACAGAGGTTCATACGATAGAGGATCGATGAGTTCCATGATCTCGACAGGCATCTCTTTCTCAGAAAGCAGAGTATGAGAGTAGATTCTTGGATCTACTCTAGTATGTAGAGTATATGCAAGATGAGTAGGTGTGGATTCACAGGTTCATTCGGGGCCTGAATTTAGATATTGGATGTGATATGTAGATCTACTTCCCACGAGACATTAGCAGAGGACGTCGAGAAGGCCTATATTACAGAGGAGACTCGGGGAAAGACCTAGCAGGCTAGAGACTGAGTTCGAGCTGCATACAACAGATGTAGGATGGTAGATCAAGGGGTCAGCACCCCTTCCTCGGGGTGGCCAAGGTACATTACATTCATCCTTTAGGCCACAGTAGCAGTAGTAGAAAAAACAGTCATGCCCACCTCATAGACCTCCATAGAGAGTTGATACACAAAGAGGTTAGAGTATGGGGCCTCCTCTTAGGGGTCCCATTAGGACACAGGGTGGACCTAGATCTCATTCAGTAGGAGCTCGCCATCAGAGACCTCAGTAGACCATAGCTATATCATCAGGGTCCACACCACAAGCTTCTAGGGTAGTTACTAGAGGTGCTACTCATTAGGGAGGATCAGGAGGGTGCTTTCGTTGTGGAGTTACTGGACACTTTTGGAGAGATTACCCACATAACCATAATAACAAGGGTAAGGCATAGATTTTAGAGCCAACTATTGGTGACATGAGACGTAACCATAGGATTTATGGAGTGGTTGAGAACCACCAGGCAGAGCATCAGAGCACAATCATTGAGACCACAGGTAGCATTGGTGGTATTTCTACCTCTATATTGTTTGATTCTAGTTCTTTTGATTCTTTCATTACACCATCTTTAGTAGAGTGATGCAGGATGGTGGAAGTTAGGCAGGGACTTAGTTGGGATGTCGAGATGGTTTCTAGAGTGAATATTTTTGTAGAGTCCTTAGTTAAGGAGTGTGTAGTGGATTTAAGACCCTTCACCACTACCTCAGATCTCTGTATCCTTCCTTTGGGCTCGTATGGAGTCATTTTGGGTATGGATTGGTTATCTACACATAGGGCCAGGATGGATTATTATCACAAGACTATATCTTATGCAGATGATTTGGGAGTTGAGTCGATAATTTCAGGGGTCAGGAGACCCGTTTCTATTTGCACCATCTCATTTGTGCAACATAATAGGTGTGTGCGACGGGGTTGTCAGATGTATGCTATGATAGTTAGTGACAGATTAGAGGATGGGTCTAGTGGACCATCACTAGATGATCATCCCATTTTGAGAGAGTTTGCTGATGTCTTTCTAAGGGAGCTACCGAGGTTACCAACCCCATGTGAGATTGATTTTCATATAGATCTAGTTCCTAGAGTACTGACCTATCTCACGGGAACCTTATCATATGACCACCCCAAAGCTCTGTGAGCTCAAGTTACAACTTGAGGGTCTTTTAGAGAAGGGCCTTATCTATCCTAGTGTATCCCCTTGGGGTGAACTGGTGATCTTTGTGAAGAAGAAGGATGGATCTTTGTGGTTGTATATTGATTCTTTGTTATTTGAATAAGGTAATGATAAAAAAATTGTTATCCTCTTCCTCATATTAATGACTTGTTTGATCGGATGAATGGAGCCATGGTATTCTCTAAGATTGATCTTAAGTTAGACTACCATTAGCTAAGGATTTCGAGAGGTGAACATTCATAAGACCACTTTTCACATGAGATATGGGCACTATGAGTTCACACTCATGCCTTTTGGTTTGACTAATGCCCCATAGTGTTCATGAGTTTTATGAATGGGGTATTTAGGACCTTCGTAGATCACTTCGTGCTTATCTTCCTAGATGACATTTTGATATACTCATGAATGCATGAAGAGCACAAGGAGCACCTTTTCCAAGTTCTTCAAAGTGTCTTTGGGAGCAACAAATTTATGGGAACTTGGAGAAGTTTGCTTTCTTTCGACATAAAGGTATAGTACTTGGGACATATTATTTTTGGGTAGGGTATCACATTCGATCCTTCTAAGATTAGAGCCATTATGGATTGACCAAGACCTATTACGGTGAATGAGGTGCGCAGCTTCATGGGATTAGTAGGTTACTACCGAAGATTTGTTCAGACTTCTCTTGGACTATACACCCTATCACTTCCATTCAGAGGAAAGGGAAGAAGTTTGTGTGGTTGAACAAATGTGAGCAGGCCTTGAGACACTGAATGAATCCCTCAATACGTGAACATATTCTTGCAGTTCCGGATCTATAGGGTGAGTTATTTATTTGCACGGATGCTTCGTCAAGGCAGGCCTTGGAGGTGTGTTGATGTAGGATGGAAGAGTAGTGGATTTTGAGTCTCGTAAACTCAAAGATCATAAGCTTAATTATCTGACCCATGATCTTGAGCTTGTGGTAGTTGTGCATGCTTTGGTTAGATGGAGACACTTAAATATTGGCAAGAGATTCAAACTTACCTCTTCACATATCCCAATCTCAATGCTCATCAAATGCATTGGATGGAGTTTCTTTGTGAGTATGACATGGATATAGAGCATGTGAAGGGGAAAGAGAAGGTGGTAATAGACACTCTCAGTAGATGGGGACATGTGCCTATGGCCACATCGGTGAGACCACAGACTTGTAGAGTAGGATTCTTCATCGCCTTCCTCTTGGACAGCTTCTACATTGCGAAGACAAGCAAATAATGAGTCAAAGAGACCCCTTGAGGGGAAGTTTGATGGATTTACCTTAGAGGTAGGTGGTCTTCTTAGGAATAAAGGCTAGATATATGTCCCCAGAGATGGAGGATTGAGGAGGAAATATTGGTAGAGGCACATCATGCACCCTATTCAGCCCATCAGAGGGTAAAGAAGATGCACGCCACCTTGCGACAGTTGTATCATTGGAGAGGACTTTGTTGAGATGTGGCCTAGTTTGTGTCATGATGTTTAGAGTGCCAAAAGTTAAGTCCCAGTAACAACATCCAATAGGCCTTCTTTATCCTCATGATATACTGGAATGGAAGTGGGACACCATTTCCATGGATTTCATTATTGGGCTACCAATGTCGAGATATCACCACAATGCCATTATGGCCACAGTTGATAAATTGACAAAAGTGGCTCACTTTTTTCCAGTGAAGACCACTTATATAACTAGAGTAGTGACACGAGTATATTTGGATGATATTATCGGGTTTCACATGATTCCATGGAAGATCATTTGTGACCGTAATCCTTTGTACACTTCAAATTTCTAGACTACCATGCAGTATGTCCTCGGGATGAGAATCAACTTCAGCACAACATATCACCCTGAGACAGATGGATAGACTGAGTGGGTGAATTAGATTTTAGAGGACATGCTTAGGATGTATGTGATGGATCAGTAGTCTAAATGGGAGGAGTACTTATATTTAGTGGATTTTTCCTATAATAATAGTTTCCAGAGTTCCATAGGCATGGCTCCTTTTCAAGATTTGTATGGTAGAGAGTGTAGGACACCTCTTAGCTGGGATAGGTTAGAGGATAGAGTATCTCTTAGACCAGATCTTCTACAAGACATGGAGCAGCAGGTGGTGTTGATCAGGAAGAGATTACAGGAGGCACATGATAGGTAGAAGAAGTATGCATATTAGCATAGGATCAACTGTAGTTTTGATGTGGGCATGAAGGTGTTCCTTCATGTCAAGCCACACAAGAGCCCTATCCATTATGGAAAAGGTTCTAAGTTAGCTCCTAGATTCATTGGTCCTTTTGAGATCTTAGAGTGTATTGGCCCTTTGGCCTACCATCTAGCATTGCCACCCAACTTGTCTTGCATACATGATGTTTTTCATGTTTCAGTTCTCAGGAGATATATTGCAGATCCTTCTCATGTGTTAGATTGGACATCATTATAGGTGTAGGATTAGGGGCAAGTGATGGTGGAGCCCATTCACATCTTAGATTGCAGGACCTTGGGCCTTCGAGGTAGAGAGGTTGATCAGGTTCGGGTGTAGTGGGACAGATATGATGAGACTACAACTACATGGGAGGATGCTACTTCATTACGAGTTTAGTTTCCACATTTGTTCTAGTGACTTCCAAGAGGAAGTTGAGTCTAAGGGGAGGGGGATGTAGTGCCCACTTCCCTTTGACACCTGCTGATACTTATTTTGATATAGTTGATCACATTATGGACATTATTATGTTTTGATTTAGTATGTTGTTAGACATTTGATCATGGATTATTATTGATCTTGATTTGGTTATGATGCATGATGATTATTAGAGACACTCATATGTGAATGATGATATATTAGTTGACATGGATGTTTTATGGATGTTGTTAAGGCATGTGATTTTGAATATTATGATTAGATCTATAAATTAACATTTATGATGATGATATAGTTGTTGATTAAAAATGCAATTGATGTAGTTGTTACTTCGATGTTGTTGTGATCCACTTAGATGATTTTGTGATTTTAATTGTATCATATTGAATTTTCTGATATGGCCACAAGGCCGAAGGAGGTATTTGTATTTTGTAGGTTAAAAATATCACAACAAAACATTAGGGATTAGAGACCAACCAAAATGGAATTCTAAGTGAATTCGACAAGGTCACCATGGTAACTTGTTTTATTGTGTTGTGTGTTGTTTTGTTAGGGATTCCCATGGGGGATTTCCTTTATATGTGACCATGGGTTTGTGTATTTTAATTAATGTGTTTCTTTTATTATTGTTGTATGTATTTTATTAGTAATGTGTTCCCTTCTTTTAATTAATTAAATTGTGATAGAATTAATGTGAGAATCATATGGTTAAAATTTAAATAAATTAAATTGGGATATGGGAAAGTAATTATAAGAGTTGTTGGTTGTTTGCATTTAATATGTAAGGGATGTGTAAGTTGTGTAAGAGCTTGTGTAAGTCATTTTTGGAGTATGAAATACTCCACCTCCATGAAAAATTCAAATTTGTCCTTGGGGGCTGTTTTTGGAGGCTTGTGGGACAAGTAAAACTTGTCCCATGCCTCTAAATTTAATTTACCAACCATACTTATGGTTGGAGATGTGATTTGTGATTTTTATAATGCATTTTATTAAGTCATGTTGCATGTTTTTAATTGCACTTTCTTACATGTTATTTATTTTTTTGTCCCTTGAGGTGTGGGATTTTTAGAGTGTGCAAGTAACTTGTCATTTTCACCCACCTCTTTATTGTGCTTGGGAGAATGGATTTTGTCTTTTGTGTTTGAATTGGAGGATGTGTGATGTGGCATCCCACATGGATCCACATCATCCTCTTCTCTCCCTCTTCTATATAATTCAAACTCCTTGCTTTTTTGGGTTGTTGAACCTTTTTGCATTCTTCCTTGGGGGTGCATTTTTTTGTTTTGGAGCTCTTGTGGATTATGGAGGAATTTGGAGATATCTTCATACTTGGCATTGCTATTTGGAACTGTGTTATTGTCTTGGAAAGCTTTCTGTTTGGAAGTAAAGTAACCATGGAGAGGTAGGAATTTAACTCCCCTTTTATGTTGTTATTATCTTGCTGTGTTGTGTGAATAGTGCAGTTTAGTTTTACTTGTTTCTGGTTAGGTAGACTGCCTTAGGGAAGGTGTAGGAGAAGGCTATGGGGAATCCATGTGGGGGCATAAGGAATGCCATTGGCATCATAATTTTGTGGAGGGAGTTTAGGTTTGGGATCCACCATGGAAAATAAATAGCTTGCATTTCTTACTTTGTGGGGGCATAAGGAAATTTGTGGGGGGCATAAGGATATGTATGGTGAAATTTATTGGTGGTTTGTTATTGGTGGATGCCTAATTCCCAATTGGGAGGCATAAGTAGCTTCCCCCATAGACCTTTCTCCTTTGGCTTGCATGATCAAGCCTGAGTTTTGATTGGAATGTTTTTAATTGCAGTTGTGAACTGTTGTTTTGTATTGAACTATGTTTTATATTGAAATGTGCATGTTTGAAAGAATGTTATGTGTTGTGGAAGCTAGTTGTTTCCATGGGTTGAATTGCATCTATTATTGTATTTTGGTTGGGGCTCGGGGCCAATGATGAAGGAAGGCTTCTCCTTTCATTGGATGTCTTGGTTGGGTGGAGATCATTTCCTTTCCCCTCTTTTGTTGTGATCAACTTGGAGAAAGAGAAAATGTGCATGTTACTATTCGGAACTAAGGAAAATATAGTTTGTGAGTCCCTTGTGAAAACACAGTCATTTGTAACCTTTCCCACTTGAAGTGGATGAAATTGTAATATGTATTTTGTGAAGAAAGATGTATGTAATTTGATTATGAAGTTAAATATTTGAATTGTGAAAGACATGTATATTCTGTTCTGGTTTTTGGAAAGAAAGAATTAGAAATGTGTTATTTGCACCCAAAACATGGAAAGATGTAAAGATGTATTCTCTATGGAGTTAATAAATAATTTCAAGTTTACTTCTGATTGCATTGTTGGGTTGAGTTAGAATGTTAAATTTTGATTGGAATCTCTGTTTTGAAAATTGAAAGAAGAAGAAATACGTATGAGGGAATTATATTGCATTGTTTCCTTTTTGAAATATATTAAAGTGGAAATCAGATTTGCAATTTAGCTTTGAAATGGTTTGTTTATAAACAACTGAATGTATTGGACTAGTTTAGGAATGAAATTCCACATTTGAAGGATGAATTTGATAAACAAATTTCTAGAAATGGGATTTCTATTACAAACTTAAAACTGACAATTAATTTTAATAAAAATGTACAGTTCGGACCTACACACATTAATCAACTTGGAGATGTTAAAATTTAGTATGTTTTATCATAAATGAACTCAAATTGACAAATAACACTTAAGAAGACAAGTTAAATTAATGCAAAATCGAATCCAATTCCTCTAACAGTCATTTTTCTGTCATTTATTGAAAAATGCAACTTGAAGAAATTGAACAAATTTACTTCCCTAAAACATTCTAAATCCTTCCTAGAGAAATCCTCCATGTCTATTTGACATGTTGAGTGAAGGAGGAGATCCAATTTAATCAAATTTAGAAGTTGGAAATTACCATTTTGCTAATTAAAATCCTACAGATCGTTTTTGTAAAATTGAACCTTAAACTTTATCAAAATGTAAAATTTATGTTTCTTGTACAAATAGGGCATCGAGAGCTTTCCATAAAGTCCTTGTTTTCCCAAAATTGAGATTTCTAGCTCAAGTTATGGAACTTTGAATTTTTTTTGCCTTGGCGGGAAATTTTGGGAAAATTTTCCCTCTTTGGGGCACATGCCCAAAAATTTCCCTTCAAAATTACCCTTAGAATTTTTTTGAAAATTTTGGTTTGGGAAATTTTTCATCCTTTCCTCTGCCAACCCGTAGCCAATCAGAGGCTGCCATGTTTCCTCATGGGGTAGAGATAGAGGCGCGACATTTTCTTTTGCCCTTAGACCTTTTGAAAATTTTGGAAAAAATTCCATTTCACCCCGCCGGCCCACGGCCTATCATACAGGCTACCACGTGGCAGCTTTGGGTGCTAGCGGAGGGGAGGACCCTTTGTTTTTTTAGATTTTGGTCTTTGGAAATTTTTGATAAATTTCCCCATGGCCCCGCACTCCCACCCTCGCCTTGGGAAATTCTTCTCGTAGGCGCGTGCAGACCCACATGTCCAACTTCCCCTTTGTCCTCCCTTCGGTAAAATTCACAAATCAACTCGCCACCCACCTCTCCCTCTCCCTTCTCCCCATGGAGAATCATGGAGTGCCACGTGCCCCTGGTAGACCCGCAGTGTGTGGGCATTGTTTTGTTTTCTTTCCCTTTGGGCAAAATGCCCCAAACTCTCCCGCCACCCCACCCTTCCTTTCCTTATTACCAGCGGCGACGACTCGAGAGGCTATCACGTGCCCTGGAGGACCCATGAAAGCACAGTGCAAATGAGAATTTTCTCTGTGTAAGGGAAAAATTCCAAATGCTGCCCTACAACTGCCATCCTAAAATTTTCCTTTCACACTTGGTTGACACATGTCCTCTTGGGGAAAATTTGACCCCTAAGGTGCACTTGCTCATATCTTGAGTTTCTAAAGGAGTTAGGAGGACTTCTTTATATCACCAAAAAAGTGATAAAATTTCCTATCCAATGGGAATGATTTAGGGAAATTTTGGAAGAGTTAAGTATGAGAAAAATCAAGTTGAAACTTTGATCTTGTTAGAGAATGGGTATGGGGATAAATTTCTCCCTGAACCTAACTGAAACTTCTAACCCTAAAATGTGAACCTTGTGACCTCTGATAATTGTTTTAAAGAAAAAGTATGTTCTAGTAATTTAGATTTTTTTTGGAACCTAATAGGGTCAACTATTGTCTTGCAACTTGGTTGTGGACACTTCTAATTAAAAAAAAATTTATTCCATAATTTTCTAACTAACCCTAGGTTGTTTCTTGGGTCTCAAGTGGGTTGTTTTAATAGGCATCACAAAATACCACAAACCAATGCAGATGTTCCTCTGTTAAACTTGAGTATTCATAAGGGTAGATCAAATCAGATTTGACACACAATTAATTCATCATAAAGAAACCACACATGCATATATCAAACATCTATTTCTACAACCTAGGGATAATAATGACATAAAATTAACGAGAAGGAAAATAAGATTTCCACAACTGACATAAAAGATAGTAGTATTATTCCTTCATAGCATGAAATAAATATTCTGAAATAAAGGTAGGATAATCACTCTCACTAAGGATTTGTAAATTCACAAAGTAAACACTGATTAACCATTCAACACAATAAATCATATTTTCAATAGCAAAGTGTAACTCTGAATATAATTAAAAGGTATCTTAGAATCTCAGAAGCACTCTTCCAAGCTTGATGAGAAAATCCTCTCAAAATAATCTATATCCTCTGTTCTCTCTATCCTCTCAATACTCCTTATACTCAACTATTTATAAGCCTTTTAGGCTGAGCCATGACAGTTGGGCCCTTAACTAACACTTAACTAAAAATAGAAATGTCATTAATATTAAGGGAACATGCTCCCATGAAAATAAAGATTTTTTTGCAAAAGGTTTTGACCGAGTGAACCCTGCAACTTTGGTGATTCGAAGCTCAAATCTATCCTCTCATGGCTAGTCAACTTGTTCTGGGTTCAAATTCAGGTTGGTACTATCTTCAGAAAATGACTCATCCACTTTAGAAATGGTGGTTCTTGCACTCGTAACTCACCTGTAATCAACTATTTATAAGCCTTTTAGGCTGAGCCATGACAGTTGGGCCCTTAACTAACACTTAACTAAAAATAGAAATGTCATTAATATTAAGGGAACATGCTCCCATGAAAATAGAAAATTTGTTGCAAAAGGTTTTGACCAAGTCAACCCTGCAACTTTGACTGATTCGGAGCTCGAATCTATCCTCTCATGGCTACTCAACTTGATCTGGGTTCAAATTCAGGTTGTTACTATCTTCAGAAAATGACTCATCCACTTTAGAAATGGTGGTTCTTGCACCCTGTAACTCACTGTATATCTCAATAACCTACTTCATCTTCTCTTTTCCCCTTGATGTGGAAGTAGACATTAAGCTCTATGTTTCGGAAGCCGAAGTTGGAGAAATTTGAAAATAAAGTCTTCGAAAACCCTGAAAGAAAAATATCCAAAATTCTACAGAGGAAACTATCAAAAGAAATCTCCAATGTCAAAAGTTCTAAAATTCCTAACCAGAAAATTCCAAAAAATTTCTTCAAAAATTTTTCCCAAATTTTTTCCTAAAATTTTTCCAAAAATTTCTCTAAAATTCTTTCCTAAATTTTCTTTGAAATTTTCTTTGAAATGTTTTCAAATTTCGTAGTTGTGGTTCGTGTTTTAGAATTTTCAACTTGCTTGACATTTTTAATCCCAAAAATATCTGAAATTTCGAAACAAAATTATCCGAAAAGAATCGCCAAAATTGAACTCGAAAGCTTGATTCAACTCGACCTACCTCATTCCCAAGCTTCTAGTCTTGCGATGACTCCACAACCTTCATTTCTCACTGTCCCAATTTCTTGATTTCGAATGTAGATTCAACCACTGAAATGAGCTTGGTGCAGAGCTCACTCTATGCAAATCACACTAACACATGCCAACTAACTCAATGAGCAGCTCGGCCACTTTTAGCTCGTGCCCATTTGTGATTGGCGTTGACAAATTTTCAAGCCTTACATTGTCCTTTCTTAAAATTCTAAACTTTTCTGTGAACAAATGAGACATGAGGGTATGACAAGACACCTAAAAAAACATATGCCAATTTTAACTATGTCTTGCTTGAGTTGAGAAAGTATGGGTCCTTCCAAAGGAAATTTTCTCATTCGAGACCAATTTGAACCTCCAAGATATGAAAAAGAAGGAACAATCCCAGAGGATCCTGAAACCTTCCAAAATAACATACAAGGCTTTCAAATTTTGAATTTATCCTGATAACCCCGAAATCTTTATGGAAGAATCTTCGGTCTCAGGGTATTATCATATTGTCCATTTTTTCCGGGGAAAAAATTGACAACATTTTTGGTGACCTCTCGGGGATGCTTTCCCGCTAAGCATAATTCCGTAGCCTTAAGTCATCCATTGGGCATGGAGTCAATATTTGTAAATCTGAAAACCAATTCAATCCTCTGTGATACATCCAAAATCCCCTTAAGCATTGCTGATCTTGGACCTCCCTTGAATGCTAAGCATGAAGTATATTGAATCTAATGAACACTTGGCATCTGGAACTTTGAATGAAGCAGATCATGAAACTCTTACGGAAACCTTGAACCTTCCTTCTCTTTGACACCTTCCAATGATGCAATAGTGTGTAGAACAACACAGAACAACAATGGAAAACAAAACACACTGAAACTGAAAACCATACATGCCCCCATTTGAAACATGTAGGGTGTGCAATGCACTTATTCTGCTGAAAGCAAACCTATACTACCCTACACTAACCGTGAAGCACAGGTGATCTAAACAAAACCTACAACTGGTTGTGTAAAATAGCTTCCTTTCCTCACAATGGATTTCCATGCAAATGATGTGATAATGGACATGGCTGAAAATGAGAGTGAAAAACTGAAATAGGCCCAATCCTCCACTTGATCCACTGAGACATCAACTAGAAAGAGAAATAATTCCTCTTTTAGTTACTCTGCATTTGTCTTGTAGAAGCATTATAACTGATCCTCATAATTTTAAAACTCATCCTCACATTCTAAAGTGAATGTGACTGGTTTTGGCTTCTCTTCTAGCTTCAATGAAGCCAGGTACCTAATAGGACATGGTCTAAACCGTTGGATATTCCTTCTTTTCTAAACTTTAATTTTGACAAGAAAGTCTACCGGGAGACTTCCTTGAAAATAATGATGATCCATGAGCTGACTCTTCTCCTATTTCCCATTTACAAACAAATATTCTCCCATATGAATGAATGGTACTGAATTGATGTCCCCTCCATTTCCTTTTCATTTCTTGACAATGAGGGATTCTTCCACATGTAACTCTTTTGGAATACTTACAACCTCAAATGAAGTTATTGGAAAGTCACTGCAAGTATTCGAAGCATATTGATCATATAGGAGTTCCACTTTCATCTGAAGGCAAAGTTGTTCAAGCAAATCTAACCTCTTCATCCCACATGAAACCTACAAGATCAAATCCTTTCACCTGTTGTTTTTCGGGATAATTAAGGGAAGAAAGATCTCCTTGTTTTTCTTCCACCATCACTTGTTCATCGAACAAATCTGACTTCACAATTGAAAGTAAGAAACTCTCAATAATATCATCTTCACCCAAAACCTTCAAAGTTGACTTAGTTTCTCACATGCTCCTCTCTTTCTTCATTCAATGAAAATTACAGATGATCCAAGTCTTCCCATTCAAGGAGATAACTTGAAACTACATGTGTTCTAGAGGTGGGTATTTCTATAGGCTCTTCTGCATCCAAATACTCCTCCGAATCTGACTAGAAAATCTACTTCTTTGTTCTCCGAATGTGCAAAGGGTTCAACCTCCCTTATGGTGTTTCCTAAATTAGCAACTGATTCCCCATGACCTTTCTCATCTTCAAACATAAAATTTGCAAGATCAAATTCATCTAAGAAAATAGAGTTTTGAAAAGATGAAGAAAGGGAAGAATTTGAAACTTCCTGCATGGTATAATCTATACTTGAAACTTCTGAGTCCATCATGGAAATAATCCCACTATGATCAATTTTTGTATTTGATGATGATGTTGGAAATTCACTACAATGCTCCAAAAGTGATGCAATTTCTTGACATGCTTGATAGGTAGGATCATTACACTCATAAGAATCAACTTGTACACTTGAGAGTCTTTCTTCTTCAACTTCCACATTCTCTTCTCCAACAGACTCTGCCACCTTTGGTGATTCAAACTCCTCTGATGGGACTAAGCCAATATGAATACTGCATTCGAATAAGTAGACTGTTGGTCCTCTTCGTTCAACTCTAGATTTGTTTCTAGTACAAAACTAGTTTTTTCCACTTGTTCTTGAGCCTCAACTTTTGCAGAAGGTTTAGTCAGGAACGAAGTTTGCTTGATGTTAAGTTTTGCAGCCCATTTCCTCAGATTATCTACATGCTCTCTTTTTCTATTCTCTTTGACCACATACTCCTCCCTTTTTCTCATTTCTTGACAATGCTCCTCCCAAAATGGATTTGGGACCATAAGAGGAGGGTTGGGTTGGGATTTAACTGATTCCCTCACTGTTTGAGGAAGAGATTCATTATCTTGTCTTGATGGACCTTGTAGAAAAGAGGGAACTTTAGAAGGATGAGGCATGGAATATTCATGATGAAATGGAGGAATAGGAAGTGAAGGAAAGGAACTCTTAGCAAGAGTAGAAACTGGAAGATTAGGACTATGGGGTTCAAGTTGAAACTGCATAGATGGAAACACGGGAAGAGGGTTATAAGGTGGTAATGCAGGGGCCTCCCATTGACAAGATTGACTAACACTACGTTCATAAATATCCCTTTTCTTGATCCATTCTCCAACTTGAGTCATCATCTTGATTATGAATTGAAGCTTTTGTTGAGGGCTAAGCTCACATGGTATATGGCCAGTCCATGGGTATGGAATTCTGAAGCCAATCTGGGCTGCCTTCGTCATTTCATTGATCCTTATTCATACCATGTTATGCTCCAACTCTTGAACCTTCTTCTGTAAGTGATCCTCTTCAGGTGTGGAATAGATTCCAAAATATACATGCCATTGTTCTTCAGTAACCCCCATGTTTGGTGGATAACTGAATTGACCTACATCTTGCTTATGTGAACATGCATGCTCAAACTGATATTCATCATGAAATTGGTTTGGAGGTGAATTGTAATAGCCTGAAGATGGAAAGAACTACCACTACTGCAAGTGGGAGTCCCATTGTGGAAATGAAGCCATGATTACACAACTTCATGAATGAGAGAAAATGGAAAGATATGGAAGAAAACTAGATGGAAAATGGATAAAATGAAAGTCTGTAACACAAAGAGTAGGGTACTTAGACCAATGGAGTCACCAGTTGTGCTTGGGTATACCTCCTAAGGCTGAAATTTCACTAAGAGCACAACAACTTAATGAAATGAAATGAACACAATACACACACCTATGAAAGATGTGCCTCTTGTAGTGCCCACTTTCCTTTGACACTATTTAGATACTGATCTTGCTACTGTTGATCTCATTTTGGACATTATTATGTTTTGACTTAGTATGATGTGTATATGATAGATCATGGATTATTATGAACCTTGATTCAGTTAGCATGCATGATGATTATTGGAGACACTATTATTATGTGGATGATGATATACTATTTGACATGGACAGGTTATTGATGTTGATTTTAGACATGTGACATTTGATATTATGAGTAGCTCTAGTATAGAGATTCATTGGATGATGATATAGTGGCAAAATTGAATTTAAAATGACAATGTTGAATTCTTGATATTGTTGTGATTTGGATTGACATTTATATGTTGCTTATATCATTTTGGATGTTCTGATATGGCCACGAGGCCGAAGGAGGTATTGTTATTTTACAGGTTAAAATATCACAACAATGTCGGGGGACTGGAGACTAACCATATTGAAATTCTGGATGAACTCAATGGGGTCACCATGGCAACTGTAATTGTTTGTGTGTTGTGTTGTGTTAGGATTTCCCATGGGGGGATTTCCATTATTGTGACCATGGGATATATGTGTTTTATTTATGTGTTCCTTTTTATTAGTGTTGTATGTATTTTTATTTGTAATGTGTTCTTTTTATTATTTAATTTAAATGTGATAGCCATATAGTTAAACTTTACTTAAATTTAATTGGGATGTGGAATGTAAGTAATAAAGTTGTTGTCTTAGTTATTAATTAAATTGGATTTATATCATGTATAAATATATGTTAAATAAATAAATCATTATGTCAAAAGTATGTTATAAATGAAGTCATAGATATTAATTCATGTTGTAAGAATGTGTAAGAGGATGTAAGAGTGTGTAAGTGAATGTGTAAGAAATATGTAAGAGTATGTAAGGCAGATTTTGTAGTGTAGAACACTCCATCCTTTTTGGAATTCGAATTTGACCTTGGAGGCTGAGTTTGGAGGCTTGTGGAACAAGTTAAACTTGTCCCACACCTCTTAAAAGCATACACCAACCATGCCTATGGCTTGGGGGTAAATTTTAGCCTTTATAATTAAAATTTGAAATGACTATATGTACGTTTTTATTGCACTTTACTTACAAAATTTTAATTCAGTCCTTATTTAAGTATGGGCTAATTTTGAGTGTGTAAGTTGCTTGTCATCTCCATTTATTGTGATTTATTATAAAATTGACCTTCTCCTTTTGGGGGATGAGTAAGAATGATGTGGCATCCCACTTGGAATCCACATCATCCTCTCCCTCCCTCTCCTTAAAATTTTAATTTCTTTTCTTGTTTGGGGTTGTTGAAACTTTGTTCTCTCATGCTTGGGTCGAATTTTTCATTGCTGTTGGAGCTTTCTTTGAAGAAGGATTTGGAAATTCTCTTGCATGCATATACCTTGCTATTTTAGACTGCATATTTGAGCATTGAAGAACTACTATTTTGGGAAACAATCTCCACTATGGAGAGGTAGGATTTTGTCCTTTTTATATGCTATTTTTTTCCTTTTATTTCTTGTATGAATGAAATGGTGATTGTGTTGTGAATTCATGGCTGGTTGGGTAGATTTCTTAGGGAAAGGTGTAGGAGAAGACTATGGGGATTTCACATGGGGGCATAAGGGATTTCCAATGGCACTTATTCTTGTGGAGGGAGTGTTGGTTTGGGATCCACCTAGGAAAAGAAAATACTTGCATTTCTTACTCTTGGGGGGGCATAAGGAGGGGTTAGGAGATATAAGGTTTATGGGATTTGGTATGTGTTATGGTGGTATGCTTTTGGTGGATGCCCAATTCCAACTTGGGAGGTATAAGGAGCTCCCCATAGCTCTTGCTCTTGTTTGGCTTGCTTGAAGAAGCCTTTGTGTTGTTTGAAATGTTTAAATGTAGTTGGGAACTATTGTCTTGTTTGAATTATGTATTTTTTTGTTCTCTGCTTGTGATAAGGAAGATGTTTGTTGTGAAAAAGCCTTGTTGCCATGTGTTGATGCTTATTCTCTATTTCAATATGGTTGGGGCTCTGGGGCCAATGGGGAAGGATGGATTCTCCTTTCCCATTAGATGTCTTGGTTGGGTGGAGAGTGTTGCCTTTCCCCCTTCCTTGTTGTGATCAGATAAAAGATGAAGAAATCAACAGGTTGCTTTTTTGGAGCTTGGAGAAAACATAGTTTGATAGTTCCATCCTTTGAGAAATATCCTTGTAACCTTACCACTTTGAAGTGGATGAATTGTATTGTTAATTTTAATTCAAAGTCATCTTGTATTGTAAAGGAAAGATGGAGATTTATTAAAATGCAGAGTTTTATTTCATTCACTGTTGGAAAAGAATGTAATGTAGTTTGTAAAATTACATATTGGAATTCATGGAAAGAATGAAGTTGAAATGTTGTTTGAAATCATTAAAAGAATTACATCTCTCTTTCTCCAATCTATATTGTTTCCTTGAATTGGAATGATTGTTTTAAATGAAATATATGTTGAAAACAGGAAAAATGCATGTGGGAGAAAAAGAAAGCTTGTTGTTCCTTGTAATTAATTAGAATTTAAAATATCAAATGTTGCCTTATTTTTTTGCATGAGAAGATAGAAAAATTAATGGTTTAGACAAAATTTGATAAGCTTCCCATGTTTTGGAAATGGAAAATAAATTATTATAGTTGTTAATGAAATAACTCTATTCTTTTTATAAATCGGCATTTTAAAATAATCTATTTAATGTACAATTCAGAATCAAAACTATAATTAAGAAAAGAAACAAAGAAAATTAGGTGTATTATTTCAAAATGAACCCAATGGGAACTTAACAATTGAAAATGACTATCACGGGCTTCATCAAATCAAATTTCAACTCGTTTAACCAACTTCCTGTCAAAAGTTGTAGAGATACAATTTGCAACTGAACTATCAAATTGAACCTTGAAAATAATCTAAAATTTATCCAATATCATTCCTCCATGTTCAATTTACATGTTGAGAAGAAGGAAAAATCAAAATTGAAGAAATCTTACAAGTTGGAAAAATTACCAATTTTAAATGTGAAACCTTGCAGATCAATTTCTTAAAATTGACCCCTAAAACTTCATCAAATCCTAAATTAATAATTTTTGTACAAAGAGGACTCCGAGAGCTTTCAGAAAGTCCTTGTTTTCCCAAAATGGAGTTCCCTATCAAAAGTTATGGCCATTTGAAGTTTTTACTTCAAAATGGCCAACCAAAAATAAATCTAACTATATTAAAATTAAAATTTGAACTTTGGAAAATTTTCCCAAAAAATTCTGTGGCCCTGCAACACTCTCAGCCAATCATGTGTCACCATGTGGCACTTGGGAGGGGTGAATCTATTGAAAAACTTAACTTTTGAAAAAAAAATCCTTTGGGAAAATTTTCCCAATTTTCTCCGCAACCCGTAGCCAATCACGTCTTTGACACATGGCTTAGCAGCACATGAAGGAATTTAAAAACTTTTCTTTTGGATATTTGGGAGAAATTTTACTTTTCCCTTCATGACACCACACCCCCACAACCAATGGGGTGTTGACACGTGTCTGGGAAGACACACGGGTCCGTGTGAGCCATTTGGCCTTTTAAAACCTTTTTGCACAAAATTTTAATTCCCTCCATCACTCCACCGAACCACACCCAATCACAGGATGCCATGTGGCATATTTGGTAATGGTAGAGGAGGAAAGGAAAAATTTCCTTTAGAAAATTTTAGGTTTGGACCTAGGGAAAAATTCCCAATTTTTCCCCGCGACCTATAGGCTCTTGACATGTGGCTTGGATTTTCCTTGGCGGAGGCACGCGTCATTTTTCGTCATTGGCCTTTTTCCTAAAAAATTTCTAAATCCTAATGTGCCCCACTGGTCCATGTCTCCTGTGCCATGTGTCCCCTTCGTCGACCCAGCGGTATGTGAGAGTGTTTTGCACCTTGCGCCTAAGGAAGGGAAAATTTCTCCCTAAAACTCCACCACCCCATAACTTGAGTTTTACAAGGAGTTAGGAGGACTTATTTATATGGTTGGAAAGGTGAGAAAATTTCCTATCCAATGAGCATGATTTAGGAAAGTTTTGATGACTCTAAGTGTGTGAAAAATCAAGTTGAATCCTGTAAGCCTATTAGGGCAGGGAGGAGTGAGAATTTTCTCCTTTAACCTAAGTGATGAATTTTATCCCTAGTTTTGACCTTGTGCTTGTTGTGAGATGTTGTAAAATCATTTCTGCAAGTCAATCTTGTTTGTTAACCTAAACCTGGTTTGTGATAACTATGATCTTGTAACCTTCTTTGCAAACACTTTTTAAAAAAATTATTCCATAATTTTCCTAGCTAAACCTAGTTTGTTTCTTTCTCTCAAGTGGTAGTTTGAAGTGGGAACTACACCTCTTATCCCATTGGGCATTCCAAAAACTATTCTTCAGTAGCCCCCATGTTTGGTGGATAACCGAATTTACCTGGATATTACTTATGTGAACATGCATGCTCAAACTGATATTCATCATGAAATTGGTTTGGAGGTGAATTGTAATAGCCTGAAGATGGAAAGAACCACCACTACTACAAGTGGGAGTCCCACTATGGAAATGAAGCCATGATTGCACAACTTCATGAATGAGATAAAATGGAAATATATGGAAGAAAACTAGATGGAAAATGGATAAAATGAAAGTCTGCAACACGAGAGTAGGGTACTTAGACCAATGGAGTCGCCAATTGTGCTTGGGTATACCTCCTAAGGCTGAAATTTCACTAAGAGCACAACTTAATGAAATGAAATGAACACAATACACACACCTATGAAATATGTGCCTCTTGTCCCACCAAGCATGCCAAAAACTATTGTCACCAAATCACTTGCACCCTCGAATGGATAGAATGTGAATAGGACATTTGGTGTGATTGGGAAACATGGGATCACCTCTCAAGTTGTGGGACTTGGGCTCAAGGTGAACCTCCAAAGAAGGCCGACTTCCTCTTCCTAACTAAACACAACACTACTTCTAATGCAAGATAAAAGGGTTATCTAGTCCTATGCTAACACTTCATGGGATTAGGGAAAGATATTTGCAAGGAAATAAAACCTATACTAGAAGTGGTGATGCACCAAATTAAGGGATGTTCAACATCTGGAAGGGTTAATGTGGGAGGTATGCTTACATCACTGACCACCTTCACCTATCGTAACTAGAAAGGGCACAAAATACCACAAACCAATGCAGACGTTCCTCTGTTAAACTTGAGTATTCATAAGGGTAGATCAAATCAGATTCGACACATAATTAATTCATCATAAAGAAACCACACATGCATATATCAAACATCTATTTCTACAACCAAGGATAATAATGACATAAAATTAACGCAGAAGGAAAATAATATTTCCACAACTGACATAAAAGATAGTAGTATTATTCCTTCATAGCATGAAATAAATATTCTAAAATAAAGGTAGGATAATCACTCTCACTAAGGATTTGTAAATTCACAAAGTAAACACTGATTAACCATTCAACACAATAAATTAGATTTTCAACAGTAAAGTGTAACTTTGAATGTAATTAAAAGGTATCTTAGAATCTCAGAAGCACTCTTCCAAGCTTGAAGAGCAACTCCTCTCAAAATAATCTATATACTCTGTTCTTTCTATCCTCTCAATACTCCTTATAATCAACTATTTATAAGCCTTTTAAAGTTGAGCCATGATAGTTGGGCCCTTAACTAACACTTAACTAAAAATAGAAATGTCATTAATATTAAGGGAACATGCTCCCATGAAAATAGAAAATTTGTTGCAAAAGGTTTTGACCAAGTCAACCCTGCAACTTTGACTGATTCGGAGCTCGAATCTATCCTCTCATGGCTACTCAACTTGATCTGGGTTCAAATTCAGGTTGTTACTATCTTCAGAAAATGACTCATCCACTTTAGAAATGGTGGTTCTTGCACCCTGTAACTCACTGTATATCTCAAAAGACCTACTTCATCTTCTCTTTTCCCCTTGATGTGGAAGTAGACATTAAGCTCTATGTTTGGAAGCCAAAGTTGGAGAAATTCTGAAAATAAAGTCTTCGAAAACCTGAAAGAAAAATCTCTAAAATTTTGCAGAGGAAAGTTCCAAAGAAATCTCCGAAGTCAAAAGTTCTGAAATTCCAAACCGGAAAGTTCGAAAATTTTCTCCGAATTTTTTTCCAAAAATATTCTCAAAAAAAAATTTGAAATTTTTTTACAATTTTTTTCCAAAAATTTCTCCGAATTTTTTTCAAATTTCGAAGTTTCTTGGTTCCGGGATTTGAAATTTTCAACTTGCTCAATATTTTTAATCCCAAAAATATCCAAAATTCTGAAACAAAATTGTCTCGAAAAGAATCCCCGAAATTAAACTCGAAAGCTTGATTCAACTCACCTGCCTCGTTCGAGCTTTTGGTCCTGCGATGACTCCACGACCTTCATTGCTCACTGTCCCGATTTCTTGATTTCTGAATGTAGATTCAACCACTGAAATGAGCTCGGTGCAAATCTTTCTCTACGTAAATCGCACTAACACATGCCAACTAACTCAACGAGCAGCTCAACCACTTTTAGCTTGTGCCCATTTGTGATTAGTGTTGACAAATTTTCAAGCCTTACGTTGTCCTTTCTTAAACTTCTAAAATTTTCTGTGAACAAATGAGACATGAGGGTATGACAAGAAACTGAAAAAACATATGCCAATTTTAACTATGTCTTGCTTGAGTTGAGAAAGTATGGGCCCTTCCAAAGGTAATTTTCTCATTCTAAGACCAATTTGAACCTCCAAGATATGAAAAATAAGGAACAATCCCAGAGGATCCCGAAACCTTCTGGAATAACATACAAGGATTTCAAAGCTTGAAGTTATCCTGATAACCCCAAAATATTTATGGAAGAATCTTTAGTCTCAGGGTATTATCATATTGTCCATTTTTACATGGGGGTAAAAATTGACAATAATACCACCATAAGTACCGATGGCATAGGATTTTTAAGATTAGAGGTAGATGAGATTGACCCGAAGGGGTGTCTACATAGGGGTGATAACATTCACTGGGCTAAGGAATACGATACAAGGATTTTTCATGAGGTATGTGTCATGAAGAAAAAGGATAGATGATAATATATAAATTATCACGGGTCGAGGAAGGATAAGAGGTTAAATACATGAGATAATACACTTAGAACCATCCATATGAACTACACTTTTGGTAGATGCACTAGTAAGGGGATATGAGATATCAAAAATGTTGGGAACTACCTTGTTGGTATTATTAGGATTGGATTTCTTAGATTTAGAATTATTAGGAAGGGGTTCATTATAGATTTTAAGACGTTGATTAGCTTGATTAAGTTCTTGATGTCAATCTTGTTGTTGGGATTTATCAATGCCTTGATAGCCACACCTAACCTTTCCTAGGCGATGGATTTATAACCAAAGTTATTACCGAGGATAAAGGTGTAAGAAAATGATAGAAGTACTCAACAACTATCATATGGATGTACCTAATTTGTATGTTGCTAACAAAATTTTATTACATCATGTCATTGAGGGAGAGGGAGAGAAGGGTCTACCACCATTGTAAATGGGTGGGGTACACATCATTGTAAATTTTCCTTGGATTGAGGTTGGTGATCATTAGCATGGGAGGAGGTAAGATTTGATTTGGTAATATATCGATCGATGTTATGGATGGTACTATTAGAAGAAGTACCTTGAGGAAGAGTATTTGTGACTCTGTCATTAGTGTCACTCTTATTCCTAGGAAAAATGAGAACTTGAATGCTTTTAGGGGTCTATTGTTTTGGATAAATATTTTAAATCTCTCTCATGAGATATTCTTGGCATTTGGATTGTTTAAATTCTTCCTCTACAAAGGTAGGTGAAAATGCCCAAACTTTATAATAAAGGCATGACTCATGTTCTCTCAAGAACAATTGGAATAAAATCCCATTAGGCATGTTATGTTTAACCCTATTGGACAAGGTTTTACAATGTTTGATGAAGGATTGGGAAGATTTATTTTCCATATTATTACAATTTATGAAGGAATTAATGTTGTTTTTAGGAAGATCATGATATGGGAATTCATTACTAGGAAGTCACAAAATTTTCTAGCTTGAGGATGGAGTTAGGAGGGTGTGATACCTATCCAAGGTGTCTCTTTTAAGAGTAAGATAAGAGTTTGGTAACATTTTAGGAGTTATTCATGACCCAAAATTTATATAAATTACAAAAATCCTTGATATGAAGAATGGGGTCAGTAGAACCCTCATAAGTGATTGAAGGGGTGACACGTCCAATGTCCATAAAGAACGATGTAGGGAGCTAGTGGATATATTTGGATAACTTATAAGGTCTTGTTATGAATGAGATGATGTTTAATGTGAATTCCATTGGGCCCAACTATAAGTTGAGGAGGATGATCTTGATTTTCCATACCCCAATAGATCATTTGAGGTCAATTAACATGTTGAGCTAGATTAGTTTGTAATTGTAAGAACTTATTTGAAACCACGTTTTTGTTGTCTTAGATGGTCTATGACATGCATGATGAACTGGGTATAATCTATATTGGAAGATATATTTGTGTTATTATCGAGTTAAGATTCATTACATTTGGATGAGGCTTAAGATTGTTGATATCAACATCCAATTTATGAGAAATATAGTCCACAGGATGTTCGTATAATGTTTTAGGTGACTCTCATATGTACTCAAGAAATTGTTGTAGAATTTTTACTTAATGGGTTATAATCAGATTCAAGGACATCTTCATGTTCTCATTTTTATTCACTATCAAAGATATGATTTCTGATTTTGCATCTAAATTGTATGTTTTGTGGTGGGGATTTGACTCTCTAGCATTAGCTCCTATAACATGGCAAACAACATAATGTGGAACTAACTTAGGAAGGCCATCATTTTGAGAATTATTATGATGAGATAGAGATGGATCAACTAAATATGTAGTGGAATTACTGAGAAAGTACTCACGGTGAAGTGAAAATGGTAGGATTAAATTACCTAAAGGTGTTTTTCAAATGGGATTGTCTATGTAGTAATATTGAACAAGGGATGATCATGTCAGGAGAAATCTAGTTGTTAAAATAATGTGAATTTTGGGATGGGATCAACCATGAAATAAATTCACACAGGGGATGATGGCATCAAAAAATAAAAGTTAATGTTCAAACAAGATTGGTCATGCAACAAGTTTTTCCATAGGAACCAATGACATTCACAATAAAAATATTTGATGTTCATATTGGATCAATTGTGTAGTAGGGTTATACATAGGGGATAATGGAATTCAATATAGAGGAAAAATAAAAGGATTGAATATGACATAATTTGAAACAAATTAAGATTCAAGTTGGGTTCACTAGAGTTTATGTCAGGTAAAAGAGAGGTTTTCATCTAGGTTCTCATATATAGGAATCTAATATAAGAATGGCTACACTTTGTGTCGATATAAATATGCTTAAGGAGTGTAAATGTAATAAATCTAGAGGATAGTAGCCTTATCCCTAGGATATTATATATATATATATATATATATATAATATTATATATAGGTTTCAAGGTCTAAAAATAATATAAATATAGGTCTCCTACTAGGCTTTAAAAATAAACGGAGATAACTAAGAGGTAAATAAGCCAAGGGGATTAATAATAATAAGAAAAACAATAGATCAAAGAAAACATGTATCTACTATAATATATAACAATGAATAATTGTTGTAATCACAATGACTATGAGGGGGCTGAATTAGTCATACAACAATTTTACCTTTATTTACCAATCCATAAATTCATCATTAATATTGTTCATTCATTACACATAACCGTGTGAACTTATTAATATGTGCAACATTCAATGATAAAAGTATGCAGCAAGATACATAACACATGAACACCATATATAAGTGGGAAACCATCATGAGAAGATAACCCACTAAAAATATACTTATATTAAATAAATAAAATAATTTTAGTGAAGCAAAAACTTCACAAGGAGCACCAACCCCTAATTTATTGAGGCACCAACCCCACAAGGTGTATGAACCCCTAGTTTAGTAGAGCACCAACCATACAAGGAGCACCAACCCCTAATTTAGTGAATCAAGCACTCCACAAGGAGGATCTAATACCCTAGGATGACCAAGAACCAAATCAAACACTTGAAGATGTTTGATCTCTGATATTACTATTGCCAAAACCAATGGAGATCACATATTCAGTCACAAACCCTAGGTCCTCACCCTTGCTTTATCTTCTTGCTTATCACCTTGTCTTGCTTCTAATATATTGCACACATGATCTCAGTCATTACTCAAATTGTAATGCATCTGATCAGACCTAAAATTATTCCATGATACCTAAAATTCACTCACGCACGAGTCACACTCTTCCCACATGCAAGACTAGCTCTCTAAATGAGCTAAAACATCAATTTTATATGAAAATCAGCTCACTAACCAAAAGGAGGCTAGTCCCTCATGAAAAATTCCATCCATAAACCTTCATTACATTCAAATTAAATCATTACAATGGTCACATATGACCCAAGTAGGTCATCCTAGCTAAAAACCTCATTACATGTGCCAAAAATGGCTCAAAACCCCATGGGCACAATCTTAAAAATGCCCTTACATCAAATAAATACATAGTAATTACCCCCATAAAAATTACACATGATTAAACTATCATGTATCATTCCTACACAGTCTCAATTTATCTCAACGAATCAAATTATTTCATTTAATGGGCCTAGTTCACTTTGCAAATCTCAAAACAACTGTTTCCTACAACTTTAAGCACCACCGGAAACTTCATTTGATCACCAGATAACTTATACACAACCAGACCATGACATTATACCACTCAATTGAAATGGAATAACCTTTATAAAAACTCTAAGAAAGTTATAAGTCTTGAATAAACCTCCTTCTCAAACCACATCTACTTTTATCTTTACCAAATCAACTGCCAAAACAAATTGTTTCCATAGGTTGGCTCATAAAAACATTTATAAAAACATACAAGACCTCAAAATGGATTAATTTGGATGATAAATTCATATCTCTTTATATTCTAGGTGTTATCAATAATTATCCATCCATCTAATTCTTTGAAAAACTCTAAACTTGCACCAAAACACATCATGACCTACATCTTGCCAAAACTCTTCCCGTCCAAATAATGACCTAGAAACCATATAAAATAAAATTATCATGAATAAAAAATTAGATACATTTAAATATATATAAATCATATTTCAAACAAAACTCTAATCATCTTCAAACTCCACCTGTAGCTCCTCTTATGGCCATTTTACCGAGCACTTCTTTTTGAGGCCTCAAAACTACACTTTGACCCATCAACCTGAATGGACCTCATTTGACCATGAAATTACATCAACATGTCTTGAAAGATATTTTAAAATCTATAATAACTCACATAAATCACATAATGGAAATGTAGTTCATACCTCATTTGGAAACTTTCTCCTCAAATTGAAACTCTTCATAAAATTACATTTTTAGGTGGGGCCCACATATGGCCACATTCTCAAACATACCTTTCTAGAAATATTAAAGAGTATTATACAACATCCAATAATCAATTTTGAGGAAACAATCAAAACTATGCTGAAAAAAGCACTTTTTTGTAAACTACTTCTAGTTAGGGTTTAGCTAGTGTTTCAAACTACTTTATCCTCTTAATGATTGTTCATAAAAACGTGACAATAAAACCACCTAATTATTTTTGTGAAAGATTTATAAATGAAATATGAATCTATGAAAAATATATCATGTCCTCATGGAAATAATATAGTTCACAATGAGTATCAGAAGGTCCAACTTTACTTTAAAATCACACTAAAACTTGCCTGGTTTCACCAAAACTTGCATATCTTTAAAAATATTCAGAATAATGACCTGAAACTTTTCCTAAAGAACCATGAAAACATATTGTAACTTTTCATAATCATAAAACATCCCAAATATCTTTTAAAATATCCAACCAATGTCATTTACCTGTGCTAAACTACATATTTCTCATTGTTTACTTCCCAAGGACCTCATAATTGCATCAAACTTATGAATTATGACCTAAAATTCATCATAAACATTAGGTAAACTGAAACCATGCTCAAAAATAACTGATTTAGTCCAAATATGAATTCTCCACTTCATTCTACATGCTCAAGGGTGAGAAATAAGCACTGGAATGACTGACTCAACCAAGAATCGGCCCTACTGTCATCATGAAGACCCATAAACACTCATGAAACATCATAATAAACATGTTTATACCCATTACACACTCCAACCAACTCAAGAAAACTCATACCACAATTCAACATACTCAACCATGCACCGGGGACACCGCTTTGAAACACACCAAAAGTTGACACTACCAATCAACCTTCATGTTTGACCACTAAATAACATCACATGGATACTCATACCACATCAAGACACCATTTCCCATTAATTGGGGTTGAAATAAATGACAACACATCCACACAATGATAAACAATAACAAAAACAAACACATACAAAATAAGAGACTAAAGATGGTTACAAATACTTCCATGTAGTGTGTGTGACCACTTATGCATAGTCGTCCCTAAAGAAAACACCGAGAGATAATTTCTATGGGTCAATAAGGGGAAATATCAAGAAAAAAATCTCTAATTATAACTCACTATGGTGACTTAAATATACAAGAGGTAATTTATAATACTTCAAAGTCTGTAAATAAGTGAGAAATAATGTAAGAAAGAGTAATTATGCAAGTATTGTATTTTAGTAATTAGATGTCAAGTGGATGTTGTGGTGAAAGAAAGATAAAGTATATATTTTATGCCCTCAACCATGATTTATTGCATTATACTTAGGGGAAACCCTATAGTTACAATATGAAAAACATGTGGAATAGAAGCCAAGAGATAAATGAAGAAGGTCCAGAGTGACCGAAAACAAGGATATTAACACACAATAGGAAAAATTTGGTAGACATAGTGGGACAAGTGGATATGATGAGTATAATGTGTGAACAAATTGAAGAAATGAGGCATGTATAGGGTGATTAAGGATAATAAAGACATATATCAAATGTTGTGATTTAGCCCACATGACCAAGTATGATCATACCCTAATCACGACATGCCTCTTAAGGAACCTACTCGGGAGGAGAATTCATCAACAAAATTTACACAAAATAAATAGTTATCAAGCATAAAAATATGTTGTATGCATATTCCCAGCCAAAAATCATCACATGTCACAATAGTGAAATAGGATATGGCCTTCGGAAAAGATCCATGCAATAAAAAATCTCAAGGAAATGTTGAAAATAATGTTCTATAAAGAAAGTGCATTAAAAGAATACTTAATGCTTAAATTAAATATTACTACCTCATACAAACCTTTCTATGTCACTTGGAGTTTTTGTGGTAGATTTTATAGTTGTTTGGTACCCTAAATAACCAAGACTAAAAAGAAACACTAAAAAAAAATCATTAAAATAAGACATAAATCACCTAGTTAAGAGCGATGTGGGAGGGATGTATCGGACTTTCAAAATGATGGAAAATGGGTATTTTTGGTGAAAAGGTTGTAAAGCAAAGTGTAACATGTCAAAATGAGTGGCTTTCCACCATAGTCATGGTGTAATTTACGATGTGTTTTTAGGGTTAATAGTGTGAAAGATATGAATGTTTTAAGTTTGAAGGAAATCATGACACAACCCTGTTATAAGAATTTTTATAAATAGCTAATGGAGGAATTCATTTGTCACTTTGATAATTTGAGATTAAGAGGACCAAATTTTGAGATACCCAAATTAAGTGATTTTAGTGATGTTGGCTAGAGTGTGAGGTGATAGATGAGGTGGCCGAGATGGTAGTGTTTTTTTGGAAAGAGGGTAAAATGAGGGTCTTAGAAGGTCCCAAAACCTTATACAAGGATCCCATTGGCTAGGTTATACTAGTAAGCTTACATATTGAAAAAAGGAACCCGTGAAAATTTCCAAAAGAAAAACAGGCAAAAGAACAAAGCCCCAAACATAAAGAACAACATCAAAGGAGATTTTTCAGCTCAGTCATAGAATTATTAGCATGAATAGAACCCAACTCATTAGCAAGATGGTCTACCAGCGTTATCAGATCAGTGCATTATTTGGTAATGGCCACCTTACTATTTTCAGTGAAGGTTTCCTAGGCTTTGAGAACCGAGAAGGAACGATGCAACTTGTCCAAGATGGAGGTCACTAGCTCGACAAGGCGGTCTTCCGGATGGTTCTTGGTGTCAACAGCAGGTTTAGTGTTGGTCTTCTCAATGTTGCTAGACATAGAGTCTTTCCAATTAGAGACATCATCCATCTGCTCATCCAGAGGGCTGGTGTTTTGATCTTCCATGATGATATTGTTGGCATCCAGCTGGAAGTTAGGCCCCTCCTCCTTGAGCTCCACATCTAAGCCAATCGGGGATGGACTAGGGAATCAGAAACTACCGAGCAAGACTTAGCAGAGTGTTCAAGAGGTAGAGATTTGAGCTAGAGGTAGAAGAAGGAGTAGCGAGTGCCACCAAAGCCTCTTGGTCGCAACACTGGTCTTGCTTGGGAGGTCGACCAAACATGGGAAACAAGGTGAAAAAAACTCGTGAAGGGGGACCTAGGATTTCCACATTGGAGTTAGATTTAGAGGAAACTTGTTAGCGGCGGCGAAGGCCGGAGGAGGGATGGGAAGCAAGGGATGGAATGGGGGAGGAGGTGGGTGTATAGTAGGGATGAACATGTTTGGGAGGAAAAAGGTTCAATTCAATAGGGGAAGTGACACATTTGAAAAGGAGGTAGAGAAGGCCCTAATGTAGAATGGGACCTTCACCCTCCTTAGATAGGGTAATAGAGTGCTCAAGTGATTAGAAAAGAAAAGCATCCAAGTTAATTTTATTCCCCCAGCAGTAAGCACGAGAGGATGAAGAAGTGGGGACCGTAGACCAACCTGTAACACCAATCAATGATGAAGTATCTCATGATCACCTCAGCAACTCTTTCCCAGGGAGGAAGGAGGGATTCCTAAATATAACCAGAGAGATACTTTGTTGGATTCTCCCCTTTGGCAATAAAATCTTGAAGCTCCACTTTTTGAGGTTTCTTGAAGTACATAGCCCTTGAGGTTGGAAGGCCAGTGACAGAGGTGATAGCATTTATGGATATGGTGAAGTGGGTGTTGCCAATCTAGACTTTGCCACGTGACCAAGTGGCCAAGGCACCATACAAAACCAATGCCGAGTATCTAGACATCCTTTCAAGGAACATTATTATGCCATTATCCCTAAGGATGTTCCAAACATCTTGGTCCTCCTGTAGATAGGTGCAAGAAGTAGGTTCAATTCGCTTGAGCTTCCCACCCATGTTCATAAAATCATGAATGTGTGTCAAGGTGAATATTTGTAACTCAGCTTTAATAAGCTCGGTATATTTATGAGAGCCTTCCACATCATCCATCCTTCTAAAATGGAAATAATTATGATGTGAAATGGTGAATCTTAAACCCAGATCCGCACGAGTGCAGTAATACTCTTCCCACGTTCTTGGTTCCGTATAGAAACACTTCCAATTAATTGGGAAATCATTACCACCATCATAAGTGAGGATGTGGAGATTTTTTCTAGGTTTGCTGACGTAAGGAACATACTCCCAACTCCACACATTAGCTAGACAATGAGTAATCATTATGGGTAATTTGAAGGATATTGGTAGGGAAACTATCTAACCATATTTGTTGAGAATCAATGAGGACACCAATGTTAGACAAACAATCCACCACCTTATTTCCTTCCTGCAAAATGTGCCAAAACTTGATCTACTGAAAGTTCCTTTGGAGGAGACGGATGTCAACTATAATGATTTTGATAGTCCATTGACCTGGTTCATCCGAGTTGAGGAGATTTATAATATTGAGAGAGTCACTTTCCACAATTAGGGAATCATTTCCAAGTTTAAGACTCATTTCCAGCGCTTTTAAGATAGCTAAGGCTTTAGCACAGTGATTGGTACCCACGTTAAAATTGGCCATAATGACAATTGCTAGAGTAGAACCATTGGAATTTTGGAGGATCACCCCGACTTCCCAGGGTTACCCTTAGAAGCACCATCTCTATTAAGTTTTAACCAACCCATTAGAGGAGGGAGCCACCTAACAACAACAAAATCCGGGAAGAGGGTTTAGCTGTGGGAAGGATCATCATCTGCTGACACTAGTCCTTGTGATTGCATAACTAAATTTTTTGCTGATATTTCTTCCATAAGCAACTATTGATATTATCTTGGAAGAGAAAAGCTATATGACTAGCCACCCTCTACGGATCCCAACATTGGTATATGAAGATTCTCCTATTTATCTCTTTCCAGATGCCCCATAGGCCATGGGGGAGGATGAGTTTCCAAGCCAAGGAAAGGTTTGGGTGATTGAAGGGGGGATACCATTGTATGAGGGTGTCATGAATAAAATCTGGGAAGGTCCAGACCACTCTAAAACATGACAAAAGCCCACTCTAGATAGCTTGGGAAAAGGGGTAGTGAAGAAGGAGATGAGAGGAGGATTCCAAGGCTTTACCACAAAGAACACAATGAGTGGGAAGTGAGAATCCTCTCCTCTTTAAGTTCATTGATGCCCATCCAAACTGATATATGCCAAGAGGGGATTGAATTCTGAATTCTCCAGTAGCCAGAAACTTTCCTACCATGCCTATTGATGAGGTTCCTTTTGATAGGGTCCCAAATAGGGTTGAGGCTTAGAGGTTTATCACCAATCCACCAATCCAACTAGAAGTCTATTGATCTACCATTACCCAACCTCCACTTGGTCCTAGTATGAAGAAGAGGAAGAGAGCTAGTAAGCTGAGCCATGGGCCGGGAGGAGAGAAGAAAATCTTCATCTTGCAACATGTATTTAGATCTCATTATCTGAGCCTAGTAAAAATTACCTTGAGAAACTTCCCAGCTAATTTTAGCTATCGTATCAGGCAACATTCATATCAGCAATCTATCTAATACCAAGCCCGCACGCAGTGGTCACCTGTGACTTGATTCCAAGAGACTAGGTGAATCCATTTTTGGTCTCCACTCCTGACCAAATAAATTTATTTTGGATTCCCTCAATAGCAAAAAATCATTGAGGAGGAAATTTTTGAAGAGACATGAAGTAGATAGGTAAAATATATAGAGTAGCTTTGACCAATTGAATTTTGTCGGCCTGAGTAAAAATTACACCTTTCCAAGCGGCCAACTTTTTTTGGTATCTCTCAATGACAGGATTCCATAGATTCTTGGTTTGTTTGCCTTTGAAAAGGGGAATGCCAAGATAGGAGGAGGAAATTCCACAATTTTACAGCCAAATATGTCAGCAATCCTTCTTTGAGTGTGAGCCATGGTGTTTAGGAAGGAGATACTACTTTTGTTGAAGTTAATCAATTGTTGAGAGGCATGTTTACGGTCTTCTAAAATTTCTTTCAGGGAATGAGATTCAATCACTGAAGCAAAGCACTCAATAGCAGAGTGTCATCTCAAATTGGTATGTGAGTGGCATTGGGGGAGGTAGAAGTGATTTTTATGCCAGAAATAACCAAATGACTTTTGGCTGCCTCAAGAGCTTTACTGAGGGAGTATGCCATTAATAGGAAGAGGAAAGGAGATAGAGGGTCCCCCTGTTGAATGCCTTTTAATTTTTGAAAAATCCTATCGAGATACCATTTATGAGGATCAAGAAGTAGGGGGTGGAAATGTAAGACAAAATCTAGCTGCACCATCTATTGTCAAACCCGTAACTTTGTAGCACATAGATCATAAAGTCCAGCTAACTCTATCAAACGCTTTTTACATGTCTAATTTGAGGATCATTCCCAAGGACTTTGAGTGATGGGATGAGTGGATGGATTCATGCACGGTTATGATACCCCCTTGAATAAGGCACCCACTAATGAAAACATTTATATTCATCGTGATAAGGTCATTCATTGGGGGCTTCAACTGAGTGGCTAAAATTTTGGTGATGATTTTGTAGAGAGCTGCATTGCGAGAGGCTAATTGGCCTAAAGTTGGAAACCAATTTAGATCCAAGAGCTCTAGGAGTAAGAGCTATGAAGGTGGTGTTCCATTCTTTCAAGAGGGAATTTTTGGACTAGAATTCATTTATCTCCTTATAAAGATCTTTCTTGATGATTTCCCAGAAGATTTGGAAAAAGGAAGTAGGGAAGCCTTTGGGGCCTGGGGCTTTTCACCTTTCATAGTGAAGACTTCTTTATGAATTTCCTCCATAGAGAATGGTTTCGCTAAATTGTTATTCATGCCCTCCATGATTAATTTGGGAATGTGTTGGAGCATCTTGGACATCACTTTCTCATTGGGAGGGTCCTCTCGATTGAAGGAGATTAGAATAAAATGGGACCAATTCATTAGAAATCTCACTGTTAGAGGTTAAATTGTTACCATCCGGAGTAACCAATTCTTTGATTTTGTCCCTGCTTTTGTGCTTGGAGGTTGTAATGTGGAAGAAATTGGTGTTGTGGTCTCCCTTCTCCAGCCAAAGTGCCCGAGATCTCTACTTCCAATAGGTCTCTTCTTCCTTAGGGTATTGTGGAAGTCATTGAGAAGATGCCTTTCTTGTTTATGGAGTTGTTCCATTCTTCCTTCAACCTCCATTAGAGTAGAAATGTTAGCAATTTCCTAAGTTAGCTTTTGTTTATGAGTTTTGATGCTGCTGAACACCTTGCTCTTCTAGATCTTAAGTTTTTTTAATTTCCTTAAGTTTCTTTGGAGAACTTAAACATTTTGGAGCCCTAAATTTTGATATCCCACCAACTCTTAATAAGAGGGTCCAGTTGATTATTTTCTAGCTAGACAAGCTTGAATCTGAAGGGAGGATTTTTTATGTTCATCTTATTGTTGGCACAGAGGATTAAAGGGCTATGGTCTGACGTCACTCAGGGTAAGGAGTGAGAAATAAATCAGGGTAAAGTGAGATCCAATCTAAGGATCCTAAAGCTCTATCTAATCTACTTTGTATGTGATTTCTATGCACTTTGCGATTAGACCAAGTGAAGGAAGTACCGCAAAGGTCCATGTCAAGAAGAGTCTCCCCCCGTATAAAGTCAGCCAAAGCTTCCATGTTGTTAGGATTAGCCGGGATCCTCCTTGCTTTTCGAGAGGGGTATAGAGTATAATTGAAGTCTCCCATAATGAGCACATAGGATATTTCCACAATTTTTATGAAATTTGAGATGTCTGCTAGAGTTTTTCACATTGTGATCCAGTAGCATTAGAATCTACTTCCTAGAAGAGAGTGCACAGAAAATTGGGGTGTTGCAGAAGGAAGTCACCTTTGAATTGTTTGGGGTCCCAGAGAGTGCATAAGCCTCCCGAATTACCAATTGCAAGTTGAGAAGCAAAAGAAGTAGCTGGCCAAATTTTCAAGAGATGGTCATCCTTTTTGAGTTTGGTTTCCTGAAGCATGATAATGTCAGGAGAGTGGTTAAATTTCATATCCTTGAGGACTCTCTATTTTTGCAGAGAGTTCAGCCCTCTAATATTCCAAGAGATCACCTTCATTTCTTGGATTTAGATTTTCCCCACAACCATGGGGATGGTGCTCTGTGTTCCTTGGGCCACATTTAGGGCTTATTCTTGCTATAGCTTAACATTTCCTAGGGTATGACCATGGACTTTCGAGCCAGGATCGGGTTTCCTACTCTTGCTTTGAGTTGTACGGGATTCAAAAAATCATCAAAGGATTGAGTGGATTAGGAGAGTAGGATATTAGAGAGGGTAAAGAAAGGAGAGCCGAAGTAGGTGGGGTTAGCAAGGGAGGCTCTGTGCCAAGCTCGGGAGAGGGGGAAGGGAGAGGAGGAGGTTAGAGGGAGGGGAGCGGGAAGGCAGAGAGGGGGGTAGAAGCAACCACCAGGGGTACAGCTATGGGGAGGGGAAGGGGAGGCCAGGGGGACTTCATCAGAACAAAGACCAAGGGGAAGGGAGGCAGGGGGTGAGAGAGGGGGCCAATTTGGATTTGGCAGTGATCTCTCCTTCTTCAGGAGGGAAAAGGGGTTAGATGTGGGGATGACTGGGGTCTCTTCAGGAATGATCTTAGGGATATATTTTCCTTTCTTTTTGGGAGAGGTAACCAGGGTTTTGGGTTTAGGCTGAGGCTTGGAGGGGAACCCAGAGGCTCTATGGCCTATGCTTTTGTAGATTGAACATGCTTATGGGATATATTCATATTCAATGGATTGAGACTAGGTTCTAAAATCAAATAAGAGATCAATCGATTTCAGGAGAGGTAAGATTACATCAGTGTTAACATAGAACTGAGCATGAATGAATATAGTATTAGCCTTAGTGGCTTGGTCTATAAAAATTAGAGAGCTCATAGATAGAGTAATACCTTCAATAACTGCAGGGTGTCATAGCTCCAAAGGAAGGCCTAGAAGATAAACCCATATTGGAGAATGTGTCATTTTTTTAAATCCAAGAGACCATTTTTAAATCCAAGAGACCATTTTTAAACCCATATTAGTGGGTTGAATCCAAGAGACCATTTCTTGATATAGAACCCTCTTCTGCCAAAGAACCACAGACCACCTAGTAGAGCTTGAGAAAAGTCTTCTTTCATGCTGAAGGAGAAGAGGACAAATCCATTTAGCATCACAGCTATTTCCAGCGCACCACAGGCATTCCATTTCAACCGAGCCCATTTTTTGATGTCTTCGAGGGGGTCTAGGACCCATCACTTGTTGACAAGGACAAATCCACGGAGCTAGCATTAGCCTTCATGATGTGAGAAGGGATGTGAAGAGAGAGGGCCCCATCAGAAAGTACGGGCATCAACTTCTCCGAGGGGGATGCAGAAGAGGACCCCTCCACAATATTATTCCAAGCCTCGGGGGTGGCCGGGGAGACAGGCCCCAAGAGTTAGTAGGGAAATACTCCCGGTCCGGACTAGAAGGGTCCGACATTAGAGCCAACACAGGGAGATCAGAATTCAAAATTCAAAGGGTGGGAAAATATCTTAGGGACACATGGCGGTGTGAATTCTATGGTAGGTGTTGTTTTTGAATTGGGAATAAATAACCTTGGGAGAAAAGGGAAAAATGTATGTTGGTAAAATTTATGTAGTGAATTTTTCCCCAAAGATAGTTGTGATGTAGATCGGGTCGAGGTCTAAGTGGTTTTTGGAGAATTTTGAATTTAAGTTGTGATTTTTGTAATTAATGTAAAAAAAATTTAAGGTCTTGAAATGAAAAATATTGGCGACACTAGGATGACCAATCGCAACAGGATGATGTCATCTTATTGAGAAAGGTTTTCTACCATGGTGATGACATCTTTGACAATAGGGATAATGGCATAATGAAGTTCAAAATTTATTTAAGGTCTAATGACATTAAGATAGTAGGGAAAATGATATAGTGAAGTGTAACATTTACTCATGGATTGATGACGTTAATCCAACGGGGCCAATGTAGTAGGAAAGTGGGAAATTTTTATATTTTTGGATTCTTTTTGTTGATTTTTATGATGGATTGGGATTGAGATATGATGTGTATTTTATTTTTTTATATTTTATAGGTGCCACAAAGGATCTAACTATGGAGATCAACGAATGTGACATGATTACTATAGTTATTGAGGGGACTAGCCACACAAGACATTGCACAACTACATGACCTTAGTTTTGGAGGCATTATGCAAATGGTATAGGTCCTACTAGACATGGTGTTTACACCATTTTTAGATTTAGAGATCTAATTTTTAGTGAAGTAAGTACACTAAGGATGTAAATATATATACAAGGATTTATTATGGTTAATTAATTTCCAAAAATAATCATACAAAATCAAAAGAATGCATTTAATGCCGATATGATATGTTAAAAACTGAAAACATAAGGGAATAAGTGAAATTAGAGGATTATAAATTATTATAGGAAGTTACGGATGTGGAGATTAGTGGAACTAAGAGATCTAAACTTGATAATGCTTATTTCTGTAATTGTGACTAAAACTTGACTTGTGAATGGAACTTACAACTCTTTCAATATTTTGTGTATGGTCTTGCCTCTACCGTATGGTCTTGGACCTACTTGGACTTTGGATACATAACGTATTGAGAGTTTCACCTACCTGTAAATGTCTATAACTATAAAACACTAATTTTCAATCATGTTGCGAATATTTTTGAACATTTTGAATAAGATATCAAACCTTATCCATGGTTGGGATACCATTTAAAAAAACATTATTTTGTTTGTGGGCACCCCGTACACTTTCGATGATGGTACTATTATGTAGAGGTATCAAACCAAATGTACTTCACCACCTTACATGTGATATCCGAATGACTACAACTATGATTTGAAGACTTCTTTGATAATTCTTGAGTTGAGTGGTGAGTCCATAAATTAACCCAATAAATCATTAAATAATAACACTTTTGCACTTGAAAAAATTAATAAATGCATTGGATGGTTTGATTGATCAAGTCCAAAGTAGGAGAATAATGCATCTTATCCTTGTTGAATTATGTGGACTAATGATTAAGGTCTTTTTCCAACTAAATGATTTGAAAAGATGCATGGTGATGTGTTCATGAAAATAAATTCATAACACCCGCCAATGTAAGGTATCACAGTCAAGATTGGACGTGGTCTACTCCATCATAAATATTATTTTAAGGCAAGTTAATGTAGACTAAAAACAAGGAACTCAGTTCCTAATTATTTTATGATCTATAACTGACTCCAAAACTATTCTCATTTCTATTTTCCTATATTGCGAGCGTGTGTTAGGATACATTAGTTATAAAGGACCCATCTTGACTAATTTAAAGATATGTATATATATATATATATATATATATATATATATGAGCATGTAGAATGTAATAGGATAGAGGGGAACAAGTGGCAATTACATTTATTTCTAGTTTATGTTGTAAGAAACCCCCATTTGATAAATAAAATATATGATATTCGAGGAAAATTGTGTCATCAAACTAATCCAAGGAGGAAATTTCCCACTCTAACAAGGAATTGGTTATTTTGGTATTTCCATTATGTTTTTCTTACATTCTTGAATTCTACAATGTGCTTAAAACAAACCTTTTAGAACTTTAAATATTCTAATAAAAAAATAATTATTTTTTCAACAATTTGTTTCAATGTGTCTTGTTTTCAATTTCAACATGTTTCATTTCAAGGTACCTTCAATTTCAGCAAGTTTCATTTTAGAGAAATTTCATTCTGTAAAGAATTTCCTTTTGTACGTTGGCTTCAATAGATTAGATGTTATTTTTTGTTGTTTAATTTTGAATAGTTTAAATTTATTTTCTTTCAGTAGTCTTAGAAGTTGATTGAATGCCAGTAGTTGGTTTAATGAATATAAAATACTCAAAAAAACACACAAGCACACTTAAAACAAGAACCACTACCACTTGTTATATATCTATTGTATTTTTGTATACTACCTTTGACATATCCTTGGTAAAAATGACATCAACTATAGAACAATTGATTAAATTATTGTACATAATAATGAACCATCATTTTTGGCATCGATGCTTTAGGGAAATTTTGTTCTGAAGTAAAAAATGTAACTAGTAGTGATCCCATCCTTATCCAAAGCTACAAATTGATGTACGAGTTGTGATACATTATGGGTAAATACATACATAGGAGCTCTTAACCAATAACATCACGTGATGATACCAATAAATAATTTGATAACAACACGCAAGTAATTAAAATAGAAACTCAAATCTAATTTTCCTCCCAAGGAGTCAACATCCTCAAATAATTCTTATTCACACACTCTCTTCATAGAAATGGGTGAATCAGTGGAAGATCCTCTCTTAGGGAACATACCCATGGGATGAACCTTTACTTATCCCATTATACTACAAAATAAGGTATAATCCCCTATGGATAACATTTCTCCATCTCGTATTTCATACCTTTAGAGGAATGCCAACAAAACACCAGGACCAATTTTTGTTTAAGTTCAAAGTCTTATGTTATAAAACAAATAATTATAAACTTATACTATTTCCCTCCACTCTCAAGGATTCTTCCATGAGATGGTTTATGGGGTTGGAACCTAACTCCATTCATTCCTAGGAAGGATTGGAAACCAATTTTATAGACAAATACTAATATTATTGTAGATGAAGATATAGGAAAGAATAATTATTCCAAATAAGACAAAGAAAATGAGAACTTGGAAGATTACATAGATATATCCTTTTCATCCAGAGAAGAAGTGGATATTAGTTAAATGAAGAATTTTAAAATTAAAATGTCTTTCTTAAAGGAATTGATGAAGAAGCTAGAGAATATCTCAACCTAATGGGAAGAAGAGATGTGAATAAGATTACCATCCAACAAATTGTTGAGTTGTGCAGAAGTTATTCTAGAACAAGGGGAAGTATTAGGAAAAATAGAATTGTGGAAAATACTTCTAACACTTCACAACTCATGAAATAAATTTCTAATATTAAAACATGCATCTTAACACAACTTACTTGTAATTTGTATGGGTTACAAGCCATATGTAAGGACACCAAAAAACCTTTGAATATGTAATCTCATAGGTGTAGGAAAATGAATCATTTAAAGCAATATCCTTTAGACCATAAAAATATGTGCTTGATTTATGATGCCAATGAGCATAATACTAATAATTCTACCTTTCTTACTTTTTGAAAGAAACTTTGAAAAAAATTCTCAACCATCATGAGAATTAAACTATGTTTAGAGACAAACTAACCAACATTCCTTTCCTCAAATACCTACTCCAAATACTTGGTTGATGAAATGGGTGATCGGGGATCAATTTTAATGTCAAAATTTCCCTAAACTTTTCTAAACTATACCAATACAGTAGATCCTTTAGAGATTTTCGATGACTATAAGAACGTGAAAAATAGACACTCTAAGCTCAAGATATGTCCAGTCAAAGTTTGGTAAATGATAAAGTCAAATTTTGTCAATAGGTTAATAATGGACCAATAGCACTGCGACACATGGCAATAATGTGTTTGCAAAATCAAAGGTTTGAGAGGTTTTCACCACCGGTATTAAACATTCGTAAAATGGTATAGCTTAGCAGAATAAGAGGCTCAACTTTTGCTACAAAGGGGATCGACCACCATGAGGATATATTACATGGTCGTGATTAACCATATTCCAATATTTCCATGCATTATTGCCAAATACCACACATTTTATGCCAATTTCAACACATATATCCCAACTTCCACATATAAATAGCCACACCACACTTCAACTATTATACAAGTCTATGTGCCAAAATTGGGTCAAATACCCATCCTCAATGTCCATGGTGGCTAAAATGGCTCAAAAGCCAATTAAAATCTAAACACCTTACCTTTTAAAACCTCCCCCACCATGTTAGCATTTGAATGTGGGATTAAAACAAAAGGAGGTGGCACAAGAGAAGGAGGGGGATTTGAACAACTAAACTCATGCATACCAACCCAAGTGCTTAACCAACTCACCTAATGGCTTGCTTGGATTACAAATTGAGCTCGCAGAGTTTTATAAAAGATAGTGCGAGGTGCGTGTTAAGGGAAGATGGAGAAAATTTTGGAAAAGTGCAATTTTTGGGCACTTCTGCTCATTTCCAGATCTTGAGTTATATATGAAATTTTCTCAGAATTTTGAGACAATCGCAATGGTGTTATAATTTTTCTGATTTGGATATTTTGTGATAGATTTATTTTTGTTAAAGTCACATAAAGGAATAGAACCAAAGGGAGACACTGTTGCAAGTGGATCAGGAAGGTGAAGGACAGAGGCTGAGCTCCATTAACTTCCTTCAAAGTTCTAAAAATATTTTTGTAGGTTTTGATTCATTATTGGTTAATGTAAAGGTTATTGTATTTACATTTTTAAACATTATTAAAGGTTTAGTTCACCACAAACCAGGGACGTAGGAATTCGAACCCCATAAACAATTCGATGTTGTGTTCTAATTTTATTTTCAGTTTTTGATATTTGCAAGTAATTTAAATTTAGAATATGAATATGGATGCAACTATAATCAGTAATTGATAAAATTGGGAAAATCAATTAAATCTAAAACAATGATTTTTGGGGCTTCAATCAAACAATGAAATTTTGAGTAAATTGTAAACTTAATTTCAGTTTGAATTCAGTCCTAAATCAGATTTTAATCAGTTTTTGGAAGTCTAAAATCATTTTAAGTTGATTAAAATTGAAGATCCTTTAAAATGATTAAAAGTGTTAGTTTCAAGCACCTATTTTTGGATCAATGAGCTAATAAAACCCCTTCATAGATTTGGGGATAACCTAATTGGAATTTTTTTGGATAAGTTTACAAAACAATAATGATAAATATTTTAATTTAATTAGCAGAACTAAATGCCACCATTTAATCCATAACTATGGACAAATCAACATTGGTCTCACCAGAAAAAATTCAATCAACTAAGAAAATATACACCATAATAGGATTTGATGCCACCACCTCAATAAAAATTATAAGGAGGACACATAACTCATGCCCAACTATTGAATCAACCTATCCAAAATCATAAAAACTAGTAGAAAGATTAAGTGAATGAAGATGGACAAGAAGGGATAATGAAGTAAATTTTATCAATAACCTATAGTTGAGGTTATAAAAACAATGAAAACACCTCTAATTATTATAAAAATATTCCTCGGGAAAAGATAGAAGATGACCCTGCTATACCATAAAAAAACTAAGAAAATTACTAGAGAACAAAAGTGTTCACAAAACCCTATCTCTAAAGAGACTAAAAGAAACACTTGCAAGGAAGAATATGTCTTAGTTCAGGGAATTGATAAAATTACGTATTGAGATTCCACTTTTAGAACAATTAGGGATATTCAAGAACTTAACCAAACTATTAGAGGCCTTTGGATAAAGATACTAGGAAGAAAGAAACAATACCCAAAATATATTGAAATTTGAAGGAAAGTAAGCCTATTTATTGGAAGGAAATATTATCTTAGTATGGAGATATAGGAAGTCCATTCATCACTATTACCATAAATGGAAAAATAATATATAATGTCTTGATAGATCTTGGATATGCTATTAATGTAATAATCACAATCACATTGAATATCCTATATTTAACACGATTGTAATCAACCAACACTATCCTTCAAATGGAAGATTTTTCGATTGCTATACTAGATGGATTCATAGGATATGTAATGGTTATAGTAGAATAATGGGAATATCACATAGAATTTATGATATTATAGCCCAAAAATTAGAAAACTAGCTATCCAATTATTTTAGGAAGACCTTGGCTTGCTATTGTTGCTACATATATTGATTGTAGATATAGAAATATGACTATTTCAAATGGAACTAAAATAAATAAAATTTCTCTTTATCCTCCTGCTCAACCATGTTTAAGAACTTGTTAACATATGTGGGTTTATGGACTAGATCAAAATCATATGATCCCTTCTTATTTAGCCATGATTGCATTAAAAAACATGTGGATGAAATAGAGGAAACATATAGGAACCTAGATAAGAATATTAGTCCTGTCTCTCAGAAATAACTATTTTGGATATGGAAAGAACCATTCTGGCTCTAGAAAGAACCATTATGAGTTTGGAAAGTTCTATCTCTAAACTTGTCTACTCTAGTCTGGTAAGGATAGTAGGATTCTATAGGCTAAAGCTTATAAGGAATTTCCTATTCAAATGTATGATTATACTCCTTCTCAACCATGTGCTTATCATAAGAAGAAAATATTAGATGATTATCATTATACTTTGACTACAATAAATCTATTTTGAAAACATAACAATATTTCTAAATTTACAAACTCATTTATGTTATTTGAATTCTCTAGTGAATGAAAACAAGAATTTTTTTACATGAGATTAAACAAATATCCATTCAACTAGGGAAGGAATTGAACATTAGAATAAATTTAAATGATGAACAAGAATTTTAGGTCATTGATATTTTGAGAACTTGTTCTAAATATTTTACATGGGATTATACTGATATGAGAGGAGTATAACCCAACATCTATACTTATTTATCTTGAAGATTTTAAACCGGTCAAATAACAACAACGAAGGATCAACCAAACAGAAAAGATATTGTTAAATATGAAAATGAGAAACTAATAAGAGTAGGAATTATCTATCCTATATCTAATAGTTAGTGGGTCTCCCCACTTATTATAATTACAAAAAAATGGTAAGTGGAGAATCAGTAAAGATACTAAGGAGTTTAACAAGGCTATAAATAAATATTACTTCCTTATTCCTTTTATAAACTAAGTTTTGGATAATTTGGCAGGTAAGAAGTATTTTCCTTTTTTGGATGGATTAAATGGCTATAATCATATTTTTATAGCTCCATAAGATCAAGATAAAACCACTTTTACATGTCTTTAGGGAACATTTGCATACAATGTTTTACCATTTAATGTATGTAATTCTTTGGCTAATTTTTAAAGGGTAGTCTGAAAGTTATTTTTACAGATCTCACTAATGACTATGTTGAGGTATACATGGATGATTGTTACTCTATAGGGATGATTTTCAAGAATATTAGAGTAAATTAAAAAAGTGTTAGCAAAATTTGAACAAAAATAACTCTCCTTGAGTCATGAGAAACATTTAATTATGGTTGATCAAGAGATTGTTTTTGGTCATCACATCTCTACTAAAGGTATTCAGGCTGATCTTAAGAAAAGCAAAATCATTACAACCTACCTTTACTAGCAAACCAAACTGAAGTTAAGAGCTTTCTAGGCCATGTATCTTACTACATAAGGTTTATAAAATATTTTAGAAAAATTGTTGTACGTATGTTCTCTTTACTTACAAAGGACTTTTTTTTTAATGGAACTCTCGATGCCAAAAGTACTTCAAAGTTATAAAATATAATTTGACTACTACTTTGGTTTTGAGAAGAACTAATTGGGGGACAACCTTTTCATATTCACACCGATGCATCCAAAAATGTAGTGGGAATATTTCTTGGTTAGAACAATGAAGAATAAGATATGTACGTAATTTATTCTATTAAAAATCTTGATACCTAAATAGAAAAATTACACTACAATTGAAAATGAGTATTTGGCTATTTTTACTCCCTTAAAAATTCAAACATTAGGTTATCGATGATAAAGTATTTGTATACATAGAACATTTTAAAATAATATACTTTATGAATAATCCAATAGTAGGGGTAAGGATTACTATATGGTTAGTCCTTTTACAATAATTTAATTTAACGATTGTTGATAAACTAGGAAAGGATAATTTTGTTGTTGACTTTATCTCAAGATTGAATGTTTTAGGTGAAGGATAACCTATTGAAGACCATTTTCTATATGAACACTTGTTTGCAATTTTAGCACACTCACCATGGTTTGTTGATATTGCTAATTATCTAACCATAGGAAGTTTTCAATTTATTTTACAAGAAAAGAAAGAAAAATATTGGTTAGAAACAATGTTACTTATACATGGTGTAATGGAATTTTATTTAAATGTTGTCTTGATATGGTTCTTTGCAGATGTGCTAGGTAATATGAGGTGTATGAAATTATAAAATATTTCCATGATGAACAAGGAGGAGGACATTATTCAGTTAAGATGACAATCCAAAAAATCCTTGGAGTTGTGTACTATTGACATTCACTGCAAAAGAATGTCAAAAAAATACATATGGCAATGTGATGCATGTCAAAGAATGGGGAAGCCTACTTTGTCCACTAAAATGCCCCTTAATCCTCAATTCTGTTTTAGGAAATTTTGATAAACAATGAATTTATTTTTTTGTAACAATAGAACCCCCATCTTATGAAAAATAATACCTGCTAGTGTGTACTGATTATCTCACAAAATGTGAAAAAGTTTAGGCCCTCCCTTTCGCTAATGAAGAAGTTGGATATGATTTCTTCTACCATAGGATCATGCAAAGATTTGGAGAACCTAGATCCATATTGTCTAACCAAAGACCCCATTTCATGTATGACATGATTGATGCCTTTTAGAAATTTACTAGATCAAGAACCAAAATTCGTCATTATATAAACCTCGGGCCAATAGTAAAGTTGAATTCACAAACATAGAATTAGAAAACATCTCGAAAAGGTTGTGGATGCAACCATAAAACATTGGGTATTAAAACTACTTGAAGTAATCTAAGAATATAATAAAACATGGAAAACCACTACTATATTCTCTCTATATGAACTTGTGTATGAGAAGAAACCAATGCTTTCTATAGAGTTTGAGTTACAGACCTTAAGGAAAAAACTGGAGGTGGGAATTGAGATTAATGCATCCTAGAAAGACATGATTTCAACTAAATTTTTATATGAGATGAGGATATAGGATAAACAAAAATATGAAATCCTGCATTATTAAATAAAAATTTGGCATGAATCTCATATCAAAACTAAAAGATTTAAAGAAGGATCTGGGCCCTTTTTCTAGACTCAAGGTATCAACAATTTAAAGGAAAGTTAAGGACTAGATGGTTGGGGCCCTATCAAGTGGATAAAATTTATGATAATGGATCAATCAAGCTACTACCTATTGATGGAGATAAGATAACTCTATTAGTAAATAGACATAAATTGAGATTTGTATTAGTAGCCTTAGAATAAAGATGAGTTCACCAAGGAAATTCATTCATGTGCTAAATTTGGTTTCATAGAAGAATGTTTTTCCACCTTGATGAAATAAAGAAATTCAAAATTTAATAAAGGCAGAAAAATGGAATTATAAATGACTCTAGTATTATCCTCTCTTACTCCAAAAATGTAACATGTAAGAAATAAAAGGTGTGAAAAGATCAATTTCATAGTGAGCACACTAACTATAAGTATTTTTCAAATGTAAGAATGAAGGACCAATAATAAGAGGAATACATTTTTGGTAATGTAAGGTGAACTTATTTTTATTACCTAAGGATTATCTTCCCATCCATTCTAATGTATTTGATTTATTTTAATTAAAGAGTAAAAGGAAAAAAAATTAAGAACAATGTCAATAAGTTTATGCATGATGTGTGACATGAGGAAAGGAAGACTATGAGATCATTTCAATGCATGAAAAATGAGGTGAAGTTATATTCATTAATTATGACACCTCAAAAACATGTCACATAATTATAGGGATTAATTATGAATGGGATATCATCATTTCTAGAATTGATATTATTGGGTGCATACCTAAGTGAAGAAAGAGATAGTTAAAGAGATTAGTGCTCTAGAAGAGAAGTGTTTATTGTTTTTAGAAGACCTTAATAAGTAAATTTATACAAAATGGGTCAAAAGAATAAATCAAAACTTGATTCGGTGATTTCACTCCTACGAGAATGCTACATTTGTGAAAATATTCCATGGTGTAGGTTGGTTGGAGTTCATTATACAATTTTAAGGGTTTGGTGCTTAGTTAGTAGAAGAGTTCAATTTAAACTTTGAAAAAACTCACACAAAGGTCAGAGGGATGATAATTGAGGTTATTAGTACTGTCATAAGTTCCATATGTGGCCTCCCTAACTTTAGCATCAAAATCACATAGAAATATTCAATAAAACACCTCATTCAACTCTTTAGTGAAGAAGGTGAATCTCTTCCTAAATTATACTCAACACCTAAGGGATTCAGAAAGGTATAAAGAGATAAAGTTTACATGATCATTGGGATATTATAGCTTCTTGGGTTATGAAATATTTTACATGTGAGGGAAAACTATATGTTTTGGGTTGGGATGCCATGAGGCTTTTAATCCACTTGAAACAAGGGATGAGAGACCTGGAAATCAGAGTTAACCTCCAAGGTTTCTTATTTGATGCATCAATACCATGTTAACTAAATATACTAAGGAAAAAACTCATTAAAACACTATGGACTAATACAAATAATCTGCAAGCATCATTTCCTAAATATACATAGAGGGAGAATACATGATAAAAACTATTTTAGGAAAAAATATAAATATAAATAAAACAAAAGGTCTATATTGCATACTTCTACCACACCTAGGTTTTCTTTAAAAGCTACTGCTACCCATCGCTAAACTAGTCCTAAAATTCTTAGACATACAATTGATAAACCTAGTCAAATTTATGGGAAAATTTTATAACAAGTACCTCATCATGAGTCATTTAGATGATAGATTGATAAGGAGAAGAAATAAAGGATATAGTCCAAATCATTTAAATAAAATAACCAAAACAACATGTTCTTAAACCCCAATAAGGAAGAGAAGAAGACCTATCTTGATTGATGAAGGAGCTACACAAAATTTATTAGAATTGTATTAAGTTGAAATACCTTTAGCTACTAAAATTTACATTGAATCTCTAGAGTCAAGATCTCAAGTACCATAAATAGAAAAGAAGACTATGGAAATGATAGGACAAGCATTGGAAATAGTAGAGAAGGCTCAAAATGAAAAACTAAACACCAAAAATGGAATATAAAGATTTGAAAATGGAAGAGAAATCCCCAAACAGTAGGAAAGAACAATAGGGAAAACAAGAAGTAGTCCCTTTCTCTTCTATACCTAGACTTTATATCTCAAAAAGTAAAGAACTAATTTTTCCTAAAAAGGAGACCAATCCCTTCTCTCATGAAGAAGAGATGGAAGAAGAAAAAATATAACTTTAGAAAGCTATCATGATATTATATAAAAAATACACCATCCAAGAACAACAAAGGGAGATAGAATTAATAAAGATGAAGTTACAAGGTATGAAAGAACCTAATTATTCTTTGAAAATGATCTTGAACAAACAAATATAAAAATGTAGATAAATATAAGGTCATTTTTGAATTAAACCTAGAATTTTCTACTTTAAAAAAATAGAGAAATATTGGGCTCCAAGATTGGGAAGAGCTAACCATGAATTGGGAAAACATTAGTCAAGAAAATAAAAGGCTCTTAGATGAAAATAACAAGTTAAGAGAATAAGATAAATCTAGTAAAGAGTAAAAAAATTAGAATCCAAGCTTGGCACTATATATGAAATAGCTCAAAAACTTCTAGCTTGTAGGAGGCCAACTTTTGTGTATAGTTTATTTCTTCAAGAACAATTTTATTTTGGAAGCTCACCAAACTCTGTTATGGCCTACCTCATGAAGCAAGTGATGAAAAGAGTGTTATAGATGATCACAAGAATTTTTTTATAAACACCAAAATATTATATGTGAATTATTTTTGTGTAACATGGTTGTTCCTAATGTACTAGATTTTCTACTCAATTTATATGTGGGAGAATTTCAGTTAAAAGATATTCAATCTCTATTGCATAAAATTTTATGGAATAAAAACAATGATGATTTGATGAATAACACAAGGACTAGTGGGTTCTTCATTTGGCCTCAACATGTAAGAGTATGCCAGATGAGGAGAAATTTTAGATACTATAACCATTATAATTTTCTAAGTATCCAACCATAAATTATGGAGGAATGCATTAAAAATTTAAACTCCTATGACTAGGAACATTAAGAGAAAGCTTTTGTTTCATACAATGCAAGATGGAAAACTTTAAACATTCCATTAAAAATAAAGGGGGTAATCTCTTCCCAAAATATCACATGGAGCATGAGGAGAAAAAGAAAATTGTAAAAATCATTTAGCATCTGACACATGAATAAAATGATGAATGGATGGGAATGAGGACTAGACCACCTTTGGTTCTCAGTCCTATGACATCATGGAAGAATATTACACCACAAAATGAGGAATCATTTAAAGAATGGTAAGATGTAGTCTTTGAACACAAAATATTCAAGAGTGCAACTTCGAAAAGGTATTCAAATAGTATGAAGAATTTAATATTACATAAAGACTTGAGAAAATGTTAATGCAATAGTATTTTACAAGAGAACTTGCAAAAGGTAAGGTGCAAGGGAGATGATGATTCTATAAATTGACCCATTAAATCACTAAATAATGATAATTTTTCTCATGAAAACATTAATCAATGCATTAGATGGTTCGATTGATTAAGTCCAAAGTAGGGGAATAATGCATCTTATCCTTGTTGAATTATGTGGATGAATGATTAAGGTAATTCTCCCACAAACTACTTTGAAAAGATGCATGGTGATGTGTGCAGGTTAATAAATTCATGACAACCGCCAATGTAAGGTGTCACAATAAATATTGGACGTGGTATACTCCATCATGAAGATCAATTTAAGGTAAGTTAATGAAGACTAAAAACAAGGAACTCAGTTCCTAATTCTTTTATGAGCTCTAACGAAATAGTAAACTATTCTCATATCTAGCCACCTATATTTATGTGTGTGCATTGGGAGAAATTATTTATAAAGTACTTACCTTTACTAAGATAAATATATGTATATGTATGTATGAGCATGTAGAATTTAATAAGGTAGAGGAGCATATGTAGAAGTTACAATTATATCTATTTTATGTTGTAAGAAACTCCTTTTTGATAAATAAAAACATGCTATTATGAGGAAAATAATGTCATCAAACCAATATAATGGAGAGAAAGGGCCTAATCAACTACGGTGTTAGCTATTGTGGTATTTACATTCATATTTTTCTTGCATTCTTAAATTCTGAAGTTTTTTTAAATAAACATTTTTAAAACTTGTGATATTCCAAACAAAATAGCACTAAACTTTCAAAAATTTGTTTCACTGTGTCTTGTTTTCAATTTCAGCAAGTTTCATTTCAAGGTACCTTCAATTTTAGAAAATATCATTGTAGAGAAATTTCATTATGTAAATTATTTCATTTCTATACATCAACTTCAGTTGATTATATGTTATTTGTTGTTTAATTTTGAATAGTTTAAAGTTATTTGCTTTCAATAATCTTAGAATTTGATTGATTTTCAGTAGTTAGTTTAGTGAATAGAAAAGAATAAATAAATAAACCCCCAAAACCAGAACCAATACCACTAGTTTTATATCTGTTGTCTTTATTACATGTCACATCAACTAAAGAATGGTTGATTAAATGATTGGACATCACAATGTCCCATCATTGGGTTTTGGATCTTGATAAAATACTTGGATAAGGTGTGATTGAGTGATTACAAATGATATGAATTGAATTCTTGTTCTAGTATGATTCTTTAGACCTATAGTGATCATGTTCTTAATGAGTGCGTATTTTATTTTGTGAGATTCAAAGATCCTGTGTGACTTTTGCAAGAGTAGGAAGTGAGTACATCAATGTAGTGCCATATTATTTCTAGGTGTTTAAATGAGAGAGTTTATACTTTCTTATATAGGGCTTTGAAGGAAAATTATCAAATAAAGGCCAACCTAGAGGGAATAAAAGACCTATCAAAGAATATAAAACTAGAAGTAAATATGAAGGATATGTAGGTGTAAAATTGTATCAATAGCTCAAAATAAGATATAAACTCCTGATGAAGCTATATGGTTTTACCCAAGGATGAGAAACATGAAAACTAGAGTTTACATTTTGTTAATTGGGACTTGTATATTGATTTTATAAATTGAACTCTCGGAATTGAGAGAAATATCAATGTGTATCTTGTTTGGTAAGTTCCTTTCCATAGGATGCATAAAAAAATGACACAATAAAATTATTCTATGTGTATTATAAAACAATATGAAGGCTATTATATAGCCATAACAATAGACAAACAAATTCCTACAAAATAGGAATTTATACTAACAAATAATTCATAAGCTTACAATTAACCCATTAATAGATTTACGGGTATAAAAATAGTAAGACTTATTTACCACTAGGTAAATAACTCATATAATGTGAGAACTAAATTATTTATTTCCTAACATTCCCCCTTAGTGCGAACATGGTGAAAAACTTCCTTGTATCTTGTAACTTCCACCTTAATGCTTGCTCATTATTCGGATGGTTTCAGGACAATACCAACAATCTTTGGATGGTTTTCAAAGTTGTTAACTAAAAACCACACAACATATGGTTTTTAGGAAAATACCAACAACCTCTGGATATTTTTCCAATGGACTACTAACAATCACAAAATATGGTTTTATTTTCAGGATAACCAATAAAACTTTGGAATGGTTTTCAAAATGGATAACCAATAACCATAATATGATGATGTTTCAGAAGTATCATCAACTCTCATCACTACCTCACTTTGAAGGGAATAATATAGGAAAATATGCTAATTTTTTTCTACTCATACACACAAACTGAAAACTAGAAATGGAACATTTTATCATGATCCCCCCTCAATGTGAAATTTCAACTTATTAAAACAGGAACATTACAAACTGAAGCACACTGAGACTATGATTATGAAAAACACAATGGAAAGCATATTGAAAATAAATAATCAAACCATAAAAATGTCACCACAAATGTTATGTGACCCTATTGTTGGTGAATGACAAGAGGAAATAAATTTTCCTCCATCCTCCACCTATCGTCCATCCTTTAGTTTCATGCTGCTAGTTTAGTCGAATTTTACTATGAAGCTCAAATATAAATCCGACATCAGTTTGAACAAAAATGCATCTTTATGGAAATTGTTTTTTTACAAATTTTACAATGAAACTTACAATAATGACTCAAAATTTAGACTCGATGACATACTAGCTCGTAAAATGAAAACTAAGAGATATAGAATAGAGATCTCAATATGTATTAAGAGAGGATAAAAGAGTGTGTTCATCTTAATGAGAGTACATTGTCAAAACCAACAATGTTAAGGAATAAATTACCAAATTTAAGTGTCTACATGTGGATTTGATTAAGTTGTTCTTGATTCATTTGGATTTAAAATATAACACCTTTAGGTAGAGGGCCGATGGAAAAATGATATAGGCTACAAAGGAACTACATGATGTACATGCCATTTTGGGGCTATAGATTTAGGGAATTCACATATTTTTAATGTACCAATAGATACCAAAGAGAGGATATCACTAACATGGTGGGAAATGGGAAAATGTGATTATAACATGGGTACATTGATGATTCAATTAATTGTATTACATGTTATACATATTTTTAATATCTATAGGGTGATTATTGAGATGGTTGTGGCATGAGTCTTATGCCACAAGGAAGATGGAGTAATAACTTTTTTGTGTTAGTGACATGTAAAAATGATTTGGAGGATGATATATAGTCTACTTGAGGCACAAAAAATGGGTAAAATTGATGCATGGTTTGTATAGGATGCGGTTCGGGAAATAGAGGACAATAGGGCATGTCATACTTTTTCCATCCTAGATATATGAGTGGTTTTCGAGTGTATAAGACTATGGGGACACCATTAATAATAGTAGGATATTCCCCTAGGATTATACAATGGTAAATATTCCTAGAAGTGATTTCATTGGTTGGTTTTAGGATATTTTCACAAGCCGGGAGGAACAAGTGATATGAGAGCCTTATAGAGGGATAATGGACCAATGGACTATTTGACTAACTATGACGGTTGTAGAGGGTATATTAGAGATTATAGGTCATTATGTATGGAGGGTAAATATGTTCATAGTAGATAGTAACATTTCAGTTTGGGTGTCCATCTCATGTGGTTACCCTCCATCTCCTCAAGTATCGATCGAGACATAGTACGAGAGAGAGGAGGGAGAGTGGGACTAGTGGTTAGCGTACCACCATTATGACCATGCCGAATGAATAGTTCATCACATGTATATGGTATCAACATTTTTGGAGGGGATTAGGAGGTGTAGATGGAACTAAGATAGTAGATGTAGAGGAAAACCCCAAGAGAGGATGCCATAGACAAGTGATTAGAGAGGCCTTGAGGATGACATCATGGTTGGAAATTATAGAGGCTTGAATGGGGTAATTTTTATATATAGTTTCCCAAAAAATTATGTATATGATGGGGGATAAGGAAAAGAGTGGAGGATCCAAATAGATCACCTATGATATTTTTCCTCTAGATAGGTGGAAATATCTGGTGGAAGCTCACCGATTGAGAAATGACGAGGTTGGGGTAGTATTAAAATTCCACGTAGATGGATCTATTGTGATCGAGAAACCTCATGATGTGATTATTTATGTGATGTAATATATTTTTCCTCTTTGAATAGATGTTGAATATGTGTAATGAGAAGTGTGGGTTGTTTGTGTTACTGAGATTGAACCAAAATTAAGTGACACTCGATGATTGAGGAATCACACCATGAGATCTTAAATGACATTACGGACTTGATAGATACAATCGTGATGGTGGATCCATTGTTAGTGATAGATGGATATTTAATGGGTGTTTTTAGACTCATGGGAGAGAAATATCTTGAGCTTCGAGAAGAATAAATATGATCTAATGGTGGTGAAGCAATATATTTGACATCCTTAGTGTAGGGGATTTTGTAGGAACAAACAATTATGACATGAGAGTAGGCAATGAGACTATTTAATGTATAGAGAGTGGAAATTTTCTAGGCAGTAGATATGACCTGCATTAAAACATAGGAGGTTCAAGTGGTGAGGGAAAAGGGAGATGCTTGGGGCTTGGTATAAAGCCACATTCACGGTCCTTAAGTGTGACTAGTTAGGCACTATCATCTTAAAGCATTAGATGAGTGCTATTTGAGGAGGGATGTTTAAGGTATAGTTGATTGTATGATTTTATGACAATTGGATGATATATATATATATATATATATATATATATATATATATATATATGTATGTATGTATATTTTTGGCGAGAAAAATTTTTGATATGGAAAATTAGGTTTCTCCACCAACGTTCATGAGGCTAAGCCCCTCTGTATTGAATGGTGTAGCTCCTATTATTGAATGAAAACTAATATAATCCTATCTATTGTTGTGGGTTGGCCAAAAAGGTTAGGGATCACATAGGAACACTCCAATAAACATGTGGTGAAGTACTTGTATGGGGTACAAGGGAGGAAATTACAATGATGTAGGTTGAAGGAGAGGATTTAGGAGAGGAGGGTTATATCTATGAGTAGGACAATTACAAAGTTCACACCCAATAACTAGAGTATTTCAACATTAAATATAGATGAAAAAAATGAAGCTATTAGTGATATGGAAAAACTTAAAAAAATGTTCTTAAATTCATTTATCAAAGATACAAAGGTCTTTCTTGATCACTATGCTTACAAAGTGCATACAAGAGGAAAAGCAAGAAAATTAGATTTCATTTCTTGTGTAGTGATGATTATAAAGCTTCAATCCACCTCTGATAATTCGTAATTACTACCAAAAATACTAACTTTCGGGATAATTTGGAATGGATAATCCAACCCAATTAATATCAATATGAATTGACCTCTCATCTTGCACCACATAATCTTCACGTTCTATTCCACTTGTGACTTTTAATTTTACCCTAAAAGATTTTTAAAAAAAAGTAATTGTCTTATAATTGTGAGAAAATACTTTTACAATTTACAATTTATGTCACTTAAGTGAGCAGGAAAAAATACAATGATTATGCTCAATGAAGAATTAGAAAGGAGAGAGAAGGAGGGGGAGAGGGAGATAAGGAGGGAGAAGATGAAGGAAATACACCCGTTGTGATTATCTAATTGAATTTCTCAATGCATTCATGAAATCTATATAAAGAACTATGCCCCTTTATGCTGAAACAAATCTCCCCTAAATGGTGAACACTCACAACCTTTAACTCTTTTGCACCATGAGAAGCCTCCTTTTGAAATATAAAAAATTGTAGCCCATCTAGTACATTGAGTGAAGAAGTGAGAAACAATTGATCACTAGACCACTATAGAAAATGAAGGATTTCCTCACACCCTTGAACAAACCATGAATAGATTCCACTCCTTCTTGACCAATCATGTGTATGAATGAGGACTTGAAACAACTTTCTTACATAATGCAACCATGATGATTCTATCACTACGAGAGCATTGATGATAAGTGGAGCATGATAATATTCTGATCATGAAGCAAGGAGAGAGGAATGAAATCAAAACCAATGCCTTCCACCTTTTGATCATGCACCCGATGTGAAATGAATGATCTTCGATACAAAAGACACTCTTTGCTCACTACATCGGGGAATGTGGGAATTGTCTCGAAAATAGAGACGGGGATATCGTGATTGCTGAGACTATTCAAGTATGAGTAAAGGACCACAGTATGACCATTAGATCATTTTGATCCTTTACTATTTTTTGAAATTTGTCTTTTTCACTCTTTTCACTTTTTATCATCTTGTTTGTTTCTCTAGTTATTCCTTGTGAATGTTGCCTTGGAGAATTTTTCCCAGTATGAGAGTTTACTATTTTTAGTAAGTTCTTGTGTAGAGACTTACTATTTTGGGAAACTGGTATTCCATAGCTTGAATTTTAAAAAAATCACCTCCATCGGGATAATTTTATTCTCTGATCTCACTTACAAATTTTCAAGTCAATCTAATCACAAGAATAATGGGAAATAAAAAATTATAAAACCAGGGCACATAGTTAGGTTTTCTTAGCCATAAAAATTTATTTAATCATTAAATATTCCATCACTTTCTCCTTGAAGGAATTTGGAAATGGATAATAATGCAAAAAACCCCACCTCAATTCGTGCACCAATTTACAAGATATGAGAATTTCTTCTTCGCAGGAAACGAAGTCAAGATGGAAAAAAATGTACATGGATCCTTTTAAATTTTTCAATTTTTATATAAATATTATTTCCATGATCATGGGAATATGGAGGGATGAATGAAAGAGGAAAAATAGAGGTGGAGGATTTTGGAAAATATCTCTAGAGTTCGAGGTAGAAACGGGGCAAAGTGGGACGAGAGAATAAAAATGGTTATCTCCTAGATTTTATACTTTAAGAGAGAGAGGGAAGTGGGGAAAATTTTTCTATCCAAATTTACTCTTGTAAAGGGAATAAGGGGACACAAAATTTCACCTTCACCCCTAGGCGACAAGTGGCGAGCATGCACGACATGGATCGGGGTTAAGAAATTGCCAAAAGATCTAATCGGAGCCTCCTAAGGTCATGTGGTGTGTCCATGAGGTCTAAGGTGGGGGTAAAATTTATTTTCCCCATGTACCAATGGAAAGGGAAAAATGGATACCAAAAGTGAACCTTAGCCTCATGTTACCATTTGGTATTGAAAATTTTGGCTAAGGATGAAGCTTATACCTTGGAGAGGAGATTGAAAATGATGTTTCCGCAGCTCCCAAAGAACTTATTGAGAAATTCCTTTTATGATTTTGAATGTAATTTTTTTAAGGATGGAATGGGTCTAAAGGACTGATTCAGATTGAAAAATTATCAAAAATGGCATTTTTACGGGATGCCGGTTGTGCCTACAATGATTGAGTTGTAGAAAGAAATGCATGGGTGTTGTGAAAAATTTGAGATTACCACCATGTATGGAATTGAATCATATTTCCTTTGATATTATTTTTACCTCTAACTCATCCTAGAGATCCTGAAATCATCTCTTGAACCTCAAGTTCTTTTTCACATTGCAAGCTCCTTTGGCTTGAAACTGATTTTGTTGAATTTTCTCTCCGAATCTCCAAATATTTTTATATTCCTAAATCACTTACACAAAGATATTTGATCATGAATACCATTTCTTAGTGAATTTAAAACTTGAAATAAGCTCTAGATAATGTCTACCTACTTGAAAAAGTCTAGAAATAGATCTTTCTAAGCTGTAGAAAGATGCGCTTAAAAGACATTGTCTCAAAAAGAATCATGTGAACTTATTTTCCTATTTTTAACACATGGGTAAGGTTGGTACCATAGAAATAAATATTAAAATTATGGGGATAAACCTTTGCACAAGGGATGGATTGACTTGGAGGGTGTTTGGGAACATTTATAATGAATTTTTGACACTAGGGTCCGTTGTCATTCTTGAAAATTAGAAATTTTCATGTTACACATTTACATGAAAACAACTGGATATATCTTGGGTACATGTTGTGGATCAAGTGTATTGAGGACATAACATGTATGAATCCCAAAATATCAATTCATTGTGTGGATCGAGTGCCTTATCCAGTGGGCTTCACAGAGTAACTAGAAGGATATACTACACAACTTATTTTATTGAACACACACACGTGAGGAAAAACAAATGAGAAAGGAAATGGAATGCATGAAAAAGGGAAACACAAAAGGAAAAACACAAAATTAAAAGGTAAACAACCTAAATCATCTATGTACATATGGGGAGAGCACTGCTTTTATTGAAACACAAACTTGAACTAAGGGCTTACATGTAAGCGGGTAGGATTAGATATCTTTCTTCGCAAATCTGTAGATAGGTTCACTGAAGCATGAACCTCTCCTTAGATTATTGAGAAATATAGCATGAATTCTAGTGTGATTGATGATTTATTTTTCCACTATGCCACCTCTAGTTCTTTGATACATTCTTTCCGACTTCCCCTTATTCCTCGGGTTCTTTCCATTTACTTGATCCTTTGTCACCTCCATTAAGATGGTTCTTGATTATTATTGACCTACCATTTTAATGACCCAAAAAATTCATTTTTCATGTGCTTCATGACCACTTCTTTCATGGGTTGATTCTTAGCAGATGTCTTGGGAACTTTGGCATCATGCTCAATTTCTTGATTTTTCCTTTTTTTTTTATTATTTCATGAAGTCACCTTTCTCATGATTTGGATGTTTTTTTATATGCTGCCATATAAATCATATTAAGTGCATTGCATCATCCTTTTTTAAAGAGAATGAAATTCATCTTGTCCATTTTGAGATTCATCTTCCATTTTTATGTCGAGAGTATTTATATTTTGATAAAATTGAGAAATGAAAGGTTGAAGCATGTTGAGAATGCCTCCATTTTGAACAAAACCAACCACAATAAGAGGTAATAATCCATTTTCCATTTTTTTGAGAATTTTTTCATCCTCTTGAAAATAAAGGAGCACAACATTGGGGCTGAAATTTCGTCATTATCATCTTCCCATTCTTGATTTCCAAGAACCAATAAATCCATCTCTATAATGAAATTATCATCATCTTGGATATGTTCTAATTCTAGATGCGAAAGCATGTTTTCATCCTTGTATTCCTTTTTATCTTCTTCTAATGAGAAAGAGAAGGTTTCAAGTTCAAATACATAATCATCACATGAAGACTCATATTGATCCTTGGGAACATGATTGAAAACATTAAAGTTATCGTAAATAATTTACTAAGCATCATTCCTTCTTGGTATGCATATCTCATCAATTATAGGTTATTTTGTCTAAGGTCAAGCTTTTATCACCACCATTAACATATAGTGGAAAACATTCATTTATACTCTCATCCCATGAGAAGCAAACCTTTTCAATCTATGATTTCATCAACTCACCATCATGCTCTTTGACTAGTTTTGTTATGCCTAAACATTCCTCCACCAATAAGGGAATCTCAAGATCCTCCTCAAAGGTCATGAAGAATTTTCCATATTTGGAATTCTAGAATAGGATATTTTTCATTGTGGCATTTGGCCTTTGAACAATATACTTCATTTTTCCGATGGGAAGTAGCTTTTTTGTTTTACTATTGACTGGGATAGTGGCCTACAACCAATCCCGGCTATGTATCTCCTCCAACATATCGGTAGAGAGGCTTCAACCCAACAACATGTAATATGAGGTAGGTATATTTTCTACAAGGATTCTCATTAAGATTTTATTGTTAGGAAAATCCACCAATGCTACTTGAAACCTTTGATTTGTCCAATGGGAGGCACTTGTTTCATTTCCATGGAAAGGCATTGACCAGAGGTAGGGGAAAATGAGATCAAGAGCTTTAGTTACTTTTGCGGCCATGACAATGTCCGAGAAACTAGAGTAAACAATGAAATTATTTAGGTTATATCCATTGAAAAGAAGGGATATGTAGAAATATTATACCTTCCGAGAGGTGGAAAGTGTGGAGAAAAGGTATTTCGGAGATGGGTTGAATCAAGATGTGTGAGGTAATTCTTTAGAAATGGAATATTTATAAACTGAGATACTTTCTTTGATGTGTTGGAAAAATTTCTCAATTTACCTGGGATGAGTTCTCAAGTAATCCAATTTGGAAATTAAAACTTTTGATTTTTTGAAGTGGTCGATGATGTCAATAGATGAGGAAGTGGTAGGAACATCAAGAGTTGTGACATATTTGAAATTGATTTTCTTGAAGAGGTAGAAGGATTCTTGGCTGGAGTGATCACATAGTTCTTATCAGTTGACCTATTTAAAGTAGACTTTGACAATCCTCCCTTTGTTGTTGTTTTTTCGGAGTCTCCATTCAAGGATTCATTTTCTTTACTTGGGCGGAATAAGAAGATCCTTCCTTCTATTTTCAAGATCAGGTGAACACCACATATGAGTAATTATCTATGGATTCCTCATCATCAATTTTGCATTCAAAAAACTTGACCTAAGCACATTCACCTTATCCTTCATCCTTAGATTCAAAATTTTCTTCTTCTTTGTCTTAATAGTTCTCACACATTGCATTAACCGGTAGAGCCTCCAAGGTGAGCCTTCAGGGTGCTCTTGTGATCTTTTTTTCTTTTTTTTTTTGGAAGATATATTCATAATGTTCATTGACTAACCTTTCTTTTAATGTGATCAATTCATTTTCCAAATTCTACAACTTTGGATCATTTCTCCTATCTTGGGGACTTTAGGTTTTACCTTTCACTAAAGGATTGTTGATCTTACCTAAAAAGATGAGGTCATATTCTACCTTGATAGTAATTTCTGAGCATGGTCAAAATATCTTAGTTGAACTATTTTAAAAAAGAAACTCACTTCACGAAATTGAGCATTGAAAAAACATCTTCAGGTTATCCACCCATTGTGAAGATCCAATTGAATGCCTTAATGTAGTCACCAACTCTAAATGAATAACTATGATGCTCTATGCTAAAAACAACCTCCCTTAAATGGTGAACACTCATATCCTTGAACTATTTTACACCATGAGAAACATCCTTTTGAAATATTGAAAATTGTAGCCCATATGATATATTGAGTGAAGAAGTGAGAAACACTTGATCACTAAACCACTATAGAAAATGAAGGGTGTCCTCACACCCTTGAAAACCATGAATAGGTGTCACTCCTTTTTACCAATCATGCATATGATGATAATGATAATGCGACTATAGGAGAGCTGATGATGAGTGAAGAATGAGAATATTACAGCCATGAAGTAAGGAGAGAGGAATGAAATAAAAATTATTCCTTCCACCTTTTGATCATGCACTGATGTGAAATGGATGATCTTTGATACGAAGACACTCTTCACTCACCACATCGGAGAATGTAGGAATCGGCTTGAAAATAGAGAGGGGGATCTCATGGGTACTGAGACCATTGGATCATTTTAATCTGTTAATATTTTATAAAATTATCCTTTTTAATCTTTTCACTTTTGATCATCTTGTTTGTTTCCCTAGTTGTTCCCTGTGAGCGTTGCTTTGAAGAAATTTGCACACTATGAGAGTTTACTATTTTTAGTAAGTTCTCATGTAAAGAATTAATTTTTATAAATTGGTATTCCTAACCTCATATTTCAAGGAAATCACCTTCACTAGGATAAGTTTATTCTCCCAATCTCATGTACAAAGTTTCAAGTCAATCCGATCACCAAAACAACGAGAAAATAAAAATTATAAAACCAGGCACAAAGTCGGGGTTTATTTTACATAAAATATAGGAAATAATTAAATATTATTTCAATTTCTCCTTAAAGGTGTTTGGAAATGGATAAAAATGAAAAAAACCCCACCTTGATCTATGCACCAATTTGCAAGATATGAGAATTTCTTCTTTGGGAAACAAAGTCAATCTAGAAACAAAAATGTACTGGAGCCTTTATAAATTTGTAATTTTTTATGTATATATTATTTTCATGATCATGGGAATTAAAAGGATTGAATTAAATAGGAAAACAGAGATGGAGTATTTTGGAAAAAAATCTCTAGAGTTCTAGGTAAACGAAACAAAGTGGGGAAAATGAAAAAATGACTATCTCCTAACTTTTATACTTTGAGAGAGATATGGAGAGGGGGTGAACATTGTTATGTCCCCCTTGTCTCCTTGTAAAGGGGGGAATGGGACAAAAAAATGTTCCTTCACCCCTAGGTGATAAGTGGCGGGCATGCACGACATGGAACATGGGCTAGGAAATTGCCAAAAAGAGCTGATCGGAGCCTCCTAGGGTTATGTGGTGTGTTCATAAGGTCTAACGTGGGGAGGGACACAATTTATAGTCCCCCATTTCCCCTTGGAAAGGTAAAAAGGGACACCAAAATTTCACCTTATCCTCATGTTTCCACGTGGAACTAAAATTTTTGGCTAAGGACGGAGCTTGTACCTTGGAGAGGAGCTTGAAAATGACATTTCCAGAGCTCTAGAGGAATTTTTGGGAACTTACTTATATTATTTTGATTATTAAAAAAATTGAGAAATATATAATGGGTCTTAAGTTCTGATTCAACTTCAAACCTTCTAAAAAGGCATTTTTATCGGGACCGCCAATTATGCCTACAAAGAATGAGTTGTGGAAAGAAATACATGGGTGTTGTGAAAAATATGATATTACCACCATATAGGGAATTGAATAATATTTCCATTTATATTTTTTTGACCTAAAACTCATCCTGGATCTCTTAGAATAATCTCCAAAAGCTTAGGTGCTTTTTCATAGTGCAAGCTCCTTTAGCCTTAGAAACCCGCTTTTGTTGAATTTACTCCGAATCTACAAATATTCCCTATTCCTAAATAACTTGCACAATTATATTGGATCATGAATAAATTTTATTGGTGAATTTAGGAATTGAACTCAGATCTAGAGAATGTGTACCCTCTTAAGAAAGGATATAAATAACTCTTTCTAAGCATGCCGAAAGATCTACCTTAAAAGACACCGTCTCACAAGAATCCTGTAAACTTGTTTTTCTATTTTTAACACATGGGAAATTTTGGGACCAAAAACATAAACATTACAAGGATGGGGATGTATCTTGGAACATGGGATGGATTTGACCTAGAGGGGTGTTTGGGAATGTTTACAATGAAAGTTTTTGACACTAGGGTTCGTTGTCATGCTTGAAAATTAGAAATTTTCATGTTACACATTTGAATGACAAAAATATCAAAATAAATAATTTTATACATCATCCACATGTAATAAAATAATATAATCAACTATACCTCAAACATCCCCTCCCTCAAATGACAATTATATATGCTTTGAGCTGATAATGTTTGACTAGTCACACATAGGGACCATCATAACAATGTGGCTCTATACCAAGCCCTCGAATCCCATCCATTTTCCCTCACCACACAAACCTCCTATATTGAAATGTAGGTCATATCTATTGCCTAGAAAGTTTCCACCCCCTATATATTAAATAGTCTCATGACATATATGAAGATGATGAATAAAATTATTGATTTTGACACACACACACATGAAAGAGAGACCATTATTTGGGTGATGTTCTATGTATGTTTACTTTTATGATTTCATTATCTAGTATGCAAAAATGTGGGAACATTTATGATTTAAGAAAAATTTCATGATATTAGGGTTTAATATTGATAGTGAAGGAATCATAGATAAGATAAAATGAGACGAGGTCCAATACAGAGCTAACCCAAGAAGGAGATGAGAGGAATGTGGTGACCATAGCATCAAAAATAGGAATCCATGACCATATAAACCCAATATGGAAGGAAAAACCCATGAGGGAGATAGATAAGAATTAAAAAAGTATCCAAGATAGAAACCAATGTCCATATAAACCCAAGCGGGAGATAAATAGGAATGGATCAAGTAAGATAAATTTTCTCAATGATGATGCATGCATGATGAGAATGCTTTGTTGATAATGTCAGCTAAATTTTGTATAATTTTATAGTGAGTATGAATCGTGATGTTCTTAAAGTTATCTTAGATGATATTGATACATTAATTTAATTTTTATATGTATAAAAGAGATAATCATCGATCCTATTAGAGATTTGTGTGGGAAGCCATGTTGGATATCGTCAATGGATGATGGGGGATGAGAACTAGATGATGGCATGAAATGATGTTATAGAGAAGATTGGGGTCAACACTTAGGTGCATGATGAGAAGGTTCTTGTGATTTATTCTTAGTAGAGATAACCCAAAAAGTATCATATTTATGTGAGAAAAACCATGATGAGAGAGAAATAGTGGTGTTGTATAAGAGGATTAACGCATTCATTTTGGTCTTTCCCATTCTACTTTGATTTTATTCATATGCTTTCAATAGGCTCTATAATCAATAACATCATGTCTAAGAGCCTCATTATGAAGCACGGCCCAATTGTGGGTACATGAGGAGCCATAATGGTAAGGAGGATTGGTCATGATGTAGAAGTTAGAGGGGTAGTGACATTTGGATAAATGCGAGGGTAAATAGAGGGATATGTCATGATAGGTGTTGTAGAAGAGATATAAAAAGAAGTGAATTATGGCTCGGGAATTAGATCACTAATTAGCGGATTGTAATTTATGAACTCATCTTTAAAGTCAAAATTGGAATAGAGATCGTCATCATCCATAAAATCATCTACGTTTGGATCACAATAGGATGTACATTATGCATGGAGACAATGATAGTGTTGATTACATGACCAAAGGAAAAGTGTAGAGTGTCATGATAACAAAGAATAACACATGAGTTGATGATAGTCTTAGGTTAGATGAGAATTTTATATAAGAGGAAAGTGAGTGTGTGTGATAGTGATATGGTCAATATACTTCTTGCATGAACATGGTCATAAGAAGAGATATAATTGGGAAATAATGACATCAAGAAGGTCAAATGTGTTAATTTAAAGGTCATTTTAATCAAACTCATCACTGTAGTAATCAAGGAGGTTGAGTGGAATATGAGCCACAACCTTAGGATGATTAGTTTATGCCCAAAGAGAATCCACCAGAGATAGTTGAAGCATTGATATTCATGGAATCAAAAGGGAAAAGAATGCATGAAGGAAAATTGATGGAAAACATAGTGGAGATGGAAAATTGTATATTGACATATGATTCTTTCTTATAAACCATGCGGGGAAGGATTCTACCCCAAAGTGGGTGGAAAAGGAATGTTTATAGAAAAGAGTGTATCCATAAGGTGTTCATTAACGAGTTTCATTCATACTCGTACTTAAATCATATTATTCTATCCATCTATAGCAATGTCCATGGATGTTTACAATAAAGGAAATAGTAGGAACTATGTCTCAACACGTAATTTAACAAAAAACTAAGAAAATAATGAACTGATTGTGATTACAAAATGAAATGCTTGGAAGGAAAAATACGATCACAAACAAAATTGGAAGGTTCTTAACATAATTAACTATGGAAAAATAAATGCATCAAAATAACAGAACCAATGTTGAAACAGTAAATGCATCAAGAATACAGAAAGGAAATAAATGTAAATATCCCTTTTTGTTGGGTAGGAGTGGCCCTTTCTCCTTCCCTTCGATCAAGTTTAGTACTAAAATTCACACAACAAAAATTTCCCTGAATCTACTATCTTATTGAAAGAATATTCTTGTACAATCAATTAAATAATTGAACCAAACAGATAAATCTAAATATATTAGCTCTTTTATTCAAAAGCAATTCTAGTGTATTTAGGAGAGAATTAGTTATTCATAATTACTAACATCTACTTAAATGAATGTTGACTTAAATAATGACTATCTATTTTAAGGAGTACATTTATGGAAGGAGTATTCCTTGAAGTATTTGGATTTGAATCAATCGTGAAAATTAGAGGAGGTCCGTGATTGAATCCTTTGAGGGAGTCAATAAGTGCTAGAAGATTCTTCATATATTTCATTGATTGAAGGGAATTGTGGTGATAGTAAATCTCTAGTTGTTGGCCACATCCTATCTCCTAGTGACTGGAGTAACTAGACCTCAAAATCAGCTTGAATATAGGTTGAGTTAATGGTGCACATTTCTTGTTCATGATGTGGTGCTTCCAGTTGTATTACTAGTAGTTCGAGCTATCTATATGCTTGTGTGAATCCCTTGTTTTGAGGAATTCAAAGTTGATGATTTGGATGAAATCGGGGTGGTAACTTTGTGAGTCTTGTATTAATGAAGAGGTGATTCTTAAACCAAGGCACTAATTGATTCCTACTGGTGAGCAAATTGAGTCCTGTGCTATTGCCATTATGCTCCTATGATAACTCAACATATACTTTTTCCAAATGTACTGTTAATGCTTATAAAAATATCAATTTAAGCCATTTTTGAGGAAGAATTAACAAGATAAAAATAAAAAGCATATGCACAATAATTCCTTCAAAAACACAGTAAAGTATTAAGTATAAGTAGTTAACATTATACATCATGCAGTATGATATCAAAATAGTATGGGGATTAACATGGTTTAAACATAAAAAAATGGGGTTCATCACTCCCCGGACTAAAGGTTTAGTAGGTCCTCCTGCTACCTATTGTTCAATTGTTCTACAATCCTTGAACAATTATATTCAAATGTATACCAAGTTTCATCCAATGTAGTATTACAAAATCCAAAGAACTCAGTAAAAGTATCTCTACAAGTCTTGTAATGCCCTCACGGAGATTATCCGTTGAATCCCATTTTAGTCTGTGAGTCTGATGACTAGTGGGGGCTTGTATCGCATGCCAATCCATTATTCCTTGAGCTCCAAAATAATCTTATAGATATATTTGGCTCATTTTAAGGACCATCAGATATTTGTTGGTGAAATAACCTCCTTTTTCTTATACGACTCTATAAGAAGCTGATATTGGACTTGACAAGTGAGGAAGTTGACATTGAATGTTGGAATAACCTACTCTCTGAAAATTTTGACACAATTTTTAAGTATATCCATGTATCTATCTACTAAACATAGACAATACACTTGTGACATAAACCTATTAAAGAACCGAATTGGGGTAGGTAAATCATGCCTCATCAAGAGGCCTATTGTAGATTTTGATTGCATAAATGTTTCCCTCTGATCCCTCCATTCACCTTGGTGCTTGAGAGTAGAGATGAAGGCCCTTAACTGTACTTCTCCCACATAAATATTAATGGGAATTTTGATTTTCTTAGGGAGAAGAAACTTGTGCACATAGAATTCACACAACAAATTTTTCTCAATATCATTCCCGGCTGTATATGCACCTACAAATTTTTATCATCCTCAAACTCTATATCCTTCATGGAACGATCCTGAATATTTTCCATTTGAAAAACTATTCTTTTAGAAACAATGCATAAAATTTTGAAGGGGGTCTGCAAGAAAGAACCTGGTCATAGAGATGACTAACTATAACCACATTTTCTTTTAATAATTTATTTTCTTATTTTAAATTTTTGTTCTCCTCTGAAACTGCCCTAAGCCTATAGCATTCATCCATCCACTTGACCATTCCTTTTAAAACAAAAATATGAGGAAAAACAAAATTAGTTTGAGTATCCAACTCCCTAGTCATAGGCCCTTGTTATTTTATATTTTCTTATAAAAGTGCAAGAGATGTGCTAAGTTATTTTGTTCTGGCCTAAAGGGACTGTATCTACTACTCTCATTCCTCTAGGGATTTTGTAGATGAAGAGTTACCTCTTAATTTTGTGCTAGAATTTTTGTCATTATTGAATCTATTGATTTTTAGTAGTTTCTTGCTAGGAGAAATGGGATTCTTTGGGCTTAAGGATAAACTGCAGATGGTTAATTATTTCTTGATCTATTTATAGATAAAAATGTACTTTTGATAAAGATAAGACTTAGGGAATAACAATATTATAATTAGGAGGAGAACTAGGTTCTCCCTCTACCATAGGTGCATTTACTTTTCCTTGATAGGTAATTCTTCATGTGAGTAAGGAATGCTTAATTTATTGTTCCATATTAGGAATAGATGGGGACATTGATTTGTGAGGAGACACTGAGGGGTTTAGAAAGGGTTTGCATTATTTCAGTTACCTCATATTATTTATGGGAAGAAGGATTTTTAATTTAGGTTTCACACACGGTGCGGGTATAGGTCTAGAGGTTATGAAGCACTTTCTAGGTCTCTCAGAGGTTGAGGGTGCTTTCTCTACAACTACCTCAGGATTCAAGGCATATTGCTTTTGGAAATTCAGCCATTTCTTCATTCCATGCTTCTTTTTAACAAATTGATGTTTACATATCAGATGAATTAAACCCTAGAACTTTAAATATGAATTACCCCAATGAATTTTTCTATAGCAACAAAAATGGAATCATATAAAAATTGAGGTAAATTGATCTTATATTGGGGCTTACTTTGACCATGTTAGAGATGGATTAACATTCTTAGTATAGGTCCCAACACAATTTCATATTGCCCTTTGCATGTAAAGTACTTAATTAACCATTTGGCCACTTCTACCCATGGTTCAAGAAGGGTTATTCTTTTGAAACCTTTAGCTTTACCCTTGTTATATATGACCAATTGTAATTTCTCCTTCTTCCCTCTTGAAAATATCTTAATTATCTCAACATACATTTTCCTATCACTTACTACTAACCATTCATCAGGTATGCCTGAAATATGACTGATGACAGTTCAATTAAAGGGGATTTTATTACCTTTGATGTAGAGTTTCCTTCATCCATATTTATTATAAATTCCTCAGATCATTACAACATTGAATTCCTTATAAGCAAGTAGAAAGTCAAACCATCTTGTCGTTTCAAATTTTTTGAATGATTTTACATCAGCCAAAAGTTTGACAGAACTTGTTGGTTCATATCGCAGTTAAGGCCCCATGTCTAAATTTGAACAAAAGGAATAGGAAGAAGGGAACATGACTATCATTGGAAATTTTTCAAGGCTGTGGGTAAGCGCAAGAGTGATTAGTGGCGCACGAGTGGAAAATTCCAATTCAGAAAGTAGTAGTAGAGAAAAAATGGTATGTAATGAATATAACTAAATTGGGAAAGATATGATGGAATCCCAAGGTGATGATGAAATTGAATGAGTGCATGTGATGTTTATAGAGGTAGTGGATTATGGATCTGGTTATGATTTACAAAGCATGTAGAGTGATTGGAATTGAGGGGAACCATCAATGTACATGATGCTTAATAATTAATGACTCATAATTAAAACTTCCCTATATTCAAGAAGTGAATTAATTGTGCATACCTTATTAAATGAGCTTGTCACATCCTTGCCACTATTTCCATATTGGTTTAATGCTCCATCCACACGTGATACTTTATTGCTTTCCAGTTAAGGGGAAATGACTTCCATTTCTAGTTTTCAGTCCTCTAATTTTTTTTTTTTTGGAAGCACTAACCGCCATTTTTGGTTTTCAGCCAATGCTTCAGAGGAAGATGACCACCATTTATAGTTTCATTCATCTCCTCTTTATTTTATAGCAGAAGGTAGCTCAAGTCTGAGTTGTGTTAGATAAAGAGAATTTTTCCACACAATTTAGATCTGAATCTTCTTGAATTTCTTTTTGAAACTCTTCTTTAGATGTTGGTTTATGGTACAACCTTAGTCTATGCCCATTAACCAACATTACCTTTTTCTCTCCATCTATTGGAATCAATTGAATAGTCTCATTGTCAAATACTTGTGCAATCTGATATGAGCCCATCCATCTCATTTATAGATTCCCTTTAAAGTCCTTATACTTTGAATCAAATAATGAGCCTAGTCTCCTTCTTGGAATTTCCTTGGCTTTATCTATTTATCATGCCAAATTTGTCTCTGATGTTGGATGATTTCAGTATGATGTAATTCCTAAAGTCTGATTTCATCCAATTCATTCAATTGAACAATTTTGGCTTGTTGTGCTTCTTTCAATTCAATTCCCACTTCAGTTGTTGTCCTTAAGGTTTGAGTTTCAAATTCTATAGGTAGAATTGGCTTCTTACCATACACTAATTCATATGGATTAAACCCGTGGTTCTTTTCCAAGTATTATTATAGGCCCATATTGCTTCAAGTAGTTTTTGAACCTAGTTCTTCCTTGAGGTATCCACTATTTTTGTGAGGATATTTTCCAACTCTCTATTAGTAACCTCCACTTGACCATTGGAATGTGGGTGGTATGGTGATGAATTATTGTTCTTCAGTTGGTATGTTTCCACAAAAGAACTGATTACTCTTGACATAAATTTTGGTCCTTGATCTGACACAATGGATCTTGGTGCTATAAACCTTTGGAAGATATGCTCATATAAGAAATATGCAACCTTTTCATCTCTTGCATATTGTAGTGCATGCACTTTAACCCATTTGGTGACATAATCAATACAAACCAGGATGTAATCCTTCTCTTGAGAGGTTGCGTTTAGGCTGGTTGAATAAAATCCAACCCCACTTCTGAAATGGTTCTAAAACAACTTGGGGTTGGAGTGGTATTTCAGATGTAAATGTTGGTTTCCCCATCCTTTGGCATTGATCACATCTCCATACATACTTTCAAACATCCTTAAACAAGGAAGGCCAATAGTAACTAGATCCTAATTTTTTTGGATGGTCCTCGAACTAAAAAATTCCACACGATGGTTCATCATGGCATGCTCTAAGTATGTCAAATACTTCATTTTCAGCTACACACCTGCGTAAAACATGATTAGGTCCACATTTGAAAATAATTTCATTTAACCAAGTATACATCACACTCTGTTTAATTAATTATTTTCTTTGCTTTTGTGTGAAAAAGTTTGAAAATTCCTATAGCTAAATAAATAGCTATATCTGCATACTAAGGAGAGGCAGTAGAAAATGCAAAAAAATGCTCATCTAGAAAGTCATCATTGACCTATTCTTCTTCTTCTGAAGTGGTCAGTCTAGAAATAAAATCAACTACCACATTGGATTTTCCTAGCTTGTCAACAATTTTAATGTTAAACTCCTGCAGTAGTAATAACCACCTTACAATCCTGCCATGCACTAAAGGTTTGTTCATTAGATATTTGATAGCAGAGTGGTTAGTATGAACAATCACTTCATATCCTATAATATAATGTTGAAAATTGTTGATTGCATATACTACTACAAGAAATTATTTCTCATTTGTTGTGTAGTTCCTTTCAATAGGGGAAATATTTTTACTAATGTAGTAAATTACATACATAGGCTCTCCTTCCTCTTGTTTCCCAAGGAAAACACCTACTACTTCATTGGAGGAATCTGTTTGTATATGGAAGGAAAAATTCCAATTCAGACCTCTCAACACTGGTGTTCTTGTCAGCTTGTCTTTGATAACATAAAAAGTTTGTTGACATGCCTTTGTCCTTTCAATTTCATAATCTCTAGTTAGGAGATCAAATAATGGAGAATTAATTATGCTAAAATCTGAAATAAACCTTTGATAGTAACCAACATGACCAAGAAATCTTCTTACCTCTATTTGGTTGGTGGGAGATGGGAGTTTTACCATGATATCAACCTTGTCTAGATCTACCTTAATTCCCTCAGTTGAGACATGATGGCCTAAAACTATGCCTTGTTCCATCATAAACAAACATTTTCATGATTTAGGGATAATTGATGTTTTTCACATTGAGCAAGAAATTTATCTAGATTATTGACTACCTTTTGGAATGTTGCTCCATAAACGATGAAATCATCCATGTAAATTTCTACACAATCATGGGTGAGATCAAAAATATTTCCAACATGGCTCTTTGAAAAGTGGTAGGAGCATTACATAAACCAAAAGGTATTACTTTGTAATAAAATTTTCCCCAAGGACAAGTGAAATATGTTTTATCTTTGTCTTTGGGGCCACTTTGTTATTTGGTTGTATCCACTGAAATCCATCAAGGAATGAAAATACCTTTTTCTAGATAAATTGTCTAAGACCTGATCAATAAAAGGTAATGGAAAATAATCTCTATGAGTTGCCTTATTCAATTCCCTATAGTCCACACAAACTCTCCATTTTCTATTATTTTTAGGCACTATGACTAATGGAGAAACCCATTGACTATCTGAGATTGGATAAATAAATCCTACATTTAAAAGTTTTTCAATCTCTATTTTCACAATATCTCTTAGAGCAGGGTTTATCCTTCTTTGAGGTTGCCTGACTGGTCTAGAATCAGTGGTATAGATGTGGTGTGTACAAATACTAGGATGAATACCCTTCATGTCACTATATTCCCAAGCAAAAGCTTGAGGATGAGAGCATAAGAGTTTAAATAGGGTATTTTCCTCCTGATCAATCAACCAACTATTAATTGTCAATGTATTTCCTAGGAGAATAGGTAATTGTTTGGTAGCTAGATGAATAGAATCTACAACAAGGTATTCTCTTAATAATGTGTTTAATGGAAACATGTGTGGTAGTAACTTGTGAATAAAAGCAATGTTTTGAAAAAAATTTCTTAGTCATATCTATATTTTGTACAAAGGGACAAATGATGGGTTGGTTATTTTCATCCATATAATCATATCTTGTTTTAATGAGTTATGTCACAAGAATTGAATTAGATCTAGTGCAAGACTCAATTTCATGAATTGAATTGAATCTAGCATAGGAATTATATTGTGTCCATCACAAGGTTCATGGTCATCATATTGGATTTGATCTGAGTGTTCTTGAATTACGACCATGGCTAGAGAAGAGATGATATCATTCAAATCATCTGAATCATCTTTAGAACATTGTTTATTGTCTGTGGTAAATGGTTTAACAGTAGGGTATAATGAAAATTTTTTTTAATCTTGACCATTAGTGATCACCATATTCCCTATCCTACAATCAATAAGGGTGGCAGTTGTGGCTAACCAAGGTCATCCTAGGATTATAGGGTATCCAATATTTCTGTTCTTTGTTTTTATTATCATGAAATCTACCGCATAGTCCCAAGATTCGATAGTAATAGTGACATATTCAATGATTCCCTTTGGTTTGTTCACATATTGGTCTGCCATTTGTAAAACTATAGATGTGGACTGAGGTTTAGGTAGAGATAACATAGACAAAGTATATGTTGTCATAACATTGATGGCAACTCCTAGATCAATTAGAATGTTAGGAATCTGGACATCTCCTATGCAAACTATTACAATAGGACTTCCAAGATCTCCATATTTAGGAGGGGAATGTTCCCTTCCAAAATACTAGCAATTTTTCCATCAACATGGATGGTTTTAGGTTGGTTCTTTCTTCTACCGGAGCCTTGAAACAGATATCTTTAATTATTTTGTTTAATTCAAGGATTTCCTTAAGAGATTACAATAGGGGAATGCCAATACTTAACTTCCTCAATCCTTGAATTAATTTTGACTTTAATTTTTAGGAACTACTGTACTTGGTTTCTCAGAGAGCCTAGATGGAAAGGGAATATCATTGTTTGGTTGAGGAGTTTCTTTAATAGAACTAGGTTGTGTTTCTTTTGGTTTTTCTATTTCTTCAAGAATTTATTCTATCATAGGAGAGGAAGGTTTTGAAGTAAATTTTCCTAAATGCATTAGGATATTATTACAATATAACAAGTTCACTCTGGGATTTATTTCAGATTCCAACGTATATGTTGGGTTTCCTTGCCTCACATTTTTGGGATTTTCCACCATTGGTGTAGTTATCTATGGTTGGGTAGGTTGATCTAGTTGGACATATTTAGTGGGTCTAGTCAACAGGGCTTGCTAAACTTGAGGTCTCCTTTGATTATAGTATTGTTTCCTATACCCTCAAGGTGCATTCCGTTGTTATTGGTGCTAAGGATTAAACTGTTCAAATGGTGGAATTTTGGGATGTAGGGCCCAAGGTTGTTGATAGTAATTTGGTGGGGCATTCCACTATGGGCTCCACTCCTATGGAGCTTGTTGAACCCAAGGTTGGGGATATGGTCATGGTGCATTCCATTAATTTGGGGCCCATTGTGATTTTTGGATGTAGGGATGCTTTTGGTTGGACTGAAAAATTTCCTCCTTACCTCTCGAGCCATGTAAGTGAGCTTAGATTCCTCTTGTGTGTTTTTTAAATGATTTTTTAGCAAGGGAAACAATCCACATTTGTCTATGGAATGCTTGAGTTCACAAAGAAGATAGATTTCTATCTTTTCTAAGGGGTAGTCCTTAAGTCCTTTTTCAGCCCTACATTTTGGGTAGTAGATGAACAAAGGCTCAGTATTCATATCCTTCTCTCTATCCATAGTTGTACTAAGTTAGAATAAAAGGTCCAGTCTTAAATTTGCAATCTTTTCTCTTATTTTGGGTAGATCCCCATTGGGCATTTTTCCTTTTTATATTCTAACATTGGGGCGAGTTCAAGAATAATTCCTACAAAGGTTAATGATTTCTATGAATTTTAGTTTTTCATGTCTCCCTTTCCCATTAAATTGAATGCTTCTTGTGTATCTTCATCCAACCCTTTAAGAAATAAGGTTTTAAGTAGATTAATATCAAGACCAATACCACACCTCATGTGAAGGAAGAGGAACCAATCCAGATAATCCTCTACACTTTCATCTTCCTTTTTTGAATCCTAAAAATTTCTTCTTTCCTATCCCGACTCTACAGTAATCTTGATACTTGTCTAGGAAAACTTGTTCCATCTCTTCCCAGTTATGGATGGAGTTAGGGTTTAAACCCATAAACCACCTCATAATTGTATCTTTTAAAGTAGAGGGAAATAGTTTAAGCTTTTGGGAATCATAAGTGTATTCATATGTTTGGCATAAACCTTAAATTAAAAAAGGAATTGGTCAGGGTATTCTGAAATTAATCCTCGAAAGTTGGTAAGATAGAGGGGATATATTTTTCATAGGAGCTTGATCGTTAGGGTCTAATTTGATGGGGTAGGTGAACATTCTACCAACTGGAGGGTTTAAATTATTTTCTTGTTGTGATTCTCTACTTCTCCAGCCTATCATTATTTTGTCAACAAGTTATTCCACAAGCTAGTTTTGAGGTTTTTAAAGATTTATTCTAATGAATCTACCTCTATGGTCTCTAGGTCTAAACATAAAATCCTATCATATTAAGAATGGATCCCAAACTATCAGTATTGAACTTAATTTTTTTGTTCCACATACTCTAGGATCTGAGAATTCTTGTTGTCACTACAAAGTCATATGATTTCAAAAGAAAGAGTTATGGAAATGAAATTTATGAATGGAAACTTACCAAAAAACCAAGAAGTGTTTTTAGCTTGCACCTTAATTTTTATAACAAATTGAATTCGCTAGAAATGGTGCCAAAAAGTGACAAGTGTCATTGATACTTTTAATTTAATCATATTATTTTGTCATTCTAGGGTGGTGTTCATGGTTGTTTGAAACAAAGGAAAAAATAGGAACTATGTCTCAACACGTAATTTAACAACAAAACTAAGAAAATAATGAACTGATCATGATTAAAAAATGAAATGCTTGGAAGGAAAAATATGATCACAAACAAAATTGGAAGGTACTTAACTTAATTATCTATAGAAAAATAAATGCATCAAAACATCGAACTAATGTTGAAATGGTAAATGCATCAAAATAACAGAAAGGAAATAAATGTAAATCTCCCTTTTTGTTGGGTAGGAGTGGCCCTTGCTCCTTCCCTTCGATCAGTTTAGTACTGAAATTCACACAACAAAAATTTCCCCTAAATCTGTTATCTTATTGAAAGAATATGCTTGTACAATCAATTGAATAATTAAACCGAATTGATAAATCTAAATACATTAGCTCTTTTATACAAGAGAAATTCTAGTCTCTTTAGGAGAGAACTAGTTATTCCTAATGACTAACATCTACTTGAATGTTGACTAAAATAATGACTATCTATTTTAAGGAGTACATTTATGGAAGGATCAATCCTTGAAGTATTTGGATTTGAATCAATTGTGACAACTGCAGAGGAGGTCCATGATTGAATCCTTTGAGGGAGTCAATCAATGCTGGAAGATTCTTCATATCTTTCATTGATTGAAGGGAATTGCGGTGATAGTAAATATCTAGTTGTTGGTTGCATCCTATCTCCTAGTGACTGGAGTAACTATACCTCAAAATCATCCTGAATATAGGTTAAGTTAATGGTGCACATTTCCTATTCATGATGTGATGCTTCTAGCTATATTTCTAATATTTCAAGCTATCTGCATACTTGTGTGAATCCTTTGTTTCAAGGAATTCAGAGTTGATGATCTAGATGAGCTTAGTGTGGTACTATGAGTCCTTTATTAATGTGGAGGAAATTCCTATGTTGAGAAGAGTCATGCGCTAGTGAGCAAATTGAGTCCTGGACTATTTCCATTCTGCTCCTATGATAACTCATCATATACTTTTTCCAAAGGTACTTGTTAACTCTTATAAAAAGATTAATTTAAGGAATTTTGATGAATATTTTACAAGATAAAAGTAGCAAACATATACACAATAATTCCTTCAAAAATTAATAAATTACTAAGTATAATAAGTTAACATTATACATTGTGTAGTATGATATCAAAATAATATGGGGGTTAACATGGTTTATGACATAACAAAATGGGGTTCATTAATCATGATGTTAGAGTGAGGTATGAAGGATATCTAAGAATGAGATTTTATTAGGGAGGAGATAAAGTTATATAAAAGGATCCCAATTTTCATGGATGGAATGTGAAATACTATGAACCTAAGGAGGATAAGTACAAATAAGTTCTAAAGGAGAATGGATGGGAAAAAGTTTTAAATTTTTAGTTTTTCTACATTTCTATGAGATTGGCCTTGGTAGAAGTACCACCATAGGGGGTGATGGCACAAAATTTATAAATATCTAATGCTGATGAGATTAGGTGATTATGCACTCATGGGTGTTTATAAAGGGGATGATGAAGTTCACATAGGCTAAGAAATTTCATATAGGGGATTGTTTGTGAAGTGTGTGTCATGAGTAATAAGGATATATGATCATGTATGAATTATTCTCAACAAAGGAAGGATAATAGGGTTTGATAAATGTGATAATGTTCTTAAAACCTTCTATGTGAACTACACTTTTGGAAGTTGCAATAATATATGGATATGATATATCACGGTGTCATGTAGTTGCCTTGATGGTATGATTAGGATTATATTTTTAAATTTTTGAATGATTGGGAAGGGGTGCATTGTATATTTTAAGATATTCATTAGATTAATGAACCACTTCATGTTGATCAAATTTTTTGGATTTATCATGTGCCTTGATCGCCTCATTTAAAATTTATCGTGTGACATATTCATGAATGAAGTTATTACCAAGGAGAAAGGTGTAAGAAAAGGATTGAAGTGAACAATAATTATCATATGAATGGCCCTAATTATAATTCCATCAACAAAATTTTATTTCATAATTACATTGGGTGAAAGGGAGGAGATATACCACCATGGTAAATAGACAAGGTAAAGATCCTCATTTTTTTCTTTGGATAAAGGTTGCTGAAAATAAGTATGGGGGAGGTAGGATGTGATCCGGCAAAGTAGATTGATCAATTTTATGTTTGGTTACATTAGAAAATGTTTCTTTACAAAGAGTATCTCGTGACTTAGTAATTAATGACATTCTTGTTCCTAGGATACATGAGGACCTGAACATTTTTAGGGATTACTACTTTGGTGAACTATTTTTAAACTCTCTCATGAGATAGTATTTTAATTTAGCTTTGTTTGAATGTTTCCTCTAGAGTGGTAGAGGAAAATTCTCCAACTTTATATCGAATGTGAGGATCAAGCTCTCTAAGGAAAAATTGGAATAAGATCCCATTAGGTATGTTATGTTCAACCCTACTTTGGATAATTTTTCCAATGTTTGATGAAGGCTTGTGAAGATTCAATTTCTAAATGCTTGCAATTGATGAATTAATTAGTGTTTTTTAGGAATATCTTGATATTGGAATTCATTGACTAGGGCCGTTACTAAGCTTTCTAGGTTGTTGATGGAGTTTCTAGAGTGTGTTATTCCCGAGGAATTTCAAGAAGAGTATTAGATAAGGGTTTTGTAATAGCATATGATTTATTCTTCACCCAACCTTTGTAAATATTTCCAAAATCCTTGATATGGAGAGTGGTGTTATTAGAACCATCATAAGTGATGGAAGAGTAGACATCTCCAATTTCCATAACAACGATGTAGGGATCTAGTGGCTCTATTTGGATAACTTGAAGGGTCTTGTTATGAATGATAGGTTTTGTAATGGAAATTATATTGGGACGAACTGAAAGTGGAGGGGGAGGACCTTGATTTGTTTTTCCCTAAGAGACCTTTTGAGGTCAATTAACAAGCTAAGCTATATTAGTTTAGAATTATAAGAAATGATTTGTAACCATGGTTGTTTGTTAACGTAGATGGTCTATGAGTTGTATGATGAGTTTATTAGAATCCATATTAGAAGGAAAATTTGTGTTATTAGCTAAATTATAATTTAATCCATTTTTAGGATGCTCATGATGCTTGATATCAACATCCAATTTCTAAAAAGATGGTTCTTGAAATGTTTGCATAGAATTTTAAGTGACTCTCCATGTACTCAGGATAATGTTGTAGAAATTTTTTCCTAAAAGGGGTATAATAATATTCAAGGAGATTCTCGTGTTCTCCTTTTCCTTAATTTTAAACATAGTGTTTCTAATGGCTAGATTTGGTCTTTATGTTTTGAGGAGGGATTTAACTTCCTAGCATTGGATCATATGGTAAGGTAATAAACATAATGTGGAATTAGCTTAGGAAGGCCATCATTTTGAGAGTTATTATGATGAGACATAGGTGGCACAACTGATTATGTAGTGGAATTACCGAGCAAGTACTCCATGGTAAAGTGAAAATTCTCGAGAGGAGATTTATGGAAATATTTTATGATGGGATTGACTGTGAATTAAGATTTAAAAGGGGTTGATGGTGTTAAGAGGAAGTTGGATATGAAAATAATGAGAATTCAAGAATGGGATCAGTCATGTAGGAAATGTGTATAAGGGAAAATTGTTTCAAAAATAAAAAGTTACTTTTCAGATGCAGTTGAACATCCAATAAGGTTCTACACATGGTCTGGTGTTGTTCAAAATAGTAGGAGTTGATGATCGATCGAATCTATTATGCACGTAGGGTTCTGAGATAAGCTGTTAATGTAATTGAAAATATGAAGAAAAATAAAAAAGGATTGAATCGACCTAATTTGAAACATAATAAGATTCATATTGCGTTGACCAAAGTGTATGATAGGTAAACAAGAGGTTCCTAGATGGGTTCTTAGATATATATCAATCCATCTAAGACCAACCACACACCGTGTAGATATAAATGTTCTTAAGGATCATTAATATAATAGATCTAGAGGATAATAGCCCTAGTCCTAACATACTTATAAGTTTTTAAGGCCTACAATTAAGATAAATATAAGTAGCCTATGAGGATTCATAAATAAAAGGGGATAATCAATAAGTGGATAAAGCCAAGGGGTGTAGTAATAAAGAGATAAATAAATATACCAAAGAAAACATGTGTCTACTTTAATCTCTATAAATGAATGACCAAAAAAATAAGCACATAAAAAATAAAAGACTAAAGAGGGTTAAAAATACTTGTTCTATGTGTGTGTGTGTGTGTGTGAGTGAGTTATGGCTGATACATAATCCTCCATATAACCAACATCACCAAGAGAGAATTAATATGTGTGGAGAAGGGGAAATCTCAACAAAACTATATCCATTCCTATCTCACTTTGTGGTGACCCTAAAATAACAAAGGTAAGCTCCAATGCTCTCTATTCATCCAATAACTGCAAAATAATACAAGAAAGAGTAATTATGCAAGTATTTTATGTAAGAAAGTAGTTATTAAGTGGTTGTTTTGGTAAAATAAATATTAAGTATATATAACCAATGTCATTGTTCATAAGCAATGTCCTTGGCTATGGAAAATACAAAAGAAATGTCGTTACCCATGGGAAATGGCGAAAACCTTGTGGAAATACTAAGGTCATAAGGTGAAAAACATGGGGAAAAAAATATAAGAGATAAATGAGGGTAAATGATGAAGGTCTAGAGTAACCAAAAGTAAGGATAATAACATATAATATAAATAATTAGGTTGACATAATGGGAAAGGTGGACATAATTAGTACATTGTGTGAACAAAGGAAGAAACAAGACATGTATAAGGTGACTAAGGATAATAATACATCTCTTAAATGTTATTTTCTAGCCTAAATGATCAAGTAATCAGACTCGAATCTTGGTGAGCCCTTTAAGGAACATGCTCATGAGGAGACTACATCAATAACCCATGCACATAAGGCGGTTAGTAATCATAGAGAATACATTGTATACTTGAATTTATTCATCATGATCTAATATTAGTTTGAACTTAAGAGGTCTTGATGTCTAATTACATAACCACTTGTTAAGGAAATAAGATTGTATCCTTTAGAATAGTCATCCATGTGCTTGACCCCATAAATAGGGCCTACAAAAACATATCGCACCTCCTACTTTGATTTTATTTTAGGATCTAATGGATCTTCTACATTGTAGTTTTCAAGGGAAATAGTAAGTTGTAAATATTTAGTACAATTGGAGTCACTTTCATAAATCTCATTCCATGGATTAGATATATAGGGCCGACTAGAGATAGTTTTCACCATATCGATCTCTATAGGGATGCCTATTCCACTTCCTCCACTCGTCAAACATGGATTGTTATTCCTTTTCCTCAATATCCATAAACTTTGAATGATCATACCTAAAAAATGTGGATTCATGGGATCTTCAATAATAGTGTGTGTAAAATCCTCCTTAGTATCATGCAGATTCATTTGAATTTTTTTGACAAGAGGAGATCTTTATCCAAGCAGAAACATGAATACATCATCACTATTAGATTGAATATGTTCCAATAATTCTACCTCCGATTATTCTTTGATGAGGCTAGTTTCAAAGTGGCTTACAAATTACTAACATGGAGCTCATTCTAGTATGATACCTCGATCTTAGAAACTACGTCCCTTTGATTTTCCATAAGATCCCATTTCCCAAGATGATTTTTTGGAACTAAGAAATCATCGTCATGCTCTAACAAAATTAGAAATTTATGTATAATGTTTTCTTCTTGTTGTCTTGGGTACTTGCATTTTGGTCTAAATATTTTACTCTTCTACATTCTTCTCCTCAAATTGATCATATTTGATGGAAAAATATTTAATGAAGCTTGTCTCAACAAGCCATAGAACACTAACAATAATTCAATTAAATTTGAGATCTTTGAATCTGTTATCCATTTTTGCCCCTCAAGTAAAAATGGACAACAGGTAAATTTCACCTTGGGACCAGAAAATCCCTTCATGAAGAGTCGATGTTATCAAGCATAATTTCAAGCTTTGAGATCATTTACGGTGTTGGGGAGTTTTGAGATTATCTTGGACTATTCCTTTCTTTTCTAGGATTTGAAGTTTGTTGGTTTGCTTGGAACAAGAATATTGGTCTTAGCGGGCCAACTTCCAACCATCATGGGTAAAAAAGATCGAAATTTTTCAAAAATAATTTAGGTTCCTAGTGGTCCCCTCAAAATTCCCTCTTTTGAAGTCAAGTTTTGAAAATTTTAAGTTAGTACCGTGGAGTAATCTATGTTTTTCTTGAAAATATTTTCCTTCATTTGGATGTCATTGTCAATCCTTCTCTTTGGCTGTGGATCGCATAGAGCCTGGTATTATTTGTATTTTTTCATTCCATGGAGAACAATTTGAAATTCAGGTGTAAAGGTGGGGTTTTCCCTTTTATTTTTATTTTTCCACGACGTGAATGACAGGCATATCTTCCCTATCAATTTTTTCCCCAACATCCACGGGTAGTACATGGATGTCTCTAATTGGATGTGGTGTGGCCATGTTTCAAGCTGTAGTGGAAGCCTCCACGTGTCTAAATGGTGCAACTCCAAGGGCAGGGCCTAAGGGACAGTCCTCAAATAAGCGCAGGCTTTCCACGTGTCCCAGGTCTGAAATGAAGATAGAACAAGCCTGAATCAGCTAAGTATGGGAGGTTCAAAGCAGACAATGCCACATGTCTCATCAACATAACTTCAAGGGTCGAGGCCAAAGGTGGTTCCCCAAACTTGTGCCATCTCTCCATGTGTCCCAGGTCCGAAAAGGGGACAGAGCCAGCCATTTAATTGACTAAGTATAGAGAGGGTCGGTGGAATCCTCCACGTGCCTCAATGGCGTAATTTTAGAAGTGAGACCAAAGGGCTAGTCTCCAAATGAGCACTAACTTACCACATGGTCAAAGTCAAAGGAGAGTCCAGGACCAATAGAAGGAGCCATGCATCATCTTTGTGCCCTTTTAGGGGTGAATCCAATGCGAAACTCAAATGAGCACCAACTCTCCATGTGTCTAGGGTCCCACACAAGTCAAGTGGGCAGCAAGCCCAAATTGGCTAAGTATAAAAGAACAGGAGCTCTCCATGTGTCTCTTCAGCACAAATTCAAAGGAAGAATCAAGAGTGGGTCTCCAAGTGTACGTGGGATCACCACATGGTCATAATAATAAAAAGGGACAGAGCTAAACATTAAATTGACTAAGTATAGAAGGGTTTGTGGAAGCCTCCACGTGTCAGATCAACGTAACTTCAAAGGAAAAATCTGGAGGTAGGTCCCAAATGTGCATTGAGCCTCCACGTGTCCAAGGTCAAACATATGGCCCTGCCAAACAAAAGGGACTTAGTCAAAAAAAAAAATACTAAACTGGCCCATAAAGGGACATGTGGTCACGTTTCAAGAGAAGGCAGAAAGGTGGGCCCTTTTTGTGTTTTGATGCTTTGAAAAGTCAAAGAGGGGAAGTGGGCCATCAGAGCAATTTGGGAATTTGGGATTTTTTCCATAAAGAGATCAAAGTTATAAAGCAACCCGTGGTCCTGCTCACACCAAGGGATAAAGTCAAATGTTGAGCCTGCATCAAAAGTCAAAGTGGGGAGGCGGGTCGATAGAGCAATTTGAGTTTTTGAGCCCACGTTGAAAAGAGGTAAAATTATAAAAGTGACCACAGCTTCGTCGCCACTCAAGTAAAGCTAGGTTTCAATCCCATATCAAAAGTGGGTGGGCGGGCCAAAATGTTCGAAGTTCCATTTCTCTAAAAGGCACAAAATACAAAAGGCGTCCTCAGGTCCACTTCAGTTTAAATCTCTCCCATGTGGATGGCTCAAATTCAAAGTTTGCAAAGGTAAATTGAACAATTACAATTCAATGTGTCTAGTTTTTTTGTCAGGAATGGAAATGGCCGAGGCATTAGAGAGGTTCAAACATTAGTTTCTTGAATTAGTTTCATCATTTTTGTAACCGAATGTAACCGTTCTTGGAAGCTATTTAATGGCTTCTCCATTTTGTTGTTAGGGTTGGATCCTGGTACTCTGTAGATGTAATAGATTCGAAGTAATCAATACAAAAGTTTTCCCTTTTCTTCCTCTGTTATTCCTTCTTTCCTTGTCTAAAAATTTGTGAATCATCCATCTTTTATGATAAGAAACTTTGCGTTCTTGTTTATATGATTTCTAGAACTTTATCGTGGTATTATATTTGTTATGAAAGTGAATGATTCTACTTTATATCTCCCAGGTTCAATACGTATAAGGCAATACTCTACTATCTATATTTCTTGAAGGTATTGTTATATTCTTCCTCCCTCATTTCCTTAATTCTTCCAGTGTTCGCATTGATGATATTTGGGCATCAAACATTTCAAAGTATTAGGAATCAACACTTTGAAAGTTGTACATTTGTATATAAGTTTTGTTGTTTTCTTTCAATAAGGGACCCTCTCCCATTAAAGAGGAGGGAATTTTTTCCCCCCGATCGTGGTTTGTTAAAGTTCCATTTATATACCCAACAGTTCCTTATTATATCTTCACAAGGCTTTGATTTGAGAAAGTCCCAAGAAATTCGAAGTGACAGGGTAAAATTTGGAAAAAATTGTCAAATATGCTCAAGGGGCCATGAGCTAAAAATGGCTCACTGATCGGTTTGGTGAGCTACTTAGAGAGATATACATTAAGTGAGGGGATGCTTAAAAAATGAGCTAATTCAGCTTGGATGAGGTACATTTGAAGGTTACCCTATCTTGGCATTCAATGATGGAGCAGCCCATAGGTGATTGATCAATCAACATGGCGGGGTTCTCAAGATAATTTGGTTGGGAAATGCTCTAGGGTGTTTGAGGATATCCCAGCAGGTGTGGAGCTTGGATTGTAAAGGAAATAAATGGGATATCATCAAGTCTAAATGGGGCTAGGAATCACTTAATCCAAGGGATTGATTTGGTAAATCCACAGACTAAAAGGAAATCAGATCAAGATCAAGCTAAGTTGAACCCATGTCAAACTAGGGTTAGGTTAATGTTCAAGGCCATAGTATAGGGCTCGACACCATCAAGCTAGGTGAGGGATGAAATGTATGTATGAATCATGGAGATTTCATAGGTACTTGGTAGAAGCAAGGAGAGTTTTTCTAGTTACCTCAACGCAATATCCGTTGATCTTGAAGGGAATGCCGGTGGAATGATTCAAGAGTAATTCATCGAAGATGTTGAGAAAAATAGAGGTAGTAACTTAAAGGGAAGGATGTTTAGTTAAAAGGGTACACCGCGATGACCATGTTGGATAGCTCATGCGGCTGAAGTTTTTGTCAATGCAGTGGATTGGGGGCCCAATGAAAGACTTCAGAAGAAGATCGGGGGGCTCATTTTGGAAGTAGCCCAATTTTGGGGTTTTAGGCCTCGGCAAGTCGAGCTCACATCAACGAGTTATGCAATGAGAAGTCCCAAAACCTAAAACTCTAAAATTTGGAGTTTTGGATTTTTAGGATTCAGATTTTTTTGTTGGCGGTTGGAGTTTGGCATGTATGGGGAGGGCTAGTTCTTGAAACACGAAAAGAGGCGAGCTCGATCGGACACTCGAAGTTCAAGTTAGATGTTTTAAATTTATGTGGAAGCTGGGAGGGTTTGCATTCCATACCAAGTTAAGGATGATGCCATGTGGAGTGATTCAATGTGTTGGGTGGTGTATGTGGTAGGGCACTCCCGAGGTGCTCCACGTAGAGAAAAAGGTGGCTTTAATGATCTCTTAGGTTGGTTTAAGTATAAAGATCTGGTATGTGGTGGTTAAATAACTCGAGTGGATTCAATTTAGGGTCTCGACATGTAATTCGTGGAGTTTACTAAACTAAAATTTGCCGGTAATATATGTGGAGCTCACTCATATGAATAACACGGGAAGTTTGGGGGTTATGCTCACCAATGTGAAGTGGGAGGTGTTTGGATGTTCGATCGTGCAAGTGAGGATGTAGAGTAAGAATGATCGATGCAAAATGAGTAAACGGAATGTGGATAGCCCACCACTCATAAAGTAAAAGTGGTAATCCCGATAGAATTACAAACATGGCATGAGGAATGTAAAATTTTGTGAAACCATCATGAAAAACTCGGAGGATTTAACAATGAAACCCACAGAGAGAATGCAAGCAAAGATAACAAATAACTCATCTGCATAGATAAATGAGGTGACTTGCCAACAAGGTTTCGAGCAAGTTGGCCTAGCCATTTAACCAATTAACACTAAGGCCCCAAAATTCACATTTTTTCCTATGGACCCTACAAATCACATTAAGGTGCTTTTGAAAAATTATTAAAATATTAAGTGTAATTTAAATGATAAGGCATTTAAATTTTTTGAGGCATGGTAGGGGAAGTTTTTTTTCTTGCACATAAGAATGATGTAATCAGGCATAAAGGCCATACCCTACTACAATTTTTCCTAGTTTTTAGGATTTATTCCTTCTTTCTCTCACACACTCAACAATGTTCTAAAATGTAAAGGGTGCACTATTTTCAGAGTTAGACAATTTTTCCAAGTTTCCCTCTTCTTTCAAGCTGAGCTGTTGTGAATTTAGAGGCTTTCAAGCCTTCCTTCCAAAAGTTGTAATGGAAGTCCTTACCTCTTCCATCTATAATGATGCATTGTGCATGTTATTGGGGTAAAAAAATTATATTTTGTGACTAATTATTTGTTTTTTCCTTTTTCCTTTCTAATGTTTTCAGGTATACTGTGCAACCAATGTTTCCTTTGCAAGTTTTGGGAGTTTTTGTGATTAATTTGGAATGAAGAATTATATGTAATTGAGTATGTGATGCATTTTCATCCTTCCCATGCTCATCCTTCTTCATTGCCAGGTTGGAAACTTTCCTAGCAAAACCCTTTCTTCGTGCATCACCACTTCTAGTGTAGGTTTTACTTCATCCAATCTTTGTCCCTAATCCCCTAGAAATGATAATATATGTCTAGATATTTTCTTTCCTTACATTAGGAGTAGTGTAGTGTCTAGTTTAGGATGAGGAAGTCAACCTTATTTAGAGTTTCACCTCAAGCCCACAAGTCCCACAACTTGATAGGTGATCCCATGTTACACAATCACACTAAATTCCCCATTCATAATGAGGTGATATGGGGGTGCGGTGACTTATTGATAATAGTTTTTGGCATGCACTGGTGGGACCAAAAAGTCATATTTTCATAGGTTCATGTTTTTGTTATTTTATTTCATTGAGTTGTGATCTTAGTGAAATTACTTCCTTAGGAGGTATACCCAAGAATAATTGGTGACTCTATTGGTGCAAGTAACCTACTCTCTAAGTTGCAAACTTTCTTTTTCCACCCATTTCCATCCATTTTTCTTCCACATCTTTCCAATTTCTCCCATTCATGAAGCTATGAAATCATGGCTTCTTTCCCACCATGGAGTTCACATTTGAAGTAGCAACAATAATAGTTCACTCCACCTCCAAGCTTGCAAAATTCATTCTCATATGATTATATTCAACCTCCAAATCTGTTCTATAGTGAAAATTAGTATTATGCATATCCCTATGAGAAAATTCATGGCCAGGTTGGTTATTCACCTAACTATGTAGCTTTTCAAGAGAAGTAATATGCAGATGATGGACGCTACCCTAAATATGAAGATGCAGAGTTACAATTTAAGATGTAAATACTAGAGTCAAGTATGGTGTAGTCTAGAGCTATAGCTCAAATGAAGGCATTTAGGATTGGCTTTAAGGTACCTTGTCTGTGGGTTGGCCCTATTCCGAGATAATTACGTCCTGTAAAAAAGCTTGGTTTCATGGTTGAAATACTATCTCAACTTGAAATATGGGTTGAAGAGATAGAGGTTCATGAATACAATGCCAGTCAATCCTATCAATGGGAAATTTCTACATTACTATTTCAGAGTTCTCTTTCTATTCCCCAACCAACATCATTTCAGCCTAAAAATCAATTCCCAAGCTTCTCACCTATTTCCCATGTTGTGAATCTCCTATTTCACCATCATATCATGAATATTTTCCCCCTCTTTCTCCTAAATTACCCTCCCCTCCTGCATTCCGAGAATATTTTTTGCGAGGAACAAACTTATGATATTAGCGAAGAAGAGGATGACATGGTTGAGGATACTAGAATAGAAAATATTGAAAAGAATCTAAATAAGTGGGTTGAAATACTAAACATCAAGCAATTCCCTCTCCTAATTAATCCTCAAGTCAAGGTTAAAGCTCAAAAGAGGGTGATGAAGACTAAAGGTACACAAGAACAAGAACAAGTAAATGATGACCAGATCAACTTATTTAGAATGCAACATCCATATTGGTTTCATATCATTAGAGGAGGTTGAATCATCACAAGTTGTAAAACCAGTTGTAGAAGAGAAAGAGTTAGCTCCAAATCTTCCGCAAGAAGAGGAACATGTGCAAGCAAAAGAGGAAAAGTTATCAAGTGTGTAAGATGCTTCAAGTGAGTGTAGCGATCCTGATTTCATCACATGTCAAGAGCTTGTTGCTCTTCTAGAAGGTTGTGTGAGTCCACCAAGGGCATTATCAAGTATCACAATCATCTATAAGGAGATTTTTTATATAGATGAAAACAAGGAAGACTCAATGGTTTTGAGTACAGAGCAGGAAAGAAAGGAGGTTTGATCCTTCCCCTTCTTCATTCTTTCAAAAATCTAATTCATTAGATGTATTTGATCTTCTAAATTTCATGTTTGAAGATGAAGAAGGATATGGTGAACAATTTTTTGATCTAAAGAACACTATGGTGGAAGTTAAACTCTCATCATAGCCAAAAATGGATAGACTGATTATTTTTAGATTTAGAGGATTGTTATGATGCACATGATCTTATGGAACTTGAAATTTTTCTATTCCATCATCTCTCATCTGAAACCAAGGGCCTGGTGCTTTAGAGGAAAATATAGGAGGAACCTATCTCTCATAACCATATTATTTAGCCAATATTGGAGGAATTGAATCTTCCATATGGCTCATTGAACGAAGAGAAAAGAGAGAACATGAGAGAAGTTAATTCATATTCATAAGATTTGAACAAAGATGATATCATTGAGAGTTTATTTATATCAATAGTGGAACCTGATTTGGTAAATGAACTGGTAATGGTGGAAGAAGGCCAAGAAGATACTACTACTCTTAATAGTCCTCAAGAAAAATATATGAAAGAATTTTACCTTGTAATTTTCATGTTGGATGAGGAGTTTGGTTAATTGGAAGAAAAGAAAATCCTGGGTGAGTAACATACTTCAATCACTTGCAGTGATTCAATAATGACTCTATTCAAGAAAGAAAGTAATCTCAAAGAGTTGCACATTGCAAAAGGGAATGAAGAAGAAATAAATTCAATACCATTCATCCGGTGGAAGATCGGATTTAATACATAAATGAGCAATAATAGGAAAATCAACTTATGAGAAATCATATTTTTCAAGAATGTCTTCAAGTACACTTCATTATTAAAGTTAAGACTCGGGGTAAAATGCATATTTAACGATTCGAGAATGTGTCCCATTAGATACTTGGCTTAATTGGAGCTAAGGTAGGAGCCACAACCATTCACATTAACTTCAGAATTTGAGGATGAGTTTCATAGCCCCAAGGATCAGTTACAATGCCTTTATAAAACAAATGTAGGGCAACTAAAAGAGGCATGTTTTCCCTTTCCAGTTGATGCCTTGGTGAACCAACTGGAGAATTGGGCTTATTTGATTTTTTCACTCTCGTATCAATCATCTCCATTTTCAAATCATGTTCATGGCTTCCCATTGTGAGGAAAGGAAGTTATTTTAAAAACTAGTTGTAGGGTTCGTTTAGCTCACCTATGCCTCTAGTTAGCGTAGAGTAGGAATAGGTTTTTAGCATAAGAATTTCTTGTGCACACTCTACAAGTTTCACTTGAAGCATGTATGATTTTAATTTTTAGTGTGTGTTGTGTTTCGTCTTTTCTCTTGTATAGTGTTTCTAATGTAAAATTTTCATAAGAAAGAAAAAATCAGGATTTAATAGAGTTCTATGATGTCCCAACTCAGCAAATGTTTCATTCAAAACTCCATAATGTGCTATGGGTGTGGGAAATTATCAGATTCAACGTGCTTCATACTTGGAAATATAAGATTTTGGGATAGGTTCAATGTAGTATCCTTAATCTTATAGGTTAGTTTGTAGAAGAATGAGAATAACAGAGTATTTTAAATCAAAACAATTTTCCACTCATGAACATTTCAAGAATTTCTTATGAAAGTTGGGAAGTTGTGAGAAATGGTAAACTCTGTGTCCAAGATACGTAGTGTCCAGGTAGCTCAAGATCAAGAATCTCATGATTCATGATTAGTTTCAAGATATCAAGTGAATCCATTCCTAATGGATGTTGAAGGCTACTAGACTAGTTCTTACTAGGAAAGCATCCCGTAAGTCACCAAAATGTTATCCATTTTTCCCCTTAGGAAAAAAATGGACAAAGGGCGTAAATTACACCCTAGGAGTGGAAAAACCCTTCATGAAGGGTTTGAGGTTATCAAGCACAATTTCAATCTTTGAGAGAGTCTATGGTTCTTCCGGGAGTTTTAAGATCATCTTGGACAATTCTTTTCTTTTCCAGGTTTTAAAGGTTGTTGGTTTGCTTGAAACAAGAATATTGGTCTTAATAGGCCCAATTCTAGCCATAATGGGAAAAAAATGATCAAAATTGTTCAATAAATTTTTTTAGGTGACTTAATGTATCTCCACGAGGCTCTAGTTTGATAAAGTCTCAAGAAATTTGAAGTAAATTTGGAAAAATTTGTCAAATATGCTCAAGAGGGCCATGAGCTGAAAATGGATCACCAAGTAGATCGGTGATCTGTTTATGCAAGCTATACATCGAGCTAAGGGGATGTGTGGAAAATGAGATAATTTATCTCGGATGAGATACATTTGAAGGGTACCCTAGCTCGAAATTCGTTGATGTTGTAGCCTAGAGGTGATTGGTCAATCAACATGGCGATGTTCTCAAGATAACTCAGTTGGGAAATGTGCCGGGGGTGTTTAAAGATAACACGGAAGGTGTGGAGATTGGATTTCAAAGGAACTCAATGGGAGATCATCGAGTCTAAAGGGGCTAGGCATTGTTAAGCTAGGGGATTGATTTTTCAATGCCGACTCAAAAGGAAATCCGATCTGGAGCTATTTGAGTTAAACCCATGTTGAGCTAGGGTTAGGTTAATATTTAAAGCCATAGTATATGGCTCAACACCATTAAGCTAGGTGAGGGAAAATGCATGTATGAATCATGGAGATTGTAGAGGTACTTGAAAAAGTAAGGAGATTCCATCTAGTTACCTCAATGTAAGATACGTTGAGCTTAGAGGGAATACCAGTGGAAATAATCAAGAGAAAGTCACCCAAGCCACTAACAAAAACAAGAGCGAGTAACGTGAAGGGAAGTATGTTGAGTCGGAAGGGTTTGTAAGTGGTGACCATGTAGATAGCTTGTATGGGAAAAGTATTTTTGAATGCAGTGGATTGGAGGCTCAGTGTGAGAATTTGGAAGAAGGTTGGGAGGATCATTTTGGAGGTAGCCCAATTTCGTGGATTTCGGTGCCTTGGAAAGTTGGAACTCACCTCGGTGAGTTATATAATGAGAAGATCCCAAAACCCAAAACTCTTAAATTTTTAGTTTCAAGTTTTGGTATTCATAGGTTTTGTTGGCGAGTTAGAGTTTGGCATGTGTGGGGAGGGTTAGTTCCCAAAACCTGAAAAGAGGCAAGCTTGACCAGGACTTCAAGTCCAAGTTGGATGTTCAAAATTTATGTGGAAGATGGGAAGTAAGCCCGATCAATGAAAAATGACCTAAAAGAACATAGATAGCCCACCACTCATAAAGCAAATTGGTAAGCCCAATAAATTGTAAACATGGTGCGGGGGATGTAAAATGCGGTGAACCCATCATGAAAAACTCGAAGGATTCAAAATGAAACAGCGTCGGAGAATGCAAGTGGAGATAATAAAGAACTTTCCCTTGAGAGATAAATGAGGTGACTCACCAACCAACTCATCAAGTTGGCTAGCGAAATAGTTAACGAGCCATTTAACCAATTAACACTAAGACCCACGAAAATCACATTTTGGCCTATGGGCCCTATAAAGCACATGAAGTGATTTTTAAAAAATTATTAAAATATTAATTGTAATTTAAATGAGGAGGCATTTAAATTTTTAGAGGCATGGAAGGGGAAGTTTTTCTGGGTACAAGAATGATGTAATCGGGCATGGAGGCCATACCCCGCTAGAATTTTGCCTAAGATTTTTATTTATTCCTTCTTTCTATTACACACTTAGCAATGTTATACAATTTAAAGGGGTGCATTATTTCAAGAGTTAGAAAATTATTTCCAAGTTTCCCTATTCTTTCAAGATTAGTTGTGAATTTAGAGGCTTTCAAGCCTTCCTTCCAAAAGTTGTAATGGAAATATTTGTCTCTTCCTGCTATAATGATGCACCGTGCATGTGCTTGGAGTAATTAAATTATGTTTTTGACTAATTATCTGTCCTTGCATCACTTTTGTTTCTTCCTTTTTCCTTTCTCATGTTCGCAAGTATATTTTGCAACTAATGTTTCCTTTGTAAGTTTTGGGAGTTTTTTTACTTAATTTGGAATGAAGCATTGCATGTAATTGGGTTTGTGATGCATGCTCATCCTTCTTCATTGTAAACATGGAAATGTTTATATCAAAATCCATTCTTGGTGCATCACCACTTCTAGTGTAGGTTTTACTTCATGTAATATCTCTCCCTAATCCCCTGGAAATGTTAGTATAGGTCTAGTTAGTTTTTTTCCTTGCATTAAGAGTAGTGTAGTGTTTAGTTTAGGATGAGGAAGTCGGCCTTCTCTAGAGGTTAACCTTAAGCCCACAATTCCTATAGCTTGAGAGGTGATCCCAAGTTACCCAATCACACTGAATGCCCCATTCAAATTTTGATGATTTGGGGGGTGCGGTGATTTGGTGATAACAAGAACTTAGATTAGGAGTTGGTGTCGAATATTGTCACATTGTTGCAAATGAAGGGGTCCATTGAAGCTTTAATGAGAAAATAGATGTGTTTTAGGGAGATTATTCTTGGTTTAAAAATCTCCATGATCTACCCCTCTAACTATTGTAATTGATCCTATCATATACATTCCCACGCTTGATATTCAAGGGAAATTATGAAATTATGCCTTATGTTTTCCGATCACAAAAATTCTCCAAGATAAGAATATGTTAAACTATCATGGCTTTTACAGAGCTCTAGTGGGGTTTTCTCCCATTCATGCTCTTCTAGGAAGGATTGGAGAGATCTATAGGTTGACATAGGAATATGTTCTTGTTCTTTGTAAATGAGGTTAGTGACTAGAGATCCAATGAGAAAAAGGAATATTTCTAGTAAGATTCATGGAAGGTTAGAGAGAATTAAAACATGAAGGGGTTGGTTGACATTTCAGAGGGTGGTTTTTGGAAAATTGGAATAAAAAATGATATATTGATGCTTCAAAATGAGGGTAGAGTATTAATTCTCATCAAAATCTTGATTTGTAAGTTCAAAATAGAGGATTTGTATATATTTTTAACAAAACAAAATATATAGCTATTGGGAATTGAAAGCATCAGTATTGTGAACTCATTTAAATAATAACATAGCATGAGATTTATTCTTAAGTGTGGCACTTGAAACTTGAATAAAATCTTTGGAGAGATCCTTTTATCATCTATTTATACTCCTATTACAATTGATAATATAAATAATCTAACACTTTGTAGGTGAAAGGGGATAATGAAAACAACATAAAAATAAAGTTGACGCACTAAGAGAGAAATAGAAATATGCCTTCTTGATCCATGTTTGAGGATAAAACAATATATTAAATAAAATCAATTTCAATCCACATAGTCATTCATAAAAACTTAACAATAGGCATGACAATATTTAAGAGATTAAAAAAGAGAAAAGAGTAGGAAAATATGATCCATAACATATAAAATATTTCTCAAAGATACAAAACTTTATTAAAATATTAAAGAGGCCATGAACACATTACATTTTACAACATAGAGGTAAGACATCACACATAAAAAATGAGGATTCAAGTGAGTTTAAGAGAGGAGGAATAAATGGCGAAAAAATTAGCCCTTTGTTTATAACAAACTCTTCCCTTTATATAAGAAAATGAATGGAAAAGAAGGTTTTAAGAAGTAAATGGAGGTGTGAAGTAGGAATTGGGATAATCCTTTGTGGAAAAAATATGGAATCCTACCATGAACAATGCGTCTAAAAAATGTTTGAAGAAACTATAAAATAGTAAAGTCATGTGTCCTAAATATTTATCCTTAAGAGCACAAGGTTAATCATAATGTTCATGGAAATAATTTTGGTTAACAATACCAATATAAAGGAAAGATATAGATTATAAATATTTACATTAATGAATAATTAGTTTTCGCATTGACCCTCAATGTTAGTAGTGTCGCATGAGTGGATCACAAGAGGGATAGGTAGAATACATTAGAAGACTAAAGTAAGGGAATCAAAAGACTTGGTGTATGTTGATGGTGGTACACTTATTCTTGTTTATCCTAGGAACCCAATGCTCCAAAATATACCTCTAATTATATAAGCTCCACTAAAATCTAAAAATATTCACACTTTAAGGGAATATTTACAAGCGAAAAGTATAAAAATAATGGGATGATGATTTTAGAGAAATGAAAAAATGATGTTATCATATAGGTGTACATGACATGAATTCATGATCTCTCATAATTGAAAATGTTGATTTTGTTTGATTTCATCTACTGGGAAGAGGAATTCAACCACAAATATTCCAACATAGTGGAGAGAGTGTGGAGGCAGAGATGATACTTGAAAGTAGGTATTAAGGTGATATGAAAGTGTTTTAAGTATGTGTGAAAGTGATAATAATTAGAATATATATTGGACATAATAATTTAGTATGAAAATTCCAAACATAATGGATCTCACCAAATAATAATAACTAACCCAACCCTATTCTCTATAACACCCCTTTCGATACACACTAATGGAGGCTAATATGCTAAAAACTAAAAAGATAAATTGTTATTAAAATTGAAACTAAGGTGTATATATGTACCCCAAATTGAATATCATCATGTGTCAAAATAGTGGAACATGATATGGTATTTATAAAAGAAACATGGTACACAAAAATCAAATGTGATGACTATAAATGAAGTAATAATTATTATAATAGAATTATGAAATAAACAAAATGTGACTTATCTTTTTGTAAAAGTGAACACATACTAAGTCTCCTCCTTATTTCAGAGGGTGAAAATTTTATAGGAACCCCAATGATACAAGAATAAGGAGAAGCTAATAATGCACACATATGTAAGTGAGTCAATAAATATGTATGAAAAAATATGGGAAACAAGTTCATAGGACGGTGATAGGATAAGTCTTAAGAAGCTTATGAAATGTGATAAGTGTAATAAAGGTTCTAGTTAGGAAATAATAAACCAACCTAACATAATAATGTATAAACCTATAGATGAGATACATATATCCTTACTGAATTGGCTCTAGAAAACCTATGAAGTGTAAAAATGTCCTAATTGGGAAATTAATCATCCAAGATAGAAAAAATTAAGGTAATAATATATGAATAATGATGAGTCCATATATTGACCCATTAAATAAAAAATTATAATAATTTTACTTCCAAACACATTAATCAATGCATGGGATGGTTAGAATTGATTAGGTCCAAAGTAGGAAATAATGCATTTTATCCTTGTTGAATATTGTGGACTAATGATTATAATTTTTTCCAACTAATTATCTTGAAGAGATGCATGGTGATGTGTGCAGGGTAATGAATTCATGGTAACCACCAGTGTTAGCTATCATAGTTTAGATTGACATAGTATCCTCCACAATAAGGATCAGTTGAAGAAGTTAATGAAGACTAGAAACAAGGAACCTAGTTCCTAGCACTCTTTTATGAATTATAACACACCTTTAAAATTGTTCTCATATCCGGTCGCCTAGATTCTTGGGTGTGTGTTGGAGGAATAAGATATAAAATTGTAGCCTTGACTAGAGATAGAGGTGTGTAATAGAGAGGATATAGACATATGTAATAGAAAGTATTTGTTGTAAGTCATTTCTAGTTATCTGTAAGAAAATATTTTTGATCAATAAAGGCATGTTGTTTTGAGAAAACTATGTTGAAAAAATCAATCGAAGAAGAATAAGGGAGCACTCAACCAAGGAATTGTTTTTCTGTGTTGGTATTTATGTTCATATTTTCTTATAATATTGAATTATGAGTGTGCTTGATAATAAATACTTCTAGTATTATAATATTACAATGTGAAAAACATTTATTTCACTATATTTTATTTACACAATACTTTCAATTCTTACAAATTTCCTTTCAAAGTAATTTCAATTCCTGCAAGCTTTCTTTCTAAGTATTTTCAATTCCAACAAGTCTTGTTTTAGAGTAGTTTCATTCTACAAAAGCATTTCCTTTTTACATGTTGATTTTAGTAGATTAAAATTTGTTTAATTTTGAATAGATTAGAAGATTTTATTTTCACTAGATAGTTAGATAAAATAATTATCCAAGAAAAAATCAAGTCCCCCACAACACTAAAACTACCACTATCACTTATATATTCCTTTTCTTCCCTGCATATTACCTTAGATGCATCCTTGGTCGAGAATGACATCACCTGTAAGTTATTTTATTGAATGATTGGAAATCACAATGACCCATCATTTTTGGCACCGTTGTCGGGGACTTGTGCAATTGAAGAAAATAATATATAACAAGAGGACGTATTAGGAAAAATAGAACTATGAAACATTCCTTTGATACTTTCCAACTCATTAAAGAAATTTTCAACATGAAAAATGACATCTTGACACAACTGAATTCTACCTTGGATGGGTTAAAATCCAAAAACAATGCTTCCACAAAACCTTAGAACATATATTTTCTTAAGTGTAGAAAATTTAATCCTTTAAAAGACTTCCATTTAGACCAAATATACATGTGTTTGATTTTTGAAGTCAATAAGCATGACACTAGTCACTCTACCTTTCTTCCTATTCTAAACTAACTATCGAATAAGTCTTTTCAATCAAAAACAGAGATAAACTGTCCATATACAATATAATCAAATTTACTTTCCTCGAAGACCTACTCAAATTAATCCAAACCCTTAGTTGATGTAGTGGCCAAACTAGACCTCCTATCTACTTGGGGAAACTTGATTAGAAACAAAAAAATAGATGAGTTTCCCAAACCAAACATGTATGCCTCAATTTAATCAATAAAACAAGAAGCCACAAATTAATCCACAGTCATGCACAAATAAAAATTGTATCAACAACAAAAATTCTATCAACCAAGAAAATATCATCCACATTAGGCTTTGATGTCGCCACCACAAATAAAACCACGGGGAGGACAAGTAACTTAGACCCAAATATCATCTCAACTAGTCCCAAATCCAAAAAATCAACAAATAAATTCAATTAATGAAGCTGGAAAAGAGGGGACAATGCAGGTAAATTTTATCAATAACCAACAGTTGAGATATGGAAAGACATCAAAAAACCCTTTAATGGTTTATACAAATATACCTAAAGGAAATATGGAGGATGACCCTATTGTTCAAAAATAAATTGAGAAAACCACCAAAGGTGATGACAAGAATGCCCATACAACTCCCTTCCCCTGAGAGATGGAAGGAAAAAAATTCCAAGGAACAATATACATTTGTGTAGGAATTAAGGAAGCTGAATATTGAGATTACACTTTTGAGAGAAATCAGAGAAATTTCAAAATTTAACCAAGTTATTAAAGGCCTCTGCATAAAGACATTAGGAAGAAAAAATAGTACAAGTTGATGGAAAGTAATTCGATCTCTTATCAAGGAAGTTTCTCTTACATAAGTATGGGGATCTAAGAATTCCACTAATTTCTATCATCGTGCATGTTCAAACCATATCTAATGTTTTGGTGCATCTTAGAGCTGCTATTAACGTAATGATAATAAATACAATGAATGTGCTATCTTTTTCAGGATTGCAATCGTCTAAAACTATTCTCCAAATTTCAGACTAGTCCATTGTTGTACTAGAGAGAGTGATAGGATATGTAATGGCTATATTTGAATCATGGGATATTTGGTAGAGTGCACCATCTGCAACCCAAAAATAAAAAATTTGGCAATCCAATTATTTTGGGAAGGCCTTGGCTTGCTATTGTAACTACTTATTGATTTCAAGTATGGAAAATATGACTATCTCATATGGGTCTAAAGTAAAGAACATTTCCATTTATCCTCCCACTCAACCATACTTTGAAACTTATGAACATATGTGGATTAATGGACCATATTAGTATTGCGAGGTTCTTTTTTATTTAACAATGATTGCAGTAAAAAACCATGTGAATGAAATTAAAGAAACATATAGGAGTTTTGATGAGAAGTTTAGTCTCGCTCTAGAAAGAGCCATTATGGTTCCAAAAAGAACCATTATAGCTCTAAAAGAGCCATTGTGGCTATGGAAATAACTATTTATGCTATTGAAAATGGTAGTAGCTTCTAGAAGAAGGTAATTTGAATGTATGATTATGTTCCTTCTCAACTGCATGCTTGTCATGAGAATAAAATGTCAAATGATTTTCATTGTCCTTTAGTTAGAGTCATGTCTTCTAAAAATCATAACAATATTCCATGTGTTGTTGTAGTAATTTTTACTCTCCTATCACAAAAGGAAGAACCCCATGCACGCTGGCCTATCACCCAATAGAAGCTAAGCACTCACCCGAGGCATGTGCAGGTGCCGAGTCTCTCTTTTATGTGAGTCTAGTGGGAAGCATTATCTATGATTAGTGTAAGAGTATTTAGGAAAGAATTTGAGGCATACAAGAATCATAGGGCTCATAACGGCCTCCAAATCCTTGCAGTCACTTCAAATCGAGTGCTTTAACAGATCCTAGAACATATACTATAACAAAAAGAAAGATACAACCGTTCATTCATATCATGAAAGGAAAGAGAACTCATATGAACTAATTATACATTAAACCCATTGATATTCATATCTATTTATAACAAGTAACCTTAATATATTCATTGGTTCATTATAGAGTGTCACAGAGTGCAGACCGCATGATCATTTGCATCCTTTGGATGTATGTAGCTAAGCTAACAAGAAAATAAAAATACAACCCCATGGTTAGTACATCCTTTCCTGAACCAAAATATCCACTCACAACAATTCTACAAAGCTTCTCTCACTCTCTAACTCGCTATTCCCCATGTATATATATATATATATATCTATGTATATGTATATGTGTCTCTTTTCCTACGGTAGGCACTTGTATTTATCACTTTCTCGGGCTGCCAAATCACCTTGCCACACCCTCAGATCCGTCGCCAAGTGTCGAATGTGGTCCTCCATGTGAGCATGTTCCTTTAGGCCTGAGCTCTCCATTCCATCTCATGATGATCTTCTAGAAGATTCCATCCAGGCATGTTATTTCCTAGACCAACCTATTGCTAGGCTAGCATCTTATCCACGCGTAACTGATCACACTTTTCACGTGTTTTTCCTTGGGTGCTCAAATTGGCCAAGTCCCAAACCTCTGTTGTGCATCGCATGCGCTATTTTTATTTAGCACGCACCTAAGCGCCCTCATAATTGGTCAATATTCCAGGGGCCCAACATCACCCCACACTATGCTTATTCTCTGTCCTCGGAAACATCTTACTTGACCCTAGATGCAAGTTGTTTTATGGAACCCAAAAGTAGACTTATACTTTACAAAATGAATAAGGAATGAAAGAATAGGGGAAAGAATGAAGAATGGGGGGGAACATCAATTCAAAAGGCTAGGAAAGTCCTTTCACAGATCTTCCTCTAGCTTGTTCCACACTTCGACCTCGCCCTTCACCTTATGGCATAGGTCACCCACCAGGGTGCTCACTTCATCAAAGCTTAGGCCAATTCCCTAGGTGCCCAAAGTGTCCACAGTCTGCTCCAAGTCCTTACCCAGGTCTGCAAGTTTATCCATTCTCTGGTAATTTGGGGGTATAGTTCCTTCATCCGGGCCTTAATTGAGCTCCTTAAAGCCTCAATTGCCTCTGATTTCTTTTCTACCTCAGCCAGAACCTTGTCCCTCTCTGCCATGTTCCCTTTTTTCTTTTCTTGGAACTCTTTCAACTCTGCTTCAAGCGTGGTGACCAAGGAGCTTGCCACCTTATCTCTATCCGCGCATGTGTCATATGCGGCTTCTACAGACTGGGTAGCGACCTTAATCTCCATGAGTACTTGGTTGTACTCAGCAATAGTTACTACTACCTTCAACCGGTCTTCCTCCTTCAAGCACGTGGCCACTTCTTCTGTAGATTCCAGTGCCAAGGGTTGCCTCTCCATAGTGAGGACACGTGTTAGGTCTTCTAAGCATTCCAAGATTGATGCGTACTTATGAGGGATTGGAGTTAGGTCAAGGTGCTTTAATATGATGGTGCTCTTGATCAAATCCACCTTCTTGTAGACCTCATGCACCTTTACTTTTTCCTCCTTTAACTCGCGCCTTAACTACGCACTGATTAATTCCTCCTGTTTTAAACTCTTGGCCTTATCCGCCAGTTCTTCCTCCTTTCTCCCCAACTTCTCCTCCAATGCTCTGATTCTATCATTTTATGTGAATAGCCTAGCCTCGGTCTCGACCGTGACTTTGTTTAGAGTATTGCATACTTTCTCGCTTCAAAGTTTATGAGAATTCACTAAGGGGTTGTTTCCCTTAGATTAAGCAATGAGATGAGCACTTCTACGGTAGACTTCAAAGTTTGGCTCATCAAGGTGTGACTCGAACACCCAAGAAAGCATCTTCTTGGTCCTGGGGTATACGTCATCCTTCTCAAAAGACCCCATGGCTATAAGCCTTTCAGTGGGTATGGTGCTCTAGAACCGTGTGCGCAACACCTTCCTTATGTCATCCACATAGCCCATTATCTGTCTCTTTTTGTATTGAGTTCTCTGATCCAAAGCGTGCCTTTGGGGAAGCTAACTATCAGAGCAGGGCCTCCTAGGCTATCATGCTTCTTTTCAACACTCTCCTCCTTCCCTTCCTTAAGCACTATGTCCACATTGCGCTCTAACTCTTGGTCTATAAGGACTTCAAGCATATTTTTCACTTCTCACTTTGCTAACTTAGTAATCTACTCTTTTGTCAAGCTTATGGCTCCTTGCTCCTTGGCATCCTTCTCATCTACCTTTGTGTCTTCGGTGCCTTCCTCATCTTGTGCACCCTTGCACCGCGCAAATACAAACTCTTGCTTCTCCTCTCCACTCTCTTCCTCCAAGTCATAGACACTAAACACATGTGGCTCTTTGTCCTTCTTAGGCTCTTCTTCCTCATTGCCACCTCCTTCACTCTCATCTTCTCCTTCTCCCAAGTACTTCTCCAAGCTATCAGTCACCTCCAAGTCAGCTTCTTCATCCACCCTCTACTTCTTCTTGAGAGGTGGCTTCTGATCAGGAGATTTGGCCTCCTCTTCTTCCTTTGATGATTCTTCCATGGTGGTGGGTTGTTTAGGCACCTCTACTTTTGGCGTCTTCTCCTTCACTGGAGACTTCTTTCTCCGTATGTAGGTGCTTGGCTTAGTTCTTGTAGATGGCATGCTCACTATCTGAGAAGTTAGCACACTTAGTGCTCCTTCCTCTCCTCTGCCTCTCTTCTTAGACACTGGATTCTTCTTCCCTAAGGGGTCTTCAGGTATGGAGATTTCATTCTCTAAATATGTGCCCTTTTCAAACTTTGGCCTTATGAGCATGTACATGTGCATCACGGACCCTCCAGTGATGGGAAGCGTTATCGGCCTAGTCATGCAGATCTCATGTGACACATACTTCTCTATGTATGTGTGCTTACCGCTAGGGTAATTTAGCTTCCTCCCCATCTCCCTGTGTTCCTGGTCTAACCTTCCTAGTTCAGTCTTAGCTTCTTTGATTATTTAAATTTGTTTACTCCCACTTGGAAGTATTGGGTAGTGAACACAAAGGAAGCTTGCACCAAGGGCTCCATGATTCATCAATAAGCTTGAATCTACCCAAGTAGTAGTGTTGGTACACCGTGAACTCAGCTTCTCCCTCAGTGGCTACTGGGAGTTGTTCAAGGATCCTCCATTCTGCCCCAAATGCATTCCTCAAGCGTGTATACCACTTTTCCAGCCACACTTTGTGGGGAGCCGTCATTGTATCACAAGCATACTTCTCAAACCTCTTTGTGGGCGAAGGGTCTTCGGTTGGGTACTCCCACATGAACTTGTCTGAGGCATCCAACACTCTAATTTCTGTAAACACTATGGTGAGCAAGACATTTCCAAAGAGGATCTTGTCCCCTTCCTTCACGCACTTAACAATATCCTTTGCAATGTACATGGATAAGTTATATATCATCCCCTCTGCAATCTTCCTATAGACATGTAGCCAAGGTTTGTTGACTTGTGTCCATCTTTCTTGGCCATTGACTTACTCACCGGATGCACGACCATCCTCATAATGGGGCCCTTAATGTCGAAATATCATATTACCGTGACCCTTTCTTGCATGCATGCTTAGTGATGGTCTCTTGAATAGCCTCCTTATCACCAAGGTCATCTTCTAGGCTATCTCCCTCACATATGAGGCACAGTAAAATGTGAAATCAATCGGGAGTCATGTGCATCTTGCACCTAGCAAAGTGGAAGTAGTCTTTGTGTACCCAAGACATCAACCCACCGGGTACAAACGATCGGCTTCCAAAAATAAGGAAACTCATAGAGTTACAACAACCCTGCCTTCACCAATTTAACCTTATTTTCATCGTCATTTATGGACAAACCTTCGGTGTTCGCTTGTTGGTGGGGCGTACCAATTCCAATGCAATTTCTTTCTCTATGGTGTTTGTGCGGTGATTATAGTCACTGAAATGTATGCTTCTCAAGTTGGATTCCCATTTCTTTCCCATCATCACCCCATTTTGGTATTGCATCTCTACATACCATTCTTCATTTGTGTTTACTTCGATTTTGGTTGTTTCACCTTAGTTTTTCCCTTTCCTTTCTTGGGTGCCATGGTCGAGGTATTTTTATTAATCCTACCCTCTCTTTGTTACTATGTCTTTCTTCTCCTAACCTTCAATCTTAGATCCATGATATAACTCTTCTAAACTTCCGTGCCCTAGTTTGTCAAACCACGACTTGGATAAAATCTTCACAAGACAGTGTCTTTTCAACTCCTTTCACTCCGTGTAATTCCTTCTAGTTCGCAATCTCAAACTAGCTCTTCACATTTTAATCACATAGATCTTCCACTCGATCGAATCTGAAAACCCTAGTTTATAACACTCACTTATATCTCCAACTCTTAGTTTTCTTAAAGTAAAAATAAGAGTGCCTCGACCCTTTATTTATATTTTTCTTTTTTTGATCATTAAATGCTACTTTACCTACTCCCATACATGTGGATTTTTCAAAAAAAGTTTGTCTTCTATGCCTTCACTCATGCACCCTTCCTACATGAAAAATCCTCCAACCTTCCGCGCATAACCCAACCAACCCGACAGGAGACTCTTGCGCACGCTTAACCTACACCGAAGGCACTTCTTCTATCCAGATTCTTGCTTTCACCTACCTCATGTTGCCTTAATTGCGCTTCTTTTTCCTTTGTACGTGGGATCTACCAGTAGCTTTATCCTGGCACCAACCATTCTATCTTTTCTCTTCATCTACCTCTTTCAACCGAGCTACACAACAAGGCTCTTCAACACAACTTCCTTGGTACTTTAATCATGTGCTTCTTCACTTTTCTCCACCCCACACTTAAATGATGCATGGTCTTATGCACACTCACAAATTCCCCAAAAATAGTAATAAGGTTACATGCGCCCAAGGCGCAAAACAACAACGCGAAAGGGAAATGCAAGAAAGGGAAAGTACATAAAGGAAACTTCTAAATTAACTGGAAAAACTACCTTATTTACAAACACCAAGAAGACTTAATTATAGTAGGGCTTCAGCCTACTACCATTGAAGTGTCCAGGTAACTTCGTCCCATCCAGACTTCAGAATCGGCATGCACCTAAATCAAGGATGTACAAGATTGTGTAGGGACCCAACCAATGGACTTTCAACTTTCCAAGATGGCAGAAACTTGGAATCATATAGTAACACCATCTTCCCAACCTCAAACTTCTTGTTTCTAATATGGCAATCATGCCAAGCCTTTTGCTTTTCCTTTTCCACTATTTGGCTCCATCGAGCAAGTGATCGTCTCTCATCCAGTTTCATTAGCTCATCAATCCTTTCTTCTAGCGCTTGTTCATCAGCTAAACCTCCTACGCACGCTATTCACAAAGAAGGTAACATAAATTCAATTAGAAAAATGGCTTCTATGCCAAACACCAATTGAAAAGGTGTGGCTTTATTTAGTCTTTTATACGTAGTCCTGTAAGCCCATAACACTGCCGATACTTTTTCATCCCAATCTTGTCTTCCAACATCACATATTTTGGTCAAGGTATGACTCAATATTTTGTTGAATGCTTCCATGGTTCCATTCGCTTGTGGGTGATAGGGCGTAGTCTTGTGATGAGCCACCATGAACTCTAATAATAGGATCCTCATGGTCTCATTCAGAAAATGTGTACCCCTATCACTGGTCAAACTCAATGGACATCCATACCTCGTGATAATGTTCTCCCATAAGAACCCTTGCACGCTATTGCTGCCATGTAATCTTTAGTTGGGGCTGCCTCTTCCCACCTTGTGAGATAATCTATGTAAGTGATGACATAATGTGACCCAATCCTACGTCATTGCTAGTGTAATAGGTCCCACAAAATCTATCACCCATTTTTCAAAAGGCTCCATGCTAGGGATAGGACACAAAGGCATTTCATCTCTCCTTCTTGGTTTGCCAATGCGTTGACAAAGTGGTCACATGCTTTACAATAATCTCTACAATCCATGTACAAGGTTTCCCACCATAATCCTACCATTAATATCTTGCACACGGTGGCATCACTTATGTAATTCCCACCCGCACTTCCTCTGTGTGCTTCCTCCATGATGGTCAGGTGCTCATGCTCTAATACACACCTGCGTAAAACTTCATCTTGTCCCAACTTGTATAAGTCTCCACTAATCAACATGTAGGGTGCAACACATATGGCCAACTGCTTCTTTTCCAATGCCTTCATTCCATCTAGTGCCACACCTTCTTTTAAAAATATTACAATCTCCTCCAAATATGAGGGTGCGTGCCACAATCTAAACAGTTGGGCATCGGGCATTGCTTCCTCAATAATTTACGTGTCCTCTCCTAAATCAATCCTTGACTGATTATCATGCCCATAGTTACTTTTTTTACGGGCTTCAATACAAAGGTGAATTTAAACTCTTGAAACAACAACACCCATCGACATATGCACCCTTAAAGAATGGGCTTGTTTACCAAATACTTTAATGCCATGTGGTTAGTGTAGAATACAAAGGGTGTTGCCAGCAGATACTATCTAAACTTGAAGAGCACGTAGATCATTGACAATGCCTCGTGCTTGGTAGTGGTATAATTCTTTTGTCTTTGGTGTTAACTTTATGCTCACAAAATAGAGAGGATGATCAACAATCCCCTCACCTGGTTGCACAAGCACTGCTCCAATGGTGGTTCCTGAGGCATCTACATGGACATGGAAGGGCTTGTCCCAAGAGGGAAAACATAAAATAGGCATGGTAATAATCCTATCTTTTAATGTATCAAACTCCCTCTACTACATATCTCCCCAATGAAAGGTATGTTTGTGTCTAAGAATCTCCTCTAAAGGTGCGGTGATCTTGGCATATCCTTTAATGAATTTCCGGTAATATCCCATATGCCTAAGGAATCGCACACTTTGCACTCTGGCTAGTAAGTTCCCTTAACCTCAAAATAGTTGCAACCTTAGCAGGATCTACCAAGTAAGCCCTCCTTACATATGATATGCCCCAATAGAGTCCAAAATGGAGTATCAAACACACATTTATTAATGTTGAGGATATCCTCAACTGCCTACACCTTTCAAACATTAATCTCAAGTTGTCACAATGGTCTTTAACCAGACCATATACTATCCAATCATCCAAATAGACCTGAAGAAATTTATGGATGAAGTCTTGAAATGCTTACACCACTATGCGTGAAAAAATAGTAGGCACATTCTTCAACCCAAAGGGCATGACTGTATATGCAAAACTTCCCCACTCAATGGCAAAATTTGTCTTCTCTGGTCCTCCTTTACAATCCGGACTTGGTGGTATCCTGAAAATCCATCCGTAAAGGAATATATTTTGCACCCAACGACTCCTTCCAAAATTTCTTCAGTGAAGGGGGTCAGAAATGGATCAATGACACAAACTACATTCAATTCCCTATAGTCCACACAAATCCTAATCCACCCATCCTTCTTGATGTTGATTACCATCAGACTTATCCATTCCGATTCTTCCACTACCTCAATGATCCCAGAAGCTATCATCTTGTTTATCTCCTCCTTAACCCTCACATGTAAATTGGGATTCATCCAATAGGGCCTTTTTCTAATCGGGCATGCACCATCCTTCAGTTTTATCTTCATCTCCCCCAAGGAATGGTGAATGCCTTTGAGTTCATGGTACCCACATGGGAATAAATCCTCAAATTCATGTAGTAAATAAATGATCTTTGATACTTCCTTCTCTATCCAGTAATCCCTAATAATAGCTTCCTTAGATTCTTCTTTTGAACCTATGTTAACTTTATTCATCTTTAAAGGCTCATGGTAGGCATGTGTGCGAGCATCTACACTGTCCACTACCTCGTGCATTCCTACAGAATGGCTAACATCTAAGATTTCCAATTTCTCTCCATCAATCACATATACTAACTTTCCCTTATATTTTTCTAAACACATGCACTCAAGCTATAACTCTTTTGTTTCCTCAACTTCTTCAAAGTGTGCCTCCAATCCTGGTTCACCTAGTAATTCCAACAGCCTATCTTCCATTCTGGCACTATCCCCCATGGTAAGGCACCTGATACCCTACAAGGCCTAATTAATCGATGGCTTGGTACTCCGATACTCAAAGGTTTGAATAAGGTCAGCCACGAGATCTTTCCAATTCCTTTTCTAGTGGCATGTCTCCAAATTAATGTACCATGTGTATGCACAACCCTGTAGTGTAGAATACAACTTGTGAACCCAGAGGGATGGTGGAAAATATTTCGTGCCTTCTCTCTAGATCTATTCACACTCCTAGATATGGAAAGAGGTATGCTCCTTCCCATGGTACTCCTTGATGATGGTGGGTACATTACTTCTAGAAAATCTGACAGAGAGAGCAATCCTTACCTCACAACTCTAAAAGGCTCTCTTGATGTGTGGCCCACCAATGAGCTGTTGTGCCAAGTAAGACATAACTTAACATCTCCCTCCATTCCTTCTCATTCTTCCACTGAGCTTCTACCTCCTGTAGAAAGATCTCAGGGAAACCTCCTCCTAAACACTTGGGCAGTTCTTTTCCTCTAAGGCACCTAATAGTGTGCACCTTTGTTACCTTGGTCACTGAACCTCTTAACTCTTTGTCCCATTAGTTTGTAAGTTCCATGTGACCAATTGTCACATGACAAGATGTTGGTATCACTTACTGACTAAGCATCTTCAAACTGGATAACTCCATTAGTAGGGTGTACCATCTCAGGGTCTTTGATTGAGCACACATAAATTTTGTCCAGAACTTCTTTTCCCAATGGTTCAATATAGGATGTCAACTTCCCATCAACCAGGGGTATAATGACCCGTTCCTCTTTGTTCTTGAAGCTGATGTACCCTTTTTTGAACCGAAGGTCTGCATTATTTTTGTAACACCAAGGGCACCCAAGTAGTGCTGGGAAATTGTCTGCCTCAATGAGCACCAAGACTTCAAAGTCCCTAGTAAACTTGGCTCCCTAAATAGTAATAACTACATCCTTCAAGACACCGATGGGCATTACCTTAGTTTTATTTTCCATATATAACACATTCGAAGATGGCTATAATGCAGGTCTCCCCATCTAATGTCATGCATCCAAATTCATAACATTAACCTCTACGCCAGTGTTGATGAGTATATTGCTAAGGAGCCATCCATCTGTTGCATTCAATGTAATCTCATTGTCATAGTTGAGGATGTGAGGGGGAAGGTTCACATCCAAGACCTATCTCTCGTGCTCTTCTCGGCTTGTGGCACCTTATCCCTCATCCAAGATCCTAGCAAAGGAATGATGTTCTCCTGCCTTAGCATTTTACACACCTCCTTGACCTCATCTAGATCATCCTTTTACACCTTGACTCTCCTTCCTTGTTCCTCCTTTCTATATTTCTCCTTTAGACATTGGATATCCCCTTATAAGCTTCTAATAACATCGATGGTGTCCTGATATATCTCCTTCGACGTGTGAGGTCTAGATACTTTCTATGAATGACCTCCTCCCTTGTAACTAGGGTCTTCTATCTTGGTACCTCTCTTGCGTGGCGGCTTCTTCCCTTGTTGTTACCAAGACAGGCTCCAAACCTTCATCCGTGTTACCCAAGGCATCCACTGTATGTCTTCCTTCTTGATGCTAACCATCATATGCTCAAATAACTCTAGGCACTCCTCATACTTATGCTTCTTTCCACACCACAAGCACTGCAACAAGTATGGGCACTCACGCTTGTAATGTTATGTAGATCCACAATTGAAACATGTTCCATGTAGGAACTCACTTCTTCCTCTATGGTTACCTCATCCATAGAATCCTCCTTGAAAACCTCTTCCACATGTGCCCCATCTGTATGCTCCTCATAATGGTGATCATCATTTTTAGAACCATTGGCAATGTTGGTTTGGTGCACCCCATGATCAATGGCCTCATGAATATGATCAATGAGCCTACTGTCCTTTATATCATGGGTTGTGGAGGTGCAAATTTTATAATAACAAGATACATTCTTCTTGATCGTGCAATGTAGCAAGGACATCTACTTGCATCATGGTCCCCATGAAAAATCTCACAATCTACTATCACAACATGTACCATCCTTTGGGGGAAATTATCCTTAACGTGCCCCTCTATTTCACAATCTATGCACCACATACCACTGTGAGTCTCATGGACTGATTTCATAGATAATTTTTCCAACTGTTTAGCCATAGCAACAATCTGGGCCTCTAGGAATGGGCTAACACTAGTATCAATACTACCAATAGCCTTGGCACGTAAGGTAACTTCCAATGCTTCATTCAAATCTGTAAAAATTTTATGAGACAAGGCCCTTCTAAAAGGGGTGATAAATCCCCAAAAAAACCAATGTGCATGCTGATAAAGATGGATATCATATGATAACTTAGACAAAAGAGTTTTAAAACATGCATCATACTCCCACACACTCTTTTCCTTTCCTTGTTGAGTCTCCTTTAAAGTGCTAATGCTCTTCTTCTCAAACTCAGGAATGTGGAACTCTACCAAGAATGCATTCTTTAAAGTAGTGTAGTCCACCACCATTTGATGAGGGTCATACTTTCTATACCAGCTATGCACGCACCCTTACAAAGTGTGGTTAAAAATTGACTAGCCTTTCATTTTGGGGCTGTGATACCCTTCATTTTCCATAGCAGTTTACATTTTTGAACATGTTCCATAGCATTCTCAATACCCCTGTAATTTGGAAAATGCAGAGACATTTCAAAGAATACTTGAGGTGGTGGCTGGGGTCCTTTTCTGAACCGAGCCTTGGTTCCCTCCAATGTTTCTCCCACCACCGATCCACCATGTCCATTGGGTCCCGTACCTTCTAAGCAACCAAATCCACCAAAACCATTGGGTTCAATAGGGCATGTAGGAGCTATGCCAAGTTCTCCCATGGTCCCAATGAAGCGTGTGTCAATGTTTTGTGATAGCACCCCACTACCACTACTTTGTCATACGTCACTCCCGATGCAAGCGTGAAAGATTGTACATTTACCCCTTGTCCAAAAACCCCTCCAAATACTAGAATATGTGCAGCCATAAAAGAAGGGAATGTAAAATTGTATCTCCTAAAAATGGATCTGTCTCTTCCACTAGTTTCAAATGGATCAATACTTTGGGAAAACCAAAGATATGTGCCAACGAATCTCCTTTATCCATGCGACGAGCTCTCACTAGAAGTGAAGGGGTCTCCTTTATGCATTTACCAAGATGGGGTAGCATATATCGCTCGGGTTCCACGTCCTCCACGTGAACCTCAACTCCTTCCCATAATTTATGTCTCCATAAATCCATCACGCTAGTAGCCTCACGTTGTCTAACAATATTCCTTTCACACGTTTCACTATACTTGAGCCATCTTTCTTCCCTCTCCTTCTCTGTCATATCATCTACCATCTTCCTCCACCCGAGCTTCCTTACCCAACACTCAGAATGGTTTAGCCGGCCATTGGGAGCACCTCTAAACTCATGGTAACCATCAATATCTTCATAGCTAGAGGAATAACATGTAGAAATGCTCCTCTAGGTTCTCACGAAATTCAAACTCAGTAATCTTTGGGAAAGAATACGTAGAAATGGCATATTCAGTGTAGCTAGCTAGTACTCCTCTCCACTAGTGATCTACAAAGCATGGGTCCACGTTAGATCTGCATCTTGCAACCTCTGGTAGTCTTCTTTAGTCCATATCTATGATCCATAACACCAACTTGATCTAGATGCATAGGTTGAAAGCCATCCATATAACTCTACTGGGAAGCAATAGAAGAATGTCTCATACAGATCATGGTAGAGGTTCTCTTCTACCCATCTACGTGTATTAAACTCAGGTCCAGTGCTAAATCTCTAAGAAAATTCATCCTCCATGCTCTTGAACCACGATTCAACATTTTCCAATGTTAACCGATCCGTCATTACTCTTTACACAGATCATGATGCATGCTATATCCCACTACAACTTTGAAAAGAGGTCCTAGAAATGGAACCAAGATGTAGTCATTTTTACTCCTATCACAAAAGGAAGAACCCCATGCATGTTGGCCTATCACCCACAGAAGCTGAGTACTCACCCGAGGCATGTGTGGGTGTCGAGTCTCTCTTTTATGTGAGTCTAGTGGGAAGCATTATCTATGATTAGTGTAAGAGTATTTAGGAAAGAAGTTGAGACATACAAGAACCATAGGGCTCAGAACGGCCTCCAGATCCTTGCAGTCACTTTAGATCGAGTGCTTTAACAGATCCTAGAACATATACTATAACAAAAAGAAAGATACAACCATTCATTCGTATCATGAAAGGAAAGAGAACTCATATGAACAAAATATACATTAAACCCATTGATATTCATATCTATTTATAATAGGTAACCTTAATATATTCATTGATTCATTATAGAGTGTCACAGAGTGTAGACTACAGTCATTCACATCATTGGATGTATGTAGCTAAGCTAACAGAAAATAAAAATACAACTCCATGCTTAGTACATCCTTTCCTGAACCAGAATATCCACTCGCAACAATTCTGCAGAGCTTCGCTCACTCTCTAACCCGTTGTTCCCCATGTATATCTCTCTCTATGTATATGTATCTTTGTCTCTTTTCCCATGGCAAGCACTTGTATTTATCACTTTCTCGGGCTTCCAACTCTCCTTACCATGCCCTCAGATTTGTCACCAAGTGTCGAATGTGGTCCTCCATGCAAGCACGTTCCTTCAATCTTGAGCTCTCCATTCCATCTCATGATGATCTTCTAGAAGATTCCATCTAGGCATGCTCTTTCCTAGGCCAACCTGTTGCCAGGTTGACATCTTATCTATGCATAACCAATCATGCTTTTCACGTGTTCTACCTTGGGTGCTCAAATTAGCTAAGTCTAACACCTCCTTTTGCGCGTCACGTGCACTATTTGTCTCTTTAAGCCTTTCTCTTGTGGGATTTTTCCTTACACGCCATTATATAACCTGGGATCCCATGTGCCTAAGCACTTTCATACTTGGTCAATATTCTAGGGGCCCAACAATTAGTAACCCCGTTTTTATCCTTTAAATTTTCGGTGAATGAAAACAAATAAGAAAACCTATATGAGACTAAATAAACGTCTATCCAGATAGGGAAATAATTGAACATTGGTACAAATCTAAATGGTGATCAAGGAGCTAAATTTATGAATTTATTGAGAGATCATTCTACAAAATTTTCTTGAGATTATACTAATATGATAAGAATATAACCTAGAATATTTACTCAAAACATTTACACTCAAGATGTTAAACCAATCAGACACTCACAGCGTAGGATTACTCTAGCATTTAAATATATTGTTAAAAATGAAATTGAGAAATAGTTGAAAGTTGTCTTTATCTATCCTATATCTGATATCCGTTGGTGTCCCCACTTGTTATGGTTCATAATAAGAATGGTAAATGGAGAATTTTTGTAGACTATATGGAACTTAACAAAGCTACAAAGAAAGACTATTTCCCTCTGCCATTTATAGACCAAGTTTTGGATAATTTGGCATGAAAGAAATATTTTTCCTTTTTGGATGGATTTAGTGGCTACAATCAAATTTCTATAGCTCTAAAATATCAATATAAAACCAATTTCACATATCCTTAGGGAAAATTTTCATACGAGAGGTTTACCATTCGGTTTTGGCAATGCACTTGTTACTTTTCGAAGGGCAGTCTTGGCTATTTTTGTAGATCTCACTAATGATTTTTTTGAGGTATACATGGATGTTTTTTTATCCATGGGGATAATTTTTAAGAATATTTAAGTAATTTAAAGAAAGTATTAGCAAGATATGAAAAACACTAACTCACATTGAATAATGAGAAATTTTTAATTATGGTTTATCAAGGGATTGTTTTAGGTCATCATATATCTACTAAAGGTATTTAGGTTGATCCTAAGAAATAGAAATCATTAGTAACATACTCTTACCAACAAACTAGACTGATGCTAAGAAATTTCTAAGCTATGCAGGTTACTATAGAAGGTTTATCAAATATTTGATCAAAATTATTCCACCTATGTTCTCTTTACTTATAAAGTACTATGTTTTTAAATGGAACTCTCAACACCAAAAAGCTTTTGAATCTATAAAATATAAATTGACTAATGCTCCATTTTTTATGAAGAGGAAACCTTTATAGTATTAATATGAAAGAATTCATGTCTAAAATGATTGAATACTTTATAGTAATTTATTATATCAATAACTCGGAAGTCATAACCATATCATCCTATGTCCAATGTACATGTTGAAGTTAAAAATAGAGAATTGGAAAATATCTTGATAAAGGTTGTGAATGTAGCCATAAACGATTGGGTTTAAAATTTGCCTCGAGGTAGTCTAGGCATACAAAAGACAACATGGAAAACCACCATTGGTTTTTTCCATATGAAATTATGTATGGGAAGAAGACACTAATTCATATAGAATTTTAATTGTAGACCTTAAGGACAACATGGAAGAAGAAATTGATATTGATGCACCCAAAAATATTGGAATATTCAGATGAACGAGTTATATGAGATGAGGATGGAAGGACAACAATATTCTTACCACATCTAACATTAAATATCGGGCCTTTTATTTGACTAAGTACCAACATTTCAAAGGAAAGTTGAGGAAAAGGTGGTTGGGGACCTATCAAGTACAAAGAATCTATGATAATGGATCAATCAGGTTACTACCCATTGATGGAGACAAAAACTCTTCTTGTGAATGGACAAAGACCGAGGTTGTACCTAAAGCCTCAAAGAAAAGATGAGTTTACAAAAGAAATTCAGTCATATGCTGAATTTAGTTTCATGGAAGAATGTAATTATTCCACCTGGTGTGTTATGGAGTTCAAAACTCCAATAAAGGGAGAAAATTGGAATTTTAAATGATAGTATTCTCCCCTTTATTTAATATGTATGTATGTATGTATGTATGCATGCATGCATGTATGTATGTATGTATTTATGTATATGTATGTATGTATTCTAAAAATTCAAAATAACAACATGAAGATAATGATGAATTTCCTAACATACACACTAACCATAAGTATTTTCAAATGCAAGGATGGAGAACTAAAAATCAAAAGGAGACATGTTTTGTGAGGTTAACTACATTTTTCCTCCTACCTATGAATTATTTTTTCTAAAACATCCCATGCATTTGATTTAATGAAATTAATGAGTAAAAAGAGAAAAATAAAATCGAAGTGATCTTGGCATGATGAAAATTAGTTATGCATAAAGTTGACATAGATGACTAAAGGTAATGAAATCATAAATATGATTTCAAGCATTTCATACTTAACTCTAATATCACATAAGTGTGTCATGTAATTGCATAAAGAGTTATTGGGATATCACTGAAGCACAATTGAAATTGATGAGTGAAGCCTAAGAGAATGAAGAGTGAGTTATTCATTTAAATCTAGATAATAAGGATAATAATAATAAGGATGAGATTATTTGGATAGACTCCTTTGATGGAGAATATTCAGTTAAATCTGGTTACAATTCTTTTTTTGCTTCTATTGAAAGTGAAATTGATTGGCACAAGCTCTGGATGCCTGAGCTAACTCCTAAAGTAAATTTATTCTGGTGGCTTATCATCAAGGGTAAGATTCTCACTAATGAAAATCTCATTAGGAAGGGTTTTATCATGCCTAACAGATGTTGCATGTGCCAAGAAGAAGTTGAAGACATTAAACACCTCTTTCTACATTGTAAGTATACTTCCAAAGTCTGGCATCTTATTTTTGAGAATTTCAATTAGAAATGGGTTTTCCCCCATACTTTTCTATAGGCATGGGAACAATGGAACTCCCCATATAAGCATTGTGTGATCAGGAGGCTATGGAAACTGGTTCTCCCTCACACCATGTGGAGAGTCTGGAAAGCTAGAAATGATGTTATTTTCAGAAATACCAGAAAGATATGTACAAAAGTCTTTAAAGAAATTATCATTGCAGTGAAAGACAACATTGAAATATTTAAGCCTCCCAAAAATAAAATTTATCCCGAGGAAGAGGAGCACATTCTTGCTGCTTGGAACATTGGCACTGATAGCATTAAGCATAAGGATAACAACAACATTGATAGATCTTCTGTACATTGGATTCAGCCACCCACTGCATGGTACAAAATGAACTTTGATGGAGCTTCAAAAGGTAATCTTGGGGATTCGGGAGGTGGTGGGGTGATCAGAGATCACAGAGGCTGCTTTGTTGCCATTTTTTCTGGCAAGATGGGTAAGCAAACAAATCATTACTCGGAAGCTTTAGCAATGCTCTAGGGAATAAGGTTGGCTAGAGATTGTAATATTTCTAATATTATAATTAAGGGGATTCATTGAACATTATTAATTTTTTAAATCAAAAGCAACCCCAAGTTAGTCTATCAGGGATTTCATTAATGAAGCTATTGAAATTTGTAATTGTTTTGATAATTGTAAGATTATCCACACCTATCGTGAAGGTAATAGAGTGGCCAATAGTTTAGCAAATATTGGTGTCAACAACACAATGCAAACATGGTTAAGTGGCGACCCTCTTCCAGCCAAAGTACTTGATGACATCACTAAAGATATACATGATTTTGAACACAATCATTAATAGATACAGAGCAGGTGCCAAGGATGTGATTATTAATTTCAATGGTAAGTTTAATGATGTTTTTAAAATTTTGCATGCTTCAGAGGTCCCCAAAAGTAGAGATGGTATAGAGTCAAACGGAATTCAAATTTTTACCATTGTGCAGAGCAGGAACAATACCGAAAAAATGGGGGCCTCCATGCAAGACCAAACCCATTCACGATCCAGCTTGGAAAAATGACACAATTCTTTGGCATTATCTACAAATGGGGGGTATTTCAAATCTCATTGAAAAGATGCAGGGTTTTGACTAGGACATCTTGGTGAAATTCACAAATGGTTGGAGAAAATGTACTGTTGAGTATGGAGAAGTCAGGGTCGAGATCTCTGAGGAACTCATCACCCAGGTCACGGGCTGAACCTAGATGGAGCCAAGTTCTTCAACAAAAGAGTCGACCGTGAGGTTGAGGCTAAAAATTTCTTGAGGAAGGGGAGCACCTCGAGTTTGTCACGGCTGGAATAAAAGTGGCCTCTATCCCTAAGCCCTTTGCTGAGATAGTGTGGATGATGGTTAGGTACATCACACTTGAGGGAAGATATGTCACCATTCCCTAAAGCATTTAATATTTCTCAATCATTTTCGTAGGAATCTAACCATCAATTTCCCACATTATCTATTAAATTCCTTGGAGAGGTCTGTTTTCAAAGTCCAGAATCATACCAGTTGTACCCCTACACCAAGGTCTGATTCTACTCATCCACCACCACTACATCTCTTTCTCTCACCCTCTACCTACTCCCCCTATTATTCTCCCTATCCCTACCAACAAAGGTCTGGACTCTGCTACCTCTAGTAGAAAGATGAAAGGAAAAAAGGATAAGGTTTCCCTGCCTTCTTCACAAAGGATTCTACATAGCCACAGGGATATTGAACTTGCCAAGAACTTATTGCATATCAATAAACCTATTGAAGAATGCAGAGATGTGGATCTTCTTACTAGGGTTGGAAAGCTTGAAGAGGAGATTAAAGACCTCAAAAATGCTCCTAGAAATTTGGAAAAAACAAAAGGAAAGAGGAAGTTACAAAATTCTGAGGACAATGATACTACTGCTGAGATTTTTAAGAAGCTCCTTTCACTTGATGTCAGGCTGGGAAATGCCAAGGGACATCACAACTGCATCATCTCTACACTGAAAGGTGTTTATAATTTTATGGAGCAGCACGTGAGAAGTGTTTGCAGCCTTAGTGGCATTCCTGATGACATCTGGGATTCTAATGAGACTCGTGACCTTTCCCTTTCTCAGGCGAGACATGAATGATCCTTCACATGCCACGGCCATTGTGCTATTCACCTCTCTTCAGAAAATTAAGGTCAAGATTGATAGGGCAAGTCAAATAGTGTAGTGCCTAGGTGTTGTTTAGTTGTTGTGAAGTTGTTTTTCAAAGTGGTTTTGTTGCTGTTTTCTTGTTGGGATGCCCTATTTTGGATCCCTCTTTGAAGTATTTTGGTCCTTTTGTTCTTCTTCGGATCTCAGTTTGGATAGATCTTTTTGTACTCACTTTACTGATATATCTAGCTTTTGAGCCTACATGTTTAAGGCATTTAGCCTTTCTTAGTTGGGTTTTCTCCTTTTGGTATCTAGCTACTTGAGCCTTTTTGTACTCAGGGTATAGTCCCTTCAAAACTATTTATCCTTAATAATAAAAATGAAGAGTGATTTGAAAAATAGTGCTCCAAAAAGAAGTGGTTATTGTTCTATGTGAAAGTAATTGTTTTTTCGAATATTGTTAGGATAATATTGTGGCTAATTACAAGCCATTCTCAAATGTTAAATATCGTGCATAAATCATGAAGTAGTATCAAAGATCTAACAAGATACGTGTAAGAATACATGCGAGGACATGTAAAAGATGTAAGTATAATTTAGTACATGAAGGTGTACATAGGGGATGGAAAGACATCACGGCATGAAGGTATATCCTCGAGAGATAAAGTAAAGGAGTTAGCTAAATTTAAGAATGATATATAAATAGAGAAAAGTAGAGTTGGCATGGTTGGAAAGGAAATTCTCAAAATATACCCAACAAGGACACATGTAAATTGGATAAATCACATGCATGGAAATATAATTATAGGACATGAGACTTAGATAAGATTAAGCTATTTATAGTGTATTGGTGAGTATAATAGAATTTTTAAAGGCATGTACTAAATAATTAGTAATTTTATTGTTAGAACTAAATCATGTAAATACTTGAGGGACAAGTTCCCACCATGTATAAATATGTATGCCACACCTTTTATAAAAGGGAGTTGAGTGTGTGTGCGTGTATGTGAAATATATTGTGGTAAGAGATTCATTATGCATGAGGTATGCACACTATTGGTGAGTATATAGTTCATGATTATCTAGATGTGATGCATATATGTTTATAATGGGTAATATTGTGCATTTTTATAAGATCATAAGAATTGAACAAGGTGTAATTTGCACTTAGATCATGTTGATAATTGTTTATGTTGATGAATGAATTATAAAAGATATTATTGTTAGAATTATTTGTTTCCTTATCTAATTTATATTCTATCTATGTTGCACATTGGTTTAAACTAACTACACATTTTGCATTATCTAACAAAGAGGGACTGTTAAGTTTCACATTCTTTAAGTGAGCTCTTAGAAATTATTCTAAGTGATGTGCCGGTGCACTGATATTTGTGTTGGTAAGACTAAATTTTGGTTTTATTATTGAGACCTCTTTTGATTCCACTCATCAAGATGTGTATGCATGATGTTCGAGTTTTCCTTGGAGAATATTGAGAGTTGGGTACAAGATGATCGGGACGAGTTTACCTAGAGGTATTTAACACTAGTATAAATTTTAATCTACGTAAATGGGTAGAAGATCATTTATATGATTCACAAATCAGTATATGAGACATTTTTCAATTTATTCTTGGCAGCGTTATACAAATGGTTATATGCTTACACAAAGAATAGAGGAAGTCAACTATGAAAGAAACAAGTGTAGATCTAGGATAAGTACAAAGGACTTTTGATTTGTATGTGCTATGGACTTGAGATGTAGGTCATTGGTGGGAATGAGTGTTATGTAATTATACCTTGGAATACATGTATGTCATCATACTTGTGTCTATAGGAAGTAAAATTTCATTCCTTTTGCAAACCAAGAGGATCATATTAATACACATTACCCTTATCCATGAAGATCTTGATGATTGATACAAGATGTAAAATTAACATATGGATGGGTAAACCCTTACCATGTATAAGGGTAAGGAATGGGTTTAGGAAGGATGGAACTGGTCTAAGTGGAAGAGAGTGAGATAGATAAGAGACTTCGCATGAATAATGATGTGTAAGAGAGGGAAGTTGAGGAGGTGGTCGAACTAAGACAAATGGGGCTAGATGGAAGTGGTGAGAACCTTGTAGAAGGTGAGGGACCATAGGACCATGTATTGGTCATTGTTCCTAGTAGTTTTACTTGATGTAAAAGGAAATTAATGGAAAAGGGTGTCATGGTGTCATATGAGTCTCCATGAGGTGTAATTCAAAGTAAAACATGAAGGTATATTGGTAGTGTCTTGGATTTGTGGTGTTCTATGGTGTTGTACAACATGGTCTAGTGTGCAAGTTCATAGTATGATTACTCCTAATGTAGTTGAATGTATTCATGTGCTCTATAATGGTTAGTATGATGTGAGATAGGTGTCTAACTATCTCGTAATGAGTGTTCAGATTGGCATCACTCCGTTGTTTCGTCGCGGATTAAATGCCTCAATACTTTTTGTCTCATGGATCTCAGATTTGATAACTTCAAAGATTCCCTCTTAGCAGCCATACAAACAGGTCTTCATAATGGCCCTATCTCTTTTGAAGTCTATCCAAATTATCCAGTGTCCCTTACAAAAGATGATTTGTTACAAGATGTATTAAAACTACATTTAGCCACCACCGGTCTAAATATGTATGGGTTGAGTAAGGACATTCTAGGTCTATTTCTAGTCCTAGATCATGGTGCATGGTGGATTAACATGATAAATGGATTAAGGAAGTATTGGTGAAGCATGCCTAGAGAATTTTTATGTTTCATATGATGTTTATGATGAGTTTAAAGTTATTTCTTAGAGGTATGATGATGTTTCATGGTCTTTGGGAAGTAAAAATGGTGAAGAAAAGGTAGAATAACACGGGTAAGTCACTATAGCTAGAGAGTTTTAGGAATATTTGAGAATGGAGGTGATTTGGGATAGTCATAGGATTATTTTCATGATGCTTTATGAAAATTTTCATGTCAACGTTGTGAATAAATTGCAAGTTATGTGATTTTAGGTAAACCCTAAGCTCTAGAATAGTAAAAACTATCTCGAAATGGAAACTTGTTATGCTCACATGCTCTCACACACTTTTCATGGGACCTAAAGGTTTCATGGGATATTTTTACATTTATTAAAGACAATTTTTCAAAAATAACGAGTTATTTTGGTCGTCAAGTTTTTATTATTGAATGTTAAGAAGATAAAGCGCTTTGAAACCCTAGTTAAACCCTCATTCTATAATGACTTGGAATATTTCCATTGTATGATCTTAAAATTTTCTTGACATGAAAAAGTGATGAATAAAGGTTGAATATGATTCCTTAGAGCTAATTTTGGTGGTGGTTTGGTATTCTAGCTATTTTAGGAAGAGAGAAAACCCTAGTTTTGGGGATGAGTTGAAAGTTTCAGGATGAAAACTAAATTGTTCCAAAATCCTTTAGAAATGTTATGGATAGAAATGAAAAGTTTCAAATAGGTTTCTTGGATAAAATGGAAGATACATGTCCTCAAAGTAGCACTACCAATTTTGGCCTTAAGAGATAAAATCCTAGTCTTCTACTTTGAAGTGAGTTTGATGATTTTTCTTGATGGAGATGATGTTTTCTATCATGGATACCATACAAGAACCTGAAATTATGTATTTTATATTCTAAAATTATGTGATGATATGGTTTTATATTGAAACCCTAATGGCCTAATTAGCTCTATTAGGCTTTATCAAGAAGGTGACTAAAACATACGTGCTTGGACAAATTTCTCCACATTGCATATACTTCTTAGTGCTTATACATGTTGGTACAAGTTTTGTTGATGTATTATAGGTGGTTTTGATCTTTGAAGTGGGTTTGAAGGTCTTGGGTATGTCCTGTCTCAAGACTGGTTCTTGAGTCATGTTTGGCAGTTTGGAGCAATTTCAGAGATTGGATTGGTTGGAGATCTTACAATATGCATTGAAGTATATTATTAGTTATTCCAAATACTATACTTATATACATTTCCAATGTTATATTAATTGAGCCTTGATGATGATATTTTCTATGATAATTTGGTCATTCTTTAGAGTGAATTTAGGGTGCATGAAGACCTAGTTTTGCATGCTTTCTTCTTAGTGTGTTTCATGGTGAATATGGTTGTTTAAGTGCTACCTTAGATTTTTATGAAGATCATATGTTTTTCTTGTGTTTCTTGTTCATTTTTTATCCATGAAAAATATGTTATAAGACCTTGTAGGTGCTTGATCATTTGTTAGAGCTTGGAGTGCTTGTTTGAGAATCCTTGTGCTTTCTCATGATGTCTTGATCCGTTTCGACCTACTTGGGTCCTTTAAGTTATTTTATATGATTTTTTTATGCTTTTGAGTTGGTATGACCGAAATAATTTGTCATGGTTGACCTAAGGGTGTTTTGAGCTAGTGTTGGGTATATAAGCTAGTGTATTTGGTCATTTGTGACTAGTTGAAGTGATGGGGTTATGAGAGACCTATATGAGATTGAATAAGAGTGAAGAGGGGTGAAGAAAAGAGATGAATACCTGAATAATATTGAGGATAATATGTGTAATGGAAATTGATTTATTTATTCTATGAAGAAGAGAGATTGAGCAAGTTAGGAGAGTGTTTGTTTTGAAGAGGGTTTGGTTTGTTTGGAGCTGAATTTGGATAACTATCAATTGTGGGAGATGTATATCATTAGTGGTAATATATTTCTAGGTGTTTGAGTTGGTTCTTGATAAATTTATGGGGTTTTATCTTCCTTATAGGGTTATTTTCCTACTAAACCAGGGGTTGTTTCTCCTTGTGGGGTTGGTGCCTCACTAAATAAATCTTGTATGATGTGTAATACTCATGTAAGTATTTTTGTGTAATATAAGAAAAGGTTTTAAGTGTGTTTATTACCCTTGAGGGTTTCCCACTTATATCTGGTGTCTTGTGTTATCTCTCTTATTGTATGCACTTGTGAATGTCTAATGCACACTTAATAAGCTCACATGGTTCATGGATAATTGAATGAATGGTTTGAATGAAAAATTATTGTAATGAAAAATGAAATGAAAGTTTTGTAGGAATAATTCACCTAAATCATTCCATTATAGTTCCAACATGTGGTATCAAATCTTATCCTTGTAAAGTAAGTTTGACACTTAAAGGAGATCCTATTCAATCACATGTATTACAGATAGTTAGGCTGAAGTTAAAGTAAATCCTCTTTTCAATATGAGAGCACATTTCAAACCCTCAGATTTTGATATTTGGCATTATTTTCTTGGTGTTTTCACTCCCATTTCTAAGATTCCACCTGATTTAGCTGATGAGATGTCTCATGAAGGATATATATCATGTTCTTATGATGATCTTGAAGCATGTTTCCTTGAATGCAATGTTGAAGAAAAAAATGACTTATAAAATGATATTGAAAATTTTCTTGATGTATGTGACCCTAAAGAAGATGGCGAGGATGTTGATAATTACCAAGGATAAATGTTTGAGGTTGTTCTATAAATAATTGACACCATAGGATCTTATGTGTGTCATGAAACCCTTATCCTAGACATAAGTTATGAAGAGACCAAAAGGAGCACTAAAGCTATGTTAAATGAATGTCAAAATAAAATTATCATGTTTGAGAGAGATGGGGTATCAATATGATTTCACAATATGAGTATAAAAATATATACAAGGTTTAATATTCAATGCTTCATGCTACAAATCAAGAATGACATGGTTTTCTCATTAAAGCATCAAGAAAGAATTTTTCATATCTTCAAGAAAGTTACAAAAGTTTGTCCTATGAATATCTCTTATTATTTAAAAATTTTGATCATAAAACTATTGAAAAGTGGAAAGAGGAGAAAATGATATGATATGGTGTTTCAAAAGGTACATTAGTGGTATTTGTCCGGTATTTATGCTTGGATATCTACATGGTTTGTAATATTGGAAGAAATGTTATATTAGAGATAAAATGAAGAATATATGGTGTGATATAGGTTTCAAGAAGCATGAGACAGGTCTTAGGAGAAGTGATCGGGGTTTGTAAGTTGTGACAAAGGTTTTGTCACTCATAAAGAGTCCGATAGTCATGAAGATGCTACAAGATGTTTTTATCTATCAAAAATGGTTTTTATGATGCTAAGGTGTCTCAAATTTTACAAATGCATGAATTAGTTTCTAAAGATATGAATAAGTCATGTGAATAGGGTACACAAATTGGAATCAATTGCTTGAAGGTCTATTTATTCTCTATGAAACTATGAAGATATGATGACCCTTCCCAAATGAATTCAAGCTAGGAGTTTCCTTCCTTTGTTTCAATCCTCATGTTTTTGTATTGAAAATAAAGTTTTGTCTCAATCCAAATGAGTCTAGATCCATGTTATCATGATTACTAAAGTCATTTGTATATTTCTAGTCAAGTGAAATATATACTTGCTATAATTGTGTAGTTCTTAGTTATTACAAAGATGAATATCATATAAAGTTATGGTCAAAGTTTTAGGATAATTTCTAATTTTTCAAGTCATAAAGTATATGATCTGGTCTCATGAAAATCCTTGTAAGATATGGGTCTGATTGTTAGTTTAATTAGTAAGTGTACAATTTGAATTGTGGATCATTTAATGCTCAATATTTTTTCCTTTCTGTCTCTCGTAGTCTAGGTTGTTTTATAGAATCCTCGAATCTTGTATTTCTTAGTCTCATCTATGTGTGGTCTATGTCTTGGTATGAGTATAAAGTCATGAAATATTAAGGTTGAGGCCAAGGTCTATGTTGTCTATATAATTTTGTCACTAACTTAATGGTAGTATTTTAAGCTACTAAGATCATTGTAGTTGTGAAATGATTGTCTATGCTATGAATAATAAATAATATGAATGAATCCATACATGATGTTGTGTATAAGAACTTGGATCTATAAATATGTATTTAATAGGATTATAAGACAATAAAAATGTCTACTAGGCTATACTAGGGATGATTTACATATTAAATGAGGATATACGAATATTGTACATGTATATCATGGTCCGAGAACATCCGAGACAAAGTGTCAAGACCTTGTATTGTTGAAAGTAAGACTGCAAGTTGGATGTTTATCAAGATGTTTTGGGTAAGAAAATTTATTTCATAATGTATAGAACCTCTCATCATAAATTCTCAATAACAATTACATCAGAGAGGAGGATTTAATTCTAGGGATCTTAAAATGGATTGAGGAGATGGTACTATCATGGAGTAAAGAGGTTGAATTACTACGTTAGTGACTTTTCTTGATCATCAAAATCATTGTATGTTGATGCATCCCATGGGAAGTCAAGTATTTAGTGATATTTTTATGGTATAATGGAGAGTGTGAATTAATTAGAGTGTTATCCTAGAGGATGCATGAAAAATCTATAAAGGATAAAATGAAGATTAAAATAGAGAGTTTTTGTTTACATGTGATATCAAGTAGTAAGTGGGCATCAAACATTGTCACAAAGATGAAGGAATATGTCTTAAGGTTTGGGAAACAATATTTTTCTTCTCCGAGATAGGTTTTGCAAGTAAGTGATTTAGGTATGCTAATTTTTAAGTCCATATGAAGTCTTAATGTGTGTATATTCATCCCATATGATGCTCAGATTGATGGTGTTTAAGGTATGACTATTTCTTCTTTATAAAGGTTCAAAGATGGTATCAAATGAATATTTCTTCAAATCAAGTGTTGTTGATGCTCCAAGAAGTTATGAAGTGGTTATGTTACTCGTTAATCATCCATCAATAATTTAGTATGTCATAAAGTGCTCTTGGTCCGTGTAAAGCTCACAAGATAATTATGTCCTATCAAGCTATGTGTTGTCTATTCAAGTAAAGAGGAATTTGTCTAAAATTGTGGTAAGAGTATTCAAAAGGTATTCAAGTATGTATGTAGTATGTATCATTTCATTTATGAAGTCTTGAAAGGTATGAGATGTATGGTTTTTGGCTTGAACACCGAGCTATGATTCTAGGTTGAGTCTTGGTGACAAAATCCTATCATGATCTTTGTTATCTCATATAGGAATGGTGCTCCTAATTCTTGCAAGTATGATAGTTAGGGTGATTTGTATTATTTATAAATTTTTAAGATAGAGAATATCCTCTTAAATTGAATTTGGATCCATGATGTTCATGTGCTAAATGGAGGTCGATGTTTCTACATGTTTTATGAAAGAATTCAAGGTTTGACAAAGTGGTGTCATAGTCATCAAGAAGGTATTGAAAAATTATCTCCTACATGTGTATACATGGTGGCATAGTTTCTTGGTATCAAATGGTATAAGTTTTTGAATAGTTTTTAAAAATATAAATAACTTCGTTTACGCAAGTACACATAGAAAAGGTGAGGTTATCAGTGGTCAAGAAGTGTTCCTAAGTTATATGTGAATGCATAGGGTTTGTAATGGTATTTCAAGTAGGAGTTAAGAGTAAAGAAGCCTAGTATAGCATAAATATTATGTATTTTGTAACATAATTTCAGGGGAAGTCATACATAAAGTCATAAAGGTGATAAATCATGAAAACATGATAGAGACCATCGAAGGATTAACTCAAGACTACGACATTCATGATGAATTATTCCCATGACATGTAAATAAGTCCTAGAGGATGGTGTATAGCTGGTATAGAGACTAAGTATGGTGAATATATTATTAGGGGAGCTATTTTTAGGCTTATATTTTATCCAAGGATCTTCTTTTTATTGTTGAGGTCAAAACAGAAAGCATAGTCCAAGGGGGAGTCATTCAAAGAAAGTAAGTCAGTTTTGCATTAATGTTATTGTGTCTTATCATTATATTATCATCAATTTTCATGTGAGTTTTCATTATATCCTTTTCCATAAATGTCAAAGGGGGAGATTTACATCAGTAACATGAAAAATATGTCTTATCGGTATTCGGTATTTTTGGTTGCCATCAATGTTCCTGAAGGTGGTTGTCATCAATGATAAAGGGGGAGATTGTTAGCCATTGTGTCTAGTAGTTTTCATTAATGTCAAATTCCATTGATGGAAAAGGGTGTCATGGTCTCATATGAGTCTCCATGAGGTGTATGTGAAATTCAATCATGAAGGTTGATTGGTAGTGTCTTGTATTGGTGATGTTCTATGGTGTTACAGAGCATGGTCTAGTGTTCTTCGTCATAGTATGAGTCCTCATAAGGTGTTAATTTTGTCTAGCATGGATATTTTTATGTGAGAGAGGTGTTAAAGTGTTTATAATGAGTCATCATGGTAAGTTCATTGGTTTTATGGGTTAAGTCGAACATTCTAGGTCTATTCTTAATCCTAGAGCATGGTGCCTGGAGGAGTAACATGAGAAATGGAGTAGGGAAGTATTGGTGAAGAATTTATAGAGAATTATGATGTTTCATATGATGTTTATGATGAGTATTAGGTCAATTCCTAGAGGTATGATGATGTTTCATGGTCTTTAGGAAGTAAAAAGGTCAAGACAAGGCGAGAATAACACATGTATATTGTTGTGCTCGGAGAGGTTTAGACATATTTGAAAATGGAAGTGAGTTTGGAAAGTGTTAGGATGATTTCATGATGCTTCATGACATGTTTTAAGTCAAATTTGTAAATAAATTGCAAGTTATGTGATTTTTAATACAACTGAATTCTATATAAGCAAAAACTAGCTTGAATCGATAACTTGTTATGCTCACCTACTCTTAAATACCTTGCATGGGACCTAAAGGTTTTGGTGGATGTTTTTACATTGAGTTAAGATAATTTTGAAAAAAAAAATGAGTTGGTTTTGTTATCAAGTTTGTATGAGCAAATGTTAAGAAGATAAATTCCTTTGAAACCCTAGTTAAACCCTCCTAGAGCGAATTGGAAGGCTTTCATTATATGGTATTAAAATTGTCTTAGAATGAAAAAGATGATGCATTATGGTAGAACATGATTCCTCAGAGATAATTTTTGTGGTGGTTTGGTGTTCTATCTATTTCAAGAAGAGAGAGAAAAACCTAGTTTTATGGATATTTGTAGTTTAAGGATGAGATGGAAGTTCTAGGATGAAAACTAAAATGTTACGAGAATCCTTAGGAGATTTGATAAACAAACATGAAAGTTTTATATATGTTTATTGGAGAAAATATAAGATACAAGTCCTCAAAGTAGCACTACCGATTTTGGCCTTAAGGGTTAAAATGCTAGTCTTTTGGTTTGAAGTGAGTTTGATTATTTTTCTTGATGGAGGTGATGTTTTCAGTCATGGATAAAATTTAGGAACTTGAAATGAAGTCTTTGGGCTTCTAGAATGATGTGGTTTCATATTGAAACCCTAATAGCCTAATTATTCCTATTAGGATTGCTTAAGAAGGTGACTAAAATAGCAAGTGCTTTGGTTATTATACTAAAAGATTTTAATTTTGAATTTGGTTAAGGTGCAAGAAATTTCTATGGACTCTTTGGATCCAAAAGGGAAGCTAGGAACTGAGACTAGAACATGATCATGCTAGCCAAGGATGGAAAGGATGATCCCTTGACGGAGATCACGTGGGTTGAGAAGTTGGTTGAAAAAAATCTTGGCAAAGTGGATTTGGAGGGTTAGGAACCATCTAAAGAGAAGGTTTTTCTGTCTCTTAAGGTTATGGAGGTTTTACTAGACAAAGAAAACACATCCATCAAAAAAAATTTGTTTGCTAAATGTTTGGGTAAGCATCCCAACATTGATCTAATTCATAGTTGGGCCAAGATAATATGGGTGAAAAATGGAGCTATTGAGGTAGCAGACATATATCTGAATGGTTTTTTCCTAGTTTCCTTTATGAGAAAATAAAATGTGATACGAAAGTCTCATGTGGTTATCAAGAAATGGGAACCTACCTTTAACCCTTTTGAAAATAATGTTTCTAAGTTCCCTATCTGGGTTTGTCCACACAGGATTCCCCCGGAGTTCTAGGAACCTGGAAGTCCTTATTGGTATAGCCAAAATCTTGGGTTCTCTAATTGCTATTGATATTGTGACCAAAGTTAGGACTAGACTAACCCATGTGATATTTTGTGTCAATATGCAACAAGGGGAAAGATTGGAAGGAAATATCAAACTTTTATCTTTGGAAGATGGATTCAAATATTTGAATATGAACCATCCCTTTTACATGCACCAAATGCAAATATGTGGGTCATGATTTTATGGGTTGTTATCTCTCAAAGAATAAATAGGAAACGGGTTCCAAACCTCCTCCATAGGTCCATAGAAAATAAAATTAGGAGTGGAAGAAGGTTGGAAAAAATGGAAATGTTATTACCTCTCCTATTACGGAGGAGGTACCTAAAGAGGATAAACTCCTTTCCCCAAAATTTTCAAAGGTGAAAGAATAAGTTTCACTCAATGAAAAAGAAGAAGAAAATGGGATGTAGGATATGGTGTATATGGAGGAAATATCTTCTCCAAATCAAGAAAAGGCAAAAATAGAGTTCATATTTGAATCTCATTGTGTGTATGTGTTGTAGGTGGCTCTTGGTCCCTCTCTTGAGGAGGTCTCATCCATCATCCAAATCTCCTTTGGATAAAGGCAAGATGATATGGTAATAAATTTGAATTCCTTTGAGGTCCTGATGAGGGAGGTGGTTCCAGACACTCAAGAGGTAACATCATCACTAGTAACACCGGTGAATAGGGTCAAACCAAACACAAGAAGCAACATCAAGGTAGATGTAGGTAAGGATTCAACAACAAAAGGGGAAAGTAAAAACAAGGAAAAAGAGAAAGACCATAAACAAAGGAAGTGGACAAGGTTGTACAAAAATAATTGAAGCTGGTTTTGGCCAACCCCAATAAGAATAAAGTATTGTTTTATTATGGAATATTAGAGGATTGAACAACCTAGGTAAGCATAGACTTATAAAGGACTTAAGGAGTAAATATAAACCAGACATTTTATTGATACATGAAATCAAGATGAGTCTTGAATGATTTAAAGAGGTTAGTAGGGTGGTTTGGAAATAAGGAAATTGGGAGGGGTGAACTCCTCTAGGGCTTGTGGTGTATTTTTAGTCCTTAGAATCCTGAGATTGTTAAGGGAGAGTTTCTTGTTTCTTCCCTAATCATGTTGTTATTTGACTCATGAATATTGGATTAAAAAAACTGGATTGTTTCTAACATTTATGCCCCAAACATGGTGGATGGTAGAAGGAGCTTATGGGAGGAGATTTCAAGGTTTAGAATTCTCTTTAAAGATGTTGAATGGATCATTGGAGGAGACTTCAATATTCCTCTATCTCTAGATGATTAAAAGGTGTTACCGTCTCTTATTCTAACAAAGATAGAGGACTTCGCTGATTTTTAATGATTTATTTGATTTGGACCTTGGTAGATCCAAATATAATTTGGTAAATAGAAGATTAGGGAAGGACCTGATTCAGATCGGATTGGATCAATTTGTGATCAATCATCAATGCATGAAAAACCAACGCTATTCACTCTCCTCACTTCCTAGGATTGGATCGAGATCATAACTCAATTCTTCTAAAGTTGGGAATGGGATAACCTAATAAATATAAACCGTTTAGATTTGAAAATATGTGGTTGAACCATAATGATATTTACAATAGAATACAAGAATGGTGGAAGGTTCAATTGCACAATGTTCCTATGTTTAGACTAGCATATAATGTCTGAAACATGTTAAAAATAAGCCTAAGTGGAAAAAGGAGACATTTGGTAACATATTTCAGGAAAAAAATAGGATTGCGGAAGAATTATGAACTATGGAAGAGATAATGGAGAAATATGGTTTCAACCCTGGTCTTAAGGAATAAGAAGAAAATCTTCTCATGGAAAATAATGATCTTTTAGCCAAGGAAGAAGTGTACTAGAGACAAAAATCTAGGGTTAAATGGCTCAAAGAGGGTGATATGAATACTAGGTTTTTCCACTTCACAGCCACTACTAAGGCCAACCTCCTTAGAATCCATGAAATCATGTGTTCTAATGGAAAACTTAACTCAAAGGAAAATGAAATCAATGAAACAGTTGATATATTGTTTTAAGGATATTTTCTTTTCGGGTCTTGAGCTAGACATTTCTACCTAGAATAAATTCCTGGAACTATTCTAGAAAGTTATCTTAGACCAAGAGAAATTGTCTCTCTACCTCATACCCAATGAAGCTTAAATTAGATTTTTGTGTGTGATATAGAGCTAGAAAATCACTAGGACTTGATGGTTTTCGACATTTTTATTCCAATAATTTTGGGAGATTGTTAAAAGGGATGTGGTGGGTATGGTTCAATATTTCTTCAAATTTGGGCATCTCTAAAGAAAATAAATAATAATTTTTGGTCCTCATCCCCAAGATGACAGGTGTTAAGGATATTAAGGATTTTAGACTAATTAGTTTATGTAACACCAACTACAAATTGATCACCAAAATTCTTTCCTTCAGGATTAAGAACGTTCTATCCAAGTTCATATCACCTAATCAAGGGGCCTTTGTTCCTGAAAGGAAAATCCTTGACAACATCATTGTTATCCAAGAGGTCATCCATTTGGTTGAAAATTGGTAGATCTGTTATGTTGGTCAAATTAGATATGCACAAATCATATGACAGAGTTTCTGGTCCTTCCTTTGGGCTATCCTTGGAAATATGGGGTTCTCGACCATTTTGTTACTATGGTGATGATATGTATTTCCACTATTATTTTCTCCTTTCATTGTTAATCCCAAGGGTTTCTTCCAATCTATTCAAGGATTGAGGTAAGGGGACCCCCTTTCTCTTTTCCTATATATCATTATGGATGAAACATTGAGTAGACTATGTAATCAAGATATCTATAAATATTATTCAAGGAATTAAAATTTATAATGGTCTAACTCCGATGTGTATCAATCAATTTGTGGATGATAATTTCCTTTTGGGGAAAGATGTTATTAAGGAGGATATTAATTACAAGAAGGTGTTGAAGGATTATGAGACGGTTTTAGGGCAGCTTGTCAATTTCCATAAAAGTGTTATTTTTATTAATGTTGAGGAGCAGTCCCACATTATATTAGCTCGCATTCTTGGATGTAATAATAAATCCTTCCCGTATTCTTATCTTGGTATGCCTCTCATTCACAAGAAACCGTATCTATATATATGGAATCCTCTTATTGAAAGAGTGAACCAAAATTTATCTTCACATAAGGGTTCTTTATTAACTCAGCCCATAAGATCCAATTCCTATAAAGTTCCCTTCAAGGAATTCTATCATGTATCTCTTTAAATTTCCTACTAAAATTATTGGTTCATTACAAAGGATTCATAAATGTTTCTTGTGGGTTGGAGATGAGGATAAGTTTAAATATCCCCTAGTGGCTTGGAATAAAGTCACAAAACATAAAACCTACATGGGAATGGGTTTTAAGGACATGAAATTAATGAATGAGGATTTTGTTTCCAAAACAAAGTTAGTTGATCACAAAAGAAGAAGGTATTTGGGTGGATATTATAAAAAATAAATATCTTAGGAACACTAGTAGAGTGGATACCTTTTTATTGGATGAACTTCCTACCCATTTGATATTTTGGAAGTACTTTGTGACATACAAAGATATCTTAGCAAAGGGTATCAAATGGAGCATTGGGAAAATAAATATAATCCAATTTTGGTAGGTTTATTGAATCGAGGATAAACCACTTTCTATGATGGAACCCTTGAATGATGTTTGTCAGTTTTATGAAGGAATTGGTAAAATTATGATCCAAAACTAGTGGATTTGGAGAAATAATGAGATTGAATGGTCCTTCATTTCTACCTTCCTAACTTTGAGTCCCTTACAACCTTTCATTGATCTTAACTCTAAAATTTAGAATTTCCATATTCCTCGGTTTCATTCTCAAGAAGATTCTGTCATTTGGAGGGAAGAGGATTTTGGGAACTATTCTGTTAAATAATATTATATTCTAAATTTTAAAGATTCTAAATAGAAGTAGTACTATAATTTTCTTTGGGTCAAAGATCTTATACCTAAGGTAAATATTTTCTACTCACTTGCCGATCGAGAATAAGATCCTTACGGTGAACAACCTGAGGAAGCGTGGAATGATTATTCCTAGAAGATGTACTTTATGTGGTATTCAAGAGGAGAGTGTTAATCATATTTTTATCCATTTCACCTTCTTTCAAGATTTTTTTCTCTTTTGTGTTAGATATTTTCAATGTCTAATGGATTCTTCCTAGCTCTATGGAAGACTTTTGTATGTAATGGAGTTTTCCTTTCAAGTATCCTATCTCGATGGCCGATTGGAGGATGGTGCTTCTCAAATTTCTAAGGAGCATGTGGAAGGAAAGGAATGGTTGTATTTTTAGGATTCATCAAGAAAATTTAAAGAGGGTAAGTTCTCGGTTGTTTTCTTCCATTAAGGATAATATTAGAATCTTTAAAGGAAAGATTAAAGCTCCATGTCATAAGGTAGAGACAATAGTTCTTAAACAGTTTTCCTTAAGTCCCCCTCTATTAAAGTCCATCATACTGCTATCAAATGGTCTAAACCTGAGGTGAACTACCTTAAATTGAAATTTTATAGAGATTCTAAGGGAAACCCCAAACCGGTTGGGGTATTCTCGAAATCATGAGTGATATTGAATATTTTCATACACGAGGCCTTTGGGCACTCAGAGAAATAATGTGGTGGAAAAGAGAGAGCACTACTTTGGGGTATTTTCCTAGCTAGGGAGAGGGGTATTAGGAATATTAAAATTGAAGGTGATTCTTTGCTCATAGTGAATGCCCTTAGAAAGAATCACATGCACAATTGGACACTTGGCAACATTTTGCTAGATATCAAGGAACTTCTTAAAGCTTTTGATAATTTTAGTGTCCTTCATACACCCCGTAATGGAAACAAATGTGTCGACAGTTTGGATAATTTAGGGGTATCTTGTAATGATCTTAAAATTTGGGATAAAGGTGAAGAAGTCCCCATCTCTATAAATAATATTATTAATCATGACAGGTAATAATTTTATGTCAATTTTCACACGAGGGAGGTTGTCATCATTGGTTTTAAAGGTAGGGGGTTAAGTTACATGAGATATATACGTGGATATTCATTCATTTTTAGTTTAAGGGGAGTTTTTTCTATGTGGTCTAGTTTTTGTTGCAAACATACAAGCTATGGGTGGTGGCAGGGTGTGGGTTGAACCATCTAGCCATGGAGCTATTGTTAACAACCACTTAGTGTGGAATATTCTTAAGATTGGTGGCTTCAATGATTAAATCTCTAAGCTTAATGAGCACGAACCTTCTCTCACCCTCGAATTTGGTAGATCATGGTATAAAGGGAGGGTTATAGTGTAAGGCATAGAATTAGAAATATCTAAGTAATTTATTACATAGGTTGTTGGCATAGACATGGGGTGATTAAATATTTTCAAGGATCGAAATTGAAGGAACCATGAAATTCATACTTTTTCAGAGGTAAGGAAAAATTATATTTCCTTATTGATGGCATCACGAGGTCTTATATACCTGGTATTTGGAATGAAGTGTGTCTTCACATTACTCACTATATAACTCTCAGACGGAAAGTTTAGAAAGAGATATATGCATCATATCTTTCTATTAAGTATGTTTCGATACCATGTTATGATGATCATACCCTTTTTCTTGTACATGTCATTATGTGCCTCTGTCAATGAGTTTGAGAATGGGAAATTGGATTCTCCCTTGGACGAAGGGCTTATTATAATGGTAAACCCATCATCCCCAAGAGGGTTGGTCCAACATGGGATGAGTCTGATGAAGACATCACCTTGGCAAAATGTATGGATAAGATGCATACATGGAAAGATCCCCAAAACTAGGTCAATGGAGAGGATTTTCAAGGGACTAGGGTTTCAGAGGACAATAGGAAGGAAGGACCCTCTAAGGGGAAGGACAAAATTTAGGTGGAAGGGGAGTAGAATCTGAAAAAATTTATCATAAAATTTAGTAGTTGGAAATTATTGTGGAATCCTTGGAGGAAGTTGGCTCAGACATGAAGGAGAGTGTGATTGACTATATTCAAGATTCCAAAAATATATGCATTTCCCATAAAATAATGAGAGGGGAGATGATGGGGCTTAAAAATGTGGTCAATATTTGTAGAGGAGGTTGGCTATAGTGGAATTGGGAATGAGGAAGAGAAATTTTGAACTTCACCTGAGTAGCTAGGAGGAGGAGGATGGTTGGAGGAAGACTCTGAGGGATGTGAAACAAGGTCATCTATAGGAAGATCACACTGGTGCCTAGGGTAACCCTTCCAAATGCCATAAAAAAAAATTATGTGATGGTTGTTTAAGGTTTCTTAATAACTATTAACGAACTATGTCTACCCTTATTTGCATACTATTGGTTTTGTTTGTACTTTCCTAGTGTTTTGTGGACCCGGTATTTCTTGAGTTAATCATGTTTAGCTCTCTTTTCGGTGATGTTTCTCTCTTTTTTTCCTTTTTGGGTGTTATCACGATGCATCTTTCTTTGTAAGGCCTTTGGGAGACATAATCCTTGCTTTTACCCTATCTAATAAAAAAATTAATGATTTGATAGATTAATCCACATGGATTATGCTTTTTAGTGCTTTTACATGTTGGTACAAGTTTCCTTGATGTGTTCCAGGTGTTGGTTGAGCTTCAAAGTGGGTTTGAAGGTGTTGGAGCATGTTTTCTCAAAATTAGTTCTTGATTCTTGTTTGGTAGTTTGGAGAAGTTTTAAAGATTGGATTGGTTGGGGGATTTGAAATATGAATTAAAGAATAAAGTGAGTTATTGAATAAACTAGAATTAGATACCTTTCTAATGGTATATGAATTGAGCCTTTTGATGATATTTACTACTAGAATTTAGTTGTTCTTTAGGAGTGAATTATGGGTACTTGAAGACCTAGTTGTGCATACTTTCTTCTATTAGAAACAAAATGGAATGAGAGTGGGGGGTTGAATGTGTCCTTAATAACACAATTTAATTTCAGATTACTTATTTAAATCACAAACCACTTATCCAACCATTAATGTGTGCACATCATCAAATAACATACATGCAATCAACCATGAACAAGAGAATCAACACAATAACACAAGATATAAGTGGGAAACCCTCATGGGGAAGAAAACCCCTTTGAAAAACAATATTTATATTGATATGTTTAAAATTTAGTGAGGCACTAACCCCACAAAGAGAACCAAACCCTAGTTTAGTAGAACACCAACCGCATGAGGAACACCAAATCCAAAAGGAAACTACAACCCCCAAGATGATCAAACACCCAATCAACCACCTTATGATGTATGTTTTTACCATAAGCGATGGAGATAAAAATTTAGCTCACATTCCTTCAAACCCTTGTTAAAAGCATATGTCTTCAACCTTGCACAAACATGCACCTTCTTTAATTCTCAAAGCATCAAACCCTTGCACACAAATTTAATTCAATTATTCAACCTATCATGCACTTTAGCAGATATCAAAACATGTCTTTCTACCTGAAAAAATCTCACACCTAGGTCCTCTTCATTATCCTAATTATGTTCTTGTTAGTATATTCTTCCAAACCATTACCTTGAGGGTAATAATTGGAAGAGGTCTTCAAATAAACACCAAGCCCAAGAGCCTAATCATAAATTTTAGATCTTAGAAAATCATTTTCATTATAAAAATTATGGTCTATTGGATACCAAACCTTGGTTCAATCTCCTCAAATAAGTCAAGAATAATTGATTCATTTGTTTCCTCCAATGACATGACCTCAGTCCACCTAGTGAAATTATTTGTAGCTGTTAGGACCCATTTATGGCCAACACTTGATGGAGGATTGATCATGTCAGTAAAATCAAGGCCCTACTAAGAAAAAGGCTGATCTTCTTGAATGAGAAGAATTGGAAGGGATGTAAAATTTAACTTACTGGTGAAGAAATATCATTCCTTGCATTTTATGACCCATTTGTGACAATTAGAAAATAATGTGGGCCAGAAATATCATGCTCTTATAATTTTTAATTATGTGGCTTTGGATAAAAAATGACCATCAGATAAGAAACCATGAAATTTTTCAACACTTTTTCTGTTTGTTCACCTTGAATACACCTAAGTATAACTACATAAATATTTCTTTTGAAAAAATTCCATCCACCAAAACATAGGGAATAAGTGTATCCTCAAATGTATCCTTATTGTTTTGATCAAACTAGAAGGATATGCACCTGTAGATAGAAAGGTGATCATTTCATTCATCCAACTATGATTATTAATTGCCTATCCTTCATTCTACTGATTTTGAGCATCATGTGGAAGTTCTTAATTCATGAAAGAGGTGATTTGGTCATCTTGAGAATTGAAAGAAAGCTACTCACACTATCCTCTACCCCTAACAAGTTTTTGGCCCCGATAGTCACATCATATTCCATTATCTTAGTAACCCATCGACTCTCTTTTCATTTATATCTGCCCCCATAATGAAATATCTCATACTATAATGTGAGACTAGAAATTTGATATGAATGGTATACAACATGATTTTTAACTTCTTTAGAGATCACATTATGTCAAATACATTTTTCTCAATGTAACACTAATTTCACTAAATATGGACTTATTCCAGTCTGAGCAACAAAAAAATATAGCCAATATTGGAATCCAAAACTACTTGTTTTGGATTCCAAAAGGTTAACTATTAGAATTGTATACAATCCAAAATTTTACATATTGGATTCAAATATTACATATATTGGAATCCAGAATCACATATATTAGAATCCAAAATAACATATATTGGAATCCAAAATCACATATATTAGAATTTATTGCACTCCAAAGTCCCATATATTGGAATCCAAAATGTCAAATATTGGAATCCATAATATGGGCTAGTTTCGCTAGGCTATAGACACCAAAAATTTACATCCCTTGACTCTAGAGACACTCACGATCAAAATTACCACATTTACGACATTACGCCCTCTTAAATCATCTTTAGTTAATTAACTAATCACACACCCCTCACATCTAAATTATTTAATTAATTTAATTAATTAAAATAATTCCCCCTTACACCTCTCTATGTTAACTAAGAAACCTCATTAACCACCTAACCACCTCTAAAACCACCTTCCTAATAATCACTAACTTATTCCTAACTAACTAAATATTTCCAAAAAAATCTAACCCCTCTTATTCTAACCAAGTTTGTTTATGATTTTTTACCCTCCTCCCACCTTAACTACTTCAAAATATGCCATATCTAGTTTAGAATTGGGGAAAATCACCCACCTAACTAATTTAGTTTGGATTTTTGAAATCACCGACGATTTTCCCGATCATCATCCGAAATATATAAATATGTGCATTTTGACCTCTTTTGGGGAGGCATTCAAATAGTTTTGTAGGTAAATTTTCTTCATTATCAATGTAGCAGACATCAAGACATCCTTTATTAGCTGGCACCAATGTCATGTTGCTCCTAATTTGTTGAACCCATCATCAAATCATTTTCTATCAATGTTTAGTCATATTCTTCCATCTGTCCACCAAATTTGCCCATTGTGCAAGGTAATCTACTCATTTTTCTCACCTTAGCAGTATTTTGGTAATGTTTATTTATGTATTCATAATATATCATCAAATTTATGAATTTACCTTAAATGATAGCTTGATCAAGTTTCTTAGCTTTGTTTTAATAAACTGTTAAAACTAACAACAATCGCTAGTGATTGCCTTGATTGCCAACGATTTACCTAAATCACTAGTGATTCATGTGTTACTTTTTCTTTCATATTTTCTACATAATCTGATCAAAATGTCTTGCTTTTTCTTGTTATCTACTAATCTCTTATCCATAATGTTGCTTTTAGATGGCATTAGGTGGTAATAATTACCCTATAACTGACATTGGTGTTTTTCCTATCATTCAACATCCACTCTATTAGGAACAATACGAGCTCCTCCATGATTTTGATCTTTACGTAATAAAAAATGTGCCCTTCAACCATTTTGATGCTATCTTTGCAACAACTTATCACATCCATGAGGCTACCAAAGCATTCTAGGATGCATACAATGAAGCTATAAGACTCCATGCAGATCTAGCACAATACAAGTACACTTACGAGACTGGCTTAGACTTATCAGAAGACCTCAACATAGCACCTGAAGTTGAAGACCACAGCCACATCAACATATCTAGCACCAACACTACACTTTCTCACCTTTTTGACACCCTAGAGGAATCCTTTGACTTCTTTGCTGAGGATTACATTTCTATTCCTAATTCTGACACCACTGCAGGAGAGGAAGAAATAATTGATTCTGTAGCTTCCAACATATCTAAAAATGTATACACAGACCAGGCATCTTGTTGAGTAGAAAAATATTTCTCTAAGGAGAAGACACAAAAAGGATGCACACGTGGGAATAAGGCACATTTGAAGGCACGACAAGCTAGGAAAGGAAACGCATGCCATAACACTTTGGATCAGGATTTAGCCATTTTTGTGGATAAAGACTATTTTTGAAGATAATGTGTGAAGCACACATATAGATGGAGATTTTCGCTACACAAAATGGTATTTTGGGAAAAAGTGTTAGATAAGCGCCATGCATAGTTTAAGATAATAATAAGAGTTCAACTTGGAGTTAACTATAGGACATGTATTGTTAGAGCACTTGCATGTTGTGCATACTATTGTAAAGGAACATGGCTATTATTAGCATGTGACCTATTTTGAGAAGTGCATGGGTGGTGAAGGGAAAGTCTCCACCCCTATAAATATGTATTGATTTACGTAGTTTAGTGTGGTGAATTATTATAGAGTTGTGTTGTTGGTTTTGACATGCACATGACTCATGGAGATACTGGTATAAGTGTAAGAAGCTTTTGTGTTTTACAATATTTAATGCAATGGAGTATATTGGTTAGATAATGGAATTATACATAACTAAATTTGGTTCTTATATGGTTAATCTTATCATAGTTATTGTTTAGTTCATCTTTCATACAATCTAATATCTAGATCTAGTTTATGCACTATGGGTAGTTTACTACTAATTATGACTTTGAATAGGTTTTAAAATCATCATGCTAATGTTATATATAAGTAACTCTAAAGAGGTACCTGATGCCTTTGTACACTTTGGGTGAGCACTCAACTTAGGATGAGTGATGTGCTAGTGCACCGGGTTATTTAATAGTAAATTCTAGGTTGCATTATTGGTTCCATTGTCGGGACCTCTTTTTCAGTTGCTTTCATGATGTTTCTTTATGAAGATGTATCAGTTGACCTTATCAAGTGTTGAGGAGTGGATAATAGATATGGAAGAAGAATACACTTGGAGATTCAACACTGGATCTGAGTTTGACGCATGTACGTGGGTGGAGCAGAACTTGTATGACTATTTATATGAGAGTTTCTTTGTTATCTTTATGATAGAACTGTATAAATTTCTGGTTGCTTATGCATCTAAAAGGAATTGGATTTTTCCCACTCTTTTCTAGACACATGAATAATTGTAGGCCCTTTATGATGCTAATATGATTTTGACATGCACTATGGACACTTGGTTCCATGGTGTTCTGAATAGCTATATTTTGGAGTACTCAATTTTGTGTTATTATTTCCCAGAGGTAGCTAAGTTTTAGGTATTAAGTTATCCCAAGGAACCTATCGTAAGGCATTCCACTAGCGATCAAATTATTGATGGTAACCACGAATTTGGAAGAGAAGCTGATGGCTAGCTAAAACCCCACACACACGTGGGTAGGAGTAGGTTTGGTGAAATATGGAAGACTTGACAACCGAGAGAAAAGAGAAGAAAGGCAGATTAAGTACAATGAGGTGCACAAGAGGGATTTAGGAAAAAAATGATAGGTTGCGAGAACAGATGGTGTTGAGGAGAGAAATGGCTTGTGAAGGATTTAGAGCTCATGCAGTGGGCATGGAGCCAAAGCATTTGGAAATTCCCCATCCGGGAAAGAATGACAGGGAACACTCATCACCACTTATGAGAGCACACTAGCAGAGATGACATGGGCTGCAAGTGTACATCCGAATCTACCTCGTGACCTTGTGCTTGCACTCGTTTTCTAATTTATATTACATCCATTGTCGCAAGCTATTTTGGGTAGTATAATAATAGGTTTAAATCAAATAACAAGTAAATCTATGGTCGGGAAGATGTTTTCCTTGTTATTTGGAGGCACCTTTTCAAGCACGTCATCGAGTGTAGAACTCAAACAAGCATAATTTTGGTCTCATCTCTAGGAATAGTACCACCTTGCATAATGTAAGAGTTTAGTTTAGTACCACTATTGAGACACATGGTAGTACATCCTCTAGTTTACTTCTGCTTTATAGGTGAAGGATCGGGTGGAATAGGTGGCTCTGGTTACGATGTATCCGGTGGGTGCGAAGGTAGAGGTAATACAGAGGTTCTAGATCTGATGGGCATGGTCCTCACACACCCCACAATATTTACATGGAGATGTCACTTAATTTTCGAGAGTATAGGGGAATAGAAGATGTTGTTGAGCATGTGCACATGCATGAGATATTGTGGCACACAAAATGGATCATAAATTTTGAGCGTAAGGAAAGTTAGTTTGAAACTACATTGTATGGATGCATACATAGTTGGTACAATAATTTTGACCCTTATCAGACTTGCGTAGACTATACAACGTGACGGGATGCTTTCCTTAAGGAAATTTATATCTTGAGTTCAAGAAGAAAAGTATAAGTGTTCCCAAGGATATTAAGTAGGGAACTACCTTTGGAGTGTTCAGAATATGATGACCATTTAAAAATGTTTTTGTCTAAACGTTCTTATGATATCCATGAAAGCCAACATGCACAAAGTGGTTTGTCTAAGGCTCGATCATAACTTTTAGGAGGGCGCTATCACAAAATACATATACAAATCCATGTGAAGCACTTGAGGCAACATTGTGCACCGAGGAAATCAGAAGTATAGAAAATAGAGTGAGCCCATTCTGGAATTTCATATTGTAGATATTGCAAAACAATTGGAGAAACTATCAGAAAATTCAATGCACAAGATGTGCAATGGGATTTGGTGTACATATTGTGAAGTAGATGAGCATACTAAGGATATTTTCCCCACATATCAATATGTTATTTATTCCTAGACTATGAGATATGTCATTTAGACCATGATGTAATTTGTTTCTCATTGTTACAATGCATGATAAGGAAGAACATATCTTGCTATTGTAATATTTTCCATTCCACGACTCATAATATTGAAGATTGCAGGTTGATTGATCATATCCATGATGCCATTTATATTTGTGTACGACATACATGAGTATCAAATAATTCTAAAGGTAAAAGTGAGCACCATGATCATGATCACACTCAAGGGAATCACGATTAGAATGACCGGTGCTTTGAAGGAGGTCGTGGTAGAGGTCGATGATACCTTGGTGGATTGGGGGACGAGGTTGTGGTGGTGAACGATTTGAGTTTCCTCATGGAACATATTATACGTGTAGATCTCCTAACCACTACAAGAATGAATTTCCTCATAATAACACTTTTTATTTTGGTGGAAAGAATCATAAATATGAGGAGTTCCCATAATTATATGATCATCTTAGCAATAAAAATAAATAGGAGAACAAGGGCGCATAGATGGTTAGAATACAACGCGCCATGGAAAACCAATGGATGCCAAAGTTGGCACCAAAACCTGAGGTAGTACCTATGAAAATTACTACATGCGTTGAAGTTGTGCATGCTAGAGAAGCATTGCAAAAAAATCCTACCATTACTAGGGAGGAGGTATTGCATACAAGATACCCAGATCCTACACATCAGAAGGAGGTTTATCAGGAAACCATGGAGGTGCTCATAAATATTTAGGGTGAAATACATTGTTTAAAGGAACAATCATGGTAATTAGAGCAAAATAAGGAAGTAAAGATAGTCCAATATGATGTTGATGATCTAAAAGAGGTATGTAAGATGTTGCGCCAGGAGAACATTATTCCATTACTAGGGAATTAGTTAAAGGGAAATACTCCGCACATAGGTATTGAGAATGGATGGAAGATCTTTGCATGCTAATCTCCTCCCTCGTAGCTTGGATTATGATAAGGAGATCACCTTGAATGCTATTGTGGATGGGTGGATTTTGAGGAATATATTAATTGACACAGGCACATAAGTGAATGTGGTTACTTTAGATAAATGGGTGTAGATGGGAAGACCTCCATTACAACCATCCTCTAATGTATTATTTATGACAAATCAAATTAAGGCCACTCTAATAGGAGTTTTAAAGGATGCATCCATTACGATACAAGGGGCTAAGTTCATAGGGGACTTTGAGGTTTTAACACTTATACAAGTAGATAACTTCCTGGCTCTACTTGGGTGCCCTTGGTATTATGTAAATAATGTTGATCTATGGTTAAACAAAGGGGTATATAAGTTTTTAGAACAAGGAAGAATGAGTTATTATCCCTTTCATAGATGGGAAATCTAAATTTTATGTTGAACCTTTGAGTGAGGAAGACCTGAACATAATTTATGTGCATGCCATTCGAGATCCGAAAGTAATTGAGCCATCTAAGGAAGGAATCCTCCAGTGGGATGATGCACAGTTAATTAGTGATACTACAACTATTTCCTATGAAAATTGGGCACATGGAACTTATGAGAAGGTTGGGTGTGAAGTAAGAAGTGCATCTGTGCACATAAGAAGGTTGTGATGTGTTATGAGATTAGGAAAAAAATATTTACCCCTGTATACTAGAGGAGGAGACCCTTAGTTATTCCTGCGTGCCATGGAAGAATAGTGGAAGGATCAAGTGGAAAGAATAAATATGTTAGTATATACCCTACGTGGGACAACACCGTGCTGGTGGATGGTTCACCAAGATAATCTCATAGATTGGAATGAAGTGATAATTTTTCTAACAACCTAGTTTCTTAGGATCAATTCACCTACTAAAATCTGCATATATCTTGGTAATCATCTTGTTGAGTGCCATGTTCAATGAAAGGTGAAAGACTCTAGATAGAGGGACAGAAAGCTTTACAACCTTCACTATGGGTGACAAAATATTATTTCACTTTACGCGGATGCATGTGTACTTGGTATGTTTATGTGGAATTTCATAGGGAGACTAGAAATTGACAAGACTTGACTACGGGAATGATCCATAATTTTGACTACTTCTCTGCTAAACCTCTAGTAAAAGAGGTATTATGAGTTATTGATCCAAAAATAGACTGAAATTTTTATCTACTTGATCTTTGGACCCTTATAGGCTTATCAAATTACCATTTAATTTTTACCCTGTTAAAATCAACTTAAAATAATGCAATAAGTATGACACTTTGCAAAAGGGTTGATTACGGAGTTCGGTAATTGCCTACATCTTCAAGTTCTTTCGAACCATTCCACTACTCAAAACTGTAAGTTACAATAGTACTTTCACAAGAAAACCTAATGGAAACTATTAAGAACTTTCTTAGAAAAATATCCAAACCTTCAGATGAAAAGGGTGAAAAATAGCACCAAACTTCCCCTTTACTGGCATATTCAGAAAGCTCTATGGAAACAACTCCACTATTCAGAATCCTCTAGATCTTGATTGGCCTTCTAGATGCTTCATAACGTCATATAGAACTCTGATTGATACTCTAGGATTCATAATAATTTAGTGTGACGCTATGAGCCAGCTAGGTAGTATTAAAACTCCTAGTCACAATAATGCCTATTTAAATAAATAGGTCTTCACAACTTTATAATAAGCTTAATAAATAGGTCTTATTAAAAAATCTCCTCCAATTTCTCGGAAATATTCCTCAATATTTTTCTTGAGCTTCCAAGTTGTTTTTTTACAATGAAGAGGGGTCAGATTTTATAGTGCAAATAAGACCCTAAAATTTTGTTTAAGGCCTTATCAGCCAACTCACCCCCTAACCAACTCGCTAACCGAGAAGGTTGGCTACTCATTATCTCTACTAAGTTCATGGGTTCAAACCTTCCCATCCTATTTTTCCACACTTTTTTTGGGTGAGATCCCACATTCTTTGCGTGAAGGGGGGCTCAATGTTTTTATTGGGCTTGTCATTCTATTACCCTCATGGCCTTGGCCATGCATTACCCTTCATGCTCATTCCATGCGCTATTTTGTTATTGAAAGTGGTTGAAGCTTCCATGTGTCCTGGTCTTGGTACGTGTTATCCATTAGAGGAATGTGTCATCCGCTCCATGTGGTGAGCTCTGCATGAGTTTGTAGAGTGTGGGGTCGGTTTGGGTTGCCACCGTTTTGTCGGTCGAGTCGTGGGCTATGAACTATTATCCTCCCCATGTTGGTTGAGTCATGGTATATCCGATGAGTAGTTGAATATTCCCTGAGTTAGATGGGACAATATACTTCCTAAAAATTATGGAAATATATGATTGTGATTAACTCGGTATCAATTATAATAGCTCACCGAGATATCATCAATGCAACTTGGTCACATAGTGCACTTGTCTATTCTCGATAAGAAAATCGAGCTAAATTGAACTCGTTGTAATGTGATCAACTCGATGAGGAGTTGATCACCTCACCGAGAAAGAAATAATAGATTTTGAGCTAACTTGACATCAACATGGTGGTTTGAGAGCCCACCATATCGGTAACACCACTAGCTCTCATGACGGTCTTGCTCGCTTTTGTCACGAAAGTTGAGCCTCTTGTTGCAACCACCAAATTTTACACTGTCAAAGGCCATAGGTTAAAAAACTAAAAACGACTCCATTTTACCTTTTCACCATGTGTCATAGTCTCATTGGTCAAATATTGACATGTTGACTAGAGTTGACTTTCACGTTGACTGAAATTTGACAAAACATAACTAGAGCTCGCAATGTCTGTTTGTCGCATTCTCATAGTCGATGGAAAGCTCTCAAAAAATATTATAAACTATCATAATTTAGGGATGTTTAGGGAACTTTTGATATCAAAAATGATCCCTTGATCACACATCCCCAATGAGAAAGGAGTTTTGTCCCAAAACACTTTACATTAGAACATTTTTCCATCCTACCCTGCTATAGTAGACCCTTTGGTCTCTTCCTCTCGCAACCTCCTCACTTGAAAACTTTGTGTTCGATCCTAGGACCTATGGGTTATGGATCCACTACGCTTCGATGTGCCACTCGATATCGAAGAACACCTCCTTACCTCCATTATATAGTGCTAAGTTTCTGAATGAAACCTTAATGCTCCTACTGTATGGTGCTAAGCTTCTAGATATCTAACAAGGATCTTATTTTACTCTATAACATAGTGCCTAGATTCAAGTTGATTCTGAAAAATCCAAACTGGATCAAAGGAACTCCATGCTACTTAGAGATATGATTGATCCGATGTCGATGATGGAAAATGACTTGTCCCTTTTTAAACCTCAATGCCTCCACTGCATGGTGCTAAGTCTCTTGCAGACCTCAACACCTCCCATTGTGTAGTGCTAAGTCTCTTTTAGACCTCAATTCCTCTACTACACAAGTGTTAATTCTCTTCGAGACCTTAACGCCTCTGTTGCACGATGTTAAGCCGATGATCAACTACCATTTGAATGTGTGGTTACAATGCCTTAACACCAAATGATGTTCCAAGATAATATTTTGAGAGCTCCTTTTATTGAAAAACAATATTAGGTACCATTTTGCTAGATGCACTTAATTTCCTATTCACAAAAAAAAAGTTTTGACCCAATGCCAATGCTAACGGTGATTTAGCTACCATTCTGCTGCATGGTCACAATGCCTCTACACAGAATGAAGTTCTGAGATGACTCATGTGAACTCTATTGTCTACACAAATGGAAAATCAATATCCAAGCTTTATATGAGTTAAATCCCTTATCCAAGCTGTAACAAGTACTCACAAACTGATTAGGGATATGTTTGGAGTATTAATCAAATTTTCTAAGAAAATCCACTGAGTATGGTAAACCTTTCTCTTATAATTTCCTCACAAATTTTGATCTGCAAAGAAATACTACATATTATTCATCAATCTAAATTATGCAATATATAATTAAAAAATTGTTGGCTTACCCATTTTAAAGGAATTTTACTTTCGGTATTACCTGGTCCTCGGGTTGAATTGTTAAGCTGGTGGTGGAATAGAAAACTCTTTTTCCTTTACTTTTCATTACTCTGATGGTGAGATGGATGTAGTTTCCAAAAATTGTCCACCTAGTGCCCATTCCTCTGGAAATGAGCACAAAAATTCCTCTTAATATCCTTCTTTTGGGATGAGGAACTCTTTCTACCATTTCTCGACTCTGCATGATGAGATTGGTCTTTTTGATTTTCCTTGTTCCTAACGAATGACATCAACTTCTTCATCAGTGTCCTTCTCTTCTAGCATCTGGCCACAAAATGATTATGCAATCCACAAAAAGTACATGGAAAGGAATTCCACATCTTTTGAAAATCATAACCATACTTCTTAAGCTAAAAAAGTGGATCAAAAGTTTTATTGTGCTTATGATTATGGTAAGAAACTAGAGGTGGAATCTCATTACCTCTTCGTTGATTTCTCTTACCACATCCTTCCTGTGACAATGAAGCACAACTTTCTTGCTCATAATCTTCTTGTAGGACTAGTGGGGTATTCACTTTTCTTTCGGAAGCTTGTCTTTCATTAGCATTCTTGGAGCATTCTCCAATATCCATTCCCGCACTAGAAAACCCAAACCTGAAAAATGAGGATGATCCTTGACCTGTATTGGGTTAGCAATTCCTTGGCCATTTTTACCAAGGAATCTTCCATAAAATCCCATTTTATCTAGTAGTTTGGATCCAATGCCTCTAGTATGTTTTTCAAACAACCAAAGACTTCATTACCTGAATCTGAAATTGAATGGGAGGAAGAAGAAGATTCTAGTGGTGAAAAAATTATAGTGAAATCATCTACCATAGTCTCTGCATCTAAATTTGAAGGTATTTTCTTTCTCTGATCACCACACTGCAACCCTACCAAGAGCTCATCCTTGGTTTACAATTCTAATTTCAAGAAAGCATTCTCCTCTTCCAAGGAGTAATACATTGGTCGCAAGAGAGAGTTCTCTTCCTTGATCTAGTGATTATAAGATTCACTTTCCTCAAGATTTTCATATTTAGACATCTTTCCCATAGTGCACTTGTTACATGTTCACAAAAATTGAACCAACTGCACCAACTTGAAGAAATCACTTTGTTAATCAGATTTACTGAAGTAAATATGGAGCTAAACCGGCTCTGATACTAAACTTGATCCGAAAATATACCAAATTTTTTATCTACTCAATCCTTGGACCCTTGTAGGATTATCAAATTACCGTTTAATTTTTAACCCATTAAAATCAACATAAAATAATGCAATAAGTATGACATTTGGCAAAAGGGTTGATTATGGAGTCCAGAAATTACCTACGTCTCGGGTTCTTTTGAACCATTCCACTAGTCAAAACTTGTAAGTTACAATAGTAATTTCACAAGAAAACCTAATGGAAACTATTAAGAAATTTCTTAGAAGAATATCTAGACCTTCAAATGACAAGGGTGAAAAATAGCACCCAACTTCCTCTTTCCTAGTGTATTCAGAAAGCTCTATGGAACCAGCTCCACTATTCAGAATCCTCCATATCTTGATCGGCCTTCAGATGCTTCGTAATTCCCTATGACACTCTGGTCAATACTCCAAGCTTCACAATAATTTAGTGTGGTGTTATGGGCCGAGATAGGTAGTATTAAAACTCATAGTCACAATAATTCCTATTTAAATAAATAGGTCTTCACAACTTTATAATAAGCCTAATAAATAGGTCTTATCAAAAACTCTCCTCCACTTGCTCGGGAAATATTCCTCAATCTTTTACCTTGAGCTTCCAAGTTGTGTTTTTACAATGAAGAGGGGTTGGATTTATAGTGCAAATAAGACCCTAAAATTTTGTTTAAGGCCTTATCGGCCAACTCATCCCCCTAACATACTTGCTTTGGAGTTGGTTGGCTACTCATTATTCCCGCCGAGTTCATGGGTTCAAACCTTCCCATCCCATTTTACTATGTCATTTTGGGTTAGATCCCCAATTCTTTAAGTGAAGGGGGCTCAATGTTTTTATTAGGCTCTCTGCCCTATTCCCCTCATGGCCTCGGTCATGTATTACCCTTCATGCTCAGTCCATGCATTGGTTTGTTGTGGTGAGTGGTTTAATCCACCATGTGTTCAAGCATGGTCTGTGTTATCCATTAGAGGAATTTGTCGATCGCTCCATGTGGCAAGCTCTACATGAGTTTGTAGAGTGTGGGGTTGGTTGGGTCTGCCACCATATTTTCGACTGAGTCATGGGCTATGAATTTTTATCCTCCCCGTGTTGACTTAGGAGTCATGGTATATCGGACCAAGCTATCAAATCTTTCGAGTTAGATGGGATAATATACTTCCCAAACATTGTGGAAATATATGACTGTGATTAACTTGGTATCAATTACAATAGCTCGCTGAGCTATCATCAATGCAACTTGGCCACATAGTGCACTTGTCAATTCTCAATAAGTAAATCGAGCTAAATCAAACTCATCGTAATGTGATTAACTTGATGGGGATTTGATCACCTCACCGAGCAAGAAATAATAGCTCATCAAGCTAACTCGATGTCGACACGGTGGTTTGAGAGCCCACCATTTTGGTAACACCACTAGCTATCACAACGGGAGTTCCCTTCCATCACAAAAGTTGAGCCTCTTGTCATGACAACCAAATTTTACGCCTATCTAATGTCAAATGTTGAAAACAAACAAACAAATCATTTTTACCTTTTCACCACATATCACGGTGTCATTGGTCTAATATTGACTTGTTGACCGAGTTGAATTTCCTGTTGACTAAACTTTGACCAAACATAGCTATAGCTCCCAATGTTTTTGTCACATTCTCATAGTTGATGGAAAGATCTCAAAAATATCCTCTACAAGTGTTATAATTTAGGGATGTTTAGGGAATTTTGATATAAAAAAGATCCCCTGATCAGTTATGGATTGATTGACTATGAGAGACAATGCAAAGGCTGAAGAAATCATTCAAGAGTTATTTGGTGAGGCATATCCAAGAGTGCATTTTGATGAAGTAGATAAGATAGGCGCCAAACTAGTTGAGTGCACTTGCCTTGGGAAGGAGAAAGGAAAGATGGTCTACATAGTGGATGATGAAGAAGTAGAAAAATTAGACATAGATCATTCAGAGGGTACATGTGAAGTCTTAGATAGTGCGGATAAGAAGGTGCACACCTACCACAAACCTATAAAGACCAAGAAAGGGAACATTGGCATAGATTTTGAACCTAAGGAGACAATAATTAGAGACTATTGGTCTAATTCTTAAGTGGCTAAGATAATTGAGTTACTACGTGATTTCTGGAATTATTTCCTAGGGCTACCATGAGTTAAAGGGAGTGCATGAGTCTTTGGGTGAGATGAAGATTAAGTTAAAGGAAGGTGTGTGCCTAGTTAGGAAGAGATCTTATAGGATGAACCCTAACTGGGCATAAAAGTTAAAGAAGAAATTGACAAGATGTTGAAATATGGCATCATTAATCCCCTAGAAGAATTAGAGTGGGTTAGCCCCATGGTAATTAGTATAAAGAAATATGGTAGCATTAGAATTTTTATGGACTACAGGGAGCAGAATGATTCATGTGTGATTGATCCTCTTCTTACAACTTTTACCAAGGAAATATTAAAAGGTGTTATAGGGCACGTAATTTACTCTTTTACGAGATGGATTCTCTGGGTATAATCAAGTAATAATTACAAAGGAGGATCAAGAGTAGACAAATTTTACTTTGAATGAGGAAGTTTTACATACATAGTGATGCCCTTTGGACTAAAGAATACACCTGCAGTATTTTCGTGCATCGTGGTCAATAATTCCAAGATTTTATTCACAAATTCTTACATGTTTACTTAGATGATTGGGTAGAATATGGGCTTGTCAAGGATCATTGTGACAACTTGTGATTATTGTTTGAGAGGTGTAGACAATTAAGCATCTATTTAAACATCAAGAAGTATATTTTTCTACACCTTTTAGAACCTGCTAGGGAATATCATCTGCAAGGAGGGTTTGTTAATAGATCTACCCAATGTTTCAGTTATCTTAGGCTTGGAGGAACCTACCAGTCGAGTGAGGTACATGGATTCTTGGGCCACATAGGGTATTACTAGAAAATTTATCAAAGGATATGCTAAGGTTGTCACACCCTTGGAATAATTATTTAAAGGAAAGGGGACATTTTATGGGGAGAACTGAAGTAGCGTGCATTTGAAGCATTAAAGGAGAGGCTTACTAAGAAACCTATTCTGCGCTTTCCCTCATGGAACCAAATTTTTCACATACATGTGGACACCTCTAGCATGGCCATTGGTGTAGTATTATCTCAACTTGGAGAAGGTATTATCGATCATCATATATTTTTTTCTAGTTGAAATTTGACTCCTAAAAGCAGAATTATATAACTACATAGTGTGAGGCCTTTTAATGAATTACATGATGCATAAGTTTAGACAGTACTTGTTAGAAATAGCCTTTTTGTTCTATACGAGATCACATGACATTGAAATACTTTGTAAATAATCTCATTTTATAGGGGAAAATATGCTTTGATGGGTTCTATTATTCCAAGATTTTGACTTAAAAGACGTGGTAAATCCAGGTAAAAGTATATATGGCCAAGACCACTTATCAAGAATTTAATCGGGATAGGATGTGCACACAATTAAAGATACAATGTCAGATTCGAGAGTTTTATAGGTTAAACTGTGTGCCTTGTAAGTGGAGGATATTGCTATTTTTATGTAGAGGTATGATGCAAAAAGGAATGAAAGCCTTGAAAAAGAAACAACTTGCAATTCATGTCGCACCTTTCATGTTGATCAATGGTGACCTATAAAAACTAGGATGAGATGAAGTATTGCGCCGATGTGTACTTGGAGCATGAGCACATGAAAATCATGGAAGAAACTCATGGCGGTATTACAGGTGGACACTATACAGGTGACACCACTGTGCATAAGATTCTACTCACTGGTTTATGGTGGGAAACCTTGTACAAGGATTACAAGGAGTATTGTAAGGTGTGTGATCACTATCAGTGCCTTGGAAAACCTAGGCAAAGAGATGAAATTCCTTTAAGGCCTATTACTAGTGCAGAGCCATTTGAAAAATGGGCAATAGACTTTGTGGGTCATATTTCCCCAATCACGTGTAGAACTAGATCACGCTACATCATCACTTGTACATATTATCTTATAAGGTGGGAAGAAGCAACACCTACAAAGGATTGTATAATGGCTATAACAACAAGGTTCTTATGGGAAAATATTCTTACTAGGTATGGATGTCTATTGAGTTTGACAAGTGATAGGGGCACACATTTCTTGAATGAGACAATCAAGATATTATTGGATGAATTTATGGTTGTGCACCATAAGACCACACCCTATCACCCTCAAGAAAATGGGACTGTTGAGGCCTTTAACAAGATATTGAGCCAGACCTTGAAAAAAATTGTGATGTTGGAAGGAAATATTGGGATGATAAAGTTTACATTTGTACTTTGGGTATATAGGACAGCCTTAAAAGGTTTAATAAGGCCATACCCTTTCATTTGGTGTTTGGCATATAAACAGTTCTTCCTATAGAATTCATGTTACTATATTTGCGTATTGCGTGTGTGGGAGTTCTAGCTGATGAGAAATAATTGAAATAAATAATTAAAAAACTAATATAGGTGGATGAGAGGCATGCCATAACACATTGGATTCAAAATCAGGAAAATGCTAGACAGAAGGCATGGCATGATAGACACATCAAGGACAAGAAGCTCGAGGTTGGGAAGATAGTGCTTCTTTATGATTTAAAGTTTTGAGCCACCAGGAAATCTTAAGGTGCATTGGTTGGGACCGTATGTTATCACTCACATACTTGAATCAGGTGCTTGCTAGTTAGAGGTGCTTCATGGAACATGGTTACCCGATTACTTCAATGGGAGTATGCTAAAGGCCTACTATAAATAAGCCTTCTTGGTGTTTTTAATAAGGAAGTATTTCCATTTAGTATATATTTCCCTTATTGTATTTCCTTTAATGTGTTTCCTTCTTTGTTGTTATGCTTTGTCAATTTAGTTTAGTGTTTTGTGTAATAAGCGTGTTTACGTGCTAGAAGCTGATCACAATATGAAGTGTTTTATGTGCATAGGACTACACATACCCTTGGTGTGGGGTGGTTTTCATTCAAACATGGGTACACATAAGAAAATACTATTACAGGTGATTTCTCTTGTTAAAAAGTGTAGATAGTATGGAAAGGTGCTTGCTAGAAATAAAATTGCTCCTAAAGAAGACCATAGCTGGAAACAAATGAATGAACAATATAACGCAAGGTAAGCTACACTATAAAAACTACTAGAGGAAGGCACAATGGCAAGGTACTTTGGTGCATGGAAGCACATAGAAGGAGGTTTGTAGCCAGAAGGTAGGAAGGTATGCTAGAAGGTTATAGTTTTGGTGTATTACATAGAAAATTGGGAAAATGGTCAATTAATGAGAGGATCGGTGGTAGGTAAAAGAGCAATAAATGCGCTAAATTTTTCCCAACTCTATATAAGGAAGTGATGTGGGTTAATTTCTACCTTTGTGATTACAAGTATTTGAGTGAGCTAGTTATGACCAAACCGAGAAAAACATGTTGAGGTGTAGAGAGTAGTGAAACCAAGCGAGGAGAGAATATTTGTGCATAGAATTGGCTTGTGTCCCCATTTGAGAAGGGTTTGAGTAAATCATAAGCATGCAGAGAGAAGAAATAAAGTGCCAGGGTTGAGAAGGATCTAGGGCATGTGGTTTCGAGCTAGGGCACACGGTTTTGAGCTAGGGCATGGTATCTTGCTTAATGAGACAAAAAAATCACAACTTTATCTTATCATGGCACAAAGGAAAGCATTTGGAGCAGAAGAAAATGGGAAAAAGAATGTAGAAGCGAGGTCGAGGATTTTACCAAAATCTTTTTTCAGATATGCAATATCTAGAAGAAGTAATTATCAGATGGGATTGGGATTCCCATATCCGTAGGTGCAAAATCTATGACTACAAACATTGCACCACCAAGAACAAGGAGGAATTGGATGTATTACTAAATAGAAATACTAACAAGAGAACAGTTGATGACGTGCCAGTTTATGATGATGCTGGAGAATTTTTTTTGAAGAAGGTAGGGGTGTACCAGTTGTACAAACTCCCATACGTTGGAAAAATAAAGAATCTATAACGGTGGCTAATGAGCAGAGTCCATGAGGAATTCTTCTACTTTATTAGGCGGTGGGTAAGGATCAAAACGACCTTAAATACTATGTTGATAGGATTAAAGGGAACATGGTCAGAGGTTAGAAGTGATCTAACTGATAAGGAAACTTTCATGGCCACTAGCAAGGAGTTGGGATATACAAAGGATCTATAGGGGATGGATATTTACAAGTTGATGAAGTAACCTATGATACAGGTAGATGCACATTTACTCACCAAACTTAATGATCAGGAAAGGTGGTCTCAAGTGTACACCATGTTGCACAAGTTGCTAAGAAGATTTCACAAGTAGAAGTTTACAACTTAGGTTGGTACATAGTAGATACAACTATTGAGGAAACGCGCACATGTGATAAAATAAGTTTTGGTGCTATCCTGTTATCACTTGTGTTTGTATAAACCTGGAGTGTCGATGGGCCAAACAATAAAATCTAGGAATACTCCATGGAAAATAAGTCCCTCGCATAGAGGTTTGAAAAGTATCTATGTGAAGGATCAATGATTGGTTCGTTCAAATAAAGGGTGTATTTATGGTATGACCAACTTTGCGTGGCCTTTAAGGAGGAATGGTGCATTCTAAAGGAGTTACCCTCAGTGGTGGGCAAGGTCATGTAGTTCACAGTATATCAACATTTTTACATTGTGTGGTTCATAATGAAGGATGGGACATGGAGTCCCTGGTGCAAACTACCATACACCTTCACAACATGATTCTTCTAGGAAGCAATACACAGGTTTACCAATGCATGCCGGTTAAGCTACAATACGGAAAAGGTAGATTGTGACTACCATACTTTAAGGAAAAATTATGTTTATCTAGGTCAATCTGCCTACATTGAGAGGATTATTTATGATGTTATAAGTATGAAGCTAGTAAGTTTGGCCATTGGGGATAGTGGGGCCATGCTTATCTATCTCTAGCTTAAGCCTAGATTGGAAAAGGGCCAATACATGGAGAATGAGTTCATGCTCCTAGGCCCACCTAAAGGAAAGCATACAATTGAAAATGTGGCAGCTCCAAAGCCTACCTTGACCTTAGAGGAAGATGAGGAAGGAGAAATCAATGAGGATAGTGGAGGTTTGGACCATAGAGGCTGGAGGTAGCCCACTGACAAAGTAGAAAGTGAGCATGTAGATACTCCTCCACAGTAGCAAGGAGACAAGGAAGACTTGGACAAAAGCATAGTCCATGAGGAACACCAGTTCAAGAGGGTGTTCAGAAGAACCAAAACCCAAGGTGTAGGGACATCCCAACCTTTACAAAGTTCACCTCAACTCTCCCTAAAAATAAACACCCGAAAAAAGAAGAGAAGAAAGATGAAGCTTAAAGAGGATGAGGAGGAGTTAGGGGAGAGTGCGCCAGAACCCTGGTTTAACCTAAGGATGTAGAAGATCCCTAGGATGAGGAGATGAGAAATGATTAGGAAGTAGTGAAAGAAGTAGAGGAATTTGTGGGTGAGCCACCCAACATGCCCATTACTACTCAGGAAGGAGAAGGGCCAACTCTAGACCTTGGCGCCTAGGTTCCTAAGGGGCCAAGGAAAAAGAGAGAGGACAAGTGAAGAATATGTTGTCCCTAATATGGGCTATGCTTGAAGACATGAGAAAAATAATTCACACCTATTTTAAGATCATTTTCGGCCTTAAAGAGTTATATGGGTGAGAGATGATGGATCCAGATATGGCTACTACATGCACAAGGAAAAAACTATCCAGTCCATGTAGACTCATATGGACGAACCAGATTTTGATGCGTACGAAGAGTCCCATGTCTCACATAGAGTTAAGATGGCACCATAAAGAAGGAACATAACAATAAAACCTACTATACTTTATGATGAGCAGGTAAGCAATGCCAGGTCAAGGTATCGTTTGAGGTGGCACGGAGGAACATTGATAAGAACACCACCATTCGAGCGCTACGTGAAAATAACAAGGATAATAATGTAGAGATAAAACATTTAAAAGAAGATAAGGAACTATAACATGTGAAGAATGAGGCCTTCGTTAGCATGGCTAAGGAGCTTGGTGATCATATTCTTAAAACAATGCCTCATCTAGAATCTCAGCTTCCTGAAAAATTTCCTTCTACTATGCATTATTTGCGTACTTTAGTCAATTTGGTATTAGATGATAAGCTAATTCAAATGCCCGCACAAAAGGATTTTACACATGAAGTAGTAAGATAAAGGGCCAATATTGTTAGAAAAGTTTCAACTTATAAGGCTTTTCTCCAAACCTTGAAAGATGAGATGAATAAATCCAACCAAGCTCTCAATTTATGTGCGGTGCAGACGTAATAATAAGGATCAAAACTATAGTAGAGGAAAATGAATTTTTAAAGGCAATGAAATATGAAACACTTTGGTGTGTAGAAAGATAAATCTGGTTAAAAAAAAGCATGAGACCCTTTGCAATGGCCTAGGATCCACACAAGGATAGAATTGATGATATTGGGAAACTCATAGTGCGCAGAAGATGGATATCATGGAAGGAATGCTATCAAGTATGGCCAATGTTTTCGGGTGCTACAAAATGAGAAAGAGAAGATCACTCAAGATGAATTGGATGCCATAGCCATTGATATTCCGAGAAAACAAGGAATGTGCTAAGTGACTGGAAGACATTAGAGGCTAAAATCAAAACTAAATATCCAGAGTTAATCCTTCTAGTCAAAGAAGAGGGTGTTGCGGAGTAAATTTCATTCTTTTGTGTAGTGTTTCATTCATTCTTTCATTACTTATTCTTTATTGTTGGAGACATCAGAAATAATTCCCATTACTGGGATGGAAATGTACTTTAGTGTGGGGTAATGTTGAGTAGAAAAAATGTTTCTCTAAGGAGAAGATGTGCAAAGGTTACGCACGTAGGAAAAAGGTACATTTGAAGGCGTGGGAAGATAGGAAAGGAAACATGTGCAAGAACACTTTAGATTAGGACTCAGCCATTTTGTGGATAAGGACTATTTTTGGAGATAACATGCGGAGCACACATAAAGATGGAGAATTGAGCTACATGTAATGGAATTTTGGGTACAAGTTGAGATAAGTGTCATGCATAGTTTAATATAATAATAGGATTTCTACTTAGAGTTAACTATAGGAAATCTATTATTAGAGAACTTACATGTTGCGCATACTATTTTAAAGGCACATGACTATTATCAGCATGTGACCTATTTTTAAATGCGCATGGGTAGTGAAGGGTAAGTCCCCACCCATATAAATATGTATTGATTTGTGTAGTTTAGTGGTGGTGAATTATTGTAGAGTTGTGCTACTAGTTTTGACACGCACATGAATCATAGAGATACTGGTATAAGTGTAAGAAGCTTGTGCATTTTATAGTATTTAATGCAAAGGAGTATATTGGTTGGATAATGGAATTAGACATAACTGAATCTGGTTCTTATATGGTTAATCTTATCATAATTATTGTTTAGTTTGTCTTTCATAAAATCAAAGATCTAGATCTAGTTTATGCAACCGTGGATAGTTTATTAATAATTATGGATCTGAATAGGTTTAAAAATCATCACGGTAACCATCTACATAAGTAACTCTAAAGAGGGACCTGGTTCCTTTGCATGCTTTAGGTGAGCACTCAGCTTAGGCTAAGTGATGTGCCAGTGCACTTGGGTTATTCATAGTAAATTATAGGGTGCATAAAATATGATTTATGGATCTGAAGTCATGATTAATAATAGCTATATATGTATCTAATCTAAATAAGTGATAGTCACATTTCCATCTTATCATCTTGTAGCACAATCATAAACATCAATAAAATCTTAAGTCATTTTCTGAGTAGTAACATTATCTTGTCTAAGTTTGATCTTTGTAAGCTTGTTTACAGGGAAAGAAGCTTTGATCCGTTGCTTTACACGGTGTGCAATAAAACATAATCAACATTGTGGGTACCCTATAAACCCCGCCATATCAAGGTCAAGCTCGGTTGTTACCAATTGAAATAATCAAGAAAACAAAAGGTAAAACCATGATAGATATTCTGGCATGCCCGATGGGACCCTGAACACTGTTAATTTCTTCATTGTATTATCAGTTTGAGCATTGTTTATATTGAATTCTAATTGCCAACGATTGCAGCAATCACCATCAATTCCCTATATTGTTTCCTTAACCTTTTATAATCCATCTATAGTGTTTTTTTATGTTCCCTATTTCTCCTAATCAGATTGCAGGTTGCTTCTTTTTGGAAACTTTATTTTCTAGATTTGCTAAGTGAATGCTTTGGAAATTAATAAATTAAAATTAAAATTGAGTGCTCTCGTGGTAAGTTTTAAATCCATTAGATTAAATTTTTGTCTTGTATTCTTGATTGGTTTTTCTCATTAAAATAAAAATTTCATTTTGGCTCTTAAAATAAAACATTAGCATTCTTATTGCTTAACATAGTTTCATTATGGAGGTGAAATTGGTTGCATCCACTTATTCTTCCCTCACACACAACTGAATCACTATAAAAATCTAAAATGCACTTTAAAATTTCCCACCCAGGTGAAATTGATTGGAATCTCATCACCTAAAAAGGAAGCCAACTCGATGTTACGCAAAGTATAATCTCCTATCTATCGGTATATATTGGCTTATCACCCAACTCCCTTATCATAGAAGGACAATGAACCGAGTGTGTAGGCCCCAATACCACACCTATATCGATAGCAGTACATAGTTGGGCCTCGCATATGTTTGGGTATATCGAGGACTCCACCCTTAAACACACCTGAAAGCATCCCTAGATGACCACTTCCTAGGACCCATGTTAGCCATCTTACACATTTCATTTTTTAATTAATCAAGATAACTATAAAACCACTCTCTGATTGTTCTTGCTTGATGTTTGTAAAACAACACATCCACTTGTTTTCCTTCTTTTTTTGGATTTTTCTATGTATTTTTCTTATTATGGTGCTTACTAGACAACAATCTCATAATCAAATCCCAAAAAACATGTCCACCCAACCAACATATCAATAAAATCTCCCTTTTTCACTTCAGCATTTGTTAGCCTAATGCAACACCAACTTTCATGCTATCAAACAGACACATCTAACCCCTTTTCAGACCCTCAAAAAACTTGGCATGAAGTAGGGGCCAATTATAGAAATATAACAGGACAAAAAAATCACATTCCCCACATCAATATCATAGTCAAAACCTCCCTACACTGGATCACAAGAAGAGGAATACTTCCTTTCTTCCAGGTCCTCAAGCATCGAATTCACTTTCTACAATAGGGGTTACCCACTTTTGAGGAAATGTTAGACTCAAACCCAATTTCCCTTAATGCTTATCTAGTAGCAAGAAATGTTCAAATGCAACCATTCATGCCTCCATCCATCCAACACACCTATAATTCATCCTCTTCCATTACGAGCCTTATTGATCAAAATCAATACCATGTTGTCCAAATGATTATATCCACCATACACTTTGAGTCGATCTGAAACATAAAACAATAACCAACCTTAAGTATCTCTCACCTCTAAAAATTCATTTTAAACTTTGAACGAATAATCAACCATCATCCAACTAGAGGCATATGAGTTTTCATCAGCTCCCACCTACAACCTTCACATTATCTCTTCGTAAAACATCTCTTCTCAAAGAACCCACATCTTCATCAGATACTTCTGTAGGATCCACGCCACCTTTAAACAACGTCACTATTTTTTCATCCACTCCTTCAATCACCTCACACATGCCAAAACATCCCTTGACTCCATTAACCCTTCCATAGTTATGTCTTCCCAAAACATTACTACTCTCATCTATAATATCACTCTGTCCATCCCCACAACAACACCATTGGTTAACACTAGTGTCATTGCTAGTACACATCTTGTTTCATAATACATACCACAACCTTTATAACCATTGATCTCTGCACCCCATTTTGTACCTCAACAAAACATCCCACCATACAGTATCCCACAACAAATTGTTCCACAAGTAGGCACCATATTTCATCGATTAGGCTATGTCTTATTAACAAACACCTACATATTCATAACCTCTTATGCATATATTGATTCCATTGCAATACCAATATGTTCAAACCTCATAACCTATCACTTTGGAGAAAGGATTCCCATCCCATCACAGAACTATAAAAACAACATCCTTCATCATCGAAACATTCCAAACCAAAATCAACAACACATGCCTCAAAGAAGATGGATATCAAGAAAATATTACATCTTACCATGTACTACGGAGAACAACCCCTATTAATAAAATATCCCATATCAACATAACATCTCCCAACATAACACCCCCTACCAATAGAACATTCCGTAGCAAAGATCAAGTGTACTCACAACCCAATCAGTCTTTGTATCATCCAAGCTCATCCCTACAACAATCAATGCAAGCCAATCCTCTTCAATCCCTTCTAAGTTGCATATCTATCCTAGAAGCCACTTCATCAACATCTAAGAATGCACTCTCTTATGATCAAATTTGTAATGATCCCATTCACCCTTCTATACCATATAAACCATATCCACCTCACTAGGAGCTTCCAAAACTTACTAAGTTTTATAGCAAATAAGATCCCCAACAACACATCTATGCCTTTCGTCATGCATGTTATCTAATAGCTCATGATCAAGACCTCATGTTGAGGACCTTTCCCATGTCCCTTGTTGGTCCTACCTTAGACTAGTATAAAAACATTCCATAACACTCACTTTTCTCTTTTGTACAACTTACACAACTGTTCTTAGACCACTTTTCCATAAACATAGCCCATAAAATCACCATCAATGATCTGTACGCCATTAGAAAATTTGAAGATGAATCCATCACTGATTTTGTATCCTGTTGGAGGGCCACTACCAATCAAATATCCTTTACACTACCACAACAAGATTTAATCAAAATTTTGTGTCATGCATATGCCAAATGCATTTCCTCTACTCTGTAGATCCAATCATTCCAAACTTTCGAGGAGGACTTTACCATGTCCCATAAGCTAGAATAGCAAGCCCTAGAATATGGACGAGTAAAAATTTGTCCTAAGAAACAAAAAATGGAGTTCCCATCCAAGCCACCATTTAACTTAGATAAGTCTAAATCAGCCGCCAATGCCATCATGGTCAAATCTACTTCTAAGGAAAAGCCAACCACATAATACTTTCGTTAACAACATAGTTATACACCCATATCGAAACTTATGGTGTAGTTTATGATAAATCACTTGCCTCCAATATAATATCACTTCCACCCATTTGACCCATTGATTTATTAGTTTGAAATCCATTTGGTATCGATATAATGATTTCTATAAATCTTTGTTAGAGTAGGTATTTACCTTAGCTCATGTTCATCTAGGTACGTTATTTACCTTTATTTTATTTATCCTCACCCACTTATGTCTATGGATATTTCTTTTTATTTATTTATATATTAGGGGGATATTATCTAGTTGTTACATATAGTTATTTCACCGATCTATGGTATTGATTAGTTCTTTCCTTGATCTATGGTATTGACTAAATCCTTGGTGTCTAGTTCTCTCCTAAATCTATGGACTTGACTAGCTCTTTGATGAATAGTTATTTCCATGATTTATGGCTTGATCTATGACCCTGTGGTTCTTAGATTGTTATTCCCTTCCTATATAAGCAAGGCCCATTCTCATTGTATTTCATTGAGTTCCATAATAATATATGATATGTTTTCTCATTTGTTCACAAAGGTTTATGTAAAGATATTTTGGGGAATTACTTTCATCTTATTGATCGTGATGTTTGATTAACATCTGTGTTCTTGGCTTGGTATGATCTTGTTATCATTCATTTTATGGTATCAGAGTAGGAGATTACTATTGACATTCGTCTGTAAGTTTTATTTTGCAAATAAATTCTTTGTATATTCATATATTTGGGATTTGGTCGTATTTTTTTGTTGCATGCGGTTTTATGTAAAAACAGAGGATTCCATTAGATTTGGAAGGTGGAAAAACCCTTTGTGTGTAGGAGGTTTTTGTAAGGAAAGATATTTCCTTATTTGGGCAGTGGTACCGGGATGGTTGTTCACAGATTCTACTATTTTGTGAAATTTTAGTTGGATGTGAATTTCTCAAAAACAAGCGACACACCCCAAAGTACTAAGTTATGCACACATCCATTAAAATCCTTAGCCCTTGGTCATATGGTATGGTCGTATGAGGGATTAAATATTGTGATTCCAACTAGTATGTGCTTAACTCTAGCCCCCTTTCATTTTATTTGTGTGGTGAAGGAAATAAAATTTTATTATTTTTATTGGCAACTAAAATAAATAACAGAGCATACTATTGAAAAGCTTGTATCGTTTTATTGGTAACTCGGTTTTGAGTTCTATTTTTGCAAAAGTGCTTTTTTGTGCTCTTTCCATTGGAAATATTTATTTTGATAATTTCACTATAATTATAAAGTGCCATATTGTAACACACACTCATTATAAAGTGCCAAATATGGAGGAGTGTTGTAATCAATTGTGGACGCAATTTCAGTTGAGCCTAACATCCTAAAATTTTGGGAGTTACATTCTTGTATCTATCATGGATTTTGAGAATGATATTATTTTCTCTGAAGTGTGTGGAATTCAAGAGGATATTGTAAAATTTGTGGAAGAAAATAGATCGCTCAAGAAGTAAAATTATCTTCTACAATCACTCATTCATGATAAGGATACACTAATACACTCCTGTAGCAAAAACTTGCTAGCCTACAACATCACCATCATATTGTGGACAACCATGTCCATGCTCCTAGTCCACTTGCAGTTGTTTCTCTTGTACCCACTGACATTGATATGCCAAAGTATCGAACATGTTAGTGATCTTAATGCTCCTAAGCCTGTGAGGCTTATTACTACATGCTCTTCCACATCTGTGCCTATTCCAGTAACACATGTTGTGTATCCTACTTATACTTATATGTATGGCTCTTTTTAGAAGCATACCACTACATTTAGTTCTCACATGCTTCATTCTATGGGCTTCACTGGCAAAGGTATTGGCAAACATTCACAGGGTATTGTTTCCCCTATTCCACATGTTAAGTGGAATTCTCACCATGACATTGGTTTTTGAGTAGATACTTTATTAGGATCACACATTGACAGAGCTTCTATTTTTGTTTGCTTGACTCTTTTTGAGGATCATGAGAAACACGAGTTCTACAAATTCACTCGGGCTTGAGAAATTTGAGATTTCACCTATCGACATGATCAACCCGGCACACATTCGATGTTCCTTTGCATGCACCCATTGTGCGGGAATCTTCTTCATCCATCTCGTGTTGATTTGAGGTGGATATTTGATCACTCATGGTGATGACATAGGATGTAACACCTTGGACAAACTGTTATATTTCTCTTTGCATTACAAGCATTGGCATGTGATTTTCTTGAATGAGGTGTGTTCCCTTGATTATTTAAAATCATGCTTGTTATGGATAAATCATTTCTACTCTTGGACGGAAATGATATGGCTTGCAAGAATCCATTTTCACTTCTTATTGATAAGTTGTAATCTGATTTTGAGAGTTGTAAACTTATCTCTTTTAACTGACTCATCCTTGAATCAATTTCAGTGATCCAAGGAATGTTTTAAATCTTCTTAACAAACTGAATGGTAAATTGACATTCATTAGTTTGAGAGACATAGTGGACTGTACTTTTGTATTTTACAAATTCTATGGTCTTGTGTGAACGTACCTTCATTCGGTTGTATGTTTGTGCTTGGGTCTTTGGGATTGATCTCTGCAGGACATTAATGGTGTAAACGAAATATAGTCTGCTTCATGACTATGAAGGGGATCAGAATCCTAAAACTAAAGGATTATCCTAACAGTATCCTAAACTAGGTAAGAGCACCTACTTCCTAGCTATGTCTACTTATTTGGGTTTCATTCTAACCTAAGCTTCTTATTCTATTTTGTTGGGATGGTGTCCTAACCTAAGCTCTTGTGCCAAATGAATAAGGGAGAGATTACTAAAGTAATGCTAGGCTACTTAACCTAATGCCTAATACTAATGGTTGTGAATTTTATCTAACCTAAGGTGGAAATTACCTATGGAAATGTTTTAAGACCTAAGGTAATTTATTGTTAGACTAACCTAAGTTTTGGGAAATCTATCCTAAACTATTAAAAAGGGAACCTAAGGGTTGTATGGAACTATGGCGATGGTTCCAATGGCATTTAATTGATTTGATTGGGTTAAATGTATGGAGGTACAGCTAGTTTTGGCAAAGGCTAGTTAACTTTAGTGGAGACATACATGGAGGCTTCACTAAAGATGGAAATGCATGTTAAATTAGAAATGGCATTCGCCAGTTTTGGGAGGTGGTGGCAAGGAGAGATAAGTAGGAGATTTGGGAGTAATGGCATTAATGGACCTCAATTTTTATGTGTAAACCATCTTGGAAACAAGGGAGGTGGATTTGTGGGAGGTTGTTTGGTCTTGCATGTCTCGTGAATTTTTTCTCGCATGGAGCTATCTGGTTCTTTGAACCAACAGTTTGACTTCTACTTTGTGGTTATTTTTGGTTTCTCTGGTCTATTTTCGATCAAAGGAATGTATATGAGGCATTAGAAGAAAAGTTGTTTGGTTGTTGATATTTCATGGAGAAGAAAAAGAGTGGGAAGCTCGGCTAGAAGTCTCCTTCAAATTTATAGAGGCACTATCAGGCATGATAGGCTCTATCCATTAAGATTTCTTGCTTTCTTCTAAGTGATTCATTAAAACAATTCTGCTCTCATGAGATATATGTTTGCATGATTTTACTTTCATGTTTTTTTGAATCTCTGTGGTTTTTGGGATATAAATCCACTACAAAGTAATGTTAGCTTTTGGAAACTTTCTCTGTGCAAGTTTAATGGTGACATACATGTGAAACTTGTTTTGGAGTTTCGTGTTTTTTTCGAGCTTGTATTAGAGCTTCGTGCATGTGAAACTTGTATTCAAAGCTTTGTATTTCATTCTGAAACTTGTATTCGAGGTTGGTGTTGTTCTGAACTGGCATTCGTTGCTTCATGTTTGTTCTAAACCTTTATTGGAGCCTTGTGTTTCATTTGAACTTGTATTGGGGCTTCGTGTTTTGTTATGAGCTTGTATTGGAGCTTCATGTTTTTTCTAAGCCTGTATTGGAGCCTTGTGTAGTTCTGAAATTTTGTTCAAAGCTTTGTGTTTGACATTGTACTCGTATTCAATACTTGTGTGTTCTGAACTTGTAGTCGAGTCGATGTGTTTGGTTCTGTACTTGTATTATGAGCTTGATTTTTACTCGTATTCAAGGATTTGAAATGCTTTAAACTCATTTATGGACTGTCTGCTCGAAAGGAACTTGAGAGATTAGTTTTGGTTTGAGTTGGTTGGGTAATCTCTTTTGAGATCTTCTCCTTTTAGCTTCTTATTGGAATGGTTGTGGTACTTCTATTTTTGGAGATTGTACCACCTTCTTTGAACTTGTAAGGGCATGCAAATATGGAGGATAAACTTCTCTCCTTTGCTTTGAGAAAACCCATGTCTTGTGGAAAGCTTGAATGTTTTATCTGAAGGATTATTAGACTAGAAATTGTATCTTGTTGTGGGTTTGGTTTGATATAAAGTTTGTTTGGAGCAGTCATTAACAGTTTTGAGGTTTATGGAAATGTAGTATGCATTCTCCTTCTTGTGATCAATGTTTGAAACAAATACCTTCCTTGTCGTAATCTTTTTTTAAATGGAACTTGGGAGTCTTTGTTGTGATTTTGTTTCAGTCACGTTGGTGGTAAGATTGGGTCATTACTTGACTTAAACATTTATTGGGTTTTCTTACTCTCTTCAGATCTTCTTAATTGATTTCTAGGTTTTATTAGAAAGATGAGTTGAATACCCTAGTGTACTGAATTTTGTATGGAAGGATACATTATCTCCGGTTCAGATTGTTTTGTATAATTGTTCTTTTGGATCATGAACTACTTGCTCTTTTGTATTGAGTTGTTGAAGCCTTGTAATGGGATTTCAGTCTTTTGAGTTCGTGAGTACTTTTGAACTTGTTTAGCTTATACTATTTTGGGTTTTCTATTCCTTGTTGGATTCAGTGAATGAATCTCTGGGTCTTTTAAAGAGAAAGGAATATGTTCTCTTGGGGACAATATACTATTTTTGGGATCTTGTGTACTTCATTCTGAGAATTGAATTCAAACTTGTGTTTAATGAATGGGAATAGATAAACCAGTTGGTAAATATTTGTAAGGGAAACTAGAAGTGTGCTTTCTTCTAACTATGTGTTTGGTTTTGTGTTCTCTCTTGGGAACTAGTTAAAGAACTTCTAAGTTTGAAATAGAAATGGGAATTCATTTGATAGTATAAATGAAATGAATTATTGATTGGATCTTTTCTAATTGAGATCCCTTTTACTATTGTTTGGATAAGTTCATTTGATTGAACTTCTTTGTATTTTGATTCTCTTCTAAGATGGAAATTTCTTTGTGGATTGTTTGGTCTACTTTGTACAAGTCATTTATTGTAATGGTGTAAAAAGAGAATAGTTGAGTCGAGTTATGTTGAATAGAGAATGTAAAATTGTTTTGACCGACTGCCATGCCTGACTGAGTCATACTTCTTTTGGATTTGGTATTGGAAGGTTTACTCTTTTACCCTATATTTTATGAATCCCCTTTTTTGGATGGATTCGAGAAGAGTGTAACCCTGTGTGAGTCTAGCTTTGATTTGTGGAATGTCTGGTTCAGATCTTTGAATGATATCTTCTAACATGTAGTGGTTAGTTAAGACTTGTAGGTAGACTGTTTGGATATTCTATTCCTTCATGGATTGATTTGGAATTCTTGTTAGGTGTTGTCTCTTTAATGTTGAATCCTTATATTGTTATCCTTGAACTGAAGTAGTTGGGTGAGTTCTAAACCTATTTTTGTCTTTTAGATGATTAGTGTATGGGGAACAATATGTATTGATTCTTCTTCTTTGCTTAAGTTGTAGGATGAATCATCCTAATATGAGCTATGTTGTATATAACTCTTTTTCTACTTAGTAAAGATAATTGTGTATTTCTATTCTTATAGAATTATGAAACAATTGGATGACAAGACCTATTGTTTGTTTTAAAGTAATTGATAGGATCAATTAAACCTTATGATATAATGCAGATGTTGTGGATTATATTATGCTCCTTTCTTAAAAGTAAATTCAGACTCATTATTGTACTTCTTATTTGGTTGTTATTACTTATGCTTATTTGTATGATATATTAATTGTTTCATTAAAGCAGAGTTATTTTAATGGAACAATTAGTGGAATGCACTTCACTTTAATGCTTAGTGCTTATCATGCTCAGTTCATTGAACTGACCCATGCTAGCAATTTTTGAGATGGACATCATAAGTGATAAAAGAAGGAAAAAAATTTTATGATGCATTGGCTTATTTAATTTTGAATCTTATGTAAAGAGTTTTGAATCATTCTTGATTGTATTGGAAAATAAAAGTGATGTTCTTTTAAGATCTTAATTCTGATTGACATGCAGAATGTCTAAAATGCATAGTCTTGTAAATGTATATTTATCATCATGAATTGAAAGGTTTTGAGTTGGAATCCAATTTGTGGTGTGAATTATTTTGTACTTGTATGACGGAATTAGTAGTGATATCTTGGTGGTATTCTTTATATCTGGTTGTGTACTTTTAATTTTATCAATTAATAAGTTAGATAAAGGGGATAGTACATTTCCCCCTTATTATAATGAAACTTGTTAAATTGCAAAAGATGTCATTCTCTAACTACACAACTATAGTTTAATAATGAAATATGCTTTGGACATACAATTAAAACTATATGAGTAAAGAAAGATAAAAGGAATAGTGGTTATGATCTTTAATCTTTATACTACGTTTATAAAGTAAACACTAGTTGAATCTAGGTGGATGACACACTTGATTTGGAAAGCTAGGTTGCATTAAGAATTAAACGTTTGATGTTTGTTGTCATGTTTTTGGGATAATTGCTTGTTATGCCATGTTAATAAACATTAATGCAAACATGAGTTAATGAAGTTCTCAATATCAAATCAGAATAATTATGGATATAGAACTTAATGAATATTGGAATTGGGGTTGGGCATGGTTGCTGCAATCTGAATCTTAATCCAATAATAATTATGAATTAATGACCACTAAGGGGGTATGTACATCTTGATGAATCAGTTCTAACGGATGTTGGCACATGCCAACTATAGGACTGTACCCTCAAGAAGTCCTGGGACTTCTCGAGGATACAATGTTACAATTGACATGTGGCAGCACCCTTCCATATTTGTTCAGCTAGATCTACCCACATTTGGACTTGAACTTAGTTTCTCTCTAGGTTAAGTTAGTAACATGTTTAAGATAGGTAGTAGCTTTCTATGACTTAGGGTACCTTAGCACATTCAGTTGACTTAGTAGCCGAGTATGCCCATATACCCTAAGTCGTCGTGAGTGTCTTCCTATAATAAATTATGTTGCTAACCTAGGCTAGGGTCAAACCTTGGGCAAGTGGATTGACAGTAGTCAGTAAAGACCAATCTAGATAACAGTAGAGTGGGGTGAAGGACGTATTCTGAAATGATGAGTATGTCATCTAGGAATAGTAACATGAACAGTATGTTGAAAATATTTGGCCAAAGTATCGCAAGCTACTAGTTGTGTTGTCCTATGTCACCTAGTTTAAAGAAACATGATGTTAGATGAATATTGGTAACAAATATTTAGATAGGTTCTTTAAACAAATCACTCAATACCCAAAATTGGGTAGGAAACCAAGTATACGTAGTATACATCAAGTATTTTATACTTTAAGTCAACATGAGAGATCGGTTGGTAACCAAGTCATGAAATGACAGACTGGTATTATACCGAGTCATTACAACCGCCTATGGTTATCTCTGTTATGAGATTGATTATCATGTAATGTGTGTTCTAAATGATGTTTTATTTAGAAAAAGAACATTATGTTTCGAAAAAAACTCCCTTGTTTCTAAAGTCTTAAAATGGGAATGTTACATAGGAATTCATTGAGAGGACTCTCTGAGACATGACTTCTCTACCATTTAGCCTCTTGTTCCACTTTCTAAACCTTATACATTGTAATGCTTCTTGTTTTGAGAATTTTTCTTTAGCATGTGTCGTATATCTCTCTTGTCTATTGAGAGATTTTGTATATATATTTTTACACTTTTAGCATCTTGACAATATCTCTTGTGGGGAATCTATTTTGGTGAAGTCCGGTGATATTTTTTTAGTGTTCGAGTAGTTAATTTTGGGAAACTCATACAGATCTGTGGCATCACTCCACCCATTCAACAATATGGGAGGGTGTGGTCTTGATCTTGCTTCTTCGGGTTTTTGTCCTTGCCTTGTTACCTTGGATTTTCTTAGATCGTGACACTCTATATTTTGTGTCCTTTCCTTGTTGCTTTGGTTATTATACTTGGATCATGGCAAACCTATTTGCAGTATTTGATCAAATTATGTTTGGTTTTTTTTTCTTGCACTTTTGACATCACTCCGTTGACAATCTCCTTGTATGGAGCTATTCTAGTGAAGCCAAAGTGTCGAGCTTGTTGATTTTTTTGATCGAGTAGTGGATTCAGACCATAGTGCACACCAAACTTCTTTAGCATTGAATAATTTTTTTAAGCCAAGCTTCTTGGGATGCCTTGCAATGGGGTTTTGATCTCTTTACTTTGTTGTTATTGGGTTTGGGTACCTTGCATTGTCCCTTTTTCCCAGTTATTATACATGAGTACCTCATCATGCCTAGTTGTTAGGACTCATACTATGAACATGCTGCTTCTATTTTGGACCCTAGCTTCACTTGAGGGTGGGTGTTAGAGTAGGTATTTACCTTAGCTCATGTTCACCTCAGTACATTATTTACCTTTATTGTATTTATCCTCACTCACTTATGTGTGTGGTTATTTCTTTTTATTTATTTAGATATTAGGGGGATATTATCCAATTGTTAGGTATATTTATTTCATTGATCTATGGTATTGACTAGTTTGTCCTTGATATATGGTATTGACTACATCCTTGATGTCTATTTATCTCCTAAATCTATGGAATTGACTAGTTCTTTGATGACTAGTTCTTTCCATGATTTATGGTTTGATCTATGACCTTGACTTGTTCTTAGATTGTTATTCCTTGCCTATATAAGCAAGACCCATTCTCATTGTATTTCATTGATTTCCATAATAATATATGATATTTTTGCTCATTCTTTTGCAAAGGTTTATGTAAAGTTATTCTTGTGATTTGCTTTCATTTTATTGATCATGATGTTTGATTAACATCTATGTTTTTGGCTTGGTATGATCTGGTTATCATTCCTTATAAGTACCATAGGGTCAATGGTCATGACATCGAAAGGTGTCACACATTCTATAATCTGCTTCAAGAATTGATTGATAAGGGTGACCTTCACTTAGAAAATCTAAATGCACCCCGAAACCAAGGTCTCAACATATTCAAGTATCTTTTCCAAATCACCCCTCTTCCTCTGAGAAACCATAAATGAACACGATTCATACCATTAAGATGATAACTAAAATTGAGCATGTCCCTCCGATTGCTTTATAACCTAACAAAAAAATATGAAGAATCAACACGAAAACTCAATGATTTTGAAACCACGAATATAGAAACCTCCCTATTGAACGCTTTTCTCAAAGTCTCCTATGTTTCCATCACCTACACTTGTAGAGTCTATGATAGAATCGATAAGCTTGAAAGCTGAATGATAGCTTCACACTCGAAGACATACCCACATCCTTTCTAGATGTTGTTACCAACTCCATAACGTTACCCTCTAACATGACTACACCGAACCTGTACCTAGGTTTGCAAATATAACTATGATACCACTTGAAACATTCTTAGCACAATCACCCCTGCCCAAGCCAACCATAAGACATGACCATCCCCAATGTAAAAATAAATAATCCGAAATAAATAGATAATTTAGACCACACTGTTCAAACTTCTTCTCCTTTGTTAGCATTGACTTCAAAAAATACACATAGTTCATCTAAAGTATCAACATGATCTAATAAGCAAGGTGTCATTCAAGTCTTTATAAGTCCTTATTATGATGAAACTTATCATTTTTGTGGTCCTCCTCCTTTCCGTCCTTCATTTCATCCAAGAGGCATACCCACTTTTAGAAATCCTCTTGTCACATCAGAACTAAGACCTATGAGACCTCCCTGGATTAAACATCACTCAGGATCTAAAAACCATCCTTATCTCCCCTCGGATCTGGATCCTCTGCATGAATCTTCTTTTATCATACCAGATTAATCACCCTATCATTATAGGGGTAAAACTCATACATCATACTCCCACCATGAGTCCATATTCCCCATATATTACTCCGTACCGGGAATCCATATATGACCCTCATCTTCTACCTCATATATAACCTAATTATCCTTCACAACCACCACATCCACTTGCTGCAATAGTTAAAAATCCTTTTCATCCCCAAGTAAAAACCTATTTCCAAACAACATGCTTCACCTCTTCCTAAGAAAAATTAATTCCCAGCTACATTCGGACCTAAAGGATGTTATACCACCATTTTGGATAACTTATTATAAGAAGAACCAATCACGTTACCACCTCCCAAGCCATCAGGACACCATAGGTGGAAGCCCTCCTGGTATGACTTTACTACTTTCTATGATTACCATAGAACACAAGGATATACCATAGAGGATTGTAGAGCCTTTCATTAAAAAGTTCAAAATATTAGTAGTTCACTCTTCCTTCCTTCTTACGTAACATAGAAATCAACCTCGATACCTTTAGAAGAGTGTACCCCTAAAGCATATAACCACAAATTCAATGTTTTCCATGTCACCACACACTCACAAAATTACGAAGAAGATCCATCTAGGTCTAAGCAAGATAGATAATTTATTTCCATACCTTCACCTCAAGAATTATCGGCACCATTTGATAAACCTAAGGTCCATTTAATTATCTCTTAAAGAGCCTAATCAAACATCATCATCCAAATTCAAAGTCTCAATACAAACAACATCTCCACTCACTATTTTGAGGAAAGTAGATATTAAACAACTACACCAATCCCTCGTTAGGATGTCACTTTATGAACTTGTGCAAACATCACCGAATCAAAAACATGCCATGTTAGAATCCCTCCAATCCATCATTGTCCCAGCCAATGATCCACCCCCTTTCAAAAATTTTATAGGTTCCCTAAAATCATCTACTACCATCTCATTTGAACCATCTGAAATTCCCTCTCTTAGACTAGAGGATCATGACCTACCACTTTTCATCATTGCTCAAATCAATGACATATCCATCAAGAGGGTCATGATTGATAGTGGTTCCACCATCAACATCATATCATCCCTTTCCTTTGATCAACTCAAACTACCCAACACTATTATTTCTCAAACTTTGATTTTGTTACGCTCTTTCAACAAAACTATCACACCTACTATAGGCATAGTTATACTTCCGCTCAAGGTCGGTGTTAAAATCTATCTCGAACTCTTCTACATTATAGAAGGAGAGTTTTAGTACAACATGTTACTAGGATGCCCTTGGATATGGACCATGTATTGCATTCCTTCCACCCTTCATCATTGTCTCAAGTATGAACATGAAGGATAGACACTCACTGTCCCTACTGATCTAAATCCATTCGTTGACTGTTATATGATGTATCACCCAAACAACATTCTTGTACCTATGTCCATGCTTGAATCATTTGATCAAGAATCTACTAGCAATTTTATCCCCTCTTCCAAATTACTAGAATATTCTTCTCTTGGAAAATCCATAAAACACATCATGCTTTGGGAATATCACCTCCTCATGCTTAACTCTATCCCTTCACTAAAAAAATTGGTTTTCCTAACAAAAATACCCATGTATGACCCTAACATAGGAGATATTATCTCTTATGGTCTCACTTATCTTAAAACCAATCTTGTCTATGGAGGATGTGAGCATCCCCGCCTCACATTATCAATCCACATCACACCACACCTTTCACACTGGATTTAAAATCCCTTGATAATCCAAAATTCACTCATATGTATCTCCATCACTTTGCATGGAGAGGATTTGGTCTTGGGAATTATGAACAAGGGACCCATGATTATCTGGTTCTACTTCCCCTTAAACCTCATGAGAAAATTGGTCTAGGTTATAAGAACCCCCTTCCTGTAGCATGTGAATCCAATATATCTAAACCAACTTCCTCCACAATTATTTCCAAACTAGAATCACCACCCATAAACCCTCAAGGTTCCATAAACACAGATGATGTCATACCTATTCCACCTAATATTTTTTAATCAATGTTATATCATTGGGACCACTCACATATCAATCCTAACCACTCCACTAAATCTCTACCACTTGTTCATCCGAAATGGTTGAAGAAGACTCACCAACCATATACATCCTTTAATGTTAGGACAACAAGGATATCCTATCTCATATGGGAGCTGAAGATCGTTACCTTAAAAATCTTTACCACCCAAAACACCCAATATTATTAATGAATCCACACTTGATATTAATTTAGGAACACTTCAGGGCCCCCACATAGTCAAGGTCAGCCAATCCCTTGATCCATAAGAATTGAATGATTTTACCACATTCCTAACAAAATATAATCAATCCTTTTCCTGCTCATATAGTGATATTCTTGGGATTGATCCCAACATTGTAGTACACAAAATTGTCACATATCCTAACACTAAGATGGTCAAACAAAAGCTCTGTAGGATGCACCCACGTATAGCTATCTTTGTCAAGGAAGAATTGTAGTTTCTTTTATCTTCCAATTTCATCATACCCATTGACTATCCATAATGGGTCTCTAACATCATCCTAGTAACTAAAGCTTCAGGAAAAATTCATATCTGCACAAACTTTAGGGATCTCAATCTTGCTTGTCCAAAAGATGATTTCCCTCTGCCAAACATAGATCAACTTGTAGACCTAACAACCAGCCATGAAATGATTTCCCTCATGGATGGATTTTTGTTATAATCAAATTCTTATCACCCCTAACGATCAACACAAAACCACCTTTATAACCCCTTAGGGAACCTTTTGCTACCGCATCATGCCATTTGGTCTCAAAAATGTTGGGGAAACATACCAACATGTTATGATGTACATTTTCCATAATCTCATTCATAAAATTGTTGAATATTACGTTGACGATCTCCTTGGGAAATCTAAATCACGGAAGGATCATCTCAATGTCCTTGAATCAATCTACACCCATATCATCCAAATATGTCTTCACTTGAATGTTGCAAAATGGGTTTTTGGTGACCTCACCAAAAATTTTATGGATTTATCATATCTCTTCATGGAATTGAAGTCAAGCCTGCAAAAGTTAGAGCAATCATTAAAATGCCTCAACCCTCTAAACTCAAAAAAGCTGTGCATCCTACAAGGAAAACTACAATCTATATGGTGTTTCATATCACACTTTTATGACCACTATAAACCATTTCACCATCTACTCGCAAAGACATAATGTTTTATTTAGATTCCAACTACTAAAAACCTTCGATGAAATTAAACAATATCTGTTATCACCACCTGTACTTATGCCACCTTGTGAAGGGGAACCATTTTATCTCTACATCTCTACCTTAGAGCATTCCCTAGGAGCCATTCTCGCTCACCATAATAATCAAGGTTGCCAACAATTCATGTAGTACATTAGTCGTATGCTCCATGAATACAAAACATGCTACTCTGAAGCTGAAATTTTTTGTTGTGTGTTGTACTTTGCTACTTCTAAACTATGACATTATCTCCTTAACCAAAAAACATACGTTGTCACTAGTTTTAATCCACTTAAGGCCATGCATGCTAAACCCTACCAAAATGACCACATAACTCGATGGTTGATTCTTATGACTGAATTTGATCTTGAAATAATATTGAAAAAGCATATTAAAGGTCTAGGCCATTTTTATCAACTCATTGAGGCACCTCTTCCAGATAATCAGCCACCCCATGAATACTTTCCTGACAAATCTATTAATACCATTAATGAATCTGATGATTATGAATCAGACTTCTTCCCTATTAAAATGACCCTCTTCTTTGATGAGTGCTAAATGTCAAGAAGGTGGAGGGGCTGGTGTTGTCATCATACCACCATGGAATATTCCCATTCCCTTTTCGTTCAAACTCAACTTTGAATGCACTAATAATATGACAAAATATGAGGCCTTAATCATGGGTTTAACTAATACTATTCTCCTAGGTGTCCATGATCTAGAAATCTATGGAGATTCATAACTTTTCATTAGTCAAGTCAAAGGAGAGTATCAAAGTGTAAAAATGATATACTTCAAAATTATAAGGCTATTATCAACTTTATCCTTGATGAATTTGACCATTACACCATTCAATCCATTCCACGATATTCTAATATATTTGTAGACACCATGACATCTCTTGGGTCTCTCGTCCCTTTTGAAACAAAAAAATCAAAGGATAACACTAAAATTTCTATAATGATTCAACTCTTGGATCATTCTTCACATCAAAATGAGATACCATCCATTGATGTCATTGACAACAACTCACCTGATCTTTGGTACATGCAGATATATGATTACCTTTCTAAGTGTAAAATCCCATCAAATCTATCACAATCGATAAACGATAATTTCTCCAATGCGTCAACCACTTTGTTTTCATAGGTGGTATCCTTTATAAATGAAGTTTTTACAACATACTACTACGATGTCTTAAATCACAAAACTTACCAAAATCAATTGAAGAAGTCCACGACAAAATCTGCGGTGGCCATTTTAGTGGTAATGCCATCGCTAAATGTATCATATGGCTAGGTTATTACTAGCCTACAATCACTAAAGACTGTTGTGTGTACATAGTGAAACGTGTTAAGTGCCTACTCCATTTCTATCTCATTCATATCTCTAGTTAAGACTTAGAACCCACAAAATATTTGTGGCCTTTTTCTCAATAGGGATTGGACCTCATTAGCGCAATCAATCCAAAATCATCTCAACAACATCAATTAATCATTACTACAATAGAATACTTCACTAAATGGGTTGAATCAATTCCCTTGACATCAAAAAAATATGGCCCTATTGTCAATTTCATATATCAAAAATTATATGCCATTTTGGCATCCCACATAAGCTCATCACTGACAATGGAAAATCCTTCAAAAATAAGGAAGTCAAAGATTCAAAGAGATCTGCAACACTTTCAACATCAAACTTAGCTTCTCCTAACCATACTACCCTCAATAAAATGGACAACCTGAGGCCTCCAACAAAACACTTAACAAGATCCTTATGAAAGCGTAAATGATGGGATAGAACCGGCATTACCCAAATCCCATTTTCAATATGGGCTTATCGAACCATCATCCACACACCTACGGAAATACACCTTATTCAATCATTTATCACTCTAAAGCCATTTTTTCCCTCAAAATCCAAATCCCATCACTATGCGTATCTCTCAAGGATTTTATCCTTGACAAAGAATATCACCAGGACCGTCTAGCAAAACTCAAATTGTTGGATGAAAAATGTCTAACAACTCTTGAAAATCATCAAGTCTATCAACAACGTATCAATAGGGCATATAATAAGCATGTTAAGGAACATGACTTTAAAATTGGTGATCTCATGCTTAAAGAAAATCAAAACATGACTACATTAGAGTGGAGTAAATGTGGAAAGTTTTCCCCAATTGGATTGGCCCTTATGTTATCACTCACAAAAAGGGTCGGGGATCATACCACCTCCCTTCCCTTAACGGGAACCGAAGTGGAACCCTTAAATGCATTGCACTTGCATCCTTTCTATTATTGAGTATTTTACCATCATGACACTAGTTTTTAGTCAAATCTTATTCATTCCACCATTATAAACAATAGCTACCGTTGTACAAGAATCACTACACCTATCCACCAACATCACAAACATGGGGCATGTGGATGAAGGTTACATGTGCATTTATCCCCTCCTTTAAAATAGATTATCAGGGTCTTCTACCCTCATCTTAAAAATGAGATAAATCCATTGGATGCTAAAAATATCTTGCTATAATAGATTGATCCCTTGAAGGACAACTATTTACAAGAAATGTAAATTATCAAAAGAGTAGACTCGATCCCTCAAAGGATAGCTACCTATCAAATCATGGACCGATCCCATGAAGGATGACCATTCAAGTTAAAATAATAAAAAATGTAGACCATACCCTTGAAGGATGGCTACTCATATATATAAGGCTTCCCACATCGATCAACCTTCACAATACAAGCATATAGGCAAGCTTCCCGCATTGATCAATTTTCTTTTAAAAGAAGTTATAAAAAGATGGGGCATCAATTCTCTATAAATCCGTTGAAGAGGAGAACCCTTTTCCCTTATAGCGGCATGCATCCACATGATCCCCTTCTCTTTTCCATTATTCTAGAAAAAATACATTGCCCAAATCCATTGCGATTTTCCTAAAAACTGTCTATTGATGGTTTTTATTTAACATTTTGAAAGGCTACAAGTGCAAGTATTAGCTCAAATCCATTATGTGAAAATATCATAAATGGGGAATTCACTCTTGATTAGGTCATTAATTTTAGTGTTAACTATTCCCTAAACTTCCCTAAACCATGTCAGTGCAGTAGACCCTTCAGAGAGCTTTCCGACGACTATAAGAACATGAAAAACAGACACTCGGAGCTCAAGATATGTCCAGTCAAATTTTGGTCAACCGGAAGGTCAACATTGGTCAACAGGTCCATGGTGACGTGGATGCATGCACAAATGGAAAAATGGATCAATAAGCATCAGGGCAAGTGGCAAAAGGAGAAAAATGTAATTTCATATTACCTTGTAATTATTTACTACGCATTATTTCCAAATGTCACACATTATGCCGCAAACCACATATATTAATGTTCAAACATTAGTATTAAATCTGCTATAATTCTCCTAACCACCAACCCCATTAACCATGTATTATGGCAAAAATCCACGTAGTGGATAAGCGGTGGAAGAATCCACGTGGGAAGAAGGTGGTGAAGCGGTGGTAGGGCGAGTTATGCTCACGTGGTCCTTTGACCACTATGTTAATGCGTGGGAAAAGGCTTTAATAAGCCTTAAACAATTTCCATCCCACCATATGTGGGATTTCCCCACTTCAAATCCGCCCAATGTGGGATGTTAATCCCATTTCAAATGCTAAGCGGCCAATATGGGATTTTATCCCTATTAAATATATTAAAAATGCATTTAAACATGGGATTAAAACAAAAGAGGTGGCATAGGAGAAGGAGGGGGGGATTTGAACCATGCATGATGGGGTAAAAGGATAAGCACCCAGTCATTGCACCAAGGAGCTCCAAACAATATAAGACGAGCTTAGTACACTTTATAAAAGGAGGACAGTTTGTGTAAAGGAGAAGGAGGCAGTTCTCGAGAAAATGCCATTTTGAAGGCCTTGCACTCAGATTGGGAACTTGGAGTAAAAAGGTGAAATGGAGGGAATTCTGAGATGATTCCAAGATGTAATATTTGATGTTTTTGTTGATTTTTAACTTATTTTTGGAAGCTTTGAATGTAGTTTTTAATAGGGATCTACAAGACAACTAGTTGGAAAACATGAATTTCAATGCACTACAGTCCGACAAGTGACTTGGTGTAAACATGAAAAGTGTTTGAATTCAAAGATGATATCAGATATATGATTTTTTTCATATAATGTTTTTAAATATTCATTTGTAGGTGTTTTTCTAACGTGATTGCGGGGAGATCACATTGTGAAAACACTTTGTAGGAGCCACGGATCGTTCTTGGGACGCTTTCTACTATTTTTAGAGTTCTTGGGACATTGATCAGCTCATTTTCAAGTTTTGATTCATTATTGGTTGTTTGTAATAGATTCTATTGTACTTACATTTCAATATTATTAATGGATCGGTTCAATCCGAACACAGGGACGTAGGAATTTCTGAACCCTGTAAACAATCTTGTTTATTATCTGAGTGTTTTCAGTTTTGATTATTTATTTGTTACCCAAGTTTTCGCACTTCTATGGATGAATAATAATCATAATTTAATCAATTTTGAAGTTTAGAATACTTAAAATTGTTTAAGAAAATCACGATCTTTGAAAACTTTTAAAGTGAAAAAAAAAAAAAAAAAAAAAAAAGACAACACACGTTTTCGAGATCAAGCTTGGTATCGAGCTTGATTAGATTGTTGGCTTCTAATTTTGTTTGAAAATTTGGCTTCAGTTTTAGTTTTGATTTCAGTCTTCAGTGTGCAAAAATTTTGGGGCTTGTTAATCTTCTTTTGTAGTGTGCAATTTTGGAAGTACAGGTTGTGTTTGCAGGAACCAGGAATCATGGGCAAGTCATCCAAACAGGAGCAATTGGATGAGCTTGAAGCCATAAACCGTCAACTCCAAGAAAAAAACTCTTTCTTCAAAGATAATTTTTATTCCTTGGAAGAGGAAATAGTGCGGTTAAAATCTAAGCCACAATCCTCTATAACCAAGAAATAGGAGTATGTCAACAAGATGCTTGAAGAGAGCAAGAAGTTGATGGGCTTTGTTAAAGAGTTGCAGGAAGAAATACGGACCAAGGATGCCCTCTTGGAAAAGCTGCAACAAGGTGAACACAAGAAGGAAATGCCTTCCAAATCAGATGTAGGTACTATGATAGAATGCACTATAAGTTGTTCACATTTTAATTCTTCCTCTCATTCAATTTCAGATATTCCTTTGGGTCAGTTTGAAAAACACACTAAGGGAATTGGGTCTAAGCTAATGGTTAAGATGGGATTTAATGGAAAGGGCCTTGGTAAAAATGGACAAGGTGATGCTAACCCAATATAGGTACAGGATCAGCCTCGATTTGTAGGTTTGGGTTATTCTAGTGGGAAAATGGAAATTGGAGAAAGTTCCAAAGTAGCTGAAGGAAGACAAGCTTCCAACAACCAAGGATCTACACCACTAGAATTGTAGGATTCTGCCATCAAGAGGAACAATGAAAGGTGTAAGAAAAAAATTAAAAGAGGTAATAAAATTCCAAGGTATTCCCCTCTCGGTGGTCTCCAAGGTGGCTTCCCTAAACTCGCTATAGTATCATAGGCCTAACTCATCTGTTGTGGCACCCCTTGGGAAGCTACATGATCTACATACAAAGTAACATCAGGGAAGTTTGTGATCACCATTTCAATGTACTAATACCTCTCCTTCCGCACAAGATTATAATGTGTTTCAAACCTTGTCGGAAGGAGGTCTTTCCCAATTCCCCTCTCTGTCGAGACCATCACCGATAGCTCCATGCCAGAAATAGAAGGCCCCATGATCCCCAAGGCTTTCTTGAAAATATTTATCTAACTCTTTTACCTATCTCTATCTTGGAAGAGACCTCTATAATATGTGCTTGTAGCCCATCATGCTCTACAATCAAACCATATATCTCTCTAATAAGATTATCTCACACTCCCACTAATTCATCCTACTCTCTTCGAGTGACATCTTTCTCTACCTCTGTTATGGCCTTCTCATTCATCACTATAGTAACATCTAGAGATATAAAAACACCCGGGATCAATCCTCTCCACATCTACCTTACCTCCATCCTCTGTTGGATCCTCCGTTCAATAATGCACTTGTCTAACCGATTGGGATGCCCTCTCCACTGCCTTCATCCTCTCAAAAATCATCAATGAATGGGACCACCAAGCAGAAAAATCTGGGGTGACCCCCGCATCATCAATCGATACCACATGACCATCCTCATCTAGACCCATCACACCTAGCTACTCAATGATAGGTACAAGAAGTACCACAATAGCATGTGGGGTGTCGATATCCCTATCCTCCCACCTATACAGAACTAGATCCTTGGGTATATCATGAACCAGGTCGAACTATCTCATAACCTAACTAAAGTGGATCAACTCATCCTCTCTGGCTTTGCATGGCCCTGGACCCAGATTTCTTGTTGTAAATATAATAAATCCCACAATACTCTAGTCAATCATGACAACCCACATATGACCGCAAAATCATGTCACTAACATGTAATCTAGATATCAAGTCTCTAATAGGTAGGCCCCTTGGCCTTCCTTGCTCTACCAAGACTCACACCCTATCTCATGAATATTGGGTACTTCACATCAATAACACTATGCAATCTAGATGGGTGAGCAATGGTGGTGTGCTTGTCAGGCCAAACATTGTATTAAAAATCCAACATCAATCCCATAGCACTTGTCGATCGTCCAAGACCATAACTCTTTGTATGTCTATCCTAACAAAGTATGATCCCACTCAAAGACCGTGTGGTACTCCATCATCTTTGTAACTACCCTCGTCATCATCCATAGGAATTTTCCTTCTCCTAAATCTAGCAAAGTGCAAAACATGAAATTCCCAACATCATCATAGTCATCCATGGGCACCCCACTCTCTCAGACTCATATAGGGCTTGATAATCAAAATATTCCTAGAGTATCTCACACCTCAGCCCTCATATCCATATAATAGATGCATGGTATCTTGTCTCTCTAAATCTGAAATACAATAGATAGGCTCCCCCCTAACTGGTAATCTAGTAATATGATGAACAACCTATAGGGTAATGGTCATCTCCCTTGTAGGCAGCCAAAAATTATTGGTGGAAGGATTACACCTCTCTAACAATGTAAGTATCAAGCTATGGCACCTATGAATCCACTTGTAAAATATCATCCCACGAAATCCCACAACCTCCAAATGGTCCCAATCATCATGAAAAAAATCCTCTCTGATCTAATCTAGCATCAAGGGGATATGGTTTGAGATGGTCGACTAAGCATTCACCTGCAATAAAAACACAAAAGTAAACATTTGTAACATCATAGAAGTTTTGAAAAGTAAACACTTGAAATCACAAAATACCCTCATGACATGAGTCTAACATTCACATGTGTATACTATAACTCTAAAAATTCCAAAAAGTCAAAAATATTAATCAAAAACCATATCTTTAGACTTAAAACACAATCTAAGATTTTCCCAATCTCCAACAATTCCCTTGTTTTAGGATTCCATGCCTACATTACCCAAGAACATGTAATTCTACCCTTTGTATAAATGTTTCATGCTTCTAAAAAGGTCTTAGCCCTCAAGATATTTTGTTACAACAACATAGTCACAACATCGGTACTTGCCATATGTCTATGGGAGACGAGCCCTTTGGCCTCCATCACTTGGTTTTCTGCTCAATAGCTTTACTTGGTTAGGGTCATATGTCTATAGGTATCGAGCCCTTTAGCCACCTTGTTAATTTATCCTCTGAAATTTTCTTTGTACCTCCATAATAAGAGCAAGCCTTTTTCAAAACACAACACAATGGTGATCACTATATTTTACTATAGTAGACTCACCCATGTCAACATAATTATTTTTCATCATTTTTGTCTAGCGAATTGTCAAAAATTACCAGAAAAAAGGGGCAAATGTAGACACCAAAATGTTTCATGCCTTGACTCAGAAACACTCACGATCGATAGCGCCACATTTATGACATTACGCCCTCTTAAATCATATTTAGTTAATTAACTAATCACACACCCTCACATCTAAATTATTTAATTAAATTAATTAATTAAAATAATTCCCCTTACACCTCACTATGTTAACTAAGACACCTCATTAACCACCTAACCACCTCTAAAACCACCTTCCTAAAAATCACTAACTTATTCCTAACCAACTAACCTTCTAAAATCACTAACTAACTAAATATTTCAAAAAACCTAACCCCTCTTATCCTAACCAAGTTTGTTTATGCTTTTTTTTACCCTCCTCCCACCTTAACTACTTCAAAATATGCCATATCTAGTTCAAAATTGGGGAAAATCACCCACCTAACTAATTTAGTTAGGATTTCCAAAAAAATCGGGATATTTTCCCGATCGTCGGTGATCTATAAATATGTGCATTCAAACCTCTTTTGGGGAGGCATTATGATGTTTTTGCAGGTACATTTTTCTTCATTATCAATGTAGCAGAGATCAATACATCCTTCATTAGTTGGCACCAATGTCACGTTGCTCCTAATTCATCGAACCCATCATCAAATCATTCGCTATCACTGTTTAGTCATCTTCTTCCATCCATCCACCAAATTTTCCCATTGTGCAAGGTAATATGCTCATTTTTCTTTCCTTAGACACTGTTTGTAGGTAATGTTTGTTTATGTATTCATAATATATCATCAAAGTTATGAATTTACCTTAAATGATATCTTGATCAAGTTTCTTAGCTATATTTTAATAAACTGTTAAAACTAACAACAATCACTAGTGATTTCCTTGATTGCCAATGATTTACCTGAATCGCCAATGATTCCTATGTTACTTTTTATTTTTAATGTTCTCTCGCATAATTTGATCAAATTATCTTGTTTTTTCTTATTATCTACTAATCTCTTGTCCAAAGTGTTGATTTCGGATGGCATTAGAAGGCGACATTGGTGCTTTTCCTATCATTCGACATCCACTCTACTAGAAACAATACGAGATCCTCCACGATCTTGAGCTCTACGCGATCCAAAACACATCCTTAAACCATCTTGAGGCTATCTTTGCAACAACTTAATATATATATGAGGCTTGAAGCATTCTCGGATACATACAATGAATCTATAAGACTCCATGAAAATTTATCATAAGTATGAGTACACTTACGAGATTGCCTTAGACTTATCAAAAGACCTCAACATATCACCACAGTAGAAGATCACAGCCGCATTAGTATATCTAGCACAAACACTACACTTGCTCACCTTTTTGACACCCCAGAGGAATCCTTTGACTTCTTTTTTGAGGATTACATTTCTATTCTTGATTCTGACACCACTATAGGAGAGGAAGAAATAATTGATTTTGTAGCTTCTAACATATCTAAAAATTTATACACAGACTAGGAATCTAATTTATGGATCTGAATTCATGATTAATAATAGCTATATATGTATCTAATCTAAATAAGTGATAGTCACATTTCCATCTTATCATCTTGTAGCACAATCATAAACATCAATAAAAGATTAAGTCATTTTTTGAGCAGTAACATTATCTTGTCTAAGTTTGATCTTTGTAAGCTTGTTTATAGGGAAAGAAGCTTTGATCCGTTGCTTTACATAGTGTGCAATAAAACACAATCAACATTGTGGGTACCCTAGAAACCCCACCATATCGAGGTCAAGCTCGGTTGTTACCCCTTGAAATAATAAATAAAACCAAAGGTAAAACCATGTTAGACATAGGAATTGTCCATGCTTTGGACTAAACAAAACATGTATATGTTTTATACGGGCTACTTGATTCTTAGGCATTATTTATGATTTGTTAAATATAGAACATGTTTATGTTTTATAACAGCTAGTGGTTTCCACCCATTATTTAAGCTATGTTATATAAAGAATTTTTTTATGTTTTAAATGGGCTAATGACCACTAAGCATTATTTATGCTTTATTATATACAAAACATGTTTCTGTTTTATACGGTCTAGTAGATGCTAGGCATTATTTATGACATGTTATGTACAGAACATGTTTCTGTTTTATACAGGATAGTGAACATATTCTCTTTTCCTTCAATGGTTGTAACAAAGGCCACAACATGGTGTTAAATTTGATGCCCGTTTAGACATTTTTTTATTTTTTTTATCCTTAAAATAGTTACAAATATTTGAAATAACTGTCACATATAAGTTGCATATTATATATATGAGTGTCAATTTTTCTAGAGATTTATTTATATATTAATTATATTAAAAAATATTGTTGATGAAAGAATACTTGTTTAAGATCACACAAGGAGTCCACGCGGGATAGAAGGCCCGAACTAAGGGTGTGGAAGGAAAGGAAGGACCCGTATGTGGAAGGCAAGTTCATATTTCAGGAATTAGCTGATTTTGAGCATGAAGACCTAGATGGCATGCAGAACACATCAACAATGCAAAGACGTGCGCGCCATGCATTGTCTATATTTGGAGACGTAGTTCAAAGCATTTATGCATGAAGACAAGCTAAAAATAGAATTGACACTTCAGTTAACTACAACAGGACTATAGATAGTGCTTGCATGTGTGGTTATGATTGTAAACAGTGTGTGGCTATCAATAGCATGCCACCTATTTCTGGAATAGATAAGTGGTGAAGGGAAAGTCCCCACCCTATATATATGATGTTAGGTACATAGTAGAGAGTGGGATGTATGAGTGTGAGAGATATATATAGAGAGAGAGATCTGGATGTATGGAAGGAGATGTATGTATGTGTGTAATAGAGAATATACGCATATGATTGAACTATTGTATCAGTTCCATACGCGCATTGGTATAGATTGACAATACTGTAAGGAGATTCTGTATTTATTAATAGATGGAAGACATTGGCTGAATCTAAGTGTCATTCTATGTATAGTTGAGTAGTGCATATTATTAATTCAATCATGATTACTGTTTAATCTTGTTCTTTCATAGATATGAGTGTAGCATGCATTGTGGAATGATGGATTAGTTATGAATCTATATGTTACTTCCTTCATCATGTTAACATCTTGTTATAGCAACCCTAAAGAGGGACTTGGTACCTTTGCGCACTTCAGGTGAGCACTCAATCTAGGCTGAGTGATGTGCTAACGTGATTAGGTGTTATCTAGTAAATTATAGGTTACATAATTGGTTTCGTTTTCGGACCTCTTTTCAATTGTTTTGAGGATGGTTCACAATGAATACATACCGGTTATCTCTAGCAAGTATTGAGGAATGGATACACGGTGCGGAGGAAGAATATGTGCGGTGGTTCAGCAATTGACTGAGTTTAATGCACATACTTGGGTAGAACATAACCTATATGACATATTATATGAGATTTTTTTCACTATCTTTCCAAAGAGAAATATACAATTGGCTTTTGCTTATGCATCTCAAAGACATTAGAGGTATCACACACTCGTCTAGACATAGGTAGAATTTCAGGCCCTCTATGATGCTAATCTGATCTGGACTCACATAGTGGATACGTGGTTTTACGATGTTCTAAATAGTTATATTCTGGAATATTCAATTTTGACGTACTCTTGCCTAGAGGTAGCTGAGTTCTAGTTTTTACGGTATCCAAGAGGAACATATTTGCAAGGTATTCCACTGGTGATCAAGATCTTAATGGTAACTTTGAACCTGGAGAGTAAACCGATGGCTAACTAAACTTCGCCACATGCGGGGTAAGAATAAGTTTGGTTTAAGATGGCAGACCTAGCGGCAGAGAAGCAAAGAGAGGAAAGGTGGTTTAAGTATAATGAGGTACACAAGAGGGAGATAGAGAAGCAATGTTTTGTTGTAGAGAGTATGGCATGGAGGAGAGAGATGGCTCGTGAAGGATTTACAGCTCATGTAGAAGACGTGGAGCCAAAGCATTAGGAACTCCCCCATCTTGGAAAGCATGATAGAGATCCCCCTCGGCCTCACATGGAAGTGTGCTAGTAGAGACTACCTAGACCATGGGTGTGCATCTTAATCCACCTAGTGACCTAGCCCTTGCACTTGGTTTTTCAGTATCTAGTACAACAAGTAACTAGAAAAATAACTTGGGAAGTAGGAGAGTAGGAGTAAGTTAGGGATCAAGTACATCAATGGTAGGACTAGATGACTTCAATGTCATTTGGAGGAGCATTCTTAGGTGCATCATCTACATAGAATGTGAGCACGCAGAATGTTGGATTCACCTATGGAAGTGGAACTACCTCACAGGTACTATAGGGGTGCAGTGACAATACTACTATTAGGGCACGAGGGGAGTATGTCTATAGGCCCTATTCTAACTACATGTGGTAGATCAACATGTATATGTGGTTCTAGTTCTAGTCAATCGGTGGTTCTGGAGGCGGAGGGAACACTTTGGAGGTTTTGAATCGGTAGTCAAGGCCCACAACAACCACAGAATATCTATATGGAGATGTCTCTTCATCTCCTAGAGTATATAGGTATAGAGGATCGTTGTCAAACATGCGCATATGTGTGAAATCTTGTGGCACACTAAAGGGATCATGAATAATGAGTGAAAGGTAAGTAAATTTGCCACTACATTATAGGGGTGCACACACAACTAGTATAGTAAATTTAACCTTGATCAAACTTGTGTGGATTATGCAGCATTGAGAGATGCTTTCTTGAAAGAGTTCCATATACCTGAGTTTGAGTAGAAGAGTATAAGTGTGCTCAAGGATATCAAGCAAGGAACTACTGAGAGTGTATGTGAATATGATACTCATTTTAAGACACTTCTATCTATGTTGTCTTATGATATTCACGCTACCTAGCATGTGCAAAGTGGTTCATTAGAGGATTGATTACACCTTTTAGAAGGGTTTGTCACATAAGACATACACTGATCCATGCAAAGCATTGGAAGTAGCTTTACATGCTGAGGTAGTTAGGAGCATTGACACTAGCGTTAGTCCATTCCTAGAGGCACATATTACAGCTATGGAAAAGTAGTTAGAGAAGCTATCAAAGCAAATTCAACCCATGAGATGCGCTCAGAATTTGGTGTACAAATTGTGAAGTGGAAGGTCACACCAAGGATAGTTTCCCTTACAAATTTGTATGCTCATTATTGTTGGACTGTGAAATTTGTCATTTGAATCATGATGCTAGTCACTATCCTTTGTTACAGCGCATGATAAGGAAGAATGTATCTTGATTTTACAAAAATTTAGGTCCACGACCCATGATACTAAGGATTATCAGCTAATTGGTCAGATCCAAGATGATATAGACCTTAGGGTACGATATACAAGTATAACAGATAGTTCTAAGGGTAAGAATAAGCACCAAGATCGGGATCATAATCAAATGCACTATGATAGGAATGAGAGGCACTTTGAAGAAAGTTGTGGAAGGGGACGTGGATATCATGGTGGATATGGAGGATGAGGCCATGGTGGAGGAAGAGGTGAGTTCCCTCATGGAATATGTTATACATACGGATCTCGTGACCACTATAGGCACGAAAGTCCTCAAAATATTACATGTTCTTTCTATAAAAAGAACCATAGCTATGATGAGTGCCCGAAATTATATGAGTATCCGAGTATGAAACATAAGCAAGAGAACAAAGGTGTTAGGATGGTTAGAATCTAGCACATGGTAGAGGATCATTGGATGCCCAAGATAACCGAAGGACCTAAGGAATTGACAGTGAAGATTACTACATGTGCCAAGCAAAGACATGTAAGAGAGTCATTGCACAAGAAACCTACAATCACCAAGAAGGAGGTTTTGCATGCGAGGTACTCGAGATCCTGCTCATCAGAAGGAAGTTTACCAAGATACCATGGAAGTGCTAAGGAATCTTCAAGGTGAGATATAGTACCTAAAGGAGAAAAAGAAAGCATCAGAGATAGTCCAAACTGATATTGATGATCTACAAGAGGTGTGAAAGATGTTGTGCTAGGAGAACATTATTCCACTATTAGGAAGTTGGTTAAAAGGGAACACTCTACCCGCAAGTCTTGAGACTGGATGAAAGATTCTGCATGTAAATCTTCCCCTGATAGCCTTGACTATGACAAATAAATTACTCTAAATGATGTTGTGGATGGGTGGCTGATAAGTAACATATTGATCGATACTGGTGCGGAAGTAAATGTGCTTACAATAGATGCATGGGTACAAATGGGGAGGCCTTCATTGCAACCATCATCTAATGTATTGTTTATGGAAAACAGACTAAGGTAACTCCTATAGGAATTTTGAAAGATGCATCTATAACTATACAAGGGGCCGGGTTCATCCTTTGGTTATTTTTAGGTATTAGCACTTACTGTAAGTAGACAATTTTCTAGCCCGCTTAGATGCCCTTGGTGTTATGCGAATAATGCTAACTTGAGATTAAATGAGGGGTATATCAGCTTTGAAAACAAGGAGAAAAGGGTTGTGATACCTTTGTGATGGAAAGTCTACACCATATGTTGAACCTCTAAGTGAGGAGGATTTAAACAGAGTCTATATACGCACTATTTAGGACACAGAGGTCAATGAGCCATCAAAATAAGGTATCCTACGGTGAGAGCATTCTAATTCTATTAGTGATACTACAAGTATTTCTTGTGATAATTGGGCTCATGGTACATATGAATTAGTAGGACATGTGGTGAAAAGTGCGAGTTTGTACACAAGAATGGTCTTCGTTCAATTCAACGGATAGGTAACATGGTACCTTGGTATACAGGGACAAAAGATATTCCTTCCTTTCTAAGGGAAATGGAAACATAGTGGAAAAATCAAGTTAAAATGAGAAATATGTTATTATATACAATGCGCGGGACAACAAAGCTACTTTGGTGGGTGGGTAGTCCACAGAGATAATCTTATAAATTAGGAAGAGATTGGAGTTGCTTTGTCTACTAGGTTTATAAGGAACAATGCACCTACGCAAATCTACACTTATCATGGTGATCAACCTGTTCAACATCACATTCAGTAGTGTGAGAGACTCTAGATAACAGGATAGGAAGCATTACCACCTTCACTCTAGGTGCATAGATTTTATTCTACGCTACAAGGATGCACACGCGCTTGGTATGTATATGCAGAACTACATCGAGAAACTAGGAAATGACACGATTTGATTACAGGAATGATCCAAAATTTTGAATACTTCTTGACTAAACCTCATGTAGCAGAGGCATTAAAATTTGTCAAGCACTTAACTATGGGAGATAGTGCAAAATCTGAGGAGCATATATAGGAATTATTCGGTGAGGTAGAGTTTGGAGCATGTTTTGAAAAGGAAGAAGAAATGGACTCCATACTACTTGAATGTGCTTGCCTTGAGAAAGAGAAAGGAAAGATGGTTTACATCGTGGATGATGAGGAAGTTGAGAACCTAATATTGAACATTCACATGGGGTGCACGAGGTCTTAGACAATATAGACAAGGATATGCACACCTACCATGAACCCATGAAGACAAAGAAGGTGAATATAGGTTCAGAGGCTAAGCCTAAGGAGGCCATAATTGGAGATTACTAGTCAGACTCAGAGGTAGCAAAGATCATCGAGTTACTTAGGGATTATCAGGACTTATTCCCTCGAGGATATCATGAACTTAAAGGCGTGCATGAATCACTTGGGGAAATGAAGATCAAACTTAAGGGTGGTGCATGGCCAGTTAGAAAGATACCTTACAAAATGAATCCTAATTTACGCGAAAAGGTAAAAGAAGAAATTGATAAAATGTTGAAATCTAGAATTATCAAGCCCCTTGATGAGTCAAAATGGGTTAGCCCAATGGTGATCAGTATCAAGAAGGATAGATGGATTAGGATATGTGTGGACTATAGGGAGTTGAATGTTGCATGTGTCATAGATCCATTCCCTATGCCATTCACTAAGGAAATACTAGAAGGAGTTGCAGGGCACAAAATTTATTCCTTCACGGCCTAGATTTTCCGAGTATCATCGAGTTAGGATTACTCAGGAGGATCAAGAAAAGACAACATTTACTACCGAATGGGAATAAGTTACAATACTATGATGCCCTTTGGATTTAAAAACACACTTGTTGTATTCTTGCGCATAGTTTTTAGGCATTTAAGGATTTTATTCACAACTTCTTACAGGTATACCTAGATGATTGGACAATATATGGGCTTATGAAAGATCATTGTGACAATTTGCACTTAATGTTTGAATGATGTAGACAATTGAGTATCTCTTTGAACATCAAGAAGTGCATATTTGTTATGCCATTTGGGATACTATTAGGACATATAATCTACAAGGAAGTTTTGCTAGTTGATCCAACCAAGGTTATAGTCATTTTAGGCCTGGAAGCACCTACTAGTCAAAGTGAGGTGCGCAGATTTTTAGGTCATACAGGATATTATATAAAATTCATAAAAGGGTATGCCAAAATTGTCACACCCTTAGAAGAATTACTGAAGGGGAAAGGTATATGTTATTGGGGAGAACCGCAGAGTATAAATGTGAGATATTAAAAGAGAAACTTACTACCGTGCCCATTCTATGCTTTCCCTCATGGGATAAACCATTTCATGTGCATGTGGATGCTTCTGGTATGGCCATTGGTGTTGTGTTAGCTCAACTGGAAAAGGTATTATAGATCATCCAATCTATTTTTCTAGTAGGAATCTAACTCCCGTGGGAACGAAATTATAAAACTATAGAGCGTGAAGTATTTTCAATGATTTATGTATTATAAAAGTTTTGACTATACTTGTTAGCAACACCATTTTTGTTTTATACAGATCACATGGCATTGAAATACTTGGTAAACAAGCCCATATTAGAGGGGCCCATATGCAGATGGGTGCTCCTATTTCAAGATTTTGACTTCATAGTTATGTTGAAGCTAGGAAAAGAAATTCTATACCATATCATTTATCTCGAATCAATTCGGAAGAGGATGCACAAACAATTGAAGAAAAAATGTCGATGCACGCTTATATAGGTTACAACACACACCCATGGAATTAGAATACGTTGTTTTCTTTCTACGAATAGGTATAACACCAGAAGGAATGAAATCATTAGAAAATAAGTAGCTTGCTATACGTGTGACACTGTTTATGTTAATCAGTGGTGACCTCTACAAGCTAGGTAGAGATGAAGTATTACAACGTTGTGTATTAGAACATGAGTATAAGGATATCATGGAAGAAGCTCATGGTGGTATTACAAGAGGCCATTATGCAGGTGATGTGACTGCCTGGAAGATCCTACTTGTTGGATTATGGTGGGAGACATTGTATAAGGACTGTAAAGAATATTGTAAGGCATGTGATCATTGTTAGCACCTAGGAAAACTAGGGCAAAGAGATGAGATGCCTTTGAGACCAATTACTAGTGCCAAACCATTTGAGAAATGGGCCATTGATTTTGTAGGACCTATTTCGCTAGCCACACGTAGGAATGGATCGCATTATATTATTACTTGCACATATTATCTCATGCAGTGGGTAGAAGTAGCACCTACTAAGGACTATACAGAAGCTACAATAGCTAGGTTCTATGGTAGAATGTTCTTATGAGATATGGATGTCCCTTAAGATTGACAAGTGATCGAGGTACACACTTTTTAAATGAGACAATCAAGATACTATTAGATGAGTTTATGGTTGCACACCATAAAACTACACCTTATCATCCTCAGGAAAATGGAACTGTTGAAGCCTTCAACAAGATTTTGAGCTAGACTTTGAAAAAAATTGATGTTGGAAGAAAGGATTGGGATGACAAAGTATCAACTGTTCTTTGGGCATATAGAACAACTTACAAGAGATTGAACAAATCCACACTATTTTAGTTGGTGTTTGGTACAAAATTTGTTCTCCCTATAGAATTTATGTTACCTTCTTTGCACATTGCACGCGCTAGAGGTCTAGCTGATGAACAGGATTTAGAAGAGTGTATCGAAAAGATGATTCAACTGGATGAGCACCAAGCCATAGCAATATGGAGTCGGAATCAGGAAAAGGCTAGGTAGAAGGCATGGCATGACAGAAACATAAGGGATAATAAATTTGAGATTGGACAAATGGTACTCCTTTATGAATCAAATTTTTTGTGCCATCCAGGAAAACTCAAGGTACATTGGTTGGGGCCGTATGTTATCACTTCTATACTTGAATCAGGTGCTTGTCGATTAGAAGAACTTGATGGAACATGACTACCTAGTTAATTTAACATGAGTAGGCTGAAGCCCTACTAGAAATAAGTCTTCTTGGTGTTTGTAATAAGGGAATATTTCCATTTAGTTTAGTTTTTCAATTTTTTATTTCCTTAATGTATTTCCTTCATTGTCATTATGCTTTGTCAATTTTGTTGTTGTTCTTGTGTAATAAGCGTGTTTGTTTGCATGAATCTAATTATAGTATGCAGACTGTTTATGCATAAAGGACTACACATACTTTTAGTGTGGGGGTGGTTGTAGTTATCCAAGAAAAATACTATGGGAATTGAAAGGTGAAAGTAATAATCACTACCAAAGTGTGCTTTAAGTCAAAAGATGATTTCTTCTCAAAATTGATTAAGCATGGAGATGAATGAAAGAACAAAAGTATAACATGAGGTAAGTGGAGGCCATGTCATCTACTAAGAGAAGGTATAATGATGAGGTACTCGGGTGTAGGAGCACATGCTGTCAAGAGAATTTTGTGACCAGATGGTAGGAAGGCACACTAGAAGGTTATAGTTGGGTGTGAAGATGTACCACATAGAATGAACGGATTTGGTCAATGAATGAGGGGATATTTGGTAGGTGAAGGAGAAATATATGCATCAAAATTTAAAAAAATTGAAAAATTTATAGAAGGATGGGATGTGGATTCATTTTTACCATTGTGACTAAGAGTATTTGAGAGAAGAGCCAAGTGCAAAGAGCTGAGTGATTGAGTTAAGGTGTGAAGGGTTTCAGACAAAGCATGACAACCATATCTATGTGACAAGAATCTTGTGTCCCTAGTGGTGAAGGGTTTGATTTAACTAGGGAGATAGAAAAGGGTTCGGTTACAAAGTTTCCACCAAAGGCATGATTGAATCAAGCTAGGTTTTATTCGTAAAGTTGTAGAGTTGAAGAGGAGACATTTGCAAGGTAAAAATGACATTGAAGAAGGAATCTATAGTAGCAAGTAAAAGGAAAGAAGAAGGAAGTCATTAAGGAGGAAAAAATGGCACCGAAGATCCATTTTTAGAGATGTAATATCCATAAGGAGTCATCTTCGAGCAAGAATGGGATTCACCCATTAGAATGAGAAAAGAGAGAATATAATCACACAACTTCAAAGAATAAGAAGGAGCTTGATTCCTTGCTCACTGCTAGAATGAACAAGCGCATGACGGAGGACATGTCAGTATATGATGATGTAGGTGAAAATATTTTGAAGAGAATTGGGGTCTACCAGTTATATGAGCTTCCATATTTTGGGAAGTATGAGCCCTTGTATCAGTGGCTCATGAGCTAGGGTGCACGAAGACTTCTTCTACTTTGCAAGACGCAGAGTTAGAATCTCATCTACACTTGTCTCATCAGTTATAGGTCTGAAGGCCACAAGAGAAGATATAAAAGGTGATCTTGTAGATAAATCCATGATTGTAAAGACCAAACAGGAGTTGGGATACTTGAAGGGTCTACGTGGAATGGACATAGATAAATTAAAGAACTATCCAGTTGTACAAGTTGCAACCCACCTTGTTACCAAGTTGAATAATTAAGAGCGATGTTCTCGGTAAATACTATGTGGTTGCATGTGGCACGTAAGATGTCAGAAGGGACAATCTACAACATTACAGGCTATATTGTAGAGCAAATAGTCGAAGAAGCATGCATAGGAGGGAAGATCAGCTTTGGGGTTGTTCTACTATCACTGGTATTTATGGAGATCGAAGTATTAGATAGATTGAAGGAGAATGTATGGTAATACCCCATGGAGAAAAATTCCCCAAATGGAAGATTTAGCAAGTACCTATGTAAGGGGGCCATGACAGATGATGTAAAGTAAAGGGTAGAGAAGTGGTATGATAGGCTCCACATGGAATTTGGGGAAGAGTGGCACATCCCAAAGGACCTACCAGTAGTGGTAGGGAAACAAGTTTAGTTTTTGTATATCAGCATTTATGTATCGCACACTTCCTAATAAAAGATGGAGTCTAGAGCCCTTGGTGCTAGTTGCCTTATGCATTCACTGCAAGGTATTTTCAAGTATTTGTTCATATATTTACAGACATGTGCCGAATGGTATTCAATGTAGCTAAGGTAGACTACAATCACCATATCTTTGAGGAAGAAGTATGTGTATCCTAGAAGAAGTGCTTATATAGAGAGGATCATTTCAGAGGTACTGAATATCAAACCAATAAGTTTGGTTGTAGTAGATGTGGGGGCAGCATTGGTGTATCTCCAGCTAAAGCCAAAAATGGAGAATAACAAATATGTGGAAGGTGAGTTCACACTTCCAGCACCACCAAAGGGAAAGCATACAATGGAGAACATCCCAGTGCTTAAGCCCATAGAACCAATTGAAGTGCAGGATGAGGAGGAGGAGTGTGAAGATAGTGGTGGTTTGGAGCATAGGGGTAGGAGACATCCTACAAGTAAAGGTGAAGTTGAGCATGCCATTACACCACCTCAGCCATAAGAGGGGGATGATGAGGATGTGAATGCAGTCTAAGGGGAGCACAAGTTTAAAAGGGTATTTAGGATAATAATGATCCAAGGTGCTACTCCAACCACTATGCTGAAATCACCCGAGACTCTCCCCAAAGAAGAAGGATACCGTGCGAGAGAAGGAGGAAAATGAAGTTGAATGAGGAGGTGGAAGAGTTAGAGGAAAGCGCGCCTAATTATCCTATACTTCCAAAGGACACAAGAAGAATAGGTGAGGCATCAAAGGAAAAAGAAGAGGATGAGAAAATACCAAAGGAGACAGCTACAGAGGATGTTTAGGACATGGAGACACAAGTCCCTAATTTGGAGGCTAAAGTTCCTAAGAAGCAAAGTTATAGATGAACAAGTGGAGAGCACATTCCACCGGCCATGGGGTATGTAGAGGATGTAGGAAAAATTATCTCGTGCCCACTTCTAAAGCATGATAGCGTAGAAGGATTTATTAGGTGGGAGTTAATGGATGAAGATATGGTGACAGTGTGCACTTGAAAGCAACTATCATGGTCGATGCACACCCACATGGATGAGCCTAAATTTGATGTGTGTGAAAATTCATGCATTTTGAGACAATGAAGAAGGCACCTCAAGCTAGACACATGACAAGTAAAGCCTATTGTCATGTCAAATGAGCAAGTTAGCAATGCATTGGTGAAATTTTCTGTTGAGGTGGCTAGAAGAAACATGGACAAAGATGCCATGATCAGAGCACTACGCAAGGAATTGAAGACAAAGGACGTAGAGATAGCATGCATAACATAGGAGAGGGACTTCATGCAAAAGAATAATGAAGTGTTCATAAGCATTGTAGAGGAGATTGGGGATAATGTAATCAAAGCAAGGCCACACTTAGAGGCCAAGGTACCACAGACATTTCCTTCAGTGATACACTATGTGGGAAAGTTGGTGGACTTGGTACTTGAAGATGGAACTCTACATATGCAAGTGCCAGAATGCTCTAAACAAGATGCCAAATGAGAGAAAGCATCTGTGATGAGAAAAATTACATCTTATGAAGGGTTATTGCAAGCATTATAAGAAGTATTGAAGAAATTAGACCAGGATTTAAATAATGCATAGCTCCAAAGGTGTTTATCAACATCAAGACCCTTCAAGAGAATAACAAGGTCCAGAAAGTGATGAAAGATGAGACATTGGGCCGCACAGAAAGATTATCAATGGTCAAATAGAAGTGCGAGGCCCTAGGAGCAAGCGGCCCAAGAGCCGCACAAGACTCAAATTTTGGAAGATCTTAGAAAGCTGATTGCACAAAAGATTGACCTTTTAGAAGGAAGAATGACATCAATGTCCAATGTTGTGTTGGTTTTGCAAAATGAGAAGGGAGAAATTACGAGGGATGAGTTGGAATCCATTGTTGTGGATATCCCAGAAAAAGTAGAGCAAGCACTCACTGACTAGTAGGTATTAGAGGTCGAAATAAAGGAAGAGTATCCCGATTTGATACTGCAAACTGATATAGAGGAGGTTGCCTAATAACCTCATATAGATTCTTTATTTATCTACATTATTTTATTCTTATTATTTCCATTCTTCTATTCTTTCCTTCAATTTTTGGACATAACCATTTTCGGGACAATGAGATTAGTGTGAGGTAATTTTGATCAAAGAATACTTTTCTAAGATCCCACAAGGAGTCCACGTGGGATAGAATGCCCGAGAACCAAGGGCACGGGCGATAGGAAGGACCCACATGTGGAAGGAAAGTTTAGATTTTAGGACTAAGTCGATTTTGAGCATGAAGACCTATATGGTGTCCGAACACATCAACAATGCGAGGCGTGCACGCCATGCATTGTCTATCTTTGGAGAAGCGGTTCGAAGCATTTATGCATGAAGAAACCTAAGAATAGAATTGACACTTCAGTTAACTGCAAGAGGACTATACATAGTGCACTTGCATGTGTGGCTATAATTGTAAATAGCGTGTGGCTATCAATAGCATGTGGCCTATTTCTAGAATAGATAAGTGGTGAAGGGAAAGTCCCCACCCTATATATATGATGTTAGGTACATAGTAGAAGAGAGGGATGTATGAGTGTGAGATATATACTGAGAGAGAGAGAGAGAGCTGGATGTATGGAAGGAGATGTATGTATGTGTGTAACAGAGAATATACGCATATGATTGAACTATTGTATCAGTTCTATACATGCATTGGTATAGATTGACAATATTGTAAGGAGCTTCTGTATTTATTAATAGATGGAAGACATTGGATGATTCTACGTGTCATGTTGTGTATAGTTGAGTAGTGCATATTATTAATTCAATCATGATTAGTGTTTAATCATGTTCTTTCATAGATATGAGTGTAGCATGCATTGTGGAATGATGAATTAGTTATGAATTTATATGTTACTTCCTTCATCATGTTAACATCATGTTACAACAACCCTAAAGAGAGACTTGGTTCCTTTCCATGCTTTGGGTGAGCACTCGGTCTAGAAATTTGAGTGATGTGCCAGTGTGACTAGGGTGTTATCTGGTAAATTCTAGGCTGCATCAAATATTAAAAACAATTAAGTATATATAGTATAATTTAATATTTAATTTATGAACAGTGTAAAAGCAATATTATTTTACAAATTTTCAAGGGCAAGTTTTTCTTATAATTCACCACAGAATTTATTCAATCATACTATCAAGCTTATAATCAGTGAAAATATAAATCCTCCCAACTTATATTTCAATAATATCATCATAATATAATAGAGTTATGTAGTACTTTCATAATAACATATGTATGTATATATTATTGACAATGTTAAGCAATACCATCATAATAACATTTTGAAAAGATAAATAGTTATTTAGAATTTTCTTTCTCCAAATATTTGATGCCCTCTACCACATTCAATCCCTGAGACACTATTTGTGTTTTTTTTTGTACAAATCGGCCATCAACCATTTATATTTTTACAATCTTTGTGTCCAATTTTGTCCCTACCATAATTTTTCAAGAGGGTTTCACTTTGCACCTAATGTAATACAAAAAGTGTTTTTAGAATTGTATGAAAAATTGTTTCTACTCCAAACCTTTTCTAGGTATCTTATTGTTATTCCCTTGACTATATTGCAATGTTCCTTTCCCCAAGTGAGTCTTGGATTCAATACTGATTGATATTTTTAAGTGAATCTGTTGATATCTTTTTAACACCAGTAGAAATGAAATTTTCGGACCAGAATCCTAGTTCAGAGTATGGTGATAATAATTTTATAAATTTTGACAGGCCACCTTGTGGGTTGACAAATTTCATACCGAACTTGAATGACATCTTCCTTTTATATGTTTTTTTATCCCATATATAACAGGTCCTAAATATCCAAAATAAGTAAATAAATCTTATCGTTACCTACTATAGGAAGTAAAAAAATTATTTTCATCTGGCCGATTATATCAATTACAAATAATTGAAATAAACAACATTTTATCTTATGGCTATGATTACCAATTGATATTGCGGCTTGGATTACACGCCTTTGCATGTTGTTCGATTTATTGATGCAAGAGCTATTTCAAATAAACAATCATCAATTCATAATCTATTTCTTGCTATTGAAAATGTGAGCATAATGTAATTGAAATAAACATTAATCAATTCATAATCGATTTCATGTTGTGGAAAATGAAAGCTTAAATGGATAAACATAGTGGTTTCTATGGTGATATGGTAAGAACAATATAATTTTTCTCATTCTTATAATTAAAATTTAGTGCCCGCTGAGGCTACGCTTATATGCATTAAACCACCCTTTGGTGGAAAACATACCTCGAGATATTGATGAGGACTTATGACCGCTAGGATATGACATCATTGGTTGAACTATACTTAGGGGAAAACCTTTAATGAGGCTAGTCAAGTGCTACTTTTCATACATTTGAGCTAGATCAATTCATATGTAGTTTTTTTATGATGATGTTGAAGCCAAAACAATGTTAATGCAATGTAAGTAGTCAGTATGTCGTAGTGAATCAATGAAACATTGTAGACAATATACAATTTTAAATCAGTGAGATATTGATGAATGTAAGGTTTTTAGTCAAACCATTACTATATTGAACATGGATGTATAGAATTCGCTAAGATCTATATACTTTGTTTTAAATTGCTATTATAGCTTACAAATGAATTTCCTTAAACTTTTTCTTCGAAACTATACCAAGCATATAAACTAATGTATGTTAGTTATCATTTCCTATAAATTTATGGGCCTTATAAATAATTTTGTTGTAAAATACACATGGATATCATACCAGGTTATGAGTGTTTATTCATGATGGATACCTCCGTGCCATCCATGGTTACATTGTCTATTTGTTAGTTGTTTGTATAATCATTTATTGTATTATAAATTTGTGGGGCTTATTAGTGGTTTTTTTTGTAAATTCACACAATTAACATACCTGAGTCGAATGGCATATTTGTGGCCAATGTTTCTGCGTCCTCCACATTTGTAATCTAAATTATAAAAACATAATTTTGTTAAAAATTTGAAAACCATGGAAATTGAAGATAGAGCTCACAAAACATATTTATAAAATGATTGAAAGTAATTCAACATGTTGAATCTGGTAGTGTAGCATCACGGCGAAATAGTTATACATTAGATTTTATAGCGTTGTGGTTTATCGCATAAACAATAATTGTATAAGTTTCATATTTAAGTTAAAATTAATTAAACAAAATCACTTGTTTGAAACATTGCTTGACTATGTGTCTCAATAATAAAAACAACAGATATTTTGAAATCCACCAATGCACAGAGTGCGACACTACCACCATAAAGAACTAGTACTAGATAATTTTTAGAACAACATCGAGTAAACATCTCATCCCAGAAATCATACGATATTTTACAAGGAAAAGGATGGACGTTTCCTTGTAGGAAAATTTCACGTGCAATCACCTATTTTTGTGATAGTTTATCCATCCAATCCCTAGTGACCTCTTCTCTATAATCATCATTATTTTAACAATTGTGTACACTAGATATTGTGTGCATAAGACAAAATTTTGAATATCTTGTTACAATCATGGAGTCTATAGCATCCATCCAAAATTGATACTCCAATGTCTTTAAACTTTTCAATGTATCTTTGTACCATGTATCCTATAACTTTTAAATAACCAATTGGTATTAGAACAATAATAATACAATCCAACACACTAGTTTTGGTAAATGTTAGAAGCTCCATTATTACTGTAGCCTCTATTATCACAGCTTGTTTTAGGAACCAATCACAAACATGGTGACATATCATCCAGATTAGTCTGGAGCTCACCCAAGGTGTGTGTAGGTGTCGAGCCCCTCCTTTATGTGAGATTCATGAGAATGTTCTTTCTTACACGGGAATGTATTACAACTAGAGGGTAAACACACTCATCCATGGGATTCAAGATGTAAGAACTAACTCCTAGCCTAATGCATTACAAGCATAGATTAACATGATCAAATAAATGAAAGTGTAATAAACACATGTATATCATCAAGAAAACCTGCAACACACACATGAACATAAGGGAAATACACATATCAAGATCCATCACATAAGTGATGAGGCGAGAATATGTTGGATTAATGTATAATATATAATCTCATCTTACTCTCCCTTTTATTAATTTTGATTGAATTTTGTGACTTTTAGTTAATCCGATATGAGTTAGATTGTAATTTTCGTCTTTTAATTGATTGTGATTCTAATGCTTAAAATATCTAAAATTCTGACGAAGTGTGTGTTGAAATTCAGTTTTGTAATAAAGCGAGTCTAATCATCGAGGAAATGAAGCAGTGGAATTCAATATATTTTTAATATCCTCTATTCCTACACAGCTTAGTTCTCGGGAAACTCTAAGATAGTTCTAGAACTCCAACACATAGTCATCATTAAATTCCGAACTTTTGGGCTCAGTTTCAAAACTCTAGTATTTAGTTCCAAAATTTTTGGACTTATTTCCGAAACTCTTAGGTATAGCTTCGGAACTCTCACGGTGTTGATCCTTAATGATTTCCTATGGTTTTGGAACTTCTCTAAAGTTCCAGAACTGATGGGAATTATCTTTCTAACCACATCCGAAGATTTTGCATCTATGACCCTTTCAATCAGGAAAGGATGAGAAGATTTCTGAATGCAGATCCAGGGAGATTTATCCTATAGCTATCTGATCAACCGCAATCCAACTCAACATCTATTATGGGCATGATTTGATTTCATCATAATCGTTGAGACAGTTGTGATTACAAAATGTATATAAAAGTAGACCTGTAGTAGATAGACTAGATATATAGAATCGATATAAGATAGATATAGAACAGAGAAGAGAAATAGACTAAGTACTTAGATCCAATATGTTTGTAATACCGAATGTTTTATCAATAAAATATCCATTCCTATTTGAGAGAATTATGAGTTGTCAAACCCTGATTAGAGGAGGAGCAAGGGCACACTCCCCAAGGACTAGGATATTCATTTATTTGGTATTTATATTTCTTCAACAAATATCTTAGATCTGTTAATTTTGTATTGTTTTAATTCTTTCAGTCAAAATCTGTTGTATACTTGTTCCTATAGGTGTTTAGATAGATTCTTATATTTCTTGCAATTGTTTTCAAGCATTCTAAATTGAGTGTGTTTATTTCCAACAACAAGTGTGTTTCCATTCTGCATAGTGTGTTTCCTTTCAGCAAAGCTTTCAGTGTGTTTACTTTTAGCAAGTTTTCATAGTTTGATTTAAATAAGGTTTTACCAAGAAGTCCTTAAGACATTAAAGAGATCCCCAGAAAATACAAAAATAACTATAATCAACTACTAGATCGATAAAATTACTCTTGTTGCATATAGCTTTAGACACACCCTTGGTTTGATATGACATCAACAAGAATTTTATTAAATGAAGGGAATGATTAAACCCATCATTTTTGGTGCCGTTTTTGGGGACCACTAGTTGGAACTTTCTAATTAAGTGTTAGCAAGAGCAAAAAAACATACATCTAGTGGTTGAAGGATCTTCCCTACTATATCAAATAATATATAAGTAGACCAAGATACTCACATGGTAGATTCCTCCCAAAACATCCTCTAGTCAAATTAAGGAAATTGATCAATAATTGGAGGCACCATCATCCCCTATCAAACAAGAAATAGAATTTCCAGTTTTGGAATTCTTAGATCAGTCACCTGAAGGAAGTGGAACTTTTAGGAGAAGGATTATCACTCAAGATCCATTTAGGGTGAGCTTTTATTCTCATTTAAGTATTCAACCTCATACTCCCGATTTTTCACCTTCTCCAAGGCATACCGCTTACCACATTGATTCGGAGGAAAATTTGAAAATATTTTTAAAATGGCGCAAGAAGTCGAGAGAGAGAACACGATAGGACCTTTACCTATCCAATCCAATTGGGAGATGATAATACATCAATGAAAAATATCTCACCTGCACATTTACCCACATTTAGAGGGATGTCATATGAAGATCCTAACCAATTTCTGTTTGAGTTCAAGGTACTATGTCAAACCTATGATTATAAAATAGATAATAAAAAAATCAAGTTGTTTCCATCCACTTTGAAGGATGTAGCAATGAGGTGGTTCATGGGATTACCATCCAACTCTATTAGCACTTGGGCACAAATGGAGACCGCCTTCCTAGATAAATACCAAGATTATTGTAGAGGGAGAAATAGGAAGGAAGAATTCTTCAAAATCAAGCAGGAGGATGATGAAAACATAGAAGACTATTTAGATAGATTCCTCTTTATTAGCAAAAGATGTGGATTTTGCTTTCTAAGGAGTTAAGTAAAACCATTTTTCTTAAAGTTTTTGATGACGAATCTAGAGAATCCCTTAACTTGATAGGAGGTGGAGACATTGATCGAGATAAGAGTGAATGGAATTAAAGAGATTTATAGAAGTTATTCCGAGAATGAGAGGTGGACCTAGAAAAGGAAAATCAATGAAAATTCTGAATCCAGATATGAACAAACTAATGGATGAGTTAGCAAACTTTAAAATAGACATTTTAGTGTAATTAACCTCTACTATGGATGGATTACAAGCTAAAGCAAATTCCAAAACTGAACCATTGGCTATGTATTGTTCTAGATGTAGGAAGAAGCATGCATTAAGAGACTTTCCTTTAGATAAAATAGAAATGTGTCTTATCTATGAATCTAAAGAACATGATACTTATGTTTGTTCTTTACTTCCTGTTATTAAGAATCAGCTTAAACAAACTAGTGCCTCATCTACAACAAAAGAATTGAATTTTGTTCAAAGACAACCTAACCAAGGGTAATTTATGCCAAGATCATTCCCTAATCCCTGGACGATGCCATGGGCTGCTCATCAAGTACCACAACACCTGGGAAAACCACCTTGGGTATCTCAACCAACTTCAAACCCTCAAGATTGGGCAAATCAAGCTTGGTATGCTCAGGGACATCAACAAACATGGGATGGTCAAGGAAATCCTTATGCTTGGTCACAACCTAGATAGAACCCTAGTAATTGTGCTCAAGGAAGAACATATCCAAAACAAAATAAACAAGCCATCATGGCTACAAAAATTCACAAACCGAGAATGTAGTCCAAACACAAATGTCAAGCAACAAGTAGAAAATCTAAGAAACAAACAAACAACTCTGTTTATGGAATAGAACAGAAAAATTAGTTGATTTACATGCTATGGATTGTAAGGATATTCAAACTAGATGGGAAAATCATTAATAGTCCACCCCCTTGTAATCACCGAAATGAAAAAAGAAAATGAAATTCCTAATACTATTGTTCCAAAATATAGAAAGAAAATAAAAAGAGCCGATATAGCAACAATATTGAGACTCCATTTCTAGAAAGATTCAAATAAGCTATAGAAATCAAAGAGTCGAATTGGTACAGAATTAAGTAAATTGAATATTGAAATACCACTTTATTACAAGCAATTAAGGACATTAGAATTGAATGCATTAATCAAAATATTATGTCTAAAAAATCCAAGAAGGAAGAAAAAGTACCAAAAGACTATCAAAGTAGATGGGAAAATTGTTGATTTATTAGCAGGAAACTTTTACTTCCCAAATACGGAGATCCCATGGAAGTCATGTTATTTCTGTCTCTATAGGAAATAAGGATGTACATAATGTTTTGATATATTTGGGAACTGCTATCAATGTAATGGAAGTGGATACTCTAAAAACATTACCATTAATGGGCATACAACCTACTAATACCATATTGTATATGGAAGACCATTCTGTAGCAAAACCAGAAGGAATTATTGAAGATGTGACAGTTATGGTGGAGCCATGGGAATATCCATTTGACTTCCTTATACTGTAGCCAAAAGGTAAAACATTGGGTTATCCCATTATTTTGGGTAGACCATGGTTAGCTACAGTTGCTACTTTAATAGATTACAGGTCAAGTGATATGACAATCTCGAATGGTAAGAACTCTAAGAAAATTTCCTTATATCCTACTGCACAACCTTTTATTGACAATCATGAACAATTATGGGTTGATTCTCCTGAAACTAATAAGAAAAATTTGTCTTCTTTGGCTATGATCACATTACAGGATCATGTAAGAGAAGTAGAAGAGATGATTAATCCACCATTGGATGAGAACTTGTTGTCCTTGAAGCAATCAGAAATAGTTCTGGAACCCGTGAACTTAGTTTTGGAACCTGTGGCTATTGTTTTGAAACCACCACATTTAGTTCTAGAACCACGTCAACAGTAGTTCTCTTTGATTAAAAATGATTTCACTCTAGAGGAATGAGATTTATCATGGGGAGAGGATGAATCAATAGCTTTAGTTTCAAGTACATCAAGAAGTGGTGAAGAATTTCATGAAATTAGCAGTGATGAAGAATTTGGCCTACAAAGAGATAAGTATCATAATTCTCATTATTGTCCTTTTCCAGTATTATGTCTCAAGGAACTTTTGGAGATGTTTCTACATACCATATGTTGTTACCACATGCATGTCCATTAAATACTTTAATGAAACCCTTCCCACAAATCAGTTCATCACATATTGGAACCAATCATGTTGAAATTCAACCTGTAAAACTTTAAACGTTAACAACTGGTTGGAGGATGAAGAAGCTAAATTGTTTGATGTTCTTAAAAATCATACTAAAGCTTTTGCTTGGGATTACAAAGACATGAATGGGATTCATCCAAGTATCTGCACTCATGACATCTATACTGAAAACATTAAACTAGTTAAGTAGCCTCAAAGAAGGATTAACCCAGCTTTAAGGGATATAGTCAAACAAGAAATTGAAAAACTATTACAATTAGGTTTCATCTACCCTATCTTAGATAGCCAATGGGTATCTCCTCTTGTAATTTTTCCCAAAAAGAATGGAAAATGAAGAATATGTGTAGACTATATGAAACTGAACAAAGCCACAATGAGAGATTATTTTCCCTTACCATTCATAGATCAAGTCCTAGATAACCTTTCAAGTAAACAGTAATTTTCTTTCTTGGATGGCTTTAGTGGGTACAATCATATTAGAGTTGCTATTGAAGATTAGGACAAAACTACATTTACATGTCCATGGGGAACCTTTTCCTATAGGGTGTTACCATTTGGTTTATGCAATGCTCCTGCAAATTTCCAAAGAGTAGCACTTACAATCTTTGTTGATCTAATAAATGATTGTGTTTAGGTATATATGGATGACTTCACTATACACGAAGATACATTTGAAGATGCTTTAAGAATATGGATAGAGTGTTAACAAGATGTGAACAACACAACCTGTCTCTTAGTGATGAAAAGTGTTTGATGATGGTGGATGAGGGGATTTTATTAGGACACCATATTTCAAAAAAGGAATTCAGGTGGATCAAAACAAAATTAGGATCATTTCAGATTTACCTATTCCTCAGACCCCCATAGATATCAAATCATTTCTAGGGCATGTTGGGTACTATAGGTGCTTTATAAAATATTTTAGTAAAATTTCTGCCCCCATGTTTAATTTGCTAACCAAGGACTGTGAATTTATTTGGGATGAAAAGTGTCAGCATGCTTTTGAAGAAATTAAGGAAAAATTAATTAGTGCCCCAATATTGAGAGGACCTAATTGGGAAAATCCATTTCATATCCAAACAGATGCCTCAAATTATTCCATTGGTGTAGTATTGGGACAGAAAGATGAGGAAGGAAAGATGTATGCCATTTATTATCTTAGCAAGAATCTTACTCCCACTAAAAAGAATTACACCACCACTGAAAAGGAATTTCTTTCTATGATTTATGTAATCAATAAATTCAAACATTACACTACAGGGTACAAGATATTTGTACGCACAGATCATTCAAAAATTAAGTATTTAATGAACAAACCAGTGGTTGGAGGAAGAATAATTAGATGGTTATTAATTTTGCAAGAATTTGATATTTCCATTATGGAAAATCCAGGTAAATCTAATGTGGTAGCTGATTTTTTTTCAAGACTAACCACCACAGTGGAGCAAGATCTAGTCAAGGATAAATTTTCAGATGAACAACTATTTGTAATCTCAGCAAGAACACCATGGTTTGCTGATATGGAAAATTATCTTGCAACAGGGAAGTTTCCTCCTTTCACTAAGAAACAAATAAAGAAGTTAATTAAAACCAAGTGAACAATTCAAATGGTTAAATGGAATGTTATTTAAATGTGGTCCTAATTTTGTCTTATGCATGTGTGTAAGAGAGGATGAAATCTTTGACATCCTCGAGAGCATGGCATGATGAACCAAGTGGAGGACACTATTCGGTGAAAAGAATAGCTCATAAGATACTTGGAACTGGTTATTATTGGCCATCTTTGTACAAGGATGTGAAGATATATATCAAGAGGCGTGATCCTTGTCAAAGGATAGGATAGCCAACTTTCACCAATGAAATGCCTCTTCAGCCTCAAGTTTTGGTTGAACCATTTGAGAGATGGGGATTGGATTTTTTTGGTCCCTTTAATCCTCCTTCACAAGGGAAGGAATATATTCTTATGTGTACTAACTATGTGAAAAAATGGGCAGAAGTGCAGGCATTGACAAATGCCACTAAAGAAGTAGTTGCTAATTTCCTTTGGAATAGAATTATGATAAAGTTTGGAGCACCAAAGAGCATAGTTTCAGATCATGGACCACAATTCATGTCTAATATTATCCAAGCTTTCACAAGGTATTACCAAATCAATCATAGGAATTCATCTCCTTACCACCCACAGTCAAATGAACAAGCTGAAGTAACATACAGAGAATTGGAGAACATCCTTACAAAACAGGTTGAAGCTAGGAGAAAATATTGGGTAAAGAGACTACCGAAGTTTTCGGGCTTATAATAGAACTTGGAAAACTACAATAGGATTTTCACCATATGAATTAGTCTATGGGAAAAATCCCTTGTTGCCTATAGGGTTTGAACTTCAAACATTAAGGACAATAGTAAAAGTGGGAATTGAGTTGAATGCAGCTTAAAAAGAAAGAATCCTTCAACTCAATGAGTTAGATGAATTAAGTTTGGAAGCACTTGTGAGACAGAGATAATTCAAAAGAAAAGAAAACAATGGCATGACACACATATCAATAAAATTCAATTCAAAGTAGGAAACTGGGCATTACTGTTAGATTCGAAGTACCAAAATTCAAGGGAAAATTGAGAACCAAATGGTTGAGACCCTATCGATTGAGTAGATATTTGACAATGGTTCTATTCAGTTACTTCCCATTGATGCCAGCAGCAGAACACTCTTAGTCAATGGGCATAGGTTGAAACTCTATAGGAAGCCTCCCACTAAGGATGAATTCTTGAGGAAGATTGAAGTAGATAAAGAATTTGATCATATGGAAGAACCCAGTTCTTCCAAAATGATCAAATAACCAGACGATAGATCCAGAATAAAGGGAAGAAGATGAAAACTAGAAAATGGCATTTTCTTCCCCTCAAAAAAAAAAGAAAAGAAATTCTCTCAAAGGTCAATTGAAAACTAGCAAATGGCAGTTGACCTCTTTTTGGCTAGTTCAAATAAGGGAATTCTTTTGAATTCCAGTTGTCTTATCTAATCATGTTTTGTTCCACTTGTAGGAATGATGAGTCATCATAGTAAAAGGGTTACATCATCAAGGATGGTAATTATATCTTTTAACTTATTTAGGGTTGATTAAATGTTTGCATGTGTGATTTGACTTAATTTAAAAGTAGGTATGATGAGTCATCTATTTATACATTATGATTACAAGTGTGTAATCATGAAGTTGATTTGGATGGAATAAGTGGTGGCATGGTTATCATTAGTAATCATTATTGAAAAATCAAGTGAAATAAGTTGCAGAGATATTTTGAGAAAGGAGCATCGAATTAAGTTTTTTTCCGTAGCAAAGAACAGAGAATTCAAAAGTTCTGCAGCTAAGAACTAAGGTTCTCTGACTAAGAATAGAGATTCGCCGCCAAATTTGTCGATTTAAGTAGATAATAAAAAGGCACAGAAACCAATTCACAAAAAATCAAAAGAGACATAACTCAAGATGATATGGGGATTAAGAAGAAATCAGAACCAGAGGATGATTCCTAGTTGCTTGCAGATGAAGAAGTTGCATCTATCTTTGAGCATGTAGGATGGCTAGAGTTTCTTAAGAAATTTTCAAGACATAATGACGAATTGGTAAGAGAATTATTCATAAACCTAGAACAATCCAAGAAAAAGGTGAGAAATATCTTTATTCACTTTTCTATAACTACGTAAGTAATTTTTCGGAGTTCCAATTGTGCATGTCCCACAACCTACCAAGGGGAATTTGAAAGAATTGGTTGAATTCTTACTACAAGAAGGAGAAATCGAACAAGTACATTTGTAATACAAATAAAATCATAAAAGGGGTAAGAAGGGCTAGTTTTGCCAAACCCTTTGATAAGGTAGCATTTTGGGTAGTGAAATATTTAACTTTGTGATGGTTAGTTTGGGTCGTGGGAAAAGAAGTCTTAATAATGCTCATATCTCTAAAGTACAGAGCCACAAAACTTGAGTACATAATAAACCTTCCAAGGTTTGTTTTTACTCTATCCATACCATGGCTTAGAGGTATTCCTAGGGTGTTGGGAAAATCAGACATCACGGTCTAATTCATTTAATATGCCAACACTATTTTTGTCACAAAGAAGAATGGAGAAGAAATTTGGGACGAGTTTCTTGGAAAGTTTGAGAAAAACCCTAATATTATCGGGATAATTCCAGCCCCATTCTCTCCTTTAACTAATCAAGAAATTTATGCCACCTGCAGAAGAACAAGGGGAAATAAAAAGAGAAAATATACCAAAAAGAAGAAGGTTGGTGAGAAAGATCAAAACAACAGAGCCTTCTATACCTGTGAAGGAAATTCCTTCTTCTACAGCAGCTTCAGGGGAGCCAATATCTATCTCTGACGGTGATAGCTCACCCATGCAAGAGCAAGAAAGAATAATAAGAAGAAGCTCTAGAAATAAATCCACTGTTGGGCATGTTGAACTTCCCCAGAGAAGAAAAATTCATAAGAGGTCAAGGGAAACCCCAGAGGGAAGGAGTGAGCAGGAAAGGATGGAAAAGGAAGCTACTGACATTTTGGGTAGCATGGCCATGACTCCACCTGAGCCAAGTCAATTTGAAATGGACAGAGGAGAGGAGAGACTTGAAGAGAAAGATTTTCAAGAATTGGCTGAACCATCAGCATTGCCACATGAAGAAGAAGAGTTGGCATCCTAGAGAAGAAAAGGAAAATTTCCTTTGATAGAGGAATAATTCCCCAACTCCTCAAGCAATTTCAGAGGAAGAAAAAAGACAACAAGTTAAATAGGCTTTGTTCTTGTCTAGAGAAGAGCTCATTATTAGAGAATAGGATGAGGAATTGGATTTCCTCAAACTTAAATTAGAACAAAGGGAAATACTCATTGATGAGATAAAGACTCATCTTATAGCTAGGACTGAGGAATTATCAATAACCAAGAAGCAACTAATAGAAAAAGAGGAAGAATTTCAGACTTCCAGAAAATAGAGTGTTGTGTCCAAAATCTCTACACAAATTGAGTTAACCTATTTTCCACTCAAACAACTATGGAATGATACTTGCAGGGAGCTCAAAGAAGCCAAAACATCAAATAAAGAATTGAAGACCAAGATGGAAGAAGAGATGAAGGCAAGAAAAGAATGGGAAGAAAATTTTTACAAGGAGGAAGGAAATAAATATAAATGTCTTACAAAAATTCATATGGTCTGTATTATGAGTGAGAAATTGCTTGCCTATAGGAGGTCCTCTCCTGCATATAGTGTGTTTTTAGAAGAGTAGTTAATTCACTGGGTTGTCAAGAATTACATGTGGGATTCCACAAGAACTAAAAGATGAATCTGAATTCATGACAACTTACTCTCTATCCAGCCCTAAGTAGAAAAATATCCTGTGTGAATTTTATCTTTGTAATTTTATGCTAGAGAAAAACATAGGATTTATGATCAACTTGTATGTGGGGTATATCCAGGTCAATGCATTTATCTCTATTTTGCAAAATAAAATTGCATGGAAGGAAAGATAATTTGAGTTTTTAGTAAAAGCTAGCTCAAATAGACTTTGTATGAGAGCTCACCATGGTAAACCTTCTACCTTGCTCATGCATTTTAGAACTCATGCCTTTGATATGAGATTCAAGACACATTACCTTTCCATTCTGAAAAGGAGTATTGATGCCTTCACCTCCAATGAGAAGGAAAAATTTGAAGATATTTATGAAGGATGCTCAAAGAGGTTGGAACTCCTTACTATTTCTTTGAAAAGAAGGAAAGTAATTTCCCCTACTAATCGATCTGGAGTTTAGAGAGGGAAAATTGCTATGCACAATAATTCCCAAGTCAATGAAACCTACAGGAAAATATGGATGGGAATGCGAACAAGGCCCCTCTACTTCTCACCCCCATGTCTCCTTGGAAAAATAGAGAACCTCAAGATCTTGCTGAATTTGAAAAGTGGGAGAGGAAAATAGAAGTAGGAGGGGTACAGTACATCTGAGCTTAAGCATTGGGAAATCTAGTTTCAGCCATTTGATATGAGCAATCAAATGGAATGCAGAACATATGACCCCACTTTTGAAGAATGAAGTTTGTAAAGGGACTTACAAACAAGTAAGTTTGGGGGAAATGATGAGGCCAGAATATGTCTGATTAATGTATAATATATGATCTCATCTTACTCTCCTTTTTATTAAGTTTGATTACATTTTGTGACTTTTAGTTAATTTGATATGAGTTAGAATGTAATTGTCTATCTTTTGATTGATTGTGATTCTAATGCTTAAAAGCTCTGAAATTCCTGACGAAGTGTGTGTTGAAATTTAGTTTTGTAATAAAGTAGGTCTAATCAGTCGAGGAAATGAAGTAGGTGGCATTCAGTATGTTTTTGATAGCATCTATTCCTACATAGCTTAGTTCTGGAACTTCCAAGCTAGTTCTGGAACTCCATCACATAGTCATCATTTAGTTCCGGAAATTTCAGACTTAATTAGGAACTCTAGTATTTAGTTCCGAAAATTTGGGACTTAGTTCCAGAACTCCTAGGTATAGCTCTGGAACTCCTGGGTGTTGATCCTTAATGATTTCCTATGGTTTTGGAACTTCTATGAAGTTCAGAACTAATGGGAGTTATCTTTCTAACCACATCTAGAGATTTTGCATCTACGACCCTTTCAATCAGGAAAGGATGAGAAGATTTCTAAACGCAAATCCAAGGAGATTTATCCTACAACTATCTGATCAACCGCAATCTAACTTAGCATCTATTCGGGCATGATTTGATTTCATCAGAATTGTTGAGATAACTATGATTGTAAAATGTATATAAAAGTAGACCTGCAGTAGATAGACATATATATAGAATCTAATATGAGATAGATATAGAACAGAGAATTGAAATAGACTGAGTACTTAGATCCAATACGTTTGTAATACCGAATGTTTTATCAATAAAATAGCCATTCCTATTTGAGATAATTATGAGTTGTCAAATCTTGATTCAAGAAGGAGCAAGGGCCCACTCCCCAAGGACTAAGATATTCATTTACTTGGTATTTATATTTCTTCAGGAAATAGCTTAGATCTATTAATTCTGTATTGTTTTAATTCTTTCATTCAAACTCTGTTGTATACTTGTTCCTGTAGGTGTTTAGATAGATTCTTATATTTCTTGCAATTATTTTCAAACATTCTAAATTGAGTGTGTTTATTTCCAATAGCAAGTGTGTTTCCTTTTAGCAAATCTTTTAGTGTGTTTACTTTCAGCAAGTTTTCATAGTTTGATTTAAATAAGGTTTTACCAAGAAGTCCTTAAGACATTGAAGAGATCCCCCAGAAAATACAAAAATAACTACAGTCAACTACTAGATCGATAAAATTACTCTTGTTGCATATAGCTTTAGACACACCCTTGGTTTGATATGACATCAAAAAGAAGTTGATTAAATGAAGGGAATGATGACACCCTTCGATGAGTGTTTTAAAATAACTTCATTATATTTATAAGTCAAAATATGGTAGCCAAAATTACATCAAGATAGTTCCATTTGTGGAAATTTTCACACTTGCAGAGATTACTTTACTTCATAGAGCTCGCCATTAAAATATCTTTTCCTTCTCTCCTACTCCCTATCTATCCTTACTTAGCTCTCTTGTTTTTACGTGAAAACCATCCATCCTCATAGAATAATCATCCTCCTCCATCATAACTTCTCATCATTCTCTCGTGTGAAATCCTAGGGGAATCCAGTCATGATTGTTCTACCACTACCCAGGAATATGCCAGCTGTAACCATGTGTTTCCCTCAATCGAGTTCCTTCTAGTATATAAGTTCCAACTAATCCTTAACATAACAACCTCGACTCCTTATCATTTCTTTACAACCATATTGATTGCTTGGAATATCCTTTCCTTGATCCAAAAGTATCCATATCTTGTCCACATTTGTATTTGGTCACTTTTCTTTTTGCTCCCTAGGCACATCTTTTCTTATAGTCCAAAACTTACTAAGTCCCAACTCTATCTTGTTTGGGCATGAGCCTTCATACCTCTCCAAAAACTATTTCGTGCGTGCCTTCACACCCTACTTTTGTGTGCCATAAGGCTTCATGACTTAGGTACTTAGTTACTTTTAGGGATCCAACATAACCCCAAACTAAATTGGTTTCCATCCCTGCAAACCTTCGCGCTTCCTGAACAAACATTTTGTCAACCAAAACCTACGAGAGTAATAATTCTACTCCAAAGAATAAAGAATAGTGGTATAGAAATAATTTGAGTACAAAATTGAATAATGGGGGCAAGGCTACATGACTAATTAAAGGAGTTTAGGTAATTCTATGTTTATCTCGTCCTTCAATTTCTCCCAGGCCTTCAATTATGATAAGGCCTTTCTTGGCACTTCACCTACAATACTGGGCACCTGGTCTGGGATGATTTATTCCACCTTCCCTTTCAACATGTTAATGGCCATCCCTAGCTCTACGTAGAAACCCTCAAACTCATCCATCCATTTAGTGATGGAGTCTCAAAGTTCACCGATTCTAAAATCTATCTTTTCACGCTTTGTCTTGATTTTCTCCTTCTGGGTCATGGTGTTGATGACCAATTATGCACACTCTACCTTATTGGTGGGGATGGTCTCCTGTAACACTTTGAGGGCTGCCTCTTCCTCTATCACCCACACATCGATAATTGGATCACATTTTCTATAGCTATTGAAGCCCCTATCCGCTAGTATATTCTCCTCCTTGAGTTGGGAGAGAAATCTTCCAACTCGTGATCTAGGCTTCAATTGCGACCTTGTTTTCCTCTTTTCCTTTACAAGATTTACGAGTTGTGGGGACCATGCCATCCTTGATGTTAACAAGTAACATCCCCACAAGGTCCTCAAGGTACTCCATCTCATCCCCATAATCATTCCTAGCCTGGCTCACCAACATCGGACATTGTCCCATAATGTTTTTCACAAGGGCACCAACTCGGTCATACACCTCCTTTGTTTTCACTTGTTCTCCCCTTAACCCATAGCATAACCTATCTATTTCCTTCTCCTTGCTCTTCCTCTCTATGATCAAGGTCCAAACAGTGGCCCCTATATCCAAACTATGTCGGATTACCTCTAAAGACATCTTTTACAGAGCATTGCATGCCTACTCATTTGTGAGGTGGTTAGGATCCACCACTTTATATGTATCTCCTCCATTCTTCTTTAAGTGAACGGTCTCAATTACATGATCATCGAACTTAAAATTAGGTTCCTCAGTGTGGTGGTGCATGCTCCAATCGAGCATCTTCCTATTCCTTGGCATACCCCCATCTTGATCTATCAAATCCCAAAAATGAAAATTTTCTAGTGGGAGGGTGGCACGGAATCTTGTGCACAATATCTGCATGGGTTCATCTACAAATTCCATGTGTGGGGACACGGGTTTCCACTTCTTCCTTGTAGCTTTTCCCTTTTTATTTACTTCTTCACCCCAGGGGTGAATCCCTTATCCTCCTTTAAAGTAAAGGAGTCCCCTTTATCTCCCTTTAGTCCGGTGCTTTGTGGTGTAGTAGCCTCATGAAATGGACTCTTCTTAACCCCTAAAAAGTGTAATTATCATTCTCCTTGTGCCTTACCTGCATCCATGGTCTCCACCTTAGCCTCCTCTCCCTCTAGTTCGCTTCTAATTCCACTTTGAAAGTGGTGGGGTCTTTTTCCTCTCCTTCCTATGAGCTTGTTGTGGGGCTTGATGCATCAAGTGTCTTTTGCCTATTTTCTTCTCATTCTTCCTTTTCTTCCTTCTCCTCTTTTCCTTCCTTCTCCTCTTTTTTTCATAGAAATGAGGCCTTGCTGCCATCTATTTTAGAATTCTCGGTGCCCTTGCTCTCATTTTAATATGTGTAGCACTTCCTCTTTTTTTGGTATCCAACCTTTCTTCATCTTCTTCTTCTTCTTCTTCTTCCTCTTCCTCTTACATTGCTTTCATGGGCAGGATTGGTGTCTCCCATGGATTTGGAAAGGGAGAGTCTATAACCTCCACCTTAATCCCTCCTTGTGTTTTAGGTCGCAATTTGGATGAACTCTCGATGGACATACCCCTTGATGGTAATGTTGGCTTTGTAGAAACCAAATTTGTGTCTTACGACCCCCTGCCCCGCATCTCATTTCGCAACCTAACCTCATCACCTAAACCTTACACAATTATTTATTAATTACCTTATAATTAATAAATCCACATCTCCAAACCTACCACCTCATTTCGCCACCTCATCATGACCTAGCCCTAATCCTAAACTAACCTAATTAAGACCTATAACTTGGTCTACATCCACACCCATGACTAATTACTCCTCACCCGCACCAAAACCAACCTAATAATGACTTGACCAAGCCCACAACTAATCCCTCGGAAGAAAAGGAGGGAAGGTTGGCTATTTTACTAAAAATAGCCCACTTTGACTTAACCGACATCGGTTCCTACTCGACCGCCATCGGTTACGTAACCACCATCGGTTCTCTGTAAATGACCTCCCCCAACCAAAAAGAAAGGATCTAGAATTCATTGGAAAGATCGGGAATTCACTTGGCAGCGAGAGACAAGTGAAGGAAAGAAAGGAGTTTGCAGAGAAGGACATCAAGCCCAAGACTGCAACTGAGTAACCAGAGCCAGTGACACTCATCCAAGCATTGGGAGAGAAGATAGCTCATCTTTGATTGTCGATCATCCTACCTGAGCCCTGCCTTCGTTATCACAGTCTTTGGACCTGTATCTTCATCAGGAACTAGTAAGTACTGTCTTGTACGTTCTTTTAATAACATTTCTTGGACTTCTGAATCACAGTAATTATAAGTCTACTCCCAGATCCACTACCCGGTAACACCCTACATCTAACTGTACCTCCTCTACCCTTACATTTCCCCAAGAACAGCCCCCATACTGTCTGAGTCTTCTCCATCACCCCATTACCTATCCCCAATCATTTACTAGCCTAATAAACACCATAGCCACCTTATAGCCAACCTTCACTAAAAGCCCCTAAATCACTGCCCCTACCGATATCGGTTATTAGGAACCGGTACCGGTGACAGTGACCGGCATCGGTCACTGTGATTCAAAACCAAGACCAGCCTTTTCTCTATTGTTTTAACAAGGTAATTAAATTGTAATTTTGCAATAACTTCTTTGTTAGAATTTGTGTTAATTCATATTAGCAGGGGAACTAACCACCTTCGAAAGGAAGTCCAATATTTCCTGGGCCTAAGGCAGTTCCCTCATTTATTGTCTAATTAGAATCTAGTGGTCTTGTATTCTTACTTGCAAGTAGTCCTTCCCAGACAAAAAGGAGTTCTTCGCAATCGATTTGATCTCTCTCTACGGTACGCGCACACCCTCCAGACATTCAATAGGTATTCCTCCTAGCCCTAACCCTTATCTATTTCTCAAGAGAATGAAAGGATAGAAGCAACTCTATTCCAAGAACGGAAACATTATGTGCAAAACAAGGCTTGTGGGTGTAAGTCTAGAAACTCTTGTTCCAAAACTTTGATTTAGGTAGGTTGAGTTCCATACTTATATGTATCACACACAATGTGTGGACATCAACATCCACCTTATCTACATCAAAAATCAACTTCTGTGTGTCCTTAATCTGGTTTATGGTGTACTTCATATATTTGGTTGTGAATATGAAGGGGAATTTGCACCATGGCCCCATATCTGCTTTAGCTATCATAAACCTTGATAGGAAAAAGTGTTGGGTAACGAAAAATTTTACCTTCTCTCCAACAAATTGTGGTAGCTTGTGGGGTATATGCCACCCGCTCTCAAAATATCCCCACAAATGCTTGAACCATATATTCATATGAGCCTTGTAAGCACTCGAGATGGTCCCATCATAGGTGAATTTTACAAATTGGACTATAGGGGATGTGTGTGTGGGTGGGTGAACCCAAATGTTCTCATCTAGTCCATCTAGGACACCAATCTCCTAGAACATGATCAATAACAAGATAGATCCCTAAGTGATCTTCGCTCCTACCTCATTCTGTACCCACGCCTCTTCGATAATGCCATTTACAATGAATTGGGAAAAATTGTAGTGTGCCCTCTTGGATACCCTATAGGCCATGTACAGGAACCTCTGGTTAATGTCCATCCACCTTTCGATGTGCCCAATTTGTAGCTAATGAGCTAGGAGGTGACTCTCAACATTGGGTCTAGGAGATCTGTAATTACCTATGCCCTACCCCCTTCTCGTAGTTTATCTTTTTTGCCATCTCCTCAATCTTGGTAGTGACACATAAATCAAGTTCCATATCCTCTCTAGTGTTCTACAAGCCCATAACCATCTCGAATAAAGTGGCCAGTGATCCTTATTCTTCTTCCCATGAAGTAGAAGAAATATTCATGCACCTGTAACATTAACCACCTGAAAAGTGGGGTGGGTTTGGTAAAGAAGGGAAACTCCCATAGCTTTGAAACCCCATTCTTTTACAACACTTTTTGCACTGATTCATCAACCTTATGGTTTTCTAATTCATCCACCATCGGAGTGTCCAACACTAGGTCCTCCCACATTACATGTTCATATTTGATCATTTTTGTTTGTATTCACTGATCTTACATTTATATAGCTTCGATCTCCACTTTTCAGCCTTAATAACTCTAGGAGGGTACTGCATTTTGAGTAGACTTCCACGGGATCCTCCTTTTCCACCACTGCTTTCTTTTTTTTATCCTTCTTTGGTGCCATCTCCCTCTCCTTTTTCATTTGTGCCCTAGGTGTTATGTTCCTTTCTTTCGACTGCCCTAACTCAACAACTTCCTTGCTTCTCTTTCACGCCACCTCCTTCCTACTTTGTTGTCTTCTTCCCTTTGTGCTATGTCACAAGATTTTACTACAACTTTGCACAAGTCCACTGGTTCATGGCAATACTTTGCATCGCTCTTCTTTGAAAAACCTTCATCGACTTTGAGCTTAGGAGTACAAAAGAAATTATCTAAGGAAAATTAGTCAAATTGACTACTCTTACCTCCTATTTATACTTTTATCGATGCCTTAGAGTTCCTTTGACTACATGCCTTAACATCAATTTTTAATAAAACACTTTATTTCACTCAATCCATATTTCATGACTTCCCCTTTCGCTTCACAAATTTAACCTTTTAGCACTCCAATACTACTAAAATTCCATAGACCTCCTTCACATGCGTTGTCACCGAAGTATGTAATCTATGTGTCATCTACTAAGTAGTCCTCTGTGGTGCTTCCGCCTTTTGTTATACCTCACGATCCTTTCCTTCTTTGTGGGCTTTAGACTTCTCTTAACCCACCTTCATAACCACATGAATTTACATACCTTAGCCATTACGTTGCTTATTCTTCTGTCTTCGCACTAATTTTTCCCAATAGTCCACTATCAAAGTGTTTTTCAACCATGTTCAATATATTTACTCCATGTTCAATATAGCTACTACTTCACCCCACATAAAAATGTATGCATGGTCCCCATGCATAAAACCTCTTACAATGAAATTATCCACCGATGCACCACACATGCAACACAAATCCAAAACGAAAGAAAAGGAAACAACCAAAAGGACTAAAAGAAATCTAAACTAATTGGAAAAATTACCTTATTTTTTACTATACAAAAGCCTTATTTATAGTAGGGCTTCAACCTACTCCCATTGAAGTAACACGGTAACCTACTCCCATCTAGTGCTTATAAGCGGCATGTTCTTGAATTAAGGATGTATGAGATGATGTATGGTCCTAACCAATGGACTTTCAGTTTCCCAGGATGGCACAAAAATTTAGAGTCATAAAGCAAGACCATCTGCCCAACCTCAAATTGTTTGTTTTTGATATGATGATCATGCCATTCTTTTTGTCATGCCTTCTCAATCTTTTGACTCCACCTAGAAAGTGATCGTGTTTCATCCAACTGCTTTAGATTTTCCATGCACTTTTGTAGTGCTTTCTTATCGCTAATCCTCCGCACATGTAATACAGAGACAAAGTAGCATAAATTCTACTGGTAAAAAAGCTTTCGTGCAAAAACCAATTAAAATGGTGTGGCCTCATTCAATCTCTTGTAGATTGTCCTATATGCCCATAGTATAGTTGAGACTTTGTCATCCCAATATTGTCTCCCCACATCAAAAAATTTGGTCAGCGTGTGACTTAGTATCTTGTTAAATGCTCTCATTAGTTCTATTATCTTGGGGCTGATAAGGGTTGGTCTTATGATGGGACACCATGAACTCTGCTAACAAAATCGACCATCTCATTCAAAAAGTGTGTGACTCTATCACTAGTCGGGATTAAAGGACACCTATACTTGTTGATTATGTTTTCCCACTAGAATCTTGTTTTTGTGGTCGTTGTGCGATCCTTGGTAGGCATTTACTCTACCCACCTTGTTAAGTAATTAATGCAAGTAATGATATAGCGTGAACTATTCCTTCACGTGGAAAGTGAAATCAGTCCTAAAAAATCAATCGTCCACTTCTCAAATGGTTATGCACTAGCTATCGGTCTCAAAGGAATATCATCTCTTCTTCATGGTTTGTTAAGGTGATGGAAATGGTCACAGGCCTTACAAAACTCAATACAATCATGGTAGATTCTTTCCCACCAAATCCCTACCAGTAGAATATTCTACACGGTGACATTCCCTGCATAGTTTCCTCTTGCAATTCCACCATGCACTTCCTCCATGATTGTAACACATTCATGCTATAACACACACCGGTGCAAAACCTTATCATGGCATAGCTTGTATAAGTTGCCACTAATTAACATGTAGGGTACGACATGTATGGATAACTGCTTCCTTTCATAAGTCTTCATTCCCTCTAGTGCCACACACATTTTGAGAAACACAACAATATCTTCCAAGTCATATATAGCACGCACCGCAATCTAAATCATTGTGGATAAATGGTCGGGTCTTGAATTACTCTTACTTGGTTTCACAAAAACCATAAACTTGAATTCTTGAAACAACAAGAGCCACCAACATATGCTCCCTTTCCAAATAGGATTTTTACCAAGTACTTCAATTCCATGTGATCCATGTAGAATATAGAGGGTGTTTCAGTAGATACTACCTAAATTTTTTTAGCACATAGATCATTGATAATGCTTCACGCTCGATAGTGGTATAGTTCTATTCTACGAGGTTAACTTTCTACTAAAATAAAACAAGGGGTGGCCGATAATTCCTTTTCTAGGTTGTGATAATATTACTCTAATCACCACTCCTAAAGCATCAACAATTACATGGAATAGCTTATCCCAAGAAGGAAAGCATAATATGGGCGTAGTGATAAGATTATTCTTCAATGTGTCAAATGTCATCTTCTATGTCTCTCCCCAATGGAATGAACATCCGTTCTTCAACAATCTTTCCAGTGGTACAGTGATTTTGGCATACCCCCTTATAAAATTTTGGTAATACCCCATATGCCCAAGGAATTTACACACTTTGCTCTCTCGCTGGTAGGATCTACCAACAAACCTTTCCTATACATGATATGCCCCAACAAGGTTCCAAATGGAGTAGCGAAGATACATTTTTGATATTGAGGGATATGTACAACTCTTTGACATATTTCAAACATTAGTCTCATATTTTCACAATGGTCCCTTAGTAATCCATATATTTTCTAATCATCAAGGTAGACTTGAAGAAACTTATGGATGAAGTATTGAAATTCCTGCACCACAATGCATGAAAACACAACGAGGGCATTCTTCATTCCAAAATACATGTGTGTAGACAAAGATTCACCATTTAGTGGTAAATGTTTTCTTTTCTTGCTGCTCCTTTACAATTCTAACTTGATGATATCACGAGAATCCATCCATGAAGGTGTAGTGCCCACAAAATACACGCACAATTACAACATGTGAAATACCAGGAATTTTTTTTTTTGACTTACATTGCTCATTGCAAAACGCCACAAGGACTCCAAGTAGAACAACTCAACAACATATACGACACCTACATCAGTCACCAAATCACATAGACACATGACTACGCCATATACCTATTTATACCACACTTTACCAAATGAAAGAGTACTAGCAAAAAAACCAACCACGAGACAAAAGACTCAAGGATTGGCGAACCCACAACACATCATTTCTTTAATAGCATCTTAGTTACGATTATGTTATCAGCCAATTTCGACTTCACAAAATTTTTAAAAATAATTTTAAAAAATGAAAAATTAGAAAATTTTGAAAAGTGTTACTTTGCGTGGTTCATTGGACTCATTGCGATCATCTTATTTTTGTGATCATTTCGGTCTTCGTTTCGTGATTTTCGGGTGAGAACTCTTCCCGCCAGGCTTTAAAACGTGTTAAAATACATTAAAATAATTAATTAATATTTAATTAATTAATTGCTCCTTGTTTGATTAATATAATTTTTAAAAAATCACTTAAGGAGTATTTAATTAAATAAATATAAATTAAATTTCATTCGACAAGTTTTAGTCTTTGGGAAAGTAAGCTTTGTTTCAATTTCACGGGTTGGCTTCCCGAACCGGATTTCCACTTTCCTGGCAATTTCCTTCAAATTTCCCGCACGTGGGTTTTTCTCTGCCAATTGCCAAATCATGGATTGGCAAACGGGCATAAAATTCCCCAATTTCCCACATGGGGAAATTAGACGGGGATTGCCAACCCATTTTGCCATTCCCGTTGGCAATTGTCCGTTGCTTTCCCCATTTCCCCTGGCACTTAAGCCACTACCGGGATGAGAGGAAGTTGAATTAATCCTCGTAACTTCCTCCATCAAACCCATTGGAAAAAGTCAGAAGCTTCTTATTTCTTCAGGAAGACATAATATTTTGTCAGCATCATGCAAGAGAAACTAACGCCATTGTGAAGAAGAAATACAAGAAGGTTTTTGGTTTTGTTTTCAAGCTCCACGTATTGCATAAGAAGAAGAAAATAACAACAAAGAGAGGAAGGACAACAATCTCCCACGCTGGGAGAAGGGAAAGAAGAATAGTTTCAAGAGCAGATTGAAGGCAAGCTGCCCCAACAAGAGGAGACCACTTTGCTCTCCTGCGATTTTGTTCTTTTCTCGGATCTCATTTTACTTTTCACCTCCTGCTCTCATGTGGACGTCTTTTTGCATACATCTTCACAAAGCCCGAGGGTTTTGTGTTTAGGTTCTTCCACCGATATCTGTGTATATACATAACAAATGCACGATGGACGAGATGCTGATAGCGATAAGACTGTCGGTGGCGGCGATGATGCATTCAATACATTTTTTAGTGAGACCGGTGCCAGAAAGCATGTTCCCCGTGCCGTGTTCTTGGATCTCTACCTGGGTCGAATTTGGAAGCTGAAGGACAACTGCACTGGTCTCTAGGGGTTTCTAGTGTTTCACGCTGTAGGAGGTGGTACTGGTTCAGGCCTCGGATCTCTGCTCCTGGAGAGGCTTTATGTGGATTATGGGAAGAAATCCAAGTGGGGTTTCACTATTTACCCTTCTCCACAAATCTCCACATCGTGGTGGAGCCCTCTGATAGTGTGCTCTCAACTCACTCTTTGTTAGAACACACCGATGTTGATTTTATGCTTGATAATGAAGCCATTTGTGGACGTCGCCACTGCTGTTCCCTCAACAAAGAGCAGCATAATCTCCCACGCAGGTTCAAGGAGAAACCTCACGCGCCCATTCAAGAAGCTTTCCACGCACTAGGGAAAAGATTAAACATAGTTCAAAAAGGAGAAAAAGACCAAAATCTACGAACATGGATAGACAAGACAGCAAGGACAGAACAATTTTCCATGCATGCAAAGGAGGAGAATGTAGAAAGTAATTTTAAATCCCAGTCGAGCACTTTCCAAATAATGAGGAGAAGCCTCTAGAATGCCTGAATGTTTCACACCAAATTTTATCAACCATCTTCATAGGAGTTTCAAAGGTCCACATTAGCATTTGTAGTTCGGTGGGATACTATGCATACAACAATTTGGTACAAATGGAGTTGGGTCTCGCTAAGCGGAAGGAACCTTGGCCCTTCACTTTGGTGCAAGGTCCACAAGGGACAGGAAAGACACATACATTTGGGGAATGTTGAATGTTATTCATCTTGTTCAATATCAGCACTATTATGGTGCACTACTTAAGAAACTTGCTCCTAAAAGCTACAGCAATCCTGATAATGCAAACAGATGCATTGTGATGTGTACAGGATCAATCGATGATGTTCTTTAGAGTATGGATCGCACATGTTCCATATGCTTCCTAAAATTTGCCCTAAACCACGACTACTTGTTTGTGCTCCATCAAATCCGCAAAGCAGATGAATTGTTATAGCGTGTTCGGATCGTGGATTCATTGATGGTGAAATGAAGGTCTATCGCCCTCTCATGTTGTGAGGGTGGGTGTGGATTCTAAAAATCATCTTTGCACATGTAGTATCGGTGGAGCGTAGAGCTAAAATTCTCATAGGAAAGTGCCATGAGGAAGTAATTGGCTATATATGGCAGCTACGGGGTAGATAAGTAAACTTATCTCGAGAAAATCGAGTGGCCTCAGAGAGAGCTAAGTGCTATAGCTGCAGCGGGTGATCCCAAGGAACCGTTGGTGTTGATCTTGATGTTCGGTTGCACGCGACCACGATCGTCGATTGTTGCAAAATCTTGCATTGTAGTAGAAGAACAAGATAAAGTTTTAGTTGAGTTGACTCGCCTTTTCATTTTGGAAAGTCGCTTCCATGGAAGAAGCTCGATCAAATCTTGAGGCAAGTTTTGCAAATGAGGATGAGATTGTGTTCACTACTATTTATAGTAGTGGCTGGAAGTTATTCAATGCCTAGCCCATGGGTTTGATATGGTGGTTATAGATGAAGCTATAAGCTAGTGAAGTAGGCATGTTACCTCCACTTTCATTGGGGTGCAAGGTGTGTTCTTATCGGGATCCATAGCCTTGCCTCTACAATGGTAATAAGCCGAGCAACGGGCATGTTGTAGTATAGTAAAAGCTTTTGAGCGCTTCCAACAAGTAGGTCGACCAACTATGTTGTTATCTGCTCGATGATATCGAATACATCCTCAAATTCGGGATTTTCCTTCATGATATTTTTATCAAATCGATTAAGTGACGGTGAGAGTGTTACAGGAGACTGATGAAATTTATTACAAAGATTCTCTATTGAGACCTTGCTTGTTTTACGATGTAACTCATGGAAGATAATCTCATAGAGGTGGGTCATTTCATATCGGAATATTCATGAAGCACAATTTGCATTGCAATTTTGGCTCTTGGATATCTTCTCAATGGCGAAAGACCAGAAGTTGGATTCTGATAAACCAAGGTGGCGTAACGACTACGGTCTCGCGACAAATGAATAATTCACCATGGAAAGGTACTCGAGATCATGTGGAGAATTGTGAATGTGAATATGAACTAGCTCATACCAGGATATTGCTCAGACAGAGGGGTGGATGAATTGCTCAAGTTTCAAGCTCGGCACTCTTGTCATTTGGAGGATTATAGAGCACGGTCAATGAGTTCATTCCCATACGATCGGGATAGGTGGACTCTTGGCCCAATGGATAAGGCATTGATCCTAGGTGTCTTGATCTAGGTGGCACATTGCTGACTAGGATGTCTACGTGTGCATACAAGTCATTTAAGTGGGGTCCACATGTACCCATTTATTTTATTTATGTATTTTTCCTTAAATGACCTTTTAACTTAATTGGTTTCTATTTTTATTTACTTTTTAAAAGTTGGTTAAAAAAAGTCAAAGTCACTTAAGTGCCCTATTTAATGTGCATTTAAAACCCTAACTACTTCGTAACCAACTTTTGGGTTATAAAAGGAAGTGAGGGGCTCATTTGTAAGGGTTACTTTGAGAGAGGAGAAGAGAATACTTTTGTGCAAGCTTTGTTTCAAGAAGAAACTTTGTGTTCTTTTGTGAAAAACATTTTGGAGTTAATGGAATAAGAACTTTCTGTCTCATTCATTGTCTCTTGGCAACATTTGGTGTTCTTATGTTCATTAGATGTTAGGTGTTTGAATCTTGCATGCAAATATTATCTTTGATCTTATTGTCAACATTAGTAATCAGTTGTTCTAGTTCACAGTGATCAAGCTCTGACTATCTACTTGCTCATGTGTGTTCCCTTTTGCATGTTCTTGTTTGGCTAACTCAAACTTCGTTTTATTTGTCTTGGTTATTCACTTTCCTCTTCATGCAATATTAGGCTCTATTTTTACCTAACTCTTGCATGTTCTTTCAGTTCATTCCATTCCACTCCTTTCCTTCTTTCTATTCCATTTCCTTCATTCACTTTTCTTCCATTGATGTTCCAAAACACCCCCCACATACAATTTTGAATGTCTGAGATGTAAATACAGTTTTGGCTTTCAATAAAGGAAGCCTCACCTTCATTGAGGAGGGACTTTGTTCCCACACTGTTACATGTCATTTGCATGCGTGCAAATCCATATGCTAATAGTTTTTGGTGACTCCGCTGGGGATTCAGAAATTGTTAACCAGTGCTTGGTTAAATCTTTATGACTATCCCCTCTGCACAAGCTCCAGTTCTTCAACCGAATCTTGTGCCCGACGAAGATTTCCAAGGAGACATTGCTGCCAACCTTTGAATAGTAGCTTGGGAAAACCATGAAAGCTTGCAGCAATTTGTGGCTATTGATAGAGCCATTGATAGAGAAATCTACATCGAAGACCTTAGAAGAAGAGCACCCACACTTGTGGCCAGAAGACCTCTTGGGCACGTGTTGATAGTTGTTCACCGACGCGGTCCTCTTCCACCCAGGTAATAAGTTGTATGACTATTACAGGTAACCCACCTATCTTGCAACCAAATCTTGTTTTTGCAGATACTCAAGAAGACATATCATCAGATTTGAGGCAAGCTATTTGGGAAAAGTGCACAAGTAACCATCATTTTTATCTCGCCGCATCAGTACTAGATAACGAAGAAGAGAAAGCTGCGAGAGTTGTTAGAGTTATTCAGGCACAAATAGCTCAAGAAAGAGAGCAAAGAGAAAAGGCTAGAGCTGGTCGGAACACGCCAGTGATCTCTTCACCATAAATATTCCAAACTGGAAGGAAAGAGGTTTACGCGAGGAGAAAAAGATAAAGGTCGATCTGACCCCACTTTTGACTTTCAAGGAAAATTTGGTTTCAAGTTATCTCCTCCCAAGAAGAACACACCTCATAGATCTACAAGCCTTGCATCAAGTCCTGAAAGAGCAAGCAAGGAAGGAATCACTACCAGTCAAGCACTTGTCCTTGCTCACATTGTTTTACCTTCACATACCACCTTTTCTCCAATGGCAGCCAATGTACCATGGGGAAATGCCATAGGCCCATTGGCCTTACCTACTCGACATGAACTCCCACGAGGATCAAGAAAGATTCTTCCCAAGTTCGACGGAGATGGGAAGATGTCACCAGATGATCATATTTCTGCCTTCTTCGCTGCATGTGTTGTTTTGTCGGTAGAATATGAAGATGTTGCTATTCATCTCTTTGTCGAGACATTGCATGATATTGCTATAGATTGGTTTCATCATCTACCCAATGGATGTATTACAAGTTGGGATGATATGAAAACTAAGTTTGAAAATCGATTCAAAATGGCGGAAGATGAACATGCTCTTCTTGCCCAACTATCTCAGGAAAAGAAAGAGCCTACAGAACCCATGAGGAATTTCGTGGCCAAATTCAACAAGATGGTGAACAAAGTTCCCGCCGGGATTCGTCCCAACCTTGATGGACAAAAATGTTTCTTTATTAACGCACAACAACCAGAAGTGTGCTATCAGCTAAGAAGGGCCAGGGTGGCTACTTTGGAACTTGCTCAATCTTTGGCCATAGAAATCGAAGATGACTTAATCATGGCAGGAAAATTCAAGAAAAATTCCCTCAAAGGAAAGAGTCAAGAAACTCCCAACGTTTCAGAAACTATACTCACTAAGTTGGCTAATGATGTGCTAGCTTTGAAGAAGCAAGTTGCTCAAAGTAGTAAACCTGCTCCTTACAAAGACATCCCACGAAAAGGATATGTTCCCAACAAATCCAGGATTGCAGGCACTCCAATGAGGCTTGCTATTGAAGTAGCTCCCGCAACTAATTCCAAATGTGATGTCATTGAAGAAAGTGATGATGAGATTGAAGTCGTTGAAGTTGATGAGGAAGAGCCTGATTCTGAGACATCTAAACCTGCAGTTGAAGATCCTGAGGAAGAAAGTAATAATCATTTCTTTGAGTACCGTTCCGATGAGGAAGACGGATATGAAGAAATTATAGAAGATATGAATAGTCAATCCTTCGTTGTCTTCACACGCTCTCAGAAAAAGGACCAAGATACCACCAAGGCGGGAGATAGAGAGGTTTCCAAGGAAACTCTCAAAGGATCCAAGATAAAGGAGGCTCCTAAAGAGTCTAGAGAAACTGAGGTTTCAAAGGTCAAGACTATCTTAAAGAAAGGAGAGCCTTTGTTAGATCAATCAGTTAGTAAACCAATTACGAAGAAAACTTCTTCTTCCACATCCGTATCAATCAAGCCCGAGACCAAGGTCAAAAGTGTGCCATCATCAAGTTCGAAAGAACTCGTATCTGAGACTTCAAGTGTAATTACCTTGCCTAAATTTGATATCATTGATCATATCAATAAAACACAAATTTCCATGTCACAGTGAGTACTTGAAGTCAACAAGGATCGGCTCGAGAAGTTGGTCCAGTTTATCAAAGGTGACTCTATTGTTCATTCCTGTAAAGGAATTCTAAAAACTCCCAAAGATGGGAAAACTCAAAATATTATGGCGGCCACTACACCTTCAAACGAAAAGATCAAACCTTTCTTTGTGTCTTTTCTGATCAACGGATGCAAGTTAAGTAATTGCATTATAGACTCTAGAGTCTCGGATAATGTGATGCCGGAAAAAGTAGCACATGCTCTTGGTTTGACTTGTACAAGAACATTCGGATCATGTTACTCTATGGAAACCAAGCAAGTTCCTCTGATTGGGCAGATTAAGGACACCCAAATGGTTTTAGCCCAATTCCCTGAAAAGCGAGTTAAAGTAACTATTTTAGTTGCTGATATTCCCGCCTCGTATGGAATGTTGTTGAGAAAGAAATTTTGTAGGGATTTGGGTGGTGAGATTAAAATGGACTGGTCTCATGCCATGATTCCTATCAATGGAGAAATGAAGAAAATTAGGTTGGAAGCTCAGGAAAAGTTCACGGTAACTAAAACTGAAGATCCTCATGCACAGATCCTTTTCCAAGGCTCAAGTATGGGTAATTATATGATGACTACAGAAGTTCATACCCCTGAGATCACTTGCCAAGATTCCAATGAGATCTAGACTCTTGAGTTCGATGGAAGTTGTTGCTCAATGGGCTCTGGTGCAGGAGTGGTGCTCATATCTCCAAATGGTAAAATATTTCCTTTTTCCTATAAACTCAAATTTTCAAATACTAATAACACTGTAGAGTACGAGGCATTAATCCTTGGCCTCCAAGTTGCAGAAGAGAAAGGGATCAAAAATCTGGAAGTCTTTGGAGATGCGGAATTGATCGTGAAACAAGTAAGAAATCAGTTCCAGTAAAGAATGATCATCTGAGACACTACAGAAATAAAGTTTGGGATGCAATAGAAGTTTTCGACACTTTTTCCATTAAATCTGTCCCTCGTGAAAAGAATGACAAAGCGGATTCTCTAGCAGTCTCAGCATCATTAATGATTCCCCATTCAGAATTTGATCAAGACAAATACACCATTGAAATGGTTTTTAGGCCAAGTGTTCCTGACAATGCAGAAAATTGGCAAGTATTTAATGATGATCAACAAATTATTGCCTTCTTGGAAAAGAGATAAAATTTTGAACAGTTGTACTTTAAAGGAAGTGATTCGGCATTTCACAAATCAACTACCTCACCCATTCAGGAAAGAGTTAAGAATGAAGATCCTGGTGATGGCATCATTCAAATCAAGGAAATAAAATTCCCAAAGGATTGGTTTCACTTGAAGAACTTTTTGACAAACATGACAGGTTTATTAAAGAGAAAGAGCAGGCAGGACCTGCAAATTCTGCTGACTATGAGCAAATTAATATCGGCACCAAGGATAAACGCTTGATCAATATTGGTAAATATTGCTCACCTGAGGAGCGCAGGAAATTCATAAATCTCCTTACCAAATACTCTGACGTCTTGGCATATTCATACGAAGACTTGAAGTCTTTCCAACCCAGGGAAATGGAGCATGCCATACCCTTGAAGCCTGGCGTAGTTCCATTCAGGCAAAAGCAAAGACAATATAATCCCAAGATTACAGGGACAATATTTCATGAAGTTCAAAAGATGCTAGATGCACGAATAGTGTTTCCTATTCGACATTCAACTGGATAGCTAATATTGTACCGGTTCGCAAGAAAAATGGAGAAATTAGGATTTGCGTGGATTTCCACAATCTTAATCAGGCTTCCTTGAAGGATAACTACCCACTTGCCAGTCATGGACCATATTGCAGGCAGTAACTGGATCGGAAATGCTATCTATGCTAGATGGTTTCTCTGGCTATAATCAGATTGAAGTGGCTAGAGAAGATCAACATAAAACCACATTCACTACCCCCTGGGGTACGTTCGCGTATAGAAGAATGCCCTTTGGTTTGATCAATGCTGGCACAACTTTTCAAAGGGCCATGGATATGGCATTTGCAGACTATAAAGACAAGATCATTGTGATATACCTAGATGACTTGACAGTGTTCTCAAAGAAGTGAGAAGATCACTTAAGAGATTTAGAGAAAATTTTGCAAAGGTGTAAACTTCATAAGATTTCTCTGAATCCAAAAAAATCTGTGTTTGGAGTTACAGAAGGTAAACTCCTAGGTCATATTATTTCTAAGGAAGGAACTAAGATCGATCCTGAACGTGTTCAAGCTATAAAGAATCTTTCCTTGCCTACAAGTAAACCTGGAGTCCACTCCTTCTTTGGAAAGGTGAACTTTTTGAGAAGGTTCGAGCCATATTTATTGGTGACTAAAGAAATCGCTGATATGATGAAAGGAAAAAATATTTCAAATGGTCAAAGGAAGGTAGAGAGGAATTTGAGCAAATCAAGGGTGCTATTGCAAAAGCTCCTACATTGGTGTGTCTGATTTTAAGAAGGATTTTATAATTTATTGCTATGCTTCACCACACATGATCTTTACCATTTTGACTCAAAGCACAATCAAGAGGGGATTGAATCTCTATCACATTCATGAATTCGGGATTCAAGAAACATGAACTTAATTACACTCCTTTTGAGAGACATGAGTACGCGGTGGTAAGAGCCTGAAACACTTCAGGTATTACGTGTTGAATTCTCACACCAAAGTCTTAGTTCCGGACACCACGGTGAAATCAATGTTGACACAACAGGAACTAGGATCTAAAAGAGGTAATTGGGTCTCCAAGATCCAAGAATATGATCTAGACATCAAGCCTACCAAGTTGGTTCGAGGGAGAGGACTCTGCCAACTCATTGCAGAGAATGAACCACGAGATAACTCTGAAGAAGAATTAGTTGAAGAAAATTTACCAATGGTAGTTTTTGTCAGTACCATGGATGAATGGTATTTTGATATTGCCTACTTCCTCACATATGGCGAGTGTCAGAGAATCTTACAGCTAAAGAGAAACGAGCTATCAAACTAAGAGCTTCCAGATACGTCATTTGGGATAACACGTTGTTCAAGAAAGGAATTGACGGCATGTTCCTCAGATGTGTTGATAAAGAACAACAGCCTAGGTTGTTGGAAGCCTTCCACAATCATGCTTGCGGTGGTCATTTTTCTGGCCCGGTAACAGCCCATAAAATTCTGAGAGCACATTATTACTGGCCCACTATGTTTTCTGATGCTCAGAAATGGGTGACCAAATGTGAAGCCTGTCAACAATTTGTTGGAAGACCAAAGTTGGCAGCACTGCCTTTGAAGCCAGTTGTCATTGAAGAACCCTTTCAACAATGGGGTTTAGATTTCATCGGGGTCTTGAATCCTAATTCTAGCGCTGGTCATACCCATGTGCTCACTACCACTGATTACTTTACAAAGTGGGTAGAAGCTATACCGGTGAAACAAACATCTACTGCAATAATCTGTGATTTCATCAAAGAAAACATATTGGTTCGTTATGGAATTCCTCACAAGATCATGACTGACAATGCCTCAAATTTTTCTTCTACAGAGATGATAGGTTTTTGTTATGGATATGGGATATCTTTGTCTCATTCATCATATTACTACCCCGCAGGAAACGGTCAGGCTGAATCCAGCAACAAAAACCTCATTACCATTGTGTGCAAGTTAGTCGAAGAAAATCAAAGAACTTGGCACAAAAAGTTATACGATGCATTATGGGCTGACCGCATAACTCCCAAAAGGGCAATTGGGATGTCTCCATTTCAACTTTTGTATGGAACTGATGCTCAAATTCCCATCACATTGGAGCTACCAGCATTAAAATTAGCTCAGGCAGTTGATGATGAATGCTTCGCCAATGCATTAGATAAAAGGGTCATGTTCCTAAGCAAGCTCGAGGAACAAAGAAGTCAAGTGGCCAACAGGATCGAGGAACATCAATCCAAGGTAAATAAGTTGTTTGAGGAAAAATAGAGAGAGAGAGTTTCAAATCAATGACGTAGTTCTTCTGCGGGATAAAGACGTGAGCCGAAGGAAAGCATGGGAAGTTTGACTCACTGTGGTTGGGACCGTTCAAAATAAGACATTTATGTGGAGATAGTACCTACTACTTGGCATATCCTGATGGAACTCATTTGCCTTTTCCCTACAGTGGGCAATATCTCAAGTATTACCAGAATTGAAAACGGGTTGTTCCCCGTATGTACATAGGTAATTAGGATTTTGGTTTGTTTGTTTCCCTGTTTTTCGGTCTCCTCTCTTGTGTCACCCCATTTTTGTGCCCCATCATTCTGTGATCATGTTCATGACTATTTTGGTCTGGGTCCATTGCTGCGTCCATGAAGTCCTTGTCCCCAATCAGAGCCAGCTGTTATCAGCCAATTTTGACTTCGCAAAATTGTTAAAAATAATTTAAAAATGAAAAATTAGAAAATTTTGAAAAGTGTTACTTTGCGTGGTTCATTGGACTCATTGCGATCATCTTATTTTTGTGATCGTTTCGGTCTTTGTTTTGTGATTTTCGGGCGAGAACTCTTCCCACCAGGCTTTAAAACGTGTTAAAATACATTAAAATAATTAATTAATATTTAATTAATTAATTGCTCCTTGTTTGATTAAATTAATTTTTAAAAAATCACTTAAGGAGTATTTAATTAAATAAATATAAATTAAAGTTCATTCGACAAGTTTTAGTGCGGGAAGTAAGCTTTTGTTTCAAATCAGGGTTGACTTCACGAACCCGGATTTCCACTTTCCTAGCAATTTCCTTCAAATTTCCCTGCACGTGGGTTTTCTCTACCAATTGCCAAATCATGGATTGGAAAGCGGGCATAAAATTCCCTAATTTCCCACATGGGGAAATTAGACGGGGATTGCTAACCCATTTTTCCATTCCCGTTGGCAATTGTCCATTGCTTTCCCCATTTCCCCCTGGCACTTAAGCCACTACCGGGATGAGAGGAAGTTGAATTAATCCTTGTAACTTCCTCCATCAAACCCATTGAAAAAGTCGAAGCTTCTTATTTCTTGAGGGAAGACATAATATTTTGTCAGCATCATGCAAGAGAAACTAACGCCATTGTGAAGAAGAAATACAAGAAGGTTTTTGGTTTTGTTTTCAAGCTCCATGTATTGCATAAGAAGAAGAAAATAACAGCAAAGAGAGGAAGGAAAGCAATCTCCCATCGTTGGGAGAAGGGAAAGAAGAACAGTTTTAAGAGCAGATTGAAGGCAAGCCACCCCAGCAAGAGGAGACCACTGCTCTCCTGCGATTTTGTTCTTTTCTCGATTTGTTTTGCTTTTTGCCTCCTACTCTCATGTGGACATCTTTACATACATCTTCACAAAGCCCGAGGGTCGTTGTGTGTTTAGGCACTTCCACTGATATCTATGTATATACATAACAAATTCCTGATGGACAGATGCAAAGTGATAAGACTTTCGGTGGCGATGATGATGCATTCAATACATTGAATTTTTAGTGAGACCGTTTAATAAAAAAAGCATGTTCCCCGTGCCGTGTTCTTAGATCTCTTCTGGGTCGAATTCGGAAGTGAAGGACAAGCAAAACTTTGGTCTCCATGGGTTTCTAGTGTTTCACATGTTTGTAGGAGGTGGAAAATCTTGGTTCGAGGCCTCGGATCTCTGCTCCTGGAGAGGCTTTACTGTGGATTATGGGAAGAAATCCAAGCGGGGTTTCACCGTTTACCCTTCTCCACAAGTCTCCACATCGTGGTGGAGCCCTACAATAGTGTGCTCTCAACTCACTCACTTTGTTAGAACACACCAATGTTACTTTTTGCTTGATAATGAAGCCATTTGTGACATCTCATTTGTTCCCTCAACAAAGAGCGTATAATCTCCCACGCAAGTCTAAGGAGAAACCTCACACGCCCATTCAAGAAGCTTTCCACGCGCTTAGGAAAAGATTAAACACGGTTCAAAAAGGAGAAAAAGACCAAAATCTACGAACGTGGATAGACAAGATAGCAAGGAAAGAACAATTTTCCTTGCATGCAAAGGAGGAGAATGTAGAAAGTAATTTTAAATCCCGGGTCGAGCACTTTCCAAATAATGAGGAGCAGCCTCCAAGAATACTGAATGTTTCACACCAAATTTTATTGATCATCTTCATAGGAGTTTCAAAGGTCCACTGACTAGCTGCAATTTAGTGGGCTGCTATGCATATATAGCAGCTGCTGGTACAAATGGAGTTGGGTCTGCTAAATGGAAGGAACCTTGGCCCTTCACTTTGGTGTAAGGTCCACCGAGGATAGGAAAGACACATACTGATCTGGGAAATGTTGAATGTTATTCATCTTGTTCAATATCAACACTATTATGGTGCACTACTTAAGAAACTTGCTCTAAAAGCTACGGAAATCCTACAATAATGCAAGCGGTGATTGTACAGGATCAATTGATGATGTTCTTGAGTATGGATCGCACACTTTGCTATTCCGTATGCTTCCTAAAATTTTCCCTAAACCACAATGCTTGTTTGTGCTCCATCAAATGCTGCAATAAATGAATTACTACGTGTTACGGATCGTGGATTCATTGATGGTGAAATGAAGGTCTATCACCATGATGTTGCGAGGGTGGGTGTGGATTCTCAAAATCATGCTACGAGGTAGTATCGGTGGAGCGTAGAGCTAAAATTCTCCTAGGAAAGTCTTTGTGAGGAAGTAATTGGCTATATGGAGCAGCTACTGAGGTAGAGAAGTAAACTTATCTCAGAAAATCGGTGGCCTCTAGAGAGAGCTAAGTGCTACGATTTGCCGCAGGGCAATCCCAAGGAACCGTTGGTGTTGATCTTGATGTTGCAGGTTGCACGCGACGACCACGGTCGTCATCGAGTTGTTGCAAAATCTTGCATTTGTAGTAGAAGAACAAGATAAAGTTTTAGTTGAGTTGACTCGCCTTTTCATTTTGGAAAGTCACTTCCATGGAAGAAGCTCGATCAAATCTTGAGGCAAGTTTTGCAAATGAGGATGAGATTGTGTTCACTACTGTTTCTAGTAGTGGCCGGAAGTTATTCAGCGCCTAGCCCATGGGTTTGATATGGCGGTTATAGATGAAGCTACAAGCTAGTGAAGTAGGCGTGTTACCTCCACTTTCATTGGGTCTTTAGCAAGGTGTGTTCTTGTCGGGATCCATAAAGCAACCACTGTAATGACTTTAAGCTAGGCGTGAAGCATGTTGCGGTATAGTAAAAGCTTTTCTAGTGCTTCCAACAAGCAGGTCGACCAACTATGTTGTTATCTGTTCAGTATCGAATACATCCTCAATTTCGGGATTTTCCTTAAGATATTTTTATCAAATCGATTAAACGGTGAGAGTGTTACTTAGGAGACTGATGAAATTTATTACAAATATTCTCTATTGAGACCTTACTTGTTTTATGATGTAACTCATGGAAGAAAATCTCATAGAGGTGGGTCTATTTCATATCAGAATATTCATGAAGCAAATTTGCGTTGCAATTTTGGCTCTTGGAGATCTTCTCAATGGCGAAAGACCAGAAGTTAGATTCTGATAAACCAAGGTGGCGTAACAACTACGGTCTCGCGAATAATGAATAATTCACCATGGAAAGGTACTCGGATCATGTGGAGAATTGTGAATGTGAATACGAATAGGCTCATACCATGGGTATTGCTCGAGGATGAGAGGGGTGGATGAATTGCTCAAGTTTCAAGCTCAGCACTCTTGTCATTTGGAGGATTGCAGAGCATAGTCAATGAGTTCATTCCCGTATGATCAGGATAGGCGGACTCTTGGCCCAATGGATAAGGCACTGATCCTAGGTGTCTCTATGTGGGTGGCACATTGCGGACCGGGATGTCTACGTGTGCATACAAGTCATTTAAGTGGGGTCCACATGTACCCATTTATTTTATTTATGTATTTTTCCTTAAATGACCTTTTAACTTAAGTGGTTTCTATTTTTAGTCACTTTTTAAAAGTTGGTTAAAAAATTCAAAGTCACTTAAGTGCCCTATTTAATGTGTATTTAAAACCCTAACTACTTCGTAACCAACTTTTGGGTTATAAAAGGAAGTGAGGGCTCATTTGTAAGGGTGAATTTGAGAGAGGAGAAGAGAATAATTTTGTGCAAGCTTTGTTTCAAGAAGAAACTTTGTGTTCTTTTGTGAAAAACATTTTGGAGTTAATGGAATAAGGATTTTGTGTCTCATTCATTTATCGTGGTAACATTTGGTGTTCTTATGTTCATTAGATGTTAGGTGTTTGAATCTTGCATGCAAATATTATCTTTGATCTTATTGTCAACATTAGTAATCAGTTGTTCTAGTTCACGGTGATCAAGCTCGACTATCTACTTGCTCATGTGTGTTCCCTTTTGCATGTTCTTGTTTGGCTAACTCAAACTCCATTTTATTTGTCTTGGTTATTCAGCTTTCCTCTTCATGTAATATTAGGCTCTGTTTTTACCTAACTCTTGCATGTTCTTTGATTCATACAAGATCTTAAGCTCATTCCACCTTTAATTTATAGTTCGATCAATTTAGGTTAGCTTCCTTTATGCATCGTGGAACTTTCCATAATTTAATTACTTATTTGGCACAATTCAAATCACATATACATTACTTGATTATCTTGTTCTTATATTAAGAATATGCTTCTCAAACATTTATTTAATGTTTAAAATTTACCCTTGCTACACAAGTGCAACTAATGTGATGTCAAGATGAAATCTTGGGATTAAGGAAGACATAGATTGAAATAGCTTTTTCCCCAAGAACATCCATCGATCATGGAATAGTTATTTCGCTACCATGGTTGTTAAAGTTCAATAACTTATGGACTTCCATTTATATTTATATATCTTTTGTTTTCTCGAAGTTTGGTCACACCAAGGCAATTTATATTCTTTGTAACACATGAAGATGTTTAAATTAAGTCATAAGGACTCCCAGTGACATTATTCCTAACCTCAAATTTTGGTTTTACTCTCATATGATTTACTTTTGCATCACACTAGGGTCTCATTATTACTATCATTTTAAACATAAGAGTTACGAAAGTACTTGTCTGACATATTAAAGAAGCACATGGTTAAGCTTAATTCCAGTTTCACCCAGGGCTTTAATCTCTATTATAGGTGTGATTAAGGTTAAAATGTATTTACCCTATAATCCTTTCATGAAAGATCAAGGCACTAAATTTTCACAAGCCCAAGACAAGACATTTATCTACGAGGGACAAAAGGGTTCACTAACGAGAATGCAAGACATAGAACAACTATATCACGATCTTCATTTAGGTCATTTGGATCCAACAGGGATTTCATTCATTGATGAAGTTAATTTCTAGATCTAATTTCGTAAGGCCCGGAAATCAATAGGATACAAGAGGAGTAATATCTCTACTACTCCGAGATGGGAAGGTTACACCGCTTAGTCATTCCTTCTAACAAGGACTCATAAGGTGACTTCCAAGGTGGTCTTCACCACTCAGCTTGGTGTCGGACTGAAGAGAGGACATTCTTCTCGCGATTACCAAAACTAGAAGGAAACCGCATACTCTGGATAAAGTTGGACCATGTCATTCCTAAAATATGGGTTCACGACAATGTCACTAAACCTAATGACTATGATGGTAACTCCAACTAGGGGTTTTATTTACCTAACCTAGGAGGTCTCATCGAGTGCAAAGTTTAAGTTCGTTCTACGGTTTTAAATTTCTTATATGGTAAAAGGGATCACACATGTAGGCAAGTTATGCATGAATATTTTATTAAGGTTGAGTGTTCCCATTAAAACTCTTTATTATGTTTGCAAGGTAAGAAGATAACCCAGTAATTAATTTAATCATTTATTGAATACTGAGAAAGTACTACAATATATTAACTTCAATTTCATTTACTATATATAAATCAAACCCTTTTTCCATACACAACTAAGAATCAAATTGAACCGGTGATTAGATGCACATTTCCTAAGATATCCCTAAAACTAGCATCTCATGCATATTAACAAATTTCAATTATAACTTTTTTGTAACAAGAGACTACATTAGACAGTTATTCATTTTACAATGACCTATAAAAATTACAATAATAATAATTAAATTACACATCACCTTTTTTTCATCGTCATTCTTCCATCCTGCAAAACCCACGTGAGCATGATATCAGCGATAAATCGCTGGCATGGCATCCACCCTAATCAATCATAATTATCATTTTTCAGTTTCCCATTTACATCTGACAATAATTACAATTTGCAATCGAAAAAAAAGGTCTAGAAACATGTATTCATTGCATTTCATTTTTCTTCATTTTTGTAACCTAGGAGAGAGAAAGAGAAAGAGAGAGAAAACATCATTTTGTCAAAAGTTCTAATACACACAACAAGTTTCATTATAGTGTTTTAAATAGTTATTTACATGTGTTTAAAAGTTTTAGGGTGATTTGGTAACCCTACGAGGTCATGACTTTCTATTTTTACATTTTCTCACTAGCTACAAAACGTTCAAAATGGGCTCGGAGGCTAAGAAACTACTTCCAAAGGTTATCTTCCAATGAGCATGCACACTCCATGATTAACTTTCTACGTGTCCCTAGATATACCAAGAGTTCATGCAAGAATCGACGGAATTGAAAAAAGAGCGAGCGGTTTTGCGTTTGGTGGTTAGTTTTTCGGGGCCACTAGTCGTAGTTCACCCAGTTGTAAAATGACAAAAGTTAGCTCGAGGGCCCAAAAAACCACGTCCAAAATGACGTTTGATGGAGGAACATGCAATGAGACATCTCCTACTAGTTCCCCTATATGAAGAGAATTCATCGAGAGTCGACGGGATGAGAACTAGAGAACCATTTTTAAACGGCAACAAGTTTTCTGGAGCGATAAGATGAAATTGGACCAGTTTGACCTCGTCAAACTGTGACCAGAGGCCTACAAAATGGCTTCACCAAACTATCCCGAAAAGTTCTCTTTCCTATACTAAATGTTCCATGCATTTTCTAGTATAAATGCTAGAGGTTTGTGAAGACGGGACGTAATTTCTCCATTCAGGTTTCAAATGGTGGTTCAAAATGAAAGCCAACTTTCTAGATTTAACAACTTTCTACTATTGTAAACCAGTGTAATAGGGCTCCTATAAGAGCGTCAAAAGGATGTCATATGTTTGTTTGGGTCAAACCAAAGGTCAAGGTGACTCCTCGTATACCAAGGTACATGAATGAAACTTCACATCTCGTTTCCAGAGTTACGAAGGGTACTTAGTGAGTCTCAAAAATTACAAAATTTAACTATTTAAAACAAGGAGAAGGTCAACTTTATCAATGGGGAGTCAAATTCATCTGGTCGATAAAATGATATTGGAGCGATCAAGAAGGGTAAGAGTTTTCTAAATCATCTTGAAGTGAGGGTGATAGTTCATGGTTTAAAGTAGACGAGTTATAATGACTTCGAGAGTTGCGACACGACACTTTATTGTTTTGCAACGAGTTGAAGGGACATTTAACTGTATTAAAAATCCTAATAATTTAAAATTCTATTTAGTTGCAAAAGAGAACTAAAACATGAGAATTATGAGAGGTAAGGGAAGAAGAACCATGCCTGGAGAGTGGAGTCGGTCGAAACTACGGGATTTGGTTCAGTAACTTGCTTGGGCACATCATCAACCAGATCACGAGCATCCACAACTCCACCATTTAACATACACACATCTATCAAAAAATTATAACTACATATTTGAAAACCATTCCGCTACTCTGATCACATTTCTCCTACCTTCTGGATTCGACCCACCACTTGTTGAGCATGATCAAATGGTTTCTTATTGTTGTTGTTTGGGTAGGATGAGATCTTCCTCCTTTTGTGCATAGCCTCAAATCTTGCAACCATTAGACCATGATTTTTGAAGGCATTTAGTCAAACACTTCACATGCCTTAAGCATGCCTCCACATTTTGCACATTCTCATGTGCTCATCAAAAACCAGCAAACATAATGATTAATTCTAGGCATGATTCTACAAGAGGCACTCATGCCATCGAAGTATTTACAACCCTCATGCATTGAACCTGCATGTCTAAAAGCTAATTAAACCAAAAATGAAGCTTACAAGGTCAGGGTATGTTCCATAAGACCACATCTTTTGAGGCATTCTGCCAAAATGAGACCACATGCCTTTTCTACACATCCATTTTTTGTGTATATGCTACCATCATGGCACTCCATGAGACAACATTTCTTTGAGGCATTCTATCAAATAGTTCAGCATGCCTTTTTAACATACCCATTTTTTGCATACCATGCTATCATTGCAATCCAGGAGACCGCACATCTTTCAGGTATTTTGTCAAACAGTTCACATGTGTTGTGTATGCCTTCACATTTTGCATACATGTTGATCTAGGTACCTGACAAGACATTTAGAGATAATATCTTCCCATGATGCTTTGATGGATGTCCATGCATGCGTTCTAAAGCTCCCATTTTGACAGTAGCTGGGAGGTTATCAGCAAAGGTTGTGGGGTGTGGCTTCAAACTGCTAACCGTATTTTCTTGGAAAAGTTCCAATGTAGTTTCAACAAAACCATTTTGTGCATATCCCAAAATCATTGCAGTCCATGGAACTACATTTCTTCCACGCATTTAGATGAACAGTTCACATGCTTCCATGTTTTACATATGCATCTACTAGGGCACTTGTGACCTGCAAACATCCGAAAAAGTTCCTCTTTTTTTTTAATTTGATGGGAGCCACACAGTAGAAGTCAGGCATGGGTGGGAGGATGTGGAAATGAAGGAAGTTAAAATGTTGAACAAAAAATCCCATTTCATGAACTTACAAATCCTCCTTATTTTTCCTTTATTTTCCCACTATCAAAACCCCTCTTCCCATTCTGGCTTTGATGGTGTGGCGTTTGGGGGCATGGGAGGATGTTGAAAATGGTTGTGGAGTCTAGCTTTACGTGAATCAAATGCATTTCTTGAACTTTCAAGGCCTCTTCAAAAAACTTTTACGAGTAGATCCCAGGCGCCCCCAAACCAGCCGCCCCATGCCCAAAACTAACACATTCCAAAAGCCAAAAAGACAAAACCCTAACATTTTTTTTTTTTTTTATTTCCTCCACTTTGCCCTAATCCCCCTTTTACGGATTTTTTCATTTATTTTTATTTTTAATTCCTTTTAAATTTATTTATCTATTTTTTTTGTTTGTTTTAATCTAAAAATGTCATAAAACCCTAAAACGAAGTAGACAAATAAATAAAATATAACTTAAAGTCAATCCATTACCGTGAGGAAAATTTTGACACAAAAGTGACTGATCGAAGTCGGATATGAGTTATAATAGTATTATAAACATTATTTTAATAATTTTATGGCTTAATAATGATAATAATTATTAATCCTATTAATGTCGATGACCTGACAAACTCGAAGAGCCGAGAACCAAATTTTCCTTTAACCGGATAATCATCCATGATGCTACGGGGTCCACAGTTTGGGGTGTCGACAATGACCCGAAAGGAAAGAAGGAGAGGGAAGGTGAAAATTCTTCACTGTGACCTAGACATGGTCAACAACGGTCAACGAAAACACATGCACACCAACTCTCCAGGCTTAGCAACAAGGTCGTCATGCCAGGGACTGGGGGAACATCAAACGGGGCATTACATCCTCCTCCCCTTAAGAAAGCATCGTCCTCGATGTGACATACAATGAAGAAGGAGAAATGGTAAACAACAAGGAATGAGTAAGGTGAAGGCACGTGCTAAGGTTAAGATTTCAGACACAAAGCATGGTCACGGGGTGGCCCTAGGAACAATAGGTAGAAATTTCAACTTTCAAGGTTCTGTGAAGATTGACAGTTCTCTCTTATTCGTTATTTCATTAATCTCTTTCCATTAACATTATTCTTAATTCAAGTCCTTTAAAATTTCATTTTATCAAATTTTAGTTTATTTCATTCTGTGGGTTCCCATCATGAACTACAGTCACAACACCCTACCAGGGTCATACACAACACCAAATTTTCACAAGCATACTTTTACATACTTTCATGACCGTTTCACATCACAAGGGTTTCACCAACCATGGAATGACAACAAGTAGACCACATAACAATTAATTTCCAACAATTACGCCCTAGACATAGATCTAGTACACACATATGACTAACAAACAAGAATCAACATGTTGATACATATACAATGGGTATCACAAGCCCAAAAAATCCATGACTGCACCAACATAGTGCCAAGACAATATCCAATAGTCCATACCAACCAAGAGGAGAGTCAAGCCTCATACATAACAAAGTGTCAAAAAGACTCACAAGAGGTACACATAACTCACTATACCAATCTCCACACATCACAAGGCATCATGAAACAACTCCAGATATCTCCAAAAGCAATAGAATACAACTCCATATACCTCCCCAAAGCATCACTAGATAAACTCCATATACCTCCCAAGAGGAAGAAACATAGTGCCAAAACCAAGTCGGGTCACTCAACCATAGAGCCCCATCAAGAATATCAGGTCACTCAACCATAGAGTGCCATAAAGAATAACAGGTCACTCAACCATAGAGGCCCATCTCCTTTCTCCTTTTAAATGAGGCCGGGTCACCCTATGGCCCTAGGCACATAGAGCCCCATCACCCCCAAACCCAAGTGACATAATAACTCGTGGTTCAACAACCCGCTAGTTATCTGTAACTCCTTGGGGTGTACCCCCATACAATGAAGTGGGTCCATAGGTTCAACCACTCCATGGTTAATCCCATGACCCTAAGCCAACACATTACGACATTAGAACCAGCATAACAATCCAATCAAATGCCAAGTGGCAAAATCAAAAGCCTTGGGCTAGGCTACAAAACTCTCAAATATGAAAAGAAAGTTTTAAAACCAAGAAAAACAAATGGCTAATTAGCCTTGGTTAGTGCAAAATCCAAATGTTAATGCAACAATCAAATAAATGCCCAAAATATAAGAACATGTCAATCAAGAAAAATGGTTGGTTCTACAATAAAAGAGATAAAGATTAATTTACGAATAAAATACGTAATGAGAAAATAGCACATCACAATCACTATGTGGCCTCATACGCCACCAAAGGGGTACTCATCGAGTTGCTGGCACTCGGACATCGAGCCTCAGCTCGTGAAAATATACATGTAACTAGAAATGAGTATATCAAATAATGTAACTGTCATCATCTCTGCCTGAACCATTCCTCCATACTCCCACAAGGATCAACATAGTCAAAATCACATAGGATTATTCAATGAACAATCCAATAGGAAAGAGCAGGGGACACAAGGTTGCATAAGTTGAGCCTAAGGTGGTGTGCACCCATAATATACTGAGCAAGCTGAAGTATACTAAACAGATAGAAGTGGATTTTCAGTCTATATAAGACTCCACTTCCTCACTCGTACTCGGCTCAAGATTATGAAAACTGGTCCACGCCTCCTCTCTCCACACATACACTCTTGACAGTTCATCCCCTTAGGGTCGTCTAGTGTAGGGTCCACGACATACACATAACTACATCACTAACACAATGGTAATTCACACACAACAACCATAACGTATTACGCATGGTATATATATATATAGGGTATAACACAATCACTACTTTCACGGGTTACGATACATCACATTACCACATCCTGCACCCAAAGTGCAATCACTGTACACTAGGGATCATACTCACCATATGCCCCTAAATCATGACATGAACCATCACATATTACATGAATTATACATATGAGGAACACATATGATGGACATCTAACATCACAACATATATTCAATTGCAAAACAACATACAAAGTGATACACACAATTTAATCAAAACATGGTGATGACATCATGATAAACTTCAATTCACTTTACATCAATCTCTTCATGCAATACATCACTACATCTTCACATCACATAAGGTCAAAATGCTTCAACACTCCGCAACTCACAATATCATTCCTTTCACACAAAACAAGGCAATACATCACACATGGATTCCTCATTGAATCCACATGAAAATGAGAGTCAATACTCTCATCACAAGCACATCAACATGACATGACAAAAACACACTAAGTGACATACACCTCAACACGTTCACACTCATGTGTCACAATCATATGACATAAGGTCACATCACTCACACATAGATATTTTCACCATAACAACATATATCACATTACTCTTCCATTATCCACCACCATCATGCAGAATCATCACAACTCCAATCTGTCCCAGAGGTTCGAGAGCATGAACCTCTGCTCTGATACCATATGTAGTCCCCACATTTTTACACACACAATTACAACAGTAAAATACCAGGATAATTTTTTTTTGACTTACATTGCTCACACAAAATGCCACAAGGACTCCAAGTAGAAAAACTCAACAACATATACGACACCTACATAAGTCACCAAATCACATAGACACATGACTACGCCATATACCTATTTATACCACACTTTTCCCAAATGAAAGAATACTAGCAAAAAAACCAACCACGAGACAAAAGACTTAAGGATTGGTGAACCCACAACACATCATTTCTTTAATTACATCTTAGTTACGATTAACATTCTAAGAACATTATTGTGCAAGGATAGTTTTCTCCTTTTTCCATCTACAAGATCTTAAGCTCATTCCACCTTTAATTTATAGTTCGATCAATTTAGGTTGGCTTCCTTTATGCATCATGGAACTTTCCATAATTTAATTGCTTATTTGGCACAATTCAAATCACATATACATTACTTGATTATCTTGTTCTTATATTAAGAATATGCTTCTCAAACGTTTATTTAATGTTTAAAATTTACCCTTGCTACACAAGTGAACTAACGTGATGTCAAGATGAAATCTTGGGATTAAGGAAGACATAGATTTGAAATAGCTTTTTCCCCAAGAACATCCATCGATCACGGAATAGTTATTCGCTACCATGGTTGTTAAAGTTCAATAACTTATGGACTTCCATTTATATTTATATATATCTTTTGTTTTCTCGAAGTTTGGTCACACCAAGGCAATTTATATTCTTTGTAACACATGAAGATGTTTAAATTAAGTCATAAGGACTCCCAGTGACATTATTCCTAACCTCAAATTTTGGTTTTACTCTCATATGATTTACTTTTGCGTCGCACTAGGGTCTCATTATTACTATCGTTTTAAACATAAGAGTTACGAAAGTACTTGTCTGACATATTAAAGAAGCACATGGTTAAGCTTAATTCTAGTTTCACCCAGGGCTTTAATCTCTATTATAGGTGTGATTAAGGTTAAAATGTATTTACCCTATAATCCTTTCGTGAAAGATCAAGGCACTAAATTTTCACAAGCCCAAGACAAGACATTTATCTACGAGGGACAAAAGGGTTCACTAACGAGAATGCAAGACATAGAACAACTATATCACGATCTTCATTTAGGTCATTTGGATCCAACAGGGATTTCATTCACTGATGAAGTTAATTTCTAGATCTAATTTCGTAAGGCCGGAAATCCAATAGGATACAAGGGAGTAATATCTCTACCTACTCCACAGATGGGAAGGTTACACCGCTTAGTCATTCCTTCTAACAAGGACTCATAAGGTGACTTCCAAGGTGGTCTTCACCACTCAGCCTGGTGTCGGACCTGAAGAGAGGACATTCTTCTCGCGATTACCAAAACTAGAAGGAAACCACATACTCTGGATAAAGTTGGACCATGTCATTCCTAAAATATGGGTTCACGACAATGTCGCTAAACCTAATGACTATGATGGTAACTCCAACTAGGGGTTTTATTTACCTAACCTAGGAGGTCTCATCGAGTGCAAAGTTTAAGTTCGTTCTACGGTCTTAAATTTCTTATATGGTAAAAAGGATCACACATGCAGGCAAGTTATGCATGAATATTTTATTAAGGTTGAGTGTTCCCATTAAAACTCTTTATTATGTTTGCAAGGTAAGAAGATAACCCAGTAATTAATTTAATCGTTTATTGAATACTGAGAAAGTACTACAATATATTAACTTCAATTTCAATTTACTATATATAAATCAAACCTTTTTTTGCCATACACAACTAAGAATCAAATTGAACCGGTGATTAGATGCACATTTCCTAAGTTATCCCTAAAACTAGCATCTCATGCATATTAACAAATTTCAATTATAACTTTTCTGTAACAAGAGACTACATTAGACAGTTATTCATTTTACAATGACCTATAAAAATTACAATAATAATAATTAAATTACACATCACCTTTTTCGTCGTCATTCTTCCATCCTGCAAAACCCACGTGAGCATGATATCAGTGATAAATCGTTGGCATGGCATCCACCCTAATCAATCATAATTATCATTTTTCAGTTTCCCATTTACATAAGATAATAATTACAATTTGCAATCGAAATAAAAAGGTCTAGAAACATGTATTCATTGCATTTCATTTTTCTTCATTTTGTAACCTAGGAGAGAGAAAGAGAAGGAAGAGAGAGAAAACATCATTTTGTCAAAAGTTCTAATACACACAAAAAGTTTCATTATAGTGTTTTAAACAGTTATTTACATGTGTTAAAAGTTTTCCAGGGTGATTTGGCAACCCTACGAGGTCCATGACTTTCTATTTTACATTTTCTCACTAGCTACAAAACGTACAAAACGGGCTCGGAGGCTAAGAAACTACTTCCAAAGGTTATCTTCAATGAGAACACACACCATGATTAACTTTCTACGTGTCCCCAGATATACCAAGAGTTCATAGCAACTGACGGAATTGAAAAAGAGTGAACGGTTTGCGTTTGGCGGTTAGTTCTCCGAGGCCACTGGTCGTAGTTCACCCAGTTGTAAAATGACAAAAGTTAGCTCGAGGGCCCAGAAAACCACATCCAAAATGACGTTCGATGGAGGAACATGCAACGAGACATCTCCTACTAGTTCCCCTATATGAAGAGAATTCATCAGAGTCGATGGGACTGAGAACTAGAGAACCATTTTTAAATGGCAACAAGTTTTCTGGAGCGACAAGATGAAATTGGACCAGTTTGACCTCGTCAAACTATGACCGAGAGGCCTACAAAATGGCTTCACCAAACTATCCCGAAAAGTGCTCTTTCCTATACTGAATGTTCCATGCATTTTCTAGTATAAACGCTAGAGGTTTGCGAAGACGGGACGTAATTTCTCCATTCAGGTTTCAAATGGTGGTTCAAAATGAAAGCCAACTTTCTAGATTTAACAACTTTCTACTATTGTAAACCAGTGTAACAGGGCTCCTATAAGAGCGTCAAAAGGATGTCATATGTTCGTTTTGGGTCAAACCAAAGGTCAAGGTGACTCCTCGTATACCAAGGTACACGAATGAAACTTCACATCTCGTTTCCAGAGTTGCGAAGGGTACTTAGTGAGTCTCGAAAATTACAAAATTTAACTATTTAAAACAAGGAGAAGGTCAACTTTATCAATGGGGAGTCAAATTTCTCAGTCGATAAAATGATATTGGAGTGATCAAGAAGGGTAAGAGTTTTCTAAATCATCTCGAAGTGAGGGTGATAGTTCATGGTTTAAAGTAGATGAGTTATAATGACTTCGAGAGTTGCGACACGACACTTTATTGTTTTGCAAAGAGTTGAAGGGACATTTAACTGTATTAAAAATCCTAATAATTTAAAATTCTATTTAGTTGCAAAAGAGAACTAAAACATGAGAATTATGAGAGGTAAGGGAAGAAGAACCATGCATGGAGAGTGGAGTCGGTGAAGCCGTGGGATTTGTGAGTAACTTGCTTGGGCACATCATCAACTAGATCACGAGCATCCACAGCTCCACCATTTAACATACACGTCTATCAATAAAATCTGTAACTACATACTTGAAAACCATTCCACTACTCTGATCACATTTCTCCTACCTTCTGGATTCGACCCACCACTTGTTGAGCATGATCAAATGGTTTCTTATTGTTGTTGTTTGGGTAGGATGAGATCTTCCTCCTTTTGTGCATAGCCTCAAATCTTGCAACCATTAGACCATGATTTTTGAAGGCATTTAGTCAAACACTTCACATGCCTTAAGCATGCCCCCACATTTTGCACATTCTCATGTGCTCATCAAAAACCAGCAAACATAATGATTAATTCTAGGCATGATACTACAAGAGGCACTCATGCCATCGAAGTATTTACAACCCTCATGCACTGAACCTGCATGTCTGAAAGCTAATTAAACCAAAAATGAAGCTTACAAGGTCAGGGTATGTTCCATAAGACCACATCTCTTGAGACATTCTACCAAACAGACCACAGGCCTTTTCTACACATCCATTTTGTGCATATGCTGCCATCATGGCACTCCATGAGACAACATTTCTTTGAGGCATTCTATCAAACAGTTTAGCACCTTTTTAACATACCCATTTTTTTGCATATCCTACTATCATTGCAGTCCAGGAGACCACATATCTTTCAGGTATTTTGTCAAACAATTCACATGCATTGTGTATGCCTTCACATTTTGCATACATGTTGATCTGGGTACCTGACAAGACATTTAGAGATAATATCTTCCCATGATGCTTTGATGGATGTCCATGCGCAATTCTAAAGCTCCCATTTTGACACAAGCTGGGAGGTTATCAACAAAGGTTGTGGGGTGTGGCTTCAAACCTGCCAACCATATTTTTCTTGGAAAAGTTCCAATGTAGTTTCAACAAAACCATTTTGTGCATATCCAAAATCATTGTAGTCCATGGAACGCATTTCTTCCATGCATTTAGTCGAACAGGTCACATGCTTCCGTTTTACAAATGTATCTACTAGGGCACTTGTGACTGCAACATCTGACAAAGTTCCTCTACCTTTTTTTTTTTTTGTTGGGAGCCCACATGCAGGGCTGGGCATGCGGCTAGGAGGATGTTGGCAATGTGACAAGCTAAAACAAACAAAAATCCTCCTCCATTTTCTTTGATGAATGTCCATACAGCTGTCCCCAAGCATTTGTGGACTCAACACTTAAAAACCCTCTTCCCATTTTATTTGGAAAATCCATGCTAGAGGTATGTGGCGCGGCCTGGGAGGAGCTTAAAATGGTTGTGGAGTCTGGCTTTACGTGAATCAAATGCATTTTGCTTGAAAGTTTCCAAGGCCTCTTCAACAAACTCATTCTGAGCAGATCCTGCCCCCAAGCCAGCCGCCCCATGCCCAAAACTAACTCATTCCAAAAGCCAAAAAGACAAAACCCTAATTGATTTTGTTTTTTTTTTTTATTTCCTCCACTTTTCCCTAATCCACCCCTTTTACGGGCTTTCATTTATTTATTTTTAATTCCTTTTATATTTATTTATCTATTTCTTTTGTTTGTTTTAATCTAAAAATGTCATAAAACCCTAAAACAAAGTAGACAAATAAATAAAATATAACTTAAAGTCAATCCATTACCAGAGGTGAAATTTGACACAAAAGTGACTGATCGAAGTCGGCGATATGAGTTATAATAGTATTATAAACATTATTTTAATAATTTTATGGCTTAATAATGATAATAATTATTAATCCTATTAATGTTGATGACCCGACAAACTCGAAGAGCCGAGAACCAAATTTTCCTTTAACCGAGATAACCATCCATGGGACCTGGGGAACATCAAACAGGGCATTACAGAAGGAATAGATTTCGTGTCCAACTACTCCTTCCAGGATCTCCTCATTGAAAAGGGTTTGGAAAGGGATAAATGACACATACTACATTCAAATGCCTATAATCAACATAGATCCGTATCCTCCCATACTTTTTAATGTTAATGACCATTGGGCTTATCCATTATGATTCCTCTATAGCTTCAATGATTCTTGATGCGATCATTTTGTCTATCTCATCCTTAACTTGGATGCGTAGATTTGGATTCATTCAGTAAGGTATCTTCCAAATTAGGCACACTCCCTCCTTTAGTTTGATCTACATATATCCTAAATATTGGTGAACTCCCTTAAGCTCATGGTACTCACATAGAAATAAATCCTGAAATTCATGTAATAGATCAATGGTATTTGAAACCTCATTTTCTGACCAATAGTCCCCAATAGTAGCCTCCTTAGGTTCCATTTCTAATCCAATGTTAACCTTATTTGTTTTGAGAGGTTCATGGTAGGTGTGTGCTTGCTCATCAACACTATTCATTACCTCACGCGTACCCATAGTATGGTTAACATCCAAGTTCTCCACTTCCTTTCCATCTATCACATAGACAAAATTTCCCTTCTCTTTCTCCATGCAGGCATGCTCAAATTGTAGTTCCTCGGTTCCTCCATATCAAAATGTGCCTCCAAATCAAGTTCTCCCAATAATTCCAAAATCCTATCCTCGGCCATGGCAATGTCTTTCATAGTTAGGTACTTAACAATCTGCAAGGCCTCATTCACTAATGGCTTAACACTTTGATATTCAAAGGTTTGAATCAAGTCATTTGTTAACTATTGAATGTATTACAACTAGAGGGTAAACGCACTCATCCATGGGATTTAAGATGTAAGCACTAACTCCTAGCCTAATGCATTCCAAGCATAGATTAACATGATCAACTAAATGAAAGTAGAATCAACCCATGAATATCATCAAGAAAACTCTGTAACACACACATGAACATAAGGGAAATGCACATATCAAGATCCATCACATGAGTGTTTCAGAATCACTTCATTATATTTATAAGCCAAAATATGGTAGCCAAGATTACATCAAGAGAGTTCCATTTGTGGAAATGTTCACACTAGCAGAGCTTAATTTACATCACAAAGCTCACCATTACACATTTTTTTCCATCTCTCCTACTCCATATCTATCCTTACTTATCTCTCTTCTTTTCTACGAAAACCATCCATCCTCATAGAATAATCATCCTCCTTCCATCTTAACCACTCATCATTCTCTCCTACGAAATCCTGAGGGAATCCGGTCATGATTTCTCTACCACTACCCAGGAATATGCCAGTGTCACCATGTGTTTCCCTCAATCGAGTGTCTTCTGGTATGTATGTTCCAGCTAATCCTTAACAACCTCAACTCCTTATCCTTTCATGATAACCGTAGTGATTCCTTGGGATATATTTTCCTTGATTTGAAAGTCTCGATAGCTTATCCACATATGTATCTCGGTCATTTTTCTATTCATTCCCTATGTGTGTCTTTTCTTGTTGTCCAAAACTTACTAAGTCCCAACTCCATCTTTCCCAAGCATGAGCCTTTATGCCTCTCCAAGAACTATTTCTGTGCATGCCTTCATGCCCTTCTTCTATGCGCCACAAAGCTTCACATGTTAGGTACTTCGTTAATTTTAAGGGTCCAACAATTACATCGAAGAAATATCACTTTTCAAATTGTAGAAATCAGAGATCACACATTCAATATTGAAAGGATTAGTCAAAGGAATAACTGATAAAGTTTATGGAAGCTAGAATGGATATGCACATTTACAAAAAAATTATCTTGTGACTTCTATCCTTGCTGGTATATTTCCTTCCAGTGACATCACATAGTTGTCTAATATTGTCTGAGCTGCGACAGGAAGAACTTCTTCCACCTCATGTTATTTTTCCCATTTTTCCATTTTTCCCCTATATGAGAATCATATTTTCTTTTCTATTTTTGTCTTCACCCAATAGTATAGACAATTGCGGTAGTGTGATTCATGTAATTTAATTTTTCAATTACATTGGATTCACTGTAGGATGTCAATACAATATTATCCAGATGCTTATTTCTCAAATAATGTAGAACTTTTTCTCTCATTTTTTTGTCTCCTTTTATTCTTTAGTAGTAAGAATAAAATGTCTCTATTATTACACTAGCCTCAAAAGACCTAGTTGATTTAGTATTCCTTTTCAACCCATGCAATTTTGATTTAGATGGGTCTATCTCCAATTTAGTCAAATATGTTCACCTCAACATAGTAAAAAACTTGGCATGTTTTGGAGGTGAAAGAAAAAATTTTCTATGAAAGAAATGACAAACATATGTTTTCTCATTTCTATACAATTTTTGAATATTGTAAATATACCATTTTAAATGTATTATGCATTTGAACAACTAATTTTTTCATAATCAATTAGAATCCCTAAATTCCAATCATATTTTGAACAGAATATGGTTTTTTGTTAATGGAAGCATGATTTTCTTATTTCCTAAATAAAGAAACATCCAACTCCCTATCCTGGAATAATACATTTATTGTTTTCAAAGTCAAATCATTCCACCTAGACACGCAGTGTCTCCAAATCAATAACTTCTGACGATAGAATAATACCAACTTCCTCGTGATTATTGTCTATAAAAAAACAACCACAAGTTGATGTGGTAGTTTTCAAGGGAATAGATTTCCACAAACCATTCCTCATCTCTTTTCTTCCAACAAATATTGCTAGCGATGAATGGAGTGCAAAAACGGAAGACATTTTACCTATAATTAGAGTAAAATACATTAATAATTAGGTCATTTCCGAATATTAAATCTTTTTTCTCTCATTTTTTGTTAAGGAATTTAAATACTACCCTAGCAGACACAACCTCTAGAGTTCTTTACTATGTATCATTACAGAGTAATTAACTTAAAGGTTATTGACTGATAGGCTTCGATATGACATTTTATGTGTCATTCAATTGGTTACACTAATTCATATTTTGTGGATCAAATCAATAATAACAGAATTTTTCTAAATGTCTGAAATCAAATTATGATGCATTGAAAGATACAAAACTATTTGCACCTTTTGAAATTATTACATATGAGTCAAACAAGCTATAACATTATATAGATGGTATGATAGGAACATTAAAAAATATACACTTTAGTGGAAGATAGACTTCTAGTCAACATATAAAAGAACAACCTAAAACAATTTAAAATTTATTTACACCGATTGAATGATAAACCATAGACAACATTAAGATCTAATATTTGGTATTTTGAAGAGAGTGTTTGAAAAACAAATCACAATAATGGAGTTTGCGGTAGCTCGGTATTTTTTGTTTTAGAAGACGATGTGATTTATGTGTATATCGGTCATACTGTAGTAATGAGGATTAAATGCCTATAACAAGACTAAGGAATATGTTTAAAGGATAACAGTTAGAAGATCTAATGTTTGGTATTTTGAGGAGAGTATTTGAGAAAAAAATCACATTAATAGAGTTAGTGATAGCTCATCATTTTTTGTTATATAAGACAATGTGAAATATATGTATATCGACATACTTTATTCATTATGTTTAAATGTCTATAACTAGTCTCGAATACAATATTTTAAGCGTAGCACTTGGTTCAAAAATTTCATAACAACCTATTAAAAACAAACAAGAATGATTGCACTTTTCCTATAAGTATGGATCTCTTTACCATATCCATTTTCGTGGAAATAATGCTCTCTATAAGGTTATGGTGGGTTATACCTATTTGAGAAAAGATTTGATTATTAACAAAAAAAAATTAGTAACACTAAAAAGGGTGTATTCTCTCTTATTCTGACTATAAGTTAGATTTATAATACTAATTGAAGAAATTTATTCCAAATTGTTCGAACTTATGTTAACACATTTAGAGTTCCAGTCTTCTTAGGATGCAAACATTTATTGTCCAATACATTGTATCCATTGAGGGTAAAAAGCACTAAGAATTTAAAAATAGTGATAAAATAAAAAATCATGACCTAGCTTAGCAGAAGCTAGGGTCCTACCATTTCATCTTGTCATTGTAATCACTATTTGTACACTTTTGGCTCACTAGTGATTTTCATTGATTATAATTCTATCATATTCGATAGACTATCCATGGTAGAAACAAGTGATACACTACTAAATCCTCGATAGGGATCAAGCCATATGTATTGTCCATAAAATATATTATTTGTAACATATAATTCATAATGTTTCGTATCAGAAAAATTATTTACCTAATGTTTAGTTTCATTACTTATCGAAAGTAATGACACAATGGATGCTAGTTTCAACAGTTTCTTTTATTGAAAATTGTGATAAAATAATAAATCGTGACCTAGCTGAGTGACCATGAGGCTCCTACCATTATGGTCATTGTAAACACTATCTATAAAACTTTGGATTGATAGTTTTTTTCATTGATTATAATTATATCATGTTTGCTAGAATGTACCTAGCGGAGACAATAGTTGCACTACATACCATATAGAGGGATCAAGCCTTATGTAGCTCCCATAAGGTATATTGTTTGAAACACATAATTCACATCAAATCTTATGGGATAAAATGCTTATCGAATTTGAATAATTTTTCCTTATCGAAAGGAACAACCTAATGGACACTAGGATAAACAGTTTCAAAATATGAAAATAGCGATAAAATAAAATATCATGCTTTAGTTTTGCATAGATCGCTAGCTCCCACCATTACTACCAGTAATTATAAATACTATATATATTTGGGTCACTACTATGTTTTCATGGATTATGTAGTACTCACAAGACATATTGTTTGTAACATATAATTCACATCTGTTTCGTACGAGAGAAAATGCTTAGTGACCACTAAGATTTTGTACGTATTGAATGAAACACCATAACGACCGCTAGGATCAATTGTTTCTTATTTCAACACTATGTGCATGGATTTTGAATGATAGTGTTATCCATTTATTTTAATTGTACCATATTTTCTAGGCTATGTGTGGTGGAGAGAAATTCTGCATTACATACCCTCTAAATGGATCGAGATGTATTATGTGTTTCCCATAGAATCAAAATTTTCTTATTTTTGAAAATAGCTATAAAATAAAAACCCATGGTATAGCTTAGCAGCTATTAGGCTCCTACCTTTACCTCTTCTCATTATAAACACTATCTTTACAGTTTTGGATCGTTAGCCTTAATATGTAGTTCCCATAAGATACATGGTTTTAAACTCATATTTTACATCATTTACTATCAAAGAAAATTATTAGCTGATCGCTAAGCTCCTTTAATTATTGACAAAAATGGCATATCAGACCCTAGTCTCAAAAGTTTTTTATTTTGAAAATAGCCATAAAATAACAAATCATGGTATAGCTTAGTGGACATTAGGCTCGTACCTTTACCTCTTCTCATTATAAACTCTATCTTTACAGTTTTGGATCCCTAGCCTTGGTATGTAGTTCCAATGAGATACATGGTTTTCAACTCATACTTCACATCATTTCCTATCAAAGAAAATGCTTAGCACTCACTAAGCTCCTTTACTTATTGACAGAAATGACATATCAGACCCTAGGCTCAAAAGTTTCTTATTTTGAAAATAGCCATAAAATAATAAATCATGGTTTAGCTTAGTGACCACTAGGCTCCTACCTTTACCTCTTCTCATTATAAACACTATCTGTAAAGTTGTGGATCGCTAGGCTTAGTATGTAGTTTCCATAAGATACATGGTTTTCAAGACATATTTCACATTGTTTCTTAACAAAGAAAATTCTTAGCACCCACTATGCTCCTTAACTTATTGACATAAACAACATATCAGACCCTAGGCTCAAATGTTTCTTATTTTGAAAATATCCATACAATAACACTATCTATACAATCTTGGATCACTAGCCTTATTATGTATCCCAAATAGCTTGTTCAAACTTGCCACGTGGCACATTTTAATTGGATAATTAATTTAAATTAGCACACACTATATCTAACAATGTAGAAATTGATTTTGATAAAGAATGGAACATAAATGTCTGTATATTATTCTAATAAACTTCAAAACTATGTTTAGGATTTACTTCTTTTGTTTTCTTATAATATATATTTGTATTATGCTTGTTTTAATATATGTTGTATAATATGTTTGTTATTATTTTTATATTATTATAGCTTATAGACAATGAAAAATTGCATTTTATTTAATCCATGTTTAGTTTTAATTTTTAAACCATGGAAAAATAAAAATAGGGAAATTCGAATTCCCCGCATTTTCGGATATTTGAAATTTCAATAGCCTGCCCTTTTGCTTTTAGAGGGGGAAAGTGAAAATTTCAAATTTTCGTATCCCACTCTTTTTCTATTTTTGAAATTTCTTTTGTGGAATGTGCTAAACAAATTATTAAATACCTCGAAGAAATGTTGAGTAGGGTTTCTAATTTTTTGGTCAATTAGAAAAGCATGTCTTCAAAATAAAAAAATATGTGTAGGCTATAGATTACGAGTTGAGTGTTCGAATCCCAATTTTTTTCATGTGATTATAATCTTGTTTGCAGATAAGGCACACAAAATACACATAGAAAGGATGCACATAAATGATGCACACGAAGGAGGATAACAATAGAGGTTGTGAAAAGAATCACATGATTGTTTGATTGAGGTAGCAGATGGAGGTTTCACAAACAACATAAAGCACGAAATAATCCTAGATATTACTAAACTAGGTATTTATAGTAAAGGTGTACCTTTTTTATCATAGGATTAATTATTTTCTCTATAGTCGACTACTTCTTGTGTTTCGCATGAAAATCCAATCGTGATCCGCACAAGCCCTAATTTTTCATACTCGAATCGTGCTCTGCAGTCAAGCCTTGCTTTCTAGTTTCTTTTGATCTTTGTGCCAAATGGCCTTGTTCTTCATGAAAAATCAATTTTTTTGTGTTAACAAAAGAAATTTTAATCACTTTTTTCTCTAGTATTTATCTTTGTTTAACGCTTTCCCATTTCCACCATTCTATGTCTCTCTTTGGCTATTTTTGTTTTGAATTTTTCATTCTCATTCTTGTGAATTTTTTTAAGGATAATGATAGCTTCTAGCACAATCACATTTTTTAAATTTTATTTTGGTTGGGAGAACCAAAATAGTTTAATGTTGTTCATTAAGATGATGCAAAGAAATGTCACTAATTAATGCATATTACATTTTTTACATGGTTGTCACTTAGACATTTTAGGAAAATATATGAGGTTAAAAAATTAATTCAAAACTATAAAACCATATTAAGAATTCAATTGTATGATAATTATTTCTAATTATATACGTGTTTCCATGTAGAATTAACCAAATGTAATGTCTTCAGCAATTTTATGTTATGTACATTGGAAGTTAAACACATTATATATGCATTAATATTATTAAATCTAATTTTAATCACTATGTATTTTATAATTAATATATTATTCCTTTTGATCCCACTAATCTATGCCAAAAATTCACATAGCTTTGAGGCTTCCATGATATAATTCTTTGTTTCGACAACCTATTTACGAAACCCCAATTTTATTTTGAATTACATACAGGATTCTACATGTATATTTATATATCCATTATATAAATTCCAGATTTATTTGTTATCATTTGTATCTTTTCAATATGATTTCTTTTCTATGAATAAAATCTACCATAGGAAAAGTTGTCTACCCTAGCGTCCACTAGGCTATAATTCTAATTTGGAAAAAAATTCATTTTCCTTGGCCCCTCACGGATCAGTTGTTTTTATATAGGCAACATAATGTTTTTGGTCCTAACAATCACTTTTTTTCTTTGTCTGTTGTTATATTTGCAAAGATTAACAATTTAGATTTATAAAACAACTTCATTATGAACATGATATATTTACCTTTAAGAATAGATTAGTAGCTGCTAGGATGCAACGAGTAGATGACGTCGTATGTAAAAAATTGTTTTATAGATTCTCAGTCGCAATTCCAAGTTTCTATATTTTTCATAAATGTAAAATAATTCTACCAAAATCTTGTAAGAAGTAGATAAAACTATACGTATACCTATATAACATATTAAATATACAATTTTACATGTATATTTATGTATCCATTATATAAATTCCATATTTATTTGTTATCTTTTATAGCTTTTCAATATGATTTCTCTTGTATGAATACACTCTACATGAAAAAGTTGCGTGCAGTAGTACCCACTAGGCTATAATTATTATTTAGAGAAACCATTTATTTGGTGTTAGCAATGGGTTTTGTTATTTTTCTCTTGTTATCTATGCAAAGATGAAGAATTTAGATTTATAACATAGCTTCATTTTGAACATGATATATTTACCTTTAGGAATAGCTTAGTGGTCACTAGGGTGCAACGAGTAGATCGTATTGTATTTAAAAACTTGTAGTATAACTTCTAGGTCACTAGTCCAAGTTTCTTTTCTTTTCCTAAATGTAAAACTATTCTACCAAAATCTCACAAGAAATATATAATTCTAGACATATAGTTGTGTAACACATGAAAACATGATTCTAAATGTACACAACTTCATTATGAACATGATATATTTTCCTTTAAGAATAGCTTAGCGACCGCTAGGGTACAATGAGTCTAAGTCTATACGTATACTATTATATAAATTTCATATTTATTTTTTACCATTTATATAAACTCCTTTTTTAATACAATCTACATGAAAAATGTTTCTACTCTAGTGATTGCTAGGCTATAATTCTTATTTGGATGCGATTTTGTTTACCTTTACGAACTCACGAGATAAGTATATTTTTTATAGAAACACACATTTTTGGGTCAAGAAATCATTTTGTTATTTGTCTTGTATTAAATATGCAAAGACTAAAAATTAAATTCATAACACAAATTCATTATAAAATATAATATTTTTACTTTTTACTTTTAAGAATAGCTTAGCATTTCTTAGGATTTATTGAGTATATTGCATTATATTTAAAAAACTTTTTGTAAATATTTGCAGTCTCTTGTCAACTAGTTTATCCCAAAATATAACATTAATACCTTACGGTTGGTTGGATTACACAAATTAAATTTAAATAAATTGAGCTAAGCGGCGCTAGGTACTTACACACTATAATATTTCAAGCTTAGTGGGTGCTATAATCTATCCAAATTACTTAATGATATTTTGAGCTTAGCGACTACTATATTATGACACAACATAATATTTGGATCTTAGAAATCTCCGGTTTCAAAGAAAAGAAGGTAATATATTATAAGCTTAGTGCTTGGTGTAGGTTATTCCAAAACATAATAATATGATCTTAGTGAATACTAGTATTGACAAATTAAATCAACATAGTTTGACCTTAGCAACCGCTAGGTATTTAAGAAATATATTATTTCGATTGTAAAGATTCACTAGAATTTAAAATCTAAAGAAAGACATATTGAGTTAATTTTCCATTAGGTTTTGTTTCAACAAAACTTTAACAAATGATAGTGTAATCTTTGAAGATGTAAACAAGATGTGTATAAATTAGTTGAATTTATCGTATGATTTTAAGATTTAAATTAAGATATTTCAAGCTTAGTGCCCACTAGGTTATGCTACCACATTATTCTAGGAAATTAGAAGTGGTTAGGATTTAATAAACTAAATTAAGGCATTAAGATCTTGCTAGGTTATGCCACAACATATTATTTGGGTATTCAATTCACTAGGTTATGTATCACAAACAAGATGCAAACAAGATGTGTATAAATTAGTTGAATTTATCATATGATTTTAAGATTTTAAATTAATATATTTTGAGCTTAGCACCCGCTAGGTTATGCTACCACATAATCATTAGAACCTAGCGGTGGTTAGGATTTAATAAACTAAATTAAGGTATTAAGAGCTTAGTGGCTGCTAGGTTATGCCACAACATATTATTTGGGTATTCAATTTGCTAGGTTATGTATCACAAACATGATATGTATCACAAAGAAGATGCAAACAAGATGTGTATAAATTAGTTGAATTTATCGTATGATTTTAATATTTTAAATTAAGATATTTTGAGCTTAGCGCCCATTAGGTTATGCTACCACATAATTGTTGGAACCTAGCGGTGGTTAGGATTTAATAAACTAAATTAAGGTATTAAGATCTTAGTGGCCGCTAGGTTATGCCACAACATATTATTTGGGTATTTAATTTGCTAGGTTATGTATCACAAACATGATATGTATCACAAAGAAGATGCAAACAAGATGTGTATAAATTAGTTGAATTTATCATATGATTTTAAGATTTTAAATTAATATATTTCAATCTTAGCACCTACTAGGTTATGCTACCACATAATCATTGGAACCTAGTGGTGGTTAGGATTTAATAAACTAAATTAAGGTATTAAGAGCTTAAAGAACTACTAGGTTATGCCACAACATATTATTTGGGTATTCAATTCGCTAGGTTATGTATCGCAAAACATGATATATATCGCAAAGAAGATATATATATATATATATATATATATATATATATATATATATATATATATATATATATATATATATATTAGTTGAATTCATTCTATGATTTTAATATTTTAAACTAGGATATTTTGATGATAAGTCTTCAAAAAATAGTACATGAGGAACCAATCCATGATAAGTCTTCCAGTAGTGGACTCCCATGATGATTACAAGAAACTTATCATACTAAATATATGCCAAAATATGGGGAAGAGTTGTAATCAACTTCACTTCACCCATAAATACTTCCTATATCTATACACTTTGCTATACAGATAGCCATTCCAACCCTTAATCAAAAACTAAAGACAAATGCATCCAGGAAAGATTAGGTCATTTGGCCTCTCAACTCTACCTTGTTAATGATCTCGACATCCATATCCCCTTTACTCGATCGAGGAAAAGGATTAATCGACACAACATTATGTCATTTTCACTTTACAATGAGCAGGAGTTCTATACCATGATTTTCCACAACCACCTCCAGACCATGCACAATCACCTGCATCCCTTGCATCAAGGCATGGACATGATATTGAAGGCTGACTAGATGCTCTTCCAACTTCTCATTCTCCTTATGCAAGATAAACTACCCCAAAGAGTTAGATAGTATGTTTTCCACACTCAACCCTTATGCCATGTCAAAAACATTCCTCTGGCATTTGGACTAGTTCAAATCAAGCATTAACTTACACATGATCTCAAAAATATCATTGTCATCTTCTTCTTTGAATTGCTTTGTGACTAATCGTTGTCGCCCTCAAAATTCCCCTCTTTTGAAGTCAAGTTTTGAAAATTTTGAGTCGGTACCTTGGAGTAATGGATCATGTAGAGCCTAGTATTGTTTGTAGTTTTCCATTCCATGGAGAACAATTTGAAATTCAGGTGTAAAGGTGGAGTTTTTCCTTTTTTTTATTCTTCCATAGCCGTAATGACGAGCATATCTTCCCTGCCAATTTTTCCCCAACATCCATGGGTAGTACATGGACATATCAGATTGGATGTGGCATGACCATGTTTCAAGTGATACTGGAAGCCTCTATGCATCCAAATGATACAACTCTAAGGACAGTCCCAAGGGAAAGTCCTCAAACAAGTGCAGGATTTCCACGTGTCCCAGGTCCAAAATGAAGACAAGTAAGCCTGAATCGGAAAAGTATGGAAGGTTCAATGGATGATTCCATGTGCCTCATTGGTGTAACTTCAAGGGTCAAAGCCAAAGGTAGTTCCCCAAACTTACGTTAGCTATCCACGTGTCCCGTGTCCAAAAAGGGGACAAGAGTCACCTGTTAAATTAGATAAGTACAAAGAGGGTCGGTGGAAGCCTCCATGTGCCTCAATGGTGAAAATTCAAAAGTGAGACCAAAGGGAGAGTCTTCAAATAAGTGCCATCACACCATGAGGTCGAGTTAAAGAATAATCTAGGACTGGTGAAAGGATCCACATGTCATCTCAATGCCCTTTCAGGGGCGAATCCAAATCGGAAGCTCAAATGAGTGCCATCTCTCTACATGTCTAGGGTTTAACAAAAGTTAAGTGGGTGGCAGGCTTGAATCAGCTAAGTATGAAGAATTGGCGGAAGCCTCCACGTGTCTCTTCAGTGTAACTTCAAAGGAATAACCGACGAAAGCCTCCACGTGTCTCTTCAATGTAACTTCAAAGGAAGAATCAAGAGTGGGTCTCCAAATGTGCATGAGCTCGCCACATGGTCAAATTCAAAGAAGGGGTAGAGCCGACCGTTGAATCGGCTAAGTACATAAGAGTTTGCAGGAAGCCTCCATGTGTCAGCTCGGTGTAGCTTCAAAAGGAAAAATCTAGAGGTAGGTCCCAAACTTGCACCAGCCCTCCACGTGTCCAAGGTCAGACATATGGCCCCACCAAATGAAAGGGACTTAGTCAAAAATGCAAAAATATTGAACTAACCCACAAAGGGCCATGTGGTCACATTTCAAGTCAAGGCAGGGGTGGGCCCTTTTTGTGTTTTGATGTCATTGAAAAGTCAAGGCGGGAGGTGGGCCGATAGAGCAATTTGAGTTTTTAGCCCACATTGAAAAGAGGTAAAAGTATAAAAGTGACCCACGGCTCCGTCACCACTCAAGTAAAGCCACGTGTCAAGCCCATATCAAAAGTGGGTGGGCGGGCCAAAATGTTCCAAAGTGTCATTTCTCTAAGAGGCACAAAATGCAAAAGGCGTCCCCAGGCCCATTTCTATTTAAATCTCTCCCACGTGGACAAGTTGAAATTCAAATTTTGCAAAGGAAGATTGAACGGTTGTGATTCAATGCATCTGGTTTTTCCACCAGGCATGGAAATGGCTGAGGCATTGGAGAGACTCAAACATCAGTTTCTTGAATCAGTTTTCATCATTTTTGTAACCAAATGTAACCATTCTTGGAAACTATTTAATGGCTTCTCCACACCATTGTTAGGGTTGGATCCTGGTACTCTATAGATGTAATAGATTCAAAGTAATCAATATAGAAGTTTTCCCTTTTCTTCCTCTATTACTCCTTCTTTCCTTGTCTAAAAATTTATGAATCATCCATCTTTGCATGCTAAGAAACTTTGTGTTCTTGTTTCTATGATTTCTGGAACTTTGTGTCCATGAAATTATATCTGTTTTGAAAGTGAATGATTCTATTCTACATCTCCCTAGCTCAATACTTAGAAGGTTATACTCTGCTATCTATATTTCCTAAAGGTATTGTTATGTTCTTCCTTCCTCATCTCCTTAATTCTTCTATTCTTTCGTATTGATGATCTTTGGGCATAAACGTTTCAAAGTATCAAAGGAATCCACACTTTGAAAGTTGTATATTTGTACATAAGTTTTGTTGCTTGCTTTCAATAAGGGAACCTCTCCCATTAAAGAGGAGGGACTTGTTGTCCCCTAACCGTGGTTTGTTAAAGTCCTATTTAAAACCCAACACCGACTAAACCTTCATGAGCCAATTCGACATAGTTGTGTTCTCGAATTCTCCCATCCATCCAATAAGTAAACTATTCCCCAACATCCTTGACTATCATAGTTCTTTACCTCTTCCTACTAGGAACACACTCCATACTACCCAAGAAACCACTAGCACACCTATCACCATCACAAAGAGACAGAAGCATAATGACCAAAAAGAAAAGAGGAAATGGGTGGTGAAATTTCTAGTTGACCCATAGATATAAAGCCACTAGTGCACAATACATGAAAGGAAGTAAGTGTGAGGGTGCCAAAGATTTTCGATTAGATATCCCAATCATAAATATCATGCTTCTCATTAGAACACTTAAATTCCTAATGTCATCTTACATCTTGCATGTGTATAACCCTTAATCAATTCTAAATATCACATGAATGCAATCTATCGATGCCATAAATGACCATTAAAGCCATAAATATGCTATATCCTCTTATCACCGCTTTAAAAAAAAGTTACCCATCGGAATAATATTACATTTTTATTAAAATATTATAAGTCGCTAAATTTGAACAAATTGAAGTAAGTTGTTTTGAGCTTATCGACCTCTAAGTTAATCAACCATGTACGCTTTGGAGAAAAGTATAGCAATCAATATCTATATAAATTAGTTGACTTTATTTTAAGATTTCAAATTAAGATATTTCGAGCCTAGTTATCGTTATTTTATGCCACCACACAATCTTTATAAATTATCGGTGGTTAGGATTTAATAAATTAAATTAAGATAATGTTAACTTAGTGGCCACTACGTTATGCCAAAACATAATATTTGGATCTTAGTAGTCTTTAGGTTTCAACAAAAGAAATTAAGAACTTAAGAATATAATATTTTGAGCTAAAAATTCAATAGTATTTAACAAAAAAAAGAAAGACATTTTGAGTTCAATGTCCTCTAGGTTATACTTAAACATAACCTGAAAATTTATATTGTAAACTTAGAAGTCGTTAGGTTTCAAAAAATTAAATTACGTTGTTTTGAGCTAATGACCTCTAAGATTATCAATGACATTGACTTTAGAGATCTTTATAGCAATCAAGACCAGTATAAATTAGTTGATTTTTTGTATGAATTTAAGATTTGGAATTAAGATATTTTGAGCTTATCGCCCGCTAGGTTATGCCGCCAAATAATATTTAGAGACTACCAGTGGTTTCAGCTACTTTGAGCTTAGCATCTAGTAGTTTATGCCACCACATATTATTTTGAGATTGAATTTGCTAGGGTTCAATAATTCATAGTTAGAATATTTTACAATATATAAGAAGATATTTTGAACTTAGCTGACACTAGTTTAAACAACGACATAATATATTGAGGTTACGTTTGATAGGATCAAAAAAATTAAATTAACATATTTTGAACTAAGTGGAGACTAGGTACTTCCATGATATATTATTTCAAGCATAGTGGTTTCTATCATTTAATATCTTACTGAATGATATTTTGATCTTAGCGTTCGTTATATTATGACACAACATAATATTTGGTGCTTAGCGCTCACTAGTTTAAAACAAAAGAAATAAGATATTATTAGAGTGGATTTTGGTTGGTTATGCTAAAACATAATATTTAGATCTTAATGGTGACTAGGGTTTTTTAATTTTGAATCAACATAGTTTTAGCTTAGTGGCCACTAGGTACTTAAATAATATATTATTTCGAGCTCAAAAGATAGTAGCAGTTAACAAACAAGGGAAATATATTTTGATCTTTGCGGCCGCTAGGTTTTTCCACAACATGTTATTTGGTGATTTCATCACTAGGGTTTAATAATTCATAATTAAGATATTTTACAACATCTAAAAAATTAGAGGTAGATATTTATAACTTTTCTGGTGCTAAACCCATAATATAATATTCCAAGCTTAGTTTTCGCTAGCACCTAACTAGTAAGAGAATTATATTTTGATATTAGACAATGATACATTATGCCACACCATAAATTTTTGGAGCTTAGTGGGTCGGGTTTTATCAAAATAAAGTAGGATATTGTGATCTGAGAAGCTGATAGGTTATACCAAGACATAAAATTTAGAGCATAGCGATCTTAAGGATGAAAAATCATTAATATATTAGGAGCTTAGCCATGACTACGATATGCCAAAACATAAAACTATTTGGAATTAGAGTAAAAGTGGGTTTTCCCAAATGACCCACATACTTGCACAAAAAATCCCTCACAACCAAATATTACAGTGAAACAAGAAGAGAACAATCCCATATGTAGCAAAAAAATAACCAAAAGTCCCAAACCAGAAAAAGCCAAATTACATTTTATGGATATTCATGAGAGTAGTTGCTTCATCCTTAGCATTAGCAGTAGGACTTCCTTCAACTAATACCTCTACTAACTTAATGTGCTCCAACAAGTATTCATTTATTTTCATCTAGGCCATGTCTATGTGACTTTTCCATTCCTTGATAATAGATACTGGGTGTAACATAATCTTCAATGGCATCATGTGGATTAGGAGAGATATTCTCTAAATGTTCCTTGTGTTATGAAGCTATAATGGGGCATACCATTTTATCCGATAAAGGAGAAACATGGTAAATTGTGTATGCAATGAAAGTTACAAAAGCTATAGAATGAGGCTAAAGAACCTAAAATCTTTGCTAACTCATCCATGCACCATGATATAAGAGCTAAAAAGGGAAACTAGCATGCAAGCATTATAACTTTGCCAAAAACATCAAAAACTAACATGTTAAAGCTACTCTCTACTCTTTTGAAAGCTATAAAAATTGAACCTATGAAGATCCTAGTAATCAAATGTGATGTTTACTCCTAACATAGTGAAGAGATCTCTCCAAGTTGGCTACATAGCCAAGCTTTAGATCTTCCCTCACTACCTATATTTGGAATAGATGGAGGAACTCTCAACAATGGAGTATGGCCAAGATCCAAATGTTCTATAGCTTAAAGATATCATAAATGATTTCTAATGCCTTTCCAAAGTGCTTCGAGAGAGAAGGACCATTTGAAAGGAAAGCCTTAGGCTTGTATTTATAGTTTCCGGTTTGGAAGAGTTTGGAATTTGGATGCATGTGGGACTAAATCTCTTTTATATTAGATTAGGATAAACATTCTTTAGGCTTAGTTAAGTTAGGTTTAGGCTAGTTAACTAGGGTTTAGGCTAGTTAAACTTGATTAACAAGTGATTAGAGACTCATTGAGATCTAGGAGGGGTCCAGGATAACCAATTATTCTAATGGTAGATAGCCTACAAAGCTAACAAAAGTGGTCTAAAGAGAACTAAGGAGGTTATGAATGGTCAAAAGGAGGAATGTTTAGCTAATAAGAGAGATATTAGCCAAATAAAATTGATTATAGGAAGACTATGACTAAGAAGGTGTTGTAAATGGGCATCCGAGAGTGGAGTGAAGAAGGGTTGATTAATGAAGTTTCGTTAATCAGTTGAATGGGAGGAAATTCTAACTATAAGCATGTTTTAGGTGTCTACATTTTCCCCTCTTTGTGGTGACATAAGCGATGTCACTTCAAAGAAAGTAGACAAGCATAAATAAGTAGAAAATTTTGAAGGGATAGAAGAAAATGAGTAGATTGGAGGATTCCCCTCGATTGTCGATGGGGTGATGGAAGAACTCGATTAACGATTACAAATATGACATAAAGAGAACAAAAGAAAGAATAGTGTGAAGAAAGAGAAAAGGGATATATAAGAAAAATAGTATGAGGAAAGGGGAATGAGCTAACAACCATCTAGTTCCTTTTAGAAACCATTATTTTCATCATATTGCTAGTGATCTTCATCATCAGTCCTTATTAACAAGAATTAACAAAAGTGTAATATGACATGAAAATCCCTAGATGAACAAATTTCCATTGCTAAAAACACCAACTCCATGCAACATACAAAATGTAATGCAATACGAGAAAGTAAAAGATGCCTAACTCCATGTAACATACAAAATGCAATGCAATACGAGAAAGTAAACAAGCCAAACCTCACAGAGAAATAAGTACCATGTTTTTTTATCAAGCTACATTTCTGACCTGTGTGAATTAATGAAAAGGGTTGAGGATGGCTCCCCAAGCAAGGATACATGCAAGGGGAATAGCGGAGGACACTTTGGTCTATGAAAAATTAATGTGCACTATGAAACATTACCAGGAAACTCGTTGTGCCAGGTAACCCCAGTAAGTAGGACATAGTAAGCAACTTAGCTTTTGTTGATGGAGGTAGATCAAGATGATCCTTGAGTCACACACATGAACAAGTGAGAACCAAAGAGTGACGTTTTTGTACTAAGTGAGAAACATTCATCTTTGCATGCTAAGAAACTTTGTGTTCTTGTTTCTATGATTTTGGAACTTTGTGTCCATGAAATTATATATGTTTTGAAAGTGAATTATTTTATTCTACATCTCCCTAGCTCAATACTTAGAAGGTTATACTCTGCTATCTATATTTCCTAAAGATATTGTTATGTTCTTCCTTCCCCATCTCCTTAATTCTTATATTCTTTCGTATTGATGATCTTTGGGTATAAATGTTTCAAAGTATCAGCAATCCACACTTTGAAAGTTGTATATTTGTACATAAGTTTTGTTGCTTTCTTTCAATAAGGGAACCTCTCCCATTAAAGAGGAGGGACTTTTTGTCCCCTAACTGTGGTTTGTTAAAGTCCTATTTAAAAACCCAACACCGACTAAACCTTCATGAGCCAATTCGACATAGTTGTGTTCGAATTCTCCCATCCATCCAATAAGTAAACTATTCCCCAACATCCTTGACTATCATAGTTCTTTACCTCTTCCTACTAGGACCACACTCCATGCTACCCAAGAAACCACTAGCACACCTATCACCATCACAAAGAGACAGAAGCATAATGACCAAAAAAGAAAAGAGGAAATGGGTGGTGAAATTTCTAGTTGACCCATAGATATAAAGCCACTAGTGCACAATACATGAAAGGAAGTAAGTGTGAGGGTGCCAAAGATTTTCGATTAGATATCCCAATCATAAATATCATGCTTCTCATTAGAACACTTAAATTCCTAATGTCATCTTACATCTGCATGTGTATAACCCTTAATCAATTTTAAATATCACATGAATGCAATCTATCGATGCCATAAATGACCATTAAAGCCATAAATATGCTATATCCTCTTATCACCGCAAAAAAAGTTACCCATCGGAATAATATTACATTTTTTATTAAAATATTATAAGTCGCTAAATTTGAACAAATTGAAGTAAGTTGTTTTGAGCTTATCGACCTCTAAGTTAATCAACCATGTACGCTTTGGAGAAAAGTATAGAATCAATATCTATATAAATTAGTTGACTTTATTTTAAGATTTCAAATTAAGATATTTTGAGCCTAGTTATCGTTATTTTATGCCACCACACAATCTTTATAGCCTATCGGTGGTTAGGATTTAATAAATTAAATTAAGATATTTTTAACTTAGTGGCCACTAGGTTATGCCACAACATAATATTTGGATCTTAGTAGTCTCTAGGTTTCAACAAAAGAAAGTAAGAACTTAAGAATATAATATTTTGAGCTAAAAATTCAATAGTATTTAACAAACAAAAGAAAGACATTTTGAGTCCAATGTCCTCTAGGTTATGCTTAAACATAACCTGAAAATTTATATTGTAAACTTAGAAGTCGTTAGGTTTCAAAAAATTAAATTACGTTGTTTTGAGCTTAGCGACCTCTAAGATTATCAACGACATTGACTTTGGAGATCTTTATAGCAATCAAGACCAGTATAAATTAGTTGATTTTTTGTATGAATTTAAGATTTGGAATTAAGATATTTTGAGCTTATCCCCGCTAGGTTATGCCACCACATAATATTTAGAGACTACCAAAGTGGTTCAAAATACTTTGAGCTTAGCATCTAGTAGTTTATGCCACAACATATTATTTGGAGATTGAATTTGCTAGGGTTCAATAATTCATAGTTAGAATATTTTACAAAGTATATAAGAAGATATTTTGAACTTAGATGACACTAGTTTAAACAACGACATAATATATTGAGGTTACGTTTGATAGGATCAAAAAATTAAATTAACATATTTTGAACTAAGTGGAGACTAGGTACTTCCATGATATATTATTTCAAGCATAGTGGTTTCTATCATTTAATATCTTATTGAATGATATTTTGATCTTAGCGTTCGTTATATTATGACACAACATAATATTTGGTGCTTAGCGCTCACTAGTTTAAAACAAAAGAAATAAGATATTATTAGAGTGGATTTTGGTTGGTTATGCTAAAACATAATATTTAGATCTTAATGGTGACTAGGATTTATCAAATTTGAATCAACATAGTTTGAGCTTAGTAGCCTCTAGGTACTTAAACAATATATTATTTCGAGCTCAAAAGATAGTAGTAGTTAACAAACAAGGGAAATATATTTTGATCTTTGCGGCTGCATTAGGTTTTTCCACAACATGTTATTTGGTGATTTCATCACTAAGGTTTAATAATTCATAATTAAGATATTTTACAACATCTAACAAATTAGAGGTAGATATTTATAACTTTTCTGGTGCTAAACCCATAATATAATATTCAAGCTTAGTTTTCGCTAGCACCTAACTAGTAAGATAATTATATTTTGATATTAGACAATGATACATTATGCCACACCATAAAATTTTAGAGCTTAGTGGTCGTCAGGTTTTATCAAAACAAAGTAGGATATTGTGATCTGAGAAACCGCTAGGTTATACGAAGACATAAAATTTAGAGCATAGCGATCTTAAGGATGAAAAATCATTAATATATTAGGATCTTAGCCATGACTACGATATGCCAAAACATAAAACTATTTGGAATTAGAGTAAAAGTGGGTTTTCTCAAATGACCCACATACTTGCACAAAAAATCCCTCACAACCAAATATTACAAGTGAAACAAGAAGAGAACAATCCCGTATGTAGCAAAAAAAAAAAACCAAAAAGTCCCAAATCAGAAAAATCCAAATTACATTTTATGGATATTCATGAGAGTAGTTGCTTCATCCTTAGCATTAGCAGTAGGGCTTCCTTCAACTAACACATCCACTAACTTAATGTGTTCCAAGAAGTATTCATTTATTTTCATCTAGGTCATGTCTATGTGACTTTTCCATTCCTTGATAATAGATATTGAGTGTAACATAATCTTCAATGGCCTCATGTGGATTAGGAGAGATATTCTCTAAATGTTCCTTGTGTTATGAAGCTATAATGGGGCATACCATTTTATCTCGATAAAGGAGAAACATGGTAAATTGTGTATGCAATGAAAGTTACAAAAGCTATAGAATGAGGCTAAAGAACCTAAAATCTTTGCTAACTCATCCATGCACCATGATATAAGAGCTAAAAAAGGGAAACTAACATGAAAGCATTATAACTTTGCCAAAAACATCAAAAACTAACATGTTAAAGCTACTCTCTACTCTTTTGAAAGCTATAAAACATTGAACCTATGAAGATCCTAGCAATCAAATGTGATGTTTACTCCCAAACATAGTGAAGAGATCTCTCCAAGTTGGCTACATGGCCAAGCTTTAGATCTTCCCTTACTAACTATATTTGGAATAGATGGAGGAGCTCTCAACAATGGAGTATGGCCAAGATCCAAATGTTCTATAGCTTAAAGCTATCACAAATGATTTCTAATGCCTTTCCAAAGTGCTTGAGAGAGAAGGACCATTTGAAAGGAAAGCCTTAGGCTTGTATTTATAGTTTTTGGTTTGGAAGAGTTTGGAATTTGGGTGCATGTGGGACTAAATCTCTTTTATATTAGATTAGGATAAACATTCTTTAGGCTTAGTTAAGTTAGGTTTAGGCTAGTTAACTAGGGTTTAGGCTAGTTAAACTTGATTAACAAGTGATTAGAGACTCATTGAGATCTAGGAGGGGTCCGGATAACCAATTGTTCTTGGTAGATAGCCTACAAAGCTAACAAAAGTGGTCTAAAGAGAACTAAGGAGGTTATGAATGGTCAAAAGGAGGAATGTTTAGCTAATAAGAGAGATATTAGCCAAATAAAATTGATTATAGGAAGACTATGACTAAGAAGGTGTTGTAAATGGGCATCTGAGAGTGGAGTGAAGAAGGGTTGATTAATGAAGTTTCGTTAATCGGTTGAATGGGAGGAAATTCTAACTATAAGCATGTTTTAGGTGTCTACATTTTCCCCTCTTTGTGGTGACATAAGCGATGTCACTTCAAAGAAAGTAGACAAGCATAAATAAGTAGAAAATTTTGAAGGGATAGAAGAAAAATGAGTAGATTGGAGGATTCCCCCTCGATTGTCGATGGGGTGATGGAAGAACTCGATTAACGATTACAAATATGACATAAAGAGAACAAAAGAAAGAATAGTGTGAAGAAAGAGAAAAGGGATATATAAGAAAAATAGTATGAGGAAAGGGGAATGAGCTAACAACCATCTAGTTCCTTTTAGAAACCATTATTTTCATCATATTGCTAGTGATCTTCATCATCGGTCCTTATTAACAAGAATTAACAAAAGTGTAATATGACATGAAAATCCCTAGATGAACAAATTTCCATTGCTAAAAACACCAACTCCATGCAACATACAAAATGTAATGCAATACGAGAAAGTAAAAGATTCCTAACTCCATGTAACATACAAAATGCAATGCAATACGAGAAAGTAAACAAGCTAAACCTAACAGAGAAATAAGTACCATGTTTTTTTATCAAGCTACATTTTGACTGTGTGAATTAATGAAAAGGGTTGAGGATGGCTCCCAAGCAAGGATACATGCAAGGGGAATAGCGGAGGACACTTTGGTCTATGAAAAATTAATGTGCACTATGAAACATTACCAGGAAACTCGTTGTGCCCAGTGAGTACATAGTAAGCAACTTAGCTTTTGTTGATGGAGGTAGATCAAGATGATCCGTGAGTCACACACATGAACAAGTGAGAACCAAAGAGTGACGTTTTGTAGGATGATTTTCAATTTTTAGAAGTTTTCTTAAACATATTTGAATGTTTTTTTGTTTTTCTAACATATTTGAATGTTTTGATTTTTCTAACATATTTGAATGTTTTTAACGATTTCAAAAGTTTTCTGAAACTATGTATAGGAAGATAAGGAAACGTGGATGACACTAGTGATAGATGGGATGTACAAGGGCATAAGGACATGTACATATGAGAAAGGTGAAAATGTAAAAATTCCCGGTGATTAGGTGGGAGTATTTAAAGGAAATATCTTCATGGGTAGAAGCAGGACCTAAGGCCATTATGGATAGGTTCAACATGATGAACGTAAATCAATGAAGTGTCTTAGGAAGAAGCAAGGATGCCCCCAACCTAAGTTGGCCTAAAATCACATGATAGAAAGGAATGAGAAGATTGTTTTTGTGAAAGGGGACAAAGGTGTCTAAAAACATGGCAAAAAAGTAATCTTATACACTTGGATGTTTTGAAAAAGTAGAATAACGATGTGAATGATATGAATATAGCTTAGAATCCTTGCAATGAAGAAGTGTGTAGCCAAAGGCACAAATTATGAGACAAGATACAGACTAGATTAAGAGTTTGAACAAGGTCCAAAAAAGACACTTGGTAACATACTAATCCTACTTTTCTCAGAGAGATTCAATGTGTGCATGTGTAAATTAATTACCTCTTGAAGGGAATATTTAATAGACAACAAGTGAAAACACCCTAGCCAATGTGTAGGAATGATTTATTTTGATAGATGATAGGTGATTTATGAATGAAAGGTGGAAGGATAGCCGTACATTGCTCGTTGCTGCCCCTGCCAGGACATCCATAGCCCGAAGGAGATGTATTTGATTCTAATCACAACATTTCTCTACTTCGATCTGACGTCCATAGCCCGGTAGATTTTATTGGAAATACCCCAAGAGAGAGTTATATATCAATTTACTTTTTGCTTGCATATTTTAGTTTTTGATTTTTGATTGATTTTGTTTCTTTTTTTCTTTCGAAAACTTATTCTATCTCTCTTTTTGACAAGGGGTTAAGAACCACCGATAGCTTGATGGAAGGATATGGAAGAGATTGTGATGACGAAATTGGCTAGTGTCAACAAATATGTCCAAAAGTTCTTCGTAACAAGTTTATTAGATGATGATTGTGATAGGTTCTCTAAGAGGTCGGTTGTTCTTTAATTTACCAAGGTGGTAAAAGATCGTGCTCAAACAAATACCATAGAGATAAATGTCACAAAAAGTGTGTTAATAGGCGACTCAATTTTCACCGAAGGGATGAAAATGTTAGGAAGACTTGCAAAAGAACAACAAGGAAGGGAAGAAAGAAACATCCATGTGTACGTAATACCTAATTGCAATGTTTGATCTTTGTACCTTTGATTTTTTAATGTTTTCTCGTGTTTTTGTATTTTGAATTATTTTGATTTTTATATTTTTGATAGTTTTTGGAAAGGTGGGAACAACAAATTCACTTTGTGTGGTAAGATCCAATAACAATGTTTGTGATTTTCTTGATAAGGGAGACTAGGTGTGATTGTTTATCAAGCGTCATGTTATCTCTGATATCGATGATTGAGGTGAGCTCGTACTTAACAAATGACTGTGATTTATCCTAAAACATGGATTTTGTATGCATGATCTTGAGTTCCCTAACTATAGGTTTCTGAACTTTGTGCCATACTTGATGGTTATGTCGATGTGCATTCTTGAATCGCATTTGATTTAAAATTTTGATATTTTTCGAGTTGTTGGGGGATTTCAAGCTCTTAGAAGTTTTGATATGATCTTGATTATGAACCTGTTTGGGTTTCTTATAAGCTGACGTGTGACTTTTCTGACCCCGAGAAGTGGAAGAAGAGAGCAAACATTTATGATTGATGATAGGAACAAGAGAAATGATGGTGGGCTTGCCCGATCATTGGTTGAAGGATGATGTGATGGATGAATAGGATACGGTCCAATAATTAAAGAGGATGGGCTACCAGGAGGTGAGCCACTGATAGAAGATGATTAATGGATGCTAGAATATATCCCTAAGATGGAATAAAATGGACTATGAGGACATGTCCCAAGAATAGAAGAAGATGATGAAGGGTTGCTAGGGTATGGCCTAAGAATAGAAGGTAATGGACTACTAGGAGGTGACCCACAAGTAAAAAATTGAGGGCTACTAGGATGTGGCCCCAGGATAGAAGAAGATGATGGGCTACTCAAAGCAGTGACCCACAAGTAGAAAATGGAGGACTACTCGGGGTGGCTCCAGAATAGAAGAAGATAATGGGGTACTCAGTGGTGACCCAAGGCAAGATTTTGATTGAGGAATGATGATAGATAATGAATGATTGGGTAATGAGAAGATAGGCCATGGATCAATGCTAGACCCCGACATCTCATCATGCTCAGAGGAAGGTGAAGATGGAATGCCAGAAGAAGAATCAAGTTCCATGACCTTAGGCTCTTCCTTTACATTATGATAAAAGGAATCAACATATTTTCCCTAATACGTGAGCATATAGAGTTCTATAATGAATCCTTGTTTGCAATCCTCTAAAGGTATATCATTGTGTAGTTTTATTGTTCCTTCATTCTGAGAGAAATCAATCAATAGAGGTTGTTGTTCTTTGACCATGGGAGGTTGACTAGAAGAAATGGACCTAATAAGTGGGGAAGATTAATTATAGAAGAAGATGAATCAATAGAGGAAGTAGGATTGGTGGTAGGCATCTCATGAATGGACGATTTGGATTCGGACCTATGTCGTTTATCTAGAATATGATGTAATGTAGGTTAGAAAGTAGGATCACATAGTCATCCGTTAAGTTGTGACGTAGGAGTTGAGTTAGATGATTGACTAGAGGGAATCCGAGTCGTGGAACTCTTTGATGGAGGAAGTGGTCGTTAAGACAAATGATGAAGGAGGTCCTATGAAGAAAGGGAGGACCATGACTCAAGAACCAAATTAGATGTTTGATCAATGAAACTTGGAGTCACACGATTCTTCAAAGGAGGAATACGTCGTTGAGGTGACTTGGAATAAAGGTCCTGCAAAGTAAGGGAGGACCATGATTCAAGATTTGATCTAGGGGTATCCAAACAATAGTTGTGATTCGATTCTTCAAAGGAAGAGTAGGAATCCGAATGGTAGTTTGGATCTGAATTAGAAGAAGAAGAGTGGGGGAACTGAATAATAATTTGGATCAAAAGCATCCAAACCATACCACCGACTATGAGTTGAAGGTGGGGAACAAGGTACCCATATGGGCCTTCTAGAATGAAGAACCAAATGAGGTTTAGTTGTAATGGGAATATTTTGATTTGAATTGCTAAACCTAGGTTCCGTATTGTAGTAAGTGTGAGAAACTGTGTGATAGTCAGTCATTTTTGGCATCATTTAAGCAAAAATGTCTAGACCTAGATAGTGTGATGGAACTCCTTCAAAGGGAAGGAAGTGACATGTTGATTCGAGTAGCATAATGACATCCAACTAGACATTTTGTAAGTATGGAGATGCATGCATGATTTTCTGAAGAAGGTCTAAGGAAAATAGACATTGTGATGATGCAATCTCGACTAGATCAAAAGGATTGTCTTAGAAAATAATTTTTCTAAGTGAATAATCAAAAGGAACAATCATGCAAGGGTGAAACATAAATCCAATCAATAAGGAAATACACCCTATGTAAATGTGTGTGCAAAGTGATAATTTCATACAAATATGATCAACACAATGTCAATATTTACGTCAAGCTCAAAATGAAAAAGGCATAAATATTAACAAAGGGTGGATGTGACTTCCAATTAAAGGATACCACGACAAGTTCAACAACCAATAAGTCCTAAATGTTAAAGGGAGAGTATTACAAATGTAAGCCACATAACCACACCAATTGGACACGTCAATCAAGATTCATGAAGAAGTGAGATATTAGTGCCAATGTGGTATCAAAATGACACAAACAAAGTAAGTGACACTCTTCAATATTTTGGACAATGTTTGAAGAAAAACTAAGTCAAAGTATACTAAGGATGTGCTAAAATGTGTGTAACGTAACACCACAATATAGACACTTAGATCACGTTTACGAAAAATGTGACATAAGTATCTTAATTGTGTCGAGACAATGCAAATGAGGCAACACGTCAAAGGGAGATCAAATTATGAATCAATCCTAACTATGATGATGATCTTGAAATCAAGATGAAGTGGCCATCAAAGATATAAGGATGCATCCAAGAACTTTAGATGTTTAACAACTCAGCCGTAAACATGGATGAGCATAAATAGACAAAAAAGTGGTGAACATTATCTATGAAAACACTCTCGAAAGATGTCTTCTATTTCCCCCAAATAGGTAACAAGAACGCAAAGTTATAGATCAAAAGATGGAAATAAACTAAGTGTTACTTGGGTAGAGTTTCACCTCGTCCGAAGGTGAGAAAGAAACAAAGGTAAGTAACACCTTGTAAACTCGTGATGAGATACACTTAGATCTAACTTAAATGGATTCGTTACCATGTTTAAAAAATAAGGTTCTGGATCCAAACAAGTTATCACTTCGTGATGGCCAAGACGTGAAAAAGGACTAGTAAAGTGGGCATCAAGATAAAATGGCTTCCTTAATAAGATCTCTCAACTAGGTGTTACAAAGCCGTCTAAGAGCAGGCACGATTTACCCAAAAATTCACACTAACTAATTTAGGAGTATCTCGGATTTACCCCCATCAAGTACAGTGGGCACTAATTGCATCCATCATATACTCTTGTCGTGGTCGCGATATGAGATAACTTTATAACACTCACTCACAAGGAAAACTAGTTAAGTGGGTAAGTGAGGTGATTCTTGTTTCATCCACTAGGTTACATAGCGGTGGACTACTTTAGGGTTCCGGTACCACCCCATTGTTATAGCTTAAGGTGTTATGCCAAAGGGGTTACGTTCCAGTTAAGTAGAGAGGGATGTACCCTTTTATGAAACCTACAATATAGTGTTTTGAATATGGTGTGTTTTTTATCTTTTTAACTTAAATGTGGTTTTAAGTAGCACACCATTTGGCAACCTATATGAAAACACATGTTAGTGGGTTCTTTGTTTTGTCTTAGCTCCTCCTTTCTTTGACAAGCGTTAGGTCCTATATACAAGGAGTTAGTATTTTTCCATAAAATATCATGATATCAAAAGAGAGTTTGTGTGTTTCTTTTGATTCCTAAGATCACCAAAAAAGGCACGAAGGAAGAGCATACACAACGTGGAAACCCAACTAAAATAATATATGGAAAATACCTTAAGTGTTTTTACAGAAGGAAACTTGTTTTAGCCAACTTTGAACTTTAATCTATTTTAAAGCTTAAATTGAAGTGTTTTGGAAGTAAAAATAGATTTTTTTGAAACATTTTTATTCCCAAGATCACCTAAAAGGTGCGAGGGAAGAGCATATGCATTTCAAAGGACCCCTAAAAATGAAAAATGTGAACACTCAATTAAGTTAGCACAAAAATATGATGGAAAAGTAACCTACAAATCACTATTAGTGTCACAAAACCTTTCAAAGTGTTAGAATGGTCAAGAAAACAAGTTTTCAGACTTTAAGACACATTAAAAAATGAATATTTACCTAATAATGTAAACCATAAATTTTCTGTAAGTCAAAATCCTAATTTTATGATTCCATTGTGTATTTCTCTTCAATACCTTTCCAACGCAACAAAAATGGAGTCATTTCAAGCTCGGGAGAAAAAGTTATGGCCTCCGAAAGATTGGTGGTGAATGTAGTTTGACACAAACACACCCCTTTACTAACATGTGCATGCCTATTTCAATGCAGACGCGCCTGAATGACACCTATGCACACCCCCGTAAAATCTACAAAAATCATGAAATTTGAAAATTTTCAAAAGTAAACAGGTTAAAGGTTAGTCAAAGAAGCCTATTTTTAGTTCAAACCCACAAAATATACATGATCAATGATGATTTAGCCTACTTAAAAACTGAAATCATGTAAATAACAAGTTATTTATCCTAAAAAACATGAAAGTGGTTAGAAAACTAAAAATAAATAGCTTGAAAAGACTCCATTAATGGAGGATGGACTTCATGTCCCACCGGGCGTGCCAAATGTGTTCAATGAAAAGTTGTAAAAGCCATGGAATTAGGGTAAGAATATCTAAATAAACCCCAAAGGCTTTTAACAATCTAATCAATTGACCATGTGATAAGAAATGAGCAAGGGTTTCTTCTTTGCATACATTAATTTGAAGTAAACAATCAAACTAAGCAAATGAAACTAACCTCTATTCTTTGAAAGCTTTGAAATAATGAACTTAAGAGGATCCAAGCATTTAGTTTGTGTTTTAAGAGAAAGAGATCTCCCAAGAATGGCTTCAAGGCCAATGGTTCTTCCCTTTTACTCCATATTTGTGCTATAAAATACAAAAGCAAATACTACTAGCTCAATAGAAGAAAATGAAATACAATCTAAAGCCTAAACAAAATACTATAATTTGGGCTAGGAAGAAGAGAGAATTATTAGAAAATGAGGGATGGGGTCTAGCCCTATTTATAGTTTTCTATTTGGGAAAATGGGAGATTTGGTGCATGTGGGACAAATGCTAAAGTCCAAAAAGCACTTTTAGCAAGTCAAAGTATGATTTGACTATGTTTTAGAAGAGACTGACCATGGTTAGAGGGTAATTAATCTTACCGAGAGAGAAATTAGGTTTCTAAAGGACTTTTGAAAGGCTTAATCAATCCAACGAAGTGGATTGATACTCCAAAGAGCTAATAAAGGTGGTAAAGAAGGGAATATTAGCCAAGAAGAGGTTACTATAACCTATTTAGTTAGTTTATAAGAGGAAATACGACCAACAGAGTGTCGTAAGGGGGGAGTTAGATAGATCTAACTGACAAAGTGTCGTACATTTGCAAGGGGAAGAATAGTTAGTATAATATTATGAATAATAATGCATTGATCAAACTACAAGTGTCTACGAAACTATTTGATCATAACTAATTTTGTCATTACAATGCATACTAATTAACCTCCCATGATCAAAATAATAACTCGCATTATAAAGGGATCTGTATTATACCCCAAATTTATATAAAAAATATTTCCGACCATATAGAAGTGAAGAAGAGACCCCTAAGAATGCATGATAACTTCAAATTTCTAAAAAAAATAATGTAGACAAAAATCCGGCCAAACTTAAATTTAACGTCTAAATGACCATCATAATGGTTTTTTTGTCTATCATGAGAGTCATTTGACCTTCAATTTTAACCTAGTTAAAGTTTTTAGAACCTATGATCTTAAATTTGGCGCCTAAATGACCGTCATATTGTCTTATGTTTGTCTACCATGACGGTCATTTAACCGTCAAATTTAATGAAGCTAAAACTTGTGTATTTCTAGAATGTGAAATTCAGAATTTCTTCTTCGTATAATATTAGGAGGTTATATTTTAACACATTATAATAACATATTATAATTTATAATATAAAAATATATACACTTTTTTATAATAAAAAAATTATATAATTTATATATGACAATAAAAAAACAACATATAGTTTATAAAAATTATAAACTATAGTATATTGTTTTTATATTAAAAACACATAACCCTTATTAAAGGGGTTTAAAGGACATAGACCATATTAAAAGAAATTTTACCAAGTGCAAGTAGATTTATGAGAGTATAGATTAACCTACATATTTTACAGAGGGGACAAGTAATTTCACCCGACCAATGAAATAAATTAAAATCCCTATTTTCATAAACCTTGTCTCCTCCTTCATTTACTCTTAATTTTACCTCCCACACATTTAAAAGTATGAAAATATTACAAAATATTTTATATAATGCCCTAAAGCTAAAAACATTAAAACTTTTATGTGGCTATAACTACCAATATTTTAATAAATATTTACTACACTTCATGTGGGCCACCAATAAACTAGCCCCTTTTTTTAATTATCTATTTATACTTGAGAGTTCCACATTTATACCTAAGATATTATCTCATTTTATTCTCCACTCCCACTCTTATATAAAAGAAAACCTTTAAATAGGTTTATTTATATAGTTTTTATAAACTATAAATGAATGAGGCCACCCCCTTACATGGATAATATAAATGGTTAGGGACAAATGTTAGGTTTTATTTAATAAGTATTAAGATTTTAAAAGTAATACCTTCATGGCCAAGAAATAAACACGGGCCCCCTTACTAAAAACAAGTAAGCACTTTGGTTTTTTTTTAAACATATATAAACCAAATCTAATAAAATTTATATTTTAAGCAATTTTAAATAACCATATATATAAAATATGAATCAAACTTAGGTCTGTTTCTTTATTTAAAAAACTATATATGTCTAGATTTATAAGTTAAATTTAAATATGATTTAAACTTAGGCTTAGAATATGATCTGTTGACTCTTTCCTCAATCCCATGTAATTTTAATATGGTTTAAGGCTTTTAATATATAGTTTTTTTCAAAACTATATAAATTTTAATATGATGTTTATATAAATTATTATATAAACCTTAATCTATATTATATATATTTTTATTTAAAAATAATAATATAGTTTTCAAATTATATAAAATATAGTTATAGATTAACTATAAACTATAGCTTTTCAAATCAAATCCTTTTAGAAGGGACCAAAGAACACGGCTATCAATTTACCTTCCAAATATTTAACCTACAAATATTTGAAATTATAGAAAACATGAAAATTATTGCATATAGTAATAAATCCTTTATTTCGTATGTGACTTTCACGCAGTAAATATTTGAAGCCCCTTTCACCTATGCACACATCAATCTCCAAACAAACATTAATTCCATATAATTTACAAAATGTAAATGAAATTAAGAATCATATCATATTACATCTCTCCCCAAAAAAACAGAGATTTAAAATTGAAAAACCCTAATAGGGTAAAAACCACTTTAAAAATAATCTTTTACTTCAAAGAACTTATTTTATATCCAGTAAGATCACCTCCTCCTTTAAAACCCTATTTACCAAGGGTAAAACCAAATCACTTGATTTACACACCTTTGATATATTTCTCGAATATATCAAATGAGGACCTAAAGTCCTTTTTATATAAGGTGATCGGGTATGTCTCTTGACCCACCTTTTCAACCTAAAATAGTTGACACATACACCTAGGTTTATAATATTTAATATTAGAAATATAATCATTTCATGATATTAAATATTTAACCTAAAATATATACTAACTTAGCATATTTAATAATAGAAATATAAATATTTCATATTATTAAATATTAACCTATACATTAGTGATGGACCCATATACATTAAGGGTTGGTCAAACCTCCTTAATCATTATGTTCCAACAAAAGAAAGGGATGGTGAGGTCTGTGGTGAATGTTGAGAACACTCGGGGAGGTGGAAGGGCCATGATAGGTTATCCGATAAAATGGTGGTGAGATTTTTGAGTTTATATAAAGAAGGCTATGGAGGAATGAGAATGTTAATAGAAGAATGGTAAAGAAATGGTAACAAATCTATGAGAAAAACAAGAATGGAAATGATTAATGATAAAAACACTTACCAATGTCATAGCAGTCTAATGGTTGGGTAGTGGTGATGATTATTGGTGGAATGGAGCTTATTGCAATAGTGATGCTTCCTGAATGTTTTCGTGAGTGTAAATACTTACGGATATGTCTTGGTATGGCTATGGATATGGGTGCATGAAAAGAGACTGCTCCTGCTTGCATGCAGCTCTCTTCTCATCCTCTTGCTACCAGAATGTGCCAACCCAAAAACAAGGTTGCTAAGGTGAATAAATGGTAACCAACGATGGTTTTGGGCTGACCGACATCGGTTTAGGGGTGACTAATGTCATTTAAGGCGGGATTCCCTAGGTTTACTAAAAATGGTAGATCTGTTTGATTTCTTGGGTTGGGTTGGTTTTATTCCCATGGATCAGAACAGAAGCTTCCCTTCTAATAATCGGGAATGTGGTTAGAGAAGTATTAGGCATGGGCTTTTAGGGTTAGACCAAATCTTAGCTCATTAAGGCAAGTAAGATCATGTCTTAGTTAATTATAGAAATATGCCAAGAATAGGTTTAGGGTGATGTGGCTAGGTGAGGTGGAGGGGTGAAGTGGAAATTTAGCTTAATTAAAATAATTAAGTAATGAATGTTGTGAGGATGAGTATTAATTTAATTAAGATAATTAAATTAATGTTAATATGGGGTGAAAGGGGTCATGGTTAGGTGAATATGTGTAAGTTAGTTATTTGAAAGGGGGCCAAGGGGAGTGTGACCCAATTTTGGTGTCTACAGATTTTCTCCTTTTATCACGTAGTTTGTATTGGTAAGTGACGCTAACAAAAATAAGATGCGGTTACCCCATGTGTGGGTGAATGTGATGTTGCACCAAGCATGGGTGAAGGTAACCCCCCTCAAACTAGGAACCGATGAGGTGATAGAAGGAAGCGGTGAGTGGTTTGATAAAATGAGGAGGTGGGTGGTTTGAGAAAACAAGGTTAGGTATGAAGAAGGTGATGGTCGATGGTATGGTGATTGTAAGAGATAAGGTGGGTGATTAGGTAGAGAATTTAGACATACACACACGTTGTGAAATGCCATGAAATACCAAGGTTGCTCACCATAACAAATGTACATTAGCTAGTGTCGTAAAGGTCATCCAAAATAAGGGTTTTTGATGTTTGGTATCCAGGAAAGGATACGGTATGGGCCCCGAACGTGGTAAGATGTAGGAATGCATAGTTGTGGTTCTGATACATCTAAAAAGTTCAAAGGGTCAACGTTTTTTTAGATAAGGGTCACGGCCATAGGCAAGGTAAGGCTATTAGGCTGAGCAAACAGTACCATCATCGCAAGATGCAATGGGTGAGGACATGGGAATATCCACTTAATCAACGATTAGGTAGGTAGGTGTAGGTAGGGTAGGTGGAGGTAAAAATGAGTAATGGGGTAAACATAAAATCAGAAAAATAGGGAAATGGGCCAGGGTCAAAGGTAGTGACAATCGAACACACGCACACATATAAACTACGGCATGGTACCAGAGTGAAGAGCTTGTAAACTCTACATCGTCCAAGGTCGATAGGTCTATCCAAACAGGTTTGAAGTGAGTCCGGTATCCAAGGTATAGGATATGGTGCGAAACACAACAAAGGTCAGGTGCAAGAATGTTTAGGTATGTTCTAGTACACCAAAGGTTGGGTTAGGATAAACAACATGACAATAGGCAAGGTAAGGTTAGTAGGTAAAACAACACGGGTAATAGTTTCACAAGGCATAGCAAGAACATGGGTTCAAAGGTCACGAACAATGTTCCGGGTCAAGGCATATAAGTCATGGTATGGGAATGGCCGAGGGGGTAAAAACAATAGGTCACGTAATGTAATTTAGGACAGGTGTAGGTAATATGGGTGGGGAGGAGATAGGTGAGATAGATATGGAGGATATCCAGTAGGGTGATGTCTGATAGCCATATGTACCTCCTATTTTGTATAGTTGTTTATTTTTTATATATACCGGCCTACATGCCGAAGAGAGTGAGGATGTAGATGAGAGTTTTGTTATTTTTATCATATACTGGCATGTGTGCCAAAGATGGTGAGGTTGTATATGATATTTTTGAGAGACTGGTATTTATTTATATCCATGTACACACGTGTGTATACACAAAATTTCTGATTTATAGCTGATGGTACTTATAGCATGAATGGGGTTATTGATTTTCATTTCTATTATTATGTATGTATGTGATGGAAACTAGGTGGATTAGGCATGATGGAGTTAGGTCGGTTTAGGCATGATTGAGTTAGGTTGATTTAGGCATGGTGGAGTCAGGTTGATTTAGGCATGGTGGAGTTAGGTTGGTTAGGCATGGTGGAGTCAGGTTGGTTAGGAATGGTTGATTCAGGTTGATTTAAGCATGGTGGAGTTAGGTTAGGAATGGTTGAGTCAGGTTTTATGGTTGATTGAATTTCTAATTCATTAATGTGTGTAATTTTTGATGGTATGGATCATGTTAAGATGATTTGTAGGAAAATGTATGATTATGGTAGAGAAATGGGAGATGTGATGAAATGAATGTGTAAATTATGATGGAAAAGATGTTTAGCAATTGTTTCTTGTTTGGTTTAATTTCCAGTTATTGATATAAAAAGGAAACTAACTAGGGTAGAATGTGAAAAGAAAGGGAAAGGGGAATTGGTTAGGGTAGAGAGTGGTTGAGCTAACCTCTAAGGGCCCCATGCCCTCGAAATTCTACCTACATAATCCCGGCTAAAAGGGACCTCAAAGCCGATGTAGTTCTCCCATATGCTAGGGAATATTATGATGAAGTAGAAGAATGGGTTGGTAAGTGTTAGGCATGGTTGAATGTAGGTCATAGGCATGATTGAGTGTAGGTCATAGGCATGGTTGAATGTAGGTCATAGGCATGATTGAGTGGGTGTTAAATATAGGTGTCAATGAGCTAGTCATGTATAGGATAATCAATAAGTAATGAGGAAGAAGAATGGTAAGAGGTGGTAAAAGAGCCACTTAATTGATAATAACCCTAATGAGTCAACCATACCTAAGAGGGGTTTATGAATGTAAGACCCTAAAGGAATTGCATAATGGACCATTCTAAGGGTAAAGAAAGTTACATAATCACCAAATGTCACGTTTGCGGTAAGTCCCTTGAGTAACAAAGGAATTAGGCTAAAAAGGCAAGGAGGTGAGAATAGGTAGTTTAGCATGACTTAGTGTGATTGACACGTGTCTTTCGTAACAAGAAACCCAGATTAAGAATAAAAGTCCATCACAAATAAATTATATTTTTATTCATTTGTTTGTTTGTAATAGACTGATCGATACAGAAGTCTATATGGGATGAGTATATGATCTCCTTGAGGTCTTCGTGAAGCTGATCGATGTGGGAAGCTTTTGGATATTTTTATTGAATTTGTGAAATAACTATGATATAGCTGTCCTTTAAGGGAGTAGTCTATTTATAGTGGTGGAATTAGAGTGAAGAGATGTCCCTTTTGAGGGAGTCATCTTTTGCTGGAAGTTTGACTCAAGGAGTTGCATCCCTTTTTGTTTTTGGACGTTTAAGTCATGGACAAGACTATAGAGGAAGGGTAGGCTCTTGTTCGGATGACAAAACCATAGTACACATGAGTTAACTATGAAAGGGGTGGTTTTGAGTGATGAATGACCATGGGATTCCATCCTGAAGAAGACAAAGTATCCATGAGAATCATGCTATGAGTAGAGCCATGGTACTCATATTGAAGACAAGGCTAAAATGGTGATGGGTAATCACATGATTCTTGTTTAGTCATGGATCTTCAAAATGGGTAATATGGAAGGTGAACAACACTCAAGGGATGAGTGATCAACTAATAGAAAGTGATATAGGACTTGATATCAACAATAAAATGGTCGAAGATATAAGGCATTAAAGGGCTTAGGTTTGGGTTTACCTTCGAGTGAAGACAAATGATAAGCACCTGATCCATAGGCATGGGTAATGATATAGGGTCCAAACCAATTAGGAGAAACATTTCACCGTTTAGTTTTCTCCTCTTTGGTTACATGTTGATTTTCCTTTAGGATGAGGTCACCGACCTAAAAGGTTTGTTCGTGAACATGTTTGTCATAGGCACATTTGATACATTTTGGTAGATTTGGAGATGGTCAAGAGAATTGAGACGATGTTCATCTAATAACTCAAGTTGCACCAAATGATCTTGGAAAAAGTCATCGTCATTGAGCATGTCTTGTAGTGAGATGCAGAGAGATGGAATCTAGACTTTGAGAGGCAAGACAACCTCTGGGTACGTAGACCAAAGAAAAGGTGTGGTAGCAATCAAAGTGTGAATACTAGTGCGATAAGCCCACAAGGTGAAAGGAATGTGTGTATGCCAATCTTTTCCAGTATCGTTGACTACTTTCATAAGAATTTTCTCAAGGTTTTATTGGTTGATTCAGCTTGACCATTGGTTTACTGGGAATAAGGTGATGAGAAACTAAATTGGATCCCAAAAGCGTGGCAAAGCTTTCGTAGGGTTTATTTTTGAATTGCTTTCCATTATCGTGATGAGGTGGTAAGGAACACCAAAGAGACAAATGATGTGGTGGTTGATGAATTCACATATCTTCTCAACTTTTTTAGAAATGAGGGGAATGGTCTCTACCTATGTAGTGTAATATTCAAGAGCGGTTATGATCCATTGGTGGCATTGTAAAGAATGGGGGTTGATCTCACCGACAAGATCTAAACCCCATTGAGAGAAAGGCAAAAGGTCTCGTGCGACCTATAAGGCATGACTAGGTGTGTGATGGAGATTAGCATGTTGTTGGCATTTCACACAATGTTGGACATACTCACAATAGTCGGTTTAGGGTTGGCCAATAATATCCTAGGTGAAGAATGTGTTTTGTGAATAGCTAAACCACTAAAGTGACCTCCAAAAATTCCATCGTGGACTTCCTTAATGGTGTAGGGAGTTTCAAAAATTGTAAGGCATCGTAAGAGAATGTCATCAAATCTGCACTTGTAAAGGAGATCACCCATGAGGACATAACGGGAGACACTTTTAAGAAAGGCTCATTGTCCATTACGAGTGAGATCGGTGGGTAGAATGGAAAGGGAAAGATAGTTTACATATTGCTTATACCAAAGGTCACGTGGGTTAAGGGCAATGGTTCCAATGGAGTAAACTTCACGAGGTAAAGAAGAGGGTGATTGTAGCCTTTGTATGGTGAAAATATTTTAGAGTCAGCGGGTGAAGAAGGTATCTGAGAAGCCAAGTAGGCCATGGTATCCACAAATTTATTGGTAGAACATGGGGTGGTTTGAAGTACATAATGATCAAAGGTGGTCAAAAGTATGTCTATATGTTGCTTATACTTTTGAAGGATCTCATTATGACACTGGTATATACCATTAACTTGGTTTATGACCAAATTAGAATCACCAAAGATATTGATTGACTTAATATCTAAGGCGTAAGAGGTCAAAAGACCCAATACAAGTGCTTCATATTCAGCAATATTGTTTGTACAATCAAAATCGATTTTGAAAGACAAGGGCATAGGTTCACCATAAAGAGGAATGAGGATAACACCAGCCCCACCCCCATTCTAAGAATCAGAGCCATTGAAGAAGAGTGTCATTTGGTAAGCGAGTTCGTCCAAGGAAAGGGTAGCTATAGACTCATCTAGGAAGTTGAAGTTAGATGATTGATCCCTGGAAATAGGTGCACGGCTAGTTGTTCAGCGATAGCCTGGCCTTTAATGGACTTTTGATGAATGAATTCAAGGTCAAGGTCGGTAAGAAGCATAAAACAACGTGTGACACATTGATGTTGATAGGGGTTGGCATACATATAGTGTAATGGGTCAGTATTAGTAATGATGAACGTTTTTTGATTGAGTAGGTAATCATGGAGTTTAGTGGCAATGAAAATTAAGGCTAAGAATATTTTTCAAAGGTGAGTATATCTAGTTTTGTAGTCCAAAAGGGTACGACTTATGTAATAAACTGCTTGTTCTCGGTGTTGGTCATCATGATGAGCAAGCATGGAACCTAAAGAATGGTCAATGGTAGTAATATATAGGTAAAAGAGCTGGTCATAATTAGGAGGAACGAGCACCGTGGTTCACTTTGTGGTTCAAGGAGGTATTGTTTTAATGCTTCAAAGGATTTATGGCATTCATCATCCCATTTGAATGAAAAATATTTCTTGAGAAGATGATGAAATGGTTGATAGTGGTTAGAAAGTTGTGAGATAAAATGACGAATGGATTGCAAATTTCCTTATAGGCTATGAAGTTGATGGAGATCAGTAGGTGGAGGCATTTCCATAATAGCCTTGACTTTAGCAGGATCGACGTCTATGCCACGTAAATAAACGATGAAACCTAGGAGTTTTCTAGAAAGTACCGCAAATACGCACTTCTTTAGTTGAAGACGCACACAATACTTGATGAGATGGTCAAATATGACTTTAAGGGGTGGCAGTGTTTGGTTTAATGTTTAGATTTGGCCAGAAGATTATCTATAAAATCTTCCAATATGCGATGCATGATGTCATGGAAGATGTAAGTCATGGCTCGCTAATATGTATGTAGCACCAGCGTTTTAGGCCAAAAGTCATAAATAGATAGAAAAAGTCCCCAAGGGGTAATGAAGGTAGTCTTATGTTGATCCTCTGGAGCTAGTAATATTTTATCAGAGTCCGAAAAACTATCCATGATCAATAGCATTTCATGGCCAGCAGTGGTGAGATTAACTAGTTGGTCAATGCCTGACAGGGAATTCGTCTTGGGACAAGCAAGGTTGAGGTCACTAAGTCCATGTAAATTCTAAGTCCCCTATCACCTTTGTGACAAGAATGATGTTAGAAATCCATTGGGGATATTCAATGGGTAGAATGAAGGAAACCGAGAGAAGTCTTTCAAGCTCTTCTTTGACCGAGAAGAGCAATGCAAGGATGCATTTTTTGTAGCTTTTGTTTGATGGGTTTGACATTAGGGATTGTTATGATATTGTGGACCATGATTTTTGGGTCAATCTGGGCATATCGGCATAGGACCAGGCAAATGCGTTCTTTGTGTCCCTGAATGAAAGAGGTGAAGGCTTTTGTTTAGTAGTGTCTAAGGATTGGCTAATCTTTAGAATATGCGGGTCAACCTGAGTATTAATTTTTATTTCAATGGTTGATTCATTCAACATGGTTTGCATCTCAAAAGGTAATGACCGTTGAATATAATAATCTTCCACACCAAGGTAAGTGAGCATGGATTCATCATTCTAACATTGAACAAAATTAATAGAAGGTGTATGATTATCGATCATGTTAGGATACATGAATGGGAGAGAAGAGAGAGCTTCGCCATCGCTTTGATAGGTCAAGTGAGGTCCCTAGGAAATGGTGTTTACAAAAAAAAAAATAGGAGGAATATATTCGGGACCTATGGACTCTGTGGGTGAAGATGGTAATGTGGGTGAATGAGGTGGGGAAGTTTTTCTATCCTGGATGAGGTCGACACAAACCTTCTTGGAAGGTGGTGCATCAAAACCAATGCCACTACGGTCATTGTGTTTATGAGAGGTATAGGAAATGACTATATGGTGGCCCTATTCTAAAAGTGAAGCCAAATCCTTTCCACATGCACAAGTGGAGGAAAGTGTGAGCAAAGCGGTGGTTAGTGAGGGAGTGTAGGTCAGATGAAAATGGTTAGGTTTGGGATGGAGATTCAGGTTTATAGGTGGCCATATCAAATCCCCCATACGTTATATTAGTGTGAAGGTGGGGAGGGCCATAAGAAAAAATGTCACCGATGTAGATTTCATAAGCTGGGTGTGTAACACACATTCCCATATTCTTGTGCGGTGAGGAAGGTGTCGATATTACATAGGTGGTATTTCCCTAGAGTGAGGTGTTGAAAAAAACCTTCTAAGGGATTATTAGTCAGTATGTGGGTAACGGGGATAGACGACTCACCTAATGATGTGGAAATAGGTGAGTCAATAGTAGAGGCTGCAACAAAGCAATAAGGATAGCAAGGTTAGATGTTGAAGAAGTGGTGGCAGTCTTGGTGGGTGGGCTAGTAGGTGGAGGTGAAGTAGGGATAATGGCATATGCCTTGACTAGTACAAGCACATCATTGGGATGGTATAACATGATACAAGTCTTGAAAGGCGATGGATTGGCAAGGATGGTGTAATTATGTCCCTCATGTTCAAATTTGAGGCAGTGGTGTAAAGTCAAAGGGACACAACCCATGGTGCGGATCCAAGGTTGGCTGAGCAACAAGTTATATTGGAACTCCCCTTCTAGGACATAGAAAAGTTCCAGGATAGTGCGGGGACCCACATGGACATGGAGAATGACCGTACCTAGGGTAGAGTTCATGATGTCATTGAAGGACCGTAACATAACTGGGTTACCATGCATGCAATTGGTAGGTATTCACATTTGGTTGTATGCATGAGAGGATATGATGTTAATACTAGCACCACCATCGATCATGACGTGTTGTATACATATATTATCAATGAATATAAAGATGAAAAGAGTGGGGTCGGGGTTGTCAGAATGGAAGGGAGTGATCTCTTCATCTGAAAAGCTGAGGGTGGCTACTTGGCAAGTAGGTGGAGGTGTAGAGGAAGGAAATGACCTAATGAGAGAGGAAATATGGTGAGGGGTAATGATGGAGGCTACAGGTGTGGGGTCATTTGGTAAAACCTCAATAGATTGAAGGACCTCCATGAGGGCTTGATGATGTGACTTAGAGGTTTGGACGAGGTCATATAAGGACATTTTGAGAGGGGATTGATGTAGTTGTTTTAGCATTGTGCGATGTGTGACCCCATCAGAAATAGGATATGCAGGACCTCGAATGATGACTTTAGGTATGGGTACAGATGGTATGTTGGGTATAGGGTTGGTTGATGGGCCAGTTACCTTTTCTTTCCCTTGTCTTTCTAAGCATGGGTGGTAATGTGAACCATGTTAATTTGAGGGGAGGTGGATGAAGAGGGTGTGTCATGGAAGGTATAATGGCATGAGGGAAAAACCCTAGTGGGGGATACGATCCTTGTGAAATGAGTAGGGAACATTGGAATTTGGGTGGTGGTTTGGCCAACTCTCTTATACGAGACCATGTTAATCTCGAATCTCATGGGTGGATCAAAGAGTTGTGGGGGTGGAGATTTTTGTCGCTAAGTAGGTAATGGTAGAAGATCTGTGGAAGCTGGTGAAGGTGACATAGGGTCCTCATCAAGAAGATCGCTGTCAACAAAAAAATTTGGGAGGACACAATTGGAAAAGAGAGGTTTTTCAAGCCTTACAATTCTCTACATCATGTCCTAGTACATGATGGTATGCAACAAATTTTAGTTTTGTCAAACCCTTTTGGTTTGGGTTTGAGTGGGTCTTACGATCTAAGAGGTGGTAATGTGATGCCAGAAGTTTTGAGGAGATTGTTTAATATTTTAGCATAGGACCCGGCTAGTGGATCACAATGGGAGTTAAATGTGGGTTTGGGTGCATGTATGGATGATTATGGAGGAAGAGGCTTTACAAGAGGGGGAATGGGTTAGTCTACTAGTTTGGTGTGTAGAGTGGTCTTAGGTCTTGTGGGCATCTGTTTAGGTACTTGCATAATAGAAGAGCTGGCCACGAAGGTTTGGTTGGTTTAACTACCTTATTGAAGGGTAGCAGATTCTTAGCTTTAGGTTGCACCTTTTTGGGCAAAGGTGACATGGGTGTACGAGATGTGGAGGGAAAAGCAGATGGTGTAAGAGGATAGGTGACCCATGGGGGTAATCGAGATGTTATGGCAGTGGTTGGTATGGGTTGGGTAGAAGGTGTGAGTGAAGGAGAAGAAAGTGTCATGGGTAGTGAAGAATTTATGGATGGTAGTGGAGGTATGGGTGGTAAGAAGGTTACATGTGAGGGCGAAAGTTGTGTGGATCGCTTGGGTATATTAGAGGTTCATGATGAGGAGCCGGGTGGATGCTTTCCGGTTTATCGGTGGATGGAGGTCACTTAGCTAGGGTCGAGGGTGAGGTCCTAGGATGGATGGAAGGGGTGAAGGTTATAATGGCATGGTAGGCAAGGTTGGTGTATGAGGCCTAGGAGATTGGATCTTATTTTTAGGGGCTGGGGTAAGATTAGTGTTAGTTTTCGAAGAAGTATCTAAATCCAATTTGATGGGTGGGTGAGTAACGTTTGATGTTAGAATGACTCCTAAGGTGGTGATGGGTTTAGGTAAGGGAGGTGATATAGGTGTGGTTAGGTGTTTGGGTGTAGATGTATGTTGAGTTGTGGGAAAGGGTGTGTGTTGGGCTACGGTTGGTGATGTGGAAGATGTTATCATATTCGTGGTTATGTTTGTTTAGGTTGCTCGAAACACTTTTGGATAGATAGTGGAGGTTTTGGTGAGTGACAACTGCATTTGAGTTGAAACTAGAAGTAAAAGGCATCCCCAAAGTAAGGATCTCGAACATAGTCCAGGTGATCGAAAAGCATGAAAATGGTACTCGCTGTAGGTAGGGCTGATGTGGATCGGGTAGTGATCCCCGTAAAATGTGTTTGAGATACAGGAAAATGACTAGCCTCAGACTATGCGGGTAAGAGAGACGACAACATATCAATGGGATCTTGAAGGTCTAGTGGTGAATGGTCATCTAAATGAAATGGTATTTTTATAGGCTCCTCTATAGGTATAGGAGAAGATGGTCAAGATGAGGTCGATTCTCCTTGTGATGGTGTGGGTTGTGGACATATATCTCCTATGAGTAGGAGAGGTTTCACCGAGAACTACTCGAAATTTGAGGGATCAAACACGGCGTACTAAATATAGGCTCTTTCAAGAGAGAAGGATAAAATGAAGGGGGTTCCTCTATGGGTGGAGGAGTACATGAAATAGGTTCTAGTGCAAGTAGGGGAGATCAAGCTAAGATTTCATCTATGGAAGGAACATGAGGCAATTGGGAAGCAACTGGCATGTCATCAAAAATAGCGTGGACCTCGCAGACATTGCTATCATTGTTTGAAGTGTCACTAGCTTGGTTGGAAGATGGGGCATGATTAGGGAATGGCTTCTTGAAGATATGTAATTTTTGGTTAGTGGGTGCATTTGGGCTATCCAAGACTAGATCTTTGTTGTCTAACATTTCTTAGATGATATTCTCTAAGGTGATGTAGTTATTGTCGTTATGACCTTTGACATGATGATAGTTGCAAAATTCATGTTCCTTATACCATGCAAGCATGGGGCACTCAGGGTCAAAAGCAAAGTGTGTGGTTTTATAGGTGGAAGGGTAATGGCACCATCTTTAATAAGCTTTTCCAAAACAAAAGCATAAGATTCTCCTATTGAAGTGTACTTTCATTGTTCTTGTCTAAACTAGAAAACTTGGATGGGAGAAATATTAGGAGGTTTGGTTGGGTTTGATTAATGAGGGGGAGCATCCTTGAGAACTACGGCATTAGAAGATCCCTTAGGTTTTGAATAGTTGTTTTAGGTTTTTAAAGATGAAGAAGCATCATTTGATTTGAACGCGATGTTCTTATTATGAAGTTGAATTTTCTTCTCTTCGATAGCATGAATTTCCAATTTTTGTGCCATGGTGAATGCCTCATTAGAAGTATGAAAGGTTTACACCTACAGGTTTGGTGAGATGTGTCTAGCACAAGCTTGAGTAAACAACTCTATGAGTTTAGTTTAAGGTAATTGAAATGTGAGTTGGTTAATTAGGTTGCGCCAGTGAGCGACAAAGTAAATGATAGACTCATCATCATACTTTCGTGTGAAATAAAGATCAATCATGGTGACCTTATTAATAATGTTTATTGAGAAGTGGTCTAAGAAGGCATGGTCTACCCGGTTAAATGAGTAGATGGAGTGTCATGGTAGCCCACTGTACTCAGTCCAATGGAGGTCATGTCGGGACATTGGGAAGGTCCGTATGAGTAAAGCATCATTGTGGGAGATCAAGTAACACCCATGTTTGAAAGACCACAAATGTTGCTATGAGTCTTCTTTACTATTGAAATGGTTGAGTTTTGGCATTTCCCAATACACAGGTATGGACGAATAGGGATGGATGTATGAATGGGCTCATTACAGATTTCATCGTAGATTAGAGAATTATGTGCACTGGAAATTGATGCTTCTAGTGTTTGCATCCTTTCCATCATCGATTTGAGGAGGTCATTGGTAGGTTGTGATGGAAGGGAACCTCCTGTGGCATAAGGGGATGGGTATTGAACTTGTGATGTGGGTGGCATTCCATTTTATGGTGATGCCGAATAGGGAGGTTGATAATAGGGAACCGACATAGAGGTCACATATCCAGAATGGGTGACAGAAGAGATAGGGGGTGGTTGATAGTATGTGTATATAGGTGGGACAAATCGTGGTGAGTCTAGTAGCAATTAGGGGCAGGATATTGTGGGATGGAGAGGACAAGATTCCGGAATGGAGTAGGGGTCACCAACACTATGGGCATATGTGTTGTAATCAGATTCTGTGAGACAATGGGCATGGATGAGGTTATGGTTTAGGTTGTTGATGATGGGACAATAGATACTACGGGTGTGAATGATACTGCAAATGTAGCGATCATAGTAGGTATGGGTCCTAGCTATGAAACCACTAGGGGTGAAGCAGGTGAAGGTAACACCACATTATTAGGGGTTGATGCAGAAGTGGGAATAAGGGTAGGAGAGATGGATATAGGCATGCCATATATCAACTGACCTAAGGAATTCTAGGTGGAAGAGTGGGAAAGGTAGAACTATAAGGCTATGGGATTCTGATCAAGGAGTCATGAAAAATCTTCTTGCCTACGGAAATGGTGGTAGGTAGGGTTAGATCCATAGGTGATAGGAATGAGTGTGGTGAAGGACTAGGTGGGAGTGGTTGATAAATTCTCGTGAAATATAAGAGTGTTAGCTTGATTGCGAGTCAACACCATGTGAATGAATGTATATCAGGTGATGTTGTATCCTGTAGATGACATAGAGAGTAGTAAGAATGAAGAAAATAGGTGTTTATAGGTGGATTTTGGAAATGTATTAGCTGAGATACGGGGTGGTAATCGACAACGGTTAAGGGTGACTGATACCGGTTCAGGGGTAACCGATGTCGGTTATCGTGAGACAGGAACAATTTTACAGATGAAGCAAAGACTGTTAACGGTTAGATGAACAAGTTATATGATGATTGTTTATCAAAGCCTAGAGATTACAGAGACTCACATGAACTCTGACAACAAAGAAAATGAAATAAGGGTTCTTTAGGTAATTTAACCCAAAAGAACAGAAAACCAATGTCGGTTAATAAAAATCGATGCTATCGGGGTAACGATGTCGATTCTTGTGAAAATTGGAAAAATGTAGAAAATGGATTGTTGTGAACTAATATTAGATGAATGATCATCCCAGAAGCCTGGAGATGATATAATGAGGTCTTAACACACTCAGAAGAATTAGAATACTCCAACTGTGATTGTGGAGTGTGTAAGGAAAAAGAATAGAAAATGGAGAGATGTATCCTCACACCTCAAAACACACGTCAATCAAATGCTAAAAAAATATATCCAACAAGTGATTTTAATGTGTTGAGCTTATGCTATTTAGAAGACTAACTCATGAATTTAGAGTAGATTTTTTGGTGAGGAAGGCTTCCTATGAAGAAGGATATCTAAAAGGAGAGGTTTCAGGTATGTTATGGTGGGGACGGGCCATCTTCTGAGGTAATGAATCGATGTAGTACCAAGTCGGGAGTACCTTCCTATCGGATCATGTGATCATTGACAAGTATTCCTAGGTAAGATGTTGTTTAAGAAAGATATGTATATTTCAATTTTGTGTAGTTTGGTAAGACACAAAGAGAGAGAATGTGCTTTCTACGATTCTTTGTGTCAACCATCAGCTGGGCATGACTTCCAGCATATAGGTTGCCCTCATTTTAATGTGAGCTAAATGCAGCAAATCAGAATGTAATGTAACCAATTTTAATCCCAAATCGAAAAGATTACGTTTGATGAAGAAAATGATGAATAAGAGAGGGTATGTTCTTTCACTAAATGTAGAAAGTGAGAAAGAATAATGATTCTTTTTAAATGCACCAAGAGAAATGTTTCTTTTAGAGCAATTAGAAAGAAGAGAGGATTACTAGGGAAGAAAATTACTATGTAAGCCTTTTAAAGGGAAACAAACACACAAATTTTTCCTAGAAATGAAGAAAATGCAATAGAACCCCTGATGGGTCCCATCGGGCATGCCAAAATGTTTCACCATTTTCTTTACTTTATTGAGAAAATAGATAAGGGTAAGGGATGAGGAGGAATACCTATTATTGTTGATCGGTTGATGGTTTTGCATGCATTCTGACTTCTTGATCCAATGCTGATTATGAGAGCTTCCTTTTGGCTAGGAGGAACTACCTAAAATAGAAAACAAGACCACAAAAGAATAGTTAAATAATATATGACAATGGACTGCCTAGTGTATGCTAGATCCAGAAGTGTGATACTCCTATATGGTTGTCAATCCACTGTTTAAAATAAATTAATGTGAGAAATAAGAAAATTCCTATTGTAGTTGATATGATTTAGGTATCTCATTCAATCACAATAAGAAAATCTAATATAACGAGGCTACGTTATAGTCAGATCCGAAGGGTTGGTAGGTGTCGAGTACTGGAACTGGTCAGGGTCAGGTTCTAGGTTGTTTAGGTTATTTGGTAAAAGGTTGTTTAGTTCTATTATTGGCATAGGGTATGAAACATAGAGACCGATGTTGGTTGGGTATAACCGACAATTTAAGGGAGACCGACGATGGTTATGGGTAACCAACATCGATACAATAGGGTGACAGTAGTTCAATGAAAACCTTATTATAGAGTCTGGGTGAGGTTAGATGGGGCTAAAGAAGGGGATGACAAGGTCTGTGGGAATGCTGAGAACACTCAGGGAGGTGGAAGGGCCAGGATAGGTAATCTGATAAAAGGGTGGGTGATATTTTTGATTTTTTCAGAAAGAAGGCTATGGAGGAATGGGAATGTTAATAGAAGAATGATAATGAAATGGTAACAACTCTATGAGTAGAATAAGAATGGAAATGATTAATGATAAAAACACTTACCAATGTTACAGGTCCAATGGTTGGGTGGTGGTGATGATCGGTTGGTGGAATGGAGCTTATTTCAATAGTGATGCTTCCTGGAATGTTACCATGAGTACAAATGCTTTTGGATCTATCCTGGTGCTGGCTATGGATGTCTGGGTGCATGAAAAGACTTTGGTTATACTTGCATGCAGATCTCTTCTTGTCCTCTTACTCTCGAGAATGTGCCAACCAAAAACAAGGTTCTAAGGTGAATAAACGGTAACAATGATGGTTCGGGCTGACCAAAGATCGGTTTAGGGTGTGGTGGCATCAATTAAGGGAGTAATGTTAATGAAAGGGGACATGGTTAGTGAATATGTGTAAGTTGATTTGAAAGGGGAGCAAAATCAGGTTTCTAGGGTCACCCCCTTGGGTATTTTCTAACTCCCGGATTCAAATCCCAAGCAAATTGTTTGAAGAGCAAAAGGAGGCAAGCTCGAGTAAATGCAAAAAAAAGCTCGAGGAAATGCAAAAAAAGGAAAGGCAAATAGGTTGATCCAGGAAAGAGTGAAAATTGGCTAAGTCCTGCTCAAGGTAGCATTTGGGACAAGTGGGACAAATGGAAGCGGATCGGCCGAAAAGCCTCTAGGCGGCCCAAATTGCATTTGGGACAATCGGGCCAGAAGTACGCGGCGGGCGCGAAAAGCCGATAAGGCCGAAAAAGGAAGAAAAATTGGCTAAGTGTTGCTCGGGACGTTTGGGACAAAAAGGCCCGAACCGGCCGGTTCGGCCGAAATAAGCACAGGCAGTCCAAAAGAATTTGGGACAAATGGGATGAAAGTACGCGTGGGGCGCGAAATGCCGGTTCGACCAGAGAGAAAATCGACTAAGCTGCTTGAGAGGAGAGTTCGGGACAATCGGGCCAAAAGCGCGAACCGGCGAGCGGCAAGGCGAAATTAGTCAAGTCAATCCGAAGCAAAAGTGGGACAAGCGGGCCAAAAATGCCCGAACCGGCCGAATCGGCCAAAATGAGCACAAAGGGCCCAAAATCAAATGGGACATCGGGACAAATGGGCGAAGTACGCGAAAAATCGGCGGCGGGGCGAGAACCAATCAGAAGCCGCCACGTGTCTCAGGGAAAAAGGGTCAAAAAGGTCAAAGGGCAAGTTTTAAAAGAGTCAGCCCGAACCAATGAAATAGCGCCACGTGTCCAGTTAAGGGCCCCACAAGTGAATTTCAAAATGAAAGCCCGTGAAAGACGGAGGAGAGAGAATTGCTCGTCCAATCAGCACGTGCCACGTGTCGTCCGAGTGGCGAGAGCGCGGGAAAGGATTCAAAACACGTTTCACTGTTTTGTGCCTAGATCTTGGATCGCCATAACTTTTGATCGAGCTCGGATTTGCGTTCTTTACATCAGCGGAAAGCTGGTGAAATTCTCTACACGATTAAGGGTCAATCTTGCGTTTTGGAGCAGTCTGGAGGAGGAAAATCGAGAAACGGCTCGACGCGTATTCATGGCGGAAATGACATTCCAGTGACGAGTTAATGCGAGAATGGGTCGCATTCTCCTACAATCGGTCAAAATGACAGGGTATGGGTTTGTAAGGTCCTCCATGCCATTTTAATACACTGTGAGTCAAGAAAGAATGGGCTCCCATGCCTTTGTCGTCTCTGTTCCACAGGTTCGACCCTTGCATTTTAAAAGCGATTTTGGGCTCATTTCAAAGGGGAACATTTTTGGGCATATGAGACTTCTTCTTTCACCTTCTTGAGGATTGATAAAGTATCGAGACCTCTCAAGATTATAACAGTTTTCTTTACCTCTACGAGGGTGTAATGCGTATTTTGATATTAAATTGATAATGCTGAAGCTCTGTGAATGAATGGGTTTGATCCTCTGTTTGTATTATTTGCTTGATTTCAGATGCTAAATTATACATTATCAGTCTGTGTATGTTTTTATGTTGTGAACCTTGGTCTGTGTCTATTTGCATGACTAATATGTTTCACCACTCCTTTTGGTGCATCACCATCTTTAGTTAGTTTCAATTTTTGCACTTCTCCCCCTGTCTCCTTGCAAGTTAGAATAGGATTAGGATCTAAACCTCTGTAGTTTTGCAAAATATAGATCTAAATCAGAGGAGTTTGAGGAACCAGCCTCTAATCTGGAGATTCCTCTCTCAGTTTCCAAGTCCCACACTTGGAGAGAGGTTTCCATGTTGTGCAATTACCTTTGGATGCAGAGTGATCAACCTAGAAATCTGATCAGCGTCCAGGGGTGCTGTAATTTTGCACTAACAGTTTTGGCACGCCCGGTGGGACCAGAGGTCTCAATTTTATTGCAGCAAAGTTGATGTGCATCTGCTGCAAGTTTCTTGCTTGAAAAGAGCTATTATTTGCATATCTGGCGACTCCAAGGGGAAGAATCAATAGAATTTCAGCAGTCAGGCCTGAAAGCTTATGAGAAGAATCACAAGGTCAAGAGTTGGAGAGGAGGAAGTACTGTTTGAATACCTGCAATTATCTCAAGAAGAAGGCAAAGAGGAAGAAGGATTCAAAGGTCCCCATCTCCACCAAAGCAGAACTCTCTCAACTCCTCCACTGAGCGGCCTTTCTTCGGTATCTGAGGGTTTTAAGACCAATCGAGAATGGCGTGACGGTGAACCCCTATGTCAACTTCACGGCGAGCCCACTTGCTCTCAATGCTACAAAATCCAATCCCGTTGCGGCATTGAAGAACATTCCATACTTTCTTGGGGAAAATCGGACCACTCACGGTGATCATGTCGAGGACATTGCTAACATTTGTGCGATCCATGAGATTAATGAGATGCAAGTAGGTGTCAAATTCTTTGGCGTCTTCATTGAGGAAAAGCATTGCAATGGTTTAGGAGCCTTGAAGTGGCTCTATCACTGGCTGGAATCAGCTGTGTATTGCACTTCACAATCAATTTGGAGAGAAGGAGACAACTTGTCTCTTTTGGAGCAGCTAACAACCATCAAGAGAGCTTCGATGAGCAGCTAAGCGGCTTCAACTTCAGATTTCAAAGGTCTTGGGATAGAATTCCGGTGGCGGATCAGGCCAACAGCAATGAAGGTGCTTTTCTATATTACCTTAAAGCTTTAAATTTGATATTTCTATGTTGATTCAATCTATGGGAGGCACAACTATCCTGCTTTGCTTATAGTATTGCCATTAGAGCTGAAATTTATGCGATTCAAGTGGCAAGCTAGCTCCTGAGGCCTCAATGCCATTATATCCAAGTTTAGAGAGCCCAAGTACTAGTCAAGCACTGTCTTAGCTCTATTCCCACTCCTAGGAATCGAGTTCAAATGAAGCTTCCACTTCATCTCAAGTGCCCCAAATGAGCTTGAGAAGTCATGAAGCAAGCTGCAAAATTTAGGTAATGAGCTGGTCACACTTAAGAGACAGCAAACTCAAGGTTTTAGACCTTCGTATCAGCCTCAAGCTCAACCTAATAGGCAGCCATATCAGCCTCAAAGGCCACCCAATCCAGCTGCAAATATGAATCAAACAAGGCCTCCTGCCAATAAACCATTCCAGCCCTATAATCCAAATGCCATATCTGCCTCTAAGGCATTAGTACCAGCACAAAACAACACTTTGCCGGGAGTATGATTGGTGTTTTCCATGTAATGAGCCTCATAATCAATCCATGTGCTTGATGGTGCTTTGACCCAAGCTTTAATGGTAACAAGTCTTTGGTGTGGAGGGTGAGAGTAAGTCAAGAAAACGAGCCAACAACAAGAAACATTCCAATGACACACCTGCCCCAAATGACACCACATTGGTAAATTGGCAAGAGGATTTACGTGGCATGAATCGGCGAGTTTCTCAAGGTGTTGCTGCCAACACAAGGTCAAAAAGGAGAAATTTGGGTGAAGAACAGCCGTTAGCTTGGCTAATCCACTGACCTTCCACAGCTCCACAAATGATTGGCAAGCAAAACCCAGTTTCAAATGCACAAGGGCAGTCAAGAACAGCCCCTAGGCCAACTCAAATGCCAGCTGTTGCTGCCCACATACAAGGAGCAAATGTGCAGACCAAGGGACAGCAGAGAAATCCTTCATCACCATTCAGTATCATTGATCAGATGAAGAAGACAAACGTCAATATATCTATGTGGGAATCGCTATCCATCCCAGGCCAAAGAAATCTGCTGCAAGCTGCCATAAAGGATTGGCCAACTTCGAATCAGCAAGTCAAATGCAGGAGAAGGTACTCACAAATGCTGCCCACCCTGAAGGAAATCATGGAGCACAACAAGGTAGAATCTTTGAAGCCTCCCCCTTTCTATGTTTCGTTAATCATTGGAAATCAGCTAGTGCATAATTGCATGATAGATTCGGGGCAAGTAGCTCGATTATGCCTAAAGAGATAGGCTGATCGATTAGGGCTCCGGTATGAAATAACATCTAAGGGAGTAGTGCAGCTGGATGGGACAGCAATAGCAATGTGATTGGAGTGATTAGAAATTTGAGTCTTACCTTGCATGCATGTCAAATGTTGTTGTCTTACAAGATATATCAGTCATAGACCTTCCACCACTCTTTGCCCTCTGTTTGTCAAGAGATTTCTTTGCCAAAATTGGGGATATTTGTCCGCTGATTGGTCTCACATGCTATTCAGAACGAGATATGGGACTAAGGCCACAATTAGGTCAGAACCTATTGCAGACTTCCACATTGAGCCCTATACTCCAAGTCAGATTAATGCCAATTGCTCAGCATTTGATCAAGAAGATCACCCTGGCACTGATGAAGCCGACACTAAGGTTGGAAGTATTCCAGATTTGACTCTTGATGAATGGGCAAACAAGGTACATGCTTTTGATCCTTATCAAGAAGTAGAAGAATCTGAGCTAGGGGTCTATTGTATACACGAAGAAAGTAAACATATTCCTAGCATCACCAAGCCAAACCACAAGGATGACAATGAAGTATGGCAGCTGTTTTTCGATGGATCAAGGAGTAGACAAGGTGCAGGAGGTGGAGCCATGCTTGTTTCACCTCAAGGAATAAAGCATTATTCAGCTTTTAGATTTCAATTTGCATGCTCCAATAACACTGCTGAATATGAAGCCTTGGTGCAAGGGATGCATTGGGCAATAAAGAGAAAAATAAAGAACTTGCAAGTTTTTGGGGACAGTGAGCTGATTGTAAATCAGGTCAAGGGACAACATGCTGCCAAAAATGATCTACTCAGATGCTACAAGAACAGGGTGTGGGACCTCGTGGAAGATTTTGAGGGCTTTGGCATCAAATCCATCCCTAGGAAAGAGAATCAAGCTGCTGACAGGCTTGCAGCAGTAGGGGCAGCCTTTGACATTATAGAAAACATTCAACAAGACAAGGTACAGCCAAACATCCACGTGATTGTGAGGCCTTCAGTGCCGGATAACGATGTCAGTTGGCAAGTATTTGAGAATGATCAGCAAATCATCCACTTCTTGCAAGAAGAAGCTGAGTTCTCAGCTAAGAATCAAGAGAAGTTGGAACAGCAATATGGTGACCAGGTGATACAGCTGAGAACTGACAAGCTGCCCAAGGGACTTATCACCTTGGAGTCCATTTTTAACCCCAATGATCAGTTTAGAAAGGAGAAAGCAAACATTCAGGTTAAGAGAGAAGATTCGGTATCCATCTTGGTAGAAGAGAACAAGCCATTGCAAATTGGAAAGATGACAACTGAACAGGAAAGGTATGAGTTCATACAGCTATGTCAAGAATTCCCTGACGTGTTTGCTTGGAGTTATGAAGATTTGAAAGGGTTCAATCCCAACTTAGCTCAGCATACCATTGAATTGGACCCAAATACTAAGCCTATCAGGCAGAAACAAAGACCAGTCAATCCACACATGGAGCCTCTCATGAGGAAAGAACTGGACAAGCTGATTGAGTCAAGAATCATATTCCCAATCAAGCATTCTAGTTGGGTTGCCAACTTAGTTCCAGTCAGAAAGAAGAGTGGAGAGATCAGGCTGTGTGTTGACTTCAGAGATTTGAATAGAGCCTCTCTCAAGGACCATTATCCACTCCCTTCCATGGAGCAAATATTGCAGGTCGTAGCTGGTTCAGAAAGGTTTTCACTACTTGATGGTTACTCAGGCTTCAATCAGATTATGGTAAAGGGGAAGACCGAGTTCAAGCAGCCTTCACTGACCAAATGGGGCACATATGCTTACAAGAAGATGCCATTTGGGGTATCGAACGCGGAGCAACATTCGGCGAGCTATGGATATGGCATTCAAAGGCTTGATCAACAAGATAGTCTTTGATATACTTAGATGATATTCTTGTCTTCTCAAAGAATCTGCGAGACCATCTCTTTCACCTCGGGCAAGTGTTTGAGAGGTGTAGAAAGTTCGGTGTGTCTTTGAATCCTAAGAAGTGCATCTTTCTTGCACATGAAGGGAAGCTCCTTGGCCATATTGTCTCCGAGGAAGGATTAGCAATTGATCCGAGAGAGGGTTGAAGCCATAAGGGCTCTACCATTGCCAAGCCACAAGAAGGCCCTTCAGAGTTTCCTGGGAAGGATAAACTTTGTTCGGAGGTTTGTCCCAAATTTTGCAGCCCTTGTCAAGCCCATCACTAAAATGTTAAGAAAAAGCATGGCTTTGAATGGACGGCGAGAAGGCGAGGAGAGTTTTGAAGCAATCAAAAAAGCCATCTCCAGAGCACCCCTCTCATCAACCCGGACTTTTCCAAGGATTTCATCCTCTATGCATTTGGAGGTGATGACACTATTTCTGCCATTGCAGTGCAATGAGAACAAAGATAATGATGAGCAGCCGATTGCCTTCTTGACCCAGAGCCTAGGTGACTGTGAAATGAGGTACTCTTTTATTGAAAAGCATGTGCTTGCGTAATCGAAGCTTGAAGAAATTCAAGCATTTAGTCTCAAACAACAAGATACGATTCTTAGTCTCGCATCTTTGGGGTTAAGGATTTCCTCCTCAACAAGGATTTGAATGAAAAAGGGCAGGTTGGATCACCGTGTCATGGAGTATGACATTGAGATCAAGATCACCAAGCTGGTAGAGAGCAAAGGTTTGTGTGAGCAGCTCGCTTCAAACAACCGGACAACCCGAGAAGATGAAGAAAGCGCATTGTGTCCTGCTATTACAAGATGATCAAAAACAGGAAAATGATGATGTGTCCACTCCCTGTTGGACTCAGAATATGATACATTTCCTACAGACGGGCATGTGCCCTCTAAAAATGAGCAAAGCAAAAAGAAGATACTTCAGGTTGCAGGCAATTCCATATGCCATCATTGATGGAGTTTTGTTCAAGAAGGACGTCAATGGAGTCTTTCTGAGATGCATTAACACGAGTCGAGATCAAGGGGTATTAAAAGAGTTTCATGATGGACCGGTGGTGGCCATTTTGCACCAAGAGTGACAGCTACGAAAATCATGAAGGCTGGTTATTATTGGCCTAAAATCTTGATGATTGCTATGCATGGATCAAGAGGTGTAAGAATTGTGCATTCTTCACAGGAAAAGAGAGACTCGCTGCCCTTCCATTGCATCCAATTACAGTAGATCAGCCATTCATGCAGTGGGGTTTGGACTTCATTGGAGTCATCAATCCCAATTCGAGCCAAGGGCACAAATGGATTCTGACAGCCACAGACTACTTCACCAGATGGACAGAAGCGTAGCACTCAAAGAGGCGAATGAGTCTAGCATCTTGGACTTTTACGAAGGGATAACTACAGATTTGGTGTACTGCTACAATAGTCTCGATAATGCATTGGCATTCATCGGATCTAAAAAGTAGTGAGTGGGCTGTCAAGAGCGGGATTTACTGAGCACTTCATCAAACTATTACCCTCGAGGTAATGGCGAGGCCGAGTCTACAAACAAAAACTTCTTTGAGGATCATTAGGAGGACTCTTGATGAGAATCGGAAGGCTTGGCATACCAAAGCTGAAATCAGCCTTATGGGCTGATAGGATAACTCCCAAAAGATCCACGGGTAACTCTCCATTTAGGCTTGTCTACGGAAGAGAGGCAATCTTGCCCATGTCACTTGAGTTGCCAGCGTTGGAACTCATGAAGCATTTGGAGTTGCTAGAGTTTGAGCCCATGGAGGTGAGGTATGCGAGTTGATGGAGCTGAGAGATCGGAGATCGGGCATCCCAAGCGATGGAAAAGGATCAAGCTTTGATCAAAAAGACCTTTGATAGGAAGGCCAAAGAAGATCTTTTCAAGTAGGAGATCTAGTGCTGAAATGGGATGTGGACGAGAGCAAAACCGGGAAGGCATTCAAAATTTGATGCCATTTGGAGTGGCCCATACATGGTCACAAAGTGCAAAAGCAACAATGCTTTCAATTGGCCTCATTGGATGGTGAAGCTGCTGATTCAGTAAATGGAATCTATCTCAAGCGTTGCTTCTAGAGGGAGGTTCACTACACTGTAGATATTAGATTAGATTTTCTTTCCTCCAGTGCTTGTGCACATTGTTTTCTTTGTAGGTTAGTTTTGTTTTCCCTAAGTGCCTTGGTTTGACTTTGCTGTCCATGGAGATGTTTAGCATGTCTTTGCTTTCATCGAGGTCACATTCCATCTTCCCCTTGCACATTAAGTCGGTTTGGATTCTAACAGAATATTTGATGACTCCATGCCCAATGGATTGCTTCAGCAAACTGGTCTTTCCATCTAGCAGGCAGATGATCCCACTGAGTCGCAAATTGTTATCCAAAATTCACCCCCTAGGGTAAATTTTGATAACATGCATCGAAGATTCAAATCCCAAGCAAATTGATTGATTGAGCAAAATCAGGTTTCTAGGGTCCCTTGGGTATTTTTCTAACTCCCCTGGCTGAAGAAACAGGGAGCAAGCTCTGAGGAAATGCAAAAAAAAAAAGTAGCAGAAAGGCAAATAGGTTGATCCAGGAAAGAGTGAAAATTGGCTAAGTCCTGCTCAAGGTAGCATTTGGGACAAGTGGGACAAATGGAAGCGGATCGGCCGAAAAGCCTCTAGGCGGCCCAAATTGCATTTGGGACAATCGGGCCAGAAGTACGCGGCGGGCGCGAAAAGCCGATAAGGCCGAAAAAAGGAAGAAAAATTGGCTAAGTGTTGCTCGGGACGTTTGGGACAAAAAGGCCCGAAGCAGGCAGTTCGGCGGCGAAATAAGCACTGAGCGATCCAAAAGAATTTGGGACAAATGGGACGAAAGTACGCGGCGGGCGCGAAATGCCGGTTCGACCAAGAGAAAATCGACTAACTGCTGAGAAGGACAGTTCGGGACAATCGGGCCAAAAAGGCGCGAACCGGCCGAAAGGCGAAATCGAGTCAAAATCGGTCAGAAAAGCAAATTGGGACAGTGGGACAAAAGCGGGCCAAAAATGCCGAACCGGCCGAATCGGCGAAATGAGCACAAAGGGCCTAAAATCAAATGGGACATCCGGGACAAATGGAGGTGAAGGCGTGAAAAAGCCGGCGGGGCGAGAACCAATCGAAGCCGCCACGTGTCTCGGGGAAAAAGGGTCAAAAAAAAGGTCAAAGGCAAGTTTTAAAAAGTCGGCCAGAACCAATGAAATAGCGCCACGTGTCCAGTTAAGGGCCCCACAAGTGAATTTCAAAATGAAAGCCCGCGAAAGATGGAGGAGAGAGAATTGCTCGTCCAATCAGCACGTGCCACGTGTCGTCCAGGTGGCAGAGCGCGGGAAAGGATTTCAAAACACGTTTCGCTTTGTTTTGTGCCTAGATCTTGGATCGCCATAACTTTTGATCCAGAGCTCGGATTTGCACGTTCTTTACATCAACGGAAAGCTGGTGAAATTCTCTACACGATTCGGGGTCAATCTTGCGTTTTGGAGCAGTCTGGAGGGAGGAAAATCGAGAAACGGCTCTGACGCGTATTCATGGCCGGAAATGACATTCCAGCGACCAGAGTTAATGCAGAATGGGTCGCATTCTCCTACAATCAGTCAAAATGATAGGTATGGGTTTGTAAGGTCCTCCATGCCATTTTAATACACTGCGAGTCAAGAAAGAATGGGCTCCCATGCCTTTGTCGTCTCTCTGTTCACAGGTTCGACCCTTGCATTTTAAAAGCGATTTTGGGCTCATTTCAAAGAGGAACATTTTTGGGCATATGAGACTTCTTCTTTCACCTTCTTGAGGATTGATGAAGTATCGAGACCTCTCAAGGATTATAATGATTTTCTTTACCTCTACGAGGGTGTAATGCGTATTTTGATATTAAATTGATAATGCTGAAGCTCTGTGAATGGGTTTTGATCCTCTGTTTGTATTATTTGCTTGATTTGAGATGCTAAATTATACATTATCGATCTGTGTATGTTTTTATGTTGTGAACCTTGAGTACGTGTCTATTTGCATGACTAATATGTTTCACCACTCCTTTTGGTGCATCACCATCTTTAGTTAGTTTCAATTTTTGCACTTCTCCCCTGTCTCCTTGCGAGTTAGAATAGGATTAGGATCTAAACCTCTGTAGTTTTGCAAAATATAGATCTAAATCGAGAGGAGTTTGATCTTCCTCGAATTTATTTTTCCTCCTTTAAGACAACCTGAGGTCTCTTAGGATCCCTTCTTGTCTAGAGTGGACTTACCCTAGCCGAATGAGAAGATCTTATGCCCATGTTTCATTTTCTTCTTTTATATTACATCTCTTTCCTTTAGATTTGGTCAAGTGTAGCTTCCTCTTATTTTTTCTTCTTTTTGAAGGGGTTTCTTCCATATTTCTCTTAGGATCTTTGTTTTACTCTTCTTTGGTTGAGGCATGTGAGAGTCACATACCTCCAATTATCTTTCATCTTTCATATTTGGTCATAGGTTTGTAACAACCTCGTAAATCATATTGTTGATTTTTATGTTCATAATGGGGCTTAGATCCAAGGTGTCCAGCTCCAACATCTCCAAGTATGATGGTCTTGAAGCATATCAAAAAAATTTACGTAGATGGGCAGTTTGATTCCACCTTCTCTACATCAAATGCTAAATTTTGTTCATCCTTGATCTTGTTTATTGTGTATTTAAAATATTTGGTTGTGAATGCAAGCGGTGGTTTGCACCATGGCCCCATCTCACCCTTGTTCATCATGAACCGTGCAAGGATAAATTGTTGCATAAAACAAGCTTTTCTTGTTGGCATACTTCTTTTGGTAGCTCCTTTGGCATGCGTAATTCATTCTCAAATATTGCACGCATCATGTTGTAACATTTTTCTAGTCGTGCCTTATATTGATTTTTAAATTCACCCTCGCATATAAAGTCTACAAATTGAACTGTGGAAGATTTATTCTATGCTAGGTGAATCCATATATCATTATGTGGTCCATTAGGGACACCAATTTCTCAAAATAAAATCAACAAAATCAACGCCCATGTTATATTTTCTCCTCTCTCAATCTGTGCCTTGGCTTCCTCAATAATCCCCTTAGTGATGAACTATGCAATATTGTACATTATCTTATGCACAATGTAGAGGAATTTTTGTTTACTTCCCCCTCTCTCGAATCATCAAGCTTGCACTTACCGGTAAAGGCCACTACCCTAGTTACAAGGTTTGTAATCTTCTCCATGTTCATGGCCGACTCTCTCTATCATATTATAGCTTGGTTTCTAACTCATCAATTTTTGTTTCTTCATGTAGATCCATATTTATGTCTTTTCCAGTCTACCATAGCCTTATTACTTTCCCAATCATATGAGTAGTAATTCTCATCCTTCATCCCGTGAAGTAGAATTAATCCTCATGTACTCTTGACATCAACCACTAGAAGAGGTTTGCATGCCTCCCAAATAATAGAAAATCAAATCATTGTAGAACCCCTACCTTCTCAATACTCTTCCTCACCAATTCATCCATCAAGATACTTGACCTTCCGCAGTCCTTTTGGGTAGTTCCCTGTACCATATCCTTTCTTAGAGTGGTCTCATTCCCTCACGCTCTATGATTATACTCACTAATTTTACATATGTGAGCTATGAGGTGGAATTTTGTGATACAATCACCTCCCGCATGTATTGCATTCTTGATAATATATCTTTAAGTTACTCCTCTTCCTTAGGTTTCCTATCTTTTCCCTTTCCTTTACCTTTTCCCTTAGGTGATGTGGTGGTAGCCTTCTTAGGTGCCATTGGATAATATCAATTTTATAATACAACATGTGCCCTAGGTATTCTTACTCCTCAAACATCTATGTCGTAAGGCCAAAACCTTATCCTTATTTGAATGTCCTTGCCTTTCGTGCCCTCACTTCGCAGTACTCCAAGCCCTTGTAAAACCTAGTCATTCGGTCTTTAAATTTACAAACCCTACTTTACTCGTACCCTTTCCCTTCACTCACACTTCTAATTTCCCTACCAAAGGAGCTCCACCTTGAAATCCTCTACATAATACCCTAGTTTTTCATTTGCTTGATTCACTTTCTCGTACTTGGTCACTCAAATCTTTCAAATTCAAAATATAAAATAACGTAATTTCCCCCTTTTTATAGATTTTTCACACTTAATTACTCCATCAACTTACTTTTTGGCTTTAAAACTCCTTTTTCCCACTTTAAAGCACTTTCTAATTTTTAAAACACTTTTCGTAACTTAATGGTGCTTTTGTTTTTCTCCATGTTTTTATTCTACATGTTGTATTCATAACGTTCTAGTTCACAACTACTTTCAAGATTGCATTCATCCTTGTGCAAACTTCCTTGCGCCACAAACCATTTTCCTCTATGCCATATACCGGGTAGTCCATATTTTTATGTCACTCTTGCATTACACTGTGTGGCCCCCTTTTTCATGTGGTTTCCCACCCTGAGAAATTTATTTCAAGCACCATCATTCCTAAGCACCTACAACACCTCACATTTTGGGTCGCATGCACCTCTTTTATCCAAATCCAATACAAGTACCAGCGTCTCAATCTCCTTTGCACATAGTTACATTTATTTCCACCCCACACTAAAATTTTGTGTGGTCCTCTATTTATCAAATCAATAAGTAGTAATCATCTTCTGCACATGAATGTGCTTATTACAATAAAACAAGAAAAGTAAAAACAAAACATGAAAAGGAAATCTAATATAAGAGGTAATACTTCCTTATTACAAACATAAAGGAAGTTTATTTATAGTAGGGCTTCAACCTACTCCCATTGAAGTAATCGAGCAACATGGTGCCATCTAACGCTTGCAAGTGACACGTGTATGATTCTAATATCTTGGTTACTACAAATGGTCCCAGCCAATGGAATTTCAACTTCCTTGAGTGGCGTAAAAACTTAGAATCATAGAAAAGGACCATCTTTCCCAGAGAAAAATACTTGTTCTTGATGTTCTTATCATGTCAAGCCTTCTCGCGTGCCTTCTCTTTCCGTTGACTCCAACGCATAATGGCATGCCACTCATCCAATTGCATCAACTTTTCAATGTGTGCATCCACAAATTGTTCATCATCAAACCCACCTTCAGGCGTAATACACAATGATAGTAACATAAATTACACATGTAGTATGGCATCCGTGCCAAACACCAATTAAAAGGGTGTGGACTTGTTTAACCATTTATAGGATGTTCTATATGCCGAAATAATATTTGATACCTTGTTATCCAAAAATTTTATTTTAACATCACATATATTCATTAATGTCTATCCCAAGATCTTTTTGAAAGCTTCAGTAGTGCCATTTATCTAAGGGTGATAAGGAGTAGTCTTATGGTGCACTACCATAAAATCTCGCCAATAACATCCTAATAGGCTTATTTAAGAAATGAGTTCCTATATCACTTGTCAATGTGCATTTTCCCAAAGGAACCTTATTGTTGTAGATGTAGTGTAATATTTTTAGAACAACATCTTCCCATCTTGTCAGATAATTTGTGCATGTGATGGTATAATACACCCCATTCCCGTGAGTGGGTGGTGCAATAGATCCTATACGGTCAATTTCCCATTTCTCAAAGGGGTTTGTGCTCGTTATAGGTCTCAAAGGAATTTCATCCTTATCTCCAAGCTTTCTAATTCTATGGAAGTGATCACATGCTTTCAAAAAAGCCTTGGTATCCTTATATAATTTTTCCCATCATAGACCCTGCTAAAATAATCTTGCACGTGGTAGCATCTCTTGTATAATGGCCTCCGCGATCCCTCTATGTGATTCTTCCATGATGGCTTCACATTCATGCTCCAGAGCACGTCTTTGTAAAATGTCATCTATACCGATATTATACAAGTATCCTCTAATAAACTAATATGGTGTTGCTTGAATAGCAAGCTTCTTATTTTTCAAATTCTTCATTCATTCTAGTGTCAAACTAGTGCACAATAAAACCGCCATGTCCTTCAAATATACCGGCATGTGATTCAACCTGAACAACTATACATCCGGAATATTTCCTTCAATGTTTTTGCACATCCTCTCCATAATTGATCTTTGATAAGTGATCAGGTTTTGGGTTACTCTTTCCTTGATTTACTACAACTCGAAATAATATTCCTAAAAAAGGATATCCACGGGTAGATGCAGCCTTGTAAAACAAGTTTATTGACCAAGTTCTTCAATTCCATATGATCTGTATAGAAATTAAAAGGTGTTTCCAATAAATACTATCGAAACTTATGAAGCATGTACATCATAGACAATGTCCCGCACTCTGTGGTTGTGTAGTTTTATTGTACTAGTGTGAACTTCCTACTTGCAAAACATATGGGATAATACACATTACCCTCTCCTGTTTGGGCCAAGACTACACAAATAGCCATGTTAGAAGCATCAACATGTACATGAAAGGGTTTGTTCCATGAAGGAAGCACAAGATATGTGTAGTGGTAAGCTTCTCCTTTAATCTTTTGAATGCATGTTGTTACATGTTACCCCAATGAAACTTTCCTTTATCTTTGAGAAATTCCTCCAAGGGTGCAGCAATATTTTCATATCCTTTAATAAACTTCATGTAATAGCCAGTATGCCCCAAAAAGTTACACACATCACTCCGATTTGTAGGTTCTTCTAATCCTAAAATCACTACAATCCGAGTTAGGTCCACCAACAATCCATCTTTGTAAATAATTTTCCCAAGTAATGTACCAAAGCAAAGTAGTAAAGATACACTTCTTAATGTTGAGAGAGACGTTTATTTCCCCATCTCTAAAACATGAGCCTTATATTATCGTAGTGATATTTTACCAACCCATAAAAATTATAGTCATCCAGATAAACCTGTAAAAACTTATGTATAAAGTCATGAAATTCCTACACAACTATAAATAAGAATATTGCTGAAAAATTCTTCAATCCAAAGGGCATCATAGTATATGAAAAACTTCCCCATTTAGTGGTGAATGTGGTCTTTTCTTGATCTTCACGCGCAATGCACACTTGGTGATATCCTAATTTTCCATCTATAAAGGAATAGATCCCGCACTATGCAACTCCCTTGAGAACATCTTCTATGAATGGCTTAGGAAAAGGATCTATGACGTATGAGGCATTGAGTTCCCGTAATCAACATAGATCTTGATCCCATCCATCCTTTTTTATGTTGATCATCATGGGACTAACCCACTCATATTCTCAATTGGTTCAATGATGCCAAACTTAAGAATTTTATCAATTTCTTCTTTCACCTTCATGCGTAGGTTTGGGTTCATCTTATAGTGCATCTTCCAAACTGGATGCATGCCTTCCTTCAATTTAATCTTCATTTCTCCCAATGAGGGATGCACACCCTTCAACTCATGGTAGCCTCTTGAAATAAATCTTGGAAGTCACGTAGTAACTCAATTATCTTTGCTACATATTGTTTCGACCAAGAATCTCCAATGATAGCTTCTTTAGGTGCATCCTTAGTCCCAATGTTTGTTAGGAAATAAGGGATAAAATATGTGGAATAATCCCTCATAAAATCACAATAGTAGAAAATAAAATGTAGAAAATATTACATGGATCTCAAATAAAAGTGTAGAATAAAATAACACAACACAAAGAGACAAAAGATTTAACGTGGTTCACCCAATTTGGGTTATGTCCACCAACAATCACTTGCTCGATTTTATTACAAGCCACCGCTCTCTTAATACGATACCCATATCTGTTTGGAGCTATGCTCAACAAAGTCTCTGAGAATTCACACCCAAATTCAAAACACATCTGCAATGATATATAATACCTACCAAATTCATAAAACCATATAAGTAGACAACTGCTTAAGTAGTTTTACAAAACGTGGGTATCAAAACCATGGGCCAAAACTGTCCCATAAACCTATAAGTCAAAAATCCCACCCATATGAGAAAATAATGTTTCCTGGTATATCGGGAATGTTTTAAGGCCAACTATGGAAAGTATATAGTACTCTTAGTGTACAATCTTCAACACTTTCTCACATGAAAACATGCTCCACAACCTAACAATCTCCCACTTGGAGACTAGTTTTCCTCTGAGCAAGCTTCTCAACCCTTCACTAGTTTCCGTGAAGACCAGCCAAAGCTTAACACAACTTCATTTTTTCCCTTGTGACCACCTTGGTCATCATGTCTACATGATTTTTCCTGGTATGAATCTTCTCCAGCCTTCAAATTCTCTTCCCAAAAGTTGTCCTAATGAAATGGTACCTTAACTATATATACTTCATCCTAGAGTGGAAATCAAAGTTCTTAGCCAGGTTTATAGCACTCGACTATCACTATGTAAATTTCCTTTCTCCCGCTTATGCCCCAACTCCTCAAGCAATTGCTGTAACCAAATCATTTATTTTCTTGCCTCTGTGGTAGCAACATACTCAACCTCTGTAGTTGACAAAGCCACCACTTCTGTAGTTATGAAATCTAGCTCACTAATGTCCCACCTATAGTGTAAACATAACCTATCGTGCTCCTCCTATTGTCTACATCTCCAACCATATCTGAATCTACATAACCACACAAAGTGATGTCTAATCCACTGTAGCACAAAACTGTCCCCATGGTCCCTCTCAAATACTGAAGGATCCACTTTACTACATGTCAGTGATCTCTACCTGGATAACTCATAAATCTACTCACCGCTCCCACTGCATGGGCAATATCAGCCCTGATGCACACCATGGCATACATCAAACTATCAACCATTGATGAGTAAGGTACCTTGGACATCTGGTTTCTCTCCTACTCTATCTTGAGACATTACTCCTTTGATAACTTGAAATGGCCTACCAAAGGAGTCCTAATCGGTTTAGCATCCTGCATATTAAACCTCTCCAAGACCTTCTTAATGTACTCTTCCTGAGATAAATTCAGCTTCCATTCCTTCCTATCCCGAGATATCCTCATACTAAGGATTTGTTTGGCTGCCCCCAAATCCTTCATGGAAAAGGATTCACTTAGCTACTTCTTGAGTACTTTTATTTCCTGCATGTTTTTACCTACAACCAACATATCATCAACATACAAACACAGGATAATATAACTTCCATCCTCAAATTTCTTTGTATACATGTAATGGTCAGAATGGCATCTAATATAACCTTGCTCCATCATGAAGCTATCAAAATTCTTATACCATTGACATGGAGCTTGTTTCAAGACATACAAGCTCTTCTTCAATTTGCACACCATCTCCTCTTTACCTTTGACCTCATAGCCATCTAGTTGCTGCATATATAGTTCCTCCTCCAAATCACCATGGAGAAATGCAGTCTTTACATCAAGTTGTTCTAAGTGCAAGTCTTTTGCTGTAACTATTCCTAGAATAGTTCTAATAGAAGTCATTTTTACTACAAGAGAAAAAATCTCATCAAAATCTATACCTTTTTTCTATGCAAACCCCTTGACCACCAATCGGGCCTTGTATATTTTCTTGCCTCCTTATTCCTCTTTGACTCGAACACCCACTTTTTTGTAATGATATTTTTCTTTTGGGTAGCTTCACCAAATCCCATGTCTAGTTCTCCATGAGAGACTGATGCTCCTTATCCATGGCTTGCTCCCACTTCTTCCTGGAATCTACCTGCATTTCTTCATCAAATATCTCTAGCTCTCCACTATTAGTGAGTAATAAATAATAAAGAGAAGGAGAAAAATGTTTAGGTTATCTTCTTACCCTAGAAGACCTCCTCAATATAGGAGTTTAGGGTTCCTGTTGAGGAGGTTCCTAAATTGATTCATGTGTCACTTTCCCATCCAAAAGATCCTCTACTGCTGCATATTCTTTCTTAGATTCTTCCCTATTTTCCTGTAACTATTTTTTATACATGACTTTCTCATTAAATACCACATCCCTAGATCGAATGATTTTCTTGTCCTTAATAATCCAACATTTATATCCAAATTCATCACCACCATAACCAATGAAAGTACATTTTTCTGATTTAGCCTCTAGTTTGGTCCTATCATCCTTGTCTATATGGACAAACACCTCACATACAAAGACTCTAAGAAATGAATAATCAACTTTCTTACCATACCAAGCCTCCTCGGGTATGCCTCCATCTAAGGCACTTGAGGTTCCTTTGTTTATCAAGTACATTTGTGCTCACCACTTCTGCCCAAAAAGAAAGAGGCAGTCCTGCATGTAACCTCATGCTCCTAACACGTTCCATTATTGTTCTATTCATCCTTTCTGACACCCCATTCTATTGCAGAGTTCCTGGAACCATATTTTTCCTACGGATTCCATTCTTAGAACAATAATCATCAAATTCATTGTTGCAATACTCCCCTCCATTATCTCGACTCTGAGACATTTTATCTTAAGACTTGTTTCATTCTCTACTAAGGATTTCCATTTAACCAAAAGTGTCAAATACATCATATTTTTTTCTAATACAATAAACTCATAATTTTCTTGTTGCATCATCAATAAAAGTAACATAATAACTTGAACCCCAAGAGACGATATAGGCAGCCCCCACACATCGAATGCACTAGCTTTAACTTACTCTCTTTCTTTTGTAGTTCCAACCTTGAGAAACCTTACTCACTTTTTTCCCCATATATGCAGTCCTCACGTAACTCCAAACTTTTTTTCTCGTATATCCGGGAAAATCCTTTTTATGATCTCCATGCCCTTATGGCTTATATGATTGAGCCTATAGTGCCACAATGTTGTATCTACTTTTGAAGCAACAATATTACAAACATTATTGCTATAAGTTGTTAAATAAAAGGTTCCAATCTTCTTACCTCTTGCCACCACAAGAGCACCCTTGGTAACCTTCCAAGAGTCTACTGTAAATATCACAGTACAACCATCACTTCCTAACTACCCTACCGATATCAAATTTTGTCTTAATGTAGGCACATGTCTAACATCCTTAAATAGCCAAGTATTCCCATTCTGCATCTTAACCTGAACAAAACCTTTTCCAACTATGTTGCAAGGCTCATCATCACAAAGAAAAATATGCCCAAAATATCCTTAAACATAATCAACAAAATAATGCCTATGTGGAGTAGCATGGAAAGAAGCCCCGAATCTAAAACCCAAGATTCAATAATATTGTGCAAAGAAAGAATCAAAGCATCCTGACATACATTACCTGTTGCCACTTTTTCCTCCTTGTTTTCTTCTTGTTGTTTATTCTTGTCTCAAAGTTCCCAACAAAGGTGCTTCTTTGCGTACTCCAGACTTTCCACAATGCCAAAGATACTATCTTGCTTTTGGATTTTGACCTTGCCCGATCCTTTGATTTTCCACGACTTCCTCTATTCTTTTGTCTCCCTCTAGTTTACACTGTCAAAGCATTCCCTAAAGTAGAATATTCCCGCAGCTTTTCTTTGCATTTCTCGCTTAGAATCTCCCCTACAACATCCTCAAACTTCAAATTTTAGTTAGCTGGAACCGAGTTGCTTACCACCATTACTAAGCTATTCCAACTCTTAGGTAAAGAGCATAGAATTAATAAAGCCCTAACTTCTTCATCAAATTCTATTGTAACCAAAGCAATCATATTTAAAATCATATTAAAATCATTTAAATGATATGTTATTGAACCATTCTCTGACATCTTCATATTAAACAAAATTTTCATTAAAAATATCTAATTAGAGGCAGATGGTTTTTCATATAACTTCCCTAATGCATCCATTATTTCTTTTGTAGTTTTTTTCTTTGAAACATTAAATAATACCAAAGATTCAAGACACAATGGATTTTCCCAAGTTCCTTCCTATCCAACAAATCCCATTCCACATTCATCATGCTCAAGGGTTTTTTCACCTTCCAAGATAGCGGAATATAAAGATCCTTCTGATAAAGGTAATCTTCCATCTACATCTTCCAAAGACTGAAATTCTACCTGTTAAATTTATCAACCCTTGATCTTCCATCATCTGCCATAGCTCCCACTCAAGATTAAACTTTCCTTGTGATTCAAAACTTTAGCAAAATAAACCAAGCTCTGATACCAATTGTTAGGAAATAAGGGATTAAATATGTGGAATAATCCCTCAGAGAATCGCAACAGTAAAAACTAATATGTAGAAAATATTATAGATCTCAAATAAAAGTGCAGAATAAAATAACACAACACAAAGAGACAATATTTAATGTGGTTCACCCAATTTGGGCTACATCCACCAAGAATCACTTGCTCATATTTTATTACAAGCCACCACTCTCTCAATACAATACCCAAATCTGTTTGGAGCTATGCTCAACAAACTCTATAGAATTCACACCTAAATTCAAAACACATCTGTAATGTTACATAATACCTACCATATGCATAAAACCATATAAGTAGACAACTGCTTAAGCAATTTTACAAAACCATGGGTATCAAAACCATGGGCCAAAACTACCCCATAAACCTATGGGTCAAAAATTCCACCCATATGAGTAAAGCACGTTTCCCGGTATATCGAGCACATTTTAAGGCCAGCTATGGAAAGTGTAGTACTCTTAGTGTACAGTCTTCAACACTTTCTCACATGAAAACAAGCTCCACAACCTAACAATGTTAACCTTCTTGGTCTTCATAGGAATATGGTATGCACGCTCCTTTTCATAAGTAGAGTACATTACCTCGGGTGTACCTTTTGTATGGCTAATATCCAGGTTATCTACTTCTTCATCATTAATTAGATATACCATTTTCCATTTTTCCTTTACTTTCCATGTGCACCCTAGATGGATTTCTTCTATTTCCTCTCTATCCTTGCATGCCATAGTCCTAGGTTCCCCAAGAGCTGAACCATGAGCTCTTCTACCTTCGCGCTATCCCCAATGTGATGCGCTTCATTATCTATAAGGCCTCATATACTGGTGGCTTATTAGAAAAATAATCAAAAGTATGTGTCATACCTTCGGTTGTGTCGTACAACTTGAAATTTCTTTCTTGAGCTCAAAGCATGTACATATCATGCCCACACACACCCTTATAGATTAGATTAGAATTTATGTACCCAAAGATATGGCGGTAAATCCTCTAGGTCTTACGCCCATAGTCTCTCATAGTTGTGGATGTGTACCAATGCAAGATTCTTGCCATCATACTCGTGTATAAGAGAAGGAACTTTGTTCTAACTAAACCTTGTCAAAAATTCTACTCTTACCTCGCATCAACCCAAACTATTATATCTATGTGTTTCACACTAGCACATTGTTGTGCCTTGAAAATTATAAAACATCATATTCCATCTATCTCCATCATTCTTTCATTTTTCTTCCATGACGCGTAAGAAAGAGTCGTGTTTTCTCTCTAGTATACCTTGGTAATTGTGTTTTTCCCAAGTGCCTAATCATGTGAGGCTTGATCATTCGGGCCGACTCATCCCTTGACCTCTTATCTAACCATTTCATATGTGTCATAGGCCTAATTGTCACAAGAAACATTGGTAGTGTCTTTGAAAGATTGCGCATTCTCCCACTATAGTATGACCCCTTAGGCAACAGATTGCATGTTCTCGTGGTTGTGTATTGTGTGTGCATAGATCCTATTCAGATCTTCTTCACTCATAAGATCAAGGTAGGGCGTAACCTTCACATTATCTAGAGGTATGACCACATGCTCTTACTTGTTCTCAAAATCGATGTACCTTTTGTTGAAGCACGGGTATGCATTATTTGCATAACACCAAGGTCACCCAAGTAATGTTGGGAAGTTATCTGCCTCAATAAGCTCTAATAATTCAAAATCTCTTGTAAACTTATCCCCTTAAATTTTGATTGATGCATCCTTTAGTACTCATATAGGCATGGCCATTATTTTATTTCCATATATAACAAATTAGAAGATGGCTATAATTGTGGTCTCCCATCCGATTCCATGCATCCAAAGTCAAAACATTCACCTCGACACCTATGTCAATCGGGATATTACTCACCACCCATTTATCAATCACTACATTCGGTTTAATATCCTTTTCATACTCATGTTTATATGGTGGAAAATTAACATGTAGGATCTAGCGCTCGTATTCAAATCCCGCACGTGGTACCTTCTCATGCCATCACTCTCCTAGTAGTGGGATGATGTTCTCCTACCTCAACATCTTGCATACCTCCTTTAGATCATCTACATATTTCTATGGGAGCTCAAGGTTCTTTGTGAGATCCCTCTTGCATGCCTATTCCTTTAGAAACTATATATTTCCCTACAAATATTTGATAACTCCCATAGTCTCTTGGTATACCTCCTTCGATGAGCAACATTTGGATACTTAACATGTATAATTTCCTCTCTCCTAATGAGAGGTTTTTCTTTAAGAGTCTCACATGTTTTTGCTACTTCTATGTGAGTAGTCACAAGTAAAGGATAAAAATCTAGATAAATTTTCTTCTTAGGTGCCCACTTCTCACTCTTCACACTTTGTACCTTGATCATTCCTATTCCTTTTTCTTATTTTTGCTTTTACACATGTGCTCATAAATATCAGGGAAGTCCTTGATCTTATGTTACTTTCCAAAATATGTGCATACCTGATTCTTGGGACACTCATGTTGGTAATGATCTAGGGACCCACAAGTATAACAAGTCCCACATGTGAATATTCCTCTACCACCACATCATATGCTCCTATATACACTCGTAACCCACCATCTCCATTGTTGCACCCTTCATTAGGTTGGGCTTCTTGTGCATGAGAACTACTAGCCACCGTGGTTTGTCACAATCTAGTCTCACATGCCTAATGAATATGATCTATTAAATGGAATTTATCTCGTATCATGGGTATGTGCATCAAAATCTTGCTAATACATAGATACATTCTTCATAGTTGCGACTGCAAGAGAGGGAAATTCCAAACACCATGATTCTTGTGGTAAATCTCCCAAGGATGTAACAATGCACCCACATTCTTTCACAGACAACTATCCTTAGTATGCCCTTCCACATCACAATCGGTGCACCATAACCCACTTTGTGTCTCATGTGCTGAATTGGAATAAATATTCTCTAATTTTTTAGCCATAGCTACTATTTGTGCCTCTAGAAAAGGGCTCACTCTAGTGTCTGCACTCCCAACCGCTTTAGCATGCAGAGTTGCTTCCAAATCCTCACATGGATTTGTGTATGTCTTATGTGATAAGGCCCTTCAAAATAAAGTTAGTAAGCCTCCAACAAACCATTGTGCATGTTGAATTTGATGAATATCATAGGATATCTTGACAAGAGAGTTTTAAACTACACATCATAATCCCTCAAACTTTCATATAATCCCTATTTGATGCCCTTTATTGCACTAATACTCTATTTATCAAACCCTGGAATGTGAAATTTAGCCATAAATGTAGTGTGTGATGCATCATAATTCTTTGTAGTCTGGTGTGGATCATACTTCCAATACCAACTATGTGCACACCCTTGAAGTGTGGTGGAAAATTTACTTACCTTTCTATCAGAAGTTGTTATACCCTTGGCTCTCCATAACAACTCACACTTTTGCACATGTTCAGCAACATCTTCCACACCTCTATACTTTGGAAGGTGAAGAAACACCTCAAAGAAAACTTGGGGTGTCTGTTGTTGTGCTTTTTGTAGCCACAATGGTTATTGAGGTGGTTTTTGGGGGGAGGTGGTTGTGGTTTTGGTCCCTACCTTGGGCTAGGACCAGATCCGGAACTTGATCCCCCATCAAGATTCCCTCCACGCAGTGACTATCCTAAGCCTCCCACCATAACTTGTTGTTCAGTAGATGAACTCCCTTGTGTTCCACTTGTTGTGTTAAACTAGACACCCAATGTCTATGTTGAAAGAAAGCACCTATAGGATTTCTTCTAATTGTCTATGCACAAAAACATTTTCTTAAAGATGCGCCTATAAAGATACCCATAAAAGAACTCCCAAAAATTGACACCTATTGTACTACCATGCATGTGTCCCTAATCTATTGCACTTCTTGAGCTGAAACTAGAATATGCCCGCATGTATCTCCTTCCCAACGTGGAGATCTCGCTTTCTTGCATTTACTATGATGCTCTTCAAAACTACCTAAGGATCTCAAACACCTTCCACAAGGGCTAGGTAGCCGAGGTTGGGCCATATGTGCGCCCATTATACTAACTCTCTCCTCGAGACATGCTCTCATATAAAGCGATGGGGTTTATATACTCCACTTTCCCAATGTTGGAAGGACATGATATTTTGGATCCTCATTTTCCACGAGGATCTCATCACATATGTCACTCATCATTCTTCTCAATCTTAGTGCTTCATTAACTTCCTCTCGTGGCACCTCATTATAATTGATTTGTCTTCCGTATATCTACCTTTCCTCCACTAGGGCTATCTCCATACTTTCTAAACCTACTCTTACCCTTGCACATGGTGGGGTTTAGCTTTCCATAGGTAACCTCTCTATTCTAATTTCTACCATTAGGATCTTGATAGCTAAAGGTATTATGTGCAAATAACATCCTCTTGGCTCATGTAAGAACTAGAACTATGCTTCCTCTAGGAAAGAATAGATTGAAATTGGGTATTCCAAGGTATAGCTATGCAAAGACACCTTCCCACCAACGATCTACAACTTTAGTCCATGTATCATCTCGAATCAAAGAGTCTTTGGACACCTCTATTATCCACATAAGTTGTCAACCACTGGTATAACTCTACTAGGAAGAACTGAAGAATGTCTCATACAAGTAGTCATATAAATTGTCTTCTACCCACTTTTGCATGTTCAAATCAGTACAAGTGTTATATCTCTATGCAAACACGTCATGGTCGTCGATATTGAGTTATTAATATTATTTAAAGACAATCTGAAATGCCATTTACCGCAACATCGTGATAGAAAAATTGAAAATAGGTCCCGCCAATAGAACCTAAATGTAGTCTTATTTTACCACTCAACAACTATGCACATTGGAACTTCATCCAGACAGATATGAAAGCTCACCGAAGTGCATGCATCCGATAGGTCCCTCTTTTTTATGCTCATCATACGGTTAGTAGCATGCATGCTTACCATATTCATAATCAATAATAACCATTCAAACCTATAGGATCATCATGATTATAACAATACGAAACACATATAATAAGGAAAAATCATCATTCAATAAGAACAATAACACTCAAATTTCCAATACTATATCATAAGCATAATTGCATTACATTACAAAGGATGATTACACCATAGTTAAACTAATAAACATGACATGTGCTTCTATACAAGATCATAAAACGATGATCTCCAAAACCTAGTACATAAACCATAAATCTCATGTACTCACTAATTCAAAATATCTCAAACAAGGATGCACTACATGCGCGCACGCACGCACGCACGCACACGTAAAGGTGGGGAATTTCCTTCACCAATTCATGCACTTTCCTAATAATAGGCGTGCATACAAAAATAGCTTGCATTATTTTTATAACTCCAGATATGTTGGCGAGAAAATTTTTCGGCACAAATTGGTGGTTATCTTGCCAACGCTCTAGAAATCTAAGTCCCTCTACTTAACCAGTGTAGCTACCGTATGTGCATGCATGAGAAAGTGTGGATTTCTGTGGTGGTCTTTCGACCGGGGATCCAATAGGGGCACTCCACTAACCCTGCAGCAAAGCTAACAATATCTTGCTAGGGAAGTCTTTATCTGTAGAGTGGGAAAGGGAGTGAGAAAAGAGGTAGGAGAACTAATGTTGTAGGTAGAAAATCAGATTCCTACACACACACTAGTTAGAAAATTCAACACATGCATTTATCGGAAGAAACAACTCTGTGAATAGCAACAAGACCAAATAGAATTCACTGATCACCAAGTATCAAGAAACCCCTTAGTCAAAGAAAGCTAGAAACTCCTTCTTGTATTGATTGCTCAAATCAAAGTTGTACATAATGTGGGAATGGAGGAAATTTAGAAAAGGGGGAAATGGAAGAAAATGGCTATCTCCTTTGCTTTCTCTAGGTACAATGCACTCTTGAGTTTACAAGATCAATTTCCAACCCTTTGCAATGGGAATGGCGTTACAATTTATAGAATGAGAGGTGACTTATCGTCTTCCTCATGACCCTCCATATGCCTTAATATGACTTAAGATTGTTCATATTCCACTTTAAATATTTAAGTCCCTTTTATAATAGCAAGGTGACTTAATTTACATTATGTTTCTAAAGTCACTTTTAAGTGAATTAAAGGCATATCAAAAAGTGCAAACTCCAACGAAGAATTAGAACATTTGGGGGAAGAGGAGAGAGAAAGAGAGAGAGAAGAAGAAGAGGAGATGTCGCTCGATGAAGTCCATTGCTCCTCGTTGATGGAAAGCTCCAAATGCAAAGTGAATCTTTGAACTCCTTGCACATCGTGAAACTCCTCCAAATTAGCTCATGAACGCTCACTAAGTTGAATGAACAAAGGTGGATCTTGAATGCCCGTGAAAATGACTAAGATGCTCTTAAACAATGATGTCCCCCGAATGATTATCCTTGTACATCTCATTGTGCCAAAACTTCTCTTTGAGTATAACTTATTATTTTTAGTAAGTGTGAAAAAGTAATTCCCTCGATCCTTTCTTTGAGTGTTGTGACCCCGATTCCCCTTTCTCCCTACGTTCCTCACTCCTTTGGATCAAATTTCTATTTTTAGCATGTGCTCGAGGCTCCACTTACTATTTTTAGTAAGTGCCAAAAATTTCCATTTTGGTGAATTCTCAGCTGTAGTGCACCTCTAATGTCTTCATCTCCTTCGCAAGTTCTTTTGTTGATGACTTTCCTGAAATAGCAGTTCCTATGTAGTAGACCTACTATTTTTAGAAAGTTGGCCTTTGGAAGTTGAATTGACATGGAACAAATTTTTTTGATATGGGTTTTTTCCCAATATCATCCCTCTAAAATTTCGGACACGCCCGCTTAATAATCCAGGAGATTTTAAAGTTTTAATTTTCGGACCTAACAATGCTTCTGGGTATGGCAGCCATTAATGGACCTCAAAATTACATGTCTGGTTTTCTCCTCCGTTTGTGAAGAAAATTGTATTTTTTATGTGGATTTTTTCTTCTGGTGCTTCACATGTGATTTTACTTCAATCTGGCAATCGGTTTAACGGGAAATCAAGATTTTTCCTTTATAGAGCCGGAAAGAGGGTTTCTTTGCTGTGAGAAATCCTTGATGAAAATTGGAGGTTTGAATATGATTTTTTAATGGCCTTCAAGATATTAAAACTCAGCAACAAATAGTTCACAATCCGAGCACCGGTTTGCAAGATATGTTTGAATCTTTGTTTTCATGGCTATGGGGATTTCCATTGTTCTTCTTCTCTGTTCTTCATTTCTCCTTCTTAGATTGATGAAAATTCCTTCTGAGACCTGCATATCTCCATGGAAAAGGTATTTCAGTTCCTTTTCTGATTTGGTCTGAGTTTCTTGCAATGGTGGAGTGGTGGACTTGTGTTCTTCTTCTGGTAATGGAGAAGAAGCAGTTAGAAGTAGCAAGAAGCAACTAAGAGTTAGAATATTTTTCAAAAATTTGAGTTGGAGTTGGGCACATTTTTTCATGTTTGATGTCCATGACCTCAGGGATGTGAGGGACATCAATTTCCACAATGAGCAAGATGGCGACATGTGTCGTTTAATCCAACGGCGAGGAATGAAGGAGGAAAAAGTTGTTTTAAAGCACTTGGAGCTAAAAGGCGGTCACGTGGGTATCCAAAAGACTCCCTATGGGGGATGGGTGAATTTTTCAAGGTATTATATCCCCCACCTCAGGTAAATAAGGGACATTAGTTTCCACGGTGGTCCTGGAGGTGACACGTGGCGCCCAATCCAGTAGCAGGGAATGGATGCTCCAAAAATGCACCTGGGGTGAAAGGAGGTCACATGGGTGTCAGAAGACTCCCTATGGGGTCAGGTGCATTTACAAGGTCTTACTTCCCACACCTCAGGTGCACAAGGGACATAAAATTCCACAGTGGTCCTGGAGCTGACACGTGGTGCCCGATCCAACGGCAGGGAAGGCATGCTCCAAATAAGCACCTGGGGCTGATTTGTCAAGTCTGGAGGTCATATGAGGGCCCCATGAGGTCACATGGGGGCTGGGTGAATTTTCCAAGGTCTGATGTACCTAACCTCAGGGACATTGGGGACATGAAATCCCGCTAGTCTCTGGTGCTGACACGTGTCCTCTCGAAAAAATGACTAAGTCCTGAATTGCGTTTGAGAGGGTAACTTAGAACGAAGATAACTTGAGCTCCCAGTGGAATTTATTGGTGAAATTTTATATGATCATGACTGGAAATGTAATTTTGAATCCAATTATGGGGTTTTAATGTCTTGATTCGGCCATATGATCCCTTAAAAATCATATTTTTGATCTGGTACTCCACTTGTGCCTGAGAAAAACTGCATGTCAATCATATGCGCCAAGGTGTTGTGAAAAATATTATTTTACCATCATGTAGGTATTAGAATCCTCTTTCGATGATGTTTTGTTTTACTTCTAAATCAATTCGGAGCTCCCAAAATCTTCTTCTGAAGCTCAACAGTTGTTTTAGGCATGTGTACCGCCTAGGCTTGTGAACCTTGTTTTTACTCAGACTGCTCCAAGTCTTGCAGAACTTCCCCAGACCTTTCAAAATAATTTCCATCATGTTCCAAGGTATTTCTCATTCACCTCTGTGTTTATTTTCTCTTCCGTTCCACTCTGTGGGGAGTGATCCGATCTTGGGAAGGCCAGCGATAGCCCTTCCCTATACTGCCATGAGATAGTGTTTTTTTAGAACTCCCTAAAATCACCTAGGAGGAATGAGTGCACTTTACTAAATCACCTAGGGGACAAATTTGACATCAGATAGGGGGTGATTAGACTAATGGATTTGACCCGGGGTGTCTTGGAATGATGAGACTTGAAAAAATTAACATTGGGGTATCGTTGTCGTGCTTGGAAATTGTCAATTTCCCTGTTGCACATTTGTACGAAAACATGATAATAATAGATTATACTAAATATATAACGTGCATTAATCTTATTCTTAGCTCGATCTATGCATGATCCTTTTCTTTCTCTACATGTGATTTTCCCAATTTTAGCTCCCTTGTGTGCATCCCAAGCTATCTTTATTTTGTATAATTATAGACCTTTTTGGGATGCCATTTTATCTCTTCTTTTCTATTTTTAGCTATTTCCTTGGAAAATTGGGTAAGTCCCAAAATCTGTCTACTCATGCATGAACCTTCATGCACCGATCCTTCCTATATGTGCACACCCCTTGCGTGCGGTCCCAAACCTCGGCGTGTGGCTAGTCTCGTGTAAGGGCTTGGTATGTGACTTGTATTCGATTGCAAGAATGTGCAAGTACAAGTGGAAACATATGGGAATAGTAACTACATCGATCATGCAAAATATATACAAATATATGTACGACTTGATTTGCGCATTCAAAATTAAGAATATGCAAAGACACCTCCACTTCACACCAGTGTTAATCTCTAAATGTCCACCTTAAGGATAAAAAAGAAATCAATCTTTAAATCTAGGATTGTTAATAGATGATACTTAAAGCTGTGAGAAGGTGTACAATGTAATTGATTGTTGATCAAATTAACAATATCTAATAGTATATTTGAAGTGAGTTCTTATGCCCGCCACGTTCTTCACAAATTGGTGCCTCTACCTTTGATGAAAATGAATTGAGTTGCACCTTGTTCTGGTGCAATATTGAAATAAATATGAGCCTATGCATCCATTACACCATCATAACCATTTTCTCCGATACCAAATGTTGGAATTGGTCGAGTTGCATAGGATAAACACAATAAAGATATTATATTCAGCATACGGATGATAATATTACAAAGGCTATTATTATCCATAAAAACAACAAGCAAACTTCCTACTAAATAGGAATTCAAAACAACAAATAACCCGATAAATAGAATTGAGTATGAAAAACTAACAAATTAAACCTGTAGCAATAAATTACCATATAGTAAGAAAATAATTATTTAAATGGAGCACTAATGAGGATTATTCCTAACAATCTCAATATACTAAGTAAACTCATTACCATTTTCTATAGTTTGAATCATTTTTATAAACCTACATTAATCAAGCTAACCCTACCTTGTATTGTTGAAAATTTAATTTATCTAACCTTTACTAGGCTTGATAATTCTTTTCAGTTGTTATTGCTTCTAGATTAATTTAGGATTTATATGATGATAATTAAAAATGGCTTAAAATATTAAAATATTATGGTTTACAATATTTGTGTTCTAAACATGCTCAGTTATATGATTTTTTCTTATTTTAACCATGTTGTGATAGATATAAAATATACGAATGGATATTTCTTCAAGTTTTATACGTGTGCCATTACTTGGAGTAACAAGAAGCAACCAATAGCCTCCATCTCTTCTATTGAGGAAGAATATAGAAGTGCAATGGAAGCAACAAAAGAATTTATGTGGCTAAAGTGGTTGTTGGAAGAAATTCACATGGAAGTTAAAGGAAGTATTTTCTCTAGTGTGATAGTCGAGTTGTATTTTTCTTACAAATAACCTAGTTTAAAATCGCATAACAAATCATATATAGATGCATATCCATTTCATCCGAGAGAAGGTTATTTGCAGTGATATATATTTCTAGTTTGTCCGAATGAAGCTCAAGTTGCAGATATCTTCATGAAGCCATTGTGTGTTGGGAAGTTCTTCAAGTTTCATGCAATGTTTGGCCTTTCAAAGTTTCAATTAAGGGGGAGTGTGCAAAGGCATTGCAAAGATCATTATGATCTAAGTAAACTTCCCTAACTAAATTTTATTGTATAGTCCAAGTAAAAAAACATTATTTTCTAAAGGAGGTCCTTACTTTATAACAGATCCTAAGTTTCTTATATATTTTTCCATGAGAAAATAGGAGATGTAGTATCACAAATCATGCTTAGCCTAAATCATCATTTCTGATTTATGGATTCTAATTCCTTTTAAGAAAAAGGTAAGTTCAACATGATGAAGCTATATAAATTCTTCAAAAGTGATATGCTAGCATAAACCCCTCATTTTGGTTTAAGGATTGTAAATCATGTTGTATAACTAGGTAATGTTAACATATAACCCCAATGGAGAACACGTTTTCACTTATGTCACCCGACTATGCTTCTCATGTTTTAGCAATAGACCAGCTATCGATTCTAAAGAGATAGATGGAAATAGTGAATACATTGACAAAAATAGTGCAAAGGAAAACAATGAATATCCAAACGAGGAAGTGTATGAGGATGAATCTTATTCATATAATGAGTCGGTGGAATTGAATCCGAATGAGGGCTCGACTATGACATTCCCTTATATATTGAAAATTCCTACTAGGATGATTGTTTCATTTGAGGAGGAGATGTGGAGATTTGTGAGGAAAATAACATGGCTTCTGAATCCCAGCAAAGATCCTCACTGATCAATTCCATAGGATTGAAACATGGAATGGATTCAGCCACAAAAGTTGTACAATCGAAAACAGGAGTTCAAAACAAGGTGTGGTTGAAAAATGGTGCCCTATTGGTAAATTGAAGGTGGTTTTAGGGAACACTACTTTGAGAAAGTCACTACAAAGTCCTCACATAGGTTGTTTCACTCCCAGTTTGACCCAGACTCCCTCAAGGTCCTAGAATTATGGGAGGGTGAGGGGTATATAGAGTATACCAAATTGACATTTGGGGGTGGATTGGGTGAAGGATCAGATGATGGGTGGAAAAGCGTGTTATCCGAGAAGAGATACACGCAAGCATCTTATTCTCGCAAAGTGTGATAGAATCACTAGGAGTAGGTAAAAAAGCTATCCGGATCTAGCACTCCTTTGATTCTTGTGTGTTCTTGGTTTCCAATTCTAGACTGGGTGAAGTGTTGTATTTATGTTGTTTTGTTGCAATTTCGTTCTTGTGTTGTTGTTCTATTTTTTCAAATTGTTCTCGGGTCGGTTTCTTGTTTGGTCTTCTAATCATTATATCTAGGTGATTAGACCCCTCTTTTCAGTTGTACTAGGGTAGGATCCATGTACAAAAACCTTTATCCCTAATAAAAATATTAAGAGTGAGTTTTGGAATAATAATCTTACTTGGATTTTACCCCTTATTAAGTTCCTAAGAAGATTATATTTAATATTACCTTTAAATATAACTATAAACTTTAGATTATAATTAATAAATAAAAATATAAACATATTTTTATTTATTAAATATAAACTAAAGGTTTATACATTAATTGGTTTATAAAATCAATTAAATGAATAGGTGTCTATAGAGTCACACCCGATCACTCTAGTTTAAATAAACACTTGGGGCCCGTAAAAAACAAGTGAATAAGTGAGAGGGGAAGTGAGGTGAAAAAGTGGGTTACTATACATGTAAATGTGACTAATGTTTCTCTAATGGAAATCTATGTTTATTTGTGGGTTTTATACCTCAAACAAGTTTTCCCACGTTAAATCTAGTGTGTGCATTTACTTTATTTTATTTAATGGTATAATATTGAGGTTACTTTAAGTATATTTATTTATCTCGATCATCTAACAAACATGTTGATACGATTTAGCAAAAATGGAGTGATTGGATCCTTTAATTTTTATACCACTTGTGGAGGATTTTTGTCATTATCTTCCTCTAAAACTCCCCACAATACATAGATAATCTTTAGCCGTAAGTACAAATTAAGATCTGAAAAATGCTTCCATAGTTTTTATTGTTGTACGTAAGAACTTCTTTCCATAAATGAAATTTTTTTGCAACAATTTTGACAACATTTTATCTCGAATTTACACCGATATTATGTCAACACTAATGTTCAATTCATTATATTTTTGGGTTTTATTTGAGTGAGTGACTTTATCCAAGGGTTGTTTTGTAACGAATTATGCTTTGTAAAATTGGCGGCCAAACTTGAAGGAAGTTGGTGATTTGTCTTCCCCATTTGCATAGTAAAATGTGGTGTCTTTCGAGTTTCTAATTCTCAACCGAACCTACAAAATTATATGGACCACCTAATTGTTGCATGAAATTAAAAGACAAAACAATACAAAATGTGAAGCTCACTGTAACTATCGAGAAAAGAGTTTCTCTAGTGAGAGACATCAATGCAAAAACAAGTACAATAGACATCATTTTATGTGAAAAGCATAATTTTATGGTTGACATCAAATTGAACCCACCAACACTATGACCAACCAATATCACCTATACACATAAATAGCCAAAACTATTTCTTACTATTTATTGTTGTGAGCTACATATTCACTAAAAAATGGAACAACCTACATCCAAATAAATGGATACCTTATCCTATGAAGGAAGAGGAGTAAAGACGTGAGTGAGACTGTTATAATACTCAAATGATGTAATCATGTTTGCATCTTTTCTTTAAAAGAAAGTACATATCAACCGATAGAGGCTCTTGAAGTTATTCTTCCTGTCAATGATGTCTCAGAAGGGTGGAAAACAATGCATAGAAAGAAAAAATCCATTCACAAGAAAATCATTTCTCCTACCTAGTTTGTCTCTTTCGTTGCTGGGTAGTTGTTCCCTTTCTGTCTCTTGTTGTGATTAAGGCTTTATCCGGTCTTTCAAGCCTTTTTGTATCTCAGGTTTGGCCCGGTCAAAATTCAACTTTTACCTATTATCAAAAATGTTTGCATCTTTCGGGTTTATGTGTGTGCTAGCCATGTCAAGGGAAGAGGATGTGTGATCAACATGGGTAAAAGATATGCAAATTTATACCAATACCAGCCCCAAAGAAAGCTCCATGCACCAACACAAAGTAGAAGCTTCTTTCATCCAATATATGTGGATGATGTTTATTGTTCTATACATCAACGAAAAAGTCTGTATCCATTGTCAATATATTGACAATGTCAACGAAAGAGGAACCTTTGTCCTATTTAGAGAAACGTTGTCATATTGGTAAACGTCTTGATATTCCTTGTGGAGTTATTTCTGCACCAGTTCATATACAAAATTTTCCCTTGGGATACCGACCCTTCCTAGGTTACGAAGGTACTAATCAAATAGCTGATCTAGTTTATAACTCATTTGCTTTGGGTATGGAAGACAATCGATCAAACCAAGCCCCAAAACAAGCTCCATGCACCAACACAAGGCGGAAACTTATTTCATCTTCCAATACACATGGAAAACATATAGTGTTCCATACATCAATGACAAAAGTCTTCTCCGAGACTCCATCGTTATTTGTCTCGACAATATCAATAGCGTGAACCTTCATCCCATTAAGAGAAATAACTTCATATTGGTAATTGTTTTTGATATTTCTTGTGAAGTTTTTCGACACCCGTTCATACAAGAATTTTCCTTGGGATACCAACCCTTCCTAGGTTAGGAAGGTATTAATCAAATAATAGATCGGTTTATAACTCATTTTCTTTGCGCATGGAGGTCAATAAATTAGACTCGAGCTCATTTGCTACAATGGGCTTATAAGGTGCCCATGTTTAGATGATCAAAACATGAAGAAAACCCAATGAAATCATGAGATATCTAAATTACAAGAATTTTAGTAGGGAAAACGAAAAAAAACAAAAAATGAGACTTGTGCAAGTTTGCACAAAAGATTAACGAACAAATGAAACTAATTTTTGTTCACTTCGGGTAAAGAAGAGGATCTCTTATAGGGTGATCCCATGTTAGGGCCTACCCTGCTTCTATTTGCATAGGAAATGTGGTCCCATGTTAAAAAAATTAACCGTTGTTGTTAAACCCCAACAAAATTTCTAAAATTCCTCGGTAGCTACATTTTAGGGAGAGGATTTCCACCATTAAGCAATAGGGGGCAAAAAAAAAACGATTGCTTATAAATTTTAGGGAGCTTTTGTGACACTTGGCATTTAAATTTAAGCTTCCCTCTCAATTTTTCCTTCTAATAATTTATTCAAGATTCATGGGACCATACTTCGCTAATGCTAAAGACTCCTATTTTGTCTCTGCAGAGAAAAATAAAAATTCATGGGACCTTATTAAAGCTAAAATATCCTATATTTTTTCTCTCCCTCACATGCTCGCTTTTTTTTTTTTCTTTTGGTGAGGTCTTGATTTAATCTAGCATTCCGCCAAAGTCACCTCGGACACGATTCTGGGTTCATCCCTTTTTTTATACAGGTATCTCTTGGGAGTGAAACCTTGGTGGATGGCTAGGCAACACCTTTTACACCATCATCAACACCACCGCACCACAACCCTTTAACTTTCCCTTTGCATGAGACCGCAACATTAGAGTATGGAGAGGTCACACCACTTAACCTTGGTCTCAAAGAATAGTAAGTATCCACAACCCCACAACTAAATCAACAATCATGTCAAAGAAATATTGCTTGCTGCAAAATGTACAAGAAGATGGGAATTTATGGTTAAACCTTTACCAAAGAAAGAAGAAGATTAACTAGACCTAAAACTTGGAGAGGGCTTATATCTACAAATAAGCAGGGTGATGTCATCAAGAATGAAAATCAGGAAAAGGAGGCCTAATATAAGCGGTAACACCTAATATTTTCACATTCAGCGTTGAAGACTATGAAGCTCATGCTCCATACAGAGCACCCGTTCCTTCAAAATCGTACATGCTCCATATTATGTAAGATGTTGTATTACAAGGCACCTACAGAGTACAAACAGGGCTCGCTTGGGTTTTCTGTTTCTGTGGGAAACAAATTACAATGTTGTCTCACGATTTCAGTTGTAAAACAGCTCGTGTTATGCAAGAATGGAGGATCGTAAATGGGTTTCAGCGAGGCATAAATGATGTTAGGTTCCATTTTTCACCATTGTGCTCCATATATTTTAAGCTTTCCTCCCGCGAGCTTCAACTGTTCATGACCTCCAAAAATGCTTTGATGTTGCTTCATTTCCTCCTGCCTGACGAGGCTTAGGAAGTGGAACCGTTGTTCCTCAAAACCTTTCACAGCCATGTGTGGGTAAACAAATGTGTTAAACAGGACGCTTGAAACGCCTAAAAAAACACTGCAAATGTCCATTTTGCTCTCCTTTTAAGATTTTATGCTTTAACAAATGCATCCACACCCTCAACGGTGTCAACGTAAATTTTCTCGAAGCCAGAGATCGATTTGGATTTTATAACTGTAGAAATAAATTACTCCATATAGATTTGTCTTTCACTGCAGCTCAAACAAGGAATGAGACATTGCTACCACTGTCAGAATCTCCCAGACCAATTCCAGTAGCCATTGAACCTTTGATCTAAAAAGAAAGGTTGAAGAAAAATGCTCGAATAAATCAACCTAGCGGTGCTATAAAAATAGTAACGATTTTTATTTTAAAAACTTCCTCAAGAAAGAAAACCGAGAGAAGAATCCATTTTCTTTACCAGTTTTTGCCTTATAAACTTCGAATACCTGCAAAGAATCTCCTATTTTCCATTACATTTATTACAGAAATTAATGCAATCCAAGGTATAAAAATAATAAATGAGGAAAGGACTGAGCTCTAGACTAATGTTGTAGAGGCTTCAACGATGGAAAAGGTAGATTATCCTTCTTGGGAGGAAGATAACTCTCAGCCGGGTCCAAGAAATAGTAAGAAGCATGAACCTTTGGTTTCATAGGGTTGCAAGGTTTTAGATGGCTGAGTGGGAGGAATGTATTAGTATGGTAAAGGATTACCCCATAGACAAGACTCCTTAGGACCAGACTACTTAGCCTTTATTATTTCAACCAACTCTAGCATTCTTTTTAGGTTTTCTCCCATGAATTGCATCTTCTGTTGAGGATTGTATGATCCTGGTAAAGGATTACCCAATGGACACGGTTCTCGAGGACCAAGCTATCTAGCTTGTATTTTTCAATAAGCTCTTTTACTATCTTCATGTTTTTCTCCATGACTTGAATCTATTGTTGCAAATCGGGACCAGGAATGAAGATTCCTTCATTATATGCATACTCCCGTGCTTGAAAACCATTAGAGTTAGTAGGATACCCATATACATCAATATGACCTTTTGCATATAAAATCCATCATAATAAGGTTCATATCCATGATATTTTGGGAAACTTTGGGTGAAGGTTGGAGGGTGAGGATAATATTATTATTTAACAAGAAGATGAGGGCGAGAATTCTAATGAGGGGAGGAAAGAACCGTGAATGCTATGTAAATGATATAAATCAATCCTTGAATCGTTGGACTCACAAGGTGATTGAAAACATGGTTCTCAAACCAACTGAGCTAAAAACACACCGTAACTTAGCTATAAATTCTAAAAAACATGCATCCTTGTTTTTGAAAATGCTAAAAAATATTTAACAAGAATACACATAAAGTCTCAGTAATGGATTACTTAAAACATGAGAGAAAGATCTAAACAAATTGCCCAAACAAACTCTCCCACTCGGGCGTGACAGAAACTACTCGATGTTTGAGATGTGTACCCGTGACAAGATATATTAATTTGAAGAACTTGGTATCTCAACATCAAACCTGGGAATGCCTCCAAGGCGTGGGACACATGGCTCCTTGAGGTAAACCTCCAAAGAAGGACATAGTTCTATCCTCACTACTATATGTTAATCACTACTCTACTCTAATATACTAGTTAGGAGAAAAGGGATGAGAAAACATGAAATAAATACTTAGTGATCTATTTAGAATAAAGGGATCACCCTACATGTATGAGTTAGCAAGTTAAAGGACTTAACACATATCTAGAGGGAAGATATGAGCCACAAATGACTATGCATATAAATCAAACTCTCACTCTCGACCTTTGGATAGACACAATGAAATAAATTTTTACAAATGCCACACACAATAAACCATAAAGATAATAGAGAGGTAAGGGACAATGATACAAATATAGAGGGAAAATATAAGCAATAACCACATATGTATTAAAAACTAGAATATACATAGTCTAATATCAACAAACTCTAAGGTGTTCATTCATCTACAAGGATCAAACCAGATATCGAGGCACTCATAAATCTTTGCAACCAAAAGAACAAAGTAACTTTAGATTCAAGGTAGGGCAATTGGTTTACAATAACAAAAATTGCAGATGTATAAAAGAAGGAAGAGAGAAGAGAGAAGACAAGAAAGAGAGAAGAGGAAGATGATTAATATGATGAAGAATATTTCTCTCTCATGTATATCGCCTAAGGATTAGGAAGCTCCAAAATATGCTCAATTAAGAATATCTTCCCCAAAATCACCTCTCAAACATATTTCGAGGAATCGACTAGAATTATGATGATCCACAACCATGAATAATAGCTTGAGAATTACTTGAAACATACCCTATCCATAAACCCTTATGAGTGTCAAGGAAATATTTTTTTATTGTTGATTGTATGCCTTCATCTCTGCAAGAAATAAGAAAATATTTTTCTTATTTGATCTCTAAGAAGACATCAATGTAATCCCATGAGATCACGAGGATGAATGTAGATTAAGTTGTCATTTGGTGAATAGATCATGATTTCACTTTGGGAGAATCTGTAACAAATCTTCTATGGTCTATAACTTGTTTAAGCCCTTAATTTGCATTTTGGTGGGGCTAAGAGGGAAACTCTAGCTTGAAAGCATCTTCTAGAAGACTTTAGAACAAATAAAAAACATTTGAAAGTGATTTGGGATCCTTTTAATATGGAAATGTGAGTAGAAGAGACCCAAACACTATGTCACAAATTTCTCTCCAATCTCTCAACCTTCTCTTTATAACTAGAACCAACATGTAGCTCTTTGAAACAAATTTTCAATGGTATTATTCGTAGGTCATTTGGAGCTCCCTATAAAAATATATGAGTGAAAAACTAGAGCTCTTTCATACCCTTTGTGACGTCTCCAAGTTCATTTTTACGTTAAGTGAAACCATCAAATTTTATCTAGTGAAAAGGCATTATATCTAATCTTAGGGTTTACCAATCTCTTCCATGTGTCACTTTTACCACATGTCCTTCATCAATGCTTTGGAATTATTTGGAAGGGAGACTAAGGATTGAGAGAGTGTAGAGTATCGATGGTTGCCACATGTCCGGAATCTCCACATGTCACTCATCATTTCCTGCAGAGTTTAAAGTAAGAATCCTTAACCTTGAGACAATCCTATGAAAACCCTACATGTCAATGGTTTCCATGAGTCCTCCTTTCCACTTGCCATATATCAATGCCTTATTAAGTGGATCAATTTAAGGAAAATACCTAAGGATTTTGGAAGTGTAGAAATTTTATGGTTGTCATGTTTCCTTTCTTTTCCATGTGTCACACATCGGTTTCCCAAAAAGTTTGGGATGTGAACTTAAGGCTCAAAAAGATGCGGTGAATTGATGTTTGCCATGTGTCTTAAATTGATGCTTTGTAGGGTTTAGGGATTAACCGAGGCCTCAAGATAGTCTCGAATGTTGATAACCTCCATGTGTCCAAACCACCATGCATTACACAACAATACTCTATAATGTTTAGAGAGTAAGTAAAAAGCTTGAAGTTTTTGGGAGTGTCAAATATCGATTAGTGCTAAGTGACATGACCACCATTAAGGGTGTTGAAAACTACGAAAATTCTTTAAGTTCCAAGCACTTTGCGGAAATTTGTAAAATTGATGGTTTCCACATGTTAAATAGTGCCACTTGTAAAACATCCATCACTAAAGCACTAAAAACCATGAAAAATAATTTTGAGATGTCTTTTAGTGACATTTTTCCATGCTTTGCTTAATTAAGGTTCACAACTTAGTTTTAATATAAAACCAAAAGAGTGAATGCCATTTGAATGTTTTAATGGTAAAACACATTAAAATCAACTAAGTTCTTTTTTATTTTACCTTTATGCACTAAGATAAGTAGATGGAAATCAATTTTGATACATTTCAAACAAAAAAGTGCCCCAAAACAACATATATAACACCATTAAAAGCCTCCAAGTTCTAAAATCGAGATTAGTTTCCTAATAAGGAAGGGTCGGGTTCATTTTGGAAACAGTAAGGAAGGAACATGTAGAGGCAACACCATTTATAAATGTACTATCACATTCCAAATAATGACTCATTGTAGGCTACTATGATCACCTGATGTGGTTTGCCTAAGAGAAACACCATCCAAACAACTTATATCTATATAGATAAGTGAAAATAGATGTGATGGGATTGATGATGAATATCATGTTAATTTTAGAAAAGAAATCTCCTTATAGAGCTTACATCGATATTGTTTTTGAGCTACCTACCCTTCTCCATTTTCCACATTCCCACTAGAAGCATGGCCATTTGAGCCAAGAATCCAATATTTTTCTCCACATAGTGTGAAAGGTTAGGAATTGATGTTCCGCAAAGTTTGGAGGTTTAACCAAGGCATCAAGACAATATGAGATGTTGATCACCTCCATGTGTCTAAACCACCACACATCACACATCAGTACTCAGAGTGTAAGGAGAGTAGGAAAAAACTTAGAGTTTTCAAGAATAAAATTGAATGTTAGTGTCAAATGCTAACTATCCATTAGGGGCATCGAAAAATATGAAAAGTATTTATGTTCCAAACATTTTGTGGAAAGAAGGAAGACCGATGGTTGCCACATGTTAACTTGCACCACTTGTTGAAGATCCATCATCAAGCAATGAAGACCATTAAAAGTAACCAATTTTGGAAGTTTTGAGATGTTCTTAAGTGACATACGCCCTATGTTTCTCAATTGAGAATGATGACTTATTTTCAATAGAAACCCAAGGTAGTGAACCTCATTTGAACATTTTAATGGAAAAATACATTAAAATTATCTAAGTTCTTATTGATTTGACATGTATGCACTCGGATCAAGAGAGGGAAATATCTTTCAATACATTTCAAACACAACGGTGCCCCTTAAATATGTATAACACCATTGAAATCCTCAAAGTTTTAAAATTAGGATCAATTGCCCAAAAATGAAGTATGGGGTTCATTTTGGCAACATTAAGGAAAGAACATGTAGAGATCACCATTTTAAAATTCACTATCCCATTCAAAACGTAGGCTCCTTATAGACTACTATGTTCACCCCATGTGGGTTGTCGAAGGATAGCACCATCAAAAAACAAACAATATATATATATATATATATATATATATATATATATATAAAAGTTAAAATGCATGTGATGGGTCTCGATGATGAAGATCATTTTCATTTTAGAAAGATGATCGTCTTATAGACCCTATGTTGAGCTAAATGTCCATCGCTATTTTCCATATTCCCACCGGAAGCATGACCGATCCTAGAATCCAATATTTTCTCCCACATAGTGCAAAAGGTTAGGAATGACCATTCAAAGGCAACACAACTTCGAAAGTGTATTAGCCCCACTCGAACCCAAACTCCTTGTAGGCTACTATGCTAACTTCAACTTAGACTATTGATGGCATAGTCTTCAATAATGGTTACATAGTGGTCCAACGCATGTTGCACAACTCATTGCATGGTGGATGTTAAATATTCTAATCTTGACTGTATCATCTTAAAAGATTATTTGAATTTATTTTTTGATTTTTGTCCTCTTCTCCACTAACTATTCCTTCGGAATTTAATGTTTTTGTTTTGGAATTCATTTTGAATTCTCTTAGAAGGGAAATTTAATTAATATTGTAAAAGTTATTTTTCATTTTTAGTGCAAGCATAATGAAAAGAAGAGCATAGGGAAGAACAAAACGGTATAAGAACATTCCAAACTTAGGGAATAGAACTTCCCAATTTTTCATTTCAATAACGTATAGTAGCATACAACAACATACAAAGAATATAGACCATATAGACTAGAAGAACATTGCATTTTTTCTTTTTAGGGAAGAAGAAAAAATATTGCAGAAATATACAAACAAAGTAGAGAAACATATCAAGAAATTTAGGTATTTAATTGTTCTTTTTGGAATCAATATAATCATTTTTGTTTTATTTGCATCCATTTTCAAAAAAATTGTTTTTAGAGGAGTATTTGGGGTTTAATAAGTGATGGCTTCCAGTAGTAACAACTCTTGGCAACAACCCCCTGTGTTTGATGGTAAAAACTATGACATTTGGTGCATAAAGATGAAGACTTTGTTCTCTTCTCAAGAGTTGTGGGAACTAATAGAAGGTGGATACATAAAGACACTAGACCAAGTAGCATTCAATGCTCTCACACAAACACAAAATAACCTTTTGAAGGAAAATAGAAAGAAGGATGTTAAGGCATTGAGCTATATTTAGAATGCAGTAATTGATTCAATTTTTCCAAGGATAATAGCAGCTTCACATTTCAAACAAGCATGGGATATTTTACAAAATTCCTATCAAGGTAGTGACAAGGTGAATCTAGTTAGATTATAGATGTTAAGGAGAGATTTTGAGACTCTTTTGATGAAGGAATCAAAATCCATCAATGATTTTTTCACAAGGAAAATGACCATAGTAAATCAAATTAGGATAAATGGAGATGTTATTGAAGATCATATAATCATAGAGAAGGTATTGAGGATTCTTCCAATCATATTTGATCATGTTTTTGTAGCAATAGAAGAGTCCAAGGACTTGATAAAAAATGGTTGATGAATTGATGGGTTCTTTGCAAACCCATGAATAAAGGATGAGTAGGTCAGTTGGATCTTCTAATGAACAAGCCTTCAAGACAAACATGAATGTGAGAGGTAGGGGGAGAGGAGCCTACAATAGAGGAAGAGGAAGAGTTTGCAACAACCAAGAAGGTGGAAGGCACAATCATTAAGAGCCACATGGAAGAGGAAGAGGAAGGAGCAATAAAAATTGTACAGGTGGCTCCACACAAAGGTATGATAAATCAAACATCCAATGTTATTATTGCAAGAAGTATGGACACTATGCTAGTGAATGTAGGAAGAAAGAGTATGATATGAAAACTCATAATGCAAGTTATACTAATGCAAAAGAGGATGAATTTTAAAATCATGAAAATTGTTTTTTAACATACAATGTAGCCAAGCAAAGCAACAAACAAATATGGTATTTAGATAGTGTATGAAATAGCCATTTTTGTGGGAACAAAGGAATTTTCAATAATGTAGATGAACCAACCAAATCTAAAGTAAAGATGGGATCAAATGACAAGGTTCCTATAATGGGAAAAGGAAACATATCCATACTCACCAAGCAAGTGATACATGAAAAATTCAGGATGTCTTCTATGTGATAGGGTTGTGTTGGACCAAAAATTACACCCTCTGAATGGTTATGAAATATCAAAAGAATTTTTGGGCAACATGGGATGATCTATAAGTGTGGGATTTGCAAAGTGATATCAACCTCCAAAGAAGGTCGGCTTCCTCTACCTAATCCTAATGCTAAAACTACTCCTATAACAAGAAAAACAACCATCTAATCCTAAACTACATGTTCCAAGGGACCACAGTTAGAAGGAGATACATAAAGGGGAAATCCTAAACTACAAGGAGGTGATAACACAAAGAAAAAGGGGGAAAGACAATCTCGGTGAGAGAAAAAGGAGGAAATGATGATAAAGAGGGAAGAGTATGAGTGCCATAGATAAGAGAAATGCATTACCTTCCAATTTCCATGCAAAATTCAACAAAAATAGACTCTGCAAAGTGAAGAAACAAACACAACCTATCTGTAATGAATGGAGAAGCAAGAAATTGCAATAGAACACAAGCCAAGGTAGAGAATAGCCACAAAACATGAGTTTTATTACTTTATAATGATGCACAATCCATTAAAATGAAGGAAGGAGGTATAAACACATTACATAAGTCCAAATATGATGTATGCCACTCAAAAACACTTTTTTAACATTTAATATGATGCCCTTGTATTCCAAGATAGCCCAACCTTTACAAACGAGTATCATCATATAATTTATAGAAGAGTGGGAGAGAGAGAGAGAGGAGGGAAAATAGATAAGGTATGGGTTTTTAGATACAACCACCAATAATCAACATTAAAATCTCAGCAAATCATCATAGTCAACTTTACAAACCCATTCCCCATGTCTTATTACTTGTAGAAGAAGGAAAGAGCCCATTATTCATTAAATTCGGTGGTTGAGTCGTCTAGAATAATGTTTAATGAACCAAACTATATTTCTTATTTTTCACCTACTAAATCTCACCAAAATTTTATTTTCTCGGATTTATGATGAAGAGAAGGATGTGATATTTCCAACAATATTGATTTCATCAAATTTGGAGCTATGTGGAGGAAGATATGGCCTTTTAAAGTTTTACAAGTTGGGAGCATAAGAATATGACATGTGGCATTATTTGATTGGCCTCAAGGATTTCCTTTGCCTACGTGTGCTTTTATTTTTCCTTTTCCATGTGCCCACATTTCATTAGTTACGAGGTCAGTGCTTTGACTACAATTTTTCCTTTCCTAGGTGCAGACCCAAAATGTTATTGAATTTTGTTTATTCCATGGGTTTCAAGTCCGCATAACCCATATGCATTAAAATCTTGCAAAAATTCGACACTGTCCTCCCTTTGTCCGCTTTGATCCTATCATGTGTTCTCGTTGAACTTTCCATCACATTTTACTTTGACTTATTGACCCTCACTCTAGACATGATGCCTCTAATCCACCCACATTTATTCTGCAGACTTAATTCCACCAAAGTATAAATTCCTCAAAGAATAGTGGAATTGTGAAGCGTGTCTCTAGATCAACGCTTGATCTTCCACCATGTATCCAATTTTGATATAGCCATCTATCTGCCATGTTCCACCCATTGACATTTTGACCCTTTCAACCTTCCATTTTTCCACTCGGACCTGACGCCTTGATTAATTTTGGCTCATTCTACGGGATGGAGTTTGATGGAGCCCAAAAGCTACGAGGATGCCTAGAATGATGACACGTGGCCCTATCTTCCGTGGGTATTTTTAAATGTTAACGACGGTGCTTTCGTGGTGTAAATTTTTTGGGCATCTTAAATGTTATGTAGCCTATTAAAATGACTAAGCCCGTTTTAAAGTTTGATATCCAAATTTTCAAGCGGTGTGAATTTAGGATAATAGTTTTGGCAACCTCCATGGATATCCTTCCTACTAGATTTGACTAGTATCCTTATGTGATCCATTAGGCATGGAGTCAAGCCCAAAAACATAAAAAAATGATATGAATTTGAATATTCTCACCCATGAACTTGTATGGATCATGAATGGACTTAACACGATCCATGGAATTCTGAATTGATTTGTGGAGCTCCGATTAAGACTTAGAAGCTTCTCTAACTATCCGATTCTACCATGAAACCTACTTAAACCGATCTGGAGTGGCCTTGGTATACTCTTGAAGCTGATTTTGGGAGTTTTTATTAAAACATGCAAACCATCCAAAATGTTTGAGTTTTTAAACCAAGGAAACGTACAAAGAATCTTAAAATAAAATTTATCTCTTAGGCTGAAGAATACACTTTGAAATCTTCCCCAAAATTTGATTTTTCCAAGAAAGGAGAAACATAAACATTTGATCCTTTAATGATAGTGGAAAACTATTTAAAATTATCTCAAAACACTAGTTCCTCGGAAAATATGAAGCACTTGAAGAGTTTTGAGTTGCATGCTGATTTGGAAATGGAGTGCATGCATTTGAAATTGCCCCAAAAACACTCTTTCACCATAAAACCTGCTCTTCCTTCAAAATGGAATGTGAAAATGGTAATCAAAAGAAAAAAACCATGTATAAAACATAAAAATCATACATGTCCCAAATGGAAACATGAAGAGTGTGCATAAGAACTTATTTTATTGAAAAAACTTAACTACCCTACTCCAACGAGAATGAAAGGAAATAAAAAAATCTGCAACGGGTTGGGAAAAGTAGTTTTCTCTCTATATGCACCCAAATTTGCATGTGCTACATTGTTGAAAACGGTTATAAAAGTCCCCAATGATGCTTCATTTCCTTTGAGTAATATGTTCAATCTCCTAAACCCATTCACAGTGTATATTTATAGCCTAGACATTCTTACTTAGCTTTGCCGCACTTTCTTCCAGCTTCCCACTTCATTTTGTGCATGTTTTGTCCTTTAGTGTTAGGACCACCGCCCCGCCCGGGTGGCGGTTCAAACTGCTACCTAGGTAGGGTGGCGGTCTTGAGCTATTTTTCTAGAATCCGTCATGTGTGTTTTTGACATGCGACACTTCACTTAACTTTTAGGATGCGTTTGTGAACCAAATTTCCTAAAAATAGTCTTGATTGCTTAGTTTCCCTTCCTCTTCTATTTTTAAATAGATTTAATTAGTTTGAACTACCTCTTCTTGCCTTTTGCATGAAGGCACATCCCAACCCAATTCTTATATATTCCATGCTTGTATTCAAGAAAATGGCCTGAGAATTTTTGTGTATCTTTCATAGTATTGCTACCATAATCCTGCTAGGAATTGCATAGCCAAGATCAGATCTCTTGTGCTATCTCTCTTCTACTTGCATTGCAACTAGACTGCCTTCAAGCTACCATTGCTCAAGCATCTTCTTCTGTTGTTGTTCTTGCATTCCCAATCCCTTGGACTCATATGGAAACACAAAGAAAGAAAGGAACAAACTGAGGGGACAGATACAAATACAACCAAATTTTCCAAAGCTCTTGCTTATCCAGGTTGGAATTACTTGTTTGTTTGCTTCATTTGTCAAATTGTCAATTCGAATCATTAGTTTCAATTACATATCAAATAGAGTAGAAAAATTGTTCATTTCAATTGATTAGGCAATTACAAGTAGATCAAATCATTAGAAATATTTCTCTTTGACATTAACAAGGAAGTTGTGGGGAACAATAGCTCTTCTAGGGTTATAATTTGTTCTTCACCTCTGAGGTAGGGTTTTAAGGTTTTTTTGGTTAAGTTAGGTTATCTGTTTTAGATTTAGATTTACATATTTAGAAAATTAATTAGCTACATTCGGCTAACTACTTGTATTTAGTTTGTTTATTAGATGAGAAGTATTTCTGAAAAACTGAAAAGATAAAAAAACATTTACTTTTGTTAAATTAGTTTACTTTTATTGTTTTTCTCTGCTATACTGTGAAAACACAAAAACATAGATGAAATTTCCTTTGATAGTTAGCTTTTTTTACCAAGATCATTTCAATTCATTCTATATGACCATCAATGGCCCACAACAAGAAAATATAGATGATTGTGATCCTTTAGTCCCATAACCCAATGGGCCAAAATTCTTGACCGACATTGATACAGTTTACACTTGCAATTTTTACACACACCTACAAGGTTTTATGAGAAAATAGGACAATTAAACATGCTAAACATTGCAAATAATCAAGCCTACGATTATTGGAATGCTCCTGACAACAAGGTTTGATTACGTACATGACCATAATAGAACCAAATCCTCCACGAGTTTTCGGTTGTGATCCCTAGGTCCCGCAACCCAACGAGCTTACTAGCCAATTATATATCAAAAATAGTTTACATATGTTGGTATTTAGGTCATCACCACTTCCACTTGATATCATTACACAACTTTCATTATTGAACATAGTAGTCGATCAGGCTAAGACTTTCTAGACTAGACCATAAAATCATCCATAGTCCCTATGGTTTCATTACACCTCTTGTTCTCACTTCCATGACCTTTTCTGGAAATATATACGAGGAACTCGCAGGTCACTTTCCACATGTTCAATGTGAGATAGGAAAAATGCACTACTAATAAGGAAGTAAAATACTAACAATAATACCTCCTCCTTTGTGTTCTATAGCAAACCTCAGAATGGGCTAGGAAACATGGATTGAGCCCTGATTACATGATATGTAGGTGATTTTCTCAAAACGGAGCAAGGCCTTCCTACAACAATGATCCACTTACTTTGCACCAAATGGGTAAAATGATTATGGATTTGGGGTGCTTCAAGATGAGGCTATTTGGGCATTAGGACGAGGTGGAAGGATGTTCTTTGCTCAAAGGATGTAAGAACTTAGACATGGCATTCAAGCTTATTCTCCGTGTCTTAGAGGGGAGGGGTGAGGTTGTATTTATAGCTTGGGGAAGTGATTAACTTAGAGTAATTTAAGTAATCATGATTTGAAAATGTGGGAAAGATTAGGTGAGTGGGGAACACAAAGAATGGGTGAGGATTTGAATTGAATTTTAATTCATAAATGGAGGATTTTAGGTGAGTGGGGATTACGAAGAATGGGTGAGGATTTGGATTGGATTTTTAATTCATAAGTGGAGGATTTTAGGTGAGTGGGGACCACAAAGAGTGGGTGAGGATTTGATTTTGAATTTTTAATTCAATAGTAGAAAAACATGGAGAATAATGACATGTGGTAAGGATTAGGTTATTTTTAGATTTGAAGTGGATAATTAATCAAATTATATTTGATTAATTTGAAGTGTATTTTTGTGGGAAATGAGGTAGGGGAATTAATTAATTTAGGATAGATGTGAAATTAGGGTGTCTACATTTTCCCCTCTTTGGAAGGGTACTATGAAAGTAGTTTCCTTTCAAAGAAAGTAGATGAGATGGAGTGAATATGCCTCAGGTGGCAGGATTGAATATTTTTGAAGAGATTATTCTTGAAGAAGGAATTCCCTTAATAAGAAGTGTTGGCATGTGTATGTAGCACTCCCTGCAAGTTTCATGACATGGACTAATTGCCTCTCATAGATCCTAACTGGCAATTGTAGTGGAGATTAATACCTATGGGTTTTGGTCTAACAGAAATCATGGTCCAAAAAATGGTATTAGAGTGACAAGTCTTGAGTTTGAAACTCACTCGGGTAACACTAAGGGGAGATTGTTGGCATGTGTGTGCAGCACTCCCCATGAGTTTCGTGACATGGACTAACCACCTCTTGTAGATCCTAACTCTGGGAGATGTAGTAGAGATTAATACCTATGGGTTTTGTTCTAATGGAAATTGTGGTCCAATAAGAAGTTATCAGAGGAAGAAAAGAGAAATATTTCTTAAGAAGTTGAACAAACTTTCACTTGTGAGAATGGGGGAAGAATTCAATCTACTTTTCCTAAGAAAAAAAAGTAGAGTGAATGTTTGTTGGGGAGAATAGAAGGTGGTGAGTGACAGATGTCATGGTATCCTCTAAGACAAAAATGTCATGAGAAGATGTGATTATGGACATATGTGATGATGCCCCCTTGAGAGGGTTGACGAGAATGGAATATATGATGAGCTCTCAAAAAGAGGAGAGATTAATTTTGTGGAGAGGAGGACGATAATGGGGTGGAAGATAATGGAATGACCGCACAATGTAAATGGAGAAAGGATTCAATCAGCATTGAATGCTAGGTGTGAGGGTGTGTGGGATGATGTAATGGGAAAGAGAAAAGGGAATGGACATGATTGGTGGTTGATTATGAGAAGAGCAAGAAAGGTGAAGGGTTATGGAGATAGAGGAGGGAAAAAAGGAATGAAAGAGGTAGAAGAGAATAAGAGAGAGGGATGATAGGGGAAGAAGGGAATGATGAAGGAAAAATAAGAAGAAGATAGGAAAATGACAGAGTAGAGGGTGAAGTTATGAAATAGAGAGATGTGCCAAATGAAGGAAGCAACAAAGATAATAAAGAGGGATGCATGAAAGTGAAAGAAATGATAGAGATGAGAAAATCAAGAAATGGGGAAAGATAAATAAGAAGGAGAAGATGAGGTGGGAGGAGGGGGTAAAATCAATGAAAAATTGAAAGAGGACGAAAGAAGAAGTAGAATGGAGAAAAAAAAAAACTATGAGGGGCGAGGAAAGTGTGAAAAATATTAGAGAAAAGAAGAGAAATGGGTACAAAATAAATGAAAAGGTAGGGGTGGTAGAGAAAAGGAGGGGTGGTTAGAAGAAACATGAAAATTATGGGAGAGGAAAGGAGGATAGAGTGAATACAAGGAGAAGATTGAAGGAACCAGGTCTTCATGAGGAAGACCAAGGCAAAGAATATGGAACAAACCGTATGGAGATGCATGTGGAGGGTGGGATGATAAAAAGATGGGACAATGCTGAAGAGCTAGGTTATTGATGGGGAAGTAAGGAGGAAACATGAGGTAAAAAGGGGAAGAAGATGATACAAAGGAAGTGAAATAAGACGAGGGGTGGGAGAGAGAAGAGGATAACGAGAGAAAATGATGTAGAAGGAAGGGAATACAAAATGGGGATAATAAGTGTAGAGTGAACAATATGAGGAATGTAAAGAGAAGAAAGAGGGGAGGAATGACACAAATTGGAAAAGATGCAGAGATGCATGAAATGAGGATACTAGGATTACGAGAAAATAGACAAAGGATGTATGATGAAGATAGTAAAGATATTAAAGAGGGCGAAGGGAAGATGGAGAGGTGGGGAAGAAGTGACAAGAAAGGGTGGGAGTGGGGGAAAAGAATGGGAGAGAAAAGAGAATGGGGGATAGAAGAGGCAATTCCAGTGAGGGGATGTTAGGGAAAGTCCACTAACAATGAGTGGTGGGGAAGGATGAGAGAAAAAATGAAGAAAGGGAGAAAGGTAATAAGGAATGGAAAGGGTAACGCCAACGAAGGGATGTTAGGGAAATCCCACTAACAATGAGTGGTGGGCCTAGAGGAAGGAAGGAATGAAGGGAAAATGTAGAAGGTCCAAGGGAGTGAATGAGGTCATGTGGAATGAGGATTGATGATTTTAGGTAAATTCCACTAACAATTATTAATGCGGGAATAGAAGATGATGATGAAAGAATGTTAACAACAATGGAAAGTAAGCATGGGGGTAGATATGTGGGAGAATTCAAGAAGATGAAGTGAAAAGAGTAAATAAAATGTGAGGGATGAGTTATGACTAGGTGAAAGCGAGGAGACAATGTGGAGGATGAGGATGAATAAGGTGAGGATGAAGAAACAAGATAGGAAAATAATGTGAAGAAATGGTATGAAGGCCGATGGATCAAGAAGGGGAAAAGGGGGAAATAACATGATTATAGGTAGAAGATATTAGATTTATGTTATGAGATGATAGGTGGAGAAAAGATAATGGTAGGAGGAAAATGTGGTTGGTAGGAGAGACTAGGTAGAAGAAGTGATCAAAAATTGAATGAAGAATGAGGTGAGGGAGAATTTTAGAATGACGAGTTTAGCGTAGGGAGTCCCGACATAATCCTATCATGCAACGTAAGTGGTTAAGTAAGATTTCCAAACGAGCGACACTAGAGATGAAAAGTGGGCAAGCAAGAAGTGGTACTTATGAGAATGGAAGAGGAGGTGAGAGGATATGATAATGGGGAATACCGAGAAAAAGTGAAGAGTGAGGATGTGTAGTGATGGGGAAAGGAAAGAAGACAGATCATCCTTAAGAGGGACTCTTAAGTGAGATCGCCATGCCGCACGAGTGGTTAAGTAAGATTTCAAGCAGAGGATGGTGATAGCGGTGCTAAGAATATGTGATGATGGGGAATAAATAGAAAATATGGATGGTGAGAATGTGGAGTGATGGGCGAGTGCAAGATGATAGGTCATCCTTAAGAGAGACTCTTAAGTAAGATTGGAATGTGGTTGGAATGGTTGAGTAAGATCACCAAACTGACATGGATGATATGCAAGGAGAAAGATAAAATTATATTTGGTACATGAGTGGAATGGTTTGTTGAAGAAGATGATCATGATGAGAGGCAAGAGAAATAAGATGGGGGAAATATGATGGGATGGGGGAAGGCCATAGGGTAGATCAACCTTAAGAGGGACTCTTAAGTAAGATTACCATGTGACAGGGATGGTTAAGTGTGATCGCCAAGCTGAAGAAGAAGAAGAATGATGATAGAGTTGGTGGGAATAGGGTATGACAAAATGGACTGAAGGGGAAACCTCGAGTGAATTTTCCATACTATGAGAGCATGTAAGTAGGATGAATAGGCATAAAATGGATTTGGGGAAGGATGAGAAAAGAGTGAGTGATGTATGCCAAAGTGGAAGAGGATACAAGAGGAGGTGATGACAAGGAAGAAAGGAAACAAAGGAGTGTAACATGAATGGATGAAGGAATATATGTAGTGGAGGGTGGAGAGTGTGAGAGGAATACTTAATTGGGATACCTGCATGGTGAGAGTACTGATGCAAGAATGAGAAGTAGAAGAGGTGGAATGGGAAGTGTTGTTGCGGGATCACAACACACGGATATAAATCAAGGTTCTAAATGATGTCTTAGGCATCCAGTGTGATTGCACAACATGGAAACCTCTCTCCAAGTGTGGGACTTGTGAAACTGAGAGAGGAATCTCCAGATTAGAGGCTGGTTCCTCAAACTCCTCTGATTTAGATCTATATTTGCACAACTACAGAGGTTCAGATCCTAATCCTACTCTAAATTGCAAGGAGATAGGGATAGAAATGCAAAAATTGAAACTAACTAAAGATGGTGATGCACCAAAAGGAGTGGTGAATATTTTGTCATGAAAATAGACACAAACCAAAGATTGCAACATAAAATCATACACAGGCTGATAAGATATAATTTAGGATCTGAAATGAAGCAAATAATACAAACAAAGGATTGAAACCCATTCACAAAGCTTGCATTATCATTTCCAATGTCAAAACCACTGCATTACAACCTCAGAGAGGTAGAAAAATTGTTACAATCTTTGAAGAGGTTTGATTCTTGCAGCAATCACCTGCTACTGAGGTGAAAGAAGAAGTTTTTTTTTTTTTTTTTTTGCGATGCCAAAAAGTTCCCTTCGAAATGAGCCAAACTGGGTTTTACATTGCATGGGTCGAGCCTAGGAGAGAGAAAACGTACAAAACGTGGGAGCCCATTCCTCATTGACTATAAATGCATTAAATCAGCATGGGGACCTTACAAACCCATACCCTATCATTTTTGACCAAATTGGAGGAGAATGCGACCCATTCTGCATTAAATTTGGTCGCTGAAATGTCATTTCTGGCCATGGACACGTACCAGAAACATTTTTAAATTTTCTCCTCCAAACTGAACCAAAATTAGAGATTGACCATGGAATCCTATAGATAATTTCATAAGCTTTCCAATGATATAAATAACGTGCAAATCCAAGCTCTGGATCAAAAGATATGAAGTTCTGAAGTTTTAGGACAAACGCCCAAAAACGGATGTCGGGCAAAAAATTTTAAATTTTGACCTTTTTGCATTTTGGAAATTTTTTTGAAAAAAATCCCATGCTCCACCGGTCGGATGCCACATGTCAGGTGCTGGTTCATCGGGGCATTCTCTTTCCATTGCTTTCCACGGGTTTTCCCTTTGAAATTTTTGATCTTTTTAACTTTTGGAAAATTTTCCATTTTCCCCCTGCGCCCGCCACCCGAGACATGTGGCATGCATTGATTGGTTGGACAGGTGCGGGGGTATCTTTGCTTTTTTTAGTTTTTGGCCGAAGAACTTTTGCAAAAAACTTCAAAGTTCCCCCGAGCTCCGCACTTCCCTGCTCCATTGGACACGTGTCCTGTGTCTATTGGCTCGGGCCGACCCTCCAAACTTCACCTTTGGAAACTCAGCAAAACATTAAGTAAAAATCTCACCCTCTCCTCTGCCGCTCTAATCCACGAAGACACGTGGCACATTATGATTCGTTGGTGGCTCTTTCGGCTCCCTGTATCCCATGCGAATTTTGGCCCGGATGTCCCAAACCGTCTGGGACAAATTTCTCCGATCCGCCCGATTTGGGCTTCCCTGTCCCTCTTTGAGGTGAAGACACGTGGCACGCTTTCATTGGCTCTCGGCTCTTCCGGCTTTCCACGTCCCACGCATCCCTTTGTCCCAACTGTCCCTGGACGAAAGTTCCTGCGCCGGCCGATCCGGGCGGTTCGCGTCCTTCGCGTCCTCGCGGCCCAGATGTCCTGCACTGCTCGCATGTGGTTAGTCAATTTGTTTTTACCTTCGGCCGGTTCGCCCTTTCGCATCCCGTGCGTCCCCACGGCCCAGATGTCCCTTTGCTGCATGCGGACCGCCTGGTGGCCTTTCGGCCGGTCGCGCCCGACATCCCAACTGTCCCAACTGCTGCGAGGACTAGGACTTAGCCGATTTTCATGATTTTTTCTACCCCAAGCTTGTTTTTTGTAACTTTTTCACCCTTTTTTAGAACTTGCTCTTTTCTTCTTGGACAGGAGAGTTAGAAAGAAGCCGAGGGGACCCCAGAAACATGATTTTGGGCCTTGAATCATCTACTTTCCCAGGACTTTGAATATTCGATGCATGTTATAAAATTTATCCTAGGGGATGAATTTTGGATAACAATTTGGCGACTCGGCGGGGTCATCTCACTCTTTGGATGAAGTTACCAGATTGCCTTAAGCATCCATTGGGCATGGAGTCATCAAATATCTCGTTTAGAACCCCAACCGACTTAGAATGTGTAAGGAGGAAGATGGAATATCACCTGATGGGAGCAAGGGCTGCTAAACATCTCCATGGATAGCAAGTTGTGCCAAAGCACTTAGGGAAAACAAAACTAACCTACAGTAAAACAATGTGCACAAGCACTTGGAGGAATGAAAATCTAATCTAATATTTACAAGGTGGTAATTTTTTCTCTAGAAGCAATGCTTGAGATAGATTCCATTTACTGGAATCTGCAGTTCTTCACCATCCAATGAGGCCAATTGGAAAGCATTGTTGTTCTTGCACTTTGTGACCATGTATGGGCCACTCCAAATGGCATCAAATTTTGAATGCCTTCCCGGTTTTTCTCTATCCACATCCCATTTCAACACTAGATCTCCAACCTGAAAAGATATATCCTTGGCCTTCCTATCAAAGGTCTTCTTGATCAAAGCTTGATCCTTTTCCATTGCTTGGGATGCCTGATTTCTGATCTCTTGCAGCTCCATCAACTCTGCATACCTCACCTCCATGGGCTCAAACTCTAGCAACTCCAGCTGCTTCATGAGTTCCAATGTTGGCAACTCAAGTGACATGGGCAAGATTGCTTCTCTCCCATAGACAAGTTTGAATGGAGAGTTACCTATGGATCTCTTAGCAAATTTTTGTTCATGGACTCTGTCTGTCCATTACCCTGCGGGTAATAATTTGAAGAGGTGCTCAAATAGATTCCATTCTTGACAGCCCATTCTGTAATCTTGGAACCTATGAATGCCAATGCATTATCAGAGATTATTGTAGCAGGTATACCAAATCTAGTTGTTATCCCCTCATAAAAGTCTAAGATGCTAGACTCATTTGCCTCTTTGAGTGCTACTGCTTCTGTCCATTTGGTGAAGTAGTCCGTGGTTGTCAAAATCCATTTGTGCCCTTGGCTTGAATTGGGATTAATGACTCCAATGAAGTCCAAACCCCATTACATGAATGGCTGGTCAACTGAGATTGGATGTAATGGAAGGGCAGCAAGTCTCTCTTTTCCTGTGAAGAATGCACAATTCTTACACCTCTTGATCCATGCATAACAATCACTGAAGATCTTAGGCCAATAATAACCAGCCTTCATGATTTTTAGAGCTGTCACTCTTGGTGCAAAATTACCACCAGCTGGTCCACCATGGAACTCTTCCAACACCCTTTGAATCTGATTTGTGCTAATGCATCTCAGCAGCACTCCATTCACATCTTTCTTGTACAAAACTCCATCAACAATGGCATACGGGACAACCTGCAATCTGAAGTGTCTCCTTTGGGTCTTGGTCATCTCCCAGAGGGCATAGGCACGTGCCTCAGGAAGTGTATAATAACTTGGGTCCAAAGTAGGGAGTGGGGGCAACATTGTCTTCTTCTTGATTGCCACTTGGCTCATGGCTGTCCTGACCTGTCAAAACAACCTCTTCTTCATTGTATACTTCTTTTGCTTCCCCAAAACTAGCTGCTCACATAATCCTTTCCCCCTTACCGTCTTAGTGATCTTGATCTCAATGTCATACTCCATGACACGGGTGATCCAACCTGCCCTTTTCTCATTCAAATCCTTGTTGAGGAGGAAGTCCTTAACTTGACAAAGATGTGAGACCAGCAACTGGACCTTGTTGTTTGAGATTAAATGCTTGAATTTCTTCAAGCTTCTGATTATTGCAAGCACATGCTTCTCAATAAAAGAGTACCTCACCTCATAGTCATCTAGGCTCTGGCTGAAGAAGGTAATTGGCTGCTCATCATTATCCTTGTTCTGCTGTACCAAAATGGCAAAAATAGTGTCATTACCTCCAAATGCATAGAGGATGAAATCCTTGGAGAAGTCCGGGTTGATGAGAGTTGGTGCTTGGGAGATGGCTTCTTTGATGCTTCAAAACTCTCCTTGCCTTCCGTTGTCCACTTGAAAGCCATGCTCTTCTTTAACATTCGGTGATGGGTTTGACAAGGGCTGCAAAATCTAGGACAAACCTCTCGAACAAAGTTTATCCTTCCCAAGAAAATCGAAGGGCTTTCTTGTGGCTTGTCAATGGTAGTGCTCTTATGGCTTCAACCCTTTTGGGTCGATCGTCAATCCCTCTTTTGAAACAATATGGCCTAGAATTTTTCCCTTATGAGCCAGAATATGCATTTCTTGGGATTCAATGATACCCCAAATCTTCTGCACCTCGTGAAGACTAGACTCAAATGAAAGAGGTGATCTACTGCATTTTTAGAGAATACAGTGATGTCATCAAGATATATCAGAACTATTTTATTGATCAACCCCTTGAATGCCATATCCATTACCCTTTGGAAAGTGGCCCCTGATTTGATAGGCTAAATGACATCTTCTTATAGGCATATGTGCCCCATTTGGTGGTGAAAGCCGTCTTGAACTGGTCTTCTTCCTTCACCATAATCTGATTGTAGCCTGAGTAGCCATCAAGCAATGAGAACCTTTCTAAGCCAGCCACAACTTGCAAGATTTGCTCCATGGAAGGGAGTGGGTAATGGTCCTTGAGAGAGGCTCTATTCAAGTCTCTCAAGTCAACACACAATCTGATCTCTCCACTCTTTTTCCGACTAGAACTAAGTTAGCAACCCAACTAGAATGCTTGATTGGGAATATGATCCTTGAATCAATCAGCTTGTCCAATTCCTTCCTTATGAGAGGCTCCATGTGTGGATTGAGTGGTCTTTGTTTCTTTGCTGACAGATTAGTATTTGGATCTAATTCAATGGTATGCTTTGAGCTAAGTTGGGATTGAAACCTCTCAAGTCTTCATAGATCCAAGTAAACACGTCGGGAACTCTTGACACATTTGTATGAACTCATACCTTTCTTGTTCATTGTCACCCTTCCAATTTGCAATGGTTTGTTCTCTTCTCGCAAGATGGATACTCGAATCCTCTCTCTTGACCTAAATGTTTGCTTTCTCCTTTCTAAACTGATCATTGGGGTTAAAAATGGACTCCACAAAGTGATAAGTCCCTTGGGCAGACTTGTTAGTTCTCACTGTACACACTGGTCACCATACCGCTATTCCAACTTTTCTTGATTTTTAGCCGAGAACTCAGCTTCTTCTTGCAAGAAATGGATGATTTGCTGGTCATTTTCAAACACTTGCCAACCGACATTGTTATCAAAGACTTTGAAGGCCTCACAATCACGTGGATGTTTGGCTGTACCTTATCTTGTTGAATGCTTTCCACAATGTCAAAGGCTGCCCCTGCTGCAAGCCTGTCGTGCCAGCCTTGATTCTCTTCCCTAGGAATAGATTTGATGCCAAAACCCTCAAAATATTCCATGAGGTCCCACACCCTATTCTTGTAGCATTTGAGCAGATCATTCTTGGCAAGATGTTGTCCACGACCTGATTTACAATCGGTTCACCGTCCCCAAAGACTTGCAAGTTCTTTATTTTCTTCTTGATTACCCATTGCATCCCTTGCACCAAGGCTTCATATTCAGAAGTGTTATTAGAGCATGTAAACTAAAATCTAAAAGCTGAATAGTACTTTATTCCTTGAGGTGAAACAAGCATAGCTCCACCTCCCGCACCTTGTCTACTCCTTGATCCGTCAAAAAATAGCTGCCATACCTCATTGTCATCCTTGTGGTTTGGCTTGGAGATGCTAGGAATAGGCTGATTTTCTTCGTGTATGCAATAGACTCCCAGCTCAGATTCTTCTATTTCTTGATAAGGATCAAAAGCATGCACCTTGCTTGCCCATTCATCAAGAGTTAGATCCAGGATGCTTCCAACCTTAGTGTCAGCTTCATCAGAGCTTGGGTGATCTTCTTGATCAAATGCTGAGCAATTGGCATTAATCTGACTTGGAGTGTAAGGCTCAATATGGAAGTTTGCAATAGGTTCAAACCTGATTGTAGCCTTAGTTCCATACCTCATTCTGAACAGCATGTGTGACCAATCAGCAGACAAATATCCCCAATCTTGGCTGTGAAGTCCCTTGACAAGCAAAGGGCAAAGAGTGGTGGAAGGTCTATGACTGATACATCTTGTAAAACAATAACGTTTGGACATGCAAGCAAGGTAAGACTCAAGTTTCTAATCACTCCCATTCGTTCTACGCTGTCCCATCTCACTGCACTACCCCTTTGGATATTGTTTCATACTGGAGCCCTAGCTGATCAGCTATTTGTTTAGGCATTACCGAGCTACTTGCCCCGGAGTCTATCATGCAATTGTGCACTAGCTAATTTCCAATGATCAATGAAACATAGAAAGGAGGGGGCTTCAACATTTTACCTTGCCGACCTCCATGATTTCCCTCAGGCTGGGCAGCATTTGTAAGCACTTTGTCTTGCATCCGATCCCGTTGATTCAATTGCTTGATCCTTCATGGCAGTTGCAGCAGATCTCTTTGGCCTAGGATGGATAGGGATTCCCACATTGATATATTAACATTTTTCTTCTTCATCTGATCAATGATACTGAATGGTGATGAAGGATCTCTTTGCTGTCCCTTGGTTTGCAGATTCACTCCTTGCATGTGGGCAGCAACAACTGGTATTAGAGTTGGCCTAGGGGCTGTTCTTGGTTGCCCTTGTGCATTTGAAATTGGATTTTGCTTGCCAATCATTTGTGGAGCCATGGAAGGTTGTGGATTGGTTGGGGCTAATGGCTGTTCTTCACCCAAATTCCTCCTTTTTGACCTTGTGTTGGCTACAACACCTTGAGAAACTACTTGATTCATGCCATAGAAATCTTCTCGCTTGCCGGTTTCCTAATGTGGCGTCATTTGGGGCTGACTTCGTTGGAATGTTTCTTGTTGTTGGCTATTTCCTTGATCGCCCTCACCCTCCACACAAAGAGTTGTCACCATTAATGCTTGATTCAAAGCACCATTGAAGCACATGGATTGGTTATGAGGCTCATACTCGTGGACAATGTTGTTTTGTGTTGGCACCAATTCCTTAGAGGTAGATATGGCATTTGGATTATAGGGCTGAAATGGTCTATTGGTAGGAGGCCTTGTTTGATTCATATTTGCAACTGGATTAGGTGGCCTTTGTGGTTGGTATGGCTGCCTATTAGGCCGAGCTTGGGGTTGATAAGAAGGTCTAAAACCTTGGGCTCGCTTTGTCTCTTGAGAGTAACCAGCTCATTGCCTAGGTTTTACAATTGTTTCATGACTTCTTGAAGCTCATTTGGGGTACTTGGAGATGAAGTGGAAGCTTCATTTGAACTTTGATTTCTAAGAGTGGGTGAAGGAGCCAAATTAGGTGTTTGATTGGTGTTTGGACTCTCTAAACTTGGAAACAGTGGCATGGGAGGTCTAGGGGCAAGTTTTCCAGCTTGGATCAAACAATTTTCAGCCCTAATGGCAATGCTATAAGCCATAGGGATAGTTATGCCTCCCATGGACTGAATCAACATAGAAATATCAGATTTTAGAGCTTTGAGATAGTAGAGAAAATCACCTTCTACTATTGGCATGACCTGCTCCTGGAATTCTCTCCCAAGTCTTTTGAAATCGAAGTTGAAATCGGTCAGCTACTCATTGGGAGCTCTCTTGATAGTTGTCAGCTGCTCTAAAAGAGACAAGTTGTCTCCCTTTTCTCCAAATTTCTCATGAAGTGCTATACACTGCTGATTCCAATTTTTGATAGAACCAGCTCCAAGGCTTCTAAACCATTGCAATGCTTTACCCTTGAATGAAGATGCCAGTAACTTGATAGCCACTTGCATCTCATTGATTTCATGGATTGCACAAAGGTTAGCAATGTCTTTAACATGATCACCTGGAGTAGTCTAATTTTCTCCAGTGAAGTAGGGAATGTTCTTCAAGGCTGCAATAGGAATTGGATGTTGTGCATTGAGGGCAAGTGGGCTGCTTCCTGTGAAGTTGACATAGGGGTTGTTTTGTGCCATTCTAATTGGTCTTAAAACCCTTGTTGATGAATGAAAGGCCTACTAGGTGGAGTTGAGAGAGTTATGTTTGGTGGAGATGGAGACCTTTGAGTCCTTCTTCCTCTTTTCCTTCTTCTTGGAGATAATTGCAGGTATTCAAACAACACTTCTTCTTCTCCAACTCTTGACCTTGTGGTGATTCTTCTCATGAGTTTTCAGGCCTGCACCGCTGAAACCAGCTTGATTCTTCCCTTGGAGTTGCGGATATGCAAATAATAGCTCTTTTCAAGCAAGAAAATTGTAGCAGATGCACATCAAATTTGTTGCAATAAAAATGAGACCTCTAGTGTCCCACCCGGCATGCCAAAACTGTTGTTGTAGGATTACAGCACCCCTGGATGTAAATCAAGGTTCTAAATGATGTCTTAGGCATCCAGTGTGATTGCACAACATGGAAACCTCTCTCCAAGTGTGGGACTTGTGAAACTGAGAGAGGAATCTCCAGATTAGAGGCTGGTTCCTCAAACTCCTCTGATTTAGATCTATATTTTCACAACTACGAGGGTCGAGATCCTAATCCTACTCTAAATTGCAAGGAGACGGATAGAAATGTAAAAATTGAAACTAACTAAAGATGGTGATGCACCAAAAGGAGTGGTGAATATTTTGTCATGCAAATAGACACAAACCAAATATTGCAACATAAAATCATACACAGGCTGATAAGATATAATTTAGGATCTGAAATGAAGCAAATAATACAAACAAAGGACTGAAACCCATTCACAAAGCTTGCATTATCATTTCCAATGTCAAAACCACTGCATTACAACCTCAGAGAGGTAGAAAAAATATTAAAATATTTGAAGAGGTTTTATTCTCGCAACAATCACCCGGAGGTGAAAGAAGAAGTTTTTTTTTTTTGCGATGCCAAAAAAGTTCCCCTTCAGAAATGAGCCAAATCTGGGTTTTACATTGCATGGGTCGAGCCCAGGAGAGAGAAAACATACAAAATGTGGGAGCCCATTCCTCATTGGATTGTAAATGTATTAAATCAGCATGGGGACCTTACAGGACCCATACCTGTCATTTTTGACCAAATTGGAGGAGAATGCGACCCATTCTGCATTAAATTTGGTCGCTGAAATGTCATTTCTGGCCATGGACACGTACCAGAAATGTTTTTGAATTTTCTCCATCCAAACTGAACCAAAATTAGAGATTGACCATGGAATCCTATAGATAATTTCATAAGATTTCCAATGATATAAAGAACGTGCAAATTCGAGCTCTGGATCAAAAGATATGAAGGTCTGAAGTTTTAGGGCAAAACGGCCCAAAAAATGGATGTCGGGCAAAATTTTTAAATTTTGACCTTTTTGCATTTTGGAAAATTTTTTGAAAAAAAATCCCACGCTCCACTAATTGGATGCCACATGTCAGGTGCTGGTTCGTCGGGGAATTCTCTTTCCATCACTTTCCGTGGGTTTTCCTTTGAAATTTTTGATCTTTTTAACTTTTGGAAAATTTTCCATTTTCCCCCCGCGCCCCGCCACCTGAGACACGTGGCATGCATTGATTGGTTGACAGGGGTACGGGGCATCTTTGCTTTTTTAGTTTTTTGGCCGAAGAACTTTTGCAAAAACTTCAAAGTTCCCCGAGCTCCGCACTTCCCTGCTCCATTGGACACGTGTCATGTGTCCATTGGCTCGGGCCGACCCTTCAAACTTGCCTTTGGAAACTCGACAAAACATTAAGTAAAAATCTCACCCTCTCCTCCACCGCTCTGATCCATGAAGACACGTGGCACGTTCTGATTCGTTGGCAGCTCTTTCGGCTCCCCGCATCCCATGCGTATTTTTGGCCCGGATGTCCCAAACCGTCTGGGACAAATTTCTCCGATCCACCCGATTCGGGCTTCCCTGTCCCTCTTTGAGGCGAAGACACGTGGCACGCTTTCATTGGCTCTCGGCTCTTCTAGCTTTCCATGTCCCATGCGTCCCTTTGTCCTAACTGTCCGAGATGAAAGTTCCCTAAGCTGGCCGATCCGAGTGATTCACGTCCTTCGCGTCCTCGCGGCCCGATGTCCCAACTCGTCTCGCATGTGCCATTAGTCCATTTATTTTTACCTTCGGCCGGTTCGCCCTTTCGCGTCCCGCGCGTCCCCACGGGCCGATGTCCCTTTGCTGCGTGGACCACCTGGTGGCCTTTCAACCGATTCGTGCCCCTACGTCCCAACTGTCCCAACTGTTGCGAGGACTAGGACTTAGCCGATTTTCATGATTTTTTCTGCCCCAAGCTTGTTTTTTGCAAAATTTTCACCCTTTTTTAGAACTTTCTCTTTTCTTCTTGGATAGGAGAGTTAGAAAGAAGCCGAGGGACCCGAAACATGATTTTGGGCCTTGAATCATCTACTTGCCCGGGACTTTGAATATTTTGATGCATGTTATAAAATTTATCCTAGGGGTGAATTTTGGATAACAGGAAGATGTGTGTGTGGTGGTGATTGTTGTTTGATGAGAGAGGAGGTGGTGGAGAAGCTTCTACAATGGGAATATCTTAGGGAGAGGGTAAACCTCACTAAGGATCCCATATAGAAGGGGTTATTAAGTAATATTGTCAAGCGGGAAGCAAAAGAGTGAAAGAAAAGATTACAAATGGGTGAGAGGGTAAAAGAATGGTGAGAAGGATAATATGGAGATAAGTGGTAAAGGAGTAGAAATGAGGAGTGAGGATGAATGGATAAAATACATGGTGATCATGGTGGGGGAGGAGGAGCTACTAGATAGTGAATGCTACTTGAGAAATATCTTCAAGTAGGATTTGTAAACTGCAATGGTGATCAAGTAGGATTCCCAAACAGGGAATGTATTAGTATGGGTGAATGGATGGGGTGAAAATTAAGATTTTGATCATGCAAGAAGATACTCATGTGACAAAACCATATTAATTTAATATAACACATAACATGATGCATCATGATATAAAATATCAGGATGACTAGACTGTAATATGTGTGATAACATAGACAGGGGCCATAAAAAAGGTTTGATGCCCCGAAGACGATATGTAAGGGGAAAAGAGCATAGACAAAGGACATCAAGAAAGTATGATGCCTCAAAGATATGATATGCAATCAAATAACACAAGTATATTTGAAGAACACCGGGATACATAAAATCAAGATTCCCTCTATGATATATCTAGATATAAGAAAACAATTAATGACTTGTAACTCATAATGCAACACAAGAACTAGTAAACATGTCCCTAACATGTTCCACAGTGAGGATTGATCGGATGTGCCCCAAGCAGGGGTACAAGGACATAAAAATGGTTGGGTCATTGTCCTCAAATAAGGAAACAATGAGAGCCATATTTTCCCAAGTGAGGATTCACATGAGGAGAAGTGGTTTGAATTTGATAGTCATAAGGTGATTGGATCATTCATTGGGGATAATAGTTCAAAGGATGAATTGTGTTGATTATTTTAGAGTTTTGCGATTTTGTGGAGTTCACAATTTGTTTTTAGAATTTTTTTTTCTTATTTTGAGTTTTGAATGTTTTTGGAATTTTGAAAAGTTTTCAAATGTTTTTCGTATTTTTGATATTTTCTAATGTTTTTGGATTTTTAGATTTTTATACTTTTTTTTTGGAATTTGGAGATTTTCTAATGTTTTTAGATTTTTGGATTTTTTCTAATGTTTTTGGATTTTTGACGATTTTCTAATGTTTTTGGATTTTAGATTGTTACATTGTTGTTGGAAATTTATGGACTAGAATGTAGACTTATTTTGAGAGGTGATAAACCAGGATATTGTTTGTATGTACCATGTTCCTTGTGGTAACTCATGCTCGAATAACACAAAAATTCTCATTCCATTGGTAGGATATGTTGGTGATGATATGATGAAAATAAGTCCAACTCCATTCTTGACTCCACACAACTAGTAAGATGTGAGGGCTCATCATCGAGAATCAAGAAGGATGCAGGAGGTAGATATTGAATATAGAGACAAATGTGAACAACAATCCCTTTGGGAAATTATGAATTAGTTCTTCTTAAAATCACTGAACTGGTTTCAAAAATGGCTTTCACTCTATGAGTCACATGCTAGACTTAGACAATTATGTGGCCCATTGATTTGTAAGATATGAGGTGAAGGGATAATTCTCTCTTCACTTAGGCATCTAAATTACTTCTTTGGAGATTCTATAATTGTAAGCACTGTCAGATTTATAAGATTTTGTATTCTTGAAATGAATCCCTATGCCTTACCCCATGCTACTAGTGAGAAGCAAAGGCTCATCACCGAAGGAAAACCATAGGCGAGTAAATTCCTTTTTGTTTTGTTTTTTTAATGTTTTTAGATTTTTTTAATTTTTGAATGTTTTTGAAATATTTTTATGCTTTTATGAGAATAAGCCTCTACAATTTTCTCCATGCCACTTGTAAGAGGTAAGGGCTCGTCACCAAAGACAAGACGTAGATGAGTAAGGCCACATTCCTCAATTCCCAGTCTCACACTACCAATAAGAAGTGTGGGCTCAACACCAAAGACTATGAAGGACAAAAGATGTGATAATGAATTATTCATAATTTATTGAATTGATGGAATTTTACAATAGTGCTTTGTTTTTTGGAAAGGAACGTTTGCCCCAATCTTAGCCCCACACAACTAGTAGGACGTGAGGGTTCAACACTAAAGACTGAGATGGACGATCAAATGAACCGGGTACAGAAATTTTGATCTTTGTTATGAAAGAGAGAATGTATTTAAAGGGAATATATTACCATCAATAAGCTTTGAAGTATGATCATAGGTGAAAATGACTGAAAATGGGAGATATTATATGAAGTATGACACTCACAAACTTAATAGGATCTATGTTAGCACCTGTCTCATGATGATAAATATGAATATATGATTGCGATAATGAGAATATCTTCCAATGGAAATGAATAAATTCAAATTATTCAAAGATAATTTAGAAAGAAGGAACAATGTACACGTTGTTGTTTCCTAGAGTAGTGAATGTCTCAAAGACAAAATGTCTTTAAATGAACTACATTCATTGGTTCATCAAGTTATTTACCATCTTCAATAGCTAACTTATAGGCTCCAGAGCCAAATTTAGCTATAATTACATAAGGTCATAACCAATTAGGCTCAAAATTTCCTTGTTTTTCTCACTCTTTAGTGGTATTCTTTTGATTTTATTTTAAAATGAGGTCTCTAATTTCAAATTCTATGGGTCTAACCTTTTTATGAAAACTACATTTGTCGGTTTTGATAGACTTGAAGATGATTGAGAGCATTAAGTCATTTTTCATCGAGAAGCTCAAGCTATTGAAGTTGTGACTATTAATATTCATCCTAATTAATTACATCTTTAAGGGAGATTATCAAGGATGGGAATTCTATCTCAATAGGTAAAATGACTTCACAACCATAAACGTGGGAAAATGGGGTGGCTCCGGTAGGCGTGGGGTAAGATGTACGGTAAGCCTAAAGAGTGGGGTAAATTTGAGTATGCCAATTGCATCCATGGGTGTTGACGATTTTTTCCATGATGGATTTTAAAGTCTTGTTGGTTTCTTTTGCTTGACCATTAACTTGAGGGTAGTATGGAGTGGACCACTTAATTTTGATGTGAAAATTTTTAGTGAGGTATTTTACATCCCTGGTTTCTACATGATTTTCCTTTATTGCAACCAGAGCGGATGGAATACCAAATTGATAGATGAGATTATTAAAAATAAATTTTGATATTTGGCTACCAATAACATAGGTGAGAGGCATAGCTTCCACCCATTTAGTGAAGTAATTGGTAGAGGTAATGATGAACTTATGTCCATCGGCCGATGTTAGTTTGATTTTACTAATGAGGTCAAGTCCCCATTGAGAGAAGGGACATGGTGTGGTTATCGATTGCAATGCTTGGGAAGGTGCGTGGATAATATTTCCATGCTTTTAACATGGTTGACATAATTCGACAAAATGACATGCGTCACTTTCCATGGTGGGCCAATAATATTTAACCCACAGGATTTTCTTGGCTAAGGTTATACTGTTCGCGTGCACTCCACAGATATCATAATGGAATTCAGTTAGGACACTCAAGGATTCTTCCTAATTAAGACATCAGAGAAGGGTGCCATCATATCCTTATTTATAAAGAGTTTCTGCTAAAATGGTGTAACGAGAGGCATGTTGTGCTAAAGCATGTTTATGCATTGGTTTCATGTTGGTAGGAAATGTTTTATCGTGGATGAAGGTATAAAGATCATGGTACGAAGGGTTATTCGGACCCATGATTTCACATACCAAAGTGTTTTCAGGAAGATCATAGGCAGACATTAAGATATTTTCTATGAGAAAATTTTCTTGGGGTTGACTAGATGTGATTTCTAATAGGGATCCAATAGTTGTCATAGCGTCGGTAGATTTATTACAAATTCTAGGGATTTGATCAAAGATAATTAATCAAAAATAACTTCGAAGACTATCCACCATGCACTTATATGGGATAATTTTTTCATCCTTGACTTGGTATTCATCAGTAACTTGTTTGATGATAAGTAAAGAATCACCAAATACAACTAACTCTGTAAGATTCCAAGATATAACTAGTTTTAATCTTGTGATTAGAGCTTCATATTCTATGATATTGTTGGTACATGGGAATTATAATCAAAATGATTTAGGGATGATGTGTCACTAGGTGTGATAAGAAAATACCAGCCTGGAACCATGGAGATTATAAGATCCATCAAAAAATAGAGTCCAACCTGGCACGGTGTCTATGTGTAGAAGATCTTCATCAGGAAAAGCAAAATGAAGTGGTTCTCGTACTAGGAAGGGGGCCTCGGAAAGATGGTCTACAAGGTCTATCATTTAATTGCTCTATGTGGAACAAACTCGATGTAAAATTCACTAAGTAGTACGACCCAAATAGACATTCTTCCTGTGAGAATGGGACGGGACAAGAGATACTTGAGAGGATCAATCTTGGTGATCAACTTAGTTGTGTGATTGATAAAGTAATGAGGTAAATTATGGAATGCAAAGGTGACCGCTAAGCATACTTTTTGATTTGGGAATAACGATCTCTTGCATGCTCAATAAGTTTTTGACTAAGGTAATATACAACCTGTTCTTTTGCTTGATCATTGTGTTGTGCTAACAAAGCTCCTATGGCATGTTCAGTGGTAGATGTATAAAGAAGCATGGGTTTATCGACAACTAGTGACATAAGAACATGTGGGATAGAGAGGTATTATTTAAACTCAACAAAAGAGTCTTGATAATTGTGGTTCTAGTGAAATTGTGCATTTTTCTTGAGTAATTGGTTGAAGTAATGGAACTTATCACCAAATGTGATATGAAACACCGAATAGATTGTATTTTTCCCTAAAGACTACCTAATTGTTTTAGGTTTTAAGGAGGAGGCATTTCCATAATGGCTTTGAATTTTTAGGATCCACTTCTATGCCTCTCCGTGAGAAAATAAACCCTAAAAATTTACCAGAGGTCACCTCGAACACACATTTCTTTGGGTTAATATGAACCTTATACTCACATAATCTATCAAAAATGCATCTCAACACACTTGGATGCCCTATTCATGTTTTTTATTTTGCTAATATATCATCAACATAATCTTCCATGATATCATGTAACATATCATGGAAGATGACAATCATTGCTCATTGATAGGTGGCACCATAATTTTTTAATCGAAAGGCATGACCTTATAATAGAAGGTGCCCCATGGTGTAGTAAATGTTGTTTTATGTTGATCCCCTTCAGCAATACGTATTTGATTGTAACTGAAAATCCATTCATTAAGGAGAGCATTTCATGGCCTACCATAGAATCAATAATCATGTCTATATTTGGCAAGGGAAAGTCATCTTTGGGACAAGCCTTGTTAATGTCTTAGAAGTATGTGCATATCCTGATGTCGGGGGTTTTCTTGGCTATGGTAACTATGTTAATATCCATTCTAAATAATAATAGGTTGGATAAATTCAGCTTCCAAGAGTTTCTCGAGTTTGGCTTTGACAAGAAATGCTACTTGGGGATGTATTTTACATAGTTTTTGTTTTAGGATTTGCATCAGATGCACCACAAGGTGGTGTACTATAAGAGATGGATCCAGGCCTAACATGTCCTTATAGGTCCATGCAAAGATATCTTGGAATTCAATAAGGAGTGTTGTGAATTATATGCATTCTTGGTTACAGACTAATGCCAAGTTGTAAAAATTTTGGTTGTTTGATGGTTCCAATGTTTATGTCTTTAGTTTCTTCTACAAACATTTTAGATGTATATTTTTCAGAGAATGATGATAATGGTTGATGTAGATCATCGGTGTTGGGTGATTTGGGAGAGTTGGTACAAGATTTTTGTGTGTGATGTTGAGAATTTTTATTGACATGTTTGTTTGATAGGGTGGCGATGAGATTTTGACTATGGGATATTTTCTGTTTGCACTTCTGATCCAAATTTTCCAAAGGTGAAGGATCCGAATATTTTATTTCTTCAAAAAAATATGCCGATTCATGTAGATTGATTTCAAATCATTTTCCATGGTCGGAAGTAGGGATTTGATCACGAGTTCCAAGGAATTCTTTGATGGCTTCATCATTTTGTAACATGTCCATACCGCATGATGTGGTTGGCCATGGTCTATGAGAGTCAGATGCGTAGGCTCAAAATTGATGAAATTAACAGATAAATATTCAAATTAAAGATTTGTTTCAGTGAGGTCCTCAAAAAGGCTACGTGGAGACCTAGTGTCATTATCAAAATTGGTGTCATCGTTATCACTTGAAATTAATATGGGAGCAACATTGAATACCTTGAAACCTAGACCATGTTTACCATGATGTTGTGTGTAATTGATTGGGTCTAAATGACCTTGTTCATTTATAATGAGTCCTTTACCCTTCCATCACATGTTTTTCATTATTCGATGAGCTTTGGTAAATTGAGGGGACTCATAATAAGGAGTAAATTCATCATTATATAACTAAGATCCTGAAGAACTTGGAATATGTCCGTTGTTGAGCTCACCGATTTTTTCCAAACTGAATGTCCCATTTGGTAAGTGGGATGGATTCTCAGATGTGGAGCATTGGGTTTTCCATAGTTGTGTGGGGATTTGTTGATGTAAAAGGAGTCTTCCATCTTTTGAAATTGATATTCACCACATCCTTTATCAATGATTTTAAATGTGTGGGATGGGGGACCAATAGGTACCTCATGTGGTCGAAAGTTAGTTTGGTAGTTCTAAAAGATGAAGAGAATGGGTTATAAGAAGAAGGGGGTGGATTGGAGGATGAAGTTTGGTTATTCGAAGGAGAAGGTATCTTAATAGAAGAGGTATGGTTGGATGAAGAAGGTTGACTAGGCAAGGAAGAAGATGGTGTGGTGGAAGAATAATTGTTGTTGGAAGAAGAAGCTTGATTAGTGGAAGAAGATGATTGATTAGTGGGAGGAGGACTGGTTGAATATTGTTGATTAGCGGAAGAGAATGGATTGGAAAATGTGGTTTGGTTAGAAGATGATGGTTTCAGATCATTTTTAGGGAGTGTATCCAGATCGACGCGTGTTTCGTTAGGGATTACGCGAGGTGGAGCATACTTATTTATTGATGGAAAATAGTGATCATGTGGATACCATCCTTCAAGGAATATATAATACACAAAGGGTTGAGGATCCAAACATAGCGTAAATTCATTTTCCAAATGAGTAAATTTAATACATTGGTGGAATGTTGATGCGACGGCTTTCATGATATGAATCCATGGTCGGCCAACTAGAATGTTATATGAAAATTCTACATCCACCACATGACATACCATTTATAAGGTGATGGGTCCATCTTGGAGAGGTAACGTGATTGTGCCTTCAGAATTTCTTTTTTCACTATTATCATACCCATGAATGGTTATGATATTGTTTTGTGAATCATTTTTAGTATAACCTAAACAATGCAAGAGTTTCATGGAACAAATATTCAATGTGGATCCATTATCGATTAATACACACTTGATCTTACCATGAGTTATATAACTATCGATGTATAAAGAATGATTATTAGCGATGTTGGGATTAAGAAGGTCGGTGGCACCAAAGGATAAAATAGGATTATGGACCATAAGATGTGTAATTACAACCTAGAATTTTTGTGAATTGATGTCCTCGGGGACACAAGTGTTATTCACCATTTGCATAAGATTGTGTTGTAGTGCGGGAGAAGAATTAAGTAATTCCATGATGGAAATTTGTGTTGCAAAGTATTTTCCAATTGTTTGACAATGTTGAATGATGGTGGAGGTTGTGGAGTGGAATTGGTGGCGAAATTGGATGGTGGATTAGGAGGTAGTGTGGGAGACGAAGTGGCAGATTTTTTACCTGTAGGGACCCATATGTTTTCTCTGTCTCGGTGGTGATCACACAGTCGGTTCGATATTTATAGTTGGCACTAAGTATTGGTCATAGTATATGGTTGAGATGATTGAGTCATACTCAAAATTTCTTGATGATTGACCCTTATCTTTTGAATGATCATCATGGTTAGAGAAGAGATTTTTGAACATGTTAAGTTTTTCATTAGGTGTTTTTGTCTCGAAGTATTGCTAACTTCTATGTCTCCACATTCAATCGGTCTTGGATGTAATGACAGAGTTGCATGCATCGATATGTAGAGTGTCCTTTTATGTGATGGTAATCACAATATCCATTTTAATTATACTAATTCGGTTTGGGTTTTCCTTCTTCAAGGGTTTGACGATGGGATATGTAATCATGTTGGCATTTTCCAAGTGACGAAAGATACTAGATAGGATTTCTCGAGAGGAGTGAACTGTCTTCACCTATCCCAAGAAGGAGTTTCCTTTCTAGGGATTATGATTGGTTGTTTGGATTTTAATGTGTTGATCAGATTTTTGTGAATATTTTGAACATGGTGGGAATTAGTAACACCATCGTTGACTATATTTTGATTACGATTAAAGAATTTGGATTTTTCCTAGTTCTGAGGGGTGTCTCTATAAGGTTGGTCCCTAAAGGGTGCTTTAAGTAAGCCCTTAGAAATGAGGGATTTTTCTATTTGTGTTCCATTTTCAATGACTTCTTTGAAATTATTTAGACAATGCATTTGCATATGGAATGATAATTCAACATTGAGACTTGGAACACAAATGATAACTAATTGTCTCTCGGGTATTAAGTAGGGAAATCTACTTGTAATTCCTCGCCATCACTGTAAAAAGGAGGTGAAGTTTTCATTGGGCCTTTGTTTAGTATTACAGAGATCAAACATGGTTATTTCTAAGTCTAAGTTGTAGGAAAATTGTTTGACGATTTTTTCTGATAAGTCTGTGAATGTCGTGACCGACCCTTTGGGAATATGGAAAAACCAGTTTAAAGCCTGTCCTCCTAAAATTTGGGGGAATAATCGTAGAAGATACGTGTCCGATAAGAAACTTCTTGAAATTGCATGTAAAATTCCTTGACATGTTCATAGGGGTCAGCTTTGATTTTGTATTTATCAAAATTTGGGATTTTGAAGGATCATGGAAATGGTAAACATGATATCTCGTATCAAATGGATAAGGACACAATTCTTCAAAATTGAATTGTTTTGATTGTTTTTGTAGTCCTTGAATGGTGTCTTTCATATGTTTCCATTCTTGTGTGAATGGAGAGGCAGGGGACAAGTTATCAAGAATTTCATGAGTATTGGGGTCTTTTAACCTTTCAGCTCTAGCCGTTGCTTCCTCAAGTTTCTTTGTTAAGTCTTGGATTTTAGTGAATAACTTGTTGGTCGAAGAGCTATTTGGATTGTTTGGTATTTCATTGTGATAACTCGATTCACCATTGTCAATAATTTTTTCTAAATTTTTAGTCCCGAATTCTGTGGGGTAGTTTTTCCCCATGGCTAGGATGCGTAATATATATTCGTTCTTGTTTCATTCTATCACCCTATTTACTTGTTCTTGTTCTTCATTGGTGAGTTATGGTTACGTGAATTCTTCATTGTCATTTTCATGATTGTGACTACATGTGAATACCATGATGAGATAGGTGTGTGCTTGATTAAGCTGTAAAAAGTGGGTAGGAATTTTGAGCAGACATGATTAAATGAGAACTTGATTGCTTTGGATTTAGCTTGAATAAGCTCATGATGAATAATAAGGAGAGTAACTCAAACAAGTTATCTCAATATGATTGTGATATAACTCGAGACAAGTTATTAGGGAATTTGTTTCACGTTGTGTAGATTTGGCTTGAACAAGCTCTGGATTGTTGATGGGGAGAGTAACTCAAACAGGTTAATCTCAATATGGTTGTGATATAACTCAAAATGAGTTATGAAAGGATTTGTGTTGGCTATGATTTGGATAAATGCGATGGTTGAAAAAATAAGAAGTGAACTCAAAACAAGTTTCCTAATGCCAATTTGATATAGCTTGAAAACATGCTATAGAGGATTATCTAAAGTAAGCTAATGAAATCAAGACAATTTTTTGGTCTTTATTGTTGGATTTCTTGGACATTTTGCTTGGTATTGAATTGGTCAAGAAATGATTTTTTTGGAACACAACTAGGGTTTGAACTTTTACAATGAACACATTGATATTAACCAAGTTTGATGATAAAAATAATGCTAAACTATTTTTTTGACAATCAACAAGAAGTCATATGTATCAAATTGTTTTAGATCGAGGTAAATTCTTCAAGAATGATCATTGTTTCATGCAATCATACAAGTATGCTATGAAATGATGGTTGTAGGATCTTATCACTCCAAAAAGATGTGTCCTTTGATATACCCTAGTCTTGATATACCTAATTTTGTACAGGGACAAAATTAGTACAAGGAACCCTTAGAGAATTGGAGGAGACTCACCAATTATGACTTTCCTACTTTGGAGTGAATCACCACGTCCAAAGTATATTTTTGAAAAGGTGGAAGGTGATGGGGGGATGAATGTGTATGGTGTCCTTATAACTCCCTAAATATTTACAGGGATGATGCCCAGGCTTTGTTGTTACAACTATTTCGGTGCGACTCGCATGCTCTGCATGACAACATTACCTGTAAGTGAAGAGCATGGGTGAGGTAAATACCGAACACTGTGATGAGACTAGTCTCAAAGTGAAATGCAGATGAAAATGTTGTTAGTGTGTGGTAGTCAAGTCCACATCACTAGTGTAGCTTTGGTGGTGATGAAATTCACCTCTACTACGTGAAAAAACAAGACTGTTGTGATTATATGCAAGGTTGTTTCCAAATTGAAATAAATTACTAGCGAAAAAATGACAGTGTACCGAGCATAATTTGTTTTTGGTTTCAGCAGTTTTCTTTGAATGGTGGTACTTTTGTAGGATTATTTGTTTGTTTTTGTGTTTTTGACAATATTCCAGCAATGGCATGGTCCTACAAAAACAAATTAGTAGTTATCCTATAGACAAAATGTTAGGAAATTGATTGTGGTTGTTTTTGATTTTCTAGATCGCTTGAAGCGCAGGAAAAGAGCATACACAACCAAAAATCGATCAAATTATTACTAATATGATGAAGTAAAATAACAATTGAAATGACAATTAGAAAACAAAGCTAGAGGATCCTGTAATGTTAGAACAATAAACTTAACCGTTTATGATTTTCTAGATCGCTCAAGGTGCTAAAAAAGAGCATACGTGGATACAATTGGAATAGATGTTTTGTAAAATTTTAATAATTATTACAATTAATCGTGATTGTGAAATAGTGATAATGATTATCTTCACAAAAAATAAAAATGACAAAAGAAGAGCGATAAAATGTTACCAGAAGTGTGGTTGTGGAAAATTGGAATGTAAGGAAATTTTTTGTTTTGTTTTGCGGAGCCTAGGTGGCCCTTTTAGTGTGCAAAAGGTGACGGGGAATGCAAACTCAATAATTTTGGCTAGATAGGTGCAAAAGGTCTTGTATTGTTGAAAAAGGTCCTGCAAGAAAATGATGAGTAGTTTGTACCTGCACACAGGGTTAGTAGAATGATCATGAAAATAATTAATTTTGATCACGAAGTGTTAAAAATCAAAAAAGTAAGTTGATAAAATAAAATGTGAAGATTGTAGTTTTTAAATTTTCTAATGTTTTTGTAGTTAAATACAATAAAGTAAGCAAATAGCTAACATGAACGAGTCAAGATTAACGATTTGTTGGGACCTAAGTAATATAAACACAACCAACTAAGCATTCACACGACCTAAATAAGAATAAGAGTAAGCAAGTTAGAATTCATTAAAATAAAAATAAAAAATAAAAAATTGAGAGCGACCACGGTGTGTGAACCAAGGGAAGGTGATTCGAAAGTGGACTTATATGCCAAAAATGTGGACTTTGAAGGAGCACAAAGACAAATTGAAAGGAAAATCTTAAGGTAGAGATATGGGAGGTGATGGTGATGTGAATAGAGGACTTTAAGGAATATTAGGACTCAAGAAGTAAGAAATTGGAACTTATAGTAGCAGACGATAACCTGAAGTGTGGACACTACGGAGGAAAGTCTAATTAAACATGATAATTGAATATATAGAGTGTGGGTGGTGACTAAAGCATGAGTCCATATAATAAATATACTCTATAATAAAAGGGATTATAAATGTTACAAGAGTGAATCATGACTTTAATCACGAATGCTAGAGATTATGCAGGGTAATCACGAATGTCAAATTCCATATTATTTCAAGTTGGAATGTCAAATGCCGTGGGTGTGAATAATCTCTTGTACAACTGTTAAAACAAAAATGTTGACGTATATGATGAAAATGTGGACTGGGAGGAATACAAATGCGATTTGAATGAAAATTAGAAAAAGGACAGAGACTTAATGGATTTAATGGACTAAAGGGTGTGGGTGTGGAGCTTGGACTAGATATCTATGTGCTAAAGTTAATGGTTAAAGTGATTATGCAAGTGAAAAATACCACGAGTTGGGGTCGGTTATACACCTGTCACCAAGAAATAGTGCACAAATACCCATTGCACATGGAATGGATCGCAGATTAGATGTATTATACAAGGAAACAGAAGAGGTTTGGCAATGTGAAATATTCATTTCCCATTAATTTTACAGGTGATCAAAGTCATGATCAAGATGGCATTTTTATGATGAACTCAACACGGTAAATGGGAGGGAGATGTCATGGCGAGTAGCAAGAAGGAGGATGGACTAGGGATCAGGGTGAGCATTTTAGTGGGTGTCATGGGGAGTCTAGGTCAGGGGTGTCCATGGGAAAAGGGGAGCAAGTCCACGTGGATGGGAATGGGGAAGGATATGATGGGCCGAAGGGATACGTGGAATGGGAGTGTTGTGGTAAGAGGTGTGAATGGGAGAGTGAGGGAAGAGAGGAAATAGGATGTGGAAATGGGTGAAGGTTAAGGAGGGAGTCAACATGGAGGGAGTGGGGATAGAGGCAGCATGGAAGTGTTGAGGATGGATTTGGTGTGGGAGGAAGGATGAAGTCAGCATTGGGAGGAAGGATGGAGTCGGTGAAAATTTAACGTGGAAGGGGTGTGGCCGAGTGGCTGGAGAAGATGGGTCTGTGGGAGTCGGGTGTGAATAGAGGCAAGTGAGGTGGGATAGGTGTCAGGGAGGTGCGAGTCTGACGAGTTTACATTTTAGTGTAGGATATATATTTTAGTGTAGTGTTTAGTTTAGAAAATGAATATACGTATATATAAACTAAGAGGTATATATGCAAGAGCTAAAGTTTAAAGAAAATAGTAACAAAACGTTTAAATAAAATAAGAGCTATATATATATATTTTATTTTTTTTGAAAACATGATGTATAGTTACCTAAAAATGAGATGTTAAAATTAAATATAAACTATAAGAGTTTCAAAATTAAGATCTAGATATAGTTGAAAAGGAAGATCGAAAGAAATAAAGATATTGCTTTTTATTTTTTGTTTTGTTTTGGAAATGAAAATCAAAAATTATGAATTTGAGGAAACAAGATATATAGTGATTTAAAACTAAGATTTAAAAATTTATTAGTAAAGAAGATCGATTCCCTACAAAGCAATAAAAGTAAATAAATAAATGCATTTTCTAGATTGGTTTCCCATGACAATAAGATGATAAGCTAATGACTTGTTCATGTGATGTTGTAGATTACTATTGAATAGCCAAAAGTGGTGTAAAAAATAGAAGAATGTGTATTGAAAAAGACTACTAACCCAATCAAAATGACGAGATCGTAGTCCGTATGAAAAAAGAAGTGCTCTCGAAAACCAGAACTGGGAAACTATTTGAAATGTAACCTCTGTGATGACATTAAGATTGAATATTTTTGTCGTGATCCATAAGTATCTGGATCAGGTGATGGATGTCCTTCTATGAAACACCAAGTGCCGAGGAGATCAAAGACATGACAAGCATTGTAGGTTCATTGGTACTATAACCTGCAGATGCACCACAAGACACCGCACAACAAAAACACTACCCATAGCATGAAGGTTAACCAAAGAAGGCCATAAGGCACAAAAAAGGAGATAATAACGAACAATAATAAACAAAGAATGGATAAAACCACTAATTGGGAAATCAATGGTAATAGATCAAAAGTAACCGAGCGTGCTAGAATGTGAGCTAGGAAAAATTCACTACTAACAAGGAAGTAAAATACTAACAATAATACCTCCTCCTTTGCATTCTCGTAGCAAACCTCATAATGGGCTAGGAAACATGGATTGAGCCCTGATTGTGTGATATGTAGGTGCTTTTCTCAAAACGGAGCAAGGCCTTCCTGCAACAATGATCCACTTACTTTACACCAAATGGATAAAAGGATTATGGATTTGGGGTGCTTCAAGATGAGGCTATTTGGGCATTAGGATGAGGTGGAAGGATGTTCTTTTCTCAAAGGATGCAAGAACTTAGATAGGGCATTCAAGCTTATTCTCCATGTCTTAGAGGGGAGGGGTAAGGTTGTATTTATAGCCTAGGGAAGTGATTAACTTAGAGTAATTTAAGTAATCATGGTTTGAAAATGTGGGCAAGATTAGGTGAGTGGGGACCACGAAGAATGGGTGAGGATTTGAATTGGATTTTTAATTCATAAGTGGAGGATTTTAGGTGAGTGGGGACCATGAAGAGTGGGTGAGGATTTGAATTGGATTTTTAATTCATAAGTGGAGGATTTTAGGTGAGTGGGGACCATGAAGAGTGGGTGAGGATTTGATTTTTAATTTTTAATTTTTTTTTATTAAGGGAAAATAGTTTTGAAGGGACTATACCCTGTATACAAAAGGGCTCAAAAGCCAGATATCAGAAGTGAGAGAAACAACCCAGAGAAGGGAAAAACAACCAACCTCAGAGGGCTCATCAGCCAGATAAAACAACAAATTAGAAGAAAGGATCCAGATGTACAATGATCCAAAAAACAGCAGAAGAGATCAAAAAACAAACAATAGATATCTATCATAGAATATCTCTGCCAAAAAATAGCTCCAGATCCGCCAGTCATCAACAACTTCGCAGCCAGTAAACAGTAGCACAACACCACGTTACTTGATAGCCCTATCAATCTTGGTTTTGATCACTTGCAACGAGACAAAGAAAGCAATGGTCTGTGGCCTGAGAAGAGTCTTTCAAATCCACCTGAGCAATTGCCATATCCCTTTTCTCTTTGGGGCCACAAATGTCTTTATTAATCCCGCTTAGGTTGCATACACTATGAACATGTTGTTCAATGAAATTGTAAATACTTTTAAGAGCAGATAGGATGTAGTCATTATGAATTTTTACATTTCCCATTCTGCCATCCAAAGACTGTAACTTCTTGAATACTTCAGAAATAACCCCTCCTCATCATCATTTTGTAGTATTCCTTTTCCCTTAGCTTTTTCCATATTTTTGATAACCCTTTTGAGCTCTTGTATTTCCTTTTCCATCCTGCCCACTCTGACCATCAAATCCTCCTCTTTAGGCTCCTCCACCGGTTGGCTGATGTGCAGGAGGTTCTCAGCAAGCTCTAGGTCTTTGTGGCTTCTAAGAACCCTATGAGAAGTAGGGATCTTAGATTTCACGCCCTTTCTTTTCTTGCTAGATGCAGCAGTTTTAATCTTCCTTTCGAGTAGGGGGAATGGAGGTGGTGTGAGCAGGGGGAGGAATGGAGGAAGAGGGTGGAGCAGGATTCACGTGGGGACAGTTTGAGCAAAGTGACGATGGATAAGAAGAATTAGCCCTTGATGTAGAGGGACTGCCCTAGAATGGCTCTGCACTTCCCTAACTGATTTCTCCAATGAGTTTATCAAGTAGTGAGGGAAGCTGATGGTTATATTTCTATGAAAGTGGTTAAGAAATATCAAATGCTTTTGAGGTATAGTAACAAATCTCCCTTCAAGAGTTACATACCTAACAACCATCCTGGCGAGCTCAGCAAAAGGCTCAGGAATCGAAGCCAACTTGATGCCGGTTATCACAAACTCAAGATTTTCCCCTTCGTCCAGGAATTTATTTGTCTCCACCTCCTGTTTACCTTCTTAATTTTTAATTCAATATTAGAAAAATATGGAGAATAATGACATGTGGTAAGGATTAGGTTATTTTTAGATTTGAAGTGGATAACTAATCAAATTATATTTGATTAATTCGAAGTGTATTTTTGTGGGAAATGAGGTAGGGGAATTAATTGATTTAGGATAGATGTGAAATTAGGGTGTCTACATTCAATAACCAATTATAGAATCTTGGTAGAGCTTAATATTGACTAGAGTCTCTAAGTATCTATTATATCGGATCGATCCATCACACCACTTCAGGTTAGGAGAGCATTCTTTTCCTTAGATTCATAGATCCCGTTATTAAGTTCAAAGATATAAGTTTTCATCATTAGCTTATCCATCATCACCACACATACACATCCATTTATATTCTACACTGGTTATCTCGAATGACCTCGGGAAGTCGGGTGTGAAGAAGGTCACGTGTTGATTTTCTTTCGTATAAATTGGTGAACCCAATGTGAAGAGCTAGTCTCTAAACGCGTTTCTACTTTCTTCGACCGCCTTCCTCTTTCCCTTTATTTAGCGCAGTATTCTTATACCCTCCGAATACATCGGGATACAATGAATATGGTCAACTCCTTAGGGTTACGATATATACAACTATCAAATAGGTGGACAACAATAGTCACCTTCACTCTCAACATGGGAAAATAACCACTCAAATGCTCAAAATCCTCTTCTTTAGGGAATCAATGTTGGTTCCTCTATACGTATCAAGGAGGTTGACCAAATTACATAGACATATCCTCATGAAAATCAAGTTCTAACAACATGAATTTCACTGGGGAAGCAAGTTCATCTCCTCGGGTATTGTTTCAAAACCCATTAGCATGCAATCGGACCAACTCCTGCATCTAGATGAGGAATACTTATCACGATACGCCAAGAGTGAACAACACTTCTAGAATATGAACTGGGATTTTGATAGGTTACAAGGACATGGTGATGTCCCGCTTCAAAACAATAACACTACCCCTCCAACAACGGAAAACATTTCTAATGAGGGGTGACAACATAGTGAACAATTCATAGCAGGATACCACACTCCTCAACAACCTCCAAAATTTGAAAAAAAAAAACACCTATAAAAACACCATCCCATTAATGGGTGATGTCATCTCAGCATTAGTTGAAAAATTCAAAGAGTTAGAGCTTGCCCAAAATGCTCAAATTTCATATGCAAGGCAAGCAAGAACTTCTCACTATCCACATAATTATGGACAAGTGCCTACTGCACAAAATCCTCCGATTTATACGGGTGCTCCAAGCCCTAGATATTTTCTAACTGGGATGGGAACCTTAGGTATGCCCCCTCATGCCACATATGGATATCTACAATAGGAACCATCTAGAAGTGCATTCTCAAATGCCATACCAACCAGAAATGCAATGTTCCCTAGATTTGTGCCTTCGGCTCCATATCAAAGTAGTCAACCCCCCTACATACACATGTACTCTAAATCACCACAAGGGGATATGTACACTTACCCAAGTCCTTATGGTCATCTAAAGGGGATGCTATACACCCAAAACACTATTTATGTTGTACCATTTTAGCAACCGATGCAACCTCCACCTCCCCACCAAGGATCTTTAATGGTTGAAACATACGCAATGGGGACCTATTCTAAATATCTTAAGGAGCCTACGAGACTTCTCCATCCAGAAAGTCATGTTCCCAAGCCCCTTATCCAAAATTATGAAGTTCAAAGGGAGGGAAATCCTAACACTCACATCAAATGTTACACAACGGCCATTCAAGAGCTACTCCCATGGAGGCGGTTTTTGTGAAAATTTTCCTAATACACAAGAAGGCATCACTCTCGATTAGTACTATAGGATACCAGAGGCTTCAATACACTCCTTTAAAAAACTCATATCAGATTTTATTAAGGATTTTGATATGAACAAAATTTTAAGGACAAGAATCAAAGAATTCCTTCATATCAAACAAGAGCACAACGAGTCCACAACCCACTTCATTCAAAGGTGGTGATAGGTTCTTTACTCCTCTATAAGTGCTCCAAACATGGATCAAACAGAGCTTTGTGATTTGTTCCTCCACTCCCTCAATAGGGAGACAAAGGAAGAAGTTCAAAAATTCCCACTAAGGAGCTACAAAGAGGTGCTAGAAGGTGCTCTTTGAATTGACCAAACAACCATTAACAATGGTCGTAAGACTTATGGAACAAATGGGAAGTTAGTCACTCCTAACCAAAATAACCTCGGTTACTCCAACAACATGAGCAATAATCAAGGACCGAAGGTCCTTAATAAGAACCGTGGGGTCACAACTAATGGTGTTACTGATCAGCCCAAGAAACCTAATGTTGTTAGTTCTCCCAATACAAATACTACCAATAACAATAACAATGGAAATAATTAGAGAAACAATAACTTCTCACCCTCAATCAACATTGTAGATTTTAATCATCCTCAGTAGAAACAACAACAACAACAACAAAAACCTCAAAAATCAAGACAAACGTAGGCCTAAGGACCTAAGTAATACCAGTGGGGTATCCAAACCAATTCCAAAACCAAGGGCAAGGGTTCCCAAATTTTAACTATAACAATTAACAATTGAACAATAATCATAATTTCGAACCACAAAAAGGTGAAAACCAAAGGCCTCGAGATTATGATCCTGATTTGTATTGCAGTTTCCATAGGGTTCGTGGGTATGATGCAAGAGCATTCTGTTTTTGCAACAATTTTCTACAATGCTTATTGGATGATCAAAGACAATTTTTCGCCGACATGTTTTTAGAAACCCAATCGCGCCAACTCGAACACCTACATGGGACCTGGTATCCCCACATAACACACCACTTGGAATCTTTAATGATCCTCTCCCCATGCACCCAAAATATGGTAGAATAGATCCAAATGGTTCAAACAAAGGTATTGTAATAGGAACCAATGATCGTGAAGCCTCAACCTCTTCAAACCCTCAAGTGGCACCTCCTTTGGATGGGCATAAACAAACAAATTTTTGGGATTAGTAGAGTTAGACACTGAACCTCAGATTAATGCTGCCACTAAAACCAAAGATTATTCTTCACAGCCAATCTTGATTTACCTAGCCATATCATATGACATTCATGATACACTAAGCAAGCCAGTAGGAGCTTATGAATTGATTAGTGATCTAACCAAGACCTTCTCTCACATTTCCTTCTTAGATATACAAAAGACTTCTCTTGCTCACATATCCTCTCTATTAGAAGCACTAGGTCTTGGCCATTTGATTAACTTCACCCCTCCTCTAGAAGCGTAGATAAAACACATATAATTTGATGTATATCCTCCAGGGTATCCTGAAAGAGATGTTGGATTCATATTTGACATCAACAAGATGCCCATGGAAACTGAAATATCTCATAGAGGTGATTCAACTTTTCTTTTACAAATACGGATTTACAAAAACTATGTAAAATTTGAAATTATTGATGATGAGGTAGTGGTTAACATATTCCCCTTCTCTTTCCTCTAAAAGTTAGGTTACAAAGAGACCAATTGCTCCTTAACATGAAATATATGAGATAGGCTCAAAGTGATGTTAATCGGGACTATAGTGTTTCCAAATCACTCTCAAACCTAAGATGGTGCTAACTGAGTTTTATATTATAGATTAGGAAACAAACTATAATATGATCCTTGGCCATCCTTAGATTCATTGCATGAAGGCAATTCCCTCCACTTTGTTTCAGGAAGTCATGTTCCTACATTTAGGGAAGGTCTTTGTGTGGTACAGGGTGATCCAATACCCTTCGACATACATCTAACTAACTTAAAGAAGAGACCAGGGGTCTAACCTAAGTCTTAGATTCCTATAGATTAGTTAAATAAACCTACAAGCTCAGCACTAGAAGAAAATATGGTTCCTACAATGAAATTACAAGTCACAGGCTTGATTGAAGGCATTTTAGAAATCAAGGATGAAACCATCATTGTAGAGACAATGTCATTAGGAACCACAAAAATATTTTTGAGCTATTGGAGAATGATTTACCTATTCTCCTTCCATTTGATTCTATGGGTATGGGACATACCCGGGACTTGGTTCTCTTCTAGTAGATGAAGTTTGTATGGTTGAAGTAACTAAGGTAAAGGAAGAAGATACAAAGGATGATCCAACATCTATTTTTCCAAGTAACTGTTGGACTCTCCATTTTGATGGAGCCAAGTGTCATTTGGCGCCAGGGTAGGTGTGATCCTTACCTCTCCTAAGGGAAGGATTCTTCCTTTTTCCTTCAAGTTAAACTTTGAATGTACAAATAATGGGGCTGAATATGAAGCCCTCCTACTTGGTCTCATTGTAGCCAAAAGAATGGGTGCTCTTAATATTAGGGTGTTGGGTGATTCAAAATTGGTTGCAAATCAAATATTTGAGGTATATGAGACTAGAGCTGAGCATCTACAACTCTACAAAACAAAAAGTGCTAAATATAACAAAGGGGTTTGAATTCATATCGATTGAAGCAATTCCATGAGAACAAAACCTCCTCGCAGAATCTATAACAACTTCTACTTCCCGCTTCACTCCAAGTAGTGAGTTGGAGGATACAAACTTCATGGTCTCGGTTCATGTTGAACCTTTGGTTCGTAAAACACCGATAACCCCAATGTTGACATACATAGAAATCGAGAGTGATTCTTTCTTCTCGAGATCATGTTGACAAAGTGATAAAGTAACTCGAGATATCTTAATGCTTTTATAGAATTGTATCTTACTCATCACAAGGTTTATCTTTCCTTAATCCCATACTCTTCTTCCTATTTTTGAAATCTCATGTAGAATATTCCCCGGGAAAGAGCTCAAAATTTACGAGGTAGGAGAAGAGGGGGATTTAGAGTTTCCTCCATCCCCACTTGAGTTTGAGGAAGGAAATGCCTCCTTAATCGAGGGAACAATTGATATAAACATTAGGATGGAGGAGGAACCAAAAATATTGAAATTGGGATCCTCTCTAACTCTTGAGGAGGTTGAAATACATACCCGTATCCTTAAGGAGCATAAAAATCTTTCATGTTTAGTTACAAGGAATATGCTAAGCCAATTAAGAAAAATTCAAGGCCCATGAAGCCAAAAGTGGCCCTCATGGTGAAGGAAGAAGTGATGAAACTCCTGTAGGTAGGGTTCATCAAGCCAATTGACTACTCATAATGGGTGTCTAATATCGTCCCTGTTCTTAAGAAGAATGGAAAGATCTGCATTTGCATAGACTTTCAGGATATCAACAAGGCTTGTCCCAAAGATGATTTCCCATTACCATCCATTGATGTTATTGTCGACACAACAACTAGTTTTGAGTTGTTGTCTCTCATGGATGGGTTTTCTGGGTACAATCAAATTAGAATATCTGAGGAAGATCAGCCAAAACTACATTCATAACTCCTTAGGGAACCTATTGTTATGTTGTCATGTCATTCGGACTTAAGAACACTGGTGCCACATACCAACGGGAAATGACTTATATATTTCATGATCTTATACATAAGATTGTGGAATCCTACATGGATGACCTTCTGGCTAAGGCCAGAAAATGCTGCGATCACCCAAAGGTGCTTCGTATCATCCTTTCTTGCTTAATTAAATACGACATCATGTTGAATCTAGAAAATGTGTGTTTGGTGTAACAAGAGGCAAGCTTTTGGGATACATCATATCTTCATGAGGGATTGATGTAGACCCACCAAAATTTGAGCTATAATAGAAATGACTCCACCATTAGATGAGTCTGGCATCAGATATTTTCTTGGAAAACTCGGTGCAATCTAAAGGTTTATCCTTGATTTGACCTTTGCTATTCACCCAATCAAAAATTTGTTGAAAAAGGATTGCTACATTGATTAGACAGGAAGAATGCAATGAGGCATTTGATTTGGTTAAATAGTTCTTATTATCTCCTCCCACACTCATGCCACCTAGGTCAGATCACCCCTTGATCATGTATTCATGAGCTATGGATGTCTCGTTGGCCTACATGTTAGCTCAAGAAGATGATGATAAACGAGAACATGCAGTCTATTTTATTAGTCAAACATTTCTTGATTATGAGACGTGTTACACACAGGCAGAGAAGGAATGCCTTGTTATAGTCTTTGTGACAAAGTGCTTAAGACATTACATGCTAAATCAAGAAACAAGGGTTATTGTTAAAATAGATCACCGCAGACATTCCTCACACAAGGGTCCTTATCTAAGAAAGCTGGGCACTTCATAACTCTAATGGGAAAATTTGAGTTAACATTTGTAAATCAAAAATCCATCAAAGGAAAAATCATTGCAGATTGGTTGGATGACAACCCATTGGATGGAGGCGATCTAGTAAATCTAGACTTCCCCGATGAGTGTGTGTATTTTGTTGAAACCAAGCCTCCCATTTCTGTGTGTCCATGGTACACTAACATCATTAATTTTATAGTGGACCATACATACCTAGAAGGGGAAACATTACAAAAAAGAAGGTGGTTACGTGTTATAGCCGCTAAGTATGTTATCTTGGAACAAGTGCTCTATCATAGATCCTTTGATGGAATGTTGTTAAGATGCATTGAAGAAGAAGAATTTGAAAATATTCTTTATGAATCACATAGCAGAGTATGTGGATGTCACTTCGGCGGCCACACCACTTCTTAGAAGATACATCGGATGGACTACTTCTTGCCCACGCTAGAACATGACACGATAAAGTTTATGCGCAAATGCCATAAATGTCAATATTTCTCCCATGAGATCCATATACTGGAACATGATTAGCAACCAATTGTAACACCATGGTCCTTTTCACGTGGGGCCTAGATTTGATAGGGAAATTATCTCCCTGATCAACAGATCATAATAAATTCATAATCACAGCCACACAATACTTTACTAAGTGGGTAGAAGCCATACCTCTTACCACCATGCCTGGATCTATAATCGCAAAGTTCATTCTAAACCAAATCATTTGTAGGTACGGGTCCCACAAGTCATTATCTCAGATAATGACACATCTTTCAAGAATGAGGAAGTGCGTGAGTTGTGTGAAAATTTCAAGATAAATCACCATACAACTTCTCTCTATTATCCTCAAGCCAATGGATAGGATGAGGCTACAAACAAGACATTGAAATCTATTCTCCTTAAGATCGTCAAGGAGAACAAATGAGATTGGCATTTAAATATTTTTCTAACCTTGTGGGCCTATCGGACATTAGTAAGAACACCGATGGGGGCAACCCCTTTCTTTGGTATTTGGTGCAGAAGCGGTTTTACCACTCGAAGTCAAAATACCTAGTCTCCATATCTCATTGCAAGGAATTCTAGGAGAAGAAGGCTATCAAGAGGTGCGAATCTCTCAATTATAAATTCTTGATGAAGCTAGAATCAATGTTGAATAATGGCATAGCATTTACACTGACTGAATGGCTTGGCAATACAAAAAGAAAGTCTATGAGCATGAAATATATGAGGGAGATTTGGTCTTAAGACTTGACAGCCAAATAGACAAAAAGACCGGTGAAGGAAGGAAATTCAGACCTAGGTGGTTGGGTCCATATCAAGTAATAGAAGACTACAAAAATGGGGAATTTCACCTGTGTACACTAGAGGGTGAGGATTTTAGTGAATATGTAAACTCTCTTCATCTGAAAATGTACTACGCATGATCTATTAGCATTTTCATATCTACATTACTGCATCTACATTGCATTTTCATCTGATAGTTCATTTTGTAAAATTTGTGATCAAGGGACTTATTCTTATAGAAATTCCTATAAATTTTTGAAAACTTTGGCAAAACATTTAAATCTTGCCTCTACAAATTTTTACGGTATCATCAATTCTTTCCCAATCATTTCATTGATCCAAATAGGATAAGACAAAGTTTTGACAGTAATCATACCAAGACATGCATACTTGGTTCTACTTATAGTCTCTTCTAGATTAGGTGTCTTTGCCCATAGTCTATTCTAGAAGCTTCATGGTGTCGCATCTATTCTGTACACATCTCTTTGGAAATAAGAACATTCTAAAAAAATTTCCTAGATAAATAAGTCAAATGTAAACCCACAATTTTTTTATTTTACACATTTCTTTTCCCTACCAACCTTTGGTGTTGAGCCTATGTCTCTTACTAGTGATGTAGGGTTGGGAAAGGAGAGAAATTCCCTTACCTATGCCTTGTCTATGGTGATAAGCCCATACTTCCTACTGGTAACATGGGGCAAGGTGTAGGGGGTCTCTTTGACAAATTTGAATGTTAGAAGTGGTTCATTCAAATATTGTGAAATCATAAATTAAAAAAAAGTGAGTTAGATGTCCAAAATTCCAAAAGATCTTAATACCTCAAAACCATATTTTGTTAGCCAAGTGGCCATCTATGGATATAAGTCTAGAAAAACTAGAAACATTTTCACATTATAAACTATGAAGCAAAATTGAGTAGAGTGAGGTTGTACTGTCTCAATTTGGTTTTGTCAAAACTTTATATTTCTCTCATCATTACCATTCAACAAATTTCATAACTTGTGCACTTTTTGGCTCTCGGTGTTGAGATCTCACATCTTACTAGTTGCATTGAGTTAGGAAAGGGGAAAGTTCATTCATTTATCTTATCATTATATCACCATGTTTTTCCAAAAGAATATGAAGTAACAAAGATTGCTTAAATAAACTAAAGTTCAACATTACAATGTGTTTGCATTATAAAATACAAAAAGAAATCATTTTGTTAGCATTCATATCCACTGTATACATTCTAAAAAATATATAAAAATGTAAGTTCTAAACATCTAGAGTACACATGCAAAGTGAGCCAAGAGGAAGTCAACTAAGATACAAATAATTACTGAACCAAAAAGAAGTGTCTGTATATATCATAATAAATTGAGTTTTGTGTACATAGCCATCACACACTAGGCATGGTCAAAATGCTCACAATGAGCCCGAAATATACAAAAAAATCATATAAGCCCAAAAAAATGGAAAAAAGCAATAAAAATGCCTAATGTCCTATCGGTCCTTATGGGATCCCTCGAATGGTGCACATGACGGGTCCAGGACTCCTATTACGGCTATGGAGATGAGAACGAACTGAATGGTGTGAGTACTTGTGGTGGTGGCCACCGATCGTGGACTCGCCATTTGTGAGAGAGAATCGCCTCATCAATCTCTCGGCTACCTCATACCCAACCACCTGAGTACGAAGAGAGGTCATCACCTCTACTACTCTCTAGACAGGTGCAAACACATCAGTATGTCTACTGGCTGCTAGTGGCTGGCCTAAATCCTCAGTCAGCTCAGCTTGGGTCTTCCCTAAGGGGATCAAGCAGGGTGTCCATGCACACTGTTGAATAAAATCTCACCACTTCGCTTGCAGATTGCTACAAGAAAGAAAAGAAGAAGAAACGGTGAGTTAGAAAATTAAAAAATAAAACAAAAATAAATACCAACTAACATTTCCAACTAAAAATTCAAGAGAAGAGTATCAACATACTTGGATCTCCAGGAATCCAAGTAGGGTTAGTGGGCTGCTTACTGCTGCTCTTGGTGGTGCAGGGCCTCCCCAAAGCTAGAGGCAAGATATTTTCCTATCACATAATCATCATCTCCCTGTTTATCTCGAGGAAGTGGTCCCTTCGAGACAAAAATCTCTCGTGTGCTTGCCTCCTCCCACTTTGCTCTCAACATGTCCTGAGTGTCATGCCACTTGGGGTCACTTTCCTCCACCTCCATTTGAGATATCCCACTAGCCTCATCGCCTAACCCATCATTACCTATCCCCTCTCCAACTAACTCCTCCTCAATCTCATCTCCTGTGTACTCCTTAGAGTCAGAGTCTACATCAATGGGCTCATCCTCCTCTGCGCACTAGGAGAGGGAGTTGCCATAATCTAAAGTAAAGGTGCTCGAGGGGTACCGGTTGCCCATCGGGCATAGACCACAAGCCTAAATATAATAGACACACATGGAGTAACCACATTCCAGCCAGGATCCCATCTAGGGCCCTTCTAGGTCTCTTGAATAGTCCTGTCTACTAGTGCCACAGAGGAAGCATATCTACATAAGGGAGGAAAATTGCTGAGGAACCCGGTCAAATGGATGAATCTCAACTCTCCCTTCCCTATTAACTAATTTCCCTGTGGTAGAGAAAGCTACCACTGTGGTCACCTCCTACCCCCATAACCCTACCATATCCTAGTAGGGTGTGGAAACCATGTTTGCCATGGTCAAAGAAGCCATTGATTGGTGTGGGGTCTGAAGTACTAACATCATTGTCCACCTCGCTGCTGGATGGCCCCGAGTCTTGCACTAGTATTCCCCTCCCATAAGGGGAAATATGCTCATATACCCAACTCATAACTAGTATGGGATGGCTCAATGACTGTCCCTGTAACTGACGACCCTATATAGGTCATGATAGGTATTCCCTAAGATGTCTTCTCCCCAGGCATATATGTGGCCATGCCCCTCAATCTGTGTAATAATAGGAGCCCAACAAAGAAAGGAGAGTGTCACCTCCCTTATCCCTAATCAATCGTGAGGAAAAGATACCCATGATGGCTCTGCAAATGATGGGGATAGGAGTAGTGGAAATAGATCAAACCTTTATCCCCTTCTTCGAGCCAAATGAAACAATGACATCCCCCATGTATGTGGCCCACTGAGTCATCACAGACCTAGATCCTACTATCTCCAAGGTCAGTCTCCTCCGAGTATCGAAGCCCAAGAATGTGGTATACATCCTCCAGGGTGATAGTCCACTCACCCCTAGCACCTGACAACCGGAAAGTGTTCCGGTTTGCATCCCAATAAGAAAACAAGTCACACAGTATGTGACTAGTAGGAGTTATGTCAGGCACCTGTGCAATCATCCAAATCCCTACCCTATGGAGAATATCTGTCTCATCCTAAGTCATCTGGTCTAAAATCTCTGGGAGCCAATAAAACCCCCTCTCACAACTCCAACAGATTTAATCCTCCTTCTTTTGCATCCACCAAAACATAGACAAAGAGCAAGTCAGTAACGTATATCAAAGGATAAGCTCACCAAAAACATGAAAAAACATTAAAAATCCAAAAACATTCAAGTTAGAATGAATTTTGGTCATTCTATTCAAAACCGCAGCCACCGCTTAGGTGGCGATCTGGACCAATTTTCCAAATGCGTTTTAACCCTAGAAAACACTCAAAAACACAAAAACACCATTTTGGACAAAATAAAATACTGACCTATGGGCGCCCCCCTAGAGACTCATTTAATACAAGAAATTTTGAAAATGATCCCCCCTAAGTAAACTTTTCAATATTTTTACATTTTAGGTTTAAAAACACAAAAGTGAAAAACACCAACCTTTGACCACGTAGGTTGATCTCTCGCTTGTGGAGGCATGATAACGATTTCATAATGGTCATTTTGGTTGTACTCTCATCGAAAATGGTCACCATGGGTTGAGCTCCAAAATCACCAAATCGAATAAGTGCAAATGAATTAGAAAATGAGTTTGTTTTGATATATATATATATATATATATGTTGTTTTGATCTCATTTTGAGTGTATGCGTTCATAGGGCTAGAGCGCTTAGCACAAGTATATCTCTATGTCCCCGCACAAATGGTAAGTCCTCTTGTCATTTTGATCTAGTGTTTATTTTTTGATATTTTATCTATCTGCACTTGAGTCTTCTCTTCCTCTTGTATGTAGTGGGAGCTTGGATGATGACATTTCGACACACGAGAATGTCAAGTATAGCTTCTAACTCCACATTTTGGTAACACCATACTCAGAATCTAAATTTTACACCTCTTCATGGTTAAAAAATTATCTAAGGGGGAAATATGTACGCACCCAAATTTGCATGTGCTACATTGTTAGAAAATGGTTACAAAAGTCCCTAATGATGATTCATGTTCTTTCAAAATATTTTTGAGCTCCTAAACCCATTCGCAGTGTTTATTTGTATCCTAGAAATTCTTACTTAGCTTTGCCACACTTTTTTCCAGCTTCCCACTTCATTCTGTGCATGTTTTGGCCTTTAGTGCTTAGACCGCCGCCCTGCCTGGGCGACGGTCCTGAGTGATTTTTCTAGAATCTATCATGTTTGTTTTTGACATGTGATGCTTCACTTAACTTAACTTTTAGGATGCATTTGTGAACCAAATTGCCTAAAAATAGTCTTGATGGCTTAATTTTCCTTCCCTCTTCTATTTTTAAATAGATTTAATTAAGTTTGAACTACCTCTTCTTTCCTTGTGCATGAAGGCACATCCCAACCCAATTCTTATATATTCCATGTTTGTATTCAAGCAAATGGCCTAAGAATTTTTGTGTATCTTGCATAGTATTGCTGCCACAATCCTGCTAGGAATTGCATAGCCAAGATCAAATCTCTTGTGCTATCTCTCTTCTACTTGCATTACAACTAGACTTCCTTCAAGATACCATTATTCAAGCATCTTATTCTGCTATTTTTCTTGCATTCCCAATCACTTGGACTCATATGGACACACAAAGAAATAAAGGAACAAACCAAGGGGTCGAGATATAGATACAACTAGATTTTCTAAAGTTCTTTCCTATCCAAAGTTGGAATTACTTGTTTGTTTACTTCATTTATCAAATTGTCAATTCTAAATCATTAGTTTCAATTATATATCAAATAGAGTAGAAAAATTGTTCATCTCAATTGATCGTGCAATTACAAGTAGATCAAATCCTTAGAAAGCTTACCTTTAACATTACCAGGGAAGTTTTGGGGAACAATAGCTCTTCTAGGGTTATGATTTTTCTTAACCTCTAAGGTAGGGTTTGAAAGTTTCTTCGTTAAATTAGGTTATCTATTTTAGATTTAGATTTACATATTCACACAAGTAATTAGCTACATCGGCTAATTACTTATATTTAGTTTGTTTATTAGATTAGAAGTATTTCTTAAAAACTAGAAAAGATCAAAAACATTTACTTTTGTTAGATTAGTTTGCTTTTATTGTTTTGCTCTGATATACTATGAAAATACAAAAACATAGATTACATTTCCTTTGATAGTTATTTTTTTACCAAGATCATTTCAATTCATTTTGTATGACCACCAATGGCCCAAAACAAGAAAAGGCGTATGATTGTGATCCTTTGGTCCCACAAACCAACGATCCATAATTCTTGACCGACATTGATACATGTTTATGCTTGCAAGTTTTACACACACCTACTAGGTTGAGAAAATAGGAAAATTAAATACCCTAAACATTGCAGCTAATCAAGCCTACAATTATTGGACTGCTCCTGGCAACATGGTTTGATTACGCGCATGACCATAATGGCACCACAACCTCTAGGAGTTTTTTGTTGTGATCCCCAGGTCCCACAACCCAATGGGCCTGTTAACCAATTAGATATCGATAGTGGTTTGCATACATTGGTATTTAGGTCATCACCTTTTCCACCTGATATCATTGCAAAACTTTCATTATTGAACATAGAAATTTGATTAGGCTAATACTTTCTGGAATAGACCGAGAAAAGTGTTCATAGTCCCTGTGGTTTCATTATGCCTCTTATTCTCACTTTCATGACCTTGTCTGGAAATCTATACGAGGCACCCACAAGTCACTTTCTACATGTTCAACAACCAATGAATAGAATCTCGGCAGAGCTCGATATTGACCTGGATTCTTTGAGATGCTATTATATCAGATCGATCTGTCACACCACTTCAAATTAGGAGAGAATTCTTTGCCTTAGATTCACAGATCCCATTATTACGTTTCGAAGATATAAGGTTTCCTCATTAGCTTATCCATCATCACCACACATACACATCCATTTCTATTCTACACTAGATGTCTCGGCACGACTTTGGGAAGTTGGTGCGAAGAAGGTCACATGTTGATTTTCTTTCGTACACTCTCCTTACAAAATTAGACGATGTAATTTATTTAACACTGAACATAGTATTTAATGAGAGTGGAAAACTATCTTTAAGTTGTTTTCAATCCCCATTCTTCAAAGTATCGGCTAAGAAAATAATTTATACCTATTTTAGTTTCTCTATATTTGGATTTAAGAGGCATTGTAACTAACGTTTGGCACTTTGATGATCATCCTCATGCTCTGAAGTGAGCATGACCAGTCTACAACTCCAATTTTTTCTCTAAATCATACAAATAGTTTATTGGGAAAGGTTTGATCCTATTGGTTTTCCCATCTTCTTTACATGTAACCCCATGAATGGAGCTACAAGGAGAACTTTTATCGTTTGCTTCATCATGGAGCATGTTTGCAAGTTGATTTAAACTTTTTTCTACTTCCACAAACATCTTTGTCTCCTCCATGATGACATTTGATTTGCAAATGGGTTCCTCATCCTCAAGCACAAAGTTTGAAAGATCAAACTCATCCTCAAAAATATCATGAAGATCAAATGAATCTGACTGATTTCTTCTTTTGCATGTTCTTCTTCATGATTTTCCTCCAAAGCTGATTTGGTGAAAAGAAGTAAGGAAAGATTTGTAGTTATTGGCATTTATTGCTCCTTCTCAAGTCCAAGGGATACATTAACATAAAGAGGATCTCTATGTTGGAATATAGATGATGAGAATGCAAAACTAGTGAGTTCAATGGGTTCTTCCTCACCAATGTAATCTTCCAAATATGATAGAAATCAATCCTCTTTATTGTCAAACGTTTTGAAACACTCCCTTTGGATCTCATCTTCCTTTTGATCCCCTTTGATTCATTAGATGCAAGAAAATATTGATTATTAATATTCATTTCCAATCGAGGGCAATGAGCTCTCAATGATCTTTTTACATCTAAGCCTTTTGAAGATGAATTATTCTCCTCCTCCAACGATGTTCTTACAAATTGAGACAACTCAACAACCTTAATGAAAAAATTGGCATCATGCACACTAAATTTAGAGAAGAGATATTGCTGATCATATTATTTTTGTGTTTCTCTTTTACAAAATCAGCCTCCACCTTATGGTCATCAATCTCACCGTCAACTACAGGTTTGACCAGTTGTGAGATTTATTTGGAGTCAAAATTAAAGCTCCAATATTTTACATTTTGCATTTGGTATCCTTTGTATGGATCCTCCATGAAATACCTCTCTAAGGCTACTTGTGCATATTCCTTCCCGAATAATGAAGAAAATTCCCACTTGCCAAAAAAATTTCATTTTCTTCTTTAGAAAGTCCAGGGAAATGGGTTAACCAACTAATTGGCCATCTAGGTTGTTGGTTGGTCTGTAATTCTTCATGGTTTGAGTATGATTCTGTATGATGCTATGTAACGTAATAATTTGGGTCCATGAAGTGAGGGAAGGATTGAGCTTGTTTTGAGTATGCAAAGGTTCAAATGATGGAGGTGTAAATTTTGGATGTGGGGAAAAGGGGTGGTAGGAGGGTTCTTGAGAAAGACAGGTATGTGATATTTTGGTTGAGTAGGTACAAGTTGGAAAGAAGGAATGTAACAACTGCTTGGTAGTGGCAAAGGATTAAGCCATCGACAAGGTTCCTCAAAACTAGGCACATTAGCTTTCGTTTTTAATGAATGCAACAATATGTTCAAAGTTTCAACCATTATATTTAGAGATTTAGAGCATGAGTGCCATAGATCGAGAAACACCCTACCTTCCACTTTTCATGCAAAACTAAAAAAATATAGACTCTGTAAAGTGAAGAAACATACACAACCTATCTGTAATGAATGGAGAAGAAAGAAATTGCAATAGAACACAAGCTAGGATACATAATAGCCACAAAACACAAGTTTTATTGATTTATAATTATGCAAATTCCATTACAACAAAAGGAGGTATAAACACATTACAAAAGTCCAAATCTAAGGTATTCCACTTAAAAACACTTGTTCAACACTTGATATGATTACTTTGTAGTTTGAGAGGGTCCAACCTTTACAAATGGGGATCATCATACAATTTATAGAAGAGTGGGAGAGAGAGAGGAGGGAAAACAGAGAACACATGGTTTTTTAGTTGCAACCACTAACAATAAACATTAAAATCTCAGAAAATCATCATGGGAACCTCTACGTACCTATTCTCCCAAGAACTATTTCTTGTAGAAGAAGGAAAGAGCCTCATTCTTCATTAAATCTAGTGGTTAAACCATCTAGAATTATGTTTAATATCCATAATTGTATTGACTTTTTTTTACTTAATAGACCTTGCCAAAATCTGATTTTATTGATAACATGATGAAGAGAGAGACTAGAGATTTCCAACAAAACCAATTTTATCATATTTGGAGCTATGTGGAGGAAGATATGGCCTTTTAAAATTTTGTAGGTTGGGAGCATAGGAATGTGACACGCGGCATCATTTGATTGGCCGTGTGGATCACCTTCACCTACGTGTGCATTTTTTTCCTTTTTCATGTACCCAAATTTCATTAATTGTGGCTTCGGTCCTTTTTCGTAGTTTTTACTTTCTTGGGTGCATACCTAAAATGTTATTGAATTTTGTTGATTCCACATGTTTCAAGTCCACATAACCCATCTACATTGAGATCTCATGGAATTTTGATGTGTCCTCCCTTTCGCTGCTCCAATCGACCTTGTTTCTGTTGAACTACCTACCACATGTTTCTTTCACTTCTTGACCCTCACTGGGCCCAACACCTCTAATCCACTTACATTTATTCTGCAGACTTAAGTCCACCAGAGTGAAAATTCCCTAAATAATGGTGGAATCATGACGCATGTTCCTAGATCGTGCTTGATCTTTCACCATGTGTCTAGTTCGACTATGCTATCTTTACGATTTATTCCACCTACTGACTTTTTGACCCTTCCAACCTACCATTTTGTTGCACTAACTTGATGCCTTGATTCATTACGACTCATTTTGTAGGTTGGAGTCCATCAAATCCCAAAAGCTATGAGGAGGCCCAAAATGATGACACGTGGACCTGTGTTCCCGCATGTATTTTTAAATGTTAATGGACAATGCTTTAGAGGTGTAAAATTTGATAGGTGTTTTGAATGTCATGCGGCCTATTAAAATGACTAACCCCATTTTAAAGTATGTTATCCAAATTTTTAAGGGGTGCAAATTTTGGATAACATGTTGAAGTATAACCTTCTAAGAATTGGACACCTAGTCGAAAAATAATATAAGGTGAGATTTTAAGATGGATAATGTATAGTTTATTATATAAATGGAAGAAATAGGTAGCTTTCAAAAGTGAAGATGAAACAAAATAGGATGTTTCCTTTTATGATGTAAAGTGAGATAAAAAAACATTTAAAATGGTAATAATTGATCAACCTACTCTATAACATCTTAGGTATGGGAATTTAAATTATGATGGGTTGAATATTGTTTATAGGAAGTAAATGGTAAGAGGGATTCCCAAATTGAACAACTAGATAAAGTATGTGAGGGCTTCATATTGGGAAACAACATAGACATGTATTTGCATCCAAGTAAGTCTTTGAGAGAATGTACATCTCTTGAGATGATACATTCATACCTATGTGGTCCTATGAAGACTCCCTATTGGGCTCTGAAATATTGACTAAGTATAAAGGCACATGGGTGCACAGGACCCCAGTTATAGGATGGCACGCAAGGTAAAAGTGTGTAAGAGAAAAGGCTCAAGGAAGCATATAGCGTGTGGCACGCGAAAGGAGGTTCAGGACTTAGCCAATTCAAGAAACAAAGGTAGAACATGTGAAAAGCGTGATTGGTTGCACACGGATAACATGCCAGCCTGCAACAGGTGGCCCAAGAAAGAGCATGTCAGTAAAGGAATCTTCTAGAAGACCATCATGAGATGGAGTGGAGAGCTCAGGCCTGAGGAAACATGCTCACTGAAGGACCACATTTGACACTTGGCAATGGATCTGAGGGCACGGCAAGGTGAGTTGGCAGTGTGGGAAGGTGATAAATACAAGTGCCTATGGACCAAGAAAGGTGTGTGGAGATAGAGATAGAGACCTAAGAGGAGAAGATAGGAGAGATACACACAGAGAGAGATAACATGGGTAGAGCTCTGTAGGATTACTGTGAGTGGGGATCTGATGTATTGAGCTCAGCATTGTAATTTCTTTCTGTTTTGCATAGTTATACAAGCCTAGTGATGTGCATGACCACGTCTGCCATCTATGGCTCTTTGTAATGAACCAATGAATACAATGAGGTTACTTATTACAATTAGATATGGATATCAGTGGGTTTCATGTATATTTCATTCATATAAGTTCTCTTTATTTTCATGCTATGAATGAATGGTTGTAGCTTTCTTTCTGTTATATTATGTGTTATGGAGTCTTTTAAAACACATAGTCTGAAGAAACTACAAGGATCTGAAGGCCGTTCTGAGCCCTATAATCTTTGTATGTCTAAACTTCTTTCCTAAATACTCCTATACTAATCATTGATGAATGCTTCCCATTAAAAACTCACATAAAATAGAGATTCGGCACTGTGCGTACCTTGGGTGAGTGCTCAAACTTCTACTTGGGTGATAGGCTGGTGCACATGGGATTCCTTCCTTATAATGGGAGTAAAATTGACTACATCTTGGCTCCATTACGGGACCTCTTTTGAAGTTTTAATGGGATATAACATGCATCATGATCTATGTAAAGAGTAATGAAGGATCGGTTGACATTGAAAAATGTTAAATCGTGGTTCAAGAGCATAGAGGATGAATTTTCCCAGAGATTCAACACTGGACCTGAGTTTGATACACGTAGATGGGTAGAGGAGAATCTCTACCATGATTTGTATGATAATTTTTTCTACTACTTCCCGTAGAGTTATTTGGGTGGCTTTCAGCCTATGCATCTAGATCAAGTTGGCATTATGTATCATGGATATGGACCAAAGAAGACTACCAAAGGTTATAGGATGTAGATCGACATGGACTGTCTTTGTAGATCACTGGTGGGGAGGAGTACTAACTAGCTACACTCTGGAATATGCCATTTCCACGTATTCTTGTTTAGAGGTTGCTGAGTATGAGTTTTTATGAGAACCTAGGGGATCATTTCTACGTGCTACCCCTTTAGCTATAAAGATATTGATGGTTACCATGAGTCAGAGGTGCTCACGATGGCCGGCTAAATAAATTATTCTCGAGTGTTGGGTAAGGAAGCTTAGGTGGAGGAAGATGGCAAATGATATGATAGAAAAGGAGAGGGATGAAAGATGGCTCAAGTATGATGAAGCGCGTGAAAGGGAGATTACTAGACAACACAAAGCTGCTAGTGTGATGGATCTATGGAGACAAACGTTGTGGGAAGGAATTGAGGGTCATGCGAGAGGACGTGGATCCCTGAGCGATGCTGTCTTTACCCCATCTTGGCAAGTGCGTGAGGATACCCCTTCGGCCTCTCGTTAGAGTTTTTCACATGGAGAAAGGAGAGTTGTTGGCACATATCTGAACCCACCCAGTGATCGAGCCCTGGTGCTTGGTTTTCCCAAACTAGGAAGAAGTATTGATCCAGTTGAAACTAGTGGAAGAAACAAATCTACACCTAGGAGATACAATTTTACATTCCCTTCTTCTATGTCTGAACATATTCTAGTATTTGGAGGAGTTTTTGGACAAGGGGCAAGTGTACAAACTTTTGGTCTCACACCAGGGAGTGGGAGAGAGGATAAAGAAGCGGTGGGGGCACCATCACAAATCGTCAACACACAGTTCAGTGGGACTATGGGGGCACTTGGCATAATTCCTATAGGCCCTATTAGACCTAGTGGTCCTAGTGGATCTGGTGGCTCTGAAGGTACATGATCCGATGGACCTAGTGGATCAGGTGGAGGAAACACCGAAGGGAACCAAGGCTCTGGTTTAGGACAAGGACCCCAACCACCACCTCAAGTTTTCTTTGAAATGTCTCTGCACTTACCGGATTACAGGGGCATTGAGGATGTTGTGGAACATGTTCACATGTGTGAATTGCTATGGCACGTGAAAGGTATCACAACCCCATAACAAAAGGCTAGTCAATTTGCAACCATGTTGCAAGGACGCACGCATAGCTGGTATAGAAAGTATGAACCTCATCAAACAATGGTGGATTAAACTACCTTAAAGAATGCATTCCTGGTATAGTTCCACATTCCTGAGTTCGAGAAAAAAAGAATTAGCAATTTGAAGAAGATACAACAAGGAATGACAGAGAGTGTGTGTGAGTATGATGCGTGCTTTAAGACTCTCTTGTCTAAATTATCATATGATATACATCCTTCTCAGCATGCACAGTGGTTTGTTGGAGGATTGATCACCCCTTTTAGAAGGGCCCTATCTCATAAGACTTTCACAGACTCCGTGCGAAGCATTGGAGGCTGCCTTGTGCGCGAAGCCGTTGGTAGTATTGATACTAGTGTTATCCCATTCTTGGAGGCTCAGATTGCTGCTATGGCTAAACAGTTGGAAAATCTATCTGTGAACTTAGTCCATGAGACTCGCAGTGGTTTTGGTGCATATATTGTGAGATAGAGGGGCACGTTAAGGATAATTTCCCGAGAGGGTGGTACACGCTGTAACATTAGATTGTGAAATCTGTCATGGGGACCATGATGTCAGTAGATGTCCCTTACTATAACACATGATTAGAAATAATGTATCATATTATTGCAAGATTTACACCTCCACGACCCATGATACTAAATATTGTAGGCTCATTGATCAGATACATGAGGCCATTGATCATGGGGTGCACCAAACCAACATTGCAGTGGTTCTAAGAATGATGATCACCGTTATGAGGAGTGCACAGATGGAGGCACACAAGGAAAAGGTTTTCAAGGAGGATTCTATGGATGAGGTAACTATGGAGGAAGGAGTGAGTTCCCACGAGGGAAATGTTTCAACTGTGGATCTATAGAACATTACAAGTGTGAGTGCCTAGACTTGTTGTAGTACTCATGGTACGAAAAGAAGCATAAATATGAGAAGTTCCTGGAGTTATATGAGCATATGAATCGAAACACCGAGAAAGGAAAAAGGCACTACAATGGTCAGCATCAAGAAGGCAGACATATAATGGATGCCTCGGGTAACATGGGATGAAGGTTTAGAGCCTGTTTTGGTAACAACAAGGGTAGAAGCTGCACATATAAGAGAGATACCAAGACAGAAGAGCCTCGTTTCAAGAGAAGAGGTCATTCATGGAAAGTACCCAGACCCGCACAATGAAGGAGATATATCAGGACACCATGGATGTTATTCGAAGCTTGCAAGGGGAGATCTAGTGTCTAAAGGAGCAATCTAGGAGGGAGGAACAAGGAAGGAGGATCAAGGCACAGAAATATGACCTGGATGAGGTCAAGGAGGTGTGCAAAATGCTAAGGTAGGAGAACATCATTCCTTTTCTAGGATCCTTGTTGAGAGAGAAGGTACCACGTGTCGAGAAGAGTGCAAGAGGCAGGTCTTGCATGTAAACCTTCCCCCTCACAGCCTTGACTATGACAAGGAGATTACATTGAATGTAGTTGTGGATGGATGGCTCCTCAGCAATATACTCATTGACACTGGTGCGAGAGGTTAATGTTTTGACTTTGGATGTATGGCATCAGATGGGGAGACCTACGTTACAGCCATCTTCAAATGTGTTGTATATGGAAAACAAGACTAAGGCAATGCCCATCGGTGTCTTGAAAGATTTAAATATTACTATCTAGGAGCCAAGTTTATTGGGGACTTTGAAGTCTTGGTGCTCACCAAGGTAGACAATTTCCCAACACTACTTGGGCACCCTTGGTGTTACAAGAACAATGCGGACCTCCAGTTCAACAAAGGGTACATCAGTTTTGAGAACAAAGAGGAGTGGGTCATTATACCCCTGGTTGATGGGAAGTCAAGCACCCTACATTGAACCATTAGGAGAAGAGGTTTTGGACAAGATTTATGTGTGCTTAATCAGAGACCCGAGATGGTACACCCTATTAATGGGGTTATCCAGTTTGAGGATGCTCAGTCAGTGAGTGATACCACTAGCCTGGCATGTGATAATTGGGTGCATGGGACTTACAAATTAATGGGATGGCAAGTTGAGAGGATCGGTGACCAAGGTAACTAAGGCACGCATGGTTCGGTGCCTTGGGGGGAAAGAACTACCCAAGTACTCCAGAGGAGCCTTCCCTGAGGTCTTTCTGCAAGAGATAGAAGCTCAGTGGAAAAATGAAAAAGGAATGAAGGGAGATGCTGAGTTATGTCTTGCTCGGCATAGTAGCTCGTTGGTGGGCCACGCATCAGGAGAGCCTTTTAGAATGGCACGAGGTAATAATTTCTCTCTCTATCATATTTTCTAGAAGTAATATACCCACCATCATCAAGGAGTACCATGGGAAGGAGCCCACCTCTTTCCATATCCAAGAGTGTGAACGGGTCTGGAGAGAAGGCGTGGAAGCCTTGCCACCATCCCTCTGGGTGCACAAGTTATATTCTACACTGCAAGGTTGTGCGTGTGCATGGTACATTCATTCGGAGACACGCCACCAAATAAGGAATTGGCAAGAGCTTGCGGATAATCTTATTCAAGCCTTTGAGTATCGGAGTACCAGAGCATTGGTGTATAAGGCCTTGCAAGGTATCAAGCACCTTACAATGGGGGATAGTGCCAGAATAGAAGGTAGGATGTTGGAACTACTAGGTGAACCAGATTGGAGGTTCACTTCAAAGAGATTGAAGAAACAGAAGAATCCCAGCTTGAGCGCACATGTTTGGAAAAGGAAAAGGGAAAGTTAGTATATGTGATTAATGGAGAGGAGTCGAGAGAGTTTAAATGTTAGCCATTCTGTGGGGATGTGTGAAGTGGTGGGCAGTGTAGATGCTCACGTGTGTGTGCCTACCATGAGCCTTTAAAGACAAAGAAGGTTAACATTGGTTCAGGGGAAGAACCTAAGGAAGCTATTATTGGGGACTATTGGACGGAGAAGGAAGTATCAAAGATCATTGATATGTTGTGTGAATTCGAGGATTTATTTCCATGCGGTTACCATGAGTTAAAAGGCGTCCACCATTCCTTAGGGAGATGAGGATAAAAGTGAAGGAAGGTGTGCGCCTGGTTAGAAAAAGGCCCTACCGGATGAATCCCAACTTACACGTGAAGGTTAAGGAGGAGATAGATAAGATGATAGCTTCAAGGATCATTGAGGCAGTAGAAGAATCAGAATGGATAAGTCCGATGGTAATTAGCATTAAGAAGGATGGGCAGATTAGAATTTATGTGGACTATAGGGAATTGAATGTAGTTTGTGTCATTGATCCATTTTCGACCCCCTTCACTAAAGAGATTCTGGAAAGAGTCACTAGGCATGAAATCTATTCCTTTATGGATGGATTTTCAGGACAACTTTTGCCACCAGTGGGGAATTTTTACATATACGGTCATGCCCTTCGAGTTGAAAAATACGCCTGTTGTCTTTTCGAGCATAGTGGTGCAAGCATTCTAGGACTTCATTCATAAGTTTCTTCAGGTTTACTTGGATGATTGGACAGTATATGGTCTAGTTAAGGACCATTGTGACAACTTGAGATTAATGTTTGAAAGGTGTAGGTAGTTAAGGATATCCCTCAACATTAAGAAGTGTGTGTTTGCTACACCCTTTGGGACTTTATTGGGGCATATCATATGTAAGGAGGGCTTACTGGTAGATCCCGCTAAGGTTACAGTTATTGTGGGGTTAAGGGAACCTACTAGCCAGAGTGTAGTGCATGCAGATTCCTTGGGCATACAGGATATTACAAAAATTCATTAAGGGGTATGCCAAGATTGCTGCACCTTTAGAGGAGTTGCTTAGACACAAAAGTACCTTCCATTGGGGAAAGGCACAACAGAGGGCATTTGATACATTAAAAGATAGGCTTATTACCATGCCTATTTTGTGATTTCCCTCTTGGGACAAGCCTTTCCATGTCCATGTAGATGCCTCAGGAACCACCATTGGGGCAGTACTTGCACAACCAGGTGAGGGGATTGTTGATCATCCTCTTTGTTTCACGAGTAGAAAGTTAACACCAACAGAGTAGAATTATACCACAACCAAGCGCGAGGAATTGTCAATGATCTATGCACTTTTCAAATTTCGACAGTATCTATTGGAAACACCCTTTGTATTCTACACTCGACCACATGGCATTAAAGTATTTAGTAAACAAGCTCATTCTTCAAGGGCGCATATGTCGATGGGTGTTGTTGTTTCAAGAGTTTGAGTTCACCGTTGTAGTGAAACCCGAAAAATTAATTGTGGACCTGATCATCTGTCAAGAATTGATTCAAGAGAGGATGTACAAAGTATTGAGGAAACAATGCCAGATGCACAACTGTTTAGATTGCGGCGCACACCCTCGATTTGGAAGAGATTGCTATATTTTTAAAAGAAGGTGTGGCACCGGATGGAATGAAGGCATTGGAGAAAAATTAGTTGGCCATATGCACCATGCCCTACATGTTGATTTGTGGAGATTTATACAAATTGGGACGTGATGAATTTTTACGCAGGTGTGTGTTAGAACATGAGCACCTGGCCATAATGGAGGAAGCACATGGAGGAAGTGCGGGTGGGCATTACGCAGGTGATGCCACTGTGCACAAGATTTTAATGGTAGGTTTATGGTGGGAAACCTTGTATAGGGATTTTAGAGATTATTGTAAAGCATGTGACCATTGTCAATGCATTGGCAGACTAGGAAGGAGAGATGAAATGCCTTTGCATCCTATTCCTAACGTGGAGCCTTTTGAAAAATGGGTGATAGATTTTGTAGGACCTATTACACTAGAAACACGTAGGAATAGGTCATGTTATGTCATCAATTGCATAGATTATATCACAAGGTGGGTGGAAGCAGCCCCAACTAAAGATTGCACAGTAGCAGATGATGGTAAGGTTCTTATGGGAGAACATTATCACAAGGTATGTATGCCCTTTAATTTTGACCATTGATGATATGGGTACACATTTTCTAAATAAGACCGTGAGTAACATATTATCCGAGTTCATGGTAGCTCATCATAAGACTACGCCCTACCACCCTCAAGCAAATGGAACCATGGAAGCATTCAACAAAATACTAAGTCATACCTTGACCAAGATCTATGATGTTGGAAGACAGGATTGGGATGACAAGGTATTAGCAGTTTTATGGGCTTACAGGACTACATATAAAAGACTAAATAAATCCACACCTTTTCAATTGGTGTTTGGCATGGAAGCTATTTTTTTGGTTGAATTTATGTTACCTTCTCTATGAATAACACATGTAAGAGGATTAGCCGATGAACAAGCATTGGAAGAAAGAATTGATGAACTAATGAAACTAGATGAAAGACGATCACTTGCCCATTGGAGCCAAATAGTGGAAAAGGCAAAGCAAAAGGCTTGGCATGATCGCCATATTAGAAATAAGAAGTTTGAGGTTGGGTAGATGGTGTTATTGTATGATTCTAAATTTTTGCGCCATCCTGGGAAGTTAAAAGTCCATTGGTTAGGTCCCTACACAATCTTGTACATCCTGACTCGAGCACGTGCCAATTATAAGCGCTGGATGGAATGAAGTTTCCTAGACACTTCAATGGTAGTAGGCTGAAGCCCTACTATAAATAAGTCTTCTTGGTGTTTGTAAATAAGGTAGTTTTGCCAGTTAATCTAGAATTTTCCCTTACGCATTTTCTTTTCCTTGTGTTTCCCTTTCGCGTTGTTTTTTTTTTTTTTTTACGCCTCGGTGCAATAACCTTATTGCTATTTTTGGAGAATTTATGAGTGCATAGAGGACCGCGCATCGTTTAAGTGTGGGGTGGAGAAAAGTGAAGAAGCGCATGATTAAAAGTACCAAGGAAGTTGTGTTGAAGAGCCTTGTTGAGTAGCCCGGTTAAAAGAGAGATGAAGAGAAAAGATAGAATGGTTGGTGCCAGGGTAAAGCTACTCATAGATCCCATGTACAAAGGAAAATGAAGCACATTTAAAGCAACACGAGGTAGGAAAAAGAAAGAATCTGGACAGAAGAAGTGCCTTCGGCATGGGCTGAGTGCACGTAAGAGTCTCTTGTCAGGTTGGTTTGGAGGATTCTTCGCGTAGGAAGGGTGCGTGAGTAAAGGCACTGAAGATGGGTTTTGTTTTAAAAATATGCATTAAATGAACAAAGTATGAGGTAGGTAAAGTAGCATTTAATGACCAGAAAAAGGAAAAACTATAAATAGAGGGTCGGGAACTCTCATTTTACTTTGCGAAAATGAAGAGTTGGAGATATAAGCGAAAGATATAAGCTAGGACTTTTTCAGATTCGATTAGAGAGAAGATCTGTGTGATCAAACAAGTAAAGAGCCAATTTGAGATTGTGAACCAAAAGGAAGGAATTACACGGGCTTGGAATGAAGTGAAAAGATGTTTTGTGAAGAATTTATCGAAGTTAGGGTTCGGAAAACTAGGGCATGGGTTTAGGGATTTATATCACGAATCTGAGATCGAAGGTTGGGAGAAGGAAAGAAGAGTAATAAGGAGAGGATTGGAGTAATACAATTACCTCGACCATGGCACTGAAGAAAGGGAAGGGAAAAGTAAAGGCTAAACAACCAGAGTCCGAGGTGGAAACAAACGAAGAATGGTATGCAGAAATGTAGTACCCTGACGGAGTGATGATGGGAAAGGAATGGGAATCCCATTTGAGGAACATACTACCAGTCAGTGACTATAATCACCGTACCAGCACTATAGAGAAAGAAATGACATTAGAACTGGTATGCCCAACCAACAAGTGAACACCTGAAGGGTTTCCTATCTACAATGATGACGTGAAGGTCAAGTTGGTGAAGGCAGGGTTGTTGCAACTCTACGAGTTGCCTTATTTTGGGAAGCCAGATCGCTTGTACTAGTGGTTGATGTCTCGGGTGCACGAGGACTACTTCCACTTTGCTAGGCGTAAGATGTGTATAACTCCCCAATTGATTGCATAGTTTACATGCCTCATATGCGAGGGAGATAGCCTAGAAGATGACCTTGGTGACAAGGAAGCTATTCAGGAGACCATCATAGAGTATGCTTGCAAGAAAGGGTCATGGTATTATGACATCTCAGACATCAAGGACCCAGTTATGAAGATGGCCACACACCTAGTAACAAAACTAAATGGCCAAGAAAGGTGGACGCAAGTCAACAAGCCATGGTTGCATGTCTGTAGGAAGATCGCAGAGGGGACTATTTATAACTTGTCCACATACATTGCCAAGGAAATTGTAAAGTGTGCAAAGGAAGGGGACATGATCCTCTTTGGCAATGTCTTGCTCACCATAGTATTTGTAGAAGTTAGAGTGTTGGATGCACCAGATAAGTTTGTGTGGGAGTACCAGTTGAAGACCCTTCACCCGTGAAGAGGTTTGAAAAGTATGCATGTGATACAATGACGGCTCCCCACAAAGTGCAGCTCAAAAAATGGTATACGCACTTGAGAAATGCATTCGGGGTGGAGTGGAGGATCCCGAACAACTCCTAGTAGCCACACAAGGAGAAGCTGAGTTCATGGTGTACCAACACTTTTGCTTGGGTAGGTTCAAACTTGTTGATGAATCATGGAGCCCTTGGTGTAAGCTCCCTTTCGCGTTCACTACCCAGTACTTCCAAGCGGGAGTGAATAGATTTAAAGAGTCAAAAAAGCTAAGGCTAGAGCTAGGTAAATTGGACCAGGAACACAGGGATATGAGGAAGAAACTGAACTATCCCGGAGGTAAGTGCACGTATGTGGAAAATTACATGTCACACGAGATCCACATGACTAGACCAATAACACTTCCTATTGCTGGAGGATCCACGACGTGCGTATACATGTGCATAAGGCTGAAATTCAAAAATGGCACGTACTTGGTGGATGAGATATCCATACCTGAAGACCCCCTGGGAATGAAGAAGCCAATGTCTAAGAAGAGGGGTAGAGGAGAGGAAGGAGCACCAAGTGTACCAACTACTTAGATAGTGAGCATGCCTTCTACGAGCGCCAAGCCAAGCACCTATGTTCAGAGGAAGAAGTCCCCAGTAAAGGAGAAGATGCCAGAAGTAGAGGCACCCAAACAACCCACCACCTTAGAGGAGTCCCAAGAGGAAGAAGAGAAGGAAAAATCTCCTGACTGAAGCAACCTCTTGGGAAGAAGTAGAAGGTAGATGAAGAAGCTGACTTAGAGGCAACCGACAACATGGAGAGATATCTGGGAGAAGGAGAGGATGAGAGTGAAGAGGGTGGCGACGAGGAGAAAGAGCTAGAAAAATACAAGGAACCTTTGGAACCTCGCATAGTTAGTGTCTATGACTTGGAGGAGGAGAGTGGAGAAGAGAAGCAAGAGTTCATATTCACGCGGTGGAAAGGCACACAAGGAGGTGAGGGCACCAAAGATACAAGGGTAGAAGAGAAGGAATCGAGGGACAGAGAGCCACATATTTTACCAAGGAGCTAGATAACCAAAGTGGCAGAGTGAGAAGTGAAGAAGATGCTCGAGATCCTTGTAGACCAGGAATTAGAGTAGAGTGTAGACATAGTGCTAAAGGAAGGAAGGGAAGAGAGCAGTGAAAAGGGACATGACAACCTAGGAGGCCCCGCTCTGATAGTCAACTTCCCCAAAGGCGCGTGCTTGGGTAGAAGACCTCTGGATGCAGAATAGAGGTAGATGATGGGCTACGTGGATGACTCAAGGAAGGTGTTACGCGCACGATTCTAGAGCATGGTACCCACTGAAAGACTTATAGCCATGGGATCATTTGAGAAGGAGGGTGCATACCCCAGGACCAAGAAGATGCTTTCTTGGGCATTTGAATCCCATGTCGACGAGCTAGACTTTGAAGTCTACCAGAAGGTGCTTATCACACTGCCAGAGTCTAAGGGAGACAACCCCTTAGTAAATTCCTAGGATCTCATAGACGAGCAAGTATGTAATTCTCTAAACAAGGTCGTGATGGAAACAGAGGCAAGACTATTCACGCAGGAACGATATCATAAGGGCTTTAGAGGAAAAGCTAGCCAAGAAGAAGGAAGATTTGGTGAAGGTGGCCAGAAACTTAAAACAGGAGGAATTAATTAGCGCATAACTAAGGCGCGAGCTTAAGGAGGAAAAGACAAAGGCGTAGGAGGTCTACAAGAAAGTAGACTCGATAAAGAGTGCCATCATCTTGAAACACCCAGATCTAACACCTATCCCCCAGAGGTATGCATCGATGTTGGAATGCCTAGAATAATTAACACGCATCCTCACCATGGAGAGGTGACCCTTGGCATTAGAATCTGTGGAGGAAGTAGCCATGCACCTGAAGGAGGAGGACTGGTTAAAGGTGATAGCACTATTTTCTTAGTATAGCAAGGTGCTCATAGAGGTAAAGGTTGCTTCCCAATCTACTAAGGCCACATATGACACATGCGCGGATAGAGATAAGGTGGCAAGCTCCTTGGTTGCCACACTCGAAGTAGAGCTGAAAGAGTTCCAGGAGAAGAATAAAGGAAATAGGGTGGAGCGGGATAGAGTCTTGGCAGAAGTAGAAAGAATATATGAGGAGATTAAGGCACTAAGGGGCTCAACCAAGACATAACTAAAGGAACTATATCCTCAAATTACCAGAGAATGGACAAGCTCACAGACCTGGGTAAAGATATGGAACAAATTGTGGACACTTTGGGCACCCAGGGAGCTAGCCTAAGTTTTGATGAGGTAAACCTCTTGGTTGGTGACCTCTGTCAGAAGGCGCAGAGTGAGGTCGATACATGGAATAAGTTGGAGGCTAGTCTTGCGGAAGGACTTCCCTAGCCTTTTGGTTTAGTGTTCCCCCATTCTTCATTCTTTCCCCTATTCTTTCATTCCTTATTCATCTTTGTAATATTTATCTACGTCTTGGTTCCAATTGAACCAACTTGCACCTTGGTCAAGTAGAATGTTTCCGAGGGCAGAGAACAGGCGTAGTGTGGGGTGATGTTGGGCTCCTGAAATATTGACTAAGTATAAAGGCGCATGGGTGCGCGAGACCCTAGTTATAGGATGGTGCACAAGGAAAAAGGCTCAAGGAAGCATATAGTGTGTGGCACATGAAAGGAGGTTTAGGACTTAGCTAATTCAAGCAACAACGTCAGAACAAGTGAAAAGCGTGATTGATTATGCGTAGATAACATGCTAGCCTGGCAACAGGTGGCCCAGGAAAGAGCATGCCAACAAATGAATCTTCTAGAAGACCATCATGAGATGAAGTGTAGAGCTCAGGCTTGAGGAAACATGCTCACTGAAGGACCACATTCGACACTTGGTGATAGATCTGAGGCGCGGAAAGGCAAGTTGGCAGCGAGAAGGTGATAAATAAAAGTGCCTACGGACCAAGAAAGGTGTGCAAAGATAGAGATAGAGACCTAAGAGGAGAAGATAGGAGAGATATAATGAGTAGAGCTTTGCAGGATTACTACGAGTGGGGCTCTGATGTATTGAGCTCAGCATTGTAATTTCTTTTCTGTTTTTCATAGTTATACAAGCCTAGTGATGTGCATGATTACAATCTGCCATCTATGGCTCTTTGTAATGAACCGATGAATACAATGAGGTTACTTATTACAATTAGATATGGATATTAGTGGGTTTCATGTATATTTTATTCACGAAGTTCTCTTTCTTTTCTTACTATGAATGAATGGTTGTAGCTTTCTTTCTGTTACATTATGTGTTATGGAGTCTTTTAGAACACATAGTCTGAAGAAACTACAAGGATCTGAAGGTCGTCCTGAGCCCTGTAATATTTGTATGTCTAAACTTATTTCCTGAATACTCCTATACTAATCATTGATGAATGCTTCCCACTAAAAAACTCACATAAAAGAGAGACTCAGCACTCGCGCATGCCTCGGGTGAGCTAGAGCTTCTGCAGGGTGATAGGCCGGCACGCATGGGATTCCTTCCTCTTATAATGGGAGTAAAATTGACTACACTCCCTCCTTATATAAGAATGAATATTTTATTACATTCATAGATGAATTCAACAAAAGGACATGTGTGTATTTTTTTAAAAACAAAGAAGAGGAATTTGAATTATTCAATAAATTCAAGGACATGGTTGAGAAGCAAAATGATCATCACATAAAAACTTTGAGAATAGATAGAGGGGTAAAATACATACAATTTTTAGATTTTTGCAAGGAACATGAGATTAAGAAGCAATTTATAGTGAGGTATAAACTATAGCAAAATGATGTAGGTGAGAGGAAAAATTGAACCATTTAAGAGATGGAAAGTGTTAGGAAATCAATGTTTACTATGTCATAATTATGTTAGGTTGTTATACATTGTTATAAAAATATATACAACATGTTTATTGTTAGGCATATTGTTAGTATGGTTATAGGGAGTTCCTATATTTTAGAAACTATAATCTCTTATAAATTTGTATATATGTAATGTAGTTTTTGAATGAGCTTATGAATATCATTCATATTTTTTTGTGTTCTCTCTACAAATCTACTTGTACCATTTCATCTAATATCAGATCAGGTATGACCATGGCCTTTGGATGCATATGATCCTGTAGATGAATTCAAACTATGCAGCACATCTACATAACTAATAGTTTCCTACACATGCGTTGATCTACTCGTGCCTTTGGAGGAAGTGTGTTAGATAATTGAATACATGGGCATAATTGTTGATCAAAGATAGATGCACTATATTTGAGACCGATTTATTTTTACAGGAGGTTTAATTGATCTGCAACTATGATGATTCATTTCCATCTAGGTCCTCTGAATACTTTGGTAGATTCTTTTACTATCCATGCATTTAATTCTTCCCACTTGCTCACGTGGTAATCGGTTTTCATTTTTCAAATCAAATAGACCCTTTTGGTGTTTCTATGCAAATAATTTTCTAGCAGAATTTGAGAGTAGGTTAAGGGAGAGGAGCCAGTAGTTGTGCACCCAAGTTGAGGGGTGTACAACACACATATAAATACATCAAATTTTGAAAAAAATACCCTTTAATAGATTTTTTTTTCTTAATCTAAATACTTTTTTGAGCATTTTTATTTTATGGAAAGTGGTTTTTAAATGGATTTAAATCAAGTAGTTTTCCATACAAAGGAAAAAAGGGTGGACCATTAGTAGGGCATTATGTCATGCATTTTTTTCCACTTATGTGGCATCATGTGATTGGGTGATTCTTTGATGTGATTTGATGTGACACATTTTATTAGCTACTTTTTTTTCAAATGTTGAATGACAAATGTACATGTACTAGTCACTCACTTCACAAATACCCTCACCATTATTGGTCCATGCTCCACTATTGGCTCCTCTCCCTTAATGTATATTTGTTTTTCTCCTCTTAATTTTATCAAAAATTTCAGGCCTCCAACAGCCCACGTGGTCATCGAAATATTGGAAAGTCCGATGGCGCCACCACAAGGTTCCACAACAAAATCAAATTCTTCCTAATTTGCACTAATCAAGATCAAATTCATTGTCTTCTCTACATGTGACTATAAAACCATCTCACATGCAAGTCATGTCATCATATTGATCTGTTTTGTCTTAAGTTATTGTGTTTTTGCATATTAAGTCTTGACATGATCCATATGTGTCATTTAGTTATTTTAGAGGTAAGAAGGATTTTATAAAATAAAAATTGAGTCATAGTAAAAGCCCAAAAATAAATTAAAAATTGCCTTACTTTTCAATAATTGGACACATTTTTGCTTGTACATGACATCCATCTTATGGGGGTGAATTGTTCAAAGAACCTAAAAGCCAAATCAAGATGAGTTAGCAATGTTTCTTTGGAGGTCATAGGAAACAAAGGATGGAGGGGGTCAACACCTCTCATCAATCACTAACAACAGGGCCGCATTTTGGTATGGTGGCATCTCTTTTTTAATTTGATTTGATTTTCTTTTTTGTGCTCCTAGTTGTGTGAATAAATGGAAATTTCACATTGTGGGGAAACATTACACCAATGTTCCACACCTAAAATGGATAAAGTCAAGGGCAGCTTCCAGTGGCAATTTCCTATGTTGTTTGAGATTGAGTGGTAGTGATCGACAACAATGGATACAATTAAGAACATTGTGATTCTTATAGAATGTGATGTGAATTTTTTTCTAGATTTCAGTTGTTTTCTTCGAGTGGTGTGTGGTTTCATTCCCTTGCTATGATTAAAACATGGAGGATGTACATTTTGGAATCGAGAATAATTATATAAAAGGAAGCTAAACTGGAGTGATCCTTTGATTGCTGATATTCTTCTACTTTCATACTTCTAACATCAATCTACTGGTGAAAATCCATTCATTGGAAGTGAAAGAGAGAACTGTTGAGTTCACGTATGTAGGTGAATTAGTGGAAGTGTGATCATCTAGTATGGGATTCACTATGGTGAAGCAGATTGGTCATTTACAACAAGATCCAAGTCAAAGATGAAGACCTAAAAGTATGCGGAGGCATACGATTGACTTCCATTTTTTCGATGTTCTTCTTCCTATGTAAACACTAAGGGGGGGGGGGATGTTAGGAAATTAGTGTTTACTATGTTGTAATTATTTTAGGTTGTTATACATTGTTATAACAATATATACAACATGTTTATTGTTAGGAATATTCTTAGTGTGGTTAGAGGGAGTTCTTATATTTTAGGAACTGTAATATCCTATAAATTTATATATCTCGTAGTGTAGTTTTTGAGCGAGCTTATTGAATATCATTCATATTTTGTTGTGTTCTCTCTACAAATCTACTTGTACCATTTCAGAAATAAACATGATTAAAGCCAAAGGATTTTTAGAGGAGTATTAGGATTTGGAACATTAGTCTATTTTTTTAATATATGTCTTACTAAGAGTTTTTTAACATGATACATCAAGAGGCATGGATTCAAAGGAAACCAAGTGTTGAGAACTTAATTTTTTTATGTGTGGAATACACACATGTGCCCAAGAAAAGAAGATCAAAGTGGGATAACAAAGGAGAAAAATGCATTTTTATTGAGTATAGTGAACAATCTAAAGCTTATAGATTTTACAATCCAATCACAAAGGATCTAATAATCATCCGAGTTGTTCAATTCATATAGAATGCACCTTGGGGAGATGTAAAAGAAGTATATCAGTCATAAAAAAGATAAGTAGACATTTTATTGAAGCTAAAACAATAGATGGTATAGTCAATAATGCACCGAGTTGGAGCCCTATCTCACAAAGGGGTGAATCATCAAGTGGTAGCAGCCACCAAGGTACACAAAGAGTATCCCATGAGGAAACTTCATCATCTTCTGACTTAAATTAACACAAAATGATAACAAGGAGTGTACAAGAGATCTATGAGAAATCAAGGTATGATGAAAATGAAGATGAAACAATCAATTTTTCTCTATATTCGAGATGATGATCCTATTTGTTTTGAGGAAACAATTAAAGAAAAAAAAGTGGCATGAAACAACGGATGAAGAAATGCATGCAATATAAAATAATAAAACATGGGAATATTTTACCTTCTATTAGGAAAATAAGTAATTGGAGTCAAGTGGATTTAAAAAACCAAAACCAATCCCAAATGAAAATTTGAGATACATAAGGAAAGACTAGTTGTCAAAGGATATAAGAAAATGCCTAGATGTTATTATAATGAGACCGTTTCTCTAGTAGCAAGGCTAGATATTGTTATAAAAATTATTGAAATGATTTATCAACGTAAGTGGAAGTTAAATAAAAAGTATGAGAAGTTACCTTTCTTGAATGCCTTGTTAGAAGAAGAAGTGTGTGTGGGGATGAGACACTGTTATGAGATTCCAAGGAATAATAACAAGGTGTATAAGCTCAAGAAATTGTTGTATGGAATCATAAAATCACCAAGAGAATGTTATAACCATATAGACTCTTATTTGATAAGAAATGACTTTAGAAAAAGTGACATCGAACCCAAACTCTGCATTAAAGTAAACAAAGAAGGTGATATTTTGATTGTAGTCATATATGTAGATGATCTAATCTTTACTAGAAATGTAAACAAGTCCATAGAAGAATTCAAATCAGCCATGAAGGAGTTTGAGATGACTTATTTAGGTTTGTTGAGGTAATTTAACAATATTAAAGTCAAACAAATGGAACATGGAATTTTTGTATCACAAGCTAAGTATGCAAGGGATATTTTGGAGATATTTAGAATGTTGGACAACAAACCAACATCTACATGAACTAAAACAAGTTTAAAATTACACAAGGAAGATTTGAAAAAAATGTGGATCACACACGATATACAATATTATTAGGGATATTGATGTACTTGATTGTAACTATATCGAACATCATGTATGTAATTATCCTGATTTCTAGGTTCATGGAGAATCCAAAACAAACACGTTGACAAGAAGGTAAAATAATTTTAAGGCATATTGATGATATATTAAATTATTGAATTTTGTATGCTATTGTAAATGATTTTAAGTTGGTTGGATATACAAATAGTCATCAAGAAGTTATTATTGATGATATAAAGAGAACATATGGATATGTGTTTCATATCGAGTCAGGATCCATTCCATAGGCTTCAAAGAAACAATCAATTGTTTCACTTTCCATAGTTGAAGATGAGTATATAGAAGAAAAATCAACTACATTTCAGGCTATATATATTAGAATAATCATATCAAATTTTCATGAATGACAATATGAAGCATCTACTATTTTTGTGATAACTTATCTTCCATTGCCTTGTTAAAGAATCCTATTTTCTTGATGAAGAAATAATATTGCAATGAGGTATCATTTCATTCTAGAATTATTTCAAAAATATGATATATAACTTCAATTTTCAAGTCAAATAAACAACTTGTTGACATATTTACCAAGCCTTTGTCAAAGAATAGCTTTGAAAATTTGGGAGGAAATCTTGGAGTCATTAATATAGTATAAGCTAGCTCCAGAGATCATTTGTCTAGCTCATCCTACCACTAGCTCGAGAGATCCTAAAGCTAGCTTCAAGATCCTTCAACTTGCATTGAATATCCTTCAGCCAACTCTAGAGATCCTTGGGAAGCTTTGGAGATCCTTCAAAGCATGCTCAGGAGATCTTGCATCTTGCTCCAGGAGATCCCGTATCTAGTTCCAAAGATCCTACATCTAGCTACCGAGATGCTACAATTAGCTCCAAAGATCTACAATCAATTTTTGAAGTGAATGTAATTTTTTTTTGTAAAGTCACTTGATGCATAAGGTGGTTTTATATGAGTTTGTAGAGGCTCAAGATTAAGGGGGAGTGTTAAATATTATAATCTTGACTGTATCATCTTAAAATATGAATTCAATTTCTTTTTGAAATTTTCCTCTCTTCCACAAAATATTCCTTCTGAAATTTAATATTTTTGTTTGGGAAATCATTTTGAATTCTCTCTTAGGAGGGAAATTTAATTAATTATAAAAAGTTGTTTTTCTTTTTTAGTGCAAGCACAATGAAAAGACGAGTGCAAGGAAGAACAAACTAGTTGTAGAACATTCCATACTTAGGAATAAAACAACCCAATTTTCATTGCAGAAACATACAAAGCATAAAAACCATAAGAATATTCCAATTTTTCTTTATAGGAATAAGAGAAAAAGATTCAATAATATAAAAAACAAAACAAAAAAACAACTCAAGAAATTTATGTATTGAATTGTGAATTAGTATAATCATTTTCATTTTATTTGCATCTTTTTCCAATAATGGACATGAGATGAAAGGAGGAAATGATTTTCTCATAGATATCACATTAAGGATACCTTTAAATTTCAACCTACCACTACTTCATAGGATACAAAACAAAAAATCACAATTTGCATAAGAAATGAGCTCCTACCGAGCTAAAAAGGTAACTCCATGCTTTGAGATAAACATTCAAATTTCTTGAAACTATTCCAAAAAGAAACAAAACCTGAGATGAGATGGAATTTTTTTGTTGGGAACTAAGCACAAATTAGGGAGGAACATGGGAGATAACACAATTTATTATGTATTATCTCAAATACTGCACCCAATTTCCTTGAAGACTAACAAGGTGACACGAGCCTCCATATGGTCAAATTCACCTTAAGGTCAACTTCTACCAGGATAGAAATTGTGAGAGAAGACCTCCGTATGAGAAATAAGATAATTTATGGGAGTTGAACCATTACTTGTGCACCCTAGTTTGGTATCCAAGTGGCGCATAAATGTTGCCACATCAACATTCGAAAAAAAAGTCACAGTTGAATAAACTATATTTAATAAGAATTTTTGTTTCATGTATTTAATTGAGAGGAAATTCACATTTTAAAATGATTTAAAATAGAAAATTCTAAATATATTGTGACAAGAAGTTAGACCCAAACATGTGCATTATGTATCTCAAAGTTGTTAAAATTGTAAATATGATGTGTCACTATGTGAATGGATAATTTACGCTATTGTTTCCCCTACAAGTTATACAATAATATGTGAATTGTACAACTAATTTTCATTTGATTTTTTTCAAGTATTGGGAATTTCATCCTCATATAATATCACAAGTATGAACCTTCCCTCAACTATTGGGTCATCTCCTACATTTAGACTAACATGATTCGATATGTGTATTTAATATAGTATCTATTAACATTTTATTTATTATTATTTACTATTAAAATTTATAAATTTTTCATGTCATCCTTATAAATATTCTATTCCTTCTCCAATTTATTCCAAACCATATCCAACACCAAAAGTTCCAAACCTTTTCATTTGGAAAAGATAGTTTTCTTGGTTGATTTTTTTAAGTGGAAAGAGAAAGTATTCTAATAGTGGTATAAAGAAGTAATGTAGGGTTGATTGAATCGTAAACGTAACCTAAAATCCAAATCGGGGTGGTTAGCAAGGAAATTATAATTTTTAACTTATTTAACCCTGTCTCATAAAGTGGTATAAAATTTCTTGGAATAAACATGAGAGATGCTCAAAATGGGTATGAACTCGGTCAAGTAACTTGAAAACATAAAACCACATGAAACATTAATAAGGGTGTTTGTCAATAAACCAAGGGAATGTTTGGTACTGATATTATCAAAAGTTTGAGGTTAAATGACTTAGTCATTAACATCTCAACTAACAAGGAAACCTGATTACGATGATTACTTGGATGTTGTAATGACACCTTGAGAGCACAAAGAGGATGCAAGAAAATATAGCAATACAATTAAAGAAGGGAACTACATGAAGTGTCACAATTTGCACTAAAATATGAAGTCAATAAGATAATATTTTTGAGATCGTACAAACTATATTGACAAGTTTCCAAGACCGCACAAATATTCATGGCCAAAGACTATTAACTACAAATTACTTTTCCAAAATTGATTTCCTACTTCCACTCTTTCACTTTATGTCCTTATTTTTCTTAGTTAGAATCATATCTAAACATTTATTTGAATATATAAATCTAAAATATTAATTGTTTTGGTTCGATGATATGTGTTAGATAAATATAATAATTTATAAAATCCATAAAATTAAAACAAAGATATCGATAAACAAAAAAACCATAAAAGAAATTATTACAACATGAGCTCCACAATATAACCTTAGCTAGTAAATGAGAAGTACTTCAGTGTTTTCAAAGTTCAAATGATCTTAACCAATTTTTTATTTGTAGATGCTATAAATTTAAACTTTAGAAAAATTCATGCATTTGACAACTTTCAACAATTAGAAATGCAAAAGGTAGAAATGGGTAATTGGGTCCATCCAATTAAAAGAAGGATGCAAAGAAAAATGCTATAATCAAACACACAACCATGATAATATGGGACATGAAAATTAACATGGATTAAGAGGATAACTTTGTGATGATGCTCATTGTTGGCTCAACATTTAATCAAACTAGTTAATATCATTATAACCAGGGAAATGTCTGAAGGAAATATGTAATAAGGTACTTTTGGTAAATTAACAATTTCTTGGTAATATTACTTTGTTTGGGGTTTTCCTAATTTTAAGCTGCTAAAACTGAGATCTAACGCTATGCTTATAATAAATATTGCACAAACCATTTTAATTGAATGAAAATAATTAACTTGCAAAATTTAAATACTCACACCACTTGAAGGAAATTGAAATTCTTGAAAACTAAACTCACAAGGATTTTAAAGGAAAGCACACTTACTGAAATCAAGTTGAAGGATTGAAAGTAAAATAAAAGAAATTTTTTCGAAAGGAAATTTTACACAACTCGAATAGAGAAAGTTACTAAAAATAATAGATGTAAAGAAATTGTGATTGACTATATGAGTTGAACTACTATATATTTACTATCATGGAAGAGTGAATGAATAGTGATAATATTTATAAGAAGTAATGGACAAATGCATAGATAAAAATGGATAATTCAATAAAAATATCCAATACAAAAATACCAATTTTTTGGGTCTCTGGATGAGTGGGCTCTTGCTCTCCCATTGATCATAATGAAAATTGCACACTAATTCACCAAAGCTGCACTTTTTATTGATTTAAAAGGTTTAGATGAAAATTACAATAGGATAGATTCCTTTCTATCTCAATTATCACAGGTATGAGGGAAAATTATATAATCCATATTCCTCAATCTGAATCCTATAAAACTAAAATAAGAATCCTTATTTAGATAGTAGGAAGAGAGATTCTAAATCATCTCCATATTTTAGGATGAAATAATGGAGAGGATTAAGGAAATCGATTGAAAAAAATATTACATGATTTATTCTACAATTGGAATTTACCTATTCGCATGTACCGATATGCATTGGATGTGTGATACGGGATGGAAAAACTCCATATTTTCTAGTTTTGTCACTTAGCTAGAAAGGTTCTCAAGCCTAGGGTAAAAAATATGCAACATCCAAAAAGACTTTGAAGCGAGATGAGATACTCGAAGTGAGATGAGACATAACATTCGAAGTGAGCTAAGACAATCCAAAGTGAGATGAGATAATTCAAAGTGAGCTAAGATACTCCAAAGCAAGCTAATACACTCCAAAAAGAACTACCGTTTTTGACTTTTATGCCCAAAAATCTGCATCCCGATCAAAATTATTCTTTCTTCAATCATACATACAAAACTAAGTGATTTTTAAGGATTTTAGTTATATGTTTAGGATATAGAAAATTTACGTACTAATCTAAAAATGCATGCAATATCTAATTTAAATTAAGAAAAATTTATAAAATGTATTCAAATTCAAACAAGGGGAAATACAAATGATGTCATTATTTATTCAATTAATGGGCTCATCATTCTCCTCCACACTTACTTATTTTCAAGTAATCTTACAATTTATTTTTCAAAATCTAGGTCAACGATCTTGTCCTAAAAATATTTACTAAATTTGAAAAACCTTTTATGAAATTCCCATGTTTTTTTCTTTGACACACAGAATCCTTCATTTTCTTCAACTTGTTTGTGCACTGTCTCAAATGCTTCAATATTTTACAATGCTGATTCTTTCTATGAAGGCATGCATAAAAGAATAAGTGGTAGTCTAAACCACATTCTAATCCATTTACATCCTTGTGTTTGAAAAATTCTTGGGATCATGCCTATAGTTGTCATTGCTCTCCTCATTAACCATCTCATATTTGTAGGAGAAATTACCTCTCTTCTTTTTAAAGAAATGTTTAGAGTATCCCATATATTTTCACAAGAAGTCAATGATTTTGCAAACTCTGTTTGTGGAGAGAATTTTTGAACACTTGCAATGATTTTTTTTAGTTGTGCAATGCGATGCTCCTAAATTTTGGGTTGATGAGAAAGAGCCCTAAATGTTTTTATTTTTCCATCTAGTTTGGGATATTAACGCCTCATGCATAGACCCTCTATCTTCACTTTCTTTAAATACTCATTGGTCCTTTGATACCATTCTATTTGATTTTTTATGGTAGAAGAGAAATATGAAAATTGGGACTATCCAACATAGAGATAAATAAGAAATATTGACATGTGACCTAACAAGAGATTACATAGGTGAAACTCACACATGAGATTTTGATGATTAGGGAACTTTTTGTAAAGGCCTCCAAAAAGTCAATTTCCTTATTTATTTCAAATGAAAAATCACATGTTATTCTTGATAACTTCCATCTATAAAATTGGTCTTGTAGGAAGGTACTATATACTTGAGGATGGTCTTCTACAAGCAAGTAAATGTTCCCCTAATGCATAAGTAGTATGTAGGATTTTTTTCTCTTTTCCTTATCTTTTTGTATTTCTTATTTTTCTTTTCTCACTTCTTCCAACTATTTTTTCAATTACTTATTATGAATATTTAATTTTTATAAATTATTACAAATCATATCCTAGACATTTCTGACTTCCTCTATATTTAAAGAAGCACGGACTTCTTGATTAAATTTTATTTTAGTGATAGAAAGATATATTTCTTCTTTTTCCTTGCATTACATCTTAAGTTCCTCAATTTGTACTTGTAAAGAAGATATAAGGGTTTCTTTTGTTTGTACCTTTATCTTCAAAAATCCAATTCCTCTTGTTGTTGCTTGATTTCTTCTTTCTTAGAGAGGATTGCATGTTGTATTTGTTCTTCCTCCATACCTTGACCTGTTGAAATAGGGGACATGGGTTTCTCTTCTATCAATAGAGATTTTCCTTTTTCCATTTCTTTATCAAAATAATAAGGTTATGCCATAGGTTTAGTGACCTCATATTAAGTAAAATAATGAATTTATTCGGTCTAGCTTGTTCTTGTTCCTCAAAATCTCTTATGGCTAAATTTATGCTACCCAAAATATTTGAGGCCTCTTTAAGGTCTTCATCTTCCTGAAGAATTAATTTTCTCTTTCTTCTTAGAGGAGAAGTGGAATATTCCTCCCCTAGATTTCTTAATATACTTGTTCTCGTGGAAATTGGTCTAGCTAATGTGGTGGAAAATGTCCGACCCTGTTCAAGCTTGGTGCTTGATTTTCTTGAGGTTGAGTGAAGTATGGAGTTGATTTGGGTACAACATATGCACAGAGAGAATGTATCTTCTTTTATGGAAGTCTAGCTATCTTTTGTATCAATATTTTCCATTCCTTTTTACCCTTCATCTCTGTGATAAAATGTTGACATATATAAATGAGGCCTTGGTGCGTGATTGTGCCTTTTTCTCCTTATATCTTTTGGCTGAAGTGTGGATGTTGTCACACAAAAATTGAGGTAGGTTTATTTGATGCCCTGGTTTGTGCAAACCCTGCCTTAAATGAATCAAAATACTCATTGTATCACACCTTAAGATATTGTATTCACCTTCACAGGTGAAATACTTAACTACCCAAATGCAACCGCTCTATATGGTTCAGGAAGGGTTTCCCTCTAGATACCTTTTACAGTCTTGGAATTGTTGAAGGCCAATTTTGGTTCAAGTTCTCCATCCTCATGGAAAATTTGAATTAGGTATTTATAAATGTAACTTCCTGTAATATGCATTCCTTCACAAGGAATTCGTGCTATTTGAATTATAACCTTTGATTGTTAATAAGAACCTTATTATCCCTTACCTTTAAAGATATTCCTTTTAAATGTTTGAGGAATTCTTCCACTATTTCTTCTTTGTAGCCTTGGAATTTCTTTATAAATTCCAACCATCCTGATTCCTCAAATAATTCCTCCACTTGTGTATCTTGCAAAAGCAGTGTAGTGGAATTTTGCTATGAATAAGAAAGATGAAAAGATGTAGTGGTAATAGGTATTGAATGGATTTAAATGATATTTTCAGAGAAAATGCATATTAAAAAAATTGAGTAAGAAATATGATATATTTTATGTTTAATATATTAGGGTAGAAATAAAAAAGGGTAAATAAAATTGTCATGGAAAAATGGGTATGTAAGGTACATAGAAAAATAGGGGGTATTTTCATTCTAATAATATAATGGGAGGGTATTATCAATTAAATAATTACAGGTAAAAACAATAATTAAGGGTATTATTTAATACCCTTCAAACGAACGTGCTATACCATACTTTTACTAAGCAAACCCCTTGGAAAAACCACCATTTTTGGTTTTCAGCTTTTTTTTGAAGAGAAGAACCACCATTCATTGGTTTTCAGATCTTCTCTTTTATTGGCATTCATTTTTGTTTTAAATATTTCCCATGAGGGAAGAACTAGGTTCTTCCTCATGGTGAAATCCTCCTCCGATTGGAATTGTTGCAAAATTTCTTGTTTATCCAATGGCTTAAGATATATCTTTAGTATGTGTCCATTAACCAACAATGTTCGGTATTCTCATAAATGGGAAGTAGTTGAACTGATCCATTATCAAATACCTCTTGAATCTCATATGGGCCTAACCATCTAGTTCTAAGTTTTCTTAGAAAATCCTAATATACGGAATAAAAATAAGGCCCAATCTTGTGCTTGGAACTTCCTTATTTTGATATGGATATCATGTCATTGTCTTCTTTGAAATTGTAGTAGTTCAATCCTATGTAAATCCTCCATCCGCGTCTCATTCAGTTCACTCAATGAAGTATCCTTTGTTGTTGAATTTCATCTAGCTCTACTCCAATTTGAATAGATGTTCTTAATGTCTGCAATTCAAATTCAATAGGCAAGATGGGCTTCTTTCCATATACAAGTTCATATGGATAAAACCCAGTGGTGGATTTCCAAGTGATATTGTATGCTCAAACCGCCTCTGGGACTTAGAACTTGCTTTGAAAACCACCGCATATCGGCGAGGCCGGTGGAGGAGCCCAAAGAGGAGGAATTACTGGATAGGGTGGTCAGATTAGAAAAGGAGCTACAAGAGCTCAAAGGGGCTATAAAAAACATGGAAAGAGTGAAGGGTAAAAGGATCCTTCAAAGTGAGGAGGAAGAGGGGGTTATTGGTGAAGTCTTCAAGAAACTACAGTCCCTAGATGGCAGATTGGGGAATGCTAAAAGCTGAAATGACTGCATATTGTCTGCCCTCAAAAGCATCTATAATTTCATTGAGCAACATGTCCACAGTGTTTGCAGTTTAAGTGGGATCAATGAGGACATATGGGGCCCTAAAGAGAAAAGGGACATTGCAATTGCCCAAGCTGATTTACAAGACTCCTCTCAGGCCACTGCCATTGCCTTCTTCATGTCACTGCAGGCTATCAAGACCAAAATTGACAGAGCCATCAAGTAAAGGGCTGTTGTGATGTTGTTTTTTGGCTGCGATGTGGCTGTCATCGGGTGGTTCTGGAGCTGTTTTGTGGTGGGGCTCCTTATGTTGTTTCTCTTTTGGTTCCTTTTTGATCTTGCCTTCTTTTTTCTGGATCTTTGTACGTTTAGATCCTTTTTTCACCTATATTGTAATATTTGGCTGTTGAGCCTTCCTTGGTTGGTTGTTTTTCCCTTCTCTGGGCTGCTTCTCTCATCTTTGCTATCTGGATTTTGAGCCCTTTTGTATACAGGGTATAGTCCCTTCAAAACTATTTTCCCTTAATAAAAAAAACTTGTTCACCTAATCTTTTCTACTAGTATCAATTATTTTTGTCAAAAAAATTCAAATTCTCTATTAGTTACTTAACTTGAGGGTAGTAAGGTGATGAATTTTAATGGTTGATTTGGTAAAGGTTCTTAAAATATTTGATCATATATGACATAAAATAGGAACCTTGATCTAAAACAATACTTCTTGGTGCTCCAAACTTGTGCATGATCTAGTAATATAGAAGTCTACCACTGCTTCTTCTCTAGCTTGGGATAAAGCCTGCACTTCATCCCATTTAGTTACATAGTATGTGAAAACTAAAATGAATTCTTTTCCTTGGGAGGATGGGTTTATAGGTCCAAAAAAATCCAACCCCCACTGTTCAAAAGGTTCTAGAACCAATTGATATTGGAGAGCAATTTTTGTGGACAAGGGGGTTTTCCCATCCTTTGGCATGCATCACAATGCCAAATATATTTCTTCACACTTTTGTGAAGGGAGGGCCAATAATATCCATCCCTAAGAATCTTATGCATAATTATTTTTAGTGAATAATGGTATCCTCCTAGTTCATCATGGAAATATCTAATAATAACATAGAATTCATCTTCTTGAAAACACCTACGTAACACCTAGTGATCCACATTTGAATAAAATTCTATCTACCCATTTAAAGGTAATACTTTCTTTAAATAACCATGTCTTTTGTGTACTAGTGAAATTTGCAGGAAATTTTCTTGTTTTCAAATAGTTTTTCTGTCAGAAAACCATGGTGAACTTGCAGATATGAGAAATAAGCTGCTCATCTGGGAAAATGTCATCAACATGGTTATCTTCTCTGGGTGTTCTAACCTTGACAAGAAATTAGTAACCAAATTATATTTACGGGTTATCAATAATGGTAATATCAAATTCTTGTATAAGTAGTAACCATATGATAACCTTACCTCCCACTACCGGTATGTTTATTAAGTACACTGATAGCTACATGGTCAATATACAAAAATGTCTTATACCTTGTAATATAATGAAGAAGTTTACTAATGGCATAGAAAACAACTAAAAATACTTTTTTCGGATTGGTGTAATTATCTTCTCATGAGTGATGTTCTTACTAATATAATAAATAGAATACATTTGATTATGTTCATCCTTTTGTCCGAATAATGCACCTATAGTAGTGTTAGAGACATTTGTATGAATTTGGAGGGTTATTTTCAATTGGTTCCTATCAAGACTAGGGATGAGGTTAATTTTTGCTTGATTAGGTCAAAGTATTCTTGAAATTTCTCATCCCAAATGAATTCACAAACTTTCATCGAGAAAATAAAATATTAAAGAAGCAATTTTACTTAAATCTTTAATAAAACACCTATAATACCCGACATGTCCAAGAAAGCTTCTAATATCTGTTTGATTTTAAGGTATAGGAAAATTAGAGACCACTTCAATTTTATTTTTGTCTACTTTTATACCTTGGGATGAAATATGATGTCCAAGGACCATTCCTTCATCCATCATCATGAAACACTTTGTATTACTCGTAGAGATAAGTTGTTTTGTTCATACTTCATTAATACCTTGTCTATATTAGCCAAAGCCTCTTTAAAAGAGTTCCCATAAATTATAAAATCATGCATATATACTTCCAAAAATCATTAATCAAATAAGAAAATATGGTCGACTAGCTCTCTGAAAAGTACAGTGCATTGCATAAGCCAAAGGGTAACACTCTATATGCAAATGTTCCCTAAGGGCAAGTGAACATTGCTTTATCTTGATCTTCTGCAACCACTCTTATCTAATTATAACCACTAAAACCATCTAGAAAGGATAATAATTTATTTCCTAATAGATTATCTAGGACTTGGTCAATAAATGGCAAGGGAAAATAGTCTCTCAATGTGGATTTATTAAGCTCTCTATAGAAAAATAAAAATTCTCCACTTCCCATTTTTCTTAGGTGTTGTTAGAAGTGGTCGGACCCATTTATTGTATGATATGGGATAAATAAATCCAACTTGTAGTAAATTTTCTATCTTTGTTTTAACTAGGTCTCTTAGAGTTGGTTTTATCCTTTTTTTTTTTGGTTTCTTAACTAGTTTAACATTGCTTGTGTACATATGATGAGTACGAGATGCTAGGATGAATTCATTTCATATCACTGTACTCCTAAGAAAAATATTTGGTATGATTTATCACTAAATGAAAATTTTGGCCTCTTCATCATTAGTTAACTGACTATTGATGTTGACTTATTTTCCTAGATAAAGGGAAATCTCTTTTGTGCTTGGATAAATTGAGTTAACGGTTTTAAATTCATTTAATAATGAATTTAAGGGGAATTCATGAGATAACAACCTATGGAATGTAGTCATGTATTCAAATGTTGGATTTACTTGTGGAATTAACATTGTTAATGGACAAGTGAAACTTGTGGTAGAAATATTTTGATTTGAATTTCTCCATTTCTTCATGTATAGTTGAAAAGGGACCGATTCATACATTTCATTATATACTACCATCTCAACATTTTCATTTATTAACCTTCGTATTTGAATAGAAAGGTTATGCAATGTAATTAAAAAAAAATTTGAGGAGAATCCAAGCAACCTAAGGAGAATCCAAAGAAAATTGGAAAAACTCGAAGCATTGTTAGCCATCTCCAATATTTATGTTGATTCTTCTTCAATCTCTACAATGTGGTTTTTAACTGTAATCATAGCCAAAGAAGATAAGTTATAATTGGTTAACTTAGAATCATCAACCCAAATGTATTCTTTAACATCTACAAAATGGTTGTGTTGGTGGAAATAAGGAAATTTTTTTTGCATGCATTCCATTTGATATAGTCATATCTCCATATCTGCAGTCTATTAAAGTTACAACAATAGCTAACCATGGCCTTCCTAGAATGATGGGGTATCCTTGTATTTTGTTTTTAGGTTGTAGGATCATGAAATTTGCAGGGTACTCCCATGATTCTATTGTTACCATAACATATTCTATTACCCCTTCAAGTTTAGCAATATATTGATCTGCCATTTGTAAAATGGTAGCAGTGGGTTGTAGTCCATGTAATGGTAGTTTTTTCAAGGTGTCTGTTGTCATGACATTAATAGTTACACCTAGGTCGATCAATACATTTGGTATCTCTATTTTCCCAATTTTTATGGTAATAAATAGGCTGCCATGGTCACCATACTTAGGAAGCAATAAATTTCCTGCCAATAGGTCAGTGAGTTTCCCATCTATAGGTATAGTTTTGGGATATTGTTTTATTTTCTTCCTGGGATTTTGATACAAAGATTTTTGATCAACCTATTTACTTCTGGATGTTATGTTGTGGATCATTTTTTCATGTGTGGAAGTGTTGAAGACAATACACTAAAATTATTGTACACTATCCAAAGTTTTCTTTCAGGGTTCGAGGCCGAGCTGAGCCAGCCCCAGAAATAATTTTTGGCCTAAAAAAATGTGCCCAATATCTCGGGAAATGTGCTCTTCTCATATGGGCAGGATTTTTGACCCATAGGTTTATGGGGTAGTTTTAACCCATGGTTTGGGTACCTTTGTATTATAAAAATACTTAAGAAGTTACCTATTTATGTGACTTTGTGCATATGGTAGGGTTGATGTAACATTGCAAATGTGTGTGAGTTCAAGTGTGAATTCTGTAGAGTTTGTTAAGCATATCTCTAAACAGATCTGGGTACTGTATTGAGAGAGAAAGAGTTGGATTGTAATAAAAATTTGAGCAAGTGATTCTTAGTGGAAATAGCCCAAATTGGGTGAACCATTTTAAATATTGTCTCTATTTTGTGTTCTTTTTTTTTCTCGCACTTTTATTTTAGATTTGTGATATTATTCTCGCATATTAATTTCTACTATTGTGATTTTTGTGGGATTGTTCGCATGTTTTATCCCTTATTTCCTAACAATTGGTATCAGATCCTAGTTTGGTTTTCTTAAGTGTTGAATCACAAGGAAAGTTTTAGCTTGAGTGGGAGCTATGGTAGATGATGGAAGATCAAGTGTTGATAAATTCAATGGGCACAATTTTAGTATTTCAAAGATGCAAATGGAAGATTACCTTTATCGAATGATATTTATATTTTTTTGTCGACAAAAGGAGAAAACCCTTGAGCATGATGGATGTGGAATGGGATTTTCTATATAGGAAGGCACTTAAGAAAATCTAGCTATGTCTTGCATCTTAAATATTATTTAATGTTTCAAAGGAAAAGAATAAAAATAACTTATGGATGCATTAGGGAAGTTGTATGAAAAACCGTTTGCCTCTAACAAGATATTTTTAATGAAAAATTTATTTAATATGAAGATATTTGAGAATAGTTTAGTAGCATACCATTTGAATGATTTCAATATGGTTGTGAATATGATAGCTTCTATTACAATATAATTTGATGAAGAAGTTAGAGATTAATCAATTTTGTGCTCTTTACCCGAGAGTTGGAATAGCTTTGTAATGGCAAAGTAAGAAGCTCGATTCTAGATAACTAAAATTTGAAGTTTTAGGATGTAGGGTGATTCTAAGTGAGGCAATGCAAAGAAAAATATCCAGGAATCTTATGCTTTAGGGAATGCTTTGATAAAGTGGAAACTAGAGGGAGACAGAAGAATAGAGGAAGCCGTGGAAAATGAAAAGATCAGAAAGGTCAAATTCCAAAAGCAAGATGTTATCTTTGCACTTGTGGAAAGTCCGGGCATGCAAAGAACGAATTTTTGAAGCTTTGGGATAAGAAGAAACAATAGGAATAAAACAAAGAGGAAAATGTGGGAATGGGTAATGTATGTCAAGATGCTTTGATTATTTGTTTACATAATAGTGTTGAATCACGGGTTTTAGATTTGGGAGATTATTTCCATGCTACTCCACATAGGAATTATTTTGTTGATTATGTTTAAGGGGATTTTGGGCATGTTTTTCTTGGTGATGATAAGCCTTGCAACATAGTTGAAAAAGGTTATGTTTAGGTTAAGATGCAGAATGGGAATACATGGCTATTGAAGGATGTTAGACATGTGCCTACATTAAGATGAAATTTGATATCGGTGGGGAAGCTGGGAAGCGATGGTTGTATTGTGATATTTACAATGAGACTCTTGTAACGTTACCAAGGGTGCTCTTATAGTGGGAAGATGTAAGAAGGTTGGAGCGTTGTATTTAACTATTGATAGCACCAATGCTTGTAATATCATGGCTTCAAATGCAGATAAAATATTTTGGCACTATAGTCAAGGTCATATGAGCCATAAGGGCATGGAGATAATAAAGAATAATTTTCTTGGATATACAAAAAAAAGTTTGGAGTTATGTGAGAACTGTGTATATGGGAAACAAAAGAGAGTAAGGTTTATCAAGGTTGGACCTATGAATAAAGAGAGTAAGTTAGAGCTAGTACATTGTGATGTGTGGGGTCCGACTCAAGTATCATCTCTTGGGGTTCAAACTATTATGTCAATTTTATTGATGATATAACAAGTAAAGTTTGGGTATATTGTATTAGAAATAAATATGATGTATTTGATACTTTTGTTAAATGGAAAGCCTTAGTAGAAAATGAAACAAGACTTAAGCTAAAATGTCTCAAGTCAGATAATGGAGGGGAGTACATTACAAAGAATGACTTTTATGATTATTTTTCTAAGAATGGAATCCATATGAAAAATAAGGTTACAAGAACTTCGTAGTAGAATGGAGTGTCGAAAGGATGGACATGAAAATAATGGAGTGAACTAGGAGCATGATGTTACATGCGGGGTTGCCTCTTTCTTTTTGGAAAGAAATGGTGAGCATAACTATGTACTTGATAAAGAGAGGACCCTCAAGTACCTTAGATGGAGACATACCCGAGGAGGCTTGGTGCAGTAGGAAAGTTGATTACTCATTTCTTAGAGTCTTTGAATGTGAGGTGTTTTTTCATATTGACAAGGATGATAGGACCAAGCTAGAGGCTAAATAAAAAAATGCACTTTTATTGGTTATGGTGGTGATGACTTCATATTTGAATGCTTTGGAGTATTAAGGAAAAGAAAATCATTCGATCTAAGGATGTGGTATTTAATGAGAAATTTATGTATAAGAAACAATTGCAGGAAAATAGGGAAGAATCCAAGAAAGAATATGTAGTGGTAGAGGATCTTCTAGATGGGAAAGTGACACATGAATCAGTTCAGGAACCCCAAACTCCTATATTGAGGAGGTATTTTAGGGTATGAAGGGAACCTAATCATTTCTCTCCTTATTTTTATTATTTATTACTCACCGATAGTGGAGAGCCAAAGATATTTGAGAAAGAAATGTAGGTGGATGTCGGGAAGAAGTGGGAGCAAGCCACGAATGAGGAACATTAGTATCTCATGGAGAACCAGACTTAGGATTTGGTGAATCTACCTTAAGGAAAAAGAGCATTACAGAGCAAGTGGGTATACATAGTTAAAAGAGAAAGTAGGAAAGAAAATATACAAGGCTCAATCGGCGGTCAAGGGTTTTGCATAGAAAAAAGGTATATATTTTGATGAGAATTTTTTTTTCTCCTATAGTAAAAATTACTTCTATTAGAACTGTTCTTGGAATAGTGGTAGAAGAAGACTTGCACTTAGAGTAGCTAGATGTAAAGACTACATTCCTCCATGGTGATTTGGAGGGGGAGCTATATATGTAGAAAACTAAGGGCTATGAGGTCAAAGGTAAAGAGGAGATGGTATGAAAAATACGAGAATAGATTGTATGGCTTGAAATAAGATCCACGTCAATGGTATAATAAATTTGATAGCTTCATGATGGAGAAATGTTATATTAGATGTCATTCGGAGTTTACGTATATACAAAAAAATTAGGATGGAAGTTATATTATCTTGTGTTTGTATGTGGATGACATGTTGATTGCGAGGAAAAAACATGTAGGAAATAAAAGTCCTCAAGAAGTTGAAAGGAACGATAACCAGATTGTACCAAGCCAAGAACACATATGTTAATCAAACACCACGATCAATAAGATGAAATAAATTCACTAGAATAACTTTACATAAAACCTTTGCAAACAAATGAGTAGAAATATCATATATTATTATGGAACTCAATGCAATACATTGAAAATGAGCCTTGCTTACATAGGGAAGGAATAACAATCTAAGAACCAGTCAAGGTCGTAGATCAAGCCATAAATCAAGGAAATAACTAGTCATCAAAGAACTAGTCAAGACCATAGATTTAGGAGAGAAATAGACATCAAGGATCTAGTCAATACCATAGATCAAGAAAAGAACTATACCTAACAACTAGATAATATCTCCTAATATCTAACTAAGATAAAAGAAATATCCACACACATAAGTGGGTGAGGATAAATACAATAAAGGTAAATAAAGTACCTAGGTGAACATGAGCTAAGGTAAATACCTACTCTAACACCCCCCCTCAAGTGAAGCTAGGGGCCAAAATAGAAGTGGCATGTCCACAGTATGAGTCTTGATAACTAGGCCTGATGAGGTACTCATGTAAAATAACTGAGAAAAAAGGGACACCGTAAGGTACCCAAAACCAGTAACAACAACATAAAGAGAGTAAAGACCCACTCCAAGGCATCCCAAGAAGCTCAGCTCAAAAAACTCATACAATGCTGAATAAGTTTGGTCTGAATCCACTGCTCAATCATAGAACTCAAAAAAAACTGACACTGGGCTTCACCAGAATAGCTCCATACAAGGAGACTGTCAACGGAGTGATGTCGAAAGTGTAAAAAAACACTAAACATAATTTGACCAATTGCTGCAAATAGGTGTGCCACGATCCAAGAACAATAACTAAAGCAAAAAGGCAAGGACACAAACTCCAAAGTGTCACGATCCAAGAAAAGCTAAGGTAACAAGGAAAAGACATGAAACCCGAAGAAGTAGGATCAACACCACACCATCCCATACTACTTTGAATGAGTAGAGTGACGCTACAAATCTGTATGAGTTTCCCAAAATACTCTACTCGAACACGAAAAATAACACTGGACTTCACCAGAATAGATCCCCCACAAGAGATATTGTCAACATGTCAAAAGTGTCGAAAATATAGATACAAAATCTCTCAACAAACAAGAGAGATACACTACACCTACTAAAGAAAAATTCTCAAAACAAGAATCATCACAATGCATAAGGTATAAAAAGTGGAGCAAGAGGCCTAATGGTGGAGGAGCTACATCTATAGAGTCCTCTCAACGAATGCCTATGTCGCCGCCACAAGTGATTAGATATCCACCTCAAATCAACATGGATGGATGAAGAAGATGCCTGCATATGACTTGGTAAAAAATGCACAGTGGGTCATGCAAAAGAACATCATAATGTGTATCAGGTTGATCATGTCTGACAATTGAAATCTCAGGTTTCTCAAGCATGAGTGAAGGTGCAGAACTCATGTGTTACTCATGATCCTCATAAAGAGTCGAGTGAACAAAAAAAGGAGCTCTATCAATGTGTGATCCCAGTGAAGTATCTACTCGAAAACCAATTTCATGATGATAATTCCACTTAACATGTGGAATAGAGGAAACAATACCCTGTGAATGTCTACCAATGATTCCGCTTAGTGAGACCCATAGAAATGAGCATGCGATATCGAATGTAGTGGTATGCTTCTCAAAAAAGCCATGCCATTGAGGTGAAGTAGGATATACAATATGTGGTACCGTAATAGACACGAGATGTGGAAGAGCATGTAGTAACAAGCCTCACAGAGTTTAGAAGCATCAAAATCGGTGTCGGCTCAAAGACCGGCATATCAATGTCGATGGATACAAGAGAAACAAGCGCAAGTGGACTAGGAACATGGATATGGTTGTCCACAATATGATGGTGATGCTATAGGCTAGTAAGTTTGTTCTGCAGGGAGTGTGTTATTGTATCCTTATCATGAATGAGTGATTGTAGAAGAGAATTTCGCTTCTTGAACGATCTATTTTCTTCCACAAATTTTACAATATCCTCTTGAATTCCACATACTTGAGAGAAAAGCATATCATTCTCGAATCCATGATAGGTACAAAGCTGTAACTCTCAAAAATTTAGGATGTCAAAATAAATAACTCCAATGGAAAGAGCACAAAAAAACAAGCACTTTTGTAAAAACGGCACTCAAAACTCGAGTTACCGATCAAAAATACAAGTTTTTTTAATATTTTGCTATGTTATTTATTTTAGTTGCCACTGAAACAAAATAAATTGTTATTGCCTTCACCACACAAATAAAATTAAAGGGGTTGAAGTTAAGAACCTACTAGTAGGAATCACAAGCTTTAAGCCCTCATATGACCATACCATATGACCAAGGGCTAAGGATTTTAATGGGTGCGAGGATAAATACAATAAAGGTAAATAAAGTACCTAGGTGAACATGAGCTAAGGTAAATACCTACTCTAATAGAAGTAGCTAAGTGACTCCTTTGATATGAAGGATTTGGGGTAGCCAAACAAATCCTTGGTATGAGGATATCTAGGGATAAGAAGGAACAAAAGATGACTTTATCTTAGGAAGAGTACATTAAAAAGGTCTTAGAGAGGTTTAATATGCGAGAATGTTAAAATGATAGAGACTCTTTTGGTAGGCCATTTCAAGTTATCAAAGGAGACGTGTCCCAAGACATAGCAGAGAGAAACTAGATGTACATGGTACCTTACTCATCAGTAGTTAGAAGTTTGATAGATGCCATAGTGTACACTAGGCCGATATTGCACATGTAGTGGGAGCGGTGAGTAGATTTATGAGTGATCCGGGTAAAGATCACCGATAAGAAGTAAAGTGGATCCTTCAAGACTTGAGAGGGACCATGGGGATATTTTTTTGCTACAGTGGATCGACACCACTTTACATGGTTATTTATATTTAGACATGGCAGGAGATGTAGGCATCGAAGGAACACAACAGTTATATTTACATTTTAGGTGAGACAACAAAGTGAGCGGATTTTATGACTATAGAAGCTAGTGGATTTGTCAACCACGGAGGTTGAGTATATTGTTGCCATAGAGGAAACCAAAGACATGATTTATTTATAACAATTTATTGAGGAGTTGGGGCATAAGGAGGAAGGGAAGTTGCATAGTGATAGTTAAAGTGCTATACACCTAGCTAAGAACTCTAGTTTCCACTCTAGGATAAATCATATATAGTTAAGGTACCATTTCATTAGGACAACTTTGGAGGAATAAAATTTGAAGCTAGAGAAGATTCATACCAATTAGCATCATGTAGATATGATGACCAAGGTGGTCACAAGGGACAAACTGAAGTTGTGTTCAACTTTGGTTGGTCTTCACAGATGATAATGAAGGGTTGAGAAGATTTCTCAGAGGAAAACTGGTCTCCAAGTGGGAGATTTTTATGTTGTGGAGCATGTCTTCATGTGTGGAAGTGTTAAAGATAATACACTAAAATAACAGTACACTAAATAATTTGTTCTCGAAAAATGTGCCCAATATATCAGGAAATGTGCTCTTCTCATATGGGTTGGATTCTTGACCCAAATGTTTATAGGGTGGTTTTGGCCCATGATTTTGGTACCCATGGTATTGTAAAACTACTTAAGAAGTTTCCTATTTATGTGATTTTGTACATATGGTAGGTTTTATGTAACATTGAATATGTGTGAGAGTTCAAATGTGAATTCTGTAGATTTTGTTGAACATATCTCCAAACAAATTTGGGTACTATATTCAGAGAAAGAGGTGGCTTGTAATAAAAACATGAGCAATTGATTCTTGGTGGATGTAGCCAAAATTGGGTGAACCGCGTTAAATATTTTCTTTGTGTTGTGTTCATTTTTTTGCACTTTTATTTTAGATTTGTGATATTATTTTGCATATTAGTTTCTAATGTTGTGATTCTATGTGGGATTGTTCCACATATTTTATCCCTTATTTCCTAACATTAGAATGTATTTAATAGATTGTAACAATGGTATCTCAATGTTCGATTTATTTATTTCTCAAGTAGATCAGACTCTTTATTTAAAATTTCATTGACTCTCTTGGGAAAAGGAGCTAGTGGAGAGACTACGGGTTGTTCTTGAGGTTTATCTGTCGTCTCCTCATATTCCTTTTCCTTTCCTTTATCAAGTGTTGGCTTCTCATTAAGTATTTCTATGATCAAAATTGGTGGTTTATCCACAAATTTTCCTGATCTTAACTGAATGCCCTTATAATCAATTGAATTTACTCCCATAGACTCATGTTTACCTCTAAAGATAGTGGTTGTTTTCCTATTCTTTGGATCAATTGCAGGTTGTGCTAACATCTCGTGGTTGAATTACTAGTTATGTTGGTTGAGGATGAACAATAGGTGGTGATATTAATTATTGTTGGGGTATTGTTGTTGCTAGGGTGTAAATATTATTTTTGTGGATAACCAATAGGATGATTAGGATATTGTGTCCATGGTGGATTTATCCATGACTAGTGATAAGGTAGAGGCATCCATGGCTGGGATGTTCATTAAGATGGATCCCATGACATTGATGTTATAGTAAAAGTGTACATATTTGAATCCACGACATCATCCGTGGATTAGGAATTTTCCTTGGCATGAATTATGGTGATGTTTGAGATAGTGTTCATTTTAAGAGACCTCTAGGAAATCGAGAGGTGGAAAATACTTGGTGAATATCCCAGAACTAGTTTCACTGAAAGGTGAATTTACCATTTTTTTCAAAACTAAATTTTCACCACCCTTTTTTGAGTGAAAGAAACTACAAATTCATAGAAACTTTCACATAGTTTTTGTGCAATAGCAAGCCCTTTTATCACGTAACAATAAGATCTATTGTCATGTGACAACAAGCCCTATTGTCACGTGACAGCAAGTCTTGTTGTCGCATGACAACAGGATTATTGTCATGCAACAATAGGGCTTGCTATCTTGTGATAATAGGGCTTGCTGTCATGCGACAACAAGGCTTCTTATCACAGCAACAAGAATCCTTGTTGATGTGTGACAATAGGTCTTTTTCACATGAAAACAAGACTTATTGTCACGTGATAACAAAGCTTGTTGACATTCATCAAGAAGCCTTGTTAATGTGCGACAAGTAGTCTTGTTGTCGCGCATCTTAACCTTCGAAACCCTAGTTTTGCCCTATAAATACCCTCCCACTGGTCATTTTCACATTTACACTTTCCAGCTCTCAAATTTTCTTGTATACAGGAGTCCAGGTCAGGTACAATCAAGCTCAAGGACAACTACAATGGTGACTACAAGTGCATCGCAAGCTCAAGACAAAATTCAAGAGGAAAATCCAGTCAACCCAAATGCCCAAACCATGGGCAAGATACTCTACAGGAACCCTTTGTGCCCTCACATCCAGACTATTTTAAAAATGAATTCTGAATACAAGGATTTGATCGATGCATGTGAGTTTGGTGGGCTCATTAGGATGCCCCATTTTGAAACAGATACTGATATTTTGAACTACCTTATCTCCTCGTACAATACATAGGATGGATTGTTTTATGTTACTATGGATGATGGTCGAATGTTTCAATTCGGTATCAACCCAACTGATATTCATTGGTTTACAGGTCTCCCATTCAAAAATTTACCATTTGTTACATCAAAGGAAACACTCATCGAGGATGATAAGAAATACCTTGAATCAAATTTTGGTTTCCATGTTGATTGTAAGTATAACTATTTTCATTCATCATTTTGTATTCAGTTTCTAATTTAAATAAATTCAAATTTATATTAATTCCAACTGTTTTTTGGCATTTGCAGCTCATGTCAATAAATCCAGATGTGGTGTGGATATGCAAGGAATTGGACACCACTTTCTTGCTGCTATGATTTCCTTTTTCCAAGCAATAATAGTTATGCAGGGTTAGCAAATAGATATACCAAACTAGGCCATTGCATACATTCTTGCAACTATCAAAAAGAAAAAATCATATATAGTTAAGGTACCATTTCATTAGGACAACTTTGGAGGAATAGAATTTGAAGCTAGAGAAGATTCATACCAGTTAGCATCCTGTAGATATGATGACCAAGGTGGTCACAAGGAGAAATCAAGTTTTTTTCAACTTTGGTTGGTTTTCATGAGATGATAGTGAAGGGTTGAGAAAATTTCTCGAGAGAGGAAAACTAGTCTCCAAGTGGGAGATTGTTATGTTATGGAGCATGTTTTCATGTGTGGAAGTGTTAAAGATAATACACTAAAATAACAAGACACTAAATATTTTGTCCTCGAAAAATGTACCCAATATATCAGGAAATGTGTTCTTCTCATATGGGTGGGATTCTTGACCCAAATGTTTATAGGATGGTTTTGGCCCATGGTTTTGGTACCCACGGTATTGTAAAACTACTTAAGAAATTACATATTTATGTGATTTTGTGCATATGGTAGGTTTTATGTAACATTGCAGATGTGTGAGAGTTCAAGTGTGAATTCTGTAGATTTTGTTGAACATATCTCCAAACAAATTTGGGTACTGTATTGAGAGAAAGAGGTGGCTTGTAATAAAAACATGAGTAATCGATTCTTGGTGGATGTAGCCCAAATTGGGTGAACCGCGTTAAATATTTTCTCGTGTTGTGTTCATTTTTTGCACTTTTATTTTAGATCTATGATATTATTCTGCATATTAGTTTCTAATGTTTTGATTCTATGTGGGATTGTTCCACATATTTTATCCCTTATTTCCTAACATTAGAATGTATTTAATAGATTGTAACAATGGTATCTCAATGTTCAATTTATTCATTTCTCAAGTAGATCGAGACTCTTTATTTAAAATTTCATTGACTCTCTTGGGAAAAGGTGCTAGTGGAGAGACTACTACAGTTGTTCTTGAGGTTTATCTGTTTCTCTCCTTATATTCCTTTTCCTTTCCTTTATCAAATGTTGGCTTCTCATTAAGTATTTCTATTATCAAAATTGGTGGTTTATCCACAAATTTTCCCTGATCTTAATTGAATGCCCTTATAATCAATTGAATTTACTCCCATAGACTCATGTTTACCTCTAAAGATAGTGGTTGTTTTCCTATTCTTTGGATCAACTTCTGTGACTTGAGTTGTCTTGACATCCGTGGTTGAATTCATGGTTATGTTGGTTGAGGATGAACAATAGGTGGTGATATTAATTATTGTTGGGGGTATTGTTGTTGTTAGGGTGTAAATATTATTTGTTGTGGATAACCAATAGGATGATTATGAATATCTTGTGTCCATGGTGGAATCATCCATGACTAGTGATAAGGTAGAGGCATCCATGGTTGGGATGTTCATTAATATGGAGCCCATGATATTGATGTTATAGTCAAAGTGTACATATTTGAATCCCACGATATCATCCGTGGATTAGGACTTTTCCTTGGCATGAATTATGGTGATGTTTGAGACAGGGTTCATTTTAAGAGAACTCTAGGAAATCGAGAGGTGGAAAATACTTGGTGAATATCCCCATAACCGGTTTATTTTCATTCATCATTTTGTATTTAGTTTATGATTTAAATAAACTCAAATTTATATGAATTCTAATTGTTTTTGGCATTTGCATCTCATGTTAATAAATCCAGACGTGGTGTGGATACGCAAGGAATTGGACACCACCTTCTACAGCTGCTATGATTTCCTTTTTCCAAGCCAGAATAGTTATGCAGGGTCAGCAAACAGATATACCAAACTGGGCCATTGCATACATTCTTGCAACTATTGGAAAGAAAAATTTGATTGGTGCATGTTCTTATAAAAAAAATAAGAACAAACATTACAAATGCAAAGCTTTCAGAAAAAATAGTCATTCACACCACAAACTATCTCCTTGGCCTTTATTACGAGGCTCTTTTAAATTTAAAAGACAAACACATTCCCACTTGCACGGATGAGGCGTTGACTAATTTGTCAATTCCATTTGAAGAACAATAGGTAAAAACTATAAAGTTTGTATTAACTATTAACTATTTACTGACAAGTGACAATAGGTATTAACTATTTACTGTTTGTAGAGAATATTTTTGGAGGCCCTTCCCCAAAAAAAGGTGGCATCAAGAGGAAGAGGCCAACAACACGCGAGGCATCGAGAGATTCACAATCTGAAATGGAAGGTCATTCATCCCTGAACCGCCAACCGTATGAATTTTTGAATGCAAGAGAAGTAATACGGATACCCTTACATGTATTATTTACAAATTCCAAATTTGTATTTTCATTTTTCCATTTAAATTTAAATTAGTATTATTTAGTAATTCATATGTTGATGACATTGCAGGGGCTTTGGACCATACACGTGCATCTGAAAGTCAACCATCTTCCCCAACCCATTCAGTTCAGTCACATGTAATTGTCTCTTCTCATCAACGACCTCAGCAATCCCAACAACAAACAACTTAGAAACCACCAATTACTACACCAACACGGCCACCTCAAGTACCGTGACAAGCTACCCCTCAACAACAAGGTACAAGTTTTGAATAGTACTTCGTTTAATTTCATAGTTATTGCATAGTTTAATAGTTTTTAATTTTCATATGATTTTTCTTGAATTTTTAGCACATTGCAGTCCTTCACCTTCTGTACAAATAGTGGCACCACCCCCTCAACCAATAATATTCAAAATTCCAACCCAAGGATCAAGAAAAAAGAACATTGGTAAACGCATGCCAATTCCTCGGCCCCTAGTGGGACACTAAACATTGCCTCCTCGTTTCAAATTCCAACCCTCTCTCTCGGTGGCTTGCCCAGTGGAATGGTCATATTGGTTTTAAATAATATAAATTTAGATGAAATTACTTGTGCATTGATAGAAATGACCCAACAGGATTTTTTAATACACGTGAGATGATTCAAGGCCAGTAGGTATACTTCTATTTTAACATAATTTATTCAACTTTTAGTTTCATTACATTTCACTTTAGATTTATGTGTTTTAATATTGATTTATTTTATCACAAACAAGATCAAATCACCCAAAGGTAGAAACAAGTAACAATCAATGATCAACCCAAAAGTCCCCATACCTCTCTAAAGCAAGATCATCTTCTTTAGATACAGATGGTGAACAATTGCTACCTTCTCCTTTAGAGAACTTAACTGGTTATGATTGTCAATCCCATGTCGATGAGTTTATTCTACCTCATATCAGTTAGCTCATATAATGGGAGAGAAGGGCTAAAGTCTAATCAATGAGATAATAAGTCGTTTTGAAAATTACCGCAGACAGGGGACAATTTATACGCTGCACTCTAGAATCAACCTGTGAAGATGGATTCCTTACTTACCCAAGTAAGAAGTGGGACTATCACATATAACAACAATTATAAAGATGATATTTTAGATAAATCATTAAACAAATTAGAAAATATTAGTGCTGAAGCCCAGGCATATTTTAACAAATGGTCGAAGGACAAGGATCTCGTAGTAGTTGCAAATGCCAAGAGAGATAGAGCGGTCGTAAGTATTATCACTTTCAAACAATATTTTTTGTTAATTTGAAGTTTTCTTATTTTAGTTATATGTTTAAATGACAATCACTTTTTTTTGTAGTTGAAATATGAAAATTTGAAGAGTCAAGCAAAGGTTTTCCAAGTTCACTTGGAAACCGTGAAGAACAGTTTATCCACAATGAAGAATTTGAAGGAAAATATTGTTTTGGTTAACAAAAAAATAATACACTAAAGTGGATAATTAAAGAGCATGGCTTCAACCCTAAAATTTTATTCAAAACCAAGGCAGCTGTAGATCCAAGTTTGCTATCCCATGGAGATTTGACAAAGGAAGAAGAAAGAATTGTAAAGAATCTAGACAATGCTGTGGAAGATCTGATTAGTTCTGGGATTATTCAAGCCATTGGGGAAAGGGGTACAATAGGGGTAGCCATTGGGGAAAGGAGTACAAGAGTGGAAGCCATTGAGGAAAGGGTTAAAGAAAATTGAGGGTTGAAATTGAGGGTGAATTCTGGAAACTTGAAAAATAGAATCTTTAAATTTGCAAGTTTGAAATACTTTATAATCTTTATTTTAAAATTTGAAACATTGAATGTGATGGTCATGGCATTTGAAATTTATTGTCTGGATTTGAAATTTGAAACTTGAAATGTGATAGCTTTTGATGGTGTTTATGTTTCTTCTCTACTTTTAATGATGATTGCATTAGATGTGGATTATGACATTAGAATAGAATCATAGTCTCATAGATATGGATTATCATGAATTGTATGTGGATGATGAATCATGGAATCTGGATGATGAATCATTGATGATAATGGATAATTGTTTTAAGAAAATTTGGAATGTAGTATGACAGAGACATTTGAACGTTCTCAAAATCTTCTTCTCTATACTTGTAATGATATGATGACATTAGAATCGATATAGATGATGATGAATGATGATAATGGATAATTGTTTTTAAAAAATGGAATGTGTTAGGATTAGAGTGTCGGGATTATGATAATGATATGATGACATTAGATGTGGATGATGACATTATATGGATGATGGTGAATTTTATGTGGACGTAGATTTAGCTTCAAGCACGATCGTGGATGATGAATTGTATAATGGATCATGGATGATGAATTGTATAATATCAAAAAATCCTCTTTGTAAAATTAGATTGTGAGATTTTATACCACAATTTAAAAAATATATCAAAGCATTTTGCAAATATAAAAATAAATTATACATAATTGTAAAATATCAAGAAATGTCATATGATAGGGTTTAAGTTACCAACTTACCTCTTGTGTTTTAGATGGTTGTGAAATCATCCTTCGTAGTGTGCTAGATCTTTGATTTAAGAAAACTCAACATGAGAAATGGATTAGTAGATAGATTGGTGAGTTTCCTGACATTGTCAGTCCGAGAAGTGTGAGCTTCCTCGGATGGATGTCAACCCACGTTTTCAAAAAAAAATATGAAATAATTGTATATAAATAAATGTAAATATATATACCTGTAACATCTTTAATGATAACAAGAGCTGAAAGAAAAGTTGATAAAAAGCCTCAGTCAATATTTGCATCTGTAGAGTTAATATGAAATTGAATTAATAACCACAGTTAAAATGTAAGGTGAAAAACAATAAAATTAAGGTCAAGGAGATACCTATTTAAAGTTGAAACAATCCATTATCAATAGATTCTTCAAACTCAATGTTCTCTTCTATAGAGTGTGACAATACGCCAATTCCACTCTCATCGTTATGAATAGTTGTATTTGTAGTTGTATTATTCACACCTCTTCTTTCGCAAAGGGAATTCCAATGCACAATTGCTCTATCGAAAGGAAAGGTTTCCATGGAGTAGCAAGATACATAACACCTCATGCAACTTTCCATATTTTTATCCAACCTATTTCTCAGTTTTGATTTTATAAATGATAAAGCACTGAAAACCCTTTCGTCCTTCACAGACCCCAAAATCATTGTTTGGCATAACTCATATAATATGAAATATTCACTGATTTCTTCTTGTAATATAGAACTTTAATAGATTCCTCGCCACAACCTTGTAATAATACCACTTTTAGAAGGTTCGTCTAAATTTTTATATTGGTTCCTCATTGTTTTGGAAAATTTGTTGATTAAAAATCAACATTCAGTATACCTTTGATTTCCATACCCTTGAACTCTGAAGTCTTTGTGAAATGTTCCATTATTGTACCCATGGATTTATGGAAATGATTTCTTACAAAGTCTGCATGACCACCTTCGGTGTTCCAAAGATTAGGATTCATCACACCCATTGCTTCAAGAATTTTATATTTGGAGAAATGTTCTCTAATTTTGATGATAAGGATTCTGATTTTTTTAAGCTTTATTCTTGTGTCAACTATAAAGACTCAAAATATTACATGTCACGGGAACATCTTCCTGTTCCGATCCTCAGTAATATCTTGACATTTTTACAAAATGTGCAAAGTGGTACGTCCCTCCCATTAACTATGATGTAGAGGTGATCATGGATATTAAATATCAAATAGTTATTGGGATTTTTAAGATCTAATAAATCTTTCCAATTCTCGAAAACATGTGTATCAAAACTATCTTAGGAATAGTACAAGTTATCAAGACTTTGACATACCATTTTTCTCATCTGTATAAAATCCACAATATAGATTAATCTACCCTATGCATACTTCATCGTGTATTAATCTCCTCCAACATTAGAAGAATACCAAATAATATGAGCAATGTCTCCAAATCAATTAAACAAAACAACAAGTCCCTCACCCTATCAACTTTATGATGATATTTGTGCATGAAACCAACCAACGAAGGATACTCCTCATGAACACTGCATGTAAGTTCATACAAAGAGATCCATCTCGCCTCAACATCTTTCAAATTTTTTTCCATATTTGATTCCAATTACAAATTTTGGAAATCAAGAAATCACTTTGGGTTGCTTTGCCATATAGGCATGAAGTTCTCTTATAAGGTCTTCTAATTTAGCAACATTTTTGTAGTTTCTTACCATTTTATACGCTAAAGTCATTCTCGTGAGCCATACGTTGAATTGGTAACATATATGGGGCCACCGTTGTTTATAATCTAATACACAACCCCTGTTCGGTGACCCTACATGATGTGAGATGCACTTGTTTGCTCCGACGCATACCAACTTCGTAGAAATTTCATTATCAATCATTCTAGCAATATCTTTCAAATGAGAAACAACTATTTTATGTAGGTTTTCAGCATTACATTTTTCAACCACTTTCATAACACCTAGCAGATGATGTGTCCTTATATGATTTTCTAAAGTATAGATGTGGATACATACCCATGCAAAGTGTTGTCGACCGTTGTCACTTCATCAATTGAAAGAGAGATAAACTTTGCTTTTTTACATTCTCCTTCAAATCTTCCCTCTCTATCATCAAAAGGCATTTTTCCATTTCCCATCCACTACTTTCTGACCAATGAGACCGAGGTATTTTTGGAATTCCATTATATTGATACAAATATTTAAAATCAAGGAAATCTAAAATCAGTCTTCCTTTCTTTAGTATGTGAAATAAAGTAGAGAACTCGTATGAGTTTAGCATGTAGATTTCTCTAATTAATCTTACCAATTTGTGATGTGATCATTCCTCCCTTTTCCATGAGATGTCTATGTTTTTCTCGCTCTCTACTTCATAATCCAGCTGTGTATTTAACATGCATGCATTATTTTTCCACCTATGTGTTTTTATTTTCTGGCCATCTACCCCCGTTACAGTCAAATATTGTTTTCCACAATGTTTTTCTATAGTGTCCAGCTTCATTTGCATTTTTTGTTGCTTTCCTAATTTCCACGTACATATTGTACATGTACATTCAGATGGGATCTCTTCTGAATTAGATGATTTTACAGGTTTGATAAACAGAAATTTGGTAGCCCAATCAAACTTGTATGTCCTCCCAATGGTCCACATTTTCTTGTTCATTTTCAATGTTTTACTTTTTTGAGTAGAATTTTGAGCAATATCACAATCACTGACTTTCCTCTTTCGTGAACCAGAATTTGAATTTGATTTCTATGTTCCATTTTGTTGAGTATTTATATGTGTGATATCCCGATACATTTCCGGTTACGCCCAAGAGAAAGAATATCTTCGAGATCGGCATCTCAATAGTTATATCTTCAAGATCGACATATTTTCATAGGTTTCATTTGTTTGATCACCGTGCACAATGCATGTACACCTCAATATTTCCTTTCACATGATCAATATTCTGATTCTTTTTGGTGACAACTATATGGTTCTTGGTAGTTACAATATATGTATTTGCAGAGTTTCCAAAATACTTAAACATGGACTTCTAAGATTTCTTAGTTACTTTTTGGGTTTTCAAATGCTGAGGACTAGCACCTTCCATTTTTCTCGAATGTGAGTCCTGCAACAAACAAAAGAACCAAGTTACACATCAAACACAATATCTCTCGTTGCACATCTACAATACCTCATGGTCGTGCATCTGCAATACCTCCTTGTCACACATCAACAATACCTCCTTGTCGTGCATCAACAACCTACCTATTGTCGCATGTCTACTATAACCGCTTGTTGGGTGTCAACTACGCGTCGGTGTTCGCGTGACAACAACAAACCCCTTGTCACACATCTAGAATACCCTCTTGTCACGCATCAACAACTTATTCCCTTGTCACGTGTCTGCAGTACCTCCTTATCATGCGTCAACTCTGCATCAATGTTAGGAGTTAAAAACTAACCTCCTTGTCACGCATCAACTATATCACTGCGTGCATCGAAATCTCTGGTCATAGGTGCTTAGAGTATGCAATTTCATAGTATTTGTAAAGGTACATGGTGGTAGTACCGTAGTATACTACCCAGTGAATCACCTATGTTTTATAGGATATGTTTTCAAATGTAGGCGAAGCTGAACCAAAAAAAAATACTACAAATTTTAGGCGAACAGACACCGACTTGCTCTGAAAAAATCACCTTTTCAAATTTCCCTAAAATGAAATATTCACCACTAAAATTATCCTTGGTTTGAGAAGGCTAATTTCCTATTTCTGCACAAAATTGAACTCCTCTATGAGTGTTTGTTTGAGATGGTTTTGAGGGATGGTATGAGCTGAAAATCTTTAGTACCATGTTCTTTTCATATATCCCACATATTCCAATCCCTAAGGGCATGTTTTTACCTACATATTGGAAAATACATTTCTAGTGGTTCAAAATTCAATTTTACTTTTTCCTACATACCATCTAGAGTAGTGTTCAAGTGTACCAAAATATTTTTCTTGAAATTGGATAGTTCTTCCATTAATTGTTTTACATCAGGATTTTTTTCTTAATTCTCCTTTTCCTAGGGTCTCCCTTGTTCTAGAGTAACTTCTACAGACTTGTTCAATTTGATGAAAGGTTAGATGATTCACATATCCTCCTCCCATTAGATTCAAAGATTCTCTTGACTCTTCATCCAATCCTTTTAATAAAATGGTTTTAGTTAAATATTCACTCAAAGGATGACCAAATTTTCTATGAAGAAAGAGGAATCTATCCAAGTAATCTTCCATATTTTCATCTTCATTTTTCTTGATTTGGAAAAATTATTCTTTCCTATCTCTTCCTCTACAATAATCCTAGTATTTATCAAAAAATTTGTTCCTCCATTCATATCTAAGAGTGGATGGAGTTAGGTTCCAAACTTATAAACCATAACATGGTTGAATCCTTAAGTGTAGAAGATTTTTTTCAAATTTTGGTTATTAGTTATATAGTCGTATGTTTGAAAAATAAATTTGAATTCAAAAAGGAACTTGTTTGTATATTCAAAGGTCATGCCCCGAAATGTAGGTAATACAGTTGGGGAAATTTTTTTCATGGGAGTATCATATTCATCGTCAATGACAAAAGGATAAGTAAACTTCCTCTATGGTACAATGAATTCTACATTAATTTCTGCATTACGTGGGTTATGCTCAACTCTTGGTTATTCATATGCCATTCTTTCCCAATTAATTTTATACAAAATTTTCCTTTCAAGTGAAAAATCTAGTGTGGGTGGAAGGCTACTAACCTAAGTTTGATAGCTCAGATTAACTAGATCTTCTTAGATATGAAGGCCCTACTTCAAGAGAATGTTTTGAAGGTTTTGGAAAATAAAGGGCCACGTCCTCTTAAATTGATGAGTCTAATGTTTCTTCTAATCGTGTAAATTGATCCCAAGACTGGTCAATTTTTGGTGGAGGACCTTTTGGTATGAATCTACCCTTTGAATCTCTAGGTATACTCATATATTTATCTTACCAGGTAGATTCTTATGGCAATTGTCAATTGGATGATTATTATTGACACTATTGTCCCAACAACGATGCCAAAAATGATGAGCCTTGTTGTTGGTTCAACATTTAATCAATCTAGTTGATGTCATTATATCCAGGAAATGTCTAAAGGCAATATACAATAAGGTATTTTTGGGAAATTAGCAATTTCTTAGTGATATTCCTTTTTGGGGATCCTATTTTTAAGAAACTTAAGATCTAATACTATGATATAATAAATATTACAAAAACCATTTGAATTGAATGAAACTAGTTAACTTACAGAATTTAAATACTCACACAACTTGAAGGAAATTGAAATTATTGAAAATTAAACTCATAAGGATTTTAAAGGAAAGCACACTTACTGAAATCAAGTTGAAGGATTGAAATTCAAAGAATACAAATCTTCTGAAATGAAATTTCACACAACTCAAAACATAGAAAGTTACTAAAAACATTAGATGTAAAGAAATTGCAATTGATTATATGAGATGAACTACTATATATTTACTATCATGGAAGAGTGAATGAATAGTGATAAGATTTATAAGAAGTAAGAAGACAAATGCACATATAAAAATGGATAATTCAATGAAAACTAGGTGATACAGAAAATACCAAAGATTCTATGTCTCGGGCGAGTGGGCCCTTGCTCTCCTGTTGATCAAAACGAAAAATTGCACACCAATTCACCAAAGACACACTTTTTATTTATTTCAAAGGTTTAGATCAAAATCACAATAATATAGATTCCTTTGTCCCACTTATTACATTTAGTGAGGGTGAATTATATAATCCATCTTCCTCAACTGACGCCTACAAAACTATAAGAAGAATCCTTATTTAGATAGTAGAAATAGAGATTCCAAATCATCTCCATATTTTAGGATGAAATAATGGAGATGATTAAGGAAATCGATTGATAAAATAAATTACATGATTTATTCTAAAATTGGAATTTCCCTATTCTAGCGTGTCTTGATATGCATTGGATGCATGCTATGTATAAGTGGAAAAATTACATATTTTCTATTTTTGTCACTTAGATAGAAAGGTCCTGAAGCCGGAGTTCAAAACTTTGCGGCATCTCGGAAAGACTTAAAAATGAGCTAGGATACTCCAAAGCAAGCTAAGATAGAGAACTTTGAATCAAGCTAAAACACTCCAAATTTAGCTGAGATACTCCAAAGTGAGATGAGACACTCCGAAGCGAGATGAGAAACTTTGAAGCAAGTTGAGACACTCCAAAACGAGTTTCCTTTTTTACACTTTTTTCTGAAAATCTACAACCTCATTAAAATTATTCTTTCTTTAATATGTACATACAAATCTGAGTTCTTTTTGAGGATTTTAGTTAGATCTTTAAGATAGAATAGGTTTATGTAGTAATCCAACAAAATGCACACAACCTCTACTTTAAATTAAGAAAAAGTTATAAAATGTGTTCAAATTCAAACAAGGGGAAAATACAAATAATGACATTATTTATTCAATTAATGAGCTCATCACTGGGGATGAATAAAAGAGGGTTCCACGCCAAATAATTCACCCATATATAAAAAGAACAATACTTATTTTGGACCAATCACTTATGTATAGAAAAATAAATTAAATGCATGTAAAATAATATCTAACGGTTATTTTTAGATGTCTAAAAATTATTAATTTTCATTTTTATTATTTATATTAACATTATTTTAATGAATATAAAATAATCATTATTACACTTAATAGTGGGAAGAAGAATTTTTTTGTATTAAGGTAGGCATATTTTTCTATTAGAGATAAATAATCATAATAGTTTGTGCAGAGAGAAAGAATAAAGAAATAATAGAATGTGAAAAGAACAAATGAAGAGTAACCATAATGCACAAACCATTCATGTGTGTATGTCCTTTTATTATGTGAGATATGGCTATAAAATGGTTGAAGTGGTTACAACCATTTATTAGTTAACACTTAACTAATTTTAACATAACACTAATTTATAAGCCTTATATTCTAATACCCCTCTTAAGGCTTACACTATAGAACATACTAACAAAACATTAAAGTAATAGAACCAAACAAGACCACACATTCTTTAGAAGTTTTTCCCTTTGAAAAAATTTCTTTGACCAAGTAGAACTCCATCAAGTTGCCTCCTTGACCCTCATAAAGGTGTAGTTCCTGAATTGAATTCCCAAGTTCTCGGATTCCACCTCCCCAAAATTGTGAATTACAAAATCTTATGAATTGTTGGATAACCATCCATACTAAGATACTCCCATATTTCTCCATCAATTTTTCTCATGACCTCGTAAGGGTAAATTCTCGAGATCCACAAACTCCCAAACTATCTAGACAACCATCCATGTTGAGTTTTACCTATAATGGATCCTTTAGTGTATTCAAAGTGTGAGGCTTCTTTTAAAATACATAATCTCTATTGTGAGTTCATAACTTTCAACATCGATGTATTTTCAATAATGACTACATTAACTTCATTTGATTTTCCTTTCAAATGGATTTTTAATTTCAAGTATGAAATTTGAGGCCAAAATATGTTTTTAATGAAATTTACATTATCGACAAAATTCGGTAAAAAAATAACCCTTTTCCAAAATATATAATGACCCAGAAATTAATGTAATAATATTTTTAAAACTATTTTTAAAAGAAAATAAAGGGAAATATACTAGGCATGTTTGTGCCCTAGATGATTAGATGTAACTAAAAATTGACAAACTTTGTGCCCTAAAGAACAAATGATCCTTGAAAAAGCCCGTCTAGTTTACCCTAGCGGTGGGGAATGTGGGCTATATGTGGGAGGTCTCGAGGTCCATCCCCGGGCTGGCCACCTCTATAGCTCGTCGTTACTCGGCTAGGTAGTTCCAGGTGGGTCAGCTGCTTCGGTGGCAGAGGTGGTCTCTCGATGTGGTGCCAAGCCGGCTCGGTGTTCAATGTGACGGGGGTCGGGGTCAGGCACAAATCCTGTGTTCAATGTGACGAGGCATGTCTGGCATTGTGGCATGAGAGTTATCCCAAAACCACTTTTTTCCAAGCTATTGGAAGGTGGTGAATTCCATTCCCTCCTAGAATATTCAGGTTTGGGATGATATAAGTGATCAGCAGAGCATGCTCCTGACTTCGCTTAGAACCATGCTCTCATCCATCTATATCCCCTTCTCCCAACATGAAGATGAGCTAATTTGGCCCCTCTCCCCATCTGGCTCTTTCTCGGTTAAGGCTGCTTACCTTTCAATGCATTGTACTGACTCTGGTCCTCCCCTCACCAAATTCTGGCCAAAGGAGATCATCCCCAAAATTGGTTTTTTTCCTGGCTCTCCTCTAAGAATGCTTTCCTCTCTGGAGAAAATCTGAAAAGGAGGGGTTTCTCTCTTCCCACTAGATGTGTACTTTGTACTAAGGAGGTGGAATCCTCTTCCCACCTTTTGATCCACTGTCCCTTTTCGCAAGTTATCTGGCATTGGTTCTTATCACGGATGGGTGTGTTCTGGACCTTCCTTGAGTCCATTCAGGACACCCTCTCTTAATGGAGCTCCCCCTTCACTCACCCGGCTCTGGTCCTAGCCTGGAAACTTCTCCTCCCACATGGCATATGGGGCATCTAGAAAGAAAGGAATAGAAGAATCTTTAAAGACCAGAGTCTTGAACCTGATTGGGTGGCTACCCAGATAGCTCTTACTTTCCAGGATAATCTCAACTCTCACCTCTGGTCCAAATATCAGCAAAAAATCCAAATCTGTAACTCTCGGGAGTGGCAGAAGTTGTTGGTTATTCTTCCTATAAGTAAAGACACTTCCTCTGATCGGGGATTAGTATGATGGCTTCCCCCCTCCAGCTAGAGAAAACTTAATACGGATGGGGCCTCGAAAGGCAATCCTGGTAAATCAGGTGGAGGAGCCATTCTTCGTTGCTCCTCGGGTTCCATCGTTGCTGCCTCTGCTCATAATCTTAACTATGGCACCAACCATCATGTGGAAGCCATGGCCATCCTCAAAGGCCTTGAGTTGGCCATCAAATTTGGCAATGATCCTCTCCAAGTTGAAAGTGACTCCCTCAACATCATCAATCTCCTGTAGTCTGTTGATTCTGGTCAATGGTCAATCCAAAATATCATAGCTGATATCAGAATCCTACAAAGAAATTTCCAACAAATTCATTTCAGCACATCCTCCGGAGGGGAACAAAGCGGCGGACCACTTAGCTAACATTGGAGTTCTCCTTGAGAGTCAACAAAGTTAGACATGACAACTTCCCAGCTGATCTCTTCCAAATCACTCAAAATGATCTATCCCAATGTTGACTGGTGGAAGGGTGAGCTGATTTGGGTTTTAGCAATGCCTTTATGGCCTCCTCAAAAGGTGGTGGCAATAATGTTTGATTTATTATGAAAATACCTTTGGCATTGAATCATTTGATGAGGGAGTTGTGTTATGATGTGGAGGATTTCCGCACGCATGGAGTAATTCCTCCCCTTAATCACATGATGAGCTGGCGGGAGGACAATGATGGCGAAGCTGACAACTCCCACACTGGGTGGGATTTTTAAAGACCTCCAGTGCTCTCTCTTCTACACTTTTCCAAATTTCTCAACAATATGGGTGGCCAACTGAAGCGAATTGAACCTACTGCCTGTGACTTGGTTAAAGAAGATGCGGAGGTCTAGAATATTTTACTAGAAAATGGTATCACTACTTTCCTTGAGAGAATGGTGGGCTACTCGGCCCTGGTCTCGTACACTGTTATGGCTTCCTGGTCGAAGGGGCAGGTCCAGATTGGCAACACGCATTTTACAATCTCCACCAATGCTATCGTTGATGCCATGGGTCTTCCAGCCACGGTAACATCTATTTCAAGCACTCACTGCATGCTGAAATGTAGGATTTCATCGCTCCAGGGGACAAGCCGGTCAAATATCTCTCTGGCTACACTCGCGATTCCCTGCCTCCCCATGGAATAGAGTAGCTAAAGTCATCATGCATTATTTCACCATTGATACCACTCACTCTTCTCGGCAGTCTACGGCCCTCACTTCTTCATCCTTTCTCATCTGCGTTGGGGAAAAAAGATTAATCTGGTGGCTTTCCTCTATCAATATTTAGAGCACTCTATTCAGCTGGCACGTGACAGGGGAAGGGGCTATCCTACATCAGGGCTTACTGTACTTGCTTTTTTCTGATGTTGCTTCGCATGCCGACTTAATTCACTTTCCCCCAAAACTGGTTACCATCGCCATTCTCCCTCACCTTCCCCCGTCCCTCCTCCACCTCCCTCTACTCTTCTCACCGCCGCCACCACCGCACCTTTCCTCTGACTCGACTCGGATGTCACCATTCTTATCCCTTCTCACGTTGTTTCGAGCCTTCTGCTCCCCCTGTTTTCCCCCCACTCCTTTCATGCCTATTGCTGGAAGGCACTGACACCAATTTTAAAGCTGCCTCCCGGTCTCCAGCCCCGATACTTCTCTTGCAGATGACATTCTAGGCCTTGCCAAGCTCTATCCTAATTCCCCCTTCGGCAGAGGGAGATGAACTAGCCTGTGGACGACCCCACTTCTCAGACTGTTGGTGACAATCCACTCTTCGCTGACAGTGAACCTCTTGCTGACACTCTGAAATCTTCTCCAAATTTGGACTCAATTCCTACTGAGCCTGCGATTGCTGACTCACAGAGGGATGAACGCAGAGTCGATTTGGTGTCATCTATTTTAAACAAGCTCCAACGAGCCTTCAATGCCTTGAAGGCCTGGGAGGCCTTCACTGATTCTACCAGGAGCACCATTGCCAAAGATTGCTCGGAGCTCATCACCCTCGCGGAATAGCTTGCGGAGGATTCGGGATCTCCCAGAGCTAGAACTGTTGTTACTGAGCTGAAAAATCTCTTCTGATGTTCTCCTCTTTTCTTCTATTGTCTTTTTCGTTTTCCCTTTTTTTGGAATCTCCTTGGGTACTTTTTGCTATGAACTATATTGCTAATTTTGGCCTGAAGGGCTTTTGTATAAGGTTGTGGGACCTTCTAAAACCCTCTTTTTACCCTATATATTCCAAAAAAACAAATGATCCTTGAAAAATTACAAATCTGGAAACACATGCCTATACTTTGTTTTTTTCACAAGCTACATTTGAAAATCACATTTCTATCTTGATTTTGATTATAGATTATGTTTTCTACATAATGTGTGCCCTAAATAACATTTTTTTGTTGTATTCTTCTTGTCATGTTTTCCTCTAAAATCATCTTATTTTCATGCCCTAAATATAAGAAGAACCTCAAAAAATTCTTTAAAAATGGAAAATTCCTATTTTGTGCCCTAACACTTTGAAATGCCCCAAAATTTGTGCCCTCAATTTTTTTCACACCTTGCAATGGTATCAATAGTGTTTTCGGTTATGTTCATAGTAAGTTCCCTCAAACTGAAATTGGGTCATTTTTTACCCTATCTTATTGTTCGTTGACCTACACTATTGCTCTTGTGTCTAACATTTGAATGTCTTTTTCTCTTTCCTTCCCTATTGGGACTAGTTTTAACTTCTTCCCTTCTCTTTCTCCTTTTTATCCTGCTCTAATACCAATGTTAGACAATGTGGAGATAAAAATAATAAAGGGAGATTAAAATGTGCAAAGAATGAATTAAGAGTAACTAGAATACACACATTATTCATTATGTGGTTTTCCTTTTATTATGTGAGAGATAGTTAAAAATGGTTGAAGTGGTTACATCCGTTTATTAGTTAACACTTAAGCGATATTAACATAACACTAATTTATAAGCCTTATATTCTAATAGAAATATTTTTCTATTATAAATAAATAAATATAATATTTTTACTTAAACCTATGTACAAAACACAATCAAAACTTTTTGTACATATTTTTTTGTAACATGTCCTTAATATAATGGTTTTACATAAACCTCCATATTAAAAAAAAAATTATGCATGGCATTTTTGTAATATCTCTGTACCTTTTCAAAACCAATTTTAGACCCCCTTTTTCAAAGCAATATTTTTAAAGGTTCCCTACTCAATAAAAGTATTTAATCTCAATGTTTAATATTAAAATATTTTGTATTAATTGATTTTAAAATATTATTCTAAACTTACTATTTTGTAGTTTACTTTTATAAATTATTTGATAATATGTAGTTATTTGTAATGTATGTAGTATTTTTATGATGATTTTACTCCTAAAGATACAAAATAATGAAAATTAGACTTAAATCATGTTATACAAATAAATATAGAAATGCATAATAATTTGAACTTGAATTAGATAAAATGTGGTTATTCTAGATAAAGAAAATAGATAGGTTATGTTATGAAATATACAATGGAAATACCCGATGTGATGTCGCATGAAGGAAAAATGTACAATAAATACATGGACTTAGATTTTGTTCAAAAAGGTGTTGTTAATATTTGTGGTGAATGAGATAGTCTAAAACAGTTTCCATACACAACTAGTGGAGATATACAATATCATTGGACAATAGTTTTGGGCATCTTATATGTATTAAAATTTATAGATATGTTCACTTGTGTCGACACTTTAGGTTTATGGTATAGTATCACTATGATATGATGTGATAAAGCTTGTGTGATCTATCCTTTGTTCAAACCCTAATAATGTATTATAACAACACACACCAAAAAACCCTATAACATATTAGGTTGGACTAATCTTATCATACCCCAATACATGTGAGTGTTCCACTATTTACTAATACCTTGAGGAGGGATCAAGTTGTATGTGGTACTCCCAATTCCTATATGAAAGTGTAATTATGAAAAAAATGTGTAAACTAGAGCAATCATGTTTATGATCCTTGAATCTTGGTGTCATGCAACTTTGAATCATTTTTTTCCATATTTAGATTTGTGTTCTACTCAAGTTTTCTCTTGGAATATTTGAGATGTATATAATATTTTTATAAATTTATTTTTAAAGTGTCTCTTAGGTGTTTTGATGGATAATGACCTAAAGGGTCATTTGTATATATGTTTGTGTAGAAGCAAAACAACGATTAGAATGCAAATGTAAGCTAGAAACCAAAATAAATAAATTCCTAAATCTAATACTCCTAAACACTACCTCAAATTGAGCAAGGATGAAAGGGAAAGAGAAGCAATACTTGCAACTTACCAATGAAGATATTTCCCTTGATGTTTTTGTTGTGCTCAAGATGATTGATTGGATTTTTCTTGCTTCATATTTTGTGGACACAAATGGGAAACACCTCCCCTTTGAGATTGAGAATTTTCTTATAGATGCTTGATGGATATTGGAGAGATATTTAGAAATTAAAGCAGCACTTAGGTATGATTTTCCAAGATTGGCTTCCATGGAGGGTGGCATGCCAATTTATAGCTTGTGGTTGGGAGAATGGATGGTGAGGATTGATCCAAGTGGGATGAAGATCAATGGATGAGAATGAGGAGAGGATTAACATGTTCTAGAATGGAGAATTCTAGATTTTATAAGAAGCCTCCATTGAATTTAAAATTCAATGGAGGGAGAGAAGTTTAGAGAGGCTTCTAGAAATAGAAGCCTCTAGATTTAGAGGTAGAAAATATGATTAGTTTAGGATTAGTTTAGATTAATAAAATATGATTAGGGATGTGATTTACATGGAGAAGCTAGGTGTAGAGTAGGTGGGTGGGTAGGTGTAGGAATATTAAATTCCTAGAAAATGATAATAAGGATTAAGATAGGATAATATGATATAATAATGAATTAAAGGGATTAATGATGAGATGGGATTTTAGAATAAATGGGATATGGGGTAAAAGGGATTAATAATATTAATCTTGTGATTAATTATTATAGGGTTAATATGGGAGCTGTAATGATGAGTTAGTAATGGGGAAGGGAGTATATTGATAATTAATAATGTTTAATAGGTATTTTATTTATTTATTAATTATATCGACATTTTACATGTCTACATTTTCCCCTCTTTAAAGGGTTATTAAAGCAATGACCATTCAAAGAAAGAGATATTTCTGGAATAGATAGCGAGGGTGATGCCCCCTCGAGAGGTTAGGTAGAGAGGAAACGAGGTAGGAAACCGCTCGGAATGAAGTGAAGATCATGTTAGTAAGGGCATACGAGAATTATTGTGATGATGATAAATTGTTGATTGATAAGATGCCCTAACCAAGGTGGTCAAATGATTAGATGTCCTAGTGAATGGGGTTTAGATTGAGTGATTGGATGCCCAAGCTAGGAGGAGGAGATTGGTTTGATGAATTGACTCAATTGGATTAATAGGATGCCCTAGTTAGGAAGATCAAGGTAGAGGAAATTGAGGGGATACCCCAGTCAATGATATATGAAAGGGGTAGGATTGGTTAATGAAGAGATTAGATGTCGACTAGGTGGGAATAGCTCCCCAAGCATGAGGCGTTGGGGATTCAAACATGGATCGGTTGGCCTTGAGCTCGATTTACTTAATGTTAGTGCCATTACACCACGCGCCTCTTGTGCTCTTGGTTTGGATTTTAAAGATCATTGGTTATTGAATGGGGTGGTCGATTGATGTGAATGGGGTTTAGAGTGATAACTATGGATGAGCAGATGATGAAATGAGAAGAGGATGATGTTAGATAGTTAGTATTGGAGGATGAATGTTGTCATAAACGATCGACATTTTCATCATTAACAATGTTATAGAGTAAAATGCATCAAGGTATAAAGACCATGATGATTGAATTACCCTTGTCCTCATATCATTGGACAAATTAAACAAGTTGGTCCTCATATTATTGGATTGTGGAAAAGAAAAAAAAGAAAAAAGGGGGCCTCATATCAACCACCAAAAAATAAAGTTGTAAGAAATAAATCAAACAGATCACAATCATACATGTAGAAAAAGAAAGAGTGAATGAATGGGGTTGGTGAAGAGTTATTGGATTGTGGAGTGGGACGGATTCGATGAATTTTGAGGTTTTACAATTTTGAAAATTTGACATTTTTATGAGTTATTGAAAGTGTTATAAATTTTTAACTTTTTTTTAAATTTTTACAAATTTTTTGAATTTTTACGATTTTTTGAATTTTTAGGATTTTGTTGATTTTTTTACTATTTTTGAATTTTTAGGTTTTTGGTTTTTTACGATTATTTGAAAATTTTATGATTTTTAAATTTTTATGATTTTTTTGTAGTTTTACGTTTTTATGTTTTTTTGAATTTTTATGTTTTTTTAATTTTTATAATTTTTTATAATTTTAACGATTTTTAAATTTTTACGATTTTTAAATTTTTACGTTTTTGAATTTTTAAGAGGTTTTTATTTTTGAATTTTATTAATTTTTAATTTTTTTATGATTTTGTTTTATTTTTTTGTTTTATTTTGGTGCGAGAGACAGAGAAAAATTTGAGGGTAGGAAAAATAGGAGGAAAAGCAGACAAATAGGGTGGGAGAACATGTGTGCGGAGTCTTTGGTAGGGCATCACGAGTGGTATAAAAGGGGCTCGATGACCACGTCATGCAAGTTATTTTCACCACACACAATAGAAAATCATAACCTATGATAGAGTACAATGGCCTATTCGAGGATGTTAAGCACCGAAAGCGAGACCTAGTGAGAGAGTAATGATGATTAGCAGATGGTGGACAAGTGGTAAGTATTTTTTTTTCCATTTTGTGTTTTTTCAACATTTTTGGGGGATTTTAGGGTATTTTAGTGTCATGGAGGGTATATAGTTGCACTACTATTCGCTATAAAGTAGCACTTTGTGCTTGTAGTAGGGGTGGGTTAAATATTGATGCTTTTGCATTGGGGTAGGGATAGGGTTTAGCACCTATCCTCTATTTTGGTGCGTATGTAATGTATAGTGGCACCTATGTGGGAGGGAACAAAGTTTAGTGCCTATGCATAAGATGTGAGAAAATGAGTGGAACCTATGTTGAGGTTTAGCACTTTTTCTTGATATAGTAGCACTTATGTGCGGGTAGGTTTGAGTAGGGTAAAGTAGCACATACGCTTACAAAGTGGCACCTATGTGGTATGAAATGACGCTTTTATGTGAGTTAGGGACATTTTCATTAGAAGGGTATTTTAGGGTGTTTTGAGGAATGAAAAGATGAAATCGGGGAATAAATGGTGGGTTTTGGGGATGGCAGTGAACTAATATGCATGGTTTGGTTTCTACAAATGGCGTTAGAGATTGTTTAGGTTAGGCATAGGCAAGCTAATACATTATCATCATTTCTAGGAGGGCTAGATGAGGAAGATGCCATTCTATTACATGTGATTGGATTACTTCGCATGTGGTGATGATGCCATCTATGTGAGAAGATTGTGCTCTACTCACAACATTGGCGGAGAGATGGCATTCGAGAGACCAACACGTTTTTATCATCGACAAGAGAGATGATGGTGATGGTGGAGGATGTCTACCATATATATCAGATTCTAGTGGAGGGGGAGCATGTGATGTGGCATGGGGATAGGCCTAGGGCTCGATTGCGATTGTTATTAACAGTGTGGAGGATGCACCACAACATGGGATTATAGATATATTTGGGCATATATTTCATACATGGTTATATAGAGTGAATCCCCATGTTGTTATGCTTCCTAATTAGTTGTACTTTGTTACATGATGGAGGAGGGCATTATTTCACTATCAGTTTTGCATGGATGTGGTGCATGTAATGTGGTAGTTGGAGATAGTATATGCATGGGAACCGCTATGCTAGTGCGTTTATACCATGATTTTCACAGAGTGGCCTACTCACAAGGGAGTAACATTGGAGAAGGTATTTTATTATAAAATATGGAGTTATGATCACATATCCCTAGGCATATCTATAGGTATTTGATGGAAGCGACATGATGGTGAGCCTTCAATTTATGGATGGTACATGCATATGGCTGAGGGGAGAAGCCGGGGGTGATGGATCACTATAGGTGGGGAGTGGATAAGCTCGAGGTAGGGGACATTAGGTGGTGACCATATCATCATTATGAGGTATGGGCTGGGGAGTAGGTACAACTGAGAAAGATCTAGAATCCAATTTTTCTTAGTATGGGGAAATCCATACATGATTGAGTGATCTTGGTTAGATCGTGTGCTTTGACAGATTCGGATTAGACATGGTATACCTATAAGGTACCACTTATTTGAAAATAAAACCTGAGAGATTGAGGAGTGGGGTGCTTTGATTCTAGTGGATGTGGATAGAATGAGTTTTGACGTGGGTACATGTTTATTGGTGTATGCCCTTGCAAGATGTAGCAGATCCGAGGATGAGCAAGGATATGAGGAGTGGTGGCAAGGATCGGGCTAGTCAGGTTTATACAACCATTAGGAGGGATGAGGTTTTTACATGGGAGGAGGTAGGTGTACACGTGAGGTCCAAAGGGATAGGAATTAGTAGTGCATACACCGTAGGATGGGAAGGATGAGAACGAGTTACCATGAGCACCACATATTATAATATTGGGTGGTCCTCCAGTCCAACAACCAAGGTCACACAATAACCAAAGTGTAGGAAATGCCAAAGTATAGTCTAGATAGGTGGGATGCCAATGTGATAGAGATTGATGATTGTAATAGGCCATTATAGACTATTGGGGTCATCATAGAGGCGGACATATAAGAGGGCCGTCTAGTATAGGATCTACAGTGAAGGTATTTGAGGGTCATATTTACATGTAAAAATTGAAAGGTTAGAGACCGAGGTCCATGCCAAAGCAAGTGGATATAGCTGGCCTAAGGGCTAGAGGTGTGGCTCATCTAGAGAGATATAGGATTTGACATAGACTGCGGGCATGTTTTTAGCTATAGTGGGCCAAATGATGGTGTAGGGGGAGAGTATAACATGGATTGAGATTTAGGCGAGAGATTTAGAGAAAACTTGTCTACAAGGAGAGTAGACAAGATATAACATATCATTGATGGTTTGAGACAAAAATAGGAAGAGGGTAGAGATGAGGGATATATGGCTAAGATAGCCTGCCTTTGGTCGAAATTCCATGTGACTCGCCAGAGTGAGATAGTGCACGAAAGGAGAGGGATCATGTCATATGGAAGTGGGATGAGACACCACCATCGAGAGAGATGATTACATGGATAGATATGGTGTGTTGTATGTTGTAGCAGAGGAATCAGGGAGTGAGACTTAAGGAGTATCGCATGTAATAGGAAAAATGGCACCCTTGAGTATAGTGACACTACATGAGTACTAGGCCTTGGGAGAGGGGGCACATTATTATGAGGGAATTATGACTATGAGGTCATGTGAGGTACCATGATATGCAACCTACTTAGCTAAGAGGAGGTTAATGTGGTTGATGAATTTAGGGAGTACTTCTAGTATAACATAGCCAAGATGAGATGAGGGTGCAGATCCAGGAGATGACATATGTAGCTCAATGCGGATGAGTGCCATTTTTGTATATGTAGTGGAGATGTACATACTTGGCCTTTATAGGCATCCATTATTTATTCTTTTGTATCCTTAGGTATTTTCTTGGATATTAGATTATGACCAAAATGGTCATAGTTTTGATGTATATATGTATCTTTATGAGACGGATGTATTATCTTGATGATGTGATGACATTTGGGTATTTTGATATTATGTAGTATTTTTGATATGAATGAGGTAGTCGATATGATTATTTTGATGATGAGATGACATACTTTGTTTTGATGTTTTTGATGTATAGATGATGGTGTATATGATGGTTTTATGATGATTTTTTTATGTTGTGATGTATAGATGATGTCATTGATGACAATTATATGATTGTGTAGTCATGATTATTTTTATGTTGACATGATGATTATTTTTAGATTATTTAAAATGTTGATGATGTTAGATAGTGATTTGATGTAGTTGTATTGTGATGTGATGAGGTTAAATGATGATGTGATAATGTTAGATGGTGATTTTGTGTAATTTTATTGTGATGTGATGATGTTATATTTGAATGATTTTGATGACGAGAATGTTAGGTGTAGATGGATTATGGTATTTGAGATGATGATGATTATTTATGGTTATGATTATGTGTTTAGTTTTTATATGTTGATGTTTATATGGATGCTAGTGATGATGAGATGTTTTTCATGGTTTATGATTTGGTTTTCTGAACTAGATTATGTAGAAATGATTATGTAATGTTATCATGGATAATGTGAAATTTTGTAGCATGATGTTTATTGTTGATATGGATAGTGAAGACTAAATATCAAGTGGTTATATACATGTTATAAATGTCATTAAATTATTAAAATGGAAAAGCAACTTGAAAAATTAATCTAACTATACAAATATTTGCAATGTGTCCATTTTACTTACACAAAGAAGAATAATAGAGAGAAAAGGAAAGCGAGAGAGGGGGATAAGACAATGACGAGTGGACGGGGGGAAGAGAAATGGAAACATCAGGATCTTATAAGGGTTGCATTTCTCAACATTGACATAGAAGTTGGAATCTTATTTATGTTGTAGTTTCAAAATTTTAGTGTAGAAAATGTGAATTTTTCTAGGATCAAGATAGTGTTCTTAGTTATAATAGATTTTTTACTTCTATTCATGAACAAAAGAAGTCCTGGATTAGGATAGTAGTGTATAGGGAATTGAAAATATGGGTATGGATAAAGGTACTTTCCACGAGTATTATAACATGGATGCAAAGCTAGAATGGACGTAGGATCTAGATTCCTATAGTGTTGGAAACCAATTTTAACCATGGTACTTTCCTAAGACACCCGAGTAAAGTGGTTTTCATCATTGGATGGATTTTTTTGAATAATTAGATATTAGTGGATAGGTGATAGTGGGAACTTAAACATAAAAGTGTTTAAGATGCATGATGTTCATGGGCTCATCCAACTCATACCCATCCTAAGTAGCAAGCTTATAAGAACCAAATTTGAACTTTGTTATGATGACGTAAGATCCAAGCCAATTGTGTTAGAACTTGCCTTTATTTTCATGGTCAACATTAGTGTTGTGTTGGTTATCTTTAAGGACTAAGTCTCCAACTTTGAATTCATGAGTTTTGATGTGCTTGTCATATTTTATGTGAAGTATATTTTGGTAAGATTTGAGATGGTCCAAGGCTTGGAGGTGTTTCTTGTCTAGGAACTCGAGTTATCAAGGTGATGCACACAATTTTCTTCATCATTGATAAGGTTATGGAGAGAAACGTCAAGAGAAGGGAGCTCGATCTTAATAGGAATGATAGATTCAATGTTGAAGATAAGAAAATATGGAGTAGAGCCAATGGGGGTGCAGATGGATTTACAATATGTCTACAAGGCATGGCAGATTTGTGTATGTCAATCACGTCTTGCTTGACTGAAAATTTTTCCAAGGATGCTTATGAGAATTTTATTGGATGCTTTAGATTGGCCATTTCCTTTTGGGTAGTATGGGGTGGATGATTTGAGCTTGATGTGGAAATGATCACAAAGTTCATAGAATTCTTAATTTTTAAGGATTTACCATTGTTCATGATAATGGCTGATGGAATACCATATATAAAAATGATATGATTTAGGATGAATTTTGATGTTTATTTTCCAAAGTGCAATAGGTGAGCAGAATTACTTCGACCCATTTGGTAATGTATTCCATAGCAGTATTGATGAATTTATGACCATCGAGATAAGGTGGGATTAATCTTTCCTATGAGATGGAGATGTTGGTGTCGAATCACAGCACCCCTGGGACTCTGCAACTCGATGGGTTGAGAATCTCAGTGCGATTGCACAACATGGAGCTTTTCCCAAGTGTGGGACCTTGCGAAATCGGAAAAGCTCTCCGGATGAAGGCCGGCTCCTATTCCTCTGTTCAGATGCACCAATAAAATGCAGAGAGTCTACTAAAACCTAATCTAACTACCAAGGAGACAGGGAGAGAAAATGCATAAAAACAAACCTAAGCTAAGGAGGTGATGCACCGAGGAATGAAGAACATACGTTTTGCCAATTAAACACAGACCACAGAAATGTAATGCAAAATCATGCACAGATAAACATATTCACAGTGAAAGATCAGGAGGATGCAAAATGAAACACATAGAGGGTTGAGAAACATCCACAGTCATGCATTTATTTTCTCTGAAGGTTGATACAATACACTGCAAACATGCCCAGAGGCAAAGGTGCATTACAGTTTCATATGGGAGGTTTGAGCTCCACAACTCTACCTGCCAAAGAGAAGAAGGGAGGGGCAAAACAAGAATGTCCAACCTTTAGAAAGAAGCCCCTCCTTACAATTTATAGGAAGAATGAGAGAGAGAAGAGAGAGAAAGTCCAAATCCACCCCAACCACCTCAGGTTGTATTTAATTCATCTCATTATGGTGGTAGGTGAGGACCATATCAAACCCCAAAAGTGGCAAACTGTATTTTGCATTTTTAAGAACTTTTTCCCACCCAATTAAAGATATCTAGTCGTAGTTAGGTAGAGGACGCCGTAGGCTTTCCGAAAAGTCCAACCTTGTGTGAATCGGAGCTCCCAGTCAAAAGTTATGGCCATCTGAATATCTGGGTCAGGGTCTGCTTCCTGTCAGCGCTCAGAATGTTGCGCCTCCTGAAGGTGCGCCTTGGCGCATCCATATGCATGTTGACAATCCTTTTCGTGCGCCAAAGGCGCAAATATGTTTGTGTCGACATGTCAACCTTTTTGTGAAAAAAAAAGGCGCATTCACTTTCGCATGTCAACATTCTTTTATCTCAGGCGCCAAAGGCGCAAATATGTTTGTGTCGACACATGTTTACGTGCGCGCCACTTGTTCACTCGCGCCAAGGGCGCAACATCCTTTTCCGTGTCAACATTCCTTTCTATGCGCCACTTTTAGCGCGCTCTATTTCTATGTTGAAATCTTTCTTCAGGCGCCAAGGGCGCATTTACATTTATGTCGACATCTCTTATGCGCAAAGCGCCAAGGCGCAACTTTTTTCCCTGATGTATATATTTTAAAAGAAATCCATATATTCATATTACTCTCATATTGTTTAGTAACCACATTACATTCCTCAAGGTCATTACAGACCAAATGTCTTAATGCAGATAAGACTTATACATCAAAATCCTAAACTATGCTTTCCAGATTACAAAGATGTTCATAGACCCATCCCTCTAGATATGTCATCTCTCCTATATCCTCCTAATGAGAACCTTAACCCATAGAATCTACTACTATTTTCTATAGAGCTTCACCTCTCCTCTTCTTCTTCTCTACCTCTCTTGATATCTCTCTTGATCGCCCTTTTCTTCTACCCGAGCATCTCTATATATAGCTTTAGCATCCACCGCCATGCCTTCCTAAAGTAATAGATCGGTTTCCAAGTGTCCATGTGGTCCTTCAATGGAGCATGCTTCTTCCCATCCAAGCTCTCCACTTTCTACAATGATGTCTTTCTAGATCCTTCCATCACATGGAATATTCCTTCCTTGACCATCGAGTTTCTAGGATGGCACCTTATCCACTCCGCATGCTCAGTTGGGTCATGCTTTTCTCGTGTGCTTCCTTAAATGTTGAATATGGCTAAGTCCTAAAACCCTTTCCTTTTCCTTGCATGCACACCTTGGGTTCTACTAAACCCTTCTAAAACCTTGTCCTGCATGTGCCTTTACCCTGCACACCCTTCTTCATATAGGCCCCGCATGCCCACGTGCCTTCTTGTACTTAGCCAATATTTGAGGCCCAACATCACCCCACACTAAGCCTGTTCTCCATCCTGAAAACACTTCTCTTCAATGAATAAAGAATGGTGGGCTCTGAATAGTTGGAAAAAGAATGAAGGAATGAAGAATTGGGAGAAAGAATGAAAGAATGGGGAAATGAAGGAGAACATGTTCATTGTTGAAGGAGGAGAGGGAAATCCTTCCCTATATCTACCTCTAGCTTCTCCAGGCATTAACCTCACTCTGCACTTGCTGACAAGAGGTCACCTACTAGGCACTTACCTCCTCAAAGCTTAGCCCTTCCCCCTTGGCACTCATCATTTCAACAATTCCTTCTAGTTGTTTTTCCCAAATCCTCGAGGGTGTCCATCTGCGGGTGATCTGGGGGTATAATTCCTTCAACCAGTTTTTGATCGAGCCCCACAAGGTCTCGATAGCCTCTGATTTCTTCTCCACCTGGCCAGATCCTATCCACTCTACTCTCTTTATTCCCCTTATTCTTCTCCTGGAACTCCTTGAGTTCATCTCATGTGTAGTGACCAAGATGCTTGCTACTCTATCTCTATCAACACAATTATCATAGGAAGCTTCAACAACTTGTGGTGGCCTTCACATCGGCAGGAGTTTGGTATACTGAGAAACAATCCCTATGACCTTCAACTTGTCTTCTCTCTCTTTGCACCAATGCTTCTTCTATGGACTCTAAGGTGAGTGGCCACCTCTCCATAGTGAGGATGTGAGTCAAATCCTCTAGGCACTGCAAGGTTGATTCATATTTTTTCTTGGGTGGTGCTAGGTGGGATGCTTTAAAACAATAACATCGTAATCATCTCAATTTTCTTGTGTAATCACATGCACCCTTTCCTTCTCCTCTTTCAATTCATGCCTTAACTGTGCATTGATTAGTTCTTCTTGTTTTAGGTCCTTTATTTTCTTGAGAAGATCCTCCTCCTCTTCTCCAACTCCACCTCTAGGAATCTCACCCTATCATTCCTTCCAAAAAAATTTGGCCTCAACCTCAACTGAAACTTTGTTGAGTGCATTACATACTTTCTCATCTAAAAACCATTGAGCATTAACCAAGGGGTTTATCCCTTTTATCTCTGGCATCTTCATTAGCACCCCTTGGCTTACCTCGAACTCAAGTTCATCGACATGGGATTCAAATGCCCAAGATAACATCTTCTTGGTTCGTGGGTATGCACCTTCTATGTCAAATGAGGGCATGGCCAGAGTTGTTCTGTTGGCATGATGCTCTGGAAGTGCATGCATAACACCTTTCTTGGATCATTGATGTAACCCATTCCTTTCCCTTTGTGCTGCCACCATGCTCTTCCCACCTATGTGTGTAGCCTTTGGAAAGCTCACTACTAGATTGGGATCTCCACCCATGCTTCCATACTCCTTTCCAATGCTTTCTTCCTCAATCTCCTTCATCACTTCATCTACGTTTGCACTCTACTTCCTGTTCCACTAATTTTTGATGATTCCTGCCACTTCTCTCTCTATGGATTCTTCTATTTGTTCCTTGGTGAGGCTTGGGGTCCTCTGATCTCTTGTGTTTACTTCTTCACTCACCCCTTTTCCTTGAGCATCTTCTTCTTCTTCCTCACCATTCTTCCCTTCACTTCCTTCTTCTTTATGAATCATGTATATCATACATGGGATGATTATGAACTTCTTCATCCTCATCATCATCCTCTCTCACCCCTGTAGGCCTCCAAGTCCTCCATTTCTCTCTGAGTCTTCCTTCTCCGTCACCTTTGTTTCTTCCTAACTAGTGATTCCAGTATAGGAGACTCTTCCCTCTCTTTCTCTTCAGTGGGTGACTCCTTCCTTGGTGACTCTTCTCTTGTGAGGGCTCCTCTTTCTCTGGTGCCTCTTCTTGGGGTCTTCTCTTGATCAGGGGGACTTCTTCATGTGTGTAAGTGCTTGGCTTAGCACTTGTTTTTTGGCATGCCCACAAATTGTGTTGTCTGCACACTTGGTGCCTTCTTCTCCTGCACCTCTTCTCTCTCCCTCTTCTTTGGCATGGCCTTCTTTCTTCTGTGGGGTCTTCTAGAATGGAGACATCATTCTAGGTAGGCACCCTTCTCAAACTTTGGCCTTATGCAGATATACCCTCGTTGCAGTCCTTTCATGATCGACAATGTTATTGGTTTTATCATCTGCACTTTGTGGGAGACATATTTCTCCACATATGTGCTTCTTTGGATATATGAGCTTTTGGCATAGCAGCTCGTGGTGGTCTTGATCTACCTCACTAAGGTCAAACCTTAGTCTCTTGGCCTCCTTAAAATGGTTGACCCCCACTTGGAAGTATTGTGTGGTGAAAGAAAATGGTAGCTTGCACCATGGACTCTTAGTCCCATCTATTAAGGTGAACTGGCCAATACAAAAATGTTGATATAAAAAACTCCACTTCCCATCTATGAGCATGGGAAACTACTAGGTATCCTCCACTCTACCCCGAATGCATCGCATCTACTTGTACCATTTTTCTAGGTGTGCCTTGTGAGTGGCCATCATGGTCTCACAAGTATATTTCTCAAACCTTTTTTGGGTGAGGGATTTTCTTCTAGATACTCCCATATGAACTTCTCTGGCCCATCGGGCACTCCAATCTCGAGAAGATGATGGTGAGGAGAATGTTTCAAACAATATCTTCTCTCCTTTGTGCACACGCTAATGATCTCATCTGCAATGTAGGTGGATAAGTTGTAAATGGTGCCTTAGAAATCTTTTGGCATACATTCAAGCCATGCCTTGTTCACTTGTGTCCACCTTTCTTGATCATTCAGCTTGGTAACCAAGCATGTGCCATTCTCATAATAAGGTTGGGGATATCTGATGATATCAAAATACGTGAACCCTTTTTGTAGTCATAAGCCTCCATAGTTTTCTTGATGGCCTCCTTATCATCCAAGTCATCATCTATGGAGTCTCCTTCACAAATTAGGCTAGTGAACTTTGATATGAGTTGAGGAGTTATGTGCATTTTGTGGCCTATAAAATAGAAGTGGTCTTGTGTACGTGTGACATCAACCACTATGGTATAACCACTGGGCTTTCCAAAATAGGGAAACTCATATAGTTGCAAGCAACTCGGCCTTCTCCAACTTCACCTTCACTTTGTCATTATAGATCGACATTCCTTCTAGTGTCCTCTTGTTAGTTGGATGAACCAGTTCCAATGCCATCTCTTTTTCTGTAGTGCTCATGTGATGATTGTAGTCACTTATGACCATCTTCCTCAAGTGTGATTCCCACTCTTTTCCCAACAACACTCCATCTGGGTACTACATTTTTGCATACCACTCTTCATTGGAACTAGTGATGACAATGGTTTGTTTTCCTTTTCCCTTTCCCTTCTTTGTTTCTTTGGTGAGATGGTTTCCTTCTTTGGTGTCATTCTACTTGTCGGGTTAAAACTTAAATTCCTCCTTGCTCTGCTCTACTACTCTCTCAACTCTAAGGCTCAACTCCATGAAGAATCCTCCTACCTCCATGCCCTAGCTACCAAACCCTAACTAGGAAAACCCTTCCACAAGATGACGTACTCCAAAAGAACTCTCCCCATGCCCATGTACTCCTTCCACTCTAGTTCACTGTAGATCAACCTAGTTGTGCACTTAGATCTCTATGATTCTTCTTCCTTCACACAAATCTCTCTGGATGCCCTAGTTTGCAAGAGCTCTTCCACTTTGTAATCACAAGGTAAAATAATGATTCACCCGACCTCATACTTATAGATTTTTCCTCCTTTCCAATAAATAAATGTTATGCCACCTACCAATGTACTTAGCATTAAATGTGGATTTTTCCACTAAATCCGACCTTAAGCACCCTTACCCACACACCCAATCCTACGTGAAAAACTCTTTACAACCTTTGGCATGCAAAAATCCTTACGACCAAAGACTTACATGCATGCATCTGTGGCAAGTGCCAAAGGCACCTCTTCTATCCTTTACCCAATTTTTTCCCTCACCTACCTCATGTTGTTTCTGCATGCTTTTCCTTCTCTGTATGTGGTCTTTATAAAGCCTTATCCTGACACCAACCATTCTCATCCACCATTTTTCCCACATACTTTCTATCCTTCAACTAGGCCATTTAAATTTTACTACCATCTTATACTTCACTTCACACTACTCCACCCCACACTAAAAAATAGATGCATGGTCCTCTCATGCATACACAACCTTTTGAAAATAATGTGGTTACCGGTGCACAAGGCAAAAAAAAAAATGGAAAGGAACAAAAATGAGAAAGGGAAACACAAAGAAAAAAAAAATGCATAAAGGGAAATTCTAATCTAACTGGAAATACTACCTTATTTACAAACACAAGGAAGGCTTATTTATAGTAGGGCTTCAACCTACTCCCATTGAAATGGCTAGGTAGCTTTGTCCCATCCACGCTTGTAACTGACATGTGCCTGAATCAAGGATGTATGAGATGATGTAAGGGCCCAACCAATGGAATTTCAATTTCCCAGATGGTGCAGAAACTTGGAATCATACAACAAAACCATCTTCCCAACCTCAAACTTTTGTTCTTGATATGATGATCATGCCATGCCTTTTGTCTAGCCTTTTCAGTCTTTCTGACTCCATCTAGCAAGTGATCACCTTTCATCTAACTGCATCAATTTATCAATCCTTTCTTCGAGTGCTTGTTCATCATCTAATCCTCCTGCATGTGCTATACACAATGATGGTAACATGAATTCAATGGGAAAAAAACCTCCATGCCAAACACCAATTGAAATGGTGTGGCCTTGTTCAATATCTTTTGTAGGTTGTCATGTATGCCCATAGAATGATGATACTTTTTCATCCCAATCTATCTTCCAACATCACAAATCTTGGTCAACATGTGACTTAGTATCTTGTTAAATGCCTCAATAGTTCCATTTTCTTATGGATGATAGGGGGTAGTCTTGTGATGGGCCACCATAAACTCTGCTAACTAGAATCCTGACCATTTCATTGAGAAAATGTGTACCCCTATCACTAGTCAAGCTCAAAGGACATCCATACATGCTGATTATGTTCTCCCATAAAAATATAGTAGTTTTCACTGTAGTGAAATCCTTTGTAGGCACTTGCTTCTACCCATCTTGTCAAGTAATTAGTGTAAGTAATGATATACCATGAACTAGTCCTTTTGCATGGTAGGTGAAATTGGTCCTACAAAGTTGATTTCCCATTTTTCAAATGGCTCTGTATGGCTATGGCCTTAATGGCATCTCATCCCTCTTTCTAGGTTTTCCCAGTGACAATGGTCACAGGCCTTGCAAAATTCAATACAATCGTAGATGGTTTCCCACCAAAGCCCTACGAGTAGAATCTTTCATGTGGTTACATTTCCTGCATAGTGTCCCTCCTACAATCCCACCATGCACTTCCTCCATAATCACTACATGCTCATGTTCTAATATACGCATCGGCATGTAGAACCTCATCATGGCCTAATTTATATAGATCTCCACTAATCAACATGTAGGTGTGCATGACATATTGCTAACTTTTTCTCCAAAGCCTTCATCCCATCGGTGCCACACCTATTTTAAGAATACTACAATATCTTCTAAAGTCGAGGGGGTGCATGCCACAACCTAAATAGTTTACATGCATCATGGCATGGTATCCTCAATACTTTACACATCCTCTCCTGAGTCAATCTTGATAAGTGGTCAGGTCTTGAATTACTTTTTCCTAGTTTTACAACCACCGTGAACTCAAACTCTTGAAATAATAGGACCCAATGACATATGTGCCCCTTAAAATGGGCTTATTTACCAAGTACTTCAATGCCATGTGATCTATGTAGAATATAAAAGGTGTTTCCAATAGATACTACCTGAACTTATGTAGCACATAGATCATTGATAGTGCCTCACACTCAGTAGTGGTATAATTTTTTCTACTTGGTGTCAACTTCCTACTTGCAAAACACAAGGGGTGATCAACAATCCCCTCACTAGGTTGTGCTAGTACTTACTCCAATGGTTGTTCTGAGGCATCAACATGCACATGGAAAGGCTTATCCCAAGAAGGAAAATGTAGTATGGGCGTAGTGACAAGTTTATCCTTCAAAGTGTCAAATGCCTTTCTGTTGTGCCTCTCCCCAATGAAAGGCACTCTTGTGCTTTAGAAATTCTTCCAAGGGTGTGATGATCTTGGCATATCCTTTGATGAACTTCTATGTAGTACCCCGTATGCCCAAGAAATCCACACTGTGCTTTGACTAGTAGGCTCCCCAATCCCACAATAACTACAACTTTTGTGGGATCCACTAAGTAAGCCTTCCTTACATATAATATGTCCCAACAAGGTTCCAAATGGAGTAAAAAGACACATTTCTTAATGTTGAGGGATATCCTCAACTGCCGACATCTCTCAAACATTAGCCTCAAATTGTCACAATGGTCTTTTACCAGCCCATACACCATCAATCATCTAGGTAGACTTGAAGAAATTTATGGATGAAGTCTGAAATGCTTGTACCACAATGCATGCGTGAGAATACAACAGGCACATTTTTCAATCCAAAAGGCATGACCGTATAGGAAAAGCTTCCCCACTCAGTGGTGGAAATTTTTTCTTTCTCTGGTCTTCCTTTGCAATCCTGACTTGGTGATACCCTGAGAACCCATCCGTGAAAGAGTAGACCTCACGCCCGGCTACTCCCTCCAGAATTTCTTCAGTAAAGGGGTTGGGAAAGGATCGATGACACATACTACATTCAGGTCCTCTGTAGTCAACACAGATCCTTATTCTTCCATCCTTCTTGATATTGATGACCATTGGGCTTATCCATTCTGATTCCTCCACAACCTCAATGATGCCTAAAGTGATCATCTTATCTATTTCCTCCTTGACCCATATACAAGTTTGGATTCATCCGATAAGGCCTCTTCCAAATCAGTGCACACCTTCCTTCAACTTGATCCTCATCTCCCCAAGGAATGGTGGATGCCTTTGAGTTCATGGTACCCATGTGGGAACAAATCCTAGAACTCATGCAATAGATCAATGATCTTTGAAACTTCTTTCTCTCGACCAATAGTCCCCAATGATAGCTTCCTTAGGTTCTACCTCTGAGCCAATGTTAACCTTCTTCATTTTCAAGGGCTCATGGTAGGTGCACTGCTCTCATCAAGTGCTATCTATGACTTTCATGCATGTACCTACATGGAATGGTTAACATCCAAACTTTCCATCTCTTCACCATCTACTACATAGACCATTTTCCTTTTTCCTTTTCAATGCATGCATGCTCAAGTTGTATTTCTTCTTGATTCTTCTTCATCAAAGCACATCTCCAAACTAGGTTCACCCAAAACTCTAGTAACCTATCTTCTACCATGGCACTATCTCCCATTGTAAGGTGCTTGACAACTTACAATGCCTTATCCACTGATGGCTTGGTACTTTGATACTCAAAAGCTTGAATGAGATCAGCCATTAACTCCTGCCAATTCCCTATCTGATGATGTGTCTCTGAGTGATATACCATGCATGCACACAACCTGTAAGGTGGAATATAACTTATGCACCCATAATGAAGGTGGTAAAGCTTTTTTGTGCCCTCCATCAGGCCTTCTCACATGCTTGGATATGGGAAGAGGTGGGTTCTTTTCCATGGTAGTCTTGGATAATAGTGGGTGTGTTGCTTTTATGAGAATCTTACAGAGAATGTGACTCTTACCTCACATGCCACTCTAGAGACTCTCATGATGTGTTTCCCACCAATGTGTTGTAGTCCCGAGAAAGTTATAACTGAGCATACTTCTCCTTTCATCCTCATTTTTCCACTGAGCCTCCATTTCTCATAAGAAATCATCAAGGCTTGCTCCTCCGGAGTAACTTGGTAGCTTCTTTTCTTCCCAAGGCACTTGACTGAGTGTGCCTTCATCACCCTTGTTACAGATCCTCTCAATTTCACCCAATCAACTCATAAGTCCCATGTGTGCCCAATTGTCACATGCTATGCTAGTTGTATCACTCATCGACTGAGCATCTTCAAATTGGATAACCCCTTTTGTAGGATGAATTATTTTCAGGATCTCGATGGAGCGCACATAGATTCTATCGAGGAATTCCTCTCCTAAGGGCTCGTATATAGGGTGCTGATTTTCCATATTAAAGGGATGATCACCCTTTCTCCTTGTTCTCAAAACTTATATACCCCTTGTTAAACCGTAGGTCAACATTGTTTTATAACACCAAGGGTGCCCAAGTAATGTTGGGAAATTATCCACCTCGGTGAGTGCCAAGACTTCAAAGTCCCCAGTGAACTTGGCCCCTTGAATAGTGATAACCACATCTTTCAAGACTCCAATGGGCATTGCCTTTGTCTTGTTCACCATATACAACACACATTGAAGATGGTTGTAATGTGGGCCTTCCCATTTGATGCCATGCATCCAAGGTGAGAACATTGACCTCCACTCTATGTGTCGATGAGGATATTTCTCAAAAGCCACCCATCAACAACTACATTCAATGTAATCTCTTTATCATAGTCAAGGTTGTGAGGAGGAAGGTTGGCATGTAGAACCTACCTTTGTGCTCTCTCCGCATGTGGTACCTTCTCCCGTAACCATTCTCCTAGAAAGGGAATGATATTCTCCTGCCTTAACATTTTACACACTTCCCTGACCTCATCCAGATCCTTCTATGGAGCCTCAACATTCTTCCTTTGCTCTAACTACCTTGACTACTCCTTTAGACATTGGATCTCTCCTTGTAATCCCGAATCACATCCATAGTCTCTTGGTACACTTCCTTCTGATGAGTAGGGTCTGGATACTTCCCATGTACCACTTCTTCCCTAACAACCAATTTCTATCTTGGCATCTCCTTGCACATGCAGCAACCTCTACTCGTGTTGTCACTAGTACAGGTTCTAATCCTGACTCATGTGCCACTCTTGGCATCCACTATGGGTCGGCCTTCTTTATACTCACCATCCCAATGCCTTTTTCTTTCTGGTGTTGTTGGCTCATGTGCTCAAACAACTCAGGGAACTCCTCATACTTATGTTTTTTCCACACCATGAGCACTACAATAGATCAGACACTCATGCTTATAATGCTGCTCTATAGACCCACAATTATAACAGTTCTCATGGGAACTCACTTCTTCCTCCTACCATGGTTATTGTGACCACAAAATCTCTCATGAAAATCCTCTTCCACATGCTCCTCCATCTGCGTGCCCTTCATATGGTGATCATCATCCTTGGAACTACTTGCAAGGCTAGTTCTAGCACACACCAAGATCAATAACATCATGAATCTAGTCAATCAACCTATAATCCTTGGTATCATGGGTCATAGAGGTACAAATCTTGCAATAGAAAGAAACATTCTTATGGATTTGCGTTGTAGTAGAGGACATCTATTTACATCATGATCCCCATGGAAAATATCATAGTCTACCACCATGGCATGTATACCGAATTTCGAGGGAAACTATCCTTTGCATGCCCCTCCACTCCACAATCTATGCACCAAATCCCACTACAAACCTCATGCACTGAATTTGTAGACAACTTCTCCAACTACTTGGCCATTGCAGCAATTTGAGCCTCCAGAAAAGGGCTAACACTAGTATCAACACTCCCAACAACCTTAGTGCATGTAGGGAAGCTTCCAAGGCCTCACGCGGGTCTATGAAAGTCTTGTGTGATAGTGCCCTTCTAAATGGTGTTATCAATCCCCCAAAAACCATTGAGCATGTTGAGAGGGGTGTATGTCATAGGATAGTTTTGATAAGAGAGTTTTGAACATGTGTCATACTCTCCACACACTCTCTTGCCATTCCTTACTGGATCTCCTTTAGAGCATTGATGATTTTTTACTCAAACTAAGGATATGGAACTTTTTTAGGAAGGCATTCTTTCAATGTAGTGTAATCCACAATTACCATCTGATGTGGGGTCATACTTTGTGGTACTACCTATATATGCATGTGCCCCTGCAATGTTGTTGCAAACTGACTTACTTTTCACTCTGGGGTAGTGATTCCCCTTCACATGCGCCATAGAAATTCACATTTTTGCACATGTTCTATGGCATCCTCAATGCCTATGTAGTCCGGTAAGTGTAAAGACATCTCAAAGAATACTTGTGGAGGTGGTTGAGGCCCTTCACTTGACCAGAACCTTGGTTTCCTCCGTGTTTCCTCCACCACTAGATCCACTAGACCCACTAGGTCTGTCCTCCTGACCCACTAGATCCTCTAGATCCACTAGGTCCACCAGGTCCTCCAACTCCTATACCACCAAGATCCACCTCATGTAGTAGCCAAAAATGGCCTGAAGTGGTCACGCCTAGTGTCCCCAATGTCCCACTGAAACTATGCACCGATGGTTTGTGATATTTTCCTCACGCATTGTGTTGTGTGTCTCGCGCCACTTCCTAGATGTGATACCCAAACCTTGTGTATTTGCACCTTGTCCAAAAATTCCTCCAAATACGGGAATGGTTTTTGCATAGCCATGGATGTCCCAAATGAGAAATTATATCTCCTAGGTATAGATGGTTACTTCCACCGATACCAACTAGATTAACAATACTTCTTCCTTGATCTGGAAAACCAAGCAGGGGTTGGTCACTAGGTGGGTTTAGATGTGTGCCGATGATCTCTCCTTTCTCCATGTGATGAAATCTCATCAGAAGTTGAAGGGGCTTCTCTCTCCCATGCTTTCCAAGATGGGGTAGCACAAATTACTCAGGTTCACATCCTCTACGTGAACCTCAACTCCTTCCCCAACAATCTACCTCCATAGATCCATCACACCTACAACCTCACATTGTCTAGCCATCTCCCTTTCATGAGCTTCACTATACTTGAGTCATCTCTCTTCCCTTTCCTTTTCAGCCACAATGTCCACCATCTTCCTCCACCCTAGCTTCCTCACCCAATGCTCAGAGAAGCTTAGCCGACCATAGGAAATGCCTCTAAACTTAGGGTAATGATCAAGATCTTCATAGCCAAAGGGATAACATGTAAAAATGATCCTCTGGGCTCCCTTAAACTCAAACTCAACAACCTCTAGGAAAGAATACGTATAGAAATGGCATATTCTAGAGTATAACTAGTCAACACTCCTTTCCACCAGTGATCAACAACACACGTCCAAGTCAGATCTACATCTTGCAGCCTCTGGTAATCATCTTGGGTCCATATGCATGTGATCTATAGTACCAACTCGATCTGGATGCATATGCTGAAATCCATTCATATAGTTCTACTGGAAAACAATAGAAGAATGTCTCATATAACTCATGGTACAGTTCTCTTCTACCCATCTATGTGCATCAAACTCAGGTCCAGTGTTGAATCTTTGAGAAAACTCATCCTCTCGTGCTCTTAAACCATGCTTCAACACTCTCCAAGGTTAGACATTTTATCATCATGCATCATGGAACCAAGATGTATGCCATTTCTCACAACAATTTGAAAAGAGGTCCCATGAAATGGAACCAAGATGTAGTCATTTTTATGTCCTTATAAACAACAAATCTAATCCCATGTGCACGGCCTATCACCCATGGGGCTGGGTGGGCTCACGAGGAGGCACGTGTGGGTGTCGAGCCCCTCCTTTATGTGATTTTTGTGAGAATACATCCCCTATTGATAAAATCTTAGATGCAAGAAGGGAAAGAACCATGCATTCATTTGAGGGTCTTAGGATGAGTTACTATATAAATGCATCATTTAGATAACAAGAAAATATCAAATAATATATATAATACAAAGAAAAGGCACTAGGGTTTATACCCATGAACAATGTATATATTTTAAAAGAAAGCCATATATTCATATTACTCTCTATTCAAGTAACCACATTACATTCCTCAAGGTCATTATAGACCAAATGTCTTAATGTAGATAAGACTTATACATCAAAATCCTAAACTATGCTTTCTAGATTACAAAGATGTTCATAGACCCATCCCTCTAGATATGTCATCTCTCCTACTATCCTCCTAATGAGAACCTTAACCCATAGAATCTACTACTATTTTTGTAGAGCTTTCCTCTCTCTCTCTTCTTCTTCTCTCTCTCATCTCTCTTGATATCAATTGACTCCTTTTTTCAATAAGCCCTCCTTTCTTCTACCCGAGCATCTCTATATATAGCTTTAGCATCCACCACCATGCCTTCTAAAGTAATAGAAGTTTCCAAGTGTCCATGTGGTCCTCAATGGAGCATGCTTCTTCCCATCCGAGCTCTCCACTTTTTCTATAATGATGTCTTTTGGATCCTTCCATGCATGGAATATTCCTTCCTTGACTACACCATTAGTGTGAGCACCGTAGATGTCGTCGTGAACTTCCTTGATTTATAATTTGACCTCTTGGGAATTAAGGCATCGTAACAAGGTTTTTTCATATCCTCTACGGTATAGGGTTATACCAAGGATGGTGAATCTATATGTGTGTTGGATGAAGTATTTCTAATGGTTGTGAGGAAGGTCGGGTGGAAGGATATGGTCATGGAGATAAGTATAGATGTCATGGTACCATGGGGAATTGAGACCAACAATATCACATACCATATTGAATTATGGGACATCATGTGCTGCTAGAAACATGAGTTGTTCAACCAATAATGGTGAATCATGGGCATATAAAGGCATATTTAAGAGAGAACCAATGGTATCCATGACATCTTCGATTTATGGTTTTCTCGTGGGACCTGCGGAACTTAATGTGCTGAAAATAAAGCTTGAAGTTGTCCACCATTCACTTGTATGGAACACGTTTTTCATGTTTGGTTGAGTGCTCATCATTAACCTATTTGATTATGAGTTATGAATCTTTAAAGACATGAAGATTGTTGATATTCAATTAGATATTCATTTTGAGTCTAATGATAAGTGCCTCATATTCAACTATATTATTAGTACGGGGAAAGTGAGTCGAAGGCCTTATGAAAGAATTTTCCTTGAGTTGTGACAAATAGTATGCCTACTCGTGAGCCATGATTTGTGAAGGATCCTTCAAATTATAATCTATGAATATCTAATTCTTTGATAGTTAATATAGAATCATCTCGAAACATGTATTGAGTGGTGTGGATTCAAAAACTAGAGCTTCGCTAATTGATATTCTAAAAGATTTCCTTTGATAGCTTTTTGATTAACGTATTCAATGTCAAATTCAATCAAGAGCACAATCCATTTAGCCATTCGTCTTGTCAAATATGACTTTGAGAGTAGATATTTAAGTGGATCTACTTTAGTAATGAGCTTTATTGTATTGTTGAGCATATAATGCCATAGATTTTGAGAGGTAAAGACAATAGAAAAGCACTCTTTTTCGATAGGAGTGTAGTTGATCTCATAATAAATCAATGCTCGTCGAGGTAATAGATACCTTTTATTTTCCAATCATCATGCTATGCAAGGAGAGCTCCCAAGGCATTCCAAGTAGCTGAAAGATATAGGAGAAGAGGGATTCCCAGTGGGAGGAACTAAAATTGGATTATGTACTAGATAGTATTTGAGTTTATCAAAGGATGCTTGACATTCTTCACCCCAATGGAAAATTGTTCCCTTTTTGAGAAAATGATGGAATGGATGACATTTATCAACAATTTGCACTATGAATCTTCTGATGTCCTAAATGTTTCCCGTAGATTTCGAGTTACCTTTGATTAATGGGTAGTGGAATTTCAACAAAAAAATTTAATTTATCTGGATCAATTTCTATGCCATGATGTGAGATGATGAAGTCCAATAGCTTTCTTGGCGTGATGCCAAAAACACATTTCTTGGGATTGAGTCAAAAATTTTATTCTCAAAGTCTTTTAAAGATGCAGTGAAGAACCTGTTAACTTTACAAGTTTCCCTTACCAAGAGGGATTTTGAAAATTTTCTTACATCTTTCACCTTATACCAATTTTTTATTTTTCCCAAGAAATTTGTTATAAATTTTCCTAAGTATTGATTTTGTCAAATTTCAGATTTCGGAATTCAACATGCAGTTTGCATGCAAATTGCACATTCAATTCTAAAACCTAAGACCCACCCTATAAAAGAAAATTCGAATTTGGAAGTTGGAACTAAAGCTATAGTTTTCATGCAGAGTTCGGAATTCTAATTCCCCACTTACATTTTGTAGTTTGGAATATGATGCATAGTTTTCATGCAAACTACATGCAGACTTCTGATTTCTATCCCCGATCATTTCAGATTTTGGAGTCAAAGTACGGTTTGTATGAAAACTACACGAAGACTTCCGATCTTTGATATTTGATGGAAGGAAAAATTTAATGCCAACCACCCGCATGTACCAAATCTTAAGTAATTAATCTTTAATTTCCTATTTAAAGGAGATATTTACTTGTCATTTTCACTTGACAAAATTTGTACATCGACCTAGTGACAATGCTTTGATCTCGACCATACACCTCATGAAAATTTTAGGGAATTTTTCATGATTTTCTCATCTGATATTTGGGTAAGTTTACAAGTTATTATTATTCATAGTTATTTTGGTCTCATTTTTAGGGTTTTCTTGTCAATTTTTTTATCTCTTTCATGGGTGCCTTTCATTTTTCTCATTTGCATCATTCTTCAGGGTTTCATATTTGATTTGTAAACTTTCTTGTTCTATGTCTTTTTCACCTTCATGGATTCTCTTGTTTTTGAAGCTTGAGCTTCATATATTAAATTTTTAGAAAGATGAAGGAAAATTAGCACAAAGAAATTATTTCAGATATTCAAAACTATAAAACAAAGATCAAATTTTGTCATTAGAAGTCAAATATTGACAAGAACTTTGTAGTTCGTACTTGATTGTAACTGTAATACTATATTGCAAGTCAAATTTCTAGATCGAAAGTGCAAAAAAATGTTGCAGTCCCAATGTCTACGAATAAATTTAGAGTAGAATCACAAGATGGAAGTGAAGATTTGGTTTACAGTGGTTGCATTGCATAGTTGAACTCTGTCTCCAATCTCCAATTATCATTTCGAGTAGAAATTTGAAGATTCATCATTAGGAAAATGTCTAGATCATCCTCAAATTCAAAGGATAGGATGAAATAAAGTATTAAAGGGGTGACTCCCCCTTCGAGCATCACATCAGATATCATAACATTAGGGACAAACCTAGGACACATCGACCTCCTTGAATTAAGGAAAGGGTCAAAGATCCAAACAAAAATCCATGGATGCAAGAAATATTCGATAGTGGAATTTCCTTTGTTTTTACCTTCCCTCCATCAATTAATTACCCATATTTTGTGCTTGCTACGCCACACATTTTGACAAGAAAGTTCAGGGACATCATCAAACAATTTCGAACTACAGAACAAGGTATCTATTGAAGAAAGAGAAGAGGAATAACATCAAGGAAATTGTGGTGCAATCCCTAGCTAAACTTGGATGCAATTTCTGCATAGTCTCCAAGATGCAACACCATTTGAATTGCAGGTTTGACCTAGTCAAACATGCAAAACCACTTGTTATTTTTGTGGGAGACTATTTCCTCAATGTAACCACATTCTATTTTTAACATATAAGGATTACTAGAGGGAGTTTTATTTTCTCACCCTCAAAAGTATATAAATACAAGAATGCATTTTGTAATAAGGGACTTTTGGATCTTATTGTAAGGAGGATCTATATTCTTTTGGAGTTTCATGTACAAGATTTAGCCTCAAGATTATACAAAATGATATTTTACCTTCGACTACTTGATGTGTTGTGAATTTTAATCATTTATTTAAAACTTTTGAATGCTTTCAATTCCTTATGATGATGATTTATTTTGCCTTCATTTCAGTTGTGGAAGATATAATTTTTTTGTTATTCTAAGTTTTATATTCATTAAGATTTGATTGAAAGGATAATAAAGAGTTGTGCATGTTATATATTATTCTATGATAATACTCTGTGCATGTGGAGTGGATCTATTTGTTCCTTAAAATTTTGGTGCATCACCTTATTTTTGTGTATTTTAGTTATCCTTCTATCCCTTTTGCCCAAGAATCAGATAGAGTATTTTGTTTTAACTATTGTAGTTTTGTACCTTGATCTTTAATCGAGGCACATAGTTTAGAAGGAATTCAACCTTCTCTGAAGTTCATCCCAAGGATCCAAGGTCCCAAATCTTGGGGATGTTCCTATGTTACATTGGATCATATGACAATTCTCGTGAGTGTGTGATCCACGAGAAAACAATTTTACCATAGGATGTTCCTCTTCGGTTTTGGATTTTCCAAGGATATTGTCGACATAATTTTCAATGATTTCATGCATCATATCTTCAAAGATGATAGTCATGGAATTTTTGATATGTGGCTCCAACATTTCGAGACCAAATGGCATGACTTGGTAGCACAATGCAGCCCATGGTGTAGTAGAAGAGGTTTTGTGTTGATCTTATTCTACTATTTTGATTTGATTATAGATGGAAAATCCATCCATAAGGAATAAAATTTCATGCCTTGCTATAGAATCCATGATCATGTCAAGTTTTGGTAGTGGAAAATCATCTTTGGGATAATATTTTTAATGTCGTATAAATATGTTCAAATGCAAATGCCCGAGTCTTTTTCCTATAGTGAAGATGTTGGAAATCCATTCAGAATAGTCGATAGGTCGGATGAAACCTACACCGACCATATTTTAGAGTTCTTCTTTGATGAGAAACACTACCTTGGGATGCATCTTCCAAAAATTTTATTTGAATGGTTTTGAATCTTTAAGTACCACTAGATAATGAACCACCTGTGGATGGATCAAGTCCGGCCATATTCAAATAGGACCATGTGAATACGCCCGAGAATTATTTAAGGAGTGTTGTAAGGTGGTTTTTTCTTCTAGAGAAAAAGATGCCCTCATTTTGATAACATTGGGATCCTATTCAATTCCAATATTAATATCAACGATTTCTTCAATCAGTGATGTTGAATGTAATACCAACATAATTAGGCACACAAATGCAACAATAAAAATACCATTTTTTTACTTACATTTCTATATGCATGACACCATGTGGGGACTATTTGAGTAATTCAAAATCACATGAGAAATTTATACCAACATGGACCCACACGTATCACAAGGTGGGAATTGATAATCTTCACAAGGGAAAATGACACACATAACCAAGCCTACCTAAAAGGTTTACATAGGGGAGAGGTCATCATTGCAACTACCCCTTATCCCTCCAAGAACAGATCCGACTATCCTTTGGTTCCTCTAAAGAACACACACCACATCAATTTCAACAGACACCTTTTCCCTACAACATAACACACACTTATAACTCCACAAAGACTAGCCACAAATCCCCTTGTTTCCTATGAAACAACACACACTTCTGCCGTATTCCTCCCTTTACTAGCTACACCTTTTCCTCCAATAAACAATGATGAAACCCCACCCCAAAAATAAGACAAAAAAACCAAACGATACACATGATGCAAATCATAACTACATTTCCCAATGATAAATAACAAACAACGATCACATTTTACAAAATAATGAAGCACAACAATAATCCAACCACATTACAAAATTATAGATAGGATCTTCCCATGACACGACATTTTTATGATTAAAAATTTATAAAAATCATGTTTTAAACTTTAACTTAATGTTTAGAAAGGAAAATAACAAGTAAACTATACATTCTTTTTCTTTTCTAGACTAAAACTCCTTTACATCGTCTAACATTAAACTTAAGGTGTTTTTCATTTAATCTGGATCATGTACATTGTTGCAATTACTTGTTTAACTCACTTGTTAATAGGGGTATTTATATACACACAAGGCTACTAGGTCTTATCCCTAGGATTCATTCCTAAAGGCATGCATCTTGGTTTTATATCACATCTTTGTTACACAATAGGGAAAAACATAAGACCAAAATAGAAGAAGTTTTTAGTTTTAAGGATTAAGGGTCATGATTCTTTCCCTCATTTATATGTTAATAATGGAGTTATTCCACATTAAGTATTATATGACATGGTTATCTTTATTCACGACAAGAAGGTTTAATCACGTTACAAGGAAGGTCAAGTTTCACTTTTCCCATGCACAACATCTCATGATTACACTTCCGAAGGCCAAGCGTTATTACAATTGTATTACATTTATGTTCCAATAATTAGTTTAAGGATTCAAAGTCACTTAATGTGACAACATACTTTCTATCTTTTTGTTTATAGACTAAACTTCCTTAGTATCGCTTTACATCCAACTTAAAGGGCTTTCTTAATTAGGTTCATATGCCTTTTGCAATATATTGTGTAACACATTTGTTAATAGGGACATTTATATGCTCATGAGACTACTAGTCCTTTTTGGGAAGTTGTCTCTAAAAACATGATTACATGGTTTCACATCATACATTCATTACACAATAGGACAAGTGGGAGAACAAGAGGGAATATCCTTCGTTTAAAGATTAAGGTCCACATTAAAGTTTACACATCATGGATTTCGTTTCTCACAACAAGATGGTTTAAACACATTACAAGAAAGATCTAAATTTCACTTTTCTCCTAGCACATCATCTCATGGTTACATTTTCACAAACTAATCATAAATTAAATTTTGTTATGTTCCACAATTAACTCTTAGTATTGTATTATAGAACCCAAACGATAATTGAAATTGGGTATGGAATTCATTTATAACCCCAACTCCTAAAGATGACTTTTAAAGGGTAGTTAACAATCTTTTCCACCTAAAGCCTTTCATTCTACTCATTTACTAACCTAAGAGGGTTTGCATTATATTTAAAGTTGGTTTCCCATGAAGTACTATCTAAGGAGAACACATTATCCTTACTACACACACAACTACTAATTCTAGGAGGAAGCCACATACTCTAGAAAAGTTTAACCATTACCATTCCTAACTGTCGGGTTCACGACAATGTCACTAAACATACAGGCTATGATGATAATCTCAAACTTGGGATCTTATTTCCTTAAGCTAGAAGGTGCCATCGAGTATAATGATTTAGGTTCACCCTAAGGTTTTATTTTTCTATGTTATGAAGGATCACACGAGAAGGGTAGTCATGCAAGGGTTTTATACTAGGGTTGATTGTTTTATTTATATTTCTTTTATACATTTTAAAGGTAATTAACACACACACAAGAGGGATTTAATCATCAATTTACAACTGAAAATGCACTATAAGATGTCAAATTCAATTTCAACACACACACACACACACACACACACACAGATATATATATATATATATATATATATATATAATATATATATATATATATATATATATATATCCAAATTTTCCCAACAATAATTTTGAATCAAAATGATACCCATGGTTAGATGCACATTTACAAAACACCCTCAATAATAAAAATTTCAATACATCAAAGAATCTTGGTTTAGCCTCTATAATTTCATTGTTTCAAATAACATGCAAAAAGATATTTTTAGTGAAACTTCACTTCCCCCATGTCTCGGCACTGCAACCACCACATGGTCAACAAAATATTGGCATGAAATCCAACTAAATATAACATAATTAAAATTATTATTTTTTTATTTTCATAATCAGAATAATTCACACACAACCAAAGAGGATTAGAGATATATATAATCATTTCATTGCACATTTCTTAACTTAACTATAGAGAGGAGAGAGAGAGAGAAGAACACTATTATTCCAAAGGTCAAATTTCACATAATAAGCCATAAGATAGAGTTTCATATATTTATTTATAAGTCTCAATAAGTTTTCATGATGGTTTTCTAATTTGACTAGTGTCCTACGGTCTTCTCTTACATTTTCCTACTAGTTGCAAAAATGTCTCATTTTGGCTCGGAGGCTAAGAAACCATGTTAAAAAATTGTCTTTTGATGGGAAAATGCACAATGGGTAAATTCCTACATGTCTATATACCAATAATTCACAGGAATTGACATAATTTAGAACCAAAGAATGGTTTACAAATTGTAGTTTTTTTTAGGGACTATCGATCATAATTGGACTAATTGCAAAAACAATCAATTTTAGCTCAAAGGCTAAGAAATCACATCTAAAAACTGACTTCTATGGATGAATGCTCAAAGGGAAAGTTATTACATGCTCTCTTATATATCAAGAATTCACCGGAGTCGACGGAACTAATAACCGACAAACATGTTACAATTGGTGATTGGTTTTCCGAAGCCACATGTCGTAGTTATTCCAGTTTGACCTAGTTGACTAGAGGCCTAAAAAGTCCTTTTCCAAACTAGATAGAAAAAAATTTTCCCCAAGATAAAGGTTACAGGAAATTGTCTAGTAAAAATACTAGAGGTTTGTGAAGGTGGACAAGTATTTTTTCGCTCAAGGTCCAAACAACGAGCCAAAATGAAACCCAATTTTTCACTTTTAGCAGCCTTCCTAGAACTAAAAATGGGGTAAGAGGCTCCTAGAGGGGCATAAAAAATACCAAAAATGATCAATTAGGGTCAATCTTAGGCTTGATGCAACTCCCCACATAACAAGGAATAGAGACAAAGCTTGATGTCTCTTTTCTAGGGTTTGGAAGGTTGTTTTACGAGTCTCTCGAAAATCATGATTTACTAGCCTTTTACAAGGGAACAAAGTTGATAGGTTTACAGGGACTCAACTCATCTTGTCAAGTAAATGGGGGTGGTTTACAACTAACTATTTTGGTTTATGAAGTTGTTAGATCATCTCTAAATGAGGGTTAACTATATGGTTTACACCAAGGGTTATTTACATTGCGTAAGTTACAAGATGACATTTTGTTGTTTGCAAAACAAGTTGGTTTCAATCATAAATTTGTAAAATGAGTCAAGGGTTTATATTTTTATATTTTTTTGTAAATAAAGAACTAAAAGTATAAAAATTATGGAAGATGAAGGTAAGGGAGACCATGCCTGGAAAATATTAGTGTCCACAAGTGTATAAGGTAATCAGTGGGTTCATCTCTGCATTTCCAAAGGCTTCATCCCTCTACAAGGAATTATGTCAAATGGTTTGTGTTTTTTCCTATGCTCCCATGATTTGAATATATGAATAATAGGACAAACAGATGTACATATGAAGCTCCCATTTTGACATGCTCAATTTGCACATGTAGGAATGAGGCTCATAAAGGTTTCAAATTTCATCTATAAATCTGCCAACAGTATTTAATTAAATCCCTATGTGGTCTTTTGGAAAACCCATTTTCACATACCCACAATTGTGACACTATAATAGATAACATTTGGCTGAGGTGTTTCTTGAAAATCCTTTAAGTCCTATCATGGACACCATTTTGTTCACATCCAACAATCAATACACTCCAAGAACCGACCCCTTTCGAGGCATGTTTGTCAAAACGTCCATGTTCCCTTTTGTATGAATCCATATTGTTTATATGTCTACAACATCTCTAAAAATACAACATCAAACAAAGAAAGGTGTCTGGTGTACCTTGTTAGACTCCTCTCTTTTTTTAAGATCTTTATTTAGCACAAGTTGGAAAATGGTGAACATATTTAGTGCCTATTCTTTGCATTTGATTGAGGTTTCTAAATCCTTACCAATAAAGCCCCTTTTTTTTCCTTATATCCACTTATATGTTTCTCTAGGCTCCCATTGTTATTGGATGGGAAAGGAAAAACAGAGGGTTTGACTCAGAGGAAGGGTTAAAGAGACAAATCTTGCAAAGACATACATGGGATGGTATGAAAGGGCACTTATAATGTCTTATTTAATATAACAATAACTTGAAATAAAGATAGGAAAAGAAATAAAGGTGCTGCAATGGTTAAGGTGCATGTAGCATAGGTCCTCAAAAGTAGAGAAGAAAAATCAATACAGCTAGGCATTACACATGAATAAACGCCTCCTAATCCTCAATATTTTTCTTCTTCTTCTTCGTATATGAAAAATAATCCACCGACATAAATTAGATCCTCCAAGATACTTTGAACCCACCTTAGATACAAATACAAATATAGATCAATCAATTTATATGCACAAAAATGAGGAGACTATTAGGGATACAAATTTATCCCTCATGCGAAAGGTTGATTTAAACCCATAATTGTATTTATTTTAAGACGGATTATGAGAGTTAAATTTAGCATAGATCATTGACATGTTTTGTTTATTCACTCTAAATACCAAATACTACTAACTTTACAACATTAACTTGGGTTTCTACATGGTTAATGTCCTTAGGTTTCAAATATAGTGATTGAACGATTATGCAAGGAAAATGATAGGTCTCCGCAAGATTTTTGGACGCCCATTACCTTCTCACACTCTTGTCAAGTGGACGCATCCCTCACCCATATGCCCTTTAATTTCCATTTGCCCATCATAAGTGCTCTCACCAAAATCTCCACCACCACTTCAACTATGCCCCCAATCACGAGTTCAAACAAAAGAATATATACTCCTTTTTCTTTCTTTCTATCTAATTTAAAATTTAAAATTTATTTTATTTTAACTAATTTAATTATTTTATTAATATTAGTATTATTATGAAACAAGGAATAATCTTGATAATGGATCTACGCTTATCATCGAAATAAAACCAAGCTTGAGTTCCCTTGAGAGGAGTTGAAAAAATAGAAATGGGAGGGTATTACATCCATCCTCCTTCAACATTCCATTTTCTAATTATTATTATTATTATTATTATTATGGTTACTATCTCTCACAAATGATTTAACGAGATACCAGAATCTAAAACCCCATATTTCTAACATCACTTGAGAGAGACTGAGACTAGCATGGAACTACATTTCCCCCATTATAAGAGCATCATGCTCGATGCAACACAAAGCCAAGGTTAGAAGAGGTACTCATGAGCAAGGAGGAAACAATCAATGAATGTGTCACCAGTGAAAAGATACTTGTTGCATAAAGCACGACCACAAGGAAGAAGGCAAGGTTTGAAAATTTTTAATGTTGCGAGAATATTGAAATTTTATTTTACATTATTAGTTAATATTTTTCTTAACAATATTATTTAATCTCAAGCTCTTAATATTTCATTGTTTAAAATTTTAGTTTATTTATTTTCATTGGTTCCCAATAGAAACCGACATCACGATACCACACAAGGCCTAAACACAACACTAATGGTCCATAAGACATATTGCTACGTACTTTCATAACTGTATCACATCACAAGAACTCATCCGAACCATGGAAAATAACATACACCATCCAACACAACATAGTACTTGTCACACACATTCCCATGACACAAAATTACTCATAATATAATCATAGTATAACAACATGGAATACCCATCACTACACATACAAATATTTCAGGCAAATCAAAACCAATTGTAGCTACATAATGTCGAGATGAAAAAAACATCATACCATTAATTAGGAGCATCAATCCTTAACATCACAAAACATAACCAGAATCACATGAGTACACATAAATAATAATACCAACTCCATACACATCCTAATCTCCATAAGCCTCCCAAACAACTCCATACCTCCTAAAGAAAAAAAAATTCCTTTTCACTCCACCAAAGAATACAAACTTTCCTTTTTGCTCCACTAAAGAGGTTGGTCACCCTATGGCCCTAGGCACATATATTCTAAATACACCTCTAACCCAAGTGACATAATAACATGGTTCAACAACCCACTAGTTATCTATAACTCCTTGGGGCGTACCCCATATAACGAAGTGGGCCCATAGGTACCACCAATCCTTGGTGAACCCATGTCCCTATTACAACACATAACAACATTAGAACCAACATGCTAAAACAATAAGAAAAATTGCCAAGTGGCATCAAATTCAATCAGCTTTAGGCCAAATGCAAGAAAATAAATTAAAACTTAAGGAAAAGTTTTAACTTAAATTCAACTTTCAATCAAGCAAAATAAATGGCTAATTATCCTGTAATTAGTGCAAAAATCATCATGTTAGTGTAACAATCAAATAAAATGCCCAAAATTACAAATAATAACTCAACCAAAAGTTAAATAGAATAATTTTCTAGTTCCGAAAAGGAAGAGAAAAGAAAAGTAAAATTTATGAATAAAATACGTATAGAGAAATATCACATCACAATCACTATGTGGCCTTATATGGCCACCAAAGGGGTACTCATCAAGTTTTGGAACTTGAATATCGAGCCTCAAATTGTAAAAATATAACAAAAGCAACATCATAAGTACCTCAGTTCTCATCCAACATCAAGTGCTAATTGTAATATAAATAATAACTACCATAATATTTGTTTGAATCATCCATCCATACTCCCACAAGTATTAACATAGTCGAGAGGAAAGGGTACATGTCACCATATATTGAGCCTAAGGTGTTTGTGAAACACAATATACATGGTGCCTGTTGGGAAAATGCCATGAATGCAAAATGAACAGAAGTGGGTTTTTAGTCTATGTAAGACTCCACTTCCTATCTCATACTTAGCTCAAGTGACTAGTCAATGGTACACCACTATACACTGTACACATAGGTAATCTATATGAAAACCATATATAGAGAGAGAAAAAGGTACAAGTTTCCATCTACTGAGCCTAAGGTGTTCATGAAACACAATATACATGGCACCCATTGGGCAATGTGTCATACATACCAAACGAACAGAAGTGGGTTTTCAGTCTATGTAAGACTCCACTTCCTATCTCGTACTCACTCGAGTGAATTTTCAATGGTACTCATTTCCTCTCTCCACACATACACTTTTTACCAATTTCTTCCCTTAGGTTCGGTTAGTGTAAGGTTCACAACATAACACATAACTACATTACTAACACAATGGTGATTCACGCACATCAACCATAACATCTTACACATGGTATATTTATAGGGTATAACACAACATTACTTCCACGGTTTATAATACATCATGTTTCCACATAACACACCCAAAGTGTAAGTATAATACAATAGGGTCATGTGATCACCATATGCCCCTAATTCACGACACATGAATCCATCACATAACACATGAAATATATGTATGATGAACATAATGACTAACATCACAACATACAAACAATTGCAATACAACATGGTGACACAACACGATACATCAAAACATAGTGGCAACATCACGATATGATATAATTCACTATGTAACAATTTTTTCATACAACACATTAGCACACATACATATCACAAAATAACAAAACACTCCAACACTTTGTAGTCCACAATAACATTATTTTCACACAAAAAAGAGGTACATCACACGTGAAATTCACATTGAATTCATGAAAAAGAGAGTGATTACTCTCATCACAAGCACATCAACATCATAAAAAACCACTCTAAGTGGCATGCACAATAGGTGCATTCATAAGATCACATGTACAATATTGGTCACATCACAACATATATCACATTAATCTTCCCATCTCCTCCACCACCATGCACAATCATCACAAATCCAATCCTTCCCATAGGTTTGAGAGCATGAACCTCTTCTCTGATACCAAATGTAATGCCCACAAATCAGGCACACAAATACAATAGTAAAAAATAGAATTTTTTTTACTTACATTGTTGTATACACGACACCACATGAGAATTATTTGGGTAATTCAACATCACACAAGACATTTATACCAATATGGACCCACACATATCACAAGGTGAGAAGTGTCACAAGGGAAGATGACACACATAACCAAGCCTACCTAAGAGGCTTACATAGGGATAGGTCATCATTACAACAACCCCTTATCTCTCCAAGAAGGGATCCTAGCTAACCTTTGGTTCCTACAAAGCACACACACCATCAGTTTCAACATCCCCCTTTTCCCTATAATATAACATGGTCTTAACATCCACTAATACTAGCCATGACCCCCTTGTTTCCTCCAAAATAACACACGCTTATTTCCCTTACTCCCATTTCACTAAGCTACACTATATTCCTCCAATAAACAATGATGAAACCTCACCCCAACAAGAAGACAAAAACAATCACATGATGCAAATCATAACTACATTTCCCAATGATAAGGAACAAACAATGATCACATTTCCCAAAATGATGAAGCACAACAACAATCCAACCACATTACAAACTTATATATAGGATCTTCCCATGACACGAAATTTTTATGATTACACATTTATTACAATCATGTTTTAAACTTTAACTTAAGGTTTAGAAAGGTTCATAATATGTGAATCATACATTCCTTTTCTTTTCTAGACTAAAAATCCTTTACATCATCTAACATTAAACTTAAGGTGTTTTTCATTTAATCTGGATCATGTACATTGTTGCAATTACTTTTTTAATTCACTTGTTAATAGGGGTATTTATATACACACAAGGCTACTAGGTCTTATCCTAGGATTTATTCCTAAAGGCATGCATCTTGGTTTTATATCATACCTTTGTTACACAATAGGGACAAGTGTAAGACCAAAAGAGGAGAATGTTTGTAGTTTTAAGGATTAAGGGTCACAATTCTTTCATTCATTTATACTTTAATAATTGATTTAGTCCACATTAATTATTATACGACATGGGTTTATTTATTCACAACAAGAAGGTTTAATCACGTTACAAGGAAGGTCAAGTTTCAATTTTCCCATGGACAACATCTCATTATTACACTTCCGAAGGTCAACGCTAATTACAATTTTATTACAAGTTATGTTCCAATAATTAGTTTAAGGATTCAAGTCACTTAACGTGACAATATACTTTTTTTTTTTCTAGACTAAACTTCCTTAGTATCACTTTACATTCAACTTAAAAGGGTTTTCTTAGTTAGGTTCATATGCCTTTTGCAATTAATTGTGTAACCCATTTGTTAATAGGACATTTGTATGCTCATGAGACTATTAGTCCTTGTCTTAGGGAGTTCATCTCTAAGAACATGATTACATGGTTTCACATCATACATTCATTACACAATAGGAAAATGGGATAACAAGAGGGAATAGCCCTTTGTTTAAATATTAAGGTTCACATTAAAGTTTACACATCATGGATTTTGTTTCTCACAACAAGATGGTTTAAACACGTTACAAGAAAGATCTAAATTTCACTTTTCTCCTAGCACATCATCTCATACATTTTTGTAAACTAATCATACATTAATTTTTTTGTTAAATTTCACAATTAAATATTAGCATTGTATTATAGAACCCAAATGATAATTGGAATTGGGTATGGAATTCATTTATAACCCCAACTCCTAAAGGTGACTTTCAAAGGATAGTTAACGATCTTTTCCACCTAAAAACTTTTGTTTTACCATGTGTTGGCCCAAATGGGTTTCCATTAGATTTAAAGTTGGTTTCCTATGGATTACTATCTTAAGAGAACACATATTCTTGTTACTACACACACAACTATGAATCCTAGGAGGCAACCACATACTCTAGAAAAATTTAACCATTACCATTCATAACTGTCAAGTTCACAACAATGTCGCTAAGCATACAGGCTATGATGATAATATCAAACTTGGGATCTTATTTACTTAATTAGAATGTTCCATCGAGTATAATGATTTAGGTTCACCCTAAGGTCTTAGTTTTCTACGTTAAGAAGGATCACACGAGAAGGTTATTCATGCAAGGGTTTTATACTAGGGTTGACTGCTTGATTTATATTTATTTTTCTACATTTTCAAGGTAAATGACATAACACAAAAGGGATTTAATCATCAATTTCACACCAAAAATGCACTATAAGATGTTAAAATTCAATTTCATTTAACATATATATCCAAATTTTACAATACATAATTCTGAATCAAAATGACACCCATGGTTAGATGCACATTTCCCAAAACACCCATAAACACTAGCAACTCATACATATTACAAAATTTCAATAATAAACCTTTCAATACATCACAAAATTTTGGTTTAGCCTCTACAATTTCATTGTTTCAAATAGCATGCAAAAATGATATTTTTAGTAACACTTCACTTCCTCCATGTCTCGATACCTACAACCACCACATGGTCAGCAAAATGTTGGCATGACATCCACCTAAATATAACATAATTAACGTTATTAGTTTTTCATTTACATAATCAGAATAATTCACACACAACCAAAGAGGGTTATAGATATATATAATCATTTCATTGCACTTCATTTCTTAACTACGGGGGAGAGAGAGAAAGAGATAGAGAGGAGAGAGAACACTATTTTTCCAAGGGTTGAATTTCATACAAGAAGCCAAAAATATAAGTGCCACTAATTTTTCATGATGGTTTGCTAACTTGACTAGGATCCTATGGTCTTCTTTTACATTTTCCTACTAGTTGCAAAAACGTCCAATTTTGGCTCGGAGGCTAAGAAACCACATTCAAAAACTATCTTACGATGGGTAAATGCACAAGTGGTAAATTATTACGTGTCTAACTATATACCAATAATTCATAAGAACTGACGGAATTTAGAACTTGTGAACGGTTTACAAATGATGGCTATTTTTTTGAGGCCATCGATCGTAATTGGACTAGTTACAAAAACAACCAATTTTAGCTCGAGGACTAAGAAACCATGTCCAAAAATTGACTTCTAATGGATGAACAATCAATGGAAAATTTCCTACACACTCTCCTATATATTGGGAATTCACTGGAGTCAAGGAAACCGAGAACTAGAAAACATGTTACAAATGACGCTTGGTTTTCCAAAGCCATCAGTCATAATCGATCCAGTTTGACCTAGTCAAATAATGACCGAAGGCCTACAAACCCCTTTTCCAAACCAAATAGAAATGTGTTTTCCCAAGCTGAAGGTTACAAGAAATTTTCTAATAAAAATACTAGATGTTTGCAAAGGAGGATAAGAATTTCTTCACTCAAGGTCCAAACGGTGAGCCGAAATGAAACCCAACTTTTCACTTTTAGTAGTTTCCTAAAACTACAAAACAGGGTAATAGGGATCCTAGAGGAGCGGATAAAAGATCACAAATGGTCCATTTAGGTAGATCTAAGGCTTGATACAAGTCCCCACATAACAAGGAATATAGACAAAACTTGACATCTCTTTTCTGGGGTTTGGATGGTTGTTTTGTGAGTCTCTGAAAATCACGATTTACTAGCCTTTAAAAGGGAACAATTGATAGGTTTACAAGGGAATCAACTAAACTTTTTAGTAAATGGGGTGGTTTGCAGCTAATTGGTTTGGCTACGAAGTTGTCATATCATCTCCAAATGAGGGTTAAGTATATGGTTTACACAAAGGGTTATTTGCATTGTGTAAGTTACAAGGTGACGTTTTATTGTTTACAAAACAAGTTGGCTTAAAATAATCAATTGTAAAATGATTCGGGGGTTTATATTTTTCTATTTTTTTGTAAATGAAGAACTAAAAGTATGAAAATTATGAAATATGAAGGTAAGGGAGACCATGCTTGAAAAATATTAGCATCCATAGTGTATGAGGTAATCCAAGAGGGATCACCCGCATTCCACAAGGATTCATCCCTCTTCTAGGAATTCCATCAAATGGTTTGTGTGATTTTCCTACACTCCCATGCTTTGAATATATGACTACTAGAACAACCACGTCTACATCTATAAATTTTCACCATCCTTGTTGTTTTATGGGAGTCCATACTCTATTTTGAAGCTCCCAATTTGCCTAGGTGGAAATGAGGCTCACAAAGGTTTCAAATTTCATCTATAAATATGTCAATGGTATTTAATTAAATCCCTATGTGGTATTTTATACAAACCCATTTTCACATACCCGTAACCATGACACTCAAAGAGATAACATATGGTTGCGGCGTTTCTTGAAAATACTTTAAGTCCCATCATGAACACCATTCTATGCACATCCAACAATCATTGCAATCCAAGAACCAACCCCTTCTCGAGGCACACTTTCAAAATGTCCATGTGCCCATTTTTAGGCATCCATATTGTCTATATGTCTACCAAAGCTCTAAAAATACATTAGATAAAGAAATTTTCTTGCTTTACCTTGCTAGACGTCTCCTTTTTTAAGCTCTTTATTTAGCACATGATCAAAAGGGGTGAATAGATTTAAAACCTACTTGTTGCATTTGATGGAGGTTTCTAAATATTTTCACACAAATCCCCTTTTTTTTCCTTATATCCTCCTATACACTACTCTAGGATCCCATTGGCATTGGATGAGAATGGAAAAGTAGATTTTCACATAGAAGAAGGGTGTAAGAGACAAATCTTACAGAGACATATGTGGGATGGAAAGAAAGGGAACTTCCAATGTCTTATTTAATACAACAAAAACTTGAAATAAAGATAGGAAAAGAAATAAAGGTGCTATAACTTGTTACATGTGTATGTAGCAAAGGTCCTCAAAAGCATAGAAGAAAAATCAATATAGTTAGGTGTTACACCCAAATACAACACCTCCTAATCCTCAATATTTTTCTTATGCTTCTATATACGATAAACAAACATGTAGTAGGTAGTAGATCCTCCTAGAGAATTTGAAACCGCCTTAGATACATATACATATCTAGATCAATAAATTTGTGTGCAGTAAAAAGAAGAGACAATAGGGATATAGATTTATCCCCTTGCACAAGGATGGTTAAACCCATAATGGTATTGATTTTATGATAGCTTACACAAGAGTTCCATTTGGCACAACTCCTTGACACATTCTATTTATTTTCTACAACTTACAAATACTACTAAATTTACAACGTTAACTTTGGTTTCTACATGGTTAACATCTCGGGTCTCATATAAAGTTCTTGAATTATTATGCAACGAAAAATGACAGTCTGCAGGATTTTGGATGCATATGCCCTACTCAATCTCTGTTAGGTAGAATCAGGCCTCACCCATACACCTTTATTAATATCCACTTTCCCACCATAAGTTCTCTCAATAAAACTCTCTACAACCACTTTAACTACACCCCTAACTACAAGTTCAAACAAAAGAATATATACTCCTTTTTTATTTGTATCTAATTTAAAATTTAAAATTTCTTTGATTTTGTTTAATTTAATTATTTGATTAATATTAGTATTATTTTGAAATGACGAATAATTGTGATCATGAATCTACGCCTATCATTGAAATAAAACCAAGCTCGAGTTCCCATGAGAGGAGTCGACAACATGGAAACAACAGGTGTTACATTCAACCTCCTTTAACTTTTTTTTTCTCAATATTATTATTATGATTACTATCTCGTAAATGATTTAATGAGTGACCCAAAATCCAACACCCCATCTTTCCAAAGATCACTTGAGAGACCCGAGACTAGCATGGCGCTACACCGAACCTTATTACACCATTTCGGGAGCCAAAAGGAGTTGATCGATAGTTGGATCATGATTTGGATGTGGAGAATGTTGAAAGAATTAAACAAGGGGATCCTCCTCATCTAGGTGGAAAGAGGAGTAAGAATGGGGGATGTTGGATTGGGATTGGAGAGATAGGATAGGATCCTACTCACCAAAGTAGGAATCAACATTTAGACATATTTTGAAACCTTTTTAAGATCACCGGTGGTGTGTTGCCTTGAGTTCCCATGAAATCAATAATTGCTTTATAATTTTGAAAAGTTTCAAGAGGGATATGCAGATATTTTTGGTTCCATTGGATGAGTTGGGGATAGGTAAGAGAAAATTTAATGGTGGTGTCATGGAAGAGGTTTGTGGTGGAAATATCTTTGTATTGGCTATACACGTAGCTTATTTTGATGGTATATATGGCCTCGTCAACTATATCATTTGTGTCACTTTGGTCATCATGAATACAATTATTACATGTTTGGTATCTTATTCCATGACTATCAAGATTTGGGATGATAACAAGGGGTTTAGGGACACCTTATTCATTGCGACCTATTCCTCAACTAACATAACACATGTGAGTCATCATGTGCCTAGTGATTGGATACTCATTTCTCGGAAGGCGAGAAAGTATGGAGTCATGAATGAACCATGTAGTTTTAGATGGATATAGGTACTCGTCAATGAGATACCAAAAGTGGATAAAATTGGAAGAACCCAATGAATATGTTTATTTTTTAGCTTGACACATGCCAAGCCTACCACAATGTTTAGGTGAAAGTGAAATTTTTTAAATACTGAAAGTTTGATACTCTCCACACCCTATAGATTTGAGTTTGAAAGGTGGAGTGGGTAGGATAGGTGTGGATGTGGACGGAGTATTCAAGATAGGCATAGATGTGGAAGAAATATTTAAGATATGGGTAGATGATGATGAAAAATTATGTGAAGTGGATGGAAGGATATCAGTAAAATTTATGTATTGGAGGATGTCGTGGACAATGGAGATGGAAATGGTTAAGTAATGAGTTTCAGCAATGGGACAATATGATTCCTTAAAATCTTGTGCTTCAAGTGTTTGGCAATATTGGAAGGGTTGAGGGTCATCATGGATGGTGACCTCCATGTTGGTATGCTCAAAATTTTGACATTGATGTAGTGTGGATGGTACATCATGCATTTTGTGGATCCAAGGGTGACCAAGCAGTAAGTTGTAGGGGAACTGGATGTCCACAACATGTACTAGGGTGGGTAGCATGATATGCCCCACATTAATGGGAAGGTATAAAGTTCCCACATATTTTCTTTCAAGTATTATCGTATGCCTTGATGGTGATTATATCTTGTCTCAAATTCAATTCATTATACCCTATTCGTTGAATGAGAGATAGGATACAAGTATTGACTCCACACCCATTGTCCACTAGTACCCATTTGACGTAAGTATTTTAAATATGAACCTTGATGTAAAGAGGAATATTTTGGGTTCGGTCATGTAGTGGCAAGTCTTTCTAGGTGAAAGTAAGTGGTAGCGTCGGATGAGGGTAAAGGTGAGAAATGAGGGCTTAAAACTGAGTGGGTTCAATATTCATTGGAATGTGAGTTTCCTAAAGAGCACGGTAAAGGATATCTTTATGCACGGAAGATGTTTTAAGAAGATCCATGATGGATATTTGTGGGGAGTCTTTTCAAGTTTTTCAACAATATTGTATTGAGCTTGTGGAGGTGGATTGGAAGAAGAGGGAGTATCCCCTTAAACCACTACATGTATCCTGTGAGTGGTAACAAAACATTGAGGGTTGTGGGAAGGTACTTTGACTTTAATGGTGGCCACTTGATGGGGTAATGATGAATATGGCTGATGAGTGATTCATATTGGAAGGGGACATGTCGGTAGTTTATATGGTTAGATTGATGGTTGGATGATTCATGGGTTTTACCAGACTTTTTTGTCCTTTAATTTAATTGTGGTTTTGACCATGATTGGGGAATAGATTTTGATAAGTCCCTAGCTTCTAATTTTGGGAAGAAGAGGACGCATTGTCTTTGATTTCAATCTCACCCTAATCAATCAAATCTTGAATAAATTTCTTCATATTCATTGTAGTCAATTTTACTCCCACTATAAAAGGAAGGAATCCCATGCGCATTGGCCTATCACCCCAAGAGAAGCTGAGCGCTCACCCGAGGCACGCACGGGTGTCGAGTCTCTCTTTTATGTGATTTTTTAGTGGGAAGCATTCATCAATGATTAGTATAGGAGTATTCAGGAAAGAAGTTTAGACATACAAGGATTACAAGGCTCAGGACGGCCTCCAGATCCTTGTAGTTTCTTTAGACTGTGTGTTTTAAAAGACTCCATAACACATAATATAATAGAAAGAAAGCTACAACCATTCATTCATAGCATGAAAGGAAAGAGAACTTATATGAACAAAATATACATGAAACCCACTGATATTCATATCTAATTGCAATAGGTAACCTCATTGTATTCATCGTTTCATTACAAAGAGCCATAGAGGGCAGACTGTAGTCATGCACATCACTAGGCTTATATAACTACGCAAAAATAGAAAAGAAATTACAATGTTGAGCTCAGTACATTAGAGCCCCTCTCGTAGTAATCCTGTAGAGCTTTACCCATGTTATCTCTCTCTGTGTGTATCTCTCCTATCTTCTCCTCTTATGTCTATATCCCCCTTTTTTCTTGGTCTGCAGGCACTTGTATTTATCACCTTCCCGCACTGCCAACTCGCCTTGCTGCACCCTCGAGATCCGTTTGCCAAGTGTCAAATGTTGTCCTTCGGTGAGCATGTTTCCGGCCTAAGCTCTCCACTCCATCTCATAATGGTCTTCTAGAAGATTCCTTTACCGGCATACTCTTTTTGGGCCACTGCTGCAAGCCGGCATGTTATCCGCATGCAACCGATCACACTTTTCACGTGTTATGCCTTTTTTGCTTGAATTGGCTAAGTCTTGAACCTCCTTTCGTGTTTTGCACACTATATGTTTCCTTGAGCCTTTTCTCTTGTGTTCTTTTTCCTTGCGCGCCATCCTGTAACTGGGGTCCCGCGTGCCCATGCACCTTCATACTTAGTCAATATTTCAGGGGCCCAACATTCATACACCTAGTGGTGACACGACCATTGATTTTTTTGAACTAGCAATACTCATTTTCCCTAAACCAAGAGGGTTTAGGCCTAGAATCATCAATCGGTGGGTTTTTAGGAAAACACCCTTATTAACAACAACTAGTTTTTCAAGGATTGTTTCATGGATTCACCAAGGGGGTATATAACCTTATTTTTGGATCTTGGGTAGACCGGGGTTGACCCTTAGAAAAAAATATGGCAAAGTGGATTTTGGACATGTTGGACGTGTTTGTACTCTAGCACTTTTTCACCAACAACATTCCTATTCTTTTGAAGTACTTGGGTTTCTCATATGTTGACAACTAATGGGATTGATTATAGGTGTCACGGGAATACAAATTGATGAAGCCTTTGGAGATAAGGGATTTTTCTATATGCATTCCCTTTCCTATTAAGTGAGCTCTTGATGGAGGTTTGTAACAAATATGCTGACCTGTTGGCTAGATTTTATGCATAGTGTAAAACCTAGGCAATCATGAGAATATCCTTCATTTAATGGTGAATATCTTGTGTAATATGTTTATCTATTTTGTAGGGTGAATCCTAATAACTACTTTAAGGGGTTTTAATTTAATTCCCTTAGCTTGTGAACCACAACTAGGCAATTTTCCAAAGTAAGTAAGCAACTATGAAAGAAATATTTACAGTAGGGGGAATAATAGAGGTTAGGAAAGAAGAAGGAAGGTGTGCCAAATCAACAAATAGTTATCAGAGTTAGTCTCATCCACACAAATTAAATAAACAAATAAATCACAACATTCAATGAACGGGAAAGAAATGACTTCTAACCTAGATTTGAGATAACACAAAGTTTATCTAAAACCTCTGAAAAGAAGAACTCAACAAAACACTGTAGACACAAAGTTCTCCAGAAATCCACCTTTTATTCAATCCCAAGCCTTAACAATCACATCAAGGGTTCCAACACAAATTCTAAAAACTCAAGAATGCTCTAATTACAAAAGCTCTTGCTAAAACAAGTTATGATAAAACAAGTTGTGATGATACTTTAACCCATAGGATATTCCCCTATTTATAGTGCATAGAGGGAAATTATAAATAGGATGCTTCAATGAATTCCCACATGTGGAAGCCATAAATAATTTTTTTTGAAATATTCCTCATTGAATTCCTCTTCGAATGACATGCATGATTTACAACTGAAAATAGAACCTTCTATTCTGCATGTTTGCCACCTATTTCCAAGTAATTGAATTATTCCAGTAACTTTAAGTAATGGCTTCTAAACCAATTACCCAAGTTTTACAATTTGATTGATCACTAAATTACTTTGTCCGAAAGAATAAGAGAAAGCGAAGAAATCAAAGAAGAGTTTAGAAGTTAATCTAGCTACGAGAACTTCATTCTTGCCGTTGATCTATCAATTAATTTGTTGATAGAATTTCCCACATATGCATCATTAACTTCAAAAACCTAGACACTATGCATGATTTTTCTAATAACCTTTGTAATCACACTTCATCCTGCCTGAATCTGATTTTGTCTGAGACTTCCCTTTTCCACCTTTTCTGAAGCTTTTGTAGTTGTGAGAGATGGATCTATTTGTGTAGAAGTTGTAATTTATTCCCTGATTTTGAAGATATCTCCAATGTATTTGTCACTAACCTCAGCTTAATTTTCACAAGTATGTGCACAAGTGAATTGTCTAGAAAGAATTCAGACAAACATTCAACTCATCCTCCTTTTATTTTTTTATTGGTAGCCATAAATTCTGGGAATTACTCCGGATGCAAGCAAAGAGAAGTGGGCTCAACTGGGAGATTGCATGCATTTATAGTGGCTACATTTGAATTTTTGCATGATTGCAAGGATGTCTGCATGCTTGGAGAGGGAAATAGTTGTGTTGAATTTAGAAGACAAGCTCCCGGGATCCACACAACTTTGAATGCTTTTCTTCTGGAAAATTTGTGTGAATGCTAGGATGAGTGGATGGTGTGAATTTAGAAGACAAAGAGCTTGGAATCCACACCTTTTTAAATGCTTTGCAATTCTCAATCAAATGTTGCGTTGATTTTCTAAAGCTGTGTGGATGCTAGGGTGATTGGATGCTTAGGAAAATAGAAGACAAGCTCATGAACATCCACGCAAATCCTTAAGTATTTTTTGCTTTTTATTTAAAAGGCTGTGTGGATTATGAAGGAGGATTGTGTGGATTTAGAAGGGAGAGGATGCTTTGCAAAAGGAAGACAAGATGCCAGACATCCACATAATTCACTTAAGTGATTTGCTTTTCTCTTTTAAAAATGTGTGAATACTTAAAAGACTTTCCTTTTAAATTGCATAGAAATTAGGAAGACAGGCTGCTCCAAATCCACAAAAACTTAAGTGATTTCTCCTTCCAACTTATACGTGAAAAATAGAAGACTCCTCTACTAAGAAACATGATTTTCTTAAGGAAGATTGTTGCGTATGCTAGAAAAATAGGAATTCAAACCAATCATTTTTCCGAAGCATTATCTACTTTATGGGGCCTTAGAATTGCTCAGACTCATAATATCCAAAACCTCATTCTTGAAGGGGACTCACTTAATATCATTAATCATCTTAATCAGTGCTCACCTCCAAGTTGGAACATCAAGGATTTCATCTTGGAATCCATAAGTATTTTCCAAACCTTCAATAACATTCGGATCATGCATACTTACCGGGAGGGTAACAAGGTGGTAGATGCATTGGCTAATTATGGCATAAATGTTAATCACATTGTTTGGGATAATAAAGATAACATTCCTGAATAGCTTCAAAGCAGCATTCAAGTGGATATTTATGAACATGCAAATTCAAGATATGGGATATGAGCATTGGGAGTGGAATTGTAATAATAAAACTCCCACATGTGCTGACTTTAAAACAACACTCATGCAAATCTTGACGGACAATCAAGGTTGTATGAAGTATAATGGGAACTTCAAGTGGATTTATATGGAGATGAAAGATGTGCATGCAGGAAATATAGAGCTCTCAACAGCTTTTATACAAGGCTTTCTGATTCCCAAGTCAGTAATAAAGATAATGATGATCTGGAGTGGGCTATTAAAAGGACTGTAGTTCACACATGTGGATTTTCATAGGTTCATAACAACAGTCACTCACTATCCTAATCATCACTCTCACCACGCAGAAAATAATAGTGAAAGGTGGACTAATAAGTGTGCTCTTAAGGATTCTAAAAATTTTATTTGCAAGCAATTAAGCATGGTGATAATGGGAGGAGCCCTTGCCAGATTGAGCCCAGCATGGATCCGGAATGGAAAAATAATGAAGAAATTTGGAATCTTCTCAGCCAGGGAGGCATCACCAACTTTATTGAGAAGATTCAGGGCCATGACCAAAGTATTTCGATTCATTTTGCGAAGGATTGGAAGGATCGCACTGTGGATTATGGAGGGCAGAAGATTTCGATCAATGAGGAGTTAATTGCTGAAGCAACTGGCCTTGGCATGGAGGGGTACCACTTTTTTAATAAAAGGGTTGACAGAGATGCTGAGGAGAGGAAATTTGTTGAGGGTAATGAGAAGCTGGTCTTTGTCACGGTGGGCCTGCAGGTCAGTTTGATCCCTTCGCCTTTTGACGAGGTAACCCGTATGATGGTGCATTTCATTTCTTTGGAGGGGAGGTTTGTCACTGTGCCCTCTAAGCATCTTGTGTTCCTCAATCACTTCTGCAAGTGTCGCACGGTATGTTTCCCCCACTATCTGCTTAACTCTCTTGAGCGCTCCATTTTGGAGTTTCAAAAACATGCACGTGCGGTTCCATTGCACCAGGGTCTCATTTTCTTGTTACATAAGTTGTGTCTTCTTAGGTCTCCGGCATCCCTTCCTCCCCTGGCTCTGTTCCTCCTCTCCGCCAAAGCAGCCACTAGCCCCATCTCTCCACCTTCCGTCCTACCACCGTTGCTGTCACCCCTCTGCCACCCTTCTTGGCTCCATCTTCCATCCCCCACCTCTACTCCCACCCCCTTCGCTTCCACTTCAGCCGGACACTGCTACTGGGACTTCTAGAAGACTCGAACCTTGATACCCCTGCTATGGGAAGGTCCCTTAGGAGATTGAAATTTCCCATAACCTCTTGCATATTATTAGAGCTAGTTCTCAGAAGCACACATTAAGAGCTCCACAAAAAGGTGGAAGCCTTAGAATCGACATGAAGCTTTTGAAGGAAGAGGTAAAAAACTTGGCAAAGCAAAAGGTAAGAGGAAGAAGGAAAAGGAGGTGGTTATTGATAATGATCAGGTTGAAGACATATACAAGAAGCCAAACTCCTTAGACACTGTTTAGGGAAGGCCAAGACTCACCATGATTATAATATGGCCATTTTTAATGCAATTGAAGAGTTTATTGAGCAAAGATGTCCGCAGCGTCTCTAATCTCAAATGAGTTCCAAAGAACCCTTTGGGGCACAAATAAGGAAAGCAAAAGGACCATTAAGCACACTGGATGTTACTAACTCGCCCACATGATGACATTGGCTATGTTCACCTCTTAGCAGAATATCAAATCCAGCATTGAAGAAGATGCCAAGAAGTAATTCAGGTGCTTTTGTTGCACTTCTTTGTAATTATTGTTGTTTTTACTATTTTTGGATGTTTTCCCTGCGGATGATCGTACTAATTTTGTTTTGTTGGGGTAGCTACTCTTGGGCTACTTTGGGTTTCTTTGTCCCATTTGGATCTTGATCCTTTTTGTTCTGGTTCTCATTCCTATTCTGGCTTCTAGGCCCTCTTTTGTTCTCAAGGGTATAGTCCCTTTCAAAAAACTATTTGCCAAAAATTAAAAAAAAACATGATTTGCTTAATTGAAATTGACCCTTTAGAAATTGGGTGGATTTGAAAGAGCTTGGATTGTGTGAATTTGGATGAAATAGGATTATTTGAAACTAGAAGACTCAAGGCAGAATATCCACGACTTGAACTAAGACTTTCCCTTCTAAAATTTGTGTGGATTTTAAAACAAAGGGATGCTTTATTTTTGGAAGACAAGAACTCTCTAATCCACAATTTCCCTTAGTGAATCCTCTTTCCAAAAAGTGCATGGATTTTACAAGACTTGTTTGCTAAAAACCATGAATTAGATAGAAGACTGGCTGCTCCAAATCCATGATTTTCACTTAAGTGATTTGCCTTGGATGCTTTATAATAATTGCGTGGAAAATTGGAAAGAAGGGTAGCTTAGAAAAACCACGTTTTGGCTCTAGATTGTATTTCTTTCCATTTTTGGATTTTCGGAAGTATAGAATAAATTTTTCCATTTTTGGAAAGGGCCCGAGAAGATGTAGCAGTAAAATTTGCAAGTTCCATAAATTTCACTTTGTGGCTCCATTTTAGGTGTCATTTTTTTTTTAGAAAAGTGCATATTTTCTCAAGCTCTACGCATTGGTGGCAGTATTTTCCTTATTTTCATAAAATCCATTATTGCACCTTTTTGGACCAAGCATCCTCTTGCAATCTTCTGAAGGAATCCTAAGCTCTAGTCACCTATAAACAAATTAGTTAGCAATTAAAAACACTAGATAGATTTTCAAAACCCTAGGCTCAGGAAAAGATGCAAAGAAAGAATGAATAGGATATGGGATTTCCAAAAAAAAAAAAGGAGAAAGACAAAAACACAGCATAAAAAGAAATAAGATAAAAACCAAAAGAAACTGCAGCAATTTCTCAAAAAACTCCTCCAATTAGCTGATCGTAAAAATTCTTCCCTCGGGGTGGATGTCCAAAGTGGTAATAATGGTGGGGTGAAGTGTTTTATATAACCCAAATCCTATAATTTTATCTCAATCTATTTTTAAAATAACTTTATTTATTTAATATAAAAATAAATAAAATGCTTTCAGACAAATCTGGAAAATGAATCGAGTGAGCTTCTACATGTGGGTTTTTAGTGAATTTGGATCTTATGACTCTCTAGGATACCTTATAGCAATTCAAGTAAGCTGTAGGAAAAACAAAACACAAAACACGACCCATTACTTAACAAAAACAAAAATTTAAAAGGAGTAGTCCCAGATTTCATGGTGAATTCTCAAGGACACCATGACCAATTTCTTTTCGGGGATGGGCCATATAATGCATCTAACAAGGGATCTCCATCGTTGTAAGAAGGATGGAAAAAATTCTCCATTATGTTGTTTGGTATTACATAAGTCAATCATTGTGACATCATGTTCCACATTATATGAGAAGTGTTTGACGAATTTCTCAAACAAGTTGATGAAGGTAGTGAAAAATCCCTTGGGCAAGTGGAGGAATCATACAAGAGCGAGACCACCTAATCTTCATGAAAATATTATCGGTAAATGAAATAGAGTCGTCATAGGATACTTCTTGACATAACATATAGAAATCCTTACCATGTTCACGAAATCACCCTTTCCTTTGTATTTTTAAAACTTGGGTAGTTCAAACTATGGAGGGAAAGAGACACACAATATATCATCATTAAATAGATAAGGACAGAGTTCCTCAAACTTATATTTTTTTCCTTGTCTACTAAGTTGTAACCCTTGAAGCATTTCGTTCATATATTTTATTTCCTACTCTAAAGCAAATTCTTGAGGGCCAGTGGGTGGTGGATTGAAATTGGGGCATTGGGAATGTTTAGAACCATGATTGTTTGGCTGTTGTGGATCAATTTGAGAGGTCGGTTGGAAAATTTGATTTCTCATTTGTTGTAGTTGGGATAATACAACCTCCTTAGATATATGAGAATTATGGATGTTCTCTCTGCTTATCCCATCCATGTGTAACGTGAAGGTTACTATGATTTGATTTATTTGGATTGCGATGTAGGGGGATGGAGGTCATTTTCCAATGCATTCATTCTCATTAGGGAGGAGACTATGAAGTTGGTCATGGGTATAATCAGAAGGAATTTTTTCTCCCATGTGATATAATTGGAGGAGGAGAGCATCTTTGTTTTTATCGACGAAGCGATTAAGCATTTCTCATCATCTTCCTTTTGTGAAATAGGTGCTAGAGTCATCATCGCTACTAGTATTGACCATTATTTCTTCATCTTCCCCATGATTGTGGGTTTCTTCTACATTGGCATTGAAATTATTTTGATTGACTAAGTCATTTGTGATTTCTTTTTTATTTGGTGGCTTATTTCGTCATCATTTCCAAATTGGGATTGGGTAACTCTTCTCCTAGGTTCCATTAGATCCTAGTGCTTTTGAGATGTGTGGATGGGATGGAGGGTTATTACATATGTGAAATATGTGTAGATGAAGAAAGGATAAGATTTCTTATTGACCGATGTACAATCTCAACAATCGATCCTTTTTTATGAAAACAAGATTGAAGAAGGATTTTCCTCAATGATAGAGGGCTTAGGATGTGCCTCAATGTGAGGGATTTAGAGGATTGGATAGGAGATAAATATTTGGTGTCTATACCTAAGTTTTCAATTGGTAATATTGAATTAATCATGTCGATAGGGAATCATGGATAAGATGTTTTAATGTGAAAGCATATGTGAGAATGAGAGGATGTTTAAGTGTAATAAATATTGTGATTATAAAAGGGTGTGTGATGTGATATGTTCTAGTATTTTTTTGGACCTAGGTAAGTGTGAGTATATCAAAGGCGTTGTGGAATAAATTACGTATATAAGATGGGAATTTGTATGTGGGTTTTAGATGTGTTCATGGAATGGGGGATGTTTGTGAATTTCCTTTTGTGGTTCTAGAATTTGTTGATTATGAGGAAAGGTTTATTTTTTTTGTTTTTTTTTTTATCAAAAGGAATGTATGAAAGAGAGGAGTGATGTTTAATGGATGACAAATGACAAGAGTATGGTAAAATATGTATGATGTATGGGGATAGTAAAATCAAAGTCAAATGGTGTAATGAAGCGATGAATGATAGGTGTGTAGGATGATATGATGAAAAGAGGGACTAGTGTGGGGTTGTGTACTGGTATCGACAACACTTAAGCAACCATAGTCATACAAACACAACCTAACTAGTCAAATGGGATTCCAACAAAACTATATCTTTATTTTAACACTACAAACCGATAATGGTGCCACAAAATGGCTCTCCACTTATGTGTCAATGTGGGGTTAGCTAGCAAGTGATCTTAGGGATTTTGGACTCCTTGCATTATAGTTTGATATGTAACTAAAAGGTTTCTTAATCTAGGATATACACAATACTAGGGCATCCTCAATATACCTTGCAGTATGTGGGGCCGAAATCCATGTTACAAGGATTTTTTCCAAGGCCTAGGTACTAGGACGTGAAATCGCTCACTTCACGCTGCTCTTAAAAAGAAAACGCTTAGCCAATAACGATGGCTCTCCAAGAATTTATATAGCCCACCAAAACACGAGGTGTTTCTATGTGCATAGATGTGAATCCCATGGTCACAAGACCCCTAGGACTATGATAAGTGTGTGGATGTCACTTCCATGTCTCATTACCCCTATAAATAAAAAAGGGAGGAAGCTTGGCCGCTTTTGATCCTTAAGATTGTCCTAGGAGACGAGAGGAGAGCATACACGGTTTCACCTTCAGGATATAACAGTAAGAAAATGAAAATAAGATATAGAATAAAAAATATTGGGTCTTCAAGTGGGTGTCCTACAACACAAAGGTTAGTATTTTTATTCATAAACCCAATAATTTCGAATGATCGGGCTACAAGAAAAAAACATTAGTAGTTTTTAGTTAAAAAAAACCCTACAACCACAAAAGCTTAGATAAAAATGTTTTAAATATTGAAATGGACAAAGTCTCCCCTTGTTAATGCAATAATTCTATAAAAACATAATGTTAAAACTTGTAAAAATCACCAAAAACACCTGGAAACAAGGTTAGATTGTTAGCTTTAAGAAAAATTATGTTTTCACAAAACACTAATTATCAAGTCAAAGGTGCTAAAATAAGGTAAAAGTACTAATACAATTCACACGGGCACTAAAGTATGATTAAACAGATATAAGAAGCAAAAACACTAAAACACAAGGCATAGGTGTTAAAAAGACAAATAAAAATGCTAAAACAGAAAAAATAGCATATACAAAACATAAGCACTAAAGTATCCACATAAGCACCAAAAGTCGGGAATACACGCCAAAACATCCATAGACAATAGTTAGGGAAAAGTGTTGATGTATGTCACATACGTGCCACAAGTTTTACAAAAGTGCCAATTGATAGTCCTATAAATCACAAAGGTTTAAGTCCTGGACAAAAGTGTTGATTCAAGACAAAAACACTAAACTTTATAGTGTAGGTGTTGAAACATAGGACATAGGTGTTGTTAGAGTCTAGGAATGGAAATTAAGCACGAAATTTGAAATTTTTTGATGTAAAAAGGGTTAAATTCTCACCAAATTTAGACAACTCATGTTACTCACTATATTTAACTAGAATCAAACTACAAATTGAGGTAAGTACCACGAGTGATCGCGTAATGTAGATGCAAAAGAGTGGTTAGATGAAAATGTAAGCTAGAAACCAAACTAAAATAATTCCTAATCTAATACTCCTAAATACTACCTTAGATTGAACAAGGATAGGACGGCAAGAGAAGTAATACCTACAACTTACCAATGAAGATATTTCCCTTGATTTTTTTGTTGTGCTTAAGATGATTGATTGCATTTTTCTTGCTTCAAATTTTGTGGACACAAATGGGCAGCACCTCCCCTTTGTAGATTGAGAATTTTCCTATGGATTCTTGATGGATATTGGAGAGCTTCTTTAGAGATTTTGGCAGCACTTAGCTATGATTTTCTAACATTGGCTTCCATGGAGGGTGGCATGCCAATTTATAGCTTGTGGTTGGGAGAATGGATGGTGACGATTGATCCAAGTGGGATGAATATCAATGGACGATAATTGAGGAGAGGATTATAATTTTATAGAATGGATAATTCTAGATTTTATGAGAAGCCTCCATTGAATTTAAAATTCAATGGAGGTAGAAGTTTAGAGAGGCTTCTAGAAATAAAAACCTCTAGATTTAGAAGTAGAGAATATGATTAGTCTAGGATTAGGTTATATTAATAAAATCTGATTAGAGATGTTATTTACATGGACAGGATAGGTGTAGAGTATGTGGGTAGGTAGGTGTAGAAATATTAAATTCCTAGAAAATAATAATAAGGATTAAGTTAGGATAATGGGATATAATAATGAATTAAAGGGATTAATGATGAGATGGGATATTAGAATAAAGGGTATGTGTGGTAAATGGGATTAATAGTAATTAATATAGTGATTAATTATTATAGGGTTAAGATTGGAGTTATAATGATGAGTTAGTAATGGGGCGAGTATATTGAGAATTAATAATGTTAAATATGTATTTTATTTATTTATTAAATATGTCAACATTTTACATGTCTACAGTTTGACTCGTTGTTAATTTTTTGCCAAATCCAATCCATGAATCTATCCTAGGACGAACTAATGGAAGTTCTTATATTTGAAAACTAGTGATTACCTATGCAAAGATAGGACTCGTGGAGGAGGATAGTACTAGTGGATGGTAATGTTCAACATGACTAATTGTGTTTACGAGGTGAAATCAAGGCTCTATTAAATTGATAATTCCTATGTATCATTTTAAGGTGTTTTTATAGGCTCAACTAATCATGAGTAAGCATATCTAAAGCAAACATGATGTGACCAAGATGTGCGTAAAATACAAAGAGGAGGAATTTTTGATAAAGATAAAAACTAATCAATAGTCTCAAAGTGTGTTAAGGAGTGCCAAAAACTATGTTTCCAAGTGTTAAAGATAAGAATTAAGTGTCTATAGTTCTTAGGATTTTATTCTATATTGAAAATTTTATATGAAAGGGATAAAAGAAAGTGTGTACATTTGATAACCTCTACGATTGTTGATAAGTGTAACTAAAAGTTTCTATTTTCCAATATAAAAATTATAAATTAAACATGTGTAGAGTAAGTTTCCATAATGATGAGGAAACTTATAAATATGAAAACATAAAAAGAATGAAACTAGGAACGAAAATGAACAAATACACCTAATTGTATGCAAACCATACTATCACTCGCTGAAATTATTGAAGGGTGGTATGGGGTAAACATGCCATAAAATGTATATATGTTGAACCAAAAAGTTGAGGGATGTTGATGTGCAAACTAAAATTGAAATGGATATGCTAGACATTTAAGGGTTGTTGTTTCCCCAATTGTAAATTGCTATTAGTATTCAAATGCTCCAACTTATAATGAATAATTTGGTTCAACCTTATTATTGTCTTGGTAAAATAAATGAACAAGGATTTGCAACAATAAATATCATAAACTTATGAGGTCCATATTTACCCATAGAAAATGGATGTATAGAAGGAAAACCCCTAAGTGTGATTATGTAGTACCATAATCCCCCATATTGAAATATAGTGTGTGAAAATGGATAAAACCCATGTCTCATGATGTGATCAATTGTATCTCAATTTGAATACGATTTCTCAAAAAATCTGAATATAGTCCTCAAAATCATGTATAATTTACAAATATGGATGAATTCCATGTCTTGTATGATCAATTATTCCTCATTTTGAATATGGTTTATTTGAAATCATGTAAAATGTGTATAAAAACCTATTCTCGCCCAATCTAAACTATGTAGTTTCCCCCTCAAATTAAAATATTGTATATAACATATTCTAAATATTTGAATTAAGTCCATTACATAACCCCTTTTAATGAGGGATGGAACCCGCATATCACTCATCTCAAAAGAAAGGGTTATTTCACTACACATAATGGTTATAAAGATAAAATAAGAACTAACCATGCAAAGAAAATATACTAACATGGTAATATGTGTTATTACATAAATAGTTGTTCATTACAACGACATATAAAACACATAATCCAAGGAATGATTATAGATTTGTTTTTTAAAAGCATATAAGAAGTCATCATGTGAAAAATCAGTTATATATAGATTTCAGCATCAACAAGGTATAGTAATGAAGCACACAATAATAGGCATACCCATAAATGCATGATATGTATCATGGAAATGTGAGCACTAGTAGATGGAAATAAATAGTAATATGCATGGTATAAATCCCGAGACCTAACATATTATAAAAATCAATATATTCAATCATTAATGTAGATAATGCAATAAAAATTAAATGTTTGTAAGAAATCACAAACACAAAGCATCCGAATGAATAATTTGTAAGAAAAAATCATGATTAATAATCACACAAGAAATATGTGACATGGAAACCAATATGAAAACCGACAAAAGGATCCTTTGACACAACCGATGAAGGACATGAAACAACATGCACAAGTGAAACTATGAACCAAGCAATGTAAACATGTATAAAAATATAACAATCTAATCAATATAAGTATACATCAATATCAAGAAATGTATGCACATAGTAAACAATGTTAGTATATATAATCCATCAATGCCATCATCATGCATAGGGAAGAAAAAATACATATAATAAATCTATCTAATGATATACGAAAGACACGCTCATGTATAAATAATTTAATAGGCCCATTACGGTCAACAAACTAACGTGAAAACATCGATCATGAAAAACATGCACAGGATGCCTTTAGCACGAGTATCTCCCTAACATAGAGAAATTTCCCTCGAGTATGAACAATGAAAAAAATTCATGTGTACATTTATTAATGTAACCTATATGTCATGCATCTAAAGTATACCATAAAAATCATGTGCATAAAATGGATATATAAATCACTACGTAATATGATAAATAACTTCAAGAAGGCATTGTGTACCAATAAATCAATTAGTGTATAAAATCTGGTTTTGAAATTTTTGAATATTTTAGTACGTAAACGAGATTTAATCAATCATGCAAAGGCCAAGATGTAATCAAGTAGGAAAAGAAAAGAGGGAGGAAATAAAACTAAACTAGATAGTAATTATGAAATAAAAAAATAAGGAAATTAAATACCAAAAAAAAAGATGAAATCAAGGAAACAAATCTAAGAGTAAACTAATGATGCAATCAAGCAACCAAATGTTAATAGATGCATGTTATAAATAGAATAAAGTGAAGGGTTCTAAATATTGGATGGATTTTTTCAATGAATAATGTGCACAAGGTAGAAAATAAATGTAGTCTCAAGAGGATGTGAGTTAGTGATATGTCCCAATGTAAATGTGGCTATGATTAAAATAGTCATGTCTTACAGAACATGCCAATACAAATATCATAGTAGACATATGCCTATAGTGGGAAAGCGGGAGGCGTATAAGAAAATGTCATCCGATGTGTAGGTGTAGAAAATATATGGTTATGTAGCTCAATGTGTACCTTGAAAAAGTATGAGAAATGACCCATATGGAGAGGAGCTAATAATATGCCCCATGGAGGTGTTACATGCCTCAAAGTATGCATGTTATAATCAAATTGTTGCATAAAATGTGTATGCGTGTGTTTCTTCGGAAGACAACCAATACAAATGTCTTAAATGAAACAAGAAATCAAAATAAAATGGAAATGAAAAATAGAAAACAAATTAAAGCCAAGGGAATACTAACATTATCAATGTTAAACAAACATTTCAATGGCAAAATAGAAGAATAGGCGAATCAATCATTCAAATCAAGAGAGGGAGGTCAAACAAAATAAAACAAACATTTAAGCATGCAAACCATAATAAAGTATACCATAAACTACATAATCAAGATGACATATGAAGGACAGGTAGGAGTGCTAACCTATAATAACATTAAGAGGTTGATATTATGGTTAAGGATCGATTGATTCAATAGTGTATCATACAAGTCATATTTTCTATCAAATTTGAATTTTTCATGAGAAAAGTTTAGAGAAAGTTTGGTTGATTATTCCTCTTTATGGTTATATGTTCTATAATTGATCATTATTATAGTGACTTGTTTCTGCATAATTGATGGTTTTTTTAAATTATTTACTTTGATTGTGTTGGGGCAATGAGGATTTCTTAGTCATTACTGAATTGTTTGTTAGATAGTAAAACTTATTAATTTTGAGACATAGCCACATCCACTTGCTTAGTAATTAAAAGAGGGGATTGTTCCATTATAAAGGTGCCCCTATTAACAAGGTCTTAAATATTTTGTTGTAACACATAGAACTTATCTCAATCACGTCTATTAATTCTATGGAAGTCAAAAATTGTGCATCATTCCATATTGGTAGACAATAAGTGGGTCAATATCTAAAAGGAGGTAAGGTGATCAAATTATTGTCAAGTAATATCACTAATATAGCACTTGGTATTTCTTCTTGTCTTTGAAACTTAGAGGAGCCATTAATATGAGTAGTAAGGATTAGTGAATATTTAATATTGTCATTATTTCTACATGTAAAATCATTCTTGGTCGTATAACTTCTCTTGTGCTCACGAGTACTAAAACAAGGTGAAACTGTTCCTATGAGAAAGGTAAAATGGATGCAAAAGGTCACCCCAATATTATATCATATGAAACAAATATGATCAAAATATATAAAAACACAGTAAATTGCATTCTCTTTGAGAAAAATTAGAAGAATCTCACTAAATATAAATTCATTCTTGAGATTTGTGGGTTGATATATCATCTATGTATAATGTCATTAAATCTAAGAATTGAATAAAAATAGGGTTTTATTCATTTTTTTAATATTTGAAAGACATTCAAAGGTAAGTTTTGTACCTTGTTGATGCTAAAACAAGACAATAATTCCTCCTCTAACCATAGAAAACAGTAGATGGATCCACTAGGTAAATAATAGAACCAATCAAGCCTATGAATGACTAAGATTATATGGACCATCACATGTGTAGTTTATATTAGAAGAATAAAGGTGTGTAGGGTGTAAGTACAAATCTCCATATCCATTAAATATATGAAAATCAAGAATTACAAAACCACTTCGATAAAAATAATCAACAACCATATAATCAATAAGAACTTGGTGATGTGTAACTTCTTATTCTACCCAAGCTTTTGATGAAATATATTTTAAAGATAATGCATTAACTTGTTGTTAGAGTTATTTTATTAAATACATAATGGATACCATTCAGGGAATAAGTATAATAATGGTATGAAAATATTCATTCAAAGGTATCATTTCACCATTGATTTAAACATGGGACTAGAATTCTCAATAGAAGTTGAAACATGAAAATCATCAAAAGGCATATAAGCATAATTAAAAGGCATCGAAACATCTTGAGAATGAGAATATCCATATTTCATCCAATTCATAATTTTATCAATCCTAAATTTATCATATCTCCATACTTGTTAATAGTATCCACAAGTGTATTTATTAGATTCATTACAACACTATGCTCATGTTCGACATTTTGAGTATCTTGAACCTCCTTGTAAAAAAGAATAGAATATTTTGTTCATTTACAATGTATACATAGAATCGATCCCATTCTTCACTAAAATCATAGAACGAAACATTATCATCATTCCAATAATCATGTGTATAATTATCATTAACATAACAATAATGTACATCATGCATGTACGAAGAATATACGACATTAGGTTGTGATGCCTCTAAATAATGAGCCTTTGTAGAAGGATTAAAGGTTAAAGGATGAACAAAATAAAACAAATATCTCTACCTTATATGTGTAAATGATATAATAATTTGTACTAAACTTAATAAGAGAGGAGAACAAAACCCTAAATTTTAGAAAATAAACCTAAAATTAGACTCTAAAAGAGGAAAATATGAAATCATAATGGGAAAGGAAAACTCAAGATTTTATGTTTAGTCAATTATCAGGTTCACGTAAATGTATTAATTATTTACACCTAAAATGTAAAATAGCTATAACTAGACCTAATCTAGATTGTATAAATAATTGTAGTAAATTTTGTTAATATGAACTCAAATTGAGATGATTCTAGAGAATATACAATTTAAAGAATAAAATTGATTCTACATGAAAGATGGGTGTATAATAAACACATGAGCATGGATCTAGCTCAAAAAGGTGTCATCAATATATTTGGTGAATGATATTATGCAAAATAATTATTAGACACAACTGGTGAAGGAAAATGGTATCATCATATGGTAGTGATAGGAAGACAATAATGTATGAAAAGTCTACAAATTTCTATAGATGTTCATTTTTGCCCACACTTTAGGTTTATGGTAGTGCAACACTATGATATTATGCAATGAAGCCTATGTAGTATCTCATTTTTCCAATACCTAATAATGAAATTAAAAAAAACACAATGACAATTTGTAGGAACTATTGGCTTGAATGGACCTCCACATTCTCTAATGCATGTAAGCATTACACTTCACACCAATACCCCGAGGAGGGATCAAGCTACAAGTACCAAGTCCTATATTTGATAAAAAAACTATGAAAATTTGTGTAATATAGAGTTAATCCTTATTTTTACCCTTGACACTTACCATCATGTAGCATAAGTGGTCTCTTCCACAATTCCACAACTAATTTATCCATTATCTTATAATTTCGTCAAAAATTACTAGGTCCTCAAGAATCTTCTACAAATTCATACTATCAATGAGGTCATAATAGATATGATGGACATCATCCAATGTGTAGTAATTAATAAATTTTTATATTTATCCTTCATAAAACTTTTAATAACCTCCCGTATCTTGTCTTTAACATCTTCTATTGTTAAATATTTCACCCACTTCAAGATGTGGCATCATGTTATGCTCCATCCGGATAAACAGTGATATATAAAATATATGGTTTCGTAGCCCCATAAATTACTCAAAATTAAACTTGTAGAAGGGACACTCAAACAAAAGATAACAAGAAAATTGTCAAAAACATCTAAGTAAAGGTCTCATAATTTTACACCAAACCCTATTTTCCATTAGAGATCTTTGAAAGAACAAGAATTAAAGAATTTTCAATTAAAGCATGGCTAGGTATGGCCAAGAATTGAGATTCCCTACAAAAAATGGAAGGAATGAGAGAAATGGTCTAAGAAAACACTCAAAACACAAAACAATATTTGAAAAACATGTCCATACTTCCTTTCTCTCGAGACACATTTTCCCCAAAAGCTATTATAGTCACTAAATTATGCACTTGGGATCATTATTTAATCTTGGTCTCATACTAATATTCTATGGTTCTTGAGTGAAAAGAGTAATAATTAATCCTTATCTCTGGACTTTTTACTTTTCTTTCTATCGTTACTTTTGGTCTTTCACCTACACTTTCCTAATCTGTATTGTCATTTTGTGTTCTTCCTATTTCGATTGGGGCACCCTACTAAGGATAGGGTGCCCTGCACCCCGGCCCCCTATGGCGCCTTGATCCTCTTTGGACTTTACTCTCCTCTTTTGGAAACTTTCTAATCGTTTGAACTTTCTATCTTTTTAGTGGTCGATCTTTTTGGGGTTAATTACAAAATTAGAAAAAGAGAACCATATAAATATAAAGTTATGAGACCATAATGAGGGACCAAGCACTAAACATCTACTATCACCATTTAGAGTTGCATCCATCAAATGCACCTAAAGCTACATTTGCATCCATCTAGCTCCATCACAAGGCACACAAGGCTGGTTCATCTACATCACACTTCATAAGAGGGGATTATATTGTTTCCATGCACACATTTACTACATTCTACATCTATTTATTTTCTTGTTACTTCACAAAGTGTGACTGCACAAGAGAAACCTACGGAATTATTTACACACACACACACACACACCTAAAACTACATTGGGTTTGAGATGTAGTGCAACACTTAGTTAATAAGTCCACTATTGTGGCCGCTAAGGAAAGTATGACCGCTTCATATGCATATTTTTTTTTTTAGGGTTTTGATACTTTGTTTTAGGTTTTACAGGTGATTCCTTATTACAAGTCTTACAATGACATATGACGTAGTTCAAGCGAAATCAGTGTGACAATGAAGCAAGTACATGAGAATATCCAGTGACACCTCGAGGAGGTTTTAGATCTCAAACTAAGGCACCCACAGGTGCCCCTATCCCTTTTCAGGTGCCCTAGTCTAGTCAAAGAGCTCAGATCTGTAATTTCTTGGGCTCGTGTGTGATCGCTTTCCTCCTCTTATTCACATGTTTCTCACTACGACGACAGAGTACCACACCTTTTTGAATTAGCTAATGAATCCTTAACCCTCTCTTGCATATTATGGTTTCACATTTCTATTTACTTAGTTGTTTGGGTCATTTCCTTTATTTATTTAGTTGTTATTTATTGTTTTACATAACATCGATTAGACTAGGATATAACATTTAATTTTAATCATTTTGGTGAACCCATAGATTCAAACATATTTCCCTAGGATCTGAAAAAAACCTTAAATAGATAACGATGTCTCCTCTCCTTCTCAATTCATCATTCCTCATGTGAGTGTTAATCCTATCTACGATGAGGCCACCATTGCTGAACTCATTTCCCTATATCGTGATGTTACTATGCCAAATCATATTCAACAACAACTCTTAGCCCATGAATGCCATGTACCTACTAGCTTTGAAAATTATACCATTGGCATTGTTTTTGATCCAATGAGCTTCACTCATTGTACACCATGTTATATAGTTAGCCATGACCCTCCTTTTGACATTTCCAAAGAAATTCTAGATGATTCTCTTATTAATTTCATGCTTGGTCTTGACGATGGTACATCTATGCATACTGACTCTCCTCCTAGTCAGACCACTCCTATATCTACATCTCATGCTTCTCCTATTTCGATAATGTTTCTCATGATCCATCACCTACTTGTCCACATGTTCATTCACACTATGTTGATGATTCAATTGATGACATTTTCATATATGAGTCTCTTTCTGATTTTGACAAAACAATTGATAGTCATGATTCTACTACTTTACATACTATTGAGTGTGAATCTCCTACTCCATTTTCATCTTCTTCTGAGGTTGTATCTACCACTATGCATGACTCACCTCCATCTATTAGTTCGTATCCTCCTATTTTTGCATATCCATTAGACAATCCATCTCCTAGGGATGTTTCGATGCTAGTCCTACCAAAACTATGGATGTTCCATATCCTTCATCACCTACACTCATTGTTCCTTTAACACTAGCTTCGCTTAATCTCCTCTCGACATCCCTATGATTACTCACAATGGAAAATTACAACCGCTTAACACATTATTGCCATCTTCTACTATTCCTTCACAAGAAATCTTGTCTCTCATACACGATGTGGGTCACTTAAAATCTCAAGTTCAATCACTCACATTAGAGAGCAAGGCCTATTATGCTTCCATTGATAACAATTCATTGCATGACAACCCTATTCCTAAAAATATTCATAACTTAGCGTTTCCTAAGGATTTTATCATGCCTACCTTTTCATGTTTTGATGGTATTGGAAACCCCTACTTACATCTCAAACATTATCGTATGGCTATGGCTTCATATTCTAATGATCAATTATTGCTTAAATCCTTTCGCCATAGCCTTACCGATGACGCTTTGCAATGGTATACTCACCTACCATTTGGGTCTATTAGCACTTATCATGAGATGGAAGAATCTTCCTCTATCATTTTATCATCAACAATGGCCCTAGAGTTACTTATGATCATCTACCTACTTTACATAAGGGAAAAACATAACCTATCATGGATTACATCTTATGATTCAATTCTTGTATACACCAATTAGTCTTTTAACTTTGTTGATATAGAGAAGCATTTTATCTTTTTCATGGTTTGATTCCCACACTAAAACAACGGTTACAATATGACACATGTGAATCATTCACACTTCTATGTTATAGAGTTATTGATCTAGAACAAGACCTCATTTCCACACATGTTATAGATCCTCCACCTATAGTTTCCACTGCTACATCATCTAGTTCTTCTCCATTACCATCAATTGAGCATCCTACACAATCTCCATCTCCTCCTCATAAAGAAATCTTAGCCTACTACATCACCAAAGCATCCTTCTTCTCCTACTCCGTAGCAAGCCACACCTCAATCTTCTACACATGTTTGTGAGCCATTGCATTTATCTCATCATGCTCGACCACATGATGTGCTACATGTTTTGATTAATGAATGGTTAATTTGATTACCTTCTAACCAACATCATCCACAACATCATTTACAATGTTAGTGTGATTGACCATATTGTAATTATCACCATATCAATGGCCATAGGGATAATGATTTATTTTCCCTCCACGATCAATTACAACAACAAGAGAATAAGGGCATCATCACATTTGGCTCTCTCTCACGTGAGCAATTCATATCTCCTCTACCTCATCCATGAACTGCTACTCTGGTTGAGTTATCTCCTCCTTCTAGTGCTAAGGTCATTGTTCATCCATCACCTGATCATCACTCATGCGCGTTCTCCATTGTGCCCATCCATCGCTACACTATCCCATCCATCTCATTCATCTCATCCATCACATCATGCTACTGCTTCACATTGGCTTCCACAATGCTTGGAATTCATACCTCCCACCGCTTACTCCATATGACATTCAATTTGGCTCATACGCTCATGCTGCTTCCATCCCACATGCTTCCACCACTTCACACCACCTCGGTATTTGGTAGGTGATTATTATCACCTCATCCCCCAATGATGCACTCATGTTCTTATGATTCTTAAATAACTATTGATGGATCTATTACAATAATAACATCTCTTCATGTGCTCTATCGATTCATCTATCACATTCTATTGAATCATTCCCCGATGACACACTCTTGTGGTTCGGCTCACACTTGAATGTTGAGGGAATTATATACACATGAACCCCACACACTACACAGTAGTTACTACACCTAGGCACCACATATCAGCACATGATCCTACATTATCTACATATTACACACTCCATCATAGGCTATAGGCATTGCATGAGTATTTATACATCCTACATCTTGTCTTACATACATCATACACATACTACACATGACTCACACACTACACCATAGTTATCACATGTTATAATGCCCGCTTCAAACTACCACTTGAGACCAAGAAACAAACTAGGATTAGCTAGGAAAATTATGGAATAATTTTTTTATTAAGAGTGTTAGCAAGGAGGGTTACAAGATCACAGTTAGCACAAACTAGATAAGGGTTAACAAGCAAGGCTGACCTATATCAATTACTTCTAGCAACTATTATCGACAAGGCACAAGGTCAAACAAGAAGTTAAATTCATCACTTAGGTTAGGAGAGTGAAATCCCTCTCATCTCTGTCCTAACAAGATTATAGGGTTCAACTTGATTTTTTCCCACTTAGATTCATCAAAACTTTCCTAAATCATTCCCATTGGATAGGAAATTATCTCACCTTTCCAACCATATAAAGAAGTCCTCCTAACTCCTTATAAATCTCAAGTTATGGTCCAGGCGGAGTTCTGGGGTGAAATTTTCCCTTGGGGAGTCCGCGGACTTAGGGAGAAATTTTTTCCCTTGAGCGGGTTTGGGGAGGAAGGACATGTGTCACTTCGATTGGTGTGGGGAGAAGTGGACTGATGAAAAAAGGGAAAATTGAGATTTTATGAGTTAAAATCTCAAAGGAGAGAAAATCTCCGCTCTCCCGCCGATGTCCAATTTGCCACGTGTCAGCACGTGATTGGATGGGGGTCGGTGGGTCGTGGGGAAAAATTTGGAATTTTTCCCAAGGTTCAAAACAAACCCAAATTTTCGACTCCAACTTATGCAAAATGCCACGTGGCATTTTCTGATTGGACGTAGTCCTACGGAGCGGCGAAGTGATTTAGAGTTTTATGCCCAAGGAATTTAAAGTTCATAAAGGCTTACGCGGACACGCGCATCCATTAGGACACATGTCACCACCTAATTGGTTCGGGGTTTGGGGCTACGAGACGAAAAAGTGAAATTTTTCCAAAAGAGGCAAAGAGTTAAATTTTCAAGTTTAATCCATGTACCTTCCATGCCACGTGTATGGGAAAAATGGGAAAATTTTCCCAAGGTCAAATTTTCAAAAGTTAAGTTTCAAAAGGATTCACCCCTCCAAAGTGCCACGTGGTGACACATGATTGGTTGAGAGTTGTCATGGGTCATGGAATTTTTGGGGAAATTTTTCCAAAGTTCAAATTTTGATTTTAATATAGTTAGATTTATTTTTGGATGGCCATTTTGAAGTAAAACTTCAAATGGCCATAACTTTTGATAGAAAGGTCAATTTTGGACAAACAAGGACTTTCTGAAAATCTCTCGAGTCCTCTTTTCACAAAAATCATCAATTTTAGATTTTGATGAATTTTCAAAGGTCAATTTTAAGAAATAAATCTGCAGGGTTTAAAATTCAAAACTGGCAATTTTCCAACTTGAAATTTTGATAAAATTAGAACTCCTCCTTCACTCAACATGTCAAACAGACATGGAGGATCAGTCTAGGGAGGGTTTAGAATATTTTAGTGAAGTCAAATTGTCCAATTTGTTCGAGGTTGCATTTTTCCGGCAATAGACGAAAAAAACGATTTGTCAAGTTCCCGTTTGAAATTCATTAAGTTTTGGAGGTTCTTTTGTAACTGTTATATTGAATTTGAGTTCCTTAGGTCTTCCTAAGTATGAATTTCAAGATTTCATAACTTATTGTTGAGTATAAGTCTGCACTGCTCATTTTAATTAAAATGTGCAGTGCCAGATTTAAGTTTTTTAAAAAAGTGAGTTGTTCCTTTTAAATTGATTTAGTGATTTGTCTTTTGAATGTGCACATGATTATAATTTAGTCCAATAAAATGCTTATTAGATCATCCATTCAATTCTAAAATGAGATGCATTTCTGATATCAATTTTAATATATATATTTTACAAGCTTATCACACTGTCTTTCTTTCCCACGCATTCCTTCCTTCTTTTCTTTTTAACAGCCATCAATTTTCAATAATAATTCAACTCAATTGTGCAATACACTTTTACAACTTCCTTTCTATTTGATTTCAGTAGCAACATTACATTCAATATGTAAAGTTAATTTCAATTTTAAAACTCACTTCAAAAGATCAAAGACTGTCATTTATGTCCTACGTGTTCTTCTTCCCAAAACAGAAATTACAAACATAACAACAATTAAATTGCAATACAACAATGCAAGTTGAGAAAGGAATGTAATTCATTATTGATTTCCAACAATACTTAACAGATTATTTCTTCCTTTGAATTTCAATATGTAATTTACAACTGTATGACATTCTTTTCCAATATAGAGAATAGAATAATAAATCTTTACATTTCCCAATGGGTCTCAATCTTTTCTTTCCAATGCAAAGTGTCTTCTCATTACAACAATAATACAATCATCCACTTCAAAGTGGGAAGGTTATAGTAAATTTTGCTCAAAGGAAGGGACTGTCAAAACTGTAGAATTCTTTCTCCAAACAACAACATGTTGATTTCTTCTTTTCAACTTTGATCACAACAAGGAAGGGGAAAAGGCAATGCTCTCCACCCAACCAAGACATCCAATGGGAAAGGAGAAGCCATCCTTCCCCATTGGCCCCGAGCCCCAACCATATTGGAATAGAGAATGAACATCAACACATGGAAACAAGGCTTCTTTCACAACAAACAACATTCTTTTCTCATGCATAGAACAAAAAAATGCACAGTCCAAACAAAGACAACAGTTCACAACTACAATAAGAATCATACACACAACACATGGGCTTGATCAAGCAAGCCATCAAGAGCAAGAACTATGGGGAATCTCCTTATGCCTCCCAATTTGGAATTGGGCATCCACCAGAATGCATACCACCAATAAACACATCAAACCCATAAACCTTATATCTCCCAACCCCTCCTTATGCCCCCCCAAGTTTATCCCTTATGCCCCCATAGTAAGAAATGCAAGCAATTTCTTTTCCAAGGTGGATCCCAAAACCAAAACTCCCTCCACAATAGAATAAGTGCCATTGGAAAATCCCTTATGCCCCCCATATAAGACCCCATAGTCTTCTCCTACACCTTGCCCTAAGAAATCTACCCAACCAGCCATGAATACACAACACAATCACCATTTCATTCATGCAAGAAAAGGGAAAACAACATATAAAAAGGACAAGATCCTACCTCTCCATAGTGGAGATTGTTTCCAAAACAACAGTTCCTTCAATGCTCAAATATGCAGTCCAAAACAACAACACCAAGCATGCAAATCAATTTCCAAACTCCTTCCACAATGCAAGGCTCCAACAGCAATAAAAAAATTCAACCCAAGAAGAAAGAGAAAAGTTTCAACAACCATAAACAAGGGAAGAATTCAAATTTTAAAGGAGAGGGAGGGAGAGGATGATGTGGATTCCAAGTGGGATGCCACATCATTCTTACTCAACCCTAAAAAGAGAAATTCAACCTCACAATCAAACACAATAAATGGAGATGACAAGCAACTTACACACTCAAAAATTAACCCATACTTTAACAATGACTAAATTAAAAATTTATAAGAAAAAAACAATAAAGACTTACACATAGTCATTTCATAATACAATAAAAATATTAATTTTGACTCCAAAACCATGGGTATGGTTGGTGGATGATTTTAAGAGGTGTGGGACAAGTTTAACTTGTCCCACAAGCCTCAAAATGCAGCCCTCAAGGACAAATTCGAGTTCCATTGAGGATGGAGTGTTCTACACTCCAAAATCTGACTTACATAACTTACACATCACTTACACATTCTTACAACATGCATTAATATCTATGACTTCATTTATTACATTCTTTTGACATAATGATTTATTTATTTAACCTATGGTTATACATAACATAATTTCAATTTAATTAATAACTAAGACCACAACTTTATTACTTACATTCCACATCCCAATTAAATTAAATTAAATTGAACTATATGACTTTCACATTAGGATTATCATTTTTTAAAATTAAATTACAAGAAGGAACACTTTACTAAATAAAATACATACAACAATAATTAAAAGGAACACATACATAAAACACACATCCCATGGTCACATATAATAGAAATCCCCCATGGGAAATCCTAACACCACACAACACACAAGAAATTACAATTTGCCATGGTGACCCCGTTGAGTTCATCCATAATTTCAATATGGTTAGTCTCCAATCCCCCGACATTGTTGTGATATTTTAACCTGCAAAATAACAACACCTCCTTCGGCCTCATGGCCATATCAGAACATCCAAAATGATATAAGCAACATATAAATATCAAATCCAAATCACAACAATATCAAGAATTCAACATTATCATTTTAAATTCAATTTTTCCACTATATCATCATCGAATGAATCTCTATACTAGAGCTATTCATAATATCAACTCGCATCACAGTCTAAAATCAACATCAATAAACTGTCCATATCAAACAAAAAGATATCATCATCCTTATATAATAATGTCTCTAATAATCATCATGCGTGCTAACTGAAACAAGGTCCATAATAATCCATGATCTAACATATACACATCATACTACGTCAAAAAATAATAATGTCCAAAATGAGATCAACAAGAGCAAGATCGAGTATCAAACAAGGTCAAAGGGAAGTGGGCACTACACATGTTGTGAATTTTTCACTCATCTTACATTCCATTTTACATATTTTATGTTATACATCCTAGGGCATGGGCACATCATACATTACATTCTATTCTATCACCTATATTACACATTTTACATATTCACCTCTATGCGCTGCACTCACTACCCGATGACACACTATAGCCGCACGGTCCATATTGAATGTTAAGGGTATACAAAAAAATGATCCTTCTCATACTCACACATTCATCATTCAACCTTATATCATGTGACATTCCTAGGTTAGTGACATATACTATAGGCTAAATGGTCACCTATTTCATCATCCTGTAGTGGTATACACTTTAGGCTACATCACAACTCCCTTTATTCATCTTGTAGTGATATATTATTTATGCTACATTATCACTCCTTCGCTCATCTTGTCATGATATATGCTTCATTATAGGGTCAAGAAGAAATCATCTCGAGTTGCATATCTTCGACATAAATTCATACTCATCATAAAGACGCTACACAAAAGACATACTTCAACCATTTCCCGATGATGCACTCTCGTTTTTGGTTCATTCTTGACTACTGAGGGGGTATACTAAATGAACCTCATTGCATATAATTCCATTCACTCGGGGAAGGCAGCTCCTATAATCCACACTTGCATTTCATTCCATCCATCCAAAACATATTGCATTTTATGGTTACAATTACTCTTGTTTTCACTTGTCTTTACATGTTCACTTTACTACACATGTTAGATAGATCTCTTGTATGTCAGTATATTTACCATACACACATGCACATTCACATAATTTTCTAGTTTTGATCACATATACAGAGCTTATACACACAACATTGATTCTTAACACGCTACCTCTCTGGGGCATCCACATTTGTACACTACATGTGTTATTGTTTCATTTTTTACTTAGCACTTTCTATTATCATGTTATACATGCTTTTACATACTTGCTATTTTTCTAACATGCTAACGGGTGCTTCATGTGTAGCATTTGTTATGCAGGGATATTTGCTTCCATACTTGTTTGTTTGTTTTTATTGCTTGTTATTGTTTGCGGGATTTTCCCTTTGTTGTGTGCACACACTTGCTTGTTTGTGGCCATGACGGCCTTGAGTGTCTTGTGACATTGTGAGTGATGTCCCATGTTTGTAACCTGATTTTTGTGGTCTATGATTGTCTTCTTGGGTGTTTACATTTTCTACTCATGTTCTAGCTTATACATTATTTGTTTGGCTTATACTTGTTCTCTACATGCATGCTTGTTCATACTAACACTTGTTTTTTGACCACTTGTTGTTTTCAGACGTTGGTCTTTACTAAGCACATTTTCCTCCCCCGCATGGCATAATTTCACATGGTCGGTCCTCTTTTGGGGCCACATTATCCTATCTGTGATGTCACATGTGCCCCCAAAGAGGGGTCATCACTTGGGGTTTACACATGGTACAAGCTGATTCGGTTCTATTCAATCTACAAAGTGTAATATACAGTCTTCGAGTGGGTTCTAATTAGTCTAAAAACCCCATACACGGTGGATTTTACAAGGTAGATTGTCCTTAGAATTTTGGGGAGAAGTTACAGGTTGGATGATACACAAACATTTCCTCCCTATACTACTTTGCCCATTGCTTTGGATCACCCGAAAACCGGACAATACAAAGATATCTTCACCAATCTCGGGAAGCGATTCATGAGTTAGAAAATAACACGTTTTCTCCTACACTTCTTGACCACGGTGGCGTGAGATCACCCAAAAAAATTCACTTCACCGATGGTTACAATATACTCTTTCTACCCCCTTTTGTCTCATCATGGATTAGGTGCACATGTTCCTTTTTCATTTTCATCTTCCTATTATTTTTACATGTTTCTTTACATATATACATGCATTCTTACACATATACATGTGTATTTGACTACTTGATCTTCTCTTTTGCAGGTCCATTTGTATGGGAAGTAAACAATCAACAAAAACACACACATGGTGAGTACATCACACATGCAATACTAACCATGTAGGTACACTACACACATTGGCATATACACACATGCTTCTACCCTAGGTTCACTCTCATCACTTTTTACACTTTTTCATCTTTAGTCTCCACGCTCCATATTTTTTTCATTCCATGCTTTGTCTAGTCCTTCAGCACGTTTCTACATCACTCTACATGAATTATTAGGTACACATCTCTATCTACTTTATGTTACCAAGCTTTCCACTCACCAACATAAAGTGGGGGAAAATGTAGTCACTAAATCACACACTTGGAGTCATTATTTAGTCTTGGTCTCATACTACTATTCATATGGTTCTTGAGTGAAAAGAGTAATAATCAACCCATGTCTTTCAAATTTTTACTTTTCTTTCTATTGTTACTTTTGGTCGTTCACCCACACTTGCCCATTCTATATTGTCATTCTTTGTTCTTACTATTTATGACTAGGGCACCCTAGGTGCCTTGGCCCCCTTTGGCACCATGATCCTCTTTGCACTTTACTCTCACCTTTTGGACACTTTCTAGTCGTTTGAGCTTTCTATCTTTTGGTGGTCAACCTTTTTGGGGTTAATTACAAAATTAGAATAAGAGAACCATATAAATATAAAGTTATGAGACCATAATGAGGGACTAAGCACTAAACATATACTATCACCATCTAGAGTTGCATCCATCAAAGACACCTAAAGCTACATTTGCATCCATCTAGCTCCATCATAAGGCACATAAGGCTGGTTCATCTACATCACACTTCATAAGAGGGGAGTCTATTGTTTCCATGCACACATTTACTACATTCTACATCTAGTTATTTTCTTATTACTTCACAAAGTGTGACTAGCACAAGAGAAACCTAGGGAATGATTTGCACACACACACACACACACACACACACACACACACACACACACACACACACACACACACACACACACACACACACACACACACACACACCTATAACTACATTGGGTTTGAGATGTAGTGCAACACTTAGTTAATAAGTCTACTATTGGGGACGCTAAGGAAAGTCCAACCACTTCATATGAATCTTTCTTTTTTAGGGTTTTTATGCTTTGTTTGGGGTATTACATGTGATTCCTTATTGCAAGTCTTACAACGACATCGATGCATCTTAACGACATAAGTGAGATAGGAAGAAAGTATAGGAGAATATCTAATGACACCTCGGAGGATGTATTTAAGCCATTTCTACATACGAGTGCGCTCGGATCTCGTAAAAGGTTTCCCACGAGTGCCCCTATCCCTTTCTAGGATCCCCAATCTAGTCGGAGAGCTCGGATCTGCACTTTCTTGAGCTTCGTGTGGTTGTTTCCTCCTCTTGTTTTCTGGTTTACAATGTGACACGATCTAACACCTTTTCGAATTAGCTAAGGAATTATTAACCCTCTCTTGCAAATTAGGGTTTTACATTTCTATTTACTTAGTTGTTTGGGTCATTTCCTTTATTTATTTAGCTATTATTTACTTATTTACATATCATCATATTAGGCTATAATATCACATTTTAGCTTAGTCAGCTATAAATGGGATACATTCTAATGAAGTGTCAAATAAATCTCTTATCCCCCTAACTAAGAAGAAAAATTCTTTCTCCTCAATAAAATCATCACATCCAAATCTTGTATCCACTATGAATAGGAGTAAAAAATTTCTCCACAATATGCTTTAACTTCCTCAACTTCTAAGAAATTTCAAGCACATCCCAAAAGCCCCACCTTAACTATTTTTTTCATTTAGAAATATAATATCTATGCCTATCTATGGATGCTTGAAACATGCAACATTACGTAGACGTCATGGCATAAATGATTTGTAATATCCCCTTTATGATTACATCAAACCGAAAACCCTTAGCCTATTTTATTGTTTCCCACAAGATAATGGAATGAAGGAAAGGTGAACATGGTAAGATAAAAACTTAGTGAGCCCAAAAGGTAACTTTATGGTGGCCACTTATGTCTTAATTTTAAAACAAGAGTACTTTTCTCATTTACGTGGGCGACACTTAATTAGAAATCAAAAGAAAGGGAAATATATAAAAGAAGATGGAGGCATTCATCTGTAAACATTTATCATATAAATTTTATGAAGTTGAGCACTTGTGCTTTTACTTTGAGCTATTAAGGATGGAAACCCTCTTAGCATCCATCACTTAAGGATGAAAAACCTCATTGTGATCAAATTTGAGGATGAAAACCACAATATATTCTTGGTGGCTTCACTCGGGGTCACATTTGAGTGTAAGTTTAGATCATCACAGTTAGGGCACGATTTATAGCCATTTCTAGGGCTATCTACACTCCTTTGGATTTTATACTAGTGTTTAGGGAATCAACATAAAAAAATTTGGCTAGTTTTAGTTTACGGTATCCTCTTTTGGTATCCTCTTGTCATCTAGAGCATCTTTTGTGAGAAAATTATTGTAATCTTATATGGGTATTTTTCTTATTTTTGGTGTGAAAATAAATTCATATTTTGGTTAGTACTAAGAGGGTTTCTAGATGCTTTCGGCCTTTCGGGTATTTTTTTGTGAGGTACTTGCCTTGTCACTCGGGGCATTGTCCACCTCACATGGTGAGTCATCTCACTTAGGTGAGGTCATAGGTATTTAGGATTTATATGACATATGACGAATTTCATCATAGAATATGTCATTGTCATATGCATCATAGGTGTCATATGAGTTACATTCCATCTTGGGAATTATAACTCCTTTTTCCCTCATGGAGGGAATGATTGTCCAGGCATAGGAGTTACACAACACTCCCATATGTACCCTCTTATTTTGATCTATGAGAATGAGTAGACTATTTTTCCTTATGCATGATTCTTGTTGTTTGATTAAACTCTTGTTGATTACTTGGAACATGTTTGATTCCATTGGAGTGCAACCTTGTTGATGTGCACGGGTTTTTTTATCCTGCAATCGAATCTCACATGGTATCAAATTTGTGATTCAGTAAATGTGTACTCACATTTATCAATTTTTAAATACTTCTAGTTTCATTTATTATCACTTCTCCTACAAGTTTTAATATTTTTTGGATCGTTTCTAATCCCAAATTGACATATCTTGTTTTAGAGTTTTTTTGTGGTATGTTTTATGCATGAGTAGTTTTAGGGTTTTGTCTACTAAATATGGTCAGTTGTAGCTACATTTGGTAAAAATATCATTTTGCGGTATTTACAATTTGTTGGTTTTATTTGGAAATTCTTCATTAAATTTAGTTTTTCCTTGATTTTTTTGTTTTTCTAGCTTTTGTTCCTCTCTATTGTCCTTATTTTCCCAGCCCTTCTCCTCTCCACTCATGATCTAATTTTGAGCTCTCTTAACATCTCAATGAGCTTCCTACGAGATCCTTGAACTCATTCTCACCTCAAAAAGCTTGATGATGATATCCTCAAGCTCCTCCCTTAACTCGCTCGCCCTAGCAAGTTGGGTTATTTCCTTGAGCTTTGTTTTTATCAAACCAAGCTCATCCTAGCTCCATGAGATCCTCTTTTTGTCTCATTTGAGCCCTACATTTTTTGGTTCCATGGGTTAAGTCCTTGTCGAGATCTACTCAAAATTCTCTAGACTCAGCCATTTTGAGCCTAGACCTTTCCACTCTGCGTCGAGGCCGGTTCAAACTCATCCATGTTGAGGTGAACTCATCTCGTTTCTACCCTAATGCATTCTCCTTGGAATTTTCCTAGATCCTTGTGTTCCTCCTAGATCTCACCGGAGTTTTCCCTTCGTACTTGACTAGATTTCAACCCTGCATGCATCATATCTTTTCTACCCTCAAGATTATCATTGGAATGTTGTGTAACAACTCTGCCCTATTCATTTGCACTCAAATTAATTCCCCACATCTAGACTCACCGAGTCATCCTTGAGTCCTTTTCCTCGAGCCCATAGTCCTCCATGTGGCTGCTCGTCCACCCTCCTTTAACCACTTATCCATTTCCCTCTCATTTAAAATTTCAAATGTCGCATTTTTTGTTACTAAGATTTGTGTATTTTAACTTACAATATATAACATAACATAAGTTTTAAAGCTCGCATATCTTAATAAATTTTAATTAGGGATTCGTTGTTTAATAAAACAAGAAATTATTTTCAAATTAATGTTATTAATTTTAAGGGAGTCCTTTTTATATCTAGATGTAGTTTTTTTTTTTTTTTTTTTAGATTAAACCCCTTTTAATTTATTAATTAGTTTTTAATAATTAAATTAATCAAAAAAATATTTGCAAACTAGCGTTATTGGATGTTCTAACCATGTGGGTGTGTAGTGGAATTTTTACTTTTTAGAGGCTTTTTTTTCCATTTTGAGAGGCTCTTGACTCGTTTTTGAGTCATTTTTTTTCTTGTTATTGCTTGCGGGCTGGTGAGCATGTCTCACAAAGCCTTACAAAGTAAGGGAGTTTCTTGCGAAGTGAGACATTGTTTCTCACACATAACTATTTTTCCCTCCCTATTTGTTTTCACATTTTTTTATTCTTGATATAGTGTCGAATTTTCGTGATCTCTTGAAACTTGATTGTGGTTTCTACACTTGTAAATTTTTATGTTGATTTCTAGGTGAGTGGCCAACTGTTTTATGATGCACAATCACATATGATCATAATCAACGCACTAAACTATAAAGTGCCGCAAACAGGGGGTGAAAACTATTATTCTAGGGTGTGTGTGTGTTTCCTTTATTTTTGTATTCTTGGTTTCTCTCTCTTCGCGATGGATGCTAGTGGTGTACCTTTGCTTACGTCTTTTAAATTATTCAAATGGAAATCCATGATGACAATTAAAATAATGAATTGATGGTTGTACCACATCACATGGGAGCGGAAATTGAACCGATGATGACGAGCCTAAAAAATCTAAGTGGTTGAACTGATGTGATGAATATTTATGTATTATTTTTGTGTCTGTTTTTGCTTTCTTGCTCTTCCACATTAAGTCTTGAAACACCCAATGAAGCATGGTATACTTTATATGGTATTTTCAAAAAATAATATGACATGAGAGCACATGAGTTAGAAAACTAATTTCTAGGATTAACTCCTAGTAAATTTTATAACCTACATGCCTTCTTCTCAAAGTTTGTCCACACTAGATTGCTCTTAAAGGAATGTAAAGTTGAGAAAAAGGATGCCCAATTGATCTTGTCGATTCTTTCTAAGCTTGGCCCCGAATACTCCGTCTTCGTTTCTAATTTCCATGCCATGAAAGAATCTCTAGGAGTACTTGGAAAATTCCCTCATTTGACAACTTTTCATCCCAACTCATTTGAGAACAAGATAAGTTGATTTAAATGGGAGCACTCAAATCCAAGTCACATGCCCTTGTAGCAAGTACTGGTAAGGGAAAGGATAAGAAACAGGAAAATAAGAAAGAGAAAAAGTACCAACCTAAGAAGGAAACCAAGACAAACTAAACCCAAACCAAATCTAACACAAACACTTCTACTTCTAAGCCTAAAGTGAAGAAGGAAAAGTGTAAGTGTTCCTATTACAAGAAGACTGGACATGAGGAGCATCAGTGTATGAGAAAAAAAATAGATCACCTAACTTATTTACTTGAGAAGAATAATATAGGTGTTCTCGAGTCTATAAAAAAATGCTCCAAAATATGAGTCTTTCAAAGAAAATGAATCTAAATCTATGAAGAAGAAAGAAAAGGCCCTTGTATCTAGATTTGATCCTTCATTGACGTGGATCATTGATTCATGTGCCTCGCACCACATGGGTTCTTCACATGTTGATTTCTTCAAAACTATGCCATGTGCAATGTCCCAAATCACTTTGGGTGATAATACTTCTATGCCAGTTTTGATCTTGGATCGGTAGAAGTAGAAGGTGGAACATTTAACCCCGTGTTGAGTGTTCCTGATCTCTCTTCTAAATCTTCTATCAGTTTAATAAATCACTCATCTTGGTGAAGGAATATGAGTGGAATTTAATCCTAACTCGATGATTTTTAATGATCTTTGTTGGTACCCAAATTTGTTCTCCTTTTCGATCCGAGAAGCATCGAGAGATATGGAACGAAGCTTGAAGACAGATAGATCATGATGTATGTCATTTTATAGTTGGGGATGTGATCTAACTGGAACTTAGATTTGTGGAGAGATGGATAGCACTCAAATAGGACTTGATCTTGTCCTAACTATTTTAGGTTGTACCTTTCAAACAAGGTAAGATGACCTATTTTATAACCCTCAAATGGTGAAGGAGATGAAGATATGCCTCAATTTGTGCAAATAGTATAAAAAGGCCTTGGGAAAATATGATCAATACTCCAAATCTGACTTTCACAAGTTGTCACTTCTAGATTATGGAGATATTTTCAATGCAAGGCAAGGGTTATTGAAGACATTTTGAAATCCTGATCTATTTTACATACTTTAGCAAATGGATTTTGATCTTATATGGGTATATAGGTCAAAAAGGGGTAGTATGGGGTAGGATTAGTTGTTTAGAATGATTTTTGGTGGGATATTGACAAGACAAACTTGACTATGCTAGATCTTTGACAACCTCTACAACATTTGAACAACTATCAGATAAAATGCTTCAAAACAGTCAGGATGTTCTTTCAACCAGAAGAGATACACAAATGGAGGCCCAATTTTGCACTCTTCACACAATCTTTGAGACCTCAACACAAAATCTTGAGTTAAAGGACTCAATTAAACATCAAAATCTCTGATCAAATCACACCTAAGGTACCCCTAAAGGCTTACAAGAAATCTCTATCAACAAATGAAGGTGAAGTGATTTTAAACTACTTATTTTCAATGCTAGATGAAAGCTCTTCTGACAAATGAAATTTACAAATGCCACTAAACTATCAATAAGGATGAGATCTGTGTGATTCCTAAAGATTTCAATGCAATATTGCAACAAGAACAAGGAAAACTGTTTGCATACATTTAAACATGATAACAGACATCATATTGCCCAAAATAACATAGATTAATTCAAAAGCTTGTTAGATTCATCACCGTAGGGAGAATTTCAGGAACAATCTTAGAGTTGTGTGATGGCTATACACTTATAACCAACTCAACATGAATGAAGATCTAACACATAAGACATTAACCGGGTTTTTGGAGAGTTTCTCAGAAGATGAGATTCTCTCAAAATTTTCTCATGATTTTCAATTTCCCGACCCTTTGCATGTCAAAAAACATGCATTATATATCATTTGTTTACATCCAAGCCTTCTTTCCTAAGAAAAGAATATCCCAAGCATCAAGTTTGTTACAAAATTCCATCATGATTCGCAGACAGAGGACGTTTAACATATTTGCAACAAAAGTTGCCAGGTGTTTCATAAAAGGTGAATCATTGAGGATTTTTGCATCATTATCCATTATGGAGGCACATTTTTCATCTTCAAAACATGCAGACACCCTTTCTTTTAGTATTTCATCCTTATCCCTCCAAAATTTGACTTTGCAACTTTTGGATTTGATATTTCACATTTTTGGATGGGTTAGGGCAAAAATTTATTCCAAAAACATCTTTGATCTTCAAATTGATCCTCAAAACCAATTGCATTAGTCCTTGCAGGCACAAACGACATGAATTTGCCAAAAATTCGATCAAAATTGATGCAAAAAATGCATTTCCACACTTCCGGAGAAAAATGGTGGCCAAACTAAAAATGCACAGATTCTGATTGATTTTCCTTTCTCCATTCAATCTGAGCCCTCCACATGTCACAATGTGATTAAAAATGGGCTTGGGATCACTTTTTGATATTTTAACACTTTTGGAAAAAAGTAAAAATTTGACATTTTTCTCCGCCCCTCTGAAAATGCAGGGCTGACACGTGGCACAAAGTGGGCCCCATTGGAATCGTGGCTCTATTCTTCACATTTCTACCCTTTTTGGAAATTTGCAAAATTTCTCAATTTCCTTCGCCACTCCACCCTTGAGATTTGGCGCTGACACGTGGCACAATATGATTGGATCCAGGGTCGTGGCTCAGTTTTACACATTTTGTCTCTTTTTAGAAAAAGGATTCTTTTTCAATTTTCCTCTGCCACTCTGCCCTCCCGCAAGACACATGTCCTCATATGATTGGCTGAGGGGAAGCACTCTAATTTCATACTTTAATTCCTTTTCACCAAAGGAAATTTTTCAACATTTCCTCCACACTCCCACACCTCCAATTCTGTCCCTGCCACGTGTCTCCCTTTGACATTGCGGAGCCATGCTTCAAATTATCACTTCAACTCATTTTTCCAAAAAGGCAACATTTCCTTTTTTCCTTCGACGGCCCACACTCCCTTCTGCCCCTGATCCTACCATGTGTCCTCTCCTGATTGGCCCGACGGACCCGCGGCCTTTTTCACAACTTTTGTTCCCTTTCGCAAAAAAAAATTTTTTTCTAAGTCCTTCGTTATCCTTCCATCCCACTTTTGATGAAAACGTGACATGTGTCCACCTTTGATTCACCGAGGGCCTGCTCTCCAATTTTTTACCTTAACTCCTTTTCACCAAAGGAAAATTTTCCACCATGCCTCATGACTCCACGGTTTTGAATTTTTAAGCGCCACGTAGGAGAAGATTTTGAGCTAAAATTTTATGAGCATAGGACACCTACATGACCGTTAAAAATGTAGAAAATGCCAGTGATGCCCTAGAATGTTTAAGATGAAAATGATGGGAAAATGATGCCCGTCGACTATTAAAACACGAGAAAATGCAAGGGATGCCTAAAATCAATTTTTCCTTCGTGGGTGAAGAAATTTTAGATCAAAGGACAAATGTAAAGTGATTCAAAGCAATTTATGACCATGGCAAGGATTTTGAGGGCACATAAGTATAAAACGAACAATTTCGAGCTCCAAAGGTGATAAAACACGGGGAAAATGGTAGAGGCGTTTGAAGCAGGGAAAAATTAGGGCAAGGTAATGAGTTTGAAAACAATGCAATGCACAAGAATGGAGCTACAACTTCACATCATCGATTTCATGAGGAAAAAGTGTTTCAGAGCATAAAGAGCAAAGGGGAAACATTACAAAATGGTAGAGGATCAAAATGGGCACCAACATCAGCTCCTGCTCGGGGATGGGCACTCCCAATGAGTGCCACAAGAACAAAAGTAGACCAAGTGCCAAAATAATTCATTGGGAAAATAGAGTCATGATCCAAATCCCCAAAAAACCAGCTGAGAAATTGACAAAAATGGCTGCCACACACCAAGGCAAACCACGAATCGACAAAACACCAAAAAGCAGAGCAAAAGCCAAACACTATACATTGTACAAGTTTGTAAGCAAACCTTGATTTCAAAGAAAACAAATCAAGGGGAAACCCCAAATGTCCTCCATGTTGGATATGACCATGCCAAGAGGTTCGATATGTTTTTAAGAATCGGGGATATACCTCTTTTTCTTCTTTGTTTAATTTGTAAACCATTAGTTTCTTTGAATCTCCTCCATTGTGTTGAGTCAAACCTTTTGTCATTTTTCAAGGTTGAATCAAGAACCAAATTTCTAGAAAAGCAACATACTTAGGAGATATTTTTTCAACAACTTCATACTCCCTGAAATCCTCAAAACCCACAAAGTGATCAGTATTAGCATCTACCTGCAAAACTTCATAAGATGCATTGTTTGGGTCTTCAATAAGGTACAACATATTTTTCTCTACATATAACTGTACTAAGTTTCCTTCAATGGGGATAGTGGCATAAGACATGTCCATTTGGACACTCCCACCAACACTGCAACCCATTTCCTTGAAAATAACATACCCCATTTGGTAGGGCAATCAAAAATCACAACATCCAATTTTAAATTCCTCCCAAGATAAGATGCAAGTTGCACTACCAGATCTTTGACACACCCAACAACTGGCACTTCCCTGGAATCCATAGCAGTACACTTGCCATACGTTGTTGTCACTTTGATTCCCAATTCATTCATGACCTCCAAAGGCATGACATTGCATGATGCCTTGGAGTCAAACATATAGTTATGTAACAACTTGTCTTTGATAACCAAGGTAGTGAAAAAATGATCCACGTTCAGCTAAGATTTAACCAAAGAAGTTCCTAAGTAAACCTCATGTGGTTCCCCCAACTCTTCCAACACTTTTGGCTGTTCCAATTCTATAATGGTAATAGGAATCCCAACCTTGTTTCCAGCTCTGCCTTGGGTACTCTCTTCCTCTCTGAATCCTAAATATTCAAAATCCCTCTTCTTGTGCTCAGGAATCCTAAGCAACTCAAAGAATTGGGACGGGAATCTTGATTTGACTTAAGACTTGGGCAATATCATATGGAACATTCTTGGGTAAAGCAACACTAGGGGAAAGATTGGAAAATTCATCATATGGCATGGAAGTCTTATCAGTTTGGGCATGGGGAGGATCACAAGTTTTGCTTGGGGGAATAGGGCCTTTACCATATGTATTTTTCTTTGGAGTTTCTTTAGTACGCAATGGAAATTTTGACTTGGCTTGTTGCCCCTTGGCAGTTTTACTTCTGGTATTGTGCTCCTTCTCTTGGGCAATGACAAAATTCATAAGCAACTACCTATCCTCCTTTGAAGGGACCCCTCCATCATACTTCTCAATCATCAATGCCCTCAAGTATTCAAAATCATTATTGGGAAGCTCAAAGGATTGTACATTATCAATTTTAAAACATGAGAAGGAGGAAGAAGATGTACCCATTGGATACAATCCCAAAAACAAGATGCTTGATCCTAGCACTTATGACATCCATTGAATTTTCTCCCCTTCGTGAACTTGTAGGGATCTCCATCATGCAGGCATCATCATCAATTTCATCAACTTCCTCTTCAATTTTCCTATATGTTCCACATGGAGGATGGGGTAAAAACACCTATCACACAAGTCAATCTGATTTACATCATCAACAACAGCCACCTTAGTAGTTAGGGGATTAGGTAACACTTTATTTTCCTTGGCCTAAGATTGTCTATTTCCAAATCCAATAGGCCCTTTACATTTTCATCAAATCTCTGATCACCCCTAGGATGATTGGCAAATCTGTCATGGTTTTGTGCTTTTTGTTAACCTTGTGAAATCTACCTAATTCACTTCTCTCGACCAGGCTAACTTGTATGAGATTTCTTTAACAACCCTTGCCAAAGTCTTCACAACCTCCTCCAAATCAACACCCTATCTAGCTTGAGGTTTTTCATGGTTTATCAACTTTACACCATCTCTCTTGAGAGGTTTCCCAATGGCCTTAATGTTATTTTCAATCTGCAGTGCCATGGTAAAGGCTTGCCTTAAATTGGTAGGGTTCTTGTCTCTTAGGTAATAGGCTACCTTCTTATCAAATGCATCTGCATATTTGATTAAACAAGATTGATCACAAGGCCTCAGATTAACAGGAAGCCTTCTCAAAGTTTTGTTAAACCTTGTGTTGAAGTCATGAACTGATTCATTGGGGTTCTTCTTGATATTTTCAAATTCAGACAATAGAAACCTAGGATTAGTTTTGTCACCATATTGCAATCTGAATGCATTCTACATTTCAGTCCATGAATCAATAGAATTATCAGGCAAATCCTTGTACCAATCCCTTGCATCCTCTTCTAGTGTATGAATGAACAATTTAATATACACATCTTCATGCTCAATCTCAAAGTCCTCCATCATGTTAACAAAAAGTTTTAGGTGCTGATCACTAGTTATTACATTGTTACCTTGGAACTTTGGCAACCTATTCCTTACATCTTGTGGGACAACATTTGGGTAACCATCCATTCCTCTAAAGTTTATAGGACCAAAGGTGTTAACAACAAATGGAGGTCTAGGGGGAGGCTGAGCCATATGATTTTGAGGTGGTGATCTTGGGGGTGACATAAATTGATGAGGAGTGCAAGGTCTTTAGGGCTCAAGAATGTGGTTCACAAGATTGGTATTCTCTAGGTGTTGATTTTATTGGAAAGTTTTACTAGAATTGAAATACGCCGATGCATTTTGAAAAAGGAACTCACCAAGTACAATAGAAGGACCTTCACTAGTTGAAGTAAACAAGTCTATGAGAGGAATGCTTGAATCAGAATAACTGGAAGAAGAGTGATAATCCTCTACTAAAGGTTGATCTCTCTCACCAATGGATATTCCTTTGCTTGGTGTCTAACTTTCAACAACCTTCCAAACTTTTATTTCCTCTAAAATTGTCTTTCCCAATTCTTGAAATAACTTTCTACTTGGGTCCCTCCTGAAGAGAGATCTTCTTCCTTCCAGTTTTGCAGAGATTAGCAACACAAAATAAATGACAGAAAGCTAAGACACTAGTATTTATCAAGATCAAATCAGCATGGAGTCGCCACTAAGGATTTTCACCCTAGTTGTGCAAATGCACTAAAAACTCTATCAAATACCTATTAGCACTGAAAATCTTGCCAAAATTTATAGATCAGACCTTCCTCTTCTTAAATCTATCAACCACAAATGTAATCGAAGTGCAACTACTACTTTGAAGCGATAAAATTGCGAGACGAGTTTGAAACCTTTGCATACACCTGCAAATCTAAGTATAGATTGATGTTTTAACAATATATTTGCAGACAGAACTTACAAGAGACATTACCAGGGTTTGATATGCATTCAAATATTTCAAATATGTATGCACATGGATTAGATTGAACCAAGAATGTCCCCGGCAATGGTGCCATTGATGTTGGTACCCAAATTTGTTCTCCTTTTTAGTCTGAGAAGCATCAAAGATATGACATGAAGCTTGAAGAAAGATAGATCATGATGTATGTCTTTTTGTAGCTGGGGATATGATCTAACTGGCACTCAGATTTGTGGATATATGGATAGCACTCAAATAGGACTTGATCTTGTCTTAACTGTTTTAGGTTGTGCCGTTCAACCAAGGTAAGAGGACCTATTTTATAACCCTCAAATGGTGAAGGAGATGAAGATATCCCTCAATTTGTGCAAATAGTGTAAAAAGGCCTTGGGAAAATATGATCAACACTCCAAATATGACTTTTACAAGTTGTCACCTCCATATTAGGAGATATTTTCAATGCAAGGCAAGGATTATCTGAAGACATTTTGAAATCCGGATATGTTTGGAAACTTTAGCAAATGGATTTTGATCTTCTATGGGTATACAAGTCAAAACAGGGGTAGTATGGGGTAGGATTTGTTGTTTAGAATGATTTTTGGTGGGATATTGATAAGACAAAATTGACTATACCAGATCTTTGACAACCTCTACAACATTTGAACAACTATTAGATAAAATGCTTCAAAACAGTCAAGATGTTCTTTCAACCAAAAGAGATACACAAATGGAGGCCAAGGTTTGTACTCTTCACACAATATTTGAGACCTCAACACAAAATCTTGAGTTAAAGGAATCAATTAAACATCAAAATATTTGATCAAATCACGCCTAAGGTACCCCCAAAGGCTTACAAGCAATCTCTGTCAACAAATGAAGGTGAAGTGATTTTAAACTACTTATTTTCAATGCTAGATGAAAGCTCTTCTGACAAATGAAATTTGTAAATGCCACTAAACTATCAATAAGGATGAGATCTATGTGATTCCTAAAGATTTCAATGCAAGATTGCAACAAGAACAAGGAAAACTATTTGCATACATTTAAACATGATAATAGACATCATATTGCCCAAAATAACATAGATTAATTCAAAAGCTTGTTAGATTCATCAGCAAGGGAGAGTTTCAGGAACAATCTCAAAGCTGTGTGATGGCTATACACTTGTAACCAACTCAACATGAATGAAGATCTAACATAGAAGACATTAACCGGGTTTTGGAGGGTTTCTCAGAAGATGAGCTTCTCTCAAAATTTTCTTGTGATTTTCAATTTCCTGACCCTTTGCATGTCAAAAAACATGCATTATATATCATTTGTTTACATCCAAGCCTTCTTTCCCAAGAAAAGAATATGCCAAGCATCAAGTTTGTTACAAAATTCCATCATGATTCGCAAACAGGGACGTTTAACATATTTACAACAAAAGTTGCTAGGTGTTTTGAAAAAGGTGAATCATTGAGGATTTTTGCATCATTATCCATTGTGGAGGCACATTTTTCATCTTCAAAGCATGCAGACCCCCTTTCTTTCATTATTTCATCCTTATCCCTCCAAAATTTGACTTTACAACTTTTGGATTTGATATTTCATGTTTTGGATGGGTTAGGGCAAAAATTTATTCCAAAAACATCTCTGATCTTCAAATTGATCCTCAAAACTAATTGCATTGGTCCTTGCAGGCACAAATGACACAAATTTGCCAAAAATTTGATCAAAATCGATGCAAAAAATGCATTTCCACACTTCCTAGAGCAAAAATGGCGGCCAAACTGAAAAATGCATAGTTACCATTGATTTGCCTTTCTCCCTTCAATCTGAGCCCTCCACATGTCACAATGTGATTAAAAATGGGCTTGGGATCACTTTTTGATATTTTAACACTTTTGGAAAAAGTAAAAATTTGACATTTTTCTCCGCCCCTCTGACCTATGAAAACGGGCCTGACACGTGGCACAAAGTGGGCCCCATTGGAACCGCAACTCGATTCTTCACATTTCTACCCTTTTTTAGAAATTTGCAAAATTTCTCAATTTCCTTCGCCACTCAACCCTTGAGATTTGGCGCTGACATGTGGCATAATATGATTGGATCCGGGGTCGTGGCTCAGTTTTACACATTTTGCCTCTTTTCGAAAAAAGGAAAAATTTTCAATTTTCCTCTGCCGCTCTACCCTCCTGCAAGACACATGTCCTCATATGATTGGCTAAGGGGAAGTGCTCTAATTTCATACTTTAATTCCTTTTCACCAAAGGAAAATTTTCAACATTTCCTCCGCACTCCCGCACCTCCAATTCTATCCCTGCCACGTGTCTCCCTTTGACTCATTGCGGAGCCACGCTTCAAATTATCACTTCAACTCATTTTTCCAAAAGGAAACATTTCCTTTTTCCTCCGATGGCCCACACTCCCTTTTGCCCTTGATTCCCGCCACATTTCCTCAAATGATTGGCCCGATGGACCCGCAACCTTTTTGGCAACGTTTGTTCCCTTTCACAAAAAACAAAAATTTTCTAAGTCCTCCGCCAGCCTTCCATCCCGCTTTTGATGAAAACATGACACATGTCCACCTCTGATTCACTAAGGGCCTATGCTCTAATTTTTTACCCTAACTCCTTTTCACCAAAGGAAATTTTTCCACCGTGCCTCTACAGCTCCACTATTTTGACTTTTTAACTACCACGTAGGATAAGATTTTGAGCTAAATTTTGACAAGCAAAGGACGCCCGTATGACCGTCAAAATGCAGAAAATTCCAAGGATGCCCTAGAATGCTGAAGATGAAATTAACAGGAAAATGATGCCCGTCTGACTGTCAAAACACAAAAAATGCCAGGGATGCCTAAAATCAATTTTTCCTTCATGGGTGAAGAAATTTTTCGATCAAAGGACAAATGGAAAGTGATTCAAATAAATTTACGACCATGGCAAGGGATTTTTGAGGGAAAATAAGTATAAAACGAACAATTTCGAGCTCCAAAGGCCAAGAAAACATGGGGAAAATGACAGAGGTGTTTGAATGGGCAAAATTAGGGCAAGGTAATGAGTTTGTAAACAATCCAATGCACAAGAATGGAGCTACAACTTCACATCATCAATTTCATGAGGAAAAAATGTTTCAGAGCACAAAGAGCAAAGGGGAAACATGGAAAAATGGCAGAGGATCAAAATGGGCACCAACAAGCTTCACAATGATTCTATAGTGGATGGGGAAAGGTTGATCATCGATCACGATTGTACACCTTCTCCCACTTTACTTCTAATTCGACACCAACTTTCTTACTCATGCAAATTATGTTAGCAAGGTATGGCATGAGTGTTTTAGTCATATTAACTATCATTACCTTGAATGATTGAGCCAAAATGAGATGGTCAACAAGTTACCCCATGTAAAATTTTCCAAGGGTTGTGCCCTCGGGAAGCACCCCAAAAACATTTTGGCAAAGGAAAAGCCTAGAGAGATTCTCGTAACTTGGATCTTGTTCATAGTGATGTTTCTAGCCCCTACTCATATCCTTCATTTATTAGAGATCTCTACATTCTTACCTTTGTTGATGATTTTTTGTCTTACACTTGGGTGTATTTTCTCAAACAGAAATATGAAGTTTTTCAGTCACTTTCGAGACTTCAAGCCTCTTCTTTGAGAAACAAGTTGAAAGATCTATCAAGGTTCTTTGAACTAAAAATGGAGGTGAATATGTGAGCAATAGGTTCAATGATTTTTGTACCTCCAAAGGTATTTCCTTGCAACATAAAGTTTCTTACATCCCTTCACAAAATGGAGTTGCAGAAATAAATAACTGAACACTTAAGGAGATGGCCACTTGTATGGTTCACTCTAAATTCCTTTCTCATGATATTGGGATGAATATATGAAGTACACTTGTTACATTCAAAATCATGTTCCACACAAGGAAGTAATAGGGTTGAAACCCTTTGAATCTTATTTTGGATGCAAACCTAATGTCAAGCACTTTCACGTCTTTAGATGAAATGTTATGGCTCAAATTCCCAACAAGAATGCAAAGCCTTGGAACCACAATCCAAACCTTATATCTTTGTAGGGTATCTTGATGGCATGAAGGGATATAGATTGTTGAACCCTACTACTCATCAAATTTATATTGAGAGAAGTGTGAAGTTTGATGATTCATCTTCTACTTCCACTTCTCCATCCACTAAGGTCCCTGTACCTTCTCGATTTTGATTATGATTCTTTTGACGATGATCTTGTTGAGACTCCTCCTCCTTCTACTCCTCATGCTTTGGAATCTTCGACTTTGACATTAGTGATGATAAGGACTTTATCCTTCTCTCTCAAGTGAAAAATCTATGGATTATAATCCCAACTCTCCTCATGGTCCTCGTTAGTCTAGGAAGACCTTGCAAATTGGTGGAGATTAGATAGGGGATCCTTCGGATGAGAGATGGACTCATTCAAAGTTTCTGTACCCCACTCCTTCACATCCACTTCCAACCCTTGGTCTTTTCGATAGGGTCATGGGATTCCTGAGTGGGATTATACCATGGATGAGGAGTATTCCTCACTCATGAATAATGACACTTGGGATCTAACCTCTCTTCCGCAAGGAAGAAAAAATCGTTCAATGTAAGTGGGTATATAAAAAAATTATGGTGATGATGTGAATATCGATAAGTATAAAGTGTGAATTGTAGCTAAAGGTTTCTCCCAGGTAGTTGGGGTTGATTATTCAAAGACATTTTCTCCCATTATGAAGATGACTTCCATTTGAATGACCCTCACCATTGTTTTTGCAAATAGATGGGAAGTCCATTAGATCAATGTTAAGAGTGACTTCCTTCATGGGGTTCTAGAGGAAAAAATCTATATGGAACAATCCCTAGGTTATGTCCATGATTCCTCCCTCATTTTTAAATTAAAGAAGTCTCTTTATAGCCTTACATAGGCCCCTCTACTCTAGCTTTATATGCCAAGATGGACTCCTTTCTTCTTTCATTAGGGTTCATTGGGTATCACTCTGACCCTAATGTTTAAATTTTTTGGTAGGATGAATCCATGCTCATCCTCGTTCTTTATGTTGATAACTTTTTTATCATAAGCAGATCTTCCTTGATCATGTATTATGTGAAGACCTATTTGGCCAAGTTCTCCATGACCGACTTAGGTTTGCTTCACTACTTTCTTGGGATAAAAATTATCCAATCTTAATCAGAATTGTGATTATGCAACCTAAGTATGCCCTTTATTTTCTAGTGAGATTTCACATGACGGATTGTAATCCATCTCTCACTCCTTCCCTTTCTAGGAATAAGTTACTTGTTGATTGTTCCACTTGCTTAGTTGATGGTACCATTTATCTCCAGTTGGTGGGGAGCTTGATCTATCTAACTCACACTCATCTAGATATTTTGTATGATGTTGAGATTGTGTCTAGACCTATGTAGGAGCCTCATGAGATGCATTCGAAAGTAGCAAAGAGGATCCTTCACTATGTTCATGGAATTCATACCAATGGAATTCACTACTTAGGAGGGATAAAGATTGATCTACTAGGATTTCTGATTTTGATTAGGCCAATGATCTTAATCATCGAAGTATACTTGAGGATATAATGTTTCTCTTGGTTCGGGTCTTGTCAGTTGGTTGAGAAAGAAGTAGAATGTGATTGTAATATATTCTACAAAGGAAGAATATAGGGGAGCAATCAACACTACCACGAAAGCTATTTAGTAACATGGGATTCTGATAGAGTTTGGTATTCAATTTTGGCAGCCTATTATCATTTACTATGACAACATGAACATGATCTCAATTTGCTAAAATCCAATTCAACATCAGTGGATGAAGCACATTGAGATCCACATGCACTTCATATGGGAGATGATTCATGGAGACATCATTAACTTGCAATATTATCAGATTTATGATCAAGTTGCAAATATATTTACCAAGCCCTTCATTGAATCCAAGTTCCTTCACTTATGCTCTCTTCTTGGGGTGAGGTATTCTATAGTCACCAATTTTCTTTAGGATTTCTAGACCTCTTCTCCTCTTCTTATTTTATATAAATATTACGATTTGTACATGGATACCTCATCGGGCATTTGATTGTCAAGACCCATATAACACATATTTATTTTTCTAGCTTTTCGTCCCTCTACCTTAGCTTGGATGAAGGGGGTGTTGGTGTGAGGTAATTTCTTTATCACTTGGGGAATTTTCACCTTCAAATGGTAAGTCATTTCTCTTACATGAGTTCATATGTTGTTAGGAGTTATATGACATATGAAAGATTCCATCATAGAATTTTTCATTGTCATATGTGACATATGCATCATAAGAGTTACATTCCATCTTGGGAATCGTAGCTTCTTTCTCCCTTATGGAAGGAATGATTTTCCAGGCATGAAAGTTACACAACACTCCCATAAATACCCTCTTATTTTTATCTATGAGAATGAGTAGACTATTTTTCCTTATGCATGATTCTTGTTGTTCGATTATACTCTTGTTGATTACTTGGAGCATGTTTGATTCTACTAAAGTGCAACCTTGTTGATGTGCATGAGTTTCCATTTTGATCCTTGTACTCCAATCTCACATTTTTGTATTGTGATTATTTGATAAATAAATAAATATTTCATATTATTGTATTTTCTATCTTACGGGCTTACATAAAATTCATCTTTATATTATATTTTGTATGTGCGATTTGGGAAATTCTAGAATTTATTAGATTTTTCCCATATGGAACATTATAATTGTATTAGATCATAGATATTATGTATCCCTTGAATTATGGAGTTAAAGAGTAAATATGATTTGAGAATAAAGCTTTGTGGAGAAAGGAAGAAACTTAAGCATCCACCTCATTCAAAAAATGTTCTACTCATTATTTTGGAGGAAGTGGCAATCTATTTTTCCATGGTATGGAAATCATAATATAAGTCTATGTTTTGTGCAGTGAATCCATCAATAAATCATTTGGTTAAGCCCTAGTTGTTGAGGCATTCCAATCTGGTTGTGAGGCTTGTAGTTATCACTTGTATTAGTGATATTACAAGGATAACATTTCTAGAAAAACCATATAGTGACAACACCATGAGTGAAAAATTGCAATTGATGGTGGGAAGTTTTGAGGGTCGAGATGACATCAAAATTTATTATTTTGTTAGAGGGTCATTATTCTAGAAAATATGGAAAAAACTAGATCTTGTGTTCTAATGTTAGATCTACAATTTGATGATCTAATTCTCTAAATGTTTTAATATTTCTTTACTATTGCCCATAAAAATCATACAAAAATGTAGTATTTGTTGGTTCCTCAAACTTGCACTTGTGTCTCGGATCCGGAAGAATCGAATCATTGAGTCAATAATGACACCTGTCTCTAAGTTGTGGGACCTTGCACACTTGAAGCAGACCTCTAGAGAAGGCCGGTTCATCTACCTATTTCTACTTTTATTGCTGCTCCTAATGCAAAAAGAAAATCCTAAAATAAACATGCCAAGGGACCAGGGATAAAAGGATATGTGGAAAGAGAAATCCTAGGCTAAAAGGGGAGGTGATAGCACTAGAAATAGGGTTCATCACTCTCTATGAGGGGCACAAAAAGGAGAAAGCATGGGAGAAATGGAGGACAGGCACACACCACAGACAAGAACAACTCAAACAACTTTCCATGTGCAACAACACATGAACATGGAAACTGTAAGTGGGAGATACACACAACATGCCGAAAATGTGAATAGAGAGGCAAGGTACAATATAAATGAGAAAAGTGAAGACAAAAGTTCCACAAAACCTGATTTTATTGCTTAAGGGATGATGCACAATTAGTTACATTCATGATAGGAGGCGAGAATACATTTTTGAGACTAAGTCCAAGGTCCGAAACCCGTGGGAAGTCGGCTACCATTTTGACATGGTTACATTACAAAAAATAGGGATCAATCACTTTTTACAATGCTTAAGTTCTATATTTATAGATGAAGAAGGAGCAATGACGAGGAGAAAGAGGAGGGCAATCGGATTCAAAATCCAATCACCAATAACCAACAATAACTTTCCGTAGATCCACTTGCAATGCTTTCATATGTGCCTCCCCATGTCTGTTTGACATGTAGAAAAAGGAAGGAGACAAAATCTACAGAAATCTAGGTGGTTGGATCGATTGGATGCATGCATTAATGATCTCAGAAACGTTTCCATGTTTCCCGCCCACAAAATCCGGCCTAAATATGATTTTAAAAGTATAACCTATAGCCCACATCATTAGCTTTCCAACAAGACCAGGCATGTGGGAATCGAGCACTATAGTAGAAGTTATGGCATTATAGATTTACAAAGTGTAAACTAAACACGCAAGACACATGGCACACACCGATGATTGACTTAAGGATTGGCCAATCATACAACTAATTTTTCATTTTCTACCACATGTCACTCATTGGTTCATTTTTTGGATTTGGTGCCTTATTGACACACTTTTATTGGTTACGTGTGGAACACTCAATGTTTGTGAGATGTCACATGGCACAAAAGGGCGTAAAAGAAGGTGCAAAGCATGGGTAGAAGAAAGAGACGTAGAAGGGAAGGTAGGCACGTGAAGTAGGGTTCATTTTAAGAGACCTCTTGGAAATTGGAGGTGGAAAATACTTGGCGAATATCCTCGAAATCAGTTTCACAGGAAGGTGAATTTTTTGGGGGTCCGTTAACAAAATTTTCGCATGATTTTTAAGTGGTGTAACAGAAGGCTGTAGACGCGTGACATGAAATTTTTGTCGCAAGTCCGTAGCCTTTGCCCTCTGGTTGTGTGACAAAAAAATATCTTTGTTGCGCATCAACAAACTCTTTGTCATGCATCTACTTCCTCCACACTCATGTTGTGCATCAACAAACTCTCTCTGTCATGCATCAAAAATGTCTTTGTCGCGCATCTGCAGCCTCCACCCTCCTGTCCTACATATGTAGCCTCTACCCTTCTATCGCGCGTTTACTATACTTGATAATACATATGCCCCCAAGTGGTATGAGTGAGCTAGTAGTGTTCTACCTAGCAAATAATCTAGGATTATATAGGGGATAGTTTCAAGGGTCGGCATGGCCGTAAACCCCAAAAAAAATAAAACTATAATTTTTAGGTGAATAGGTCACTAACTTTGTGCGTAAAATTCACCTTTTCAAATTTTTCAAAATGGAATATTCGCCACTAAAATTATCCCTAGCGTGAAGGTGATGCACACGAGAAGAAAGGATGCATACCTATATAAGATAGGTATGTAAGTGGGGCATGAGAATCGGGATGAATGAGTGCACGAGGAAAGAAAGAAAAGGGCGTGGAAGGGAAGGTAGATGCATGAAGACATGCGAGGGACTTAGCCAAATTGGAAGGCAAGTTTGGTGATGCGCATGCAAGGAGTGTGCGATGATGGGAATAAAAGCGAGTGCGTAGGAGGAACGTGCAAAGGGATAATGGAAAGAGAGAAGAATACATAAGGAAGAAGCAAAGAAGGCAAACAAGGGTGCGCGTCAAGAACTACAACTCAGTGAAATGTGCCAAGGGAACAAACTTGAGTGCGCGAAACCTAAAATGTGAAACATCAGAGTCGAATAAAATATAAGTTGTCCAAATAACTTGGGGAGTTATTTAGGACAATAGTTTGGTGAATTTTGGGGCCATATTCCTACTAGATGAAGAGACCAGTAGCCTTAGAAGCATCCATTGGGCATGGAGTATGGCATTAAACTTGAAGCCCGATCTGCAACTCAAGAGAACCCCTGTTAGTCACTGAAGCGCAATCGAACTCAATTGAAGCTGCTGCTCTTATGCAAAGATGTTCTAATTTGGATTTATGAGAGTGAAGAACTGTGTGTGGATCTGTTACAACTACCTCTTTTCGAAAACTAAAATGTCATCCCAAACGAAACAAATGGGCATGTAGAAGGGCGCGGAAGGAACGAACACGGGCGTCAAGAGCACATCAAACAATAAAAAGCACAACTATGTACAAAAGCTAAAAATCATACATGTTCTGGGGAAATGCGAATGTGTGCAAGCACTTGTTTTACTGAAAGCAAACCTTTACCAACCTACACTAATTAGAGGCAAGGGACACTTAGGTAAACCCTGCAATAGGCAGGAGAAGTAGTTTCCCTTCCTCATAAAATGCAACCATGTAATCGATTTGGCGTTGAACATGGTTAGAGACAAGTGAAAAATGTCTTGAAACTAGTTCTCCACCATCTTCAAAGTATCAACAAAAAATAGGAAAAATACCTCCATTAGTTCTTTGTTTGAATCTAGGAGGTGTTGTCATTGACCTTTGGCGCGTTGAAGTTTAACCTCATGCTTTATAGTGAGCATGACCGGTGGAAACTCTGTATTTTGCTCTAGACTAGCGAGATATTTGATTTGGCACGGTCTGATCCTTGTGATTTTCCCATTTCCTTGAAGCTCTATATCACAAGTGGGATCCTCGTGCGAGACTTTCCTCCGAAGGGGAGTGCTTACAGCTAGGTCGCATGCGGTTCGCCTCTACAAGAAACTTTTTTCCTTCATAAGTGTGCCCTCGAAACTAATTGATCCTCTTCGAAACATGCACCCCGATGATTTCATCTTCCTAACTAGAGTCATACGAGTCATACCAATCTTTGTGACTCTATATTCATCGAACATGATGATATTGGTGGGGATGACACGTAGGTAGGGGTTATTCATTTTTAATATAGTTAGGTAGAGGGGACTCATAAGGAGGTGGGAGGATGGGCATGAAAAGCGTGCACGCAGGAGGAATGGAAGTGTGCGAGAGGGAATTTCAGAGAGGGATGGAGGGAAGAGGGTGAAGCAAAGGAATTCTCAGTGGGAGTAGTGAGAAGAAATTTGGGAACATGGGAAGCACGTTGAGATGATGTAGGTTGAGGAGAAGGAATGAGAGAGTTGTATGATGGTAGTGCGGGGTTTCCCATGACAAGGTTGCTCGACACTATATTTTGAGCCTACATTTCTTCAGTCCATTTTGTAATCCGAGAGAGCATCTCAATAATAGTGTAACTTTGTTAGGTGCTAGACCATCCTGGCATGGGGCCTACCCATGGACAAGGGACCTTAAAGCCAACTCTAGTTGCCTTTATGGAGCATTTGACTGATCTGCATCATGTTCATCTCCATTTCTTGCACCTGCCTCTCAAAATTAGCATCTTCCATGGATTTATTGCCATCATCTGCATAAACCTATTCTTCAAAAACATTTTGGTTAGAAAAATAACCATACAGTCAGTGGGGGTGGGTTATATGCATACTCAGGATGATGGGGTTCATAAAATTGATTTGGAGGAAGATTTTGAAACTATGGTGATGGAGGGAAATAGTTTTATAGCTGCAAATGGGAATTCTAGGAAGGGAAAGAAGTCATGATTGCAAAACTTCAAAAGGGATAAAAATGAAATGGCGAAAGGATAAATGAATGAATGGAAGGAGGGAAAATTGGTCCACGAATGAGATAATGGGCACGTTTAGATCAATGGAGTCACGATATGTGTTACAAAATGTCTCCGAAGGATGAAACCCAAAAAGATCACACCAATCTTGTTGAGATGAAGATCTATAGCTCTTTAAACCTGGTCCCATCAGCATGTACAAAACTATTGGTTCCTCAAACTTGCACCCCTGTCTCGATCCTGGGGGAGAACCGATTCGTTGAGTCAACAATGGGATTGTCTCCAAGTTTTGGGACCTTACGCACTTGAGACATACCTCCGGAGAAGGCCGGTTCCTCTACCTATTTATACTTCTACTGCTACTCCTAATGCAAAAATAAAATCCTAAACTAAACATGTCAAGGGACTAGGGATAGAAGGATATGTAGAAAGAGAAATCCTAGGCTAAAAGGGGAGGCAATAGTGCGAAAGAGGGTCGATCACTCTTTGTGAGGAGCAAGAAAAGGAGAAAGTGTGGGAGAGAGGGTAGACAAGTGTGTACCATAGAAAAGAACCACACAAATAGCTTTCTACGTATGGAAACACATGAACATGGGGACTACAAGTGGGATATACACACAGCATGCCAGAAAACATGAATAGAGAGGCAAGGTACAATATAACTGAGAAAAGGAAAGACAGAAGTTCCACAAAACCTGATTTTATTTCTTAAGGGATGCACAGTTAGTTACATTCATGACAGGAGGTGAGAATAAATTATTGAGACTAAGTCCAAGGTCTAAAACCCATGGGAATTCGGCCACCATTTTGACATGGTGTCACTACAACAAAGAGGGATCAATCATTTTTTACAATGCATAAGTTCCATATTTATAGATGAAGAAGGAGAGAAGAGGAGAAGAAAGAGGAGGGAAATCAGATTCAAAATCTAATCACCAACAACCAACAATAACTTCATGTAAATCCGCATGCAATGTTGTGAGATCCACCTCCCCATGTCTATTTGGCGTGTAAAGAAGGAGACCAAATCTGCAGAAATTTGGGTGGTTGGATCAATTAGATGCATGCATTAATGATCTCAGAGATGTTTCCCTATTTCCGCCTACTAAATCCTGCCTAAATATGATTTTGAAAATTCCAATGTGTAGCCCACGTCAACATCTTTCCAACAAGACCGGGCATGTGGGAATCGAGCACCGCAAATGATGTTATGGTTGTCGAGATTTACAAAGTGTAAATTGAACATGCAAAACATGTGGTGCATCTTTGATTGATCAAGGATTGGCCAATGACTCTATCGCTTTGTCATTTTCTCGCCACATGTCACTCATATGTTTTTTTTCGGATTTGGCGCACTTTGATTGGTTGCGTGTAGCACACTCAATGTCTAACTGATGTCACATGGCACGAAGGGTGTAGAAGAAGGTGCAAAGTGCGCACGAAAACAAGAGGCCTAGAAGGGGGAAGGCAGGCACGTGAAGTTTATGCACGTGGAATAAAGGATGCATATCTATATGAAATACGTATGCAAGTAGGGTGCGAGCATCAAAATGAATGAACATGTGAGTAAAGGAAGGAAAGGGCACGAAAGGGAAGGCATGCGCGTGAAGACATGCAAGGGACTTAGCCAAATTGAAAGGAAATTTTGGGGATGCGCATGCAAGGAGTGCGTGAAAATTGGGAATTAACGTGGGTGTACAAAGGAAGAATGGAAGGATAGAAGAATACATAGGGAAGAAGGAGGTAAGGCACGTGAGGGTGCATGGAAGAACTGCAGCCAAGTGAAATGTGCCAAGGGAACAAACTTGAGTGCGCACAACTTGAAATGTGAAACATCAGAGTGAGAATAAAATATAAAATGTCCAAATAACTTGGGGAGTTATTTGGGACAACATTAGCCTCGGTGCAAACCATTATGACTATGGTATTATCGAGAATGATGATACTTCACAACAAATTTTATTCGTACTAATGGTTAGTTTTGAGTAGGAAGTTTCGCTTAGTTGCACATACAATAGCTACAAATGTTGTTGCTAAATGTTTATAAAATTTGAATCTATATGTGACAATGAACCATGTGAAGAAGTCTTTCTTGATGAAGAACTAGAAAAAGTATTAGATACCATGGAATCTCCAAAGAACAAATAAGAAATTTTGATGGTAGAGCATGAGAAAGAAGAACAATCAGAGCTGCAAGAAGGTGAGAAGGAGCAACCCATAGAGGAATCCACCATGCAAGTTGAAGAGGAAGAGTCCTCCAAAGGAAAATGTATGGATTCAAATGAACAAAATGTTGGGGTTAACAAGAAAAATAAATTCAAAATTTCAATTGGAGAGGATGTAATGAAGACCCACCAAAGGTGTGATGAATAGCTCGAGAAGAGTTAGGAAAGCTAAGTTGATAGCTTCTCAAGAAAAACAACATCTACAAGAAATTAAGGAAAATAATTCTCCTTGACGATGAGGGAAGAGGGAGAAATCATGGAGCATGAGCCAAAGAAAGAAGGAAAGTCATATTTGCAAGATTGTGGAGAGAATTTTGTGGTTAAATCCCAATGGCCAGATGATAATGTTTATGTTCATCTTGCTAGAATTTTTAGAACAAAAATCAATAAGAAGAAAATTAATGGTGTTCATGAGTTTGGTAAGAACTATGAATATGCTCCATGCATGTGTCAACAAAATACGGATGAAGTCAAATTAGAAAGGGATTCACTTGTTGGATGTGAAGATTCTAAGAGAAAGGAGAATTTTGATCCTAACTCAAAAATTATGAGTCACAAGGATGGAGGTGTTGAAGACATCTCAATAATTCTTCATTCAGAAAAGGAGGGCAAACAAGTTGTGGATACCCTAAGGTATGAAATTGTTGTGGATTTTTTTACCTCCTACTATGTCATTTGTATGTGTTTTCATCATGAACAACATGTTGAAAAGAATGATCTTATGCCAAGTTTGATTCTTCATGGTATACCACAAAATTTTTTTGGTCATGATGGAAAACATATTAAAAATGATGATAGAGTGAAGAACCCTTGGAGGGGAAAAGGGCAAATAGATACTTTCATACGAGTTCCAAATTCCTTATACATGAAATTTGGGGATTTGAGTGATATTTGGAGATACGAGAAGGGAAATGATATGAGAATAGTTACAATATCTAGGGCGGTGAGATGGTTGATAGGGAAAGTGGGTAAGCCATATGATCTTTATGTACTTGTTTCAATGCAAGTAGTTTCGATCATTAAAGTGAATAATTTTTAGTTTGAGGACATTTTAGGTCAATTGGTGTGAAGGGGAACTCAAGGATGATATGTTTCTTCAAAAAGGCTTCACTATTCCACATTGGATAGCTTTTGTCATCCTCATTTCCAACCATCTCAATGATTGTATATAGCCATATAAGTAATTTCAGTCATACACTTGAGTAGTTTTCGATTTAGCGATTGTTGTTGATGAATTTTTAGTCACTATATGGTTGATTCCAAGCTGTTATATCATTTTAATTTTTGAATTTTGTAAATAATATAAAGTATGAAAATTATTCTCATATTCTTTTTTATGCTATTTGCACAAAACCAACCCCTTAACACTTTTTATGACAACCGCAAAAGTGTTTTTAGTCACAAGTTGTCAAGGATTTTCTCGCCTTACATCAATGAGGGATTGTTTTCCGCTGTTATAAAAGAGTTTCCAGCCACTACAATGTTGTTTGTGAGCGAGAAAATGCAATGCTACAGCTACAGCCATGTGTGGGACAGCAAGAATGGACCATTGGAAGTCCATCACATGAAAGGAAATTATGAAGAAGATGCAAGCATTGGAAGAGAGTTGAATGACATGTCTATGAGGCATGATGGAGTGGTTTTCGGATGTTGGTGGAAGCTCTTGATTTCATTAATATGTTTGTTCTATGTGTAGGTCCAAAAATGGAGATGATAGAAAAGAAGAGACATAAGTGTGGTTCAGTCCAACATGCTCATATGTATGAGAAGCAAAGGGAAGAAGTGAGCCTAATGATTGGCATGCATATGAGGAGAACAAGGGATGATGATATCCTCCGACCCAAAAGTGGAAGGAACACAATTGGGACAACCATGCATCAAATTCCCAATTTCAATGTTGTTGTCATAAGCATTATCAGCTCCTACGGTACTTCTATCTCATTGATGCACTTACTCCCAATAGCATTTTCAGCTCCTACATGGTTCACACCCTTGATTGGGGAAAAAGGAGATCAATTTTTCGTTATGATGACGTTTCCATAGTCTTTGGAACTATTTTTATAAACTAAGGACAACTATAAGCTTGCACAAAATGAGGGAAAATATTTGATGAAATAAGTTTGAAGAAGGGTTCAACCGAATGATATCTTCATGACAACCACACAGTACCAAGTGGATGAAAATACAAGTGATATGTGGTTTGTTACAACTCATTTACAACCCATATATAGTTTGATTTTTAATCAAATATTAAGAGGAACAACTCACCAAGTCATGAAAGGAACCATTGGACCCTAAGTGTTTGATATGTCAAAACCTTCTTTGCATAAAAGAAGCAAAGTGGGACAGAGTACCCCAATGATGTAAGCACATGGTAGCTTTCATCTTTCAGAGGATTTTGGGGATTTTTTCAGCATTTACAAATTATGGGGGTCCTTGAGGTAGGATAACACTCATTATCCATTTGGGATATATCACACCATGTTCTTTGGTACGAGTTATCCCATTTGGATGGTACGAGATCCATGCTTTATAAGAACTACAACATGACTCACCACATCAAGCAGTTGATACTTTAGCATCTAGGCTTGCACAATTGCTTAAGGGAAAGAAAATTTGAGGGTAGGACCGTAATGTCCCCTTTTGAAATTAAAGCGTAACAAAGACCCTTAGGCTATTTAATTGTTTCCCACATGCTAATGGCATTAAGGAAAGGGGAACATGGTAAGATTAAAACTAAGTGAGCCCAAAAAGTAACTTTTACGTCCGCCACTTATGTTTTAGTTTTAAAACAAGAGTACTTTTATAATTTAAGTGGGATGACATTTAATTAGAAATTAAAAGAAAGGGAAATATGTAAAAGAGCATGGATGAGTTTATTTGTGGACTTTTGTCATCTATCTATCATCTTGATTTTATGAAGTTGAGCACTTGTGCTTCTAATTTCAACTATTGAGGACAAAAACTCTTTTAACATCCATCATTTGAGAATGAAAACCCTCATTATGATCATTTTTGAGGATGGAAACCCACAATATCTTCTTGGTGGCTTCACTCAGGGGTCACATTTAAGCGTAATTTTGAATCATCACAGCTAGGGCACAATTCATGACCATTTCTAAGGCTATCTACACCCCTTTCAATTTTAGATTAGAGTTTAGGCATCAATCATGGAAGGAATTGGTTGGTCTCAATTTGCAGTGGCTCCTTTTGGTATTCTCTTATCATCCTGGAGCGTCTTTTGTGAGAAAATTTCTATAATCATATGTTGGTATTTTTCTTGTTTTATGGTGTGTAAATAAATAAAAACAATTTCAGACTTTGGTTGGAAAAATGATTTTTCATCATTTACTTGTACCAAGAGTGTTTCTAGATGCTTTAGGCCTTCTGGATATTTTTGTATAATGATTATTTGATAAATAAAGGAAGATTTCATATTGTTGTATTTTTAATCTTACGGGTTTGCATAAAAATTAGATTGCTTTATTATATTTCAGTATGCGGCATTTCAGTGGAAATTCCACAATTTCTTAGATTTGTCGTGTATGAGACATTAGAAAATCTCACACCAACCATAAGAGTTAAGATGAGGTTAGAATAATGAAGGGAGACTTCAAATGCTCCCATAAATTTTCACGTGAGAGGCCAAATGTGTGTCAAGTCAATAAATAATATATTTAAATGGTCACTTACAAAACTCATTAATGAAAAAGGATAATATTTACTCCTTCAAAGAAAAAAACTTACCTTCTAACACATTTCGTAATATATTTTTAGAAATTTAGATAAACGAGGTCCCTTTATGAACTTAAATAAAACAAGGCACCTTTATTGGGACTCTTCAATCAATAAATTCAACCCCTGTAAAATTTCATGAAATATCTTAATAATTTTAAAATGGCAAAATTTTTCTTCTCAAAGGTTGTATTGATTATAATTTGAGCAGGTTTAAATTATCCCATTAAACCAACATTTCTTATTTTGCAATCTCCATGATTATTCACAACACCTTTGCCTTTATAACATTGTTTGACATGCATATTAGGGCCTCATAGTAAATCGGGATTACTTCATTGAGATGGTTTCTCAACACTCCATCATGCCTCCAACCAACCTCAAATTTCCTCAAGAATCATCATCAATATTTAGTAAAAGAATCAACCATTGTTGGGGATTTCATAAGAAGTCTTCTTCCTTCTCCTCGTACCATTATTTGGGATTTCCAATGACATTTTAGTGTTATATACAACTTATTTAAGCTTACATTTAATAATGATTATAACAACCATTAGGCATCAAACCCCATTAGTAGTGAATCAAAAAAATAATGTATTATACGTACAATTAACTTTATCTCTCTAGAGAGAGAAAGCAAAATAATTCAAAATGGTAGAAAGTATACATATGGAGGACGAGAACAAACAAAACATGTTTATTTGATGTAAACTATTTAAAATATAAACACATCACTAAAAGCTTAAACACACACACACACACACACACACACACACACACACACACACACACACACACACACACACACACACATGTGCATACGCATGTGCACACACATTGTCTAATTCTTAGACATGCACTCACACACACATGCACGCACACACACATAACACTTAGTGCCTACAAAGTGTTACTCATGGTGCATACTCACCACTATTTTTAAGTGATTGCTCTCACAATGTAAATTAGTGTGAATCTTGTGGTATCAATTGTGTAGAGTACAAATTGTCTAGTTTTTAAAGCCTCTCTACAAGAATCATCTTTAGGAGATTTTTCTTGAAGCCATTGCTTGATAAAAATACGGGGCACTCATTACTATTAATACACTTATGGCATGGGGTAGTGGGTTGAGGGTAGAAGGTCGCCTTGAATATAGGTATTGCTAAAAATGAGTATGGGTTAATACATAGATTATTTAACACTCAATTAATATATTAAATAATTAATTAATTAATTAATTAATTAATGCATCAATAAAGTAGTCTCTTTATAAAATCAATTGGCAACAACAATTAATCCAAGAGCAAATTTGAAAGTCTCATTGTTTATTAATTGAATTGATGGTTTCAAACAAGGCCAAGTTTTTAAAAATCATATTTGTTGAGATTATTAGGTCTATTTCTATTTGTATGGCTTTTCTTATTCATATGAATTTCAAATTATTCTTTAATGCTAGAACTTTGGCATCTTTGTCCTCGATAGATTTAATGGTTTGTTTCTCATGTTCAATCAATGTGGATTAATTGGCCCTATCTTGTTGGATAATCACATGCTCCTTTATTTTTGTTTGGAAATATCATCTTGATTTGTTAGTGTGGGGAGTGACATAATACAAGGAATGTAATAAACTCATTTTCTCGAGCATCATTTCTCAATGGTCTCGGTACTTATTAAGTTGTTTCTAATGGTCTTGAATGGTTTCAAATAAGTTTCTATGTCTTTCTTTCTCAAGATTATGTAAGGTAATAAAGCCTTCTTTCTCATGTTATCTTCTTCAATTTTGGGATTCATTTGACCTCTTCTTTCTTTTTCGACAACTATTGATTTGCCAATATTTCCCCCGAAATATGGGAATAACATAGAGACCCAAAACACTACACAATTTGCAATATATACAATTGATACTCAAATCCCCACACTAAATACATTGTTATTATTTTAAGTTTCTAAATCTCCCTTTCTTACAATGTCGTGAGATCTTTTTAGTTTTTGGTCGAAGTTTGTTTAATAATTCATCTTGCCAATATTACAATGTTCACATAAGTAAATTCCCATTATTACTAAGATTTGACATGTTGGAATTACTCTACTTCTAATTAATAGAGGCAAAGTGCAACAAAATGACATGTAAGAAAAATGAAGCCATGCGTTAAAAAAATAAAAATGAAGATGAAAACCAAGTGGGCAAGGAATAATCTAAATTGAACTAGAGCCACTTTAATGGTTTCAAACAAGTTTCTATGCCTTTCTTTCTCAAGATTATGGTTATTTTTTGCATGGTGACTTGAATATAAGGTAAGTAAGCCTTCTTCCTCACTTTATATTCTTCAATTTTGGGATTCATTTGACCTCTTCTTTCTTTTATAACTACTGATTTGCCAATATTTCCCCCTAAAGATGGTAACAACATAAAGACCCAAAACAATACACAATTTGCAATATATACAATTGACATCTCAAATCTCACACTAAATACATTGTTATTATATCAAGTTTCTAAATCTCCCTTCCTTACAATCTTAGGGAGATCCTTTTAGTTATGGGTCAAAGGTGGTTTAATAACCCATCTTGCCAATATTGCAATGTTGACATAAGTATATTCCCTTTATTACTAACATTTGATATAATGGAATCACATCCACTTCAAATTCATGAAGGAAAAGTGCAACAAAATTAAATATAAGAAAAAATGAAGCCATGCGCTTTTGTTTAACAATGAACATAGGAACCAAGTGGGCAAGACATAACCTAAATTGAACTACAACCACTTTGAATGGTTTCAAACAAGTTTCTATGCCTTTCTTACTCAAGATTGTGGGAAGTTTTTCCGTGCTCCCTTGAATGTAAGATAAGAAATCCATGTTCCTCTTTGTATCTTCTTCATTTTGGGATGTTTTTGACCTCTTCTTACTTTTATGACAATTATTGATTTGCCAATAATCCCCCTATAGATTGGGACAACATAGAGACCCAACACACTACACTATTTGCAAATAAGTACAATTGACATCTCAAATCCTCACACTAAATACATCGTTGTTATTTCATGTTTCTAAATCTCCATCCCTTACAATCTCTCGGGAGATGTTTTCAATTATGGGTCAAAGGTTGTTTAATAAATCATCTTGTCAATATTCCAATGTCAACATAAGTACATTCCCATTATTACTATGATTAGACATAGTGGAATTACCTCTACTTCAAATTCATAGAGGCAAATGCAATAAAATGACATATAAGAAAAGAAAATGAAGCCATGCTCTTTTGTTTAAAAATGAAGATGGGAACCAAGTGGGCAAGGATAACCTAAATTGATTTACAACCACTTTGAATGGTTACAAACAAGTTTGTATGCCATTCTTTCTCAAGATTATGGTAAATTTTTCCATGGTGCCTTGAATGTAAGGTAAGAAAGCCTTCTTCCTCACTTTATCTTCTTTGATTTTGGGATTTGTTTGACCTCTTGTTTCTCATTTAACAAGTATTGACTTGCCAATATTTTTTTCCCTTAAAGATGGGATCATGAGAGAGACCCAAAACACTACAAAATTTGCACTATATACAATTAACATCTCAAATCCTCACTCTAAATACATTGTTGTTATTTCAAGTTTCTAAATCTCCCTTCCTTACAATCGGAAGATCTTTTTAGCTATGGGGTCGAAGGTTGTTTAAAATTTATCTTGCCAATATTGCAATGTTGACATACATATAATCCCATTATTACTAACATTTGATATAATGGAATTATCTCTACTTCAAATTCATAGAGGCAATGTGCAACAAAATGACATGTAATAGGAAAAAATGAAGTCATGCACTTTTGTTTAGAAATGAAGATGGGAACCAAGTGGGCAAAGGAATAACCTAAATTGAACTAGATTCACTTTAAATGGTTTCAAACAAGTTTCTATGCCTTTCTTTGTCAAGATTATGGTAACTTTTTCCGTGGTGCCTTGAATGTAAGGTAAGAAAGCCTTCTTCCTCATGTTATCTTCTTCAATTTTGGGATTTGTTTGACCTCTTCTTTCTTTTCTAACAACCATTGATTTGCCAATATTTCCCCCAAAGATGAGAACAACATAGAGATCTAAAACACTACACAATTTGCAATATATAAAATTGACATCTCACATCCTCACACTAAATACATTGTTGTTATTTCAAGTTTCAAAATCTTCCTTACAATCTCTGGGAGATCTTTTCAATTATTGGTCAAAGGTTGTTTAATAATTCATCTTGCCAATATTGCAATGTTGGCATAAGTATACTCCCATTATTGCTAACATTTGATATAGTGGAATTACCTCTACTTCACATTCATAGAGGCAACGTGCAACAAAATGACATATGAGAAGAAAAAATGAAGCCATGCACTTTTGTTTACAAATGAAGTTGGGTACCAAGTGGGAAAGGAATAACCAAAATTGAACTAGAGCCACTTTGTCACCTCGAATGCCGATAAACTCTCTCACTAACTCCAAATAATGAGTTGGTAAATGTAGTTGAGCTACCATTAATATTGCCTTCAACTCGTGTTAAAGGTAGACATCTAACTAATTGTAAGATAATAACATATATCACATCATTCAAACTTGGCATCTAAAAAGTGCTTCAACCCAATAGTGAGGTCTCATACCTACCAAGTAAATAAATTGTTAGACATTTTAATATAATTATTTAGAGATGTTTGTGTGGGTGAAAGTGCATTAACACCATACATGGATGGTAAATGTTTTTTTTCTAATTTTTAATGGAAATAAAAGATTGTTTAATGAATTCATCCTACAATTTATAAATCATGGTTAATAGTTTACAAATATTTTGAAAAACAAAATTAAATACAATCATAACTATCACAAAAATTTGTAAAGCTTAGTTCAATCGCTCAACTACAATTACATGGTATTATGCTCATTGACTCTCTAATAACATATCAAAAAAATACTACAAGGAGAATGGATAATGACTATGCAAACCATTTGCATGAGCCTTGCTAGCTTGTGAATTATTCTTTCTAGCAAGTGCTATTAAGAAAGCAACAACTTCCTTTGAGGATGCAAGAGAATAGCGTGCATTTGATCGCTTACGTCCAACTCGCGCATGAAAATAATTTTCCCCTTCAAATCCAATACAGACGATCCATCTTGCCAACTAAGTGTCCCATTTTCGGTTTGAATTTGATTGGTATCTTTTGATCTAGGATTAACACACATTTTGGGTGGCGGACTTCTTTCTAATTCAATCACCCTCTGTTACCTTCTTTGTCAAATAGGAGTTCGGCTCAAAAAAGTTAAATATCTCTTTATCCGCAAATTAAACATGACATAGACTAATTAAACCAATTAAATAAGAGATAAAGTGAGATTAGAGAATGAGTACGAAAACCCCAATCATGAGCCAAATAAATGCAAGCTACAATTTGAGATCAAATATCTTTTCAATATGTAGAGATTGATTCTTTTGGACCTAGAGAGAAATAAGCGAGTTATTTTATAACAAGAGACATGACCACTTTGGTTTTGTTAGAAGAGATGAGCTATGTAATTAACATACAAGAAACTCATTAAAAATGTAATCTTATACTATGGATAAGATAATTGTTTACAATGTTGACTAGAATAGAATGCATATGCATTTAGCTCCCATTAAATCCAACAATGTCCAACCTTAGTAACAAAATCAAAACAATGACATGGGGAAAAAACAATCACGACTAGTATGTAAATAAATAAAGGGTGAGGAGCTAAATCTTACAAACTTGAATTTTTATTGGAAACTTTTATATTTGGGTAGAAGGAGAAGGAGCAGTTGACCAAAATGAGCTCACACTTCATTTTAGGCAACTGGTACCAGTTTCCACTTAAAGGCATCAAATATTGATTATTCATGTATTTTAAGCACTTGGGAATCTTCAAATTCACCAAAATCACTTGTATTGATCAGCTCTAAGTTCACTTTCTTCAAAAACATCTTGATTGATCAAAAAATACTTTTTTTTCCCCAAAAATCCAAGAGGATTCTTTAAAATGTGCATATTTTGCATGTTTTGGGATTTTGAGACTTGTCAACACATTTGTATGTTTCAAGGTTTTGGGACTTGGAAACACATTTGCAGATTTTGTGTCTTTCAAGATTTCGAGACTTGTCAACACATTTGCATGTTTCAAGATTTCGAACTTAGAAACACATTTGCATATTTTGTATATTTCGGGATTTTGGCACTTGGAAACACATTTGCGTATTTTGCATGTTTCGGGATTTCAAGACTTGTAAACACATTTGCATGTTTCGGGATTTGTGACTTGGAAACACATTTGCATATTTTGTGTGTTTTAGGATTTTGGAACTTGTCAACAAATTTGCATGTTTGAGATTTCAAGACTTAGAAACACATTTGCATATTTTGTGTTTCGGGATTTCGGGACTTATCAACACATTTGCATGTTTTGGAATTTCAGTGACTTCACAACACATTTGCATATTTTGTGTGTTTCGGGATTTCGGGACTTGTCAACACATTTGCATGTTTTGGGATTTAGGACTTGACAACACATTTGCATATTTTGTGTTTCGGGATTTTAGGACTTGTCAACACATTTGCATTTTTCAGATTTAGCAACACATTTGCATATTGTGTGATTCGGGATTTTTGGACTTGGCAACATATTTGCATATTTTGTGTGTTTCGGGATATCGGGACTTGTCAACACATTTGCATGTTTCGAGATTTCGAGACTTGGCGACATATTTGCATATTTTGTGTGTTTCGAGTTTTTAGGACTTGTCAACACATTTGCATGTTTCGGGATTTTGGGACTTGGCGACATATTTGCATATTTTGTGTGTTTCGAGTTTTGGGACTTGTCAACACATTTGCATGTTTTGGGATTTCGGGACTTGGATACACACACTTGCATATTTTGTGTTTTGGAATTTTGGGGCTTCACAACACATTTTCATGTTTCGGGATTTCGGGACTTCAACACATCAACACAAAACATGCAAAATGTCTTTTGACTTCCTTCTCGTGAACTTCGGTGCCGAAATTTGACGTCCTCCTAGCCGTCATCTATGCAAATCGACATGCGATCTTTAGTCGCTCATAACTTTTGACCAGATCATCCAAATTTTATAAAATTGGTCCCATTGGAAAGCTATGGAGAAGCATTTCATGATGGAGGCATTTTTGGGGCGTCTTAGGAGCATTTTTTGTGATCAAATCTGCAAATAATCTTTTGCCTCCAAACTTGGTCACTTTGGCATTAAATGTTATTGTTCTAAGGTGGTTTGAAGTGGGTGGCTCTCTTGATGGCTGACTTTTCTTTCTTCCCCATCTTCTTTCTCTATATATGTAGCTCGAGCTCATTTGATGGATCCTCTTTCCATTTGGTAAAGTTGCCATGTAAAAATGTTAATTGAACTTTAAAGTGCAGACATCCGATTGATCTTTTGTGTAATGCACCCCAAACCTTCTAGGTGATTGTAATAGACTGTGCATACTTATAAGCAATAATATGATGTTAAATGTCGCTTATAAATGCCCTTTGGCTTAGATTATTGTCTTCTTTCCTCTATGTTCTTTTCATTTCATGGTTGTGTATGACTATAATTGCATGGCTTTCATTTCATTGTCATATATACAGGATTCAAGTTAATGGAGTTATAGGGTTGTATTGTGGCTAGTATATGCCCTTTTAGCCTTTCACGAGTCTTTCTTATTTCTTAAAACTTAGGAGAAAGAGATCCCCTTTCTTTCGTGCCATTACCTCTCTTTTAGCTTAGTTTTCCATTCATGCATGTTAGGAATAAAACTTAGGTCAATTCATCATTAGTTGATATTTGAATAAATGTAATAAGTATTTAATTTAAATACTTTAAACTTATGTCAATAGGTATTAGTTATCCTTAGTTGTTAGTTAACTAAGTGATAGTGTTCCCATCCCAATGTTTGTGGGATCATGTTCTATCTTACATATTTTGTTCCTGGATGATTTCCATGAAGGGCAATAGTGATTAGGGGCAATATGTTATTTCCGCATATTTGCTCATATTAGATAATTTGTTTCCATATATTGTGGATGAAATAGAAGTTGTCCAATATCTATAAATATCGCAGCTCTCTCATTTGTTTGTGATGCTTGATTTTGATATTAATAAAATACACAAGCACTATCTTGTTTCTATGCAAAGCTTCCGTGTCAAATATTGTTTTTAAGTATTCATTGTCAAGAATGCATTCCTTCTATCTTTCCTCATGCGGTCTAGTAGCACAACTTAGCTTAGTAGTAGTGTTAGCATTAGTAAGATAGGTAGAGGAAGCTGACCTTCTCTGAAGGTTGATCTCATACAATCATGTCCCACATTGAGATATCATCCCATGTTTCACTGATGTGCTAGTTTCATCAAGGGTGCAACTCTAAGTGACAACATGAACCTAATGAGACGAGGGAACACAATTTTCATAATGAAACGACACAAAATATATTCAAAACATGGTTAGACAATTGAAAAATATCAAAGAGCGTGCATATCAACCAAACGAAGCATCTTTTATCAGTCCTTCATTCCCATTTAAAACCCAAGTTGCCTTGTGGCTGACTAAACTCACTTTCTAACTACTCCAAACAAATGGGATCCATGAGAGTGAAGGTTTTCCAAGAAGATGGGGGCTCCTTGGATTGGCGAGTTATAAAATGAATATATTTAAGGCTTTGCGAGTTTTCTTGATGATATTGTGTTGATGGTTATGGTTTTAGCCCTCTTGCAAGAACATAACTATGGTCCAATTCCTAAGAGTATTTCAAGGACAATGCTTTCAACAATGAATTGCTAAACCTTGGTAACTCGAATTTCCTAAGCCACCTTATCTTTACTTTTAGTAAAACCATTAATTTAAACATCTTAATTATTCATTTTATTCACAATGCTCTCATGGGAATGGGATTTTTGCGTGAGGAGATTTTGTTTTGAATTGGTCCTAGAGCATTATCCAGATTAATAGGGGCCCTTCATGGGATATCACCTTTCGTCGCTGCAATGGACAAGTTGCTTAAGGTCATTATAAACTAGTTGATTGAGGCTCACTAAGGTTTTATCATTTATGTATGCCATCTTTGATTATAAGTTTTGGATTTTGATGTTCATTCAAATGAATGCAATTTACAATCATTCATGGGGTATGTGCTTTCTCTCCTCTATGTATCAAATTTGAAACAACATAAAAATCCCCAAGTCCTAGTAATCAACCTCGTTTTCCCCTAATTATGCAAATTGACCGTCTTTTGAAATCTAGCCCATAGGGTGTAGGAGGCCCTTAGGTATTCTACGAGAAATCATATTCCACCATCTCTTTTTCTATATAATTGACGTCTAATAGTCTAGACAATGTAACCTCATAGGCACATGGGGAAAGAGAACATGGACTTCTTTGCATGTGCCTTCGTTATCATGAAATCAATATATAGGCATAATCTTCATGGCCCGTTCATACGGTAACCAAATTGTTTAGTACAACCTTTGGGAGCTTTTAGGGCTTCCACATAAACACATAAATTCTCTTAACATTAGTCATCTTTCCTTGTAGCATGTTCTTGGCATAGTTCGTAATCCTTGGCAAATCCTAAAAATGTAGTGAGAACATTTATTGAATTGAAAACGAACATTGATCATAGTGAATTGTTGGGTGTACTTGTGCTTACAAAATTTGCAATACCACAATCGTATAGAGGCCTTTTCCACATCATTTATTCGTTTATTGGACTTGATTCTTGGACATTTATTGGAAATAAAATAAAAAAAACATAAAAAATTTACCATAAACAAAAATATTTATAACTTGATTTCGACTTCGTAGTGATAATGTGTTCCAATCATTTATGTCCCCTTTTCTCATCATGTCTTCAACAATTGTGGATATGATTGTAAAGAAATGGAGAGTATCCACTTCACCAAATACTTTACAGTGAACATGGCATAATCCTTGCAAGGTTTATTGAGTTTGGCGGGTGTTTCCTTCAATTTTGGCAAGAGCCATTGAACAATCATGGGCGATTTTGTTGGTGGATACGAGTGTTTTTCTCCTCATATTCTTTGGCCCAGATGAACGAATACATTATGAGAAGATAAGGAAATTTGAATATTACTTTGAAATCATTTGGGGTGAGCAAGAAAACATTTTTCCAACCCAAGCCAAGCTTGAAATTTCTCTTGCACTACTTCGCACAAAAGTGCTCTAGCTTTGAGTAGGGGAATGTTGGAAATATTTTCATTGATGTCAAAAGAGGTGCTGAACGGAGGTCCATCGAAAGTAACGGAATTGTGAGTATGTCGACGGAAATAACCAGCAACATATAGAGCAGCAAAAAGAGCAGAAATCATATATTTATATATGTGAAAAGGATTGCCTTTATAGGAGAAATACAACAGATTTCGTGTAAAACAAACAATATTAAAGAAAGAGGAAGATATTGAAAACCATGAAAAAAAGAAAACAACATTTTTTCATGAAGGCCGTGATTTATCCTTGGAGGCCCACGATTTGCACAAAAGAGGGCCCACGACTTGCCTAGAGAGCAGCGCTCAAGTCTTAAGGGCAGCATTGAATGTTTAGGCGATAATTAAATTATTTGGGGCAGTCTTTATGTGTGCATTAATTAATTCAAAGGGGGCAGCGATTTGTTTAGAAAGAATAAATTAATAAATAAATGCCAATTAATGTTAATGAAAGGGTGTGATGGTTTAAGGTGTAATGCCCTTTCGAAAAGGTACGAAAGGCTATATAAGAAGATTCATATGAGACTTATCAAGTATGCATTCAAGTTGAATATCTTAAGGAAAAAGAAGAAGAAAAGAAAGCATAAGAGCAGAATTTTAGAACAACAAATCTGAAAGTAAGAAGAAGAATTTTCCATTATTCATTAGAAGCAACAAGTTCAAAAGTGGAAAACAAATTTCGTAAGAAAGGTTGGTGCCTTCATATTCGAAGAGATCGGTGTCTCTTGCTGCATTGGTGCATAGAAAAAGGGGTTGGTGCCTAAAAAATTGTAATTTGGGGATTGGTTTCTCCAGTAGGTTGGTGCCTACAAACATTTGAGAAATATAGTAAGGAAGATTTTCTCCGTGGTTTTCTCCTGAAAGGGTTTCCACGTAAATCTGTGTCTATTTGCATTGTGTTCTTTGATCGCTTTAATATATTAATTGCAGAACAGAGTAATTACGGTTTCAGATCTAAGATTAAATATTAAAATTAAAAGAATATCTTATACTGATTCACCCCCTCTCAGTATAAGTTTGTGCTTAATGGGGAATACATCCAAAGATTTTTCTTCTTGAACTAACTCTATATGCCAAAAAAATCCTTTAAGCTAACTAAAATATACTACATGTACTATGAGGTCACCTAAGGTTGTATTTTAATTTTTAGGTGTACTTGATGTTAGGGTTATTTCTTTTATCCTTCTTTAACATGATGAATAAAGTGAACATAGAAAAATTGTGGGACAAAGTGGTGAATCTTTCTTCAACTAGTTGCAAAATAATTGCAAACTGAATAGCTTGGAAACTTTTAAATTGTTTCATTACAAGCTCTAGTAATTGTAGTAAGAAAAGTGGTAACTCGGGACATTTCAAATTTCCATTGGTGTCATTCATCATAATGAGAGGTATTATGCGACAATAAAAATACCACACTTCATGAAGATTTGAACTTCTACTTTAAGGACGGGGATTTGGAAGAGGTAAAAATGGAAATTATAAAGAATATTGAATGTCGACTACTAAGCATTCTTTATATTTCTTCTTCAAAAATATAGCTTGGCAATGGGGTCCAAGATTGACAAACAAATGACACCATGGAGTTTTAACTTGGTGTTGGGGATTCAACCGACATGTCAACAATGCATTTTTACAAGTGTTGAGCACATCTTATACTTTATTGATTCTCTGAATTTTCTTGGGAATCAACTTCTTAGTCTAACAAAACTTTAGATGAGCATAGAGAAGCCAAATGAAGCACATTATTTTACTTGATTGTTGTTCATCCTTTTAGACTGAAATTTGGGGCATCAAAAGTACCTTATGGGAGAGAATCAAGTACCCTTTGTCATTTTCTTACTATGCGCGTTGGGCGTTGAGCATCAAACATCCTCTAATACCTGGGTATTTCCCTTGTTTAGTGCTTGGAGCTTAGATTGACTATTAGATGTGTTCTGAGTGACTACTGAGCGCTAACCATGGCCAGCAGTCAACCAAATTTATGAGCATTTTTTGGGAAATATATAACACTACTCTTTTTCCTTCAAATGTTATTAAAAATAATTAAATACTTGTGAGGGAATATAAATCGATTGTGAGTATCGAACATTCAGAATGGAAAAAGTTTGAAATGGATGAGGAAAATATGATAGTAGAAATAGGAAATAACTTGCTTGCAATAGTCATATAAACAATCAAAATTTCAAGAAATGACAATCATGTTCGTGCTAAAAGGTAAGGGCAATTGAATTTCCAAAACCATATAGAGACGGAGACTATAAAACCACAAAACAATCATCTGTAGTAAGGGTCCACATTTAAAAAATCAAACATAATGCTAAGTACCCAAACAAAGATTATAAAATGGGGCACAATGAATTGACACAAATGGCAATGAACTTAGGAAAGATAACAGATAATTAAGATATGTTTTAAAACATAAATAATTGAATGGAAAAATAGACAAATAAAAAGAGTTATTTCATGCTTTGTAGGGTTGAGGAAACAAAAGAAGGGGCTTGTGAGAGAAACAAACGAAAAACATATTCCATACAGCCATGCACATAAAGGGGAATGAATACAAACCTGATCATCTCTAATCAAGCAAGAAATTATAAATGGACTTTAAATGGCTACTATAGATGGACCTCATATATGGAAAGTATATAGTGATGGTTCAACATAGATATAAAATTGATGATTTCCAGAGCATGTATACCTTGCTTAAAAAGTGACCAATGCATAGGACATAATCTACTGGAGTAGCCATATATTGTTGATGCACAATTGCTCCCAAAATACGATCAATTGCTGCTCCCTGCATGCAAAACATTGTTAGGGTACATGTTGATGTCACATAGAAAGTAAGTGATGAAACAAAACAAACTAGCAAGAAGTATCACAAAATTTATAGTGAAATTTAAAGTTATATTACTGCTTAGATTGTTGACAACATGATAACTGTCAGGGATGTTTTTAGTGCTATGCCAGATCAAGCCAAACAAGTTTCTTGAATAACACCTACAAATACGCATTCAACCATTGACCAACAATAGAACACATGAATTAAGTATTAAAGTTTTATCTAGCATGATTAAATTATTACATTTCCCAATAATTTTGTGTGAGTTTTTCTCATGTCAAGAACTACCTTTGCATCATTGTCCTTTCAGAATTACTATTTCAGATGCTCTAGTAGCAATCAATGTTGGAACATAATGATTAAATAGTCCGCCAACCCTTAATGTATATGGGTCCATCACTAATATATATAAGTTAATATTTAATAATATGAAATATTTCTATTTCTATTATTAAATATGCTAACTTAGGTATATACTTTCGGTTAAATATTTAATATCATGAAATGATTATATTTCTAATATTAAATATTATAAACCTAGGTATATGTGTCAACCGATAAGGTTGAAAAGATGGGTCGGGAGACATACCGATCACCTAATATAAAAAGTTTATAGGTCCTCATTTGATATGTTTGAATGAAATATCAAAGGTGAATATTATTTCACCCTTGTGATTAGGGTTGAAAAGAGGAGGTGAAAGTTCTTTGGATGTAAGTTTGGTTCTTGGAAAATAAAAGGTTATTTCACAAAGTAGTTTTTATCCTATTTAGGGTTTTCCATTATAAACACTTTGTAATTTTATTTATTATATTGCATAATGTTTAACATTTAATGTTTTATGGTTTATATTAATATTTAAATGCATTGGTTGATTAAATTCGTAATAATTAGAATTCTCTAAATTCTAACTATGGTTTGGGATAGCTAAAAAACCACTTTGTTAAAAATTAAATGCTAGAAATTTTCAATGGTTAGAAAAGAAGTGGTAAAATTGACCAGCAACTTATGATGATCTAAACTTGGTTACTCTTGTACATGCAACACATTCGCCACCGCACTTGTACTTGCATTTCCATGCTTCTAAGTTCTAATAACTAACATATATAACCTTTTGAGCAAACCTAACTCTTATCATTGACATAATACAAACCATTTTCAAAATACATAATATTGAAATCTTTTAAATTGTGGCGATGTAAGTTCCCACCATGAGGAATTTTGACAAATTTGATGAAAAGTTTAAAAATTACTCGATGACAATAAAATTTGACGAATTTGATGGATCGACCGTTAGAGGATGACAACCTTGATGACAAAAATGACAAAAGACCCAATGAGACCAGAAAAATATTTATAACCTTTTGAATATTTTAGAAAACACAACCATGGGGTCATTTTTTATGTTTCGGGTACAATTGTGTTGAGGCTCCATTATGAATTATATTGATCAAGAGATTTGTAGATTTGGCATGTCCTGTGGATTTTATATTATATCAACTTGCAAGGGCACTTTGTGTGGAGGTTGCCAAGTTATGTGTGCTAGTTGGGAACACTTTTTTCATGATGCGAATTGCCTTTTTACTCGGCTTGATTCTGATTCGACAAAATAAAGCCTAGTGGACTGATGAAAACCCTTAAGTGGAGTGTAGATGCACCTAGGGATAGACATTAATGATAGTTACCATTTTCTACTCTTCACTCCCTATGAGCTATAAACCCCTAAGATTGCTTGCTAACTAGAATTCACATCATCACAATATGTTGTTCCAATTCAAAGTTACTTCAAAATGATAGGTTGAATGCTTAGTAAAACTAGGAATTAGTGTAATATGTTGTTGAATACACAAAAAGTACTAAAACATCAATGAAAATCAACATGAACAATAAGCATAAGCCATGGGGGCAATAGGGACACAAGGATTTTGGTTCAATGTAATGTCCCATTTTCTCGGGGCATTACTAATAAATTTGTTCATCTCTTTTATTTGCATTGTAACCCCTTAGCATGCCTAGTGCTATAAGTGGGAGTCTCTAGTTAGTTTAAAAATTTGCACATAGGTCACTTACTTTTATTATTTAATTAGAAAATAATAAAGTGCATGAGTCTTAACATATTAAATGTAATGAGGGAAACTAATGTAAAAAGAGCCACTTGGCTATCCAACTTGTAATTGCAAGTTTAAAAAGTGTATTTTCCCTCCAAGTGGGTCGATCCCTTTGGGAAGTCTATTTAAGGGATGTGAGGGTGTCATTTCACCTCGTGTTGATTTGATCATTTATGTCTCTCCATGCTTGGAGAAATGGGATGTATGCTCTAGCTCTTCATTGTGCTTTCTCTCTCTCTCTCTCATTCGATTTGGAATTGAAGTAAATCTGATTTTGATAAGGATCTTTTAGTGTTGTTTGGAATTGTGTGATTTCCTAGTTTGTATAACTCAACCCTAGAAAGGGACATTACAGTGGTATCAGAGCTTTAGTCTTCCCAACCTGAGGGTTTCATGCAAGAAGATAAAATGGCGGATAGAATTTTTGGTGATGGTAGATTCGAAAGGCTTACCCTAGCACAAGAAAGGTTGATCAACAAAATGACTCAGTTGATCCATACCACTCAAGGTGTAAATGGCTAAATGGCGGAAGGAATTCTTCAAAGGAAGTCAATAATACTCAACCATCCAAAGGAGACAACATTGCTACATGGTAGGAGGAGTATAAGGCTCTTTTGAAAGTGATTCATGATGCTCTACCCTTTTCCAATTTTGTAAGATGGAGAGAAGATAGAGTGGGCATTGGAACTTGGTCCAAGCCCCAAGACAGGAACAACTGTCTTGGGAAGGATATCCCAACCATAGAGGAGAAGAGCCCCATCTTGTCGGCAAAATAGGAAGAGGCTACAAAACTCGAGGAAGAAGGAGCCAAACTCCTAAGTTTGTTGTGTAAGGATGGACATGTCTATCCCTCTAAGGTTAAGAAGGAGAAAGATCTATCGCAACAGCTGGTTACTAAGAGGGAGCAACCCTTGGGAGTCTTAGAAACCCCCAACACTCTTGCCAAAGTGGAGCTCTTGGCTGATTTTCCAAACAACACCATAGACACACAAGGGTTTGATGAAAGTCTGAAGCATGAGCCTAGAAAGGAAAGAGAAATCATGAAGCATGAGTCCCAAGGTAAAAGTTCTTTAATATTTAATGATGTTTTGTTGGCTAGATTTTTCGCAGACAAGCATCAAACCTAGGCAAATCATGAGATAAATCTCCTCATTTAACCGGTGAGGCTCTCGTGTCGATTTGTCAATATAAATGTGTTATTATCTATCGGGGTTTTACTTTAACCACTTAGTTCATGAACCATAACTAAGAAGTTTTTGCAGTTAAAGTAAGCATTTGCTTAAGAAAGGAAAATTATAGAAGAAAGAAGTAAAGGAAATACAGAGAAGAAATGGAGAAGATGTGCATCCCAATTAGTAGATAACAGAGCTAATTGCATGCACATAGAAGAAACTTAATAGATATGAACACACAGAATTATAAAGCAAAGGCAGCTCTAGATCCAGATCTAAAATAACACAAAGTTTATCAAGAGATCTAAGATTCAAAGCAAGAAACAAAGTACACCGTGACACAAAGTTCTCCGGAAACTTGCTCCTTTGTATTCCTCTGCTTCAAGTTGCTCTCAGGGGTTCAGCACAAAGTCTAAAACACAAGATTGCTGCTTACAAATTCTGATCGATTAACCCGAAGGTTCTTCCTCTACTTATAGAATGTAAAGGGGCAATTACAAGTTGGAAGCTTTAGTTGAACTGGCACATGTGGAAGTCGGAGAAGAAACAACTGGCAATCTCCCTCCTGGAATTCCTCTTTGCATGACATGTATGATTTGCAACTGAAAATAGAACTTTCTATTTTGCACGCTTGCCACCTATCTCCAAGTAGTTGACTTCTTCAAGTAATGGCTTTTAAACCAATCACTTTAAGTTGTATAATTTAATTGATCACTCAATTACTTTGTCGAAGGAAAGAAGGAAGAGGAAAGTTGATTTTGTCGGAGGAAAGAAGAAGGAAGAGGAAAGCTAACTTTGTCTTTTTCATGTCCATGACGAAATTTGATTCAAACCGGATCTCGAAACAAGTGGAATTAGTTGGATCTTGAAATAAGCTGGAATTGCAAGCAGTTGGAATTGGAAGCAAGCTGGAATTTTGCCTTCGCATTGTCTTCTCCACGGGCTGCATTCGAAACAAGAGGATGAAGCCTTTGTGCTGGAAGCTTTTGCAACTATGAGATCTGGATCTGGATCTGCATATGGATTTGCATCTCGCATCTCGCATCTCGGATATAGATCTCGCATCTCGCATAACAAACTCTCGGACCAAAATTTGCCGTGGATGGAAAAGCTGCAGCTCGAATAATTCCACTGCTTTTAATCTGCACGCATGAGTGAAGTCTTTCCTGCTCTGGATCTGTCTATCAATTTAGCAAGAGGTTCCGAGCCTAGATCCGTGTTTCCAATATCTGCAAATTTAGAAGTGATGCATGACTCCGTTGTGCTTTCTTTTTCATCTTTCTTCACCATAGCTTTGTCTATCTTTGTCTAAATATGTTTTTTTCCTTATTTGACTGGAATTCTTCAATACTGGTGCAGATCTGGACAATTCTTCAGATTCAGAGGATATATGCAATGTATTGGACATTGATAAAAGCTCATTTTCCTTTGTAAAGCACCTGTAATGAATTCCTGTAATTTATTCAGACAAAAATGGCCACCGGAGCATGAATAGTGAATTTTAATTGTAAAAATCTGCACTTTTCAAGCCTGTTGCCCCAAAAAAATGGTGTTTAATTTGCACATAAAGAGAGCATGAATCTTTTCAACAACACCGAGCTCCTGTAACACCTGTGCAAACAATTATGCAGACAAAGATCAACCTCCTTCAAAGCATGCGCCAAATTTGGAAGTTTTTAGCCTTGTTTCCACCTTGCCTGAGCAAAATCCTTCTTCAAATGGGGGCGCACTTTTCCTCTTGGCTGCAATTCTTTACCTGTGAATTAAATAATTCACCCATATGGCTGCCCATGCTTATATAGCCTTCACAATTCTATAATTAATAATTGCCCTAACAATTAAAGGCAATGAATTAATTAAAAATTATGCTATTCTCTTTTAAATATAGCATGTTTAAAGACAACCATTCAATCAATTAAATTAATTCAATTTAATCATCCACACTTCACTTCACTTAAGCTTCACAGTGTGCTTTGACCATAGCCACTGAAAATAGGAATTAATATAATCATTTAATACTTTAAAAAGTATTAATTCCTTCTCAAAAGGGGCTGCATTAAATAAATTAAATTTATTTAATTTTAGAATTCTATTTCCAATTGATTTATTCCCCTTTGCTTTTGTTGACTTTTCCACAAGCCTGGGTGCCAAAATTGGGTGAATAAATATTAACAAATATTTATTTAATGCATTATTATTCACCCAAGGTGGGTCGCACTTTTTTGCATAATAGAATTCTATTTTTAAGAATTTCTGACAATGGGATTTTTTACCCTGCAAGGCAGCCCCGGAAATCCCATGATCCACTTAAGTGATTTGACTTTGACAATGGGATTATTTACCCTACAAGCGCAGCAATAAAATCTCATGATTTCACTTAAGTCATTTTTCTTTATTTCACCATGGGAATTTTTACCCCGCAACGCAGCAATAAATTCCGCGCCGCCTCGCAACCTCTAACTTTCCCACTTTGCAGCCTTAAGTGAATTTTATATCACGGGAAAAAGTACCCTACAAAGGTATAAAATTCCCATCATGCCTGCGGCTTCTATTTTTCCCATGCGTAGCTTAAATCCTTTGTTTTCCAAAAATGCACCCATCCCCGCAGGGGCTTTTTCGTGCATGACTTCGCTTTTCAAAGTGAGCCGGACCTCCGATGGCGACTTTCTCTGGGCATAATGTGCGTATATGTTTTCCAAACTCCAGCCAAAAATCGGGCTTACCCGGCAAATGAATTGTTCCAGAGAAATTTCACAGAAAACGAAACAGACACCACAAAAACACGAAAAATTGCCAAAAGTTACAAATAAAGCCCAAAACTTATTCCAAGTTAAAACCCTTCTGGCACATAGGAATAATAACATATTCGCTCATAATAGAGTTAAAACGGAGCGCAAATAGCCTCATACGGGGCTCAAAATAATTAAATACAAATTTCCCGCAGACAAATCCCGACGACAGAATATAACTTTGGGCATCTGGGTATTTGGCAAAAAAGGCTAATATGGCTCTTTGGGAATATCTTGACGCAATACAAGAACTTTCAGGCAATAAAAACACAAAACGACCCATTATTTTAAAAGTACGAAAAAATTTCGGATAGGGTAGTCGCAGATTTCAGGATGAAATCTGGGTGACACCATTGCTCCGTCTGTGGACATCTTTTTCTCTGTCAGAATGACAAGGGAAAAGATGAGATCCCAGCATCTCTGGTTTCGTGTCTTGTCTTTTGGGCACGGGGTCAGGCAAACAAACACAACACAAAAGCAAAAAAAAAACAAGGAAAAACAAATAAAGTTTTATTTATGTACATACAGTTGTGTTTTACTCGCTTCTTGATTGATGAACAATTTTTGGATGTTGCCCGTTGAAAGGCAGTGGTAACTCAATTCCATCCCGGTAGGCAAGGAAGAAAGTGTCCATTCCGGCAACTCTTTTGATTACGAAGGGCCCTTTCTAGAGTGAATCGGATTTGTTATGCATGCCCTTCGATTCATGTCTCTTGTTCCACCAGAGTACCCAATCTCCGATCTTGAACTTCCTTTCTTTGGCCTTCTTGTCAAATACTCTAGGCAAGTCCTTATCAACTTCATCTGGTGGTGGCTCATCCTTTCTTCTCTCTCGTGGTAGGTAAGTCTGCATCAACTTCTCTCGTTCCCAGATTCACTTGTTGCACTTCGAAGGAAGAACTATCACCATATTCTTTGTTCTTCTTCAGGTACTGATCATGCTTGTTGAAAGTCTCCACTAAGGAAACTAAACCCTTGGGGATTTTGTTACCTTTTGGTTGGATTGCTCCACTATTGTCATCATAACATGGATCAACTTTTTCTGTGACTATTTGCCGTGGTGGTGATTTACTCCCCTCAACATGCGCATACGCATGATGTTTGTTCAGTGGATTTCGGGGTGGTAGACCATCTCCACTTTATAGTTTCCTTGTCTCAATATGGACGATGGTCTATCCGGATTCAATAGTACATAACTTGTGATCGCCAAAGAATCTCGCCTTAGAATTTTGATTCGTTGGAATGAAGTCAATAGAGAAGGCCGCAAAATTGAATGTGACGAAAAACACTTTATCTCTGTAATGCTCCAGCTTATCTCTTTTGACTTGACTTTGCCCTCGAACCTGCTTTACTAGAAGTTCAGCATCTCCTTGGGCTTTGAGGAGTTTTACTCCTTTCTTTTTAGCTTGCTCCATTCCTAGCAACAATGCTTCATACTCCGCCGTATGATTGGTGTTCTCGAACATCAGCTTGTGGGAGTATGGGAATACCTCATGATCTGGAGATATTAGTAGCGTGCCAGCTCCTGATCCAAAAGAACAACATGTGCCTTTAAACTCTAGAGTCCAAACTTTTTCTTCTTCTTTTGCTGGCTCTAGTTCTGGTTGAAGTTCTTTCTCTGGAACGTCTTTATCCATTTCCAAGAAGTAAACCCCACGGTCAAATTCTTGAAAAAGAATCTGATATCTTGGATCCTCAGATTTTGTGACCATGTACTTGGACTTCTTTTCCGGCTCCAACTTATGGTTAAGCCCTTTGATAGGAATATGAGCACAGGACCAATCCATCTTTACTTCTCCTCCTAGCTCTTTCGCAAAGTTTCTACTACTCAAAGAACATCTCGTAAGAGACAGGAATATCTGCAACTAAGATTGTCATCTTTAATCTCTTATCAGGAAAAGTTGCCAGAACAGCTTGTGCATCTTTGATTTGTCCGATTAAAGGGACTTGTCTCTCCATGGAGTAACACCTTTTTATGGTCTTTGTCAAGGTAAGCCCAAGAGCATCTGCAACTTTAGCTGGCATGATATTATCAGAAGCGCCCGAATCTAAAATGCAATTGCTTAACTTGAAACCATTAAGCAATAGAGAAACATAGAATGGTTCCACTCTTTCAGAAGATGGTGAGGATTTAACAACTGCTGTGTTGTTCTGGGGAGGAGTATCCTTGGGTTTAGGCAAAAGGCCTTTTGATTTACTGGATTGTCCTGGTGATTGCACATATTTGACTAGCATATTTAACTGCTCAGGAAAATCTCTCAGGTATTCGGCTTCTGACATTTGAACTTTAATTTTCTTGGCATGATCAATAATGTCAAAAGAAGAAATAGATTCAGATACCTGAGCCGCTTTCTGTGGTTGAAATGAAGAACTTGCATTCTTATCTCTAGGAGCTAAAGAAGAAGGTAAAAGGCTGCCCCTTCTTTGTTCGTCAGCTAATGCCTCAGCTTGGCGAGTTTGTGATTTTGTAAATACTGCATATGTATGACCATGATCATCTTCATGAAGTTTCTCATTGTCATGTTCAGATTTGTAGTTTAAGAAATTAATGTTGGAGTCGCCAGCAGGAGCTACAAAATCATCATTCTCGAACTGACCAGCATCAGCTTCCTGGTCTTCTTCATTCATCTCCACATTGTTTCTGGGAGCAGCTTCAATTGCTAATCTTTGGGAACCAACAATGCGGTTTCGGTTGTTGTTGTTGAAATTCGAGTAGGGGCAATATTGTTGCCTTGAGCCATTTGAGTCATTTGTTTCTTCATCTCGCATCATCTCATTTGCTAACTTTTGCAGAGTGAATCAAGAGAGCAGAGACGAACTTTCAGCCTTCTAGAAGTGTTGCTCTTTATCTTTCCGGCCATGATGAGGCCGTCTTCAATTTCAACCGCCATGTTCGGGTCGCTAACAAGTCAACAGGACGTGCTCTTCGCAGTTGATAGCTTACTTCAGGAAGCAAAGCATTGATGAAGAACACCTTTTGATTCTCGTCATTCAGAGAAGCAGAAGCCGGAATTTTGTATAGTAATCTTTGGAATTTTGCAATAAAATCCCGCATGTGCTCATGTGGTTCCTTCTTTAGATGAGTCAGTTGAGTTATCAATGTGCTGGAATCTTCGGCTGCCTTGAATCTTTTCAGGAATGCATCCCGCATAGTAGCCCAGTTGGTTATGGTGCCAGGAGCTAGCCGGTAGAACCATTCTCCAGCCAAGTCATGCAGAGTCTCTATGAAGAGTCTAACAGATACATCTTCATGTTCAACTGCAAGCACTCCACAGGATATGAAAAACGCAGCCAAGTGGTCATCTGGATTCTGCTTTCCATCACCAAAGAATTTCAGAAAATTCTTTCTCGTCATTTTAGGTAGATCATGCATAGGAGTCAGATTCAGAGGTCCAAAGGCTGCACCCCATGGAACAGGCGCTGCAGGGGCGAGTGGGTTTCGGTTCAGCATGATAAACGGGGCACGTCCTCTCCAAGAGTAGACTTGATGAATAATTCCAACTGCCGGATTATACTGAAGATGATCCGGATCTGGATGTGTTTGCACTCTTCTTCCTGGTGAAAGACTAGATCTGCAGCTTCTAACATAAGGAGGATGATTGAAATTGAATTACTCCTGCAATCTGAAGAAATGATCAGTCCTTCCTTGCGCCTTCACGGATCGGGTGAATGGACGTTCAGCCAGGTTGAGATTTTTATGGAAAACACTCTGATCTTCAATAGATAAGCTTTGATCTGCAAAGATAGTTGTTCCCAATGAGTCGCTAAAATCGTTGGCTAGATTTTTCGATAGCATCAAACCTAGGCGGTCATGAGATAAATCTCCCTCATTTAACCGGTGAGGCTTCGTGTCGATTTGTCAATATAAATGTGTTATTATCTATCAAGGGGTTTTACTTTAACCACTTAGTTCATGAACCATAACTAAGAAGTTTTTGTTAAAGTAAGTAGCATGTTTAAGAAAGGAAAATTATAGAAGAAAGAAGTAAAGGAAATACAGAGAAGAAATGGGGAAGATGTGCATCCCAATTAGTAGATAATAGAGCTAATTGCATGCACATAGAAGAAACTTAATAGATATGAACACACAAAATTATAAAGCAAAGGCAGCTCTAGATCCATATATAAAATAACACAAAGTTTATCAAGAGATCTAAGATTTAAAGCAAGAAACAAAGTACACTGTGACACAAAGTTCTCCGGAAACCTGCTCTTTTGTATTCCTCCGCTTCAAGTTGCTCTCAAGGGTTCAAAGACAAAGTCTAAAACACAAGATTGCGCTTACAAATTCTCGATCGATTAACTCGAAGGTTCTTCCTCTACTTATAGAATGTAAAGGGGCAATTACAAGTTGGAAGCTTTAGTTGAACTGGCACATGTGGAAGTCGGAGAAGAAACAACTGGCAATCTCCCTCCTGGAATTCCTCTTTGCATGACATGTATGATTTGCAACTGAAAATAGAACTTTCTATTTTTGCACTTCGCCACCTATCTCCAAGTAGTTGACTTCTTCAAGTAATGGCTTTTAAACCAATCACTTTAAGTTGTATAATTTAATTGATCACTCAATTACTTTGTCGAAGGAAAGAAGAAGGAAGAGGAAAGCTGACTTTGTCGGAGGAAAGAAGAAGGAAGAGGAAAGCTAACTTTGTCTTTTTCATGTTTCGTGACGCGAACTGATTCAAACTGGATCTCGGAAACAAGTGAAATTAGTTGGATCTTGAAATAAGCTGAAATTGCAAAGCTGATTGGAATTGGAAGCAAGTGGAATTTTGCCTTCGCATTGTCTTCTCCACGGCCGCATTCAAACAAGAGGATGAAGCCTTTGTGTTGGAAGCTTTTGCAAATATGAGATCTCGGATCTGGATCTCGCATATGGATTTGCATCTCGCATCTCGCGACCGGGCTGTGGATGGAAAAGCTGCAGCTCGAATAATTCCACTGCTTTTAATCTGCACGCATGAGTGAAGTTTTTCGTGCTTTGGATCTGTCTATCAATTTAGCAAGAGGTTCCGAGCCTAGATCCGTGTTTCCAATATCTCGCAAATTAAGAAGTGATGCATGACTCGTTGTGCTTTCTTTTTCATCTTTCTTCGCCATAGCTTTGTCTATCTTTGTCTGAATATGTTTTTTTCTTCTTATTTGACTGGAATTCTTCAATACTGGTGCAGATCTGGACAATTCTTCAGATTCAGAGGATATATGCAATGTATTGGACATTGATAAAAGCTCATTTTCCTTTGTAAAGCACCTGTAATGCATTCCTGTAATTTATTCAGACAAAAATGGCCACCGGAACATGAATAGTGAATTTTAATTGTAAAAATCTGCACTTTTCAAGCCCTGTTGCCCCAAAAAAATGGTGTTTAATTTGCACATAAAGAGAGCATGAATCCTTTCAACAACCCCGAGCTCCTCGTAACACCCGTGCAAACAATTATGCAGACAAAGATCAACCTCCTTCAAAGCATGCACCAAATTTGGAAGCTTTTAGCTTTGTTTCCACCTTGCTTGAGCAAAATCCTTCTTCAAATGGGGGCGCACTTTTCCTCTTGGTTGCAATTCGATTTTTTACCTCGTGAATTAAATAATTCACCCATATGGTCAGTTTATGCTTATATAACCTTCACAATTCTATAATTAATAATTGCCCTAACAATTAAAGGCAATTAATTAATTAAAAATTATGCTATTCTCTTTTAAATATAACATGTTTAAGGACAACCATCCAATCAATTAAATTAATTCAATTTAATCATCCACACTTCACTTCACTTAAGCTTCACAGTGTGCTTTGACCATAGCCACTGAAAATAGGAATTAATATAATCATTTAATACTTTAAAAGTATTAATTCCTTCTCAAAAGGGGCTGCATTAAATAAATTAAATTTATTTAATTTTAGAATTCTATTTCCAATTAATTTATTCCCCTTTGCTTTTGTTGACTTTTCCACAAGCTTGGGTGCCAAAATTGGGTGAATAAATATTAACAAATATTTATTTAATGCATTATTATTCACCCAAGGTGGGTCGCACTTTTTTGCATAATAGAATTCTATTTTTAAGAATTTCTGACAATGGGATTTTTCACCCTGCAAGGCAGCCTTGGAAATCCCATGATCCACTTAAGTGATTTGACTTTGACAATGGGATTATTTACCCTACAAGGCAGGCAATAAAATCTCATGATTTCACTTAAGTCATTTTTCTTTTATTTCACCATGGGAATTTTTACCCGCAACGCAGTAATAAATTCTCTGCTCGCTGCGCACCTCTAACTTTCCCACAAAATTGCAGCCTTAAGTGAATTTTATATCACGGGAAAAAGTACTGCTAGGCAGGTATAAAATTCCCATCATGCCTGCGGCTTCTATTTTTCCCATCATAGCTTAAATCCTTTGTTTTCCAAAAATGCACCCATTCCCGCAGGGGCTTTTCTGTGCACGACTTCGCTTTTTTCCCAGTGATCCAGACCTCCGATGGCGACTTCCTTCGGGCATAATGTGCGTATATGTTTTCTAGCTGCTCCAGGCCAAGAATCGGGCTTACCCGGCAAATGAATTGTTCCAGAGAAATTTCAGTAAAAGCGAAACAGACACCACAAAAACACGAAAAATTGCCAAAAGTTACAAATAAAGCCCAAAACTTATTCCAAGTTAAAACCCTTTTGGCACATAGGAATAATAACATATTCGCTCATAATAGAGTTAAAACGGAGCGCAAATAGCCTCATACGGGGCTCAAAATAATTAAATACAAATTTCCTGCAGACAAATCCTGACGACAGAATATAACAACTTTGGGCATCTGGGTATTTGGCAAAAAAGGCTAATATGGCTCTTTGGGAATATCTTGACGCAATACAAGAACTTTCAGGCAATAAAAACACAAAACGACCCATTATTTTAAAAGTACGAAATTTTTTCGGATAGGGTAGTCGCAGATTTCAGGATGAAATCTAGGTGACACCATGTTTCATTGGTTTCTAATGGGTGTGTGTGGCTAAATGTTGAAAAGAAATCAGATTTGCATAAGGGTAAAGAAGATGCATTGGAAGAGGGTAATCCAATTGTCATTTTGGAGCATGAAGACAAAACAGATCAGCCCCTAATTGAGGAGGAAAAATCAGATCTGCAGGAGGTTTATGAGGAAGGGACCTCACCGGACACTCGTGTGGATTTTCAGCCTGCTGTAAATTCCAAAACAACAGCTGAGGGTAAGCCACTTGATTTATTTTATGATCATAGCATGAGTATTTTGCATCACACTAGGTTACTACATTGCTTTGGTCATCATGAGGGCTATTCTAACAATGGTGGGAAGATGAAGGAAATCAAATGGGAAGAGGGTCTTCCAAGCATTCCCTATAAGTTGGATTTTCATGGCAGCCAAAGGTATGATGATCATTCTCCATATTCAATGCTCCATACTCGAGCATTTTCAGATTTGTGTCAAGAGGGGCAACTCCCTAATTTCAGTCCAAGGTATGGGTGTACTTCAGATTTGTTGCTTCCATTTATGTCATATCAAGATATGGGTCATTATGGAAAGCATGCTAGAATGATGGATGTGACTTGCAACATAAGACATGTAGACCTCTTGATGCAAATTCAGATTTGTACGTGCTCTATGTTGAGACTTGAGCCAATTGGGTTCAATCTTGCTACTCATAGAAAAGAAGGTATGACTATGAAGGTTGCAAAAATTGATTTTTGGGATTTTGAGCTTGCTAGTATCAACTATTTCAGTTTTCCCTACAGTATGTTTGCTGTCATCAATAAGAGGACAACCATGGGAGGAGATAGTTTCCAAATTTTCAAAGCATTTTCAGCCATTAGGGACTGGTTTCTTCTCACCTCATTCATCATTGCAAGGGCAACAAGGTGTTTGACACAGAAAAATGGTAAGCATAGTAAGAATCATTTTGTTGTTGATCATAATGTTTGGACTCAACATAACATGGTTTTGTGGGAATTGCATTGCATAAAGATCTACTATTTTCGGGTATGTAAAGGAGAAGTCAAGGATGATATGTTTATACATAATGGCTTCATTAGTTTTGACCTTAACACTGCTGCCATACGCACTTCCAGCTTGCATAGTGACATATTCAAGGCATACAGGTGGATTCAGTCATGGGAAGTGTTGGTTTTCAGTTTATAGCATTGTTGGCCATCAATATAAGATCATTTCCAGCTCCTATATCCTTTTCGTATGGATATTATCATGCATCTCATACTACAAGGAATGATGAGGTAAGACGCCCATCTTTGATTCAATTTCAAGTTTGTGAGTCTTGCAAAGGGAGAAACTTCTGATTTCAAGATCAATACTGCTGATAATTTTATCATTATGAGTGCTGGGATGAGGGAAAGATCAAATGAATCCTATGGGGAACACAAGCAATATGATCATCTTCATAGAGGAGATTGTTTGCATCATTTTTATGCCATGCAATTGTTATGTTTGGGTCATCAAGGTAAGAATTGTAATTCTGATTTTTCGATCTATGTATTGTTGACCCATGGTTCCATGTTTGAGAAAAAGGTAAGGAGAATAAGAGGAAAGGGCAGCATTCTTATTTTGGTGTATGACATACATACTTATCAACCAATCCGGGTGAAGGGTCTTCTTCATGGCCAAGAAGCCACCATGCTTGCAACTCATGGTACCATACATAATTTCATTGAAGGGAAATTTGCAAGAAGGATGGGGCTGAGTACGGTTGGTTACAAAGGCTCCATGATCACCATAACCAAGGGGACAACTCTCACTTCTCTCATGGATAGGTACAAACTTTGCATTGAATTTCTTGTTTCAGCTGAGATAGAATTTGTTCTTGGGATGCAATAGATTCAATTTTGGGAACTCACCCTCAATTGCCCAGGGGAAAAGTTTGGGATTTTGGATTGAAGACAAAGAAATGAGAATCCAAGGCATGTTGAAGGAGGGATTCATGGTAGCCAAGCAAGGGGAATTTCATTATTGTTCTCTTTTTCATATATCAGCTCATTGGGAAAACAGTGATGGAAGGATAGTCACCATTACCGGGCAGCGAGATGCTTGATATGGGAAGTGGGTAAGCCATGTGAATTTTTTATATTTGATGTCATACAAGTAGATTCAATCATTGAAGTTAGTAAATGGCTGTTCTTGGGCATTGTTGGGGCATATTCCATCAATGTTGGGGTGTTTCCAACACCCATGTCATGGGTAGTTTGGAAATTTTTGGAGAGAGGTCATGATTACAGTTGTTGTACCTTCTTTTCATTTGCTGTTCACAACTTTTCCAACTACTTTCCTACTTATGAGACGCCTAAAAAAGAGCCTCCAATTATAAGGTTGAAGAAATTCCACACTACTACTAACATTGGCATATTTGTGGCTGATTTAAGGTGGTTTCCAGCCACTAACATTCTGATTTTTGAGAGAAAAATGCAAGGGTACAACTGTGTTTGGGACAACATTACTAAAGTATTGGGAATCCATCAATTGGATGGTAATTGGAAGGCCTTGGCAAGCAAAGAAGAAGAGTTGACCATTATATCCACAAAGCATGAGTGGATGAAGAAGGGAACACATTTTTTCTTTAATGAGTTTGCTTCCTGTGCAGGTACATCAAAGAAGGAGCCACATAGATTTATTTGGGATCTAGGAGCTTGCATTTTTCTTGAGGGAAAGAAAATTTGGGAAGGGAGGATTGTAATGTCCCCTTTTTCGAAATAATATAAATTGAAGGCTTCTTGCTCATCTTCCTTTCCATGGGCAAGAAGAAGTTGAACAAGGGAAGAACTTGAGCTATATTTTAGTTTTCTTTATTCACATTTAAGCTTTTATTTTGTGTTTTCCCTCTAAGGCAGGTCCATTTGGGTTGGAGAGCTCCCAAAAGTGAAATTAGAAATTAAGACAAGCTTTTAAAGAGGTCAGTCTTGGGGGGAATTCTCCTCTAAGGCTTTTGGCACCACCACTAAGCTATAAAAGGGGTTCACATAGGCTCTATTTGTGCATCTTTTTGGCATATATACTTTTATCTACTTTGGTTCTAGAGTTGTGCTCTAATCCAATTCCACTAAAGGGCAACAATCGATTAGTGTGGCAAGCAAGGGAGACGGAAACCTTGTTGATTATTGTGTAATGTCCCCATTCCTACGCAGGAGGCTTAGGAGGCTTAACTCAGTCTTAGCCTTGGTCATACCCAAGAGGCTAGAGACATTGGAGGCTATTGGGTATGGGTTTTCGTCACCATCTTCACCTTATGTTATATTTCGTCATTGACTTAGGTGATGGGTGAATATGTGGTACTTTATGTTATATTTCATCATTGGGATAACTTAAGTCATTTTTTTAACATGTGCACAATAAAGTCACTTAAGTTATATTTTTGCACATGGGAAATTCCCAAAAAGGGACACTAGGGCTTTTTTGGCCTTTTTGGAGTTAATAAAGACTTCTTTTATGGTGAGCGTTGGATTAGATCTACGGTGGAGATTATAACATCTTTTTGGAAGATGATTATATATTTCCCCTTGAGGTTGTTTGAGGGGGAATCATCTACTTCTATTTTCAGATTTTGCTTGTGCAAACCCTAGAGTTGCATGTTTTGGGAGTTCTCTTGCTTGTGGAGGTCAAATTCTACAGGATCCCTAGCTTCGGTGGTGAGAGATCCATTCCTAGTTGGTAGAGCATTCTTCGGTGAGGGTTTCAGATCCATATCCCTAGCTTGTTGTCTCGTATTTGGGGATATTTCATATTTCTAGCCTTCTACATTCAGATTTGGAACAAGTATTTTCTAGGGTTTTGTCTACTCAGTTCCAATCTGAGGACCAATTTCGAGTGCCTTCCACCCATTGGAAAATTGTGCTTGAATATGCATTGAATAAATATTGGATTTATCTATCTTTTAAGCTATCATTTGTAATTAGATTCCAAGTATTCCCAGAGTTATTAATTTTGTAAGTTTTAACTTTATTTTCATCATTAAAAATTCAATTATCAAAATTTCGGAAATTTGATTGGATATTCTTTTTATATATAGTTTTAGCCATCTTGGGTATTAATTTTGTCAAATTTGAGTAGCTAGAAGTGATAGATCTCAATTTTGCCCTAGGCATTGGGGTTTGGGTGTTTTCAGATTTTGTTCACTGTTGTCATAAAAATCAAAATTTCAGTCTGCAGCTATTTTTAGGATTTATCCCGAAAAGGGGATATTTTAGATTGGAGGACGGAAACCCTCCAATTTGGTGGTGTTGAAGACATTCTTTGAAGACTATCTTGTTGGTTTGCAACTAGGGCATCAAGAAGAAGACATATCAAGGGTTTTGGCATTGTTTGGAGCCCCTCTCCTAGGGAGTGACTTGTATAGGAGTGTGATTGGGTGTCTTCTAGGGCACGAATTAACATTCCAAGTTGATATTTGGACTTCTCATATTTTATAAGGTTGATATATTGCATATTTGTCATTTGTTAGGTTTGGAGACCTCACTTTTAGCTCATTTTGTGGACTGCACTTCTGCTGTCTTAAATTAATTGCAGCTGGGTATTATTTCATATTTTGGCACATGTTTTGGATGGTTTGGCTTGGTGTTTGTTCCATTAATTCAAAATAATTTGGAGAAGGATTTGTACACTTCTTTTTAGCTTGTTTGGAGGGTGTTTGATGCCCTAAAGTGCAATTTTCAGTTCATTGCTAGGGTTTCAGTTAATATTGGAACTGCTGTTATAAAATCAAGATTTCATTCATGTTTGGAATTGTGTGATTCCTTGTTTGTATGATTTCACCATAGAAAGGGACATTACAGAATGCAGACCAACAGAAGAAAGGAAACGTGGTGAGTTGCAGTCACAAAAGGACAAAATATAGTGAACACCAATTGCGCATTTCAGACAACTAAGAAAAATAGAAAACAATGTCAAATGGGTGAAATTGTGCTAGGGTGTACCAAAACTTGTAGATCAGACCGATTTTTCGCAATTTTTGTTATTGTTCCAATAACCAGATTGAGGTTGTAGATAAAGCCCGGCTGTGATTTTCATGATTTTGATCATTTATAAGTATTTCTTACAGTCAAGAAACATTTTCTTTTGCGTCAAAAATCGTGATTCGTAATGATTTAACTTTAGTGAAATCAAAGATCATGATTTCCTCAATATTTTGTGATTTCCAAACTTTGTGTCCATATCATGCCCGACTTCAATTTTCCTATCATTTGTAATTTTTTTGGCAAGTTATAGGTGTAGTTAGGGCCTGGAAATCATACTTTTTCAGTGAAGGAGGTTGGAAGGCTATGAAAAACATCCAAACCAGACTTGACAGTGAGTTTTTCAAATTTTGTGATATCTAGTCAGCTAAGTACTTTGTTGTGATAATTCTTTGGATTTCCACTCGCATTAATTTGCAGGTTATAAGTCAGAATTTCATTATATTAATTGTATTTCGTTTTTTATTGCATTGCTTTTTGGGCTAGGAGAAAAACATTCAGAATCTAGACTATGCAATTTGTCTTGTTGCATTGATTCCCAAGTTAGAAATCGAACAATGTGCGAAAAATGGCAAATATTCATAACCTTGTACTGTTAGAGGTGCATAAATTGACTTAGCTATAATTACAATGTTTGGAGTTTCAAAATTCTTTTGACCATAGAGTGTTCAAACTGCAATAACATCACTCCTAGTACTGAAGGAAGGCCTATTGTGAATTTTGTGGATTATGACAAATGTCATAAGGAGGCCTTGCTGCTAAATCTATCTTTGTTAGATGATTTGACACCCAAGGTCTGGAATGCCACTAAAAAGGTGTGATATGCCCCGGTCTAAAGAAACAAGTATTTGACTTCAAAGAAAAGTTAAGCCTTGAGCCTGATTTTTTTTAATTTTCAACAAAGATGCATGAGGGTGGGTCCTGTCAAAACACCTTCAAATGAAATATCTTTGAGACCAGATTGGTGTCATCAACAAAAAGGTGGATGATGACAACATGGTTGCTCTTGCTCTAAATAGTTTGAGGCCCTCCTATGAGTCCTTTGTGGAAGTTTTACATTTGATGGCTGGAAAAAAACTTTGAATTTCGATCAAATGAGTTCCTACTTACTAGAGAAGGAATGCGAAGGAACATAGGAAAGTGAGTCTACTTCTGAACAAACAAAGATTGCGTTTGTGGGTCAATCGAAGGTGAAGTGGATACAAATTCTTGATGAATCATCTTCTAGATATCAAGTGAATTGTCATTATTGTCATAGGGTTGGGCATATTGAAAAGGATTTCCAGAAGCAATAGTATGATCTTTCCCAACCCAATAAAAACTATGGTATGAGGCAAATATGCCGTAGTTGCACATGAATAGGATTTTAAGGAAGAGCATGCTCTTTATGCTCTCACAACATCATGCTCGAATGAAATTGCTACCAACACTACCAGCTTGTTGGATCACCGACTCCAACACATCCAAACATTTTTTGTGTCAAAGGAACTGGTATATAACATTTACTGCAAATACAATTTGTTTTGATTCATATGTATTAGTTGATGGGGAGTCACTTGCAGTAGAAGAGATAGGAGATATACTTATAGTCCCCAATAATGCTCAAAATATCTAAGGAACGTTAGATATGTTCCAAAGATGCATACAAATCTTTTATTTGTTTGTCAAATAATAGAAAAACCCATTATTTTTGTAAATTTCGTAGGGAAAAGTGTTGTGTCGATATGAAATAGGAACGGGTAATTTCCCTAGGCATTAGGAAAGGTGGCCATTGTAGGTTTGTTGACTGCTATAGTCAACGTAAAAGCATGCATGGAGGGAGACTCCACATACAAAAATACGCCGGAGAATGAAATTCCTCATAGGCTTGTTGACCCTACGTTAGGCAACTCACGTGTACTTGTTGTGGAGGGAATATCCATTATACATAATGTGCGGAAGGATGCAATGCCTTAGGAGGATAGAATTCCTCACTGATACAAAATGTGCAAGAGGTCTGAAACCCTCAAGAGGATGGAATTCCTCGCTCAAATGCATTGTTAATTGTGGAAGGAGACTCCATTATCCACGATGAGCTTGAGGCACATGGCAAGATGGTAGGACACACCATTCGTGGGAGTCACTGCAGCAGAAGGGATATGAGATATTCATATAGTCCCCAATAATGCTCAAAATCTCTAAGGAACATTAGATATGTTCCTAACATGCATACAAATGTTTTATTTGTTTGTCAAATAATAGAAAAATTCATTGTTTTGTAAATTTCTTAGGGAAAAAGTGTTTTGTATCGATATGAAATAGAACAGGTAATTTCCCTAGGCATTAGGAAAGGTGGCTATTCAGAGGTTTGTTGACTCTGCTATAGTCAACTTAAAAGCATGCATGGAGGGAGACTCCACCATACAAAATATGTCAAAGGATGAAATTCCTCATAGGCTTGTTGACCCTACTTGAGTCAGCTCACATGTACTTGTTGTGGAGGGAATATCCATTATACATAACGTGTAGAAGGATGTAATGCCTTAGGAGGATAGAATTCCTCACTCGATACAAAATGTGCAAGAGGCTAAAACCCTCATGAGGATGGAATTCCTCGCTCAAATGCATGGTTAATTGTGGAAGGAGACTCCATTATCCAGGATGAGCTTGAGGCACATGGCAAGATGGTAGGACACACCGTTCAAACAAAGGCACTAGCTTCAAGATCGGTAGAACATGGAGTTATCTCATCTTGATGCGACATGCTTTTCATAGCAGGAGGGAGTAGATATGCAACAAGAGGCAATAGATTAGAAGGAGATGGTTATTTCTCCAACTACATAGTTGGTTTTTTACTCCCATTGTGAATACTGTGAAGATGGTCACATTTCATTCGCTTCTCTCTTGAGATTTGGGTGAGGAGTATTAAAATATAAGGTTTATAATTAGCATTAAGTTAATATTAGTTAAATGTTAACTAATAATTGGTCAGAACCACTTCAACCATTTGTAACCATCTCTCACACAATAAAATGATGGACACACAATGATAATGTGTGCATTCCGGTTACTCTTCATTTGTTCTTTTCAGACAATCTATTCATTCTCTCTCCATATATTCTAACATTGGTATCAAAGCGAGGCAAACAAGAATAAAGAGAAGGGAAGAAATTCAAACTAGTCCTATTAGGGTACGGAAGAGAAAAAGACCAGTTTGAATTCTAGACACAAGAGCAATATCGTAGGGGTGAGTGATAATGTAGGGCATAAAAATGTCATCAAAAAGGGTGAAAATAATCTATGTTCCACCAAGTTTCTGGGACGGGGACGGCAGGGGACGGGGGGACATATTTCTAGGACAGATTTTTTTTTACGCCTTTTTTTAGGGGACGGCAGGGGACGGCTATTAAAAAATAAGGGAAAATTTAAAAAATATAGGAAATTTCAAATATTTATATGATAACATTGCTAAAGCATTCATCACACACATTATAGAACCTTAATAAATAAAATTAGAGTTGAATTGAGATTTCACATAAGATTTAACCTTAAAAATATAGGAAATTTCAAATATTCATATGAATAATGATAAGTATAACACATTGACTAACTTAATAAAGCATTCATCACACACATCATAAAACTTTAATACATAAATCGGAGCTGAATTGAGATTGCACATAAGATTCAAGTTTCAATTACAATGAAATGCCCAAGGGCAACAAAATGTCGAAACATAAAAATCAATGAGGGGCTGCCTCATCCAATGGAACCCCAACCAATCCCACCTGTGCCTCCTCCTCATCAATCTGTGAAGCATCTTCGGGATCAACATCCCAACGTGTGGCTGGAGTCTGACGATACTCAGGAGTCTGTCGATCCTGAAGTCTCAAGGCACTATGCACGGCTACTAACTTCTCTGCTCGTCGAGAGGTAAGGTGGTTCCTCTTAACTGTGTGGATGAGGCCATATGTGGACCAATTCCTCTCTGCAACAGAGGAACTAACAACCTGTGAAAGGAGGCGAGTGGCAAGAATCCTCAAGTCTGGTGCATCCTTGCCATGCCATGTCCACCATCCAATAGGGTCTACTAGCTCTATTTGTCCTTGCCTCTGGTTTGCTAAATGTTGGTCCACGGAGATTGACAAAGGATAGCCATTGGGTCCGCAATAAAGTGGACTCCTCATCAGTGTACATCTTTCGAAAGGCCTTCATGAGCCCTTCTTTCACCTTTTCATCATCAGATGGAGGCACTCTCCTAGGTCGTGCTTGCATACCATTTGGGATTTAGAGCATAGGCTGCCATATGAAGCGGGGTGTTCATTGTGTTCCACCGCCGTGTCACAATGGGCCTAATATGCTCCTCATAAAATCCCAAAGTAGGATCCCTGCTATGAATGGCTTGCTTCATCTGTCCAAGCATGTTGTCAAATGTCTCATAAATCTCTCCAAGACTAGGAGAGTTTGTATCACATATCTTATGACCCCCACTACAGGTGAGATGAAGGAGCAAACATATCTACAAACAATTTACAAAAAAATTAGAAAACATTAAGATTCAAGAATGAAAAACTAAACTAATTTACAAGTTATAAACATGGATAAAAATATTTAAAAATTAAAAACTAAACTTACATATATAAAATCAGCAATAGCTTACCTGACTGTGGTCCACCAATCATCGTCGAGGATCTTTTGTTTCACACCTTTTCCTTCAGAAGTGTTTGCCTCTGGCCATCTACCCCACTCCTGATTAACCATCATTAATTGCAAAGTCTTCTTGCACCTCAAGCATCCTCTCTAACAAAATGAAATAGCTGGCATATCTAGTGTCCACGGGCTTGAGGAATTCCTTCCTCGAAAAAGACCTGAATAGAGCAAGTGAGGTGTGATGGTTGCAAATGAACATTTGTATGTGTCTAGCCTCTGCCACCACTGCCTTCACCCAATCTATCTTGCCAATGTCTTTCAATGTGTTGTTCAACACATGAACACAACATGGAGTCCAAAAAATGTGCTTCAGTAAGCACCCTCAACCATCATGCTAGCTAACTTACATACGCGGGTTGAAATCACTACTTGTACAACATTAGAGGGCCCAATCTCCTCTAATGCATCCTTCAAAATTTGAAATTGGAAGGTTGCATCCTTCCTCTTCCCAGTACAATCAATAACTCTAAGAAAATAAGGACCAACAAGACATGTGACAATGATATTGATGAGTGGCTGATGTTTAATATCGGTCCACCTATCCATGATGATAGAGCAACCCACCCGTATCCAAGTTTGCTTCATCTCCTCCATCACCACACTCACCTTAGAATATTCTTTATCAAGGAGGCTGGTTCGTAGTTTGTGTTCTCTAGGAGGGACATATGAGGAACTAGCAGCAATTACATCTTTGAACATTTGTTTGAAGAAAGGGGAACGTGACACATGAAATGGTATAGCATTGCAAAGAAGAATTTGCAATAGAAGATGGATACTATGAACTCAAAGGCGTTCATGAATCATTAGGAGAAATGAAGATAAAGCTTAAGGAAGGTGTGCGCCGGTCAGAAGAGACCCTACAGATGAACCCCAACTTGCGTGAAAAAAGGTCAACGAAGACATTTACAAAATGTTGAAGTCTAGAATCATCAAGCCCCTGGACGAGTCATAATGGGTTAGCCCAATGGTGATCAGTATCAAGAAGGATGGTCGGATTAGGATTTGTGTGGACTATAGGGAGCTGAATTTGACTTTCAACATTGGGTAGGCACTTGTGTAGTCTCCAATGGCATCCCTTTTTCGTTGTCTCACCCTCCATGTGCAACCTAATCACCTCGGTCTTCTCCGCTAATGATATTCTTTCACAACCTCTTACCCCTTGTCTAGTTATGCCCAAAAGATGTCAATAAACCGCGTGTAGCTGCCCCTAAATTCTTTACTGCAAATATGACAAAACCACACTCTACTCACCCTTGAATTCTTTTTTTTTTCTTTGTCAATGGTTGTTACAAATTGTGAAAGGATTTTTAGCATTGAATGGCCCCTTGCAGATAGATTTTGAGGAGTTGTGAAAGGAAATCAAACGGATTATTTGAACCCCTATTGGTGCAACACTCTCACTCCCCGAAGAAACCCTATTTGGTTCTATCTCTATGTCATTCAAAATCAATCTCTTCGCCCTCACTACCCTCACTGTTGCTCATTGTTTTGTATTGGAAATGCAACAACCCTGCAACTGCAAGTGAAAACAAAAAAAAAAAAAAAAAAAACAAAAAAATCCCTAAGTTTGTGAAGCTTGAAACTATGATTAAAAAAAATGAAACAATGAAGAAATAGTTTGTGCAAATTTGTAAAATGAACAAAGGATGATAAACATACCTCTAATGGAGTAGAATATTGCTCTCTTGCCTTCTTCTCACTGCTGCTCTCTATTCTTCTCTATGCTCTTTTCTTTCTTTGTCTTCTCCTTCACAAAATGAGAAATGAGTCAAATGAGCTTCTTTTTTTGTTTTGATGTTTGTTTTAGGTTTAGGGCACTTAGAAATGCAAGTGGGGGTCCTTGTGGGCCCCCACATTGCTTTACTTTTAATTAAAAGTGTGTTTAAAAAAATGTTTTTTAAAGGCTTTATGCATGTGGGATGGCCTGGATGTCCCCAGTATGGTCGAGGACTTCTCGAAGTCCCCTAAACGTATCGGGATGTCCTTCGTCCCCTGTTGCTTTGACGCCCCTAGACATTTCCAATTTTTGCAAAGTTTGGGGACGGGATGGGGACGTTTCCTCCCCGTCCCCGAGGTTCTGAAACGTCCCCAGTATGGGGACGAGCTGAAAAACGTAGGGGATGCGTCCCCATGGAACATAGAAAATAATTTATTTTCAATCGAGGACACTTACAACAAACATAACCACAAAAAACAGTTGATGCCATTGCAAAGGTGTAAAAAAAATATTCGGTTATAATTTTGGTTGTGTTTTTTACGAATTTTAGGGCATTTCAAAGTGTTAGGGCACAAAATTAGGAATTTTCCATTTTTGAAGAATTGTTTGAGGTTATCCGTGTAGTTAGGGCATGAAAATAAGACACTTTTAGGGCAAAACGTGATATGTAAAATGTAACAAAGAAAAGCATGATTTAGGACGCTTTTTTTTGCAGAAAACAAATCCAAAATCATAAGGAAGAGAAAAAACATGAAATTCAAAGGTAGCTAGTGCAAAACAAAGAATATACAATCATGCATTCCCAAATTTGTAATTTTTCAAGGGTTATTCACTGCTAGGGCAAACAATTTGTCAATTTTCAATCACAACCAGTCATCTAGGGCACAAACTTGCCTAGTATAGTTTCCTTTCTTTGTTTTTAAAAAAAACCAGTTTTTAAAATCTTTCTACATTAATTTGTGGGTCATTCTATATTTTGGGAAAGGGTTATTTTTTGAGGTATTTTGTCTGAGAATGGAAATTCCATTAGACAAATATTTTGGCCTCAACTTTCATACTTGGAAAGTAAAAATCAGATGAAAGACAAATCAAATGAAGTTAATGTAGCCATTGTTGAAAATCCATCGGATACTAAAAACGATGAACTCATTGATAGAGAATATGTATTTTAAAAAATCTCTACACTTTGAAGACAATAAGGAATCCAGTGTAGGTAGATCTCGGGAATTTACCCTTATGAGGGTCATGAGACAACTTGATGGAGCATTGTGGGAGTAGCTCAATATGGATGGTTGTCCAAAAATTACACCTTTACGAAGGTCAACGAGGTAGCTTGATGGAGTTCTTCCTAGTCAAAGCACAATTTTCAAAGGGAAAAACTTATGAAGAATGCTTAGTCTTGTTTGATTCTATTACTTTAATGTTCTATTAGTATGTTCTATAGTGTAAGCCTTAAGAGGGGGTATTAGAATATAAGGCGTATAATTAGCGTTAAGTTAATATTAGATAAATGTTAACTAATAAACGGTTGTAACCACTTCAACCATTCTATAACCATCTCTCACACAATAAAATGGACACATACGGGTAATGTGTGCATTCCAGTTACTCTTCATTCATTCTCTATACATTCCATTATTTCTTTATTTTTCTCTCTCCACATATTCTAACAAACATAAGAAGAATCCACATGAAGATTTTCAAGTACTTGAATGTGATCATTTCACTTGTAAATTGATCGAGTCCATGTACAAACATAAGAAGAATCCACAAGTCTAGTACATTCTATTTGAATAGCATCTCCAAGATTTTGCTTTCATATCTATGGAGGCGAGGATGAGGTTATCGGCTAGTGATGATTCATTATTGGTCAATGAATCAATCAACAAAGAATTAGACAACTGATACATCTTATGTCCATATGACCGGTATTTGGTTTGTTGTTGGTTACCCTTTACGATTTTTGTGTACACGAAGCTTCTAAATTGTACAACAGCAAATGTTAGACGCATTGTGGATTTTAGATTAATATCTAAAGGGCAGTCTATAAATGTAATGACTAAACATTTTGATCTGACTTTGTAAAATTTTGGGACAAACATGGAGTAGTCTCTAGTTTAATCATTAAGGGAGAGTATTAAAGTTATTAACTAATGGTCAATTACTAATCACCACCAGCTTATGTAACAACTTTCACCATGATAAATATGAATGAACCATGAACCCCAAAGTGTGTCGTGTGCCTTTCAATTTCTCTTCAGTCTCTCTCTCTCTCTCTCTCTCTCTCTCTCTCTCTCTCTCTCTCTCTCTCTCTCTCTCGCACACATGCACGCACACACACATTTAGATGAGCAATAGTAGTCTTCTCTAACCTTATGCACACTAAAATATACCTACATTGATTTCAACCACTTGTCTAACAATTTAGCATCTACTTGTCCTTAAAAAATTGTAATTTGAACTTTGGTTTCAACTTTGAAAGGAGTATGTTAGGATGATTTTACCTTAGCTCTATCTTGACCTTTCGAGGCTTTTCATGCTCAACCATGGGTTCTTCTCTTCATGGGGCTCTTTTTCTCCTATATCAAACTTCTCGGCAAGAGCATAAACACCCACGCTATGGATTCTTGGTTCCTAATTGTGAGCTCTTGTTGTTTGGTGATGGTATATTAGGAATTTGTCATGCTTTCATGCATGATTCTAATGCTGCAACTCTCTAGGCACAAACTTCTGCACCTTCTTTTGTCATTTCTTTCACCTTATGATTCCAACTTCTAGTGGAGATCTTAGGATTACAAGGTAGCAATTCTTATTCTTTTAATCTTGTCATTGTCATATAAATCAGTCAATACTTTTCCACAATACCCAAAGACTAGACTGTTCGCACGGGTACGGGTACGGTACACTAAAACGAATTTTTTTTAAAAACCTCGGGCATGGTATGCTGTGGGTACATTCCTACAGTGTATTTTTAAAAAGTAAAATATATATATATATATAAAGAAAACAACAAGTTTATAGTCTCAACAACCTATAAAATATTAGAAGCCAACAACAAGCTTATTATGAATCGGAAGCCATCTAAAGCAAGATTTCTTTAACTGAATACAAGAAGACCACAAAACATTAAATCTATGAGTCCATTTACTAATGGGCTCACAAACATTCCACTTATTGTTAACGCCAGGGAAAGATTTGGGGAGAAGGCAATCTTTTCATAGAGTTGTTTGGAGATAGCCTCTTGGAGAAGGGGCCCTTGAGCCACCTCATAGTATCCCAAAAGTCATTCTCATCCTCCATAATTAGTCCAGTAGAGAGCTGTGAAAGCATTTCTGAGCACTGTATACATTCTGAGCTGAGATTGAGGAAGCTTATAAAAGCTTTAAGGTCTGTCCATTCCATCCACTTCCCAAATCTGTACAAGTCATGAGATATTTTAATTCCTTTCTCAAACCAAAGGAGGGCAAAGCAGCCTCTTATCATGGCACGGATCTTGTCATTATATTTCAGATTCGACAAAATCGACTTGTAGGCTTGGCACCTAGTGTCAAAGGAAGAAAAGATAGGCTGCCCAACCACCAAGTGCTTCACTTGTTCCCATGCCTTCCAAATTGACTGAAGAATAAAGGACCCATGAGGAGCAACAAGCAAGCACCCAAATATTAAGTCACCAAATGAAGTCATGGTGTCCCCAGATTTCATCCTGAAATCTGCGACTACCCTATCCAAAAAAATTTCGTACTTTTAAAATAATGGGTCGTTTTGTGTTTTTATTGCCTGAAAGTTCTTGTATTGCGTCAAGATATTCCCAAAGAGCCATATTAGCCTTTTTCACCAAATACCCAGATGCCCAAAATTGTTATATTCTGTCGTCGGGATTTGTCTACGGGAAATTTGTATTTAATTATTTTGAGCCCCGTTTGAGGCAATTTGCGCTCCATTTTAACCCTGTTGTGATCGAACATACCATTATTCCTATATACTAGAAGGGTTTTAACTTGGAATAAGTTTTGGGCTTTATTTGTAACTTTTAGCAATTTTTCGTGTTTTTGTGTTTTCCGTTTCGTTTTCTGTGAAATTTCTCTAGATCAATTCCTTTGCCGGGTTAGCCCGATTCTTGGCCTGGAGTATTCGGAGATCACATACGCACATTGTGCCAGAAGGAAGTCGCCATCGGAGGTCCGGTTCACTGGGAAAAGGCGAAGTCGTGCACTAAAAAGCCCCTGCGGGGTTGGGCGCATTTTTGGAAAACAAAGGATTTAAGTGGATCATGGGAAAAATAGAAGCAGCAGGCAGGTGGGATTTTATTGTCTCCCTTGCAGGGTACTTTTTCCCATGATGGAAAAGTCACTTAAGCTGCAGTGGGAAAATTAGAGACAAGCAGCAAGTGGGAATTTATTGCCTGCCTTCAGGGATAAAAATTTCCATGGTGAAATAAAAAAAAGTGACTTAAGTAAAATCATGGGATTTTATTGTCTCCTTTTATAGGGTAAATAATCCCATTGTCAAAGTCAAGTCACTTAAGTGGATCATGGATTTCGGGGCTGCCTTGCAGGGTAAATCATCCCATTGTCATGTGACTTTTAAAAATAGAAATTCCTTATTCCAAAAAGTGCGACCCACCTTGAGTGAATAATAATGCATTAAATAAATAAATATTTCTTAATATTTATTCACCCAATTTTGGCGCCTAGGCTTGTGGAAAAGTCAACAAAAGGAAGTGGACAAGGAATTTAAAAATAGAATTCTAAAATTAAATAAATTTAATTTATTTAATGCAGCCCCATTTGGGAGAGAAATAATACTTTTTAAAGTATTAAATGATTAAATTAAATTCTATTTTCAGTGGCTATGGTCAAAGCACACTGTGAAGCTTAAGTGAAGTGAAGAGTGGATGATTAAATTAATTAAATTTAATTTAATGGATGGCTATCCTTAATCTTGCAATTTTAGCACACCAGTTAAAGAGAAGAGCATGATTTTTAATTAATTAATTGCCAGGAATAGGAAGGGCAATTATTAATTATAGAATTATGAGGGTTATATAAGCATGGGCTGCCATAAGGATGAATTAATTAATTCACAGGTGAAGAAGTGCAGCCCAGAGGAAAAGTGCGCCCCATTTGGAGAAGGATTTTGCTCAGAGGAAGGTGGATTTGATGCTAAAAGCTTCTAGTTTTGGCGCATGCTTTGAAGAAGGCTGATTTGTGTCTGCATAATTGTTTGTAGAAGTGATACAGGTGCTCAGGTGATGTTGGTAAAATTCATGCTTGCTTTGCATGCAAATAAAACGTCAAATTTTGGGGCAGCAGGCTTGAATTATGCAGATTTTTGTGATTAAAATTCATTGTGCATGCTCCAGTTGCCATCTTTGTCTGAATTAATTGCAGGAGTTAGATACAGGTGCTTTTATAAAGAAAAGGAACTTATATCAATGTCCAATACATTGAATATTTCCTCCGAATCTGAAGGATTATCCAGATCTGCACCAGTTTTGAAGAATTCCAGTCAAATAAGAAGAAAAAGAATTGTTCAGACAAAGACAAAGCTATGGCGAAGAAAGATGAAAAAGAAAGCACAACGGAGTCATGCATCACTTCTAAATTTGCAGATATTGGAGACACGGATCTAGGCTCGGAACCTCTTGCTGAATTGATAGACAGATCCAGAGCAGGAAAGACTTCACTCATGCGTGCAGATTAAAAGCAGTGGAATTATTCGAGCTGCAGCTTTTCCATCCACAACCCAGTTGCCAGAGTTTGTTATGCAGGTGCAGATCCATATCCAGATGCAGATGCAAATCCATATGCAGATCCAAATCTAGATCTCATAGTTGCAAAAGCTTCCGCACAAAGGCTTCATCCTCTTGTTTCGAATGCAACCCATGAAGAAGTCAGTGCGTGGAAAATTCCTTCCAAGATCTTGTGCAAATGCTCTCATCTTCCAGTTGAAGCCTTCATTGAATTTTCATTCATCCAGGAGTGCTTTCCAGAATTTTTAATTGCTCATATGCAATTAAAAATAAGGATGATGAGTTATCTACGGCAAACATTGCATTGATGCATGTACTGGAGAAGAACTGCAAAAGCTTCAAGGATAAAAGAGAAGACAAGGCGAAGGCAAAATCCAGCTATTTCCAGATCCAACTTCTTGTTTCCAGATCCAAACTTGTTGTTTCCAGATCCAGTCATTTCCAATTCCAGCTTGCTTCCAGATCCAGCTGCTCCCAGATCCAGTTTGGTGAGAATCAAAGGCAAAAGAATCAGCTACATGCAAACATGAAAAAGGACAAGACTGCAGCTTTCCTCTTCCTTCTTTCCTCCAACAAAGTAATTGAGCGATCAATTAAATTATAAAACTTAAGTGATTGGCTTAAAAGTCATTACTTGAAGAAGTCAACTACTTGGAGATAGGTGGCGGACGTGCAAAATAGAAGGTTCTATTTTCAGTTGCAAATCATACATGTCATGCAAAGAGGAATTCCAAGATGGAGATTGCCAATTGTTTCTTTCCTCCGACTTCCACATGTGTCAATTCAACTAAAGCTTCCAACTTGTAATTTCCCTCTACATTCTATAAGTAGAGGAAGAACCTTCGGGTTAATGATCAGAATTTGTAAGCAACAATCTTGTGTTCCAGACTTTGTGCTGAAACCCTTGAGAGCCACTTGGAGCAAAGGAATATATAGGAGCAGATTTCTGGAGAACTTTGTGTCACAGTGTATTGTGTTTCTAGCTTTTTATCTTAGATCTTTAAATAAACTGTGTTATTCTTGATCTAGAGCTGTCTTTGCTTATAATTCTGTGTTGATATTTATTGGTTTCTTCTCGTGCATACAATCAACTCTGTTATCTATTGATTGGGATGCACATCTTCCCCATTTATTCTCTGTGTTTATATAATTCCCTTCTTCTATAAATATTTCCTTTCTTAAACAACTGCTTACTTCTTTATTTGTAGAACTGTTCAGTTATGGTTCATGAACTAAGTAGTTAAAGTAAAACCCCATATAGATATTAGCATACTTTAATTGACAAATCTGACACGGGAGCCTCACTGGTAAATGAGGGAGATTTATCTCATGATTGCCTAGGTTTTGTGCTATGCAGAAAATCTAGTCAACAATTTTTGGTGACTCCGCTGGGGAACAACTATCTTTGCAGATCAAAGCTTATCTCTTGAAGATTGGAGTGTTTTCCATACAAATCTCAACCTGGCTGAACGTCCATTCACCCGATCCGTGAAGGCGCAAGGAAGGACTGATCATTTCTTGATGCAGAGCAATTCAGTTTTACTCATCCTCCTCAAGTTAGAAGCCACAAATCTAGTCTCTCACCAAGAAGGAGAGTGCACGCTCATCCAGATCCGGATCATCTTCAGCATAATCCGGCGGCTAGAATTATTCATTAAGTCTACACAAGGAGAAGACGTGCCCCAGTCAACATGCATAATCAGTTAGTACATGTCCCATGAGGAGCAGCTTTTGGGCCACTGAATCTGACTCCTCCTATGCATGATCTACCTAAAGGGACGAGAAAGAATTTTCCGAAATTCTTTGGAGATGGCAAGCAGAATCCAGATGACCACTTGGCTGCGTTTTCATATCATATCCCTGTGGAGTGCTTGCGAGTTGAACATGAAGATGTATCGTCGGACTTTTCATAGAGAATTTGCATGACTTTGGTTGGAGAATAGTTCTACTGGCTAGCTCCTGGCACCATAACCAACTGGGCTACTATGCGGGATGCGTTCCTGAAAAGATTCAAACCAGATGAAGATTCCAGTACATTGATTACTCAGCTCACTCAGTTGAAGGAGCCACATGAGCACATGCGGGATTTTATTGCAAAATTCTAAAGATTACTGTACAAAATTCCGGCATCTGCTTCTTTGAATGATGAGAATCAAAAAGTATTCTTCATCAATGCTTTGCTTCCTGAAGTAAGCTATCAATTGTGAAGAGCACGGCTCGCTAATTTGTTAGCAGCTCAAAACATGGCGATTGAAATTGAAAACGACCTCATCATAGCTGGAAAAATAAAGAGAAGCACTTCTAGAGCTGAAAGTTCATCCTCTGCTACTACATCCGATTCACTATTGCAAAAGTTAGCAAATGAGATGATGCAGATGAAAAAACAAATGCCTCAAATGGCTCAAGGCAACAACAACTTGCCCTGCCGTAATTTCAACAACAACCGGAACTGCATTGCTGGTTCCCAAAGATTATCAATTGAAGCTGCTCCCAGAAACAACGTGGAGATGAATGAAGAAGACTAGGAAGTTCGACGATTACCGATCAGCTTGAGGATGATGATTTTATAGGACCTACTCTTGGCGACTCCAACATTAATTACGAACTACAAATTTGAACATGACGATGAGAAACTTCATGAAGATGATCACGGTCATACATATACGAATGACTTACAAGATCACAAACTCGCAAGTCAAGCATTAGCAGACGAGCAAAGAAGAGGCAACACTTTGCCTTCTTCCTTAGCTCCTAGAGATAATAATGTGAGTTCTTCATTTCAACCACAAAAAGCAGCTCAGGTATCTCGAATCTATACCTTCCTTCAACATTATTGATCATACCAAGAAAACTAAAGTTCAAATGTTAGAAGCCGAATACCTGAGAGTTTTTCTGAGCAGTTAAATAGGCTAGTCAAATATGTACAATCACCAGGACAATCCAATACATCAAAAGGCCTTTTGCCTAAGCCCAAAGATACTCCTTCACAAAACAACACTGCAGTTGTTAAACCTTCGTTATCTTTTGAAAGAGTAGAACCTTTCTATGTCTCCTTATTGCTTAATGGTTTCAAGTTAAGCAACTACATTTTAGATTCAGGTGCTTCTGACAATGTCATGCCAGCTAAAGTTGCAGATGCTCTTGGGCTTACCTTGACAAAGACCATAAAAAGGTGTTATTCCATGGAGAGACAAGTCCCTTTATTTGGACAAATCAAAGATGCACAAGTTCTGGCGGATTTTCCTGACAAAAGATTAAAGATGACAATTCTAGTTGCAGATATTCCTGTATCCTACGGGATGTTCTTTGAGCAAAAACTTCGCAAATAGGCGGGAGAAGTAAAAATGGATTGGTCTTGTGCGCATATTCCTATCAAAGGGCTTAACCATAAGTTGGAGCCGGAAAAGAAGTCCAGGTACACGGTTACAAAATCTGAGGATCCTAGATCTCAGATTCTTTTTCAGGAATCTAACCATGGGGTCTACTTCTTGGAAATGAGTAAAGGCGTTCCAGAGCAAGAACTTTGACCAAAGCCAGAGCCAGCAAAAGAAGAATTGGAAATGGATAAAGGCATTCCAGAGCAAGAACTTCAACCAGAACCAGAGCCAACAAAAGAAGAAGAAAAAGTTTGGACTCTGGAGTTTAAAGGCACATGTTGTTCTTTTGGATCAGGAGCTGGCGCTCTACTAATATCTCCAGATCATGAGGTATTTCCATACTCCCACAAGCTAATGTTTGAGAACACCAATCATACGGTGGAGTATGAAGCATTGCTTCTAGGAATGGAGCAAGCTAAAAAGAAAGGAGTAAAACTCCTCAAAGCCCAAGGAGATGTTGAACTTCTAGTAAAGCAGGTTCGAGGGCAAAGTCAAGTCAAAAGAGATAAGTGAAGCATTACGAGAGATAAAGTGCTTTCGCCACACTAGATTTTGCAGAGACTTCTCTATCGATTTTATTCCAAGCAATCAAAACTCCAAGGCAGATTTTTGGCGAGTCACATTTGCACTATGCACTATTGAATCCGGATAGACCACCGTCCATATTCAGACAAGGAAACTATAAAGTAGAGATGGTCTACCGCCCCAAAGTCCTTGATAATGTTGAATAGTGGAAGACTTTCAACGATGAAAACAAACATCTCGCATGTTGAAGGGAGTAAATCACCACCACAACAAACGGTCCGGGAAAAGTTGATCCAGGGTTATGATGACAGTAGTGGAGTAGACCAACCAAAAGGTAACAAAATCCCCACGGGTTTAGTTTCCTTAGTAGAGACTTTCAACAAGCATGATCAGATCACGAAGAAGAAGAAAAATACGGTGATAGTTCTTCCTCATAAATGCAGCAAATAAATCGGGAACGGAGCAAGTTGATGTGCTTTTGTTCTGGTTTTAATGGGATGTAATGTTGAACTTCTATAGGCTGATATGTTTTGAGATCCTGGTAAGACTAGGCAAAAACATCCATGTATTTCTCAAGAAGCTCTATAAAAGCTTCTCTTTCTGCGTTTGAACAACACTTTCCCAGATTTACTAATTTGGGGTCATTGTTGGCTCCCAAATTTAGTAACTGTGTATCGGAGGAAGAACCTTCCCCACTCTCTTCATTCTTTTTAAGCATCGATCATGCTCGTCGAACATTTCCTCAAGAGATACCAAGCCTTTGGGAATTTTATTTCCCTTTTTTGGATAATCTCCTCGACTTCGACAATCTCGCATCCATTTCTCCCACAATAGTTTGTCTCGGAGGTGAGTTGCTTCCCTCATAGTAGATCTCTTCGAAGTTGTCCTTCTGTTGGAGAAATGCAGCAATCTGCTTGTCATCATTAAAAACTTGCCATTGTTGGACGTTGTCAGAACTTTTGGGCGTAAAACCATCTCAACTTTATAATCCCCCTGTTTGAAAATTGTGGGAGGCTAATCGGATTTAACAAAGCTGCAGTCACTGCAAGTGAATCAGCTCTTGAAATTTGTTCTCTCGGAATGTAAGAAACCGAGAAAGTTGAAAAATCCAGGATAGCGAGAATAGACTCGATCCCTTTAATGCCGAAGTTTGTCCTTTTTACTTGATAGAGACCTCTTATCTCGCTTAACAATCGATTCAACATCTCTCTTTGCATGTAAGAGCTTGATTCCCATTGTTCTTGCATGCTCCATACCTAACAACGGTGCTTCGTATTCATCGTGTTGTTAGTATTTTCAAACATTAATTTGAAGGAATGTGCATGCACCTTTCCCTCGGGAGAGATAAGAACAACGCGCGCTAGGATCCAAATGAACAGAGCTATCATCAAATTCTGGAGACCAAACCTTGTTGTCAAGTTGATGTGGTTCTTGGATCACAAAGTTGAATTTTCTCTTTATCCATTTCTAGATAATAGACTCCACGATCAGATTCACGAAACAAGATCGAGATCTAGGATCCTCGGACTTTGATATCTTGTGTACTTGGATTTCTTCTCAAGTTCTAACTTCTGATTAACTCCTTTGATTGGTATGTGCGCACAAGACCAATCCATCTTAACTTCTCCGCCCATCTCTTTACAGAAATTTTTACTCAAAGACATGCCGTAAGACTTTCGGGATATTTCTGAGGATGGTCATTTTCAATCTTTATCTGGGAAAAAGTCAATACTTTGCCCGCACATCTTTGATTTGCCCAACAAGAGGAACTTGCCTTTCCATTGAATAGCATCTTCCGATGGTTTTGTAAATGTGAGACCCAAGGCATCGGCTTTGGCGGGCATGACGTTGTCTAAAGCTCCGAGTCCAAAATGCAATTGCTCAATTTGTACCGTTGATAAGCAATGATACATAAAATGGCTTGATCCTTTCCGATGTAGTAGGAGAAGTAGAAGGAGAAGAACTTGCAGCCGCATTATTTGAGGAGTAGTCTTTGGACTTGACAAGATACCTCGTGAAGTATTATTTGGAGGGTTGGGACCATTACTTTGCACATACTTAACCAATCTATTTAGCTAATTAGGAAATGCCCTCAAATACTCAAAGCTTCTAACATTAGGACCTTGGTCTTCTTGATATGATTGATGATGTCAAAAGCTTGACTTGCTTCATTTGGATGTGTGTTAGGCGCTTTCGCGATTTGAAAGAATTTGAATATTTATCTTTGGCGCTAATGAAGAAGGAAAAGGGCTGCCTCTTTTCAAGATAGTAACATTCGGCCCAGCATCTTCTCTTTCTCTTCTTTGGCCGCTTGTGGATGCTTCACATTTTGGCGTGTTTGGGACCTTGTGAACACCGCAAATGTGTGACCATCAGAATCTTCAAAAGATTCATAATAGCCATCGTCATATTCGTAGTCCAGGTAACCAATATTGGAGTCGCCAGCGGGATCTACAAAGTCTTCATCATCAAATGATTCGTCAATGCCTAGATCTTCTTCATTAGTTTCCAAGTTATTCCTTGGAGCAGCTTCAATTGCCAACCGCTGTGGTGCAGCAGCAAGTCTATTTCGATTTTGATTTTGACCGTTAAAGGTCCGGGTAGGAGCTATCCTTGAAGGGGTCGCATTTCCCGCTTGAGATATCTGCTTCTTGATTTGCAGCATATCATTAGCCAATCTTTGTAACAAAGGATCTGAAGTACTTGAAGAAGCTCCATCACCTTTGTGAGATGGTTGTTTGAGTTTTCCAGCCATGATCAAGTCATCTTCAACTTCCACGAAAGCATTTTGTGCTTCAAGTAGATTCACAGGTCTTGCCCTTCTCAACTGATATCCAACTTCAGCGCTGCAATGAGCGTTTATAAAAACGTCTTTGGATTTTCATCGCTCAATGCGGCAGAAGTGGGAATTTTATATAAAATCCTTTGGAACCTTGCAATAAAGTCCCGCATGTTCTCACTTGGTTCTTTCTTCAACTACGCGGTTGAGTGATCAACGTCTTTAGCGTCCTTTCGCAAGCTTGAATCTTTTCAGAAATTGCTCTCGCATCGTCGCCCAGTTGGTTATGGTGCCAGGAGCTAGCCGATAGAACCATTTGCCAGCCAAGTCGTGTAGAGTCTCAATGAAGAGTCTGACCGAGACATCTTCATGCTCCACTACAAGCACACCACAAGATATGAAGAAGGCTGCCAAATGATCATCCAGGTTTTGCTTTCCATCTCCAAAGAATTTTAGAAAATTCTTTCTGGATCCTTTGGTAGATCGTGCATAAGAGCCAAGTTCGGTGACCCAAAACTGCTCCCATGGGACAAGTACTATCTGGTTCTGATTCGCCATGATGAATGGGGCACGTCTTCTCCTTGTGTAGACTTGGTGAATAATTCTAGCCGTTGGATTATGTTGAAGATGATCCAGATCTGGATGAGCATGCACTCTCCTTCCTGGTGAGAGACTAGATCTGCGGCTTCTAACTTGAGGAGGATGATTGAAATTAAATTACTCCTATAGTCTGAAGAAATGATCAGTCCTTCCTTGCGCCTTCACAGATCGGGTGAATGGATGTTCAGCCAAGTTGAGATTTGTATGGAAAACACTTTGATCTTCGAGGAGATAAGTTTTTATCTCGCAAAGATAGAACCTTTCCCAGTGGAGTCGCCAAAAACTATTGACTAGATTTTCGCATAGGTGAAAACCTAGGCGATCATGAGATAAATCTCCTCATTTACAGTGAGGCTTCCGTGTCGATTTGTCAATAAAAATATGCTAGTATCTATATGGGGTTTTACTTTAACTATTGACTCATGAACCATAGTCAGATAGCTCTGAGCAAGTAAGCATTTGTTTAAGAAAGGAAATATTTATAGAAAAAGAAAATAATAAAACACAAGGAAGAAAAAGGGAAGATGTGCAACCCAATCAATAGATAACAGAGTTGATTGCATGCACATAGAAGAAACCAATAGATATCAACATATAGAATTATAAGCAAAGGCAACTCCGGATCTAGATCTAGAATAACACAGTTTATTAGAAGATCTAAGATAGAAAGCTAGAAACAAAATGCACCGTGACAGAAAGTTCTCCAGAAACCTGCTCTTTTATATTCCTTTGCTTCAAGTGGCTATCAGGGGTTTCAGCACAAAGTCTGGAACACAAGAATGTTGCTTACAAATTCGATCCTTAACCTAAAAGTTCTTCTACTTATAAAATATAGAAGGGAAAGTACAAATGGAAAACTCAACTGAACTGAAACATAAACAAGAAGTAAAGATGACATCTGGCAATCATCCTCCTCTAACTTCTCCTCAAGTGACACATCTATCACTTAATTAATAGAATCGTTCCACATAACTTAAAGCAATGGTTTCAAAACCAATAACTTTAAAGTTTTACAATTTCATATGGGAACGTGGAAAATAGAAGAAAGAATAGAAGAAGAAAGTCCTGCAAGTTGTAACATTTATATCTTCTTTTTGTTCGAGCATCAATATACGTGTCGAACATATAATTCAACATCTTCCCATCTGTCTTAACCAAAACTTCATTTTTCGTCCCGAATCTGCAGAAGCAAGCCTTTGTTCAATACCCGATACATGCTTCCACATCCTCCAAGCTCGGCCCGAACTTCACAATATCCGACTACAAAGTGCCACCAATCTCACTGATACAATTCATCGTGAAAGACTTAGTAGCTCCATCAATTCTCCTCGCACCATCAAAAGAGACTCTTCAGGAAATTAGGCACTCTGCTAGAATGATCCGTGTGTATGAAGTAACATTTCCGACCACTTCCTCATGAGTGAAAGCAATGATATTGTCTGCAAAGACAATGCCATACTCTCAAGTGCTCGCATCCTCAAGAAGATAGTGCAGATCTCAAGCGGAAAGATACTGCAAACTCCACTGCTTCCCCTTCTCAACCGGGTCCGTCAGCATAACTACATTCGCAACCAAAACTTCTCCCTGACTTATTGATTTCGCCAAAGTACTCAGTTACTCTTAAAGCGTGTTCATATCTACTATGCTTGTCACCAGATTGTTTCACCTGATCTCACTGCATCTTTCATAACCTCTAAAGCGGGTGGCACCTCTCCAAGTCAGTATAGAAGCTTGACGAATAATCAAACTTTTCCATTCGTCGATAGCTTTCACCTGGTTGCTCGCATCTTCCATCTTCTGCATCAGATGATCACTCACCTGCTTCTGCGTTGAAATGGGTTGAGTGGAAGATTTAGCAACCTTGGCAATTATCTCGCACAACTAAGATACTTGCTTCTGAAGTTCAACTTTCTCCGCCTTTTCTCTGTCAAGCCTAAGGAATAGAGCATCTATCAATGTCTGCGTGTCCTGCTTCAATCCTTCTATGGTGGCTTAACCGATAGGTACTCTGGTTACTGTTATGTCTTCTACCGTGAGCTCATCCTCTTTCTTCCCTTCCGCCGGAACTGACATCTCAGCAAACTTTTGCCCCGACTTCTCGATGATCAACCTTGAAGTTACCTTAGCAACTTTAGGTTTTCTATCTTTTCCGCCTAGACTCAGGAGCAGCTGCAAGTCGTGTTCCTCCAAATTCATTTCCACTCTAGCTTCTGGAACCAACTGTGAAGTCAACCATTTTGAGAAATTACTTCTCGAAGAATGAGAAATTGCTTGAGTGTAATACTATATCCCACTCGATTTCTCTCCATCGAAACCGCTACTGATGTTGTGGCTGCCATCCTCTAAATCATCTACGAGACAAAGCTCTTTCAAACTCTGCCATCTGCAGCTTCAACGTTTCTTCAGGAACAGGTGTTGAACGGAGTGGTTGAGGAGAGAAGATGAATGTTGCCGGATTCAACCGAGGATGGCGGTGTCCGCCGAGGTGCAATGCAAAGTGGGTGAAGTATCGATGTCGAGAAGCCGAAACTAACGTCATAGCCGTGGAAGTGATCTTCTCCTTTGATTGAGACCTTTTGTGCACTTTCATCTTCTCGGGCCTTCTGTTGCTTTCTCCTCCGTGCTTCCTCTTGAGGGAATCTCCTGCACCGAAGTTGCCCGTGACTTGATTCATCAATGCTTCATCAAGGCAATATCCCTTCGTCAGCAACCAGTTTGAAGTATTCACTAGAACAGCGATAGACCTTTCCTCAATCGTATGGCAGCCCCCTACGTTCTCTTGAAGTACAACTCTATCTCCTCCCATTTGATGGTATGTGTCAAGTAACACAGGCCCATCATCTTTAAGATCCGCAAGTATCCGTGCTAATCCAAAGTCCAACACTTATTGTGTTGATAGCCTACTGAAATCTTTCTTTCTAACGCCGTACTCACTTTTGCACTTCATACAAAAATCTTCTAATGAAGGCACATGTGCGTACTCTGGGAGATCGTCTTCCTGGCTACTCCAAATGGATTGAAGTTCAGTCGTGCTAGGAAGAACTCTTGCTCGTACTCAGAGAACATTTCCGCTTCCAATCCTCGAGCTCTATGAATGCTCCGCAACTATAACGACCCACAGTGATTGGGAAGAAGCATGTAGACTTGTGCCGTTTCGACTAAAGGTCGTGCATATCCACAAGTTGTTTGCTCAGCTCCATGGTGATCAATCTATCATTTGGATATCTAGGCAGTTTAGCCGGTTCTCCAAAAAAGCCGGTGACCCTGAGGTATGTGAAATCGCAAACCGAATGAAGAGATCATCAATTTTGAACACAACTTCCCACACTTCCTTGCTCACCCTGTTGGCCTTTAGGTCCCTATCCAGCTTGTAAATGAATTCGTAGAAGAATCCATCATTGACCACTTTGAAATCTTTCTTGCACGCAGTACAAGTAAGTTGTGGGTAGCACTCGAAAATGGGGTCCTTGGAAAGAACACCACATCTATCCAGCTTGGAGAAGATGCCTTGTGAGGTCTGCTGCGTATACCAAATAGGAAGTCATTTTGAAGCTGAAAGTACGCTTCACGTTCCGGAGTTGCTCACCAATGTTGTCGCTAATGATTTCCGACCAATTGATTATTGAATCCGCTTTGTTGATTTCAATGGTCCTGATGAAAGCATACATCCATGTGCGGAAGGTGTGAGCATTTGCTTCGCCATTTATCCTGCATAACAATTTGGCAATATCATCTACCTCTTGTACCAGATTGGACCGCGGAAGAGTTTTTGGGAACTTGGAAGGAGATCGGGTTTCTTCATGTATCTCGTTGTTCATTATGTTCATGCGATCAACTCTATGTTTCTCCCACTGCTCCGCATCCTCGTATGCTAATAGAAGTCACCACCTTTCGTGCGGAATCTTCAAACAATAATCAATGAACTGCGCCCAACCGGATTATTGTTTTCCCGTAGCATCTCAGACTGATCTGGATGATGGATGGTAAGACCTAGCACACTCCATAATGAATTCTGGCAACTGGGCTGTGTATGGAAACGCTGCAGCTCGAATAATTCCACTGCTTTTAACTGCACGCATGAGGGAAGTCTTTCCTACTGGATCTATCAATCAATTCGGAAAGAGGTTCGGACCTAGATTTGTCTCCAATGTTTGCAAATTTAGAAGTGATGCATGACTCCGTTGTGCTCTCTTTTTCATCCCTCTTTGCCATGGTTGTGTCTATCTTTGTCTGAACAATTCTTTTTCTCCTTATTCGTCCGGAATTCTTCAAAACTAGTGCAGATCGAATAATTCTTCAGATTCGGAGGATATGTTCAATGTATTGGACATTGATTTAAACTCCCTTTCTCTTATAAAAGCACCTATAATGAATTCCTGCAATTAATTCAGACAAAGATGGCAACCGGAACATGAACAATAGATTTTAATCATAAAATTCTGCATAATTCAAGTCTCGCTTCCCCAAATTTAATGTTTTATTTGCATGCAAAGCAAGCATGAATTTTACCAACTTCACTTGACCACATGTATCACTTATGCAAACAATTATCCGGACATAAATCAACCTCCTTCAACTGTGTGTGCCAAAATTGGAAGCTTCCAAAGAATAATTACACCTTCGAGAAAAAATCCTCTTCAAATGGGGCGCACTTTTGTCCAGGGCTGCACTTCTCTACTTTGAAATTAATTAATTCATCCTTTGGCAGCCCCTACTTATATAATCCTCATAATTCTATAATTAATTAATGTCTTTCTTATTCTGACAATTAATTAATTATTAAATAAGCTTTACTCTTCAAATGGGGCGTCTATTTTGTGCATGCTCATGGCTGCCATTAAATAAATTAAATTTATTTAATTTTAGACTTCTGCTTCGAGTTAACTCAAGCTTCACAAGATGCTTTGACCTTAGCCACCGAACAGAGGAATTAATTAAATCATTTAATACTTAAAAGTATTCTCTCCCACATGTGGCGCACTTTTTGACATGAAAGCGCTGCATTAAATAAATAATATTTATTTAATTTTAGAACCGCCTATTTCCAACTTTTTTTTGTCCACTTTCCTTTGTTGACTTTTCCACAAGCCTCGAGTGCCAAAATTGGAGAAGAAATTAATTTAAGGCTGTCTTTCTTTCCCTAAAGGGGTCGCATTTTTTGGAATAAGGAATTTCTATTTTTAAAAGTCAATTGCAAGTGGGATTATTTACCCTACAAGGCAACTCCGAGAATCCCATGATTCACTTAAGTCATTTGACTTTCATAATGGGATTATTTACCCCCTGTAGGCAATAAATTCCCATCAATGCTTTATGTGATTTTTCTTTTATTTCATAATGGGAAATTTTACCCTGCAAGGCAGATAAGAAATTCCCGCCTGCCTGTTGCCTCTAATTTTCCCATTGTGACTTAAGTGACGTTGCTTCCATGGGAAAAAATACCCTACTAGGCAGGAACAAAATTTCCACCTACCTACTGCTTCCAAAAATCTCATGATTCACTTCAAACCCTCTTTTTCCAAAAATGCGGCCAACCCAGAAGAAGCTTTTTGGTGCACGACTTCGTCTTTTCCGAGAGAACCAGACCTCCGATGGCGAATTCCTTCTGGCACAACGTGCATAGGTGATCTCCAAATACTCTAGGCCAAGAATTAGGCCAAACCAGAAAAGGAATTGATCAAGAGAAATTAAAAAAAAAAAACGAAACGGAAAACACAAAATGTTGCTAGAAGTTACAAATAAAGCCCAAGATTCATTCCTGGTTAAAAACCCTACTGGTATATGGGAATAATGATATGTACGATCACAACAGAGTTATATCGGAGCAAAATTTGCCTCAAATGGGCTCAAAATAATTAAATACAAATTTCCCGCAGGCAAATCCTGACGACATAATATAACAATTTTGGGCATCTGGGCATTTGGCGAAAATGGCTAATAGGGCTCCTTCGGAATATCTTGACACAATTCAGAACTTTCTCGCAATAAAAACACAAAACGACCCATTATTTTAAAAGTACGAAATTTTTTAAATAGGTAGTCCCAAATTTCAAGGTGAAACTGGGACACCAAGAAACAATTAATTAATACTTTAAAAAGTATTATTCTTCCTCTAGGTGGGTTCGTATATTTTGTCATGGCTGATTTCTATTTTTAAAAGTCACTTTTTGATGGGAATAATCTATGCACTGCAGATCCAAAAATCCCATGGTCCACTTAAGCTGTTTGACTTTAATAATGAGATTTTTTACCCTGCAAGGCAAGTAAAAAATTCCCATCAATGCCTTACGTGTTTTTCCTTTATTTTATAATGAGAATTTTCACCCTACAAGGCAGGTAAGAAATTTCCGCCTGCCTGCTACCTCTAATTTTCCCATCATGACTTAAGTGACTTTGCTTCCATGGGAAAAAATATCCTGCGCCAGCAGGTACAAAATTCCCACCTGCCTGCTGCTACCAAAAATCCCATTGCAGCTTAAAACCTTCCTTTCCCAAAAATGTGACTTGCCTAGAAGAGGCCTTTTTTGTGCATGACTTCGTCTTTTTAGAGAGAACCAAACTTCCTGTGGCAAATTCCTTCGGCATGATGTCCATAGATGATTTCCAAATACCTGGGTAAGAAAACAAACTGTACTGGCGAAGGAATTGACCTAGGGGAATTTCATAGAGAAAATACGAGAAAAATAACAAAATGCAAAACGTTGCCAGAAGTCACAGATAAAGCCCAGGATCCATTCCTGGTGAAAACCCTACTGGTATATGTGAATATTGACATGCAAAATTTCAACAGGGCTAAACCGGAGCACAATTTACTTCAAACGGGGCTCAAAATAATTAAATAAAATTTTCCCGCAGACAAAACTTGATGAAGGGATAAAACAATTTTCGGCATCTAGGTATTTGTCGAAATTGGCTCCTATGATTCATTGGGAATATCTAAGTGCAATACAGGCATCTTCTGGCAATAAAAACACAAAACGACCCGTTATTTTAAAAGTACGAAATTTTTACATGGGGTAGTCCCATTTGAGTGAAACTGGGACACCAAGATTGAATTCCTAAGGGTTTTCGTCCTTGGATTATTTGCACAAGCTCAGAGCTCAAATGCAAGAGAAAATATCATATCAAAAATCTGGAATGCCTCTACATAGGTCGACCTCTTCTTTATATAGGAAATGGGACCCAAAGTGACCTTTGGACTTCCAATGAAAGCGAAAGTGACCTTTGGACTTCCAAATCACATTTTCCTTAGGAAGTACAATTTAATTAAGTGTTTTTATTTTATTGCACTTTCCTAAGTTCTAATTTAAAGTTAAGTCTATTAATTTATTATATGTGCTCTTTATAATGTTATATTTTAATTTTAGCACAATATAATAAAGTTAATAAACTTAAGTCACCCTTGAGCTCACCCTTTGGCCGTCGGGTAGACAAAATAGGCCAAAGGTCTTCAATAAAAGTTACTCGGAAAGGAGGGACATTACAGTCCTCCCTTCCCGGAGTTGCTTGCCCCAAGCAACTGTAAAGCTGGATGTTGAAGTATAGACTCACCTTCCCATGTGGCATCCTCTAATGGAAAATCTCTCCAACGAACCAGGTACTCTCGAATCACCCTACTCCGCAACCTCCTCTCTCTCCTATCCAGGATCTCCTTAGGAACTAGATCCAATCTCCCCTCATCATCCAATGGTGGCAACTCTGCAGAAGAAACCACGTTCTGCCCCAATGCTTTCTTCAAGCAAGATACATGAAAAACATTGTGTATCTTACTTTCAGAAGGTAACTCCAGCTCATAAGCTACCTCTCCAACTCTCCTCACCACCCTGTATGGACCATAAAATCGAGGCTTAAGCTTTTCTGCTCCACTCTTCTTAAGAGTGCTTTGTCTATATGGCTGAAGTCGCAGAAATACCATGTCTCCTACCTCAAATGATCGCTCAATCCTATGCTAGTCCGCATACATCTTCTGCTGATTCTGGGCATGCTGCATATTATCCTTAAGTGCTCTAAGGATATCCTGGTTATTCTAAATAAATTCAGAACTAAATAAATTCTGCTCTTATAATAAATTAAATCAGATATTACCTAGCAGCGCTCATCTTGAATCTTGCCATCCATAATCTCGCATGCTAATGAATTTTTGGAATACTCAACCAATAGTTGAGATTTCCAATCTGCAGAAATCTCACTCAAGGAACATAGGACAACAAGATGTGGCTTCCTCGAAAGTGCATCAGCCACTACATTCTTCTTCCCCTTGACATACTCAATGTCAAAATCATATGCCCGAATCCCGTGACCCACTTTCATTGCCTTTCATTGAGCTACTTCGCTCCAAAAAGTACCTCAAACTGTTGTGGTCGGTCCTCACCACAAACTTACCACCTACCAAATATATGTGAACTTCGCCAAGGCATGCATGATGGTGAGCATCTCCTTATCGTAGGTGGAGTACAATCTCTCATTCTCCCTTAACTTCCTACTCTCGTAGGCAATAGGGTGACGGTCCTGCATCAAAACTACACCAATACCTGAACCCGAAGCATCACACTCCAAAATGAAGGGTCGAGAGAAATCCGAGAAGAGCAAAACTGGACAAGTGCTCATCACCACCTTGAGCCTCTCAAATATCACTTGTGCCTCATCTGTCCATCTAAATGCTCCCTTCCGTGTGAGATCCGTCAATGGTGTTGCAATATCAGAATAACCTTTAACAAACCTCCTATAATAACCACACAATCCTAGGAATCCCCGCAACTCTGAAATGTTCCTAGGTGGAGGCCAATCTGCATAGTTTGTATCTTCTCCTGGTGAACCTTGACCCTATTGGCCCCAATGACATGCCCAAGATACAGCACTCTCAGTAAATTCAACCCACATTTGGACATCTTAGCAAATAGAGACTGGGTCTCCATGATGCTAAGTACCTCATCAAGATGCCTCAAGTGATCCTCCCATGTCCTGCTGTAAATCAAGATATCATCAAAGAAAACTAGCACGAACTTCCTCAACTGCCTGTTGAAGAGATGGTTCATGCATGACTGAAATGTGGCAGGTGCATTAGTGAGACCGAATGACATCACCAAAAACTCATAGTGCCCGTAGTGACATCTGAATGTTGTCTTATGAATGTCCTCACAAACCGAATCGATGGTATCCACGATCGAAAAATCAATCTTCGAAAAATAGATGGCTCCATGCAACTCATCCAATAGCTCATCTATGCGAGGAATGGGATACCTGTTCTTAATAGTCTTCTTGTTGAGAGCACGGTAGTCAATGCACATCCTCATAGTCCTATCCTTTGTAATATCCCCTTCACATGGGAAGACCTTTGGCCTATTTTGTCAACCCGACGGCCAAAAGAAAAATATAAGGGTGACTTAAGTTATATTTAATTACTATAAAGTGCCATTAATAAAAGAAAAAAATTATATAGAGAGCACTTATAATAATTTATATGACTTAATAATTATTAAATCTAGGATGAAAAAGGACCAAATATAAATTGTTAGTCATCCTAGGTGAAAAGGTGACTTGGCTTGGAAGGGGAAGGGGAACCGAGAAAGGATAAATGCCCATTTTACTATGTATTTCCCTTAGAAAAATGCAACTTGCATTAGGAGGGAAAAAGTTTTTGGGAAAAGCATTTAATATGGAAAAATATTAAATGTTTGCATAGTGAAAATCCTTGTGAACTAATTGGATATTGTAGAAGTTGTTTTGGGTCTCTTCCTCCTTTATAAGCGAAGTCGACTTGAGGGGAAGGTATTCCATAACCATTTGTTATTTTCTGATTTGTGTCTTAAGCTTATAGCTTTTGCATACACACTTAGATTTTCTTTAGCTTGACAGGACCCTAGCTTCGGTGGTGAGAGATCTATTCCTAGCTAGTAAGGCACTCTTCGGTGGTGAAAGATCCACCCTAGTTTGTCATTATTGGAGTTGATTTAGGGCTGATTTGTAGAGATTAATTTCAGAGGAGTTTTTGGCAGATTTTTGTAGCAAGGATTTAAAGAAATATTGCAATGGTTGTTCTTCTATTAATCTCTAGTGGAGCGACCCACTTGTTGGCTGATTTGTGTGCTTTGGAGGTACTTAAAAATCTGATTTGTATTGTTATATCTTGAGGTGAATGTTGGGAATCAAAGTAGCTTGTTTTCTTAATTTTTGGAGCTGATTTGATGCCCTAAATGTGCTGGGTGACCTAATTTTTAGGGCAAAATTAGGATTTTTGTTTGCTAAAACTAATTTTGGAATATTATTTTTCATATTTTGTGGCCCAAGATCCAAAGTTTCAGCTCATTTGGACTTCTCTAGCAAAACATATGAATTTTTGAAGTTATGCTACCGTAAGGGTTTTTAAATAATTTATTGCAACCTTCTTTACATCTGAAATCTGCATTTTTATACATATTTGGGCTTTATAAATTAGTGGTACTAGATTTAAGTGGAATGATATAGATTTATGGGCTGATTTGTGGGGTATTTAATCGTACCTAGTCGCAATTTCCTTTATAAATTCATATCTGCAATAGTAAATTTAATCGTGTTATAAGTTGTGATATGAGGATTGGGGATTACCGAAATCCGTCAGGGGCAAAAATATGTCGATTGGGGACATTACATCCTTCTTCTTCACCAACACCATCAAGAAGCAAAGAGGCTAGAACTAGGCAGATATGTCCCATATCTAGAAGTTCTCTGATGGTCCTCTCTATCTCATCCTTAAATTTCTTAAGATGATGAGGTGTAGTGATCACTGGCTTGGCACCCTCCTCCAACTCTATGACATGCTCGAATCCTCCTGTCTGATGGTCTACCTGGAGGAATGTCACCAAAGACTATGTCGTGCTTATCCAATACTGCCTGGATATATACATGAAATGGTTGCCGCTATCTGAAGAAGATTTGGATGAAATGTAGCATTGGGCTACCCATGCAACCTCTCCATGCCTGATAATGGACTCCATCCTATGTGCTTTGAAACAACTCTAGGCCCACCATCCAAAAGAGCCCTAAGCACAATCTTCTTCCCATCTGCCATAAACTCTAACTCCATCCGTTTAAAGTCTTGCACATACCTACCAAGGGACTGTAGCCAATGAATACCCAAAACTGCATCAATCTCCCAAGACCAACTACATAGAAATCATCTGTCAATGTATAGTCCCCTAACTGGATGCTAAGTTGCAGAATCCTCCTAGTGCAACTCATAGCAAAACCATCTGCAACCCGTACACTGAACCCCTCGAAATCCTCAACCTGTAATCCACGCTTCATCACAAATCCTCATCAAGGAAGTTGTGTAGTGCCACTGTCAATCAAACAGACAACCCGCGACCCTTAAGTACTCCTTTCAATCGAAAGGGATGGTACCTAGGGACTCCAGAAAGTGTGGCAATAGTGCTTGAACCTGGTACCTCACTCTCCCCAAGCTCTATCTGGGGCTGCTCCTCATGTGCACCATGATCACCATCACTTATCCTCTGCATCTGTATCTGGTGAAGGCTCCTCATCCACATCTGAGATTACCTCAATGAGGTGCACCTTGCCTTTACCAAGGCAATTATGTCCAGCTCCCAATGGTCCTTATAATGAAAACAGAGCTTCTTCCTCCTCAACTCATTATAAGTCTCCTGGTCCATCTTAGGAGGGGGAACACTCTTTTCGCTGATTAGTAGAGCATTGAAAAGGTTTGGAGCTCGTAGAAGGCTTCTTACTAGACTGGTAAGAAGTGGGGATGTCTCCAAATCTAATGTCGTCTGAATGGCATCGTGTAATGTCCTAGGCCTAAGAGCCTTGACCAATCCCCTCAACCTGTCATGAAGTCCCTCAATGAACAACATCACCACTCGTCTCTCAGGCATATTTGGTACCATCACCGCTATACGCTGAAATTTGTTGATGTATGCATCAACATGCCCTCTTTGTCGAAGCTATGCCAAGTCCATGTAGCAAGGCTCCACTTCCTTGCGATCAAATCTCGCAATCAACCTCTCACTAAACTCCTTGTAAGACCGCAGAAGATCATGATTCTACATGACTAGCCCATGATGCCACTCCCTCAAGGTGCCATGTGGCAAACTGGATAGCCTCCTACTCCTGCATAGGCTTAAGGGTGACGTATGTGTCAAGCTTGTGAATCCATGCTCTGACACCAATCTTTCCACTACCATCAAATGTGGAAAGGGTCACCTTGTTGGTGGCCTGCTTCAACTCCCTGTTTTGTTGTGCTCTAGGTCTCTACCTATCTAGCTCTCAAACTATCTCTCCTCTGAGCACAATACTAATGAAGGGGAAAGGCATCCCGTATCTGTTGTGGTAAAGCTCTCCACTCATCATTGGTTGCCATCACATTATCCTGGAAAATTGTATCCTCAAGTGGATCCTCAACCACTGGTGGCTCATCTCTAGGTAGAAAGCTAGGCTGCATAGGTCTATCTCGCAGTCCTGTAGATCTCCTCTCCTCTGTATGTGTATGTCTCCTCTCATGGTGAGGGGAATCCCTCACGCTACCAACCTCCGTAGGTGATCTATTGTGTCTCCTCATTTGTTGGCCATTGATATAGACCTATCCCTCCTATCACATCTATCTCTTGGCCTCTCCAAGGCCATCCTCTCCATCATTTGCTGCATGGTCTGTATCATCTGCTGCTGAGTAGTAATCATAGTCCTGAAAAGCTCACGATCTGGGTCAACCTGCTCATCTTAGGGAGGGCTACATGATCCATCTCTTCTGTCCATGGTTTCAGCTGTGAGACATGCTTGTCTCCTTGTATAATACCTGTGGGGCCCAACTTCTCTCGGATGCATCAATCAAAACCCTCCAGGTGGGAGGAACATTGCTCTGATACCACTGAAATATCCCTTGCAAGTTCTGATATGAATTTGACTCCAAGGAATATCATCAAACACTTCTGATGTAAACTTTAAGCTTGCTGGTCTGAGATTGCAGTCTGACGGTATGCTTGAAAAGTAATGATAAAATGCTTCCAATGCTTATGAGTCAACACTACAATGTTTAAATTATCATCTAGATGCATATATGACTTCTTTTAATCATTTCCCGTGCACAAATATGACTTCTAAAAACAAACTAATCACCTACAGCCAAGTGGCATTTCAGCATGCAATCTATGAAGTGCAATTGAATAAGTACTACAATGAATATGTACCCAGCAACTTATATCTCCATTGATTTAGATTGCAAGACTCAAATACATGCCAATGTGCCAAGACTCTTGTCAACAAATGAATACCAATTACAAGCCCAAGTCTGATTACAAAATGCTTCTACAGCAACATGCTAAGAATCAACTATGATGATGTAACTAATGCAATGATAATAATAAAGAACCTGAGATTTTTGATGGCTGCCTGGAAAGATTAATTCGATTCTCCTCAAATAGCATCAAATACCATCTAAACCCTTCCTTGTGTGAAGCGCTGCAAGCACCAAGAGAAATCGATGCCAAAGGAAGAAGTAATATGAAGAGTCGTGGCACTAGCTTGCTGTCATGAGTGACTGAAAATATCTCTAAAAATAATGCCAACAATCCCAATACAAGTCGATTTGTTGGAAGAAAGACTGCTGCAATTTTTATTCACCAAAAGCCTTCAAAACACTGCTGGAAATGCTCAAAAATCTGATTACAACCAATGGAATTTTCTGAGTGAAAATCCCTCTCAACTCTTGGGGTTTTCATCCACAAGAGATTAAATTCCTAAGGGTTTTCGTCCACAAGAGATTAAATTCCTAAGGGGTTTTGTCCTTGAAATTTATTTGCACAAGCTCAGAGCTCAAATGCAAGAGAAAATATCATATCAAAAATCTAGAATGCCTCTACATAGGTCGACCTCTTCTTTATATAGGAAATGGGACCCAAAGTGACCTTTGGACTTCCAAATTACATTTTCCCTTAGGAAGTACAATTTAATTAAGTGCTTTTATTTTAATGCACTTTCCTAAGTTCTAATTTAAAGTTAAGTCTATTAATTTATTATATGTGCTCTTTATAATGTTATATTTTAATTTTAGCACAATATAATAAAGTTAATAAACTTAAGTCACCCTTGAGCTCACCCTTTGGCCGCCGGGTAGAAAAAATAGGCCAAAGGTCTTCAATAAAAGTTACTCGGAAAGGAGGGACATTACACCATTGTATATTTTTAATATTTATATATTATTTTAATAACCATCCCCCAGAGTCCCTCGCCATCCCCAAAAATGGGAATTTTTGCCGTCCTAAACCCCGTCCCTACATCCCAATGTCCCCGTCCCGAAGTCTTAGGTAACTATGCCTTTGACTTAGTGTTTTGGGGCGTGTTATCAAATCACATACAAATTATTAGATATTTGCTTGGGTTCATTCCAAACAAAATGACAATCCCTATATTTCTTATTAAAGATTCGTTGATCTTTCTCCCAAATATTTCATATGAGAAGAGATTTGCTAATCCACATAATTTGACGCATATTTATCATATTGATCCTAATTTATCCGGTCCCTCCACATTTAGTCCATACTTCCAACCCTTTACCAACAAATATCCAACAAATTCGTGAGGCTATGCCAAAGATTGATTGTGATTGGACAATCTTTAAAGAGATGATCAATAGATTCCTCACTACCCCAACACATTTCACATCTAAAGGGACCATGAAACCCTCGCTTCAACAATTGCTCACCTGTGAGAATTTTGCGATGTAACAATAGCCATATGAAGAAGCGGACTTTGGGCCAAAGGTTTTGAGACCAGAGAGGTTTAAAGATGTCTTTTAGGGGATGAGGAGTGGTACTACAAAGAGCATCATAACCTCTAGTGACAATGTAATTCCCTTGAATACCCCAACCAATACTATCTTCATCTTGTAAGCAAGAGAGTGACCTCCTTTGGATTATAGAAAGATGTCCCACTTTTGAGTGTCCGCCAACTAAATGGGCCAATCATGAGGAATCCAACTTCTACCTACTTCTGCCATGTTATTCAACGGTCTACAATAATGTGCCACCTTGATCTAGTTCTTGGAATGGAGACTCTCCATAATAGGTCTCCAAAGAGGAAATTGCTCGACGAGAGGAGGATGACCATCCCAAGAATCTATCCAAAAGTTAGCTCTCGACCATTCTTAACAATCTAGTAGAGATGCTTCTTGAGCATCTCCTCACCCACCCTTAAAGTAGAAAGGATAGGAGAACCACGACTCAAAAGATGAAGATAGATAATCTCCTCAAGGGACCTGCCTTCCGCATATTTGGCCCACAAATTATAAGCCAATAATTCTTCAAATCTGAAAATTGAGGATAACTTGCATTATTATCATAAATTTCTTCAACCAGTTTGTTGCAATAAATCAAGAATTCTAGGTGTTCTCTTTGGGGTTTGAATATTCTCCATTGGGGACATTATAGTGATATCAGAGCGGTGATCCTTGTTAGCTTGTGAGAAGAAATCGGATCTTGATGCACAAGGAAAAATCATCTCACGATTATCAAAGAAGAAATCAGACTCTAAGGAAAGGAACTATGGATGAGCAAGATCAGAGAGCTCCTCCCACGGTTGAGATGAGTTCAATGCAAGATGTAATGTCCCTTTTAGGGATGAAAATGGAGAAAAGGTGTTTACCAACTCTCCTCATAAATCTGATCTAAAAACACCTTCAAGTACACACACAACAATCTGAAAGTAGCTAAGAATAACTTAGAATGATTAACCAATTCAAAATCAGCAGTCTCCTAGGGCAGCGAACTGCCTATGAGATTCGAGTCCACTTTTCACTATGCAAATCAATGTAGAATGCCATGAAATAATTTATCTAGCCATAGCAATATTTATACATCAAAATATTGAAGAAATATCTGATTAGCACAGCGGAAATTAATTATTTATAACAGCAGCAGTCCTGCCAAACCGAGGGCTAGGAAAAATAGTAAATCTCCACCAAAAATCACAAAAATATAGATTCGGCCTTATAAAATATGGAGATTCAAAATATAAAATCAGATTTGAAATTTGTGCCCTAGAAAGCACCAAACCAACTTCAAACCCTAGTCACTCCCCTAGGGAAGAGCTCCAAAAATGATGTAAAGCCTTTGCAATCCTTCTTCTTGATGTCTCCAACTCAAAATGGAGGGTTTCCGTCCTCCACCAAGCCACAAGGAAGGTTTTCGTCTTCCTTGGATGCCACACAAGAGGGTTTTCGTCCTCAAGTGGAAAGGTAGTGAGCAACTAGCCCAACAAACCAATTGTATATGAAAAATGTGCCAAAGATGATTGCAAATGAAGTCCTTAAGTCCCTTTTATATCCTTCCCTTGGCGCCAAAGGCCAATTAGAAGAGGACCGACCTCTTAAGCCTCACTTTATCTTTTAATTGCTTCTTTATTTTCTCCAAACCTAGCCGATCCGACTCTAAAGGAAAAATTTGAAAGATAACATCAAATCTAATAAAAGAACTGAAATAAAATGCAATTCCTTTCCTTGTTCAATAATTATTTTTAGCCACGAAAAGGGAATGGAAAGAAGTCCATATTTAGACCTCAATTCGAAAAAAAGACATTATTGTCCTCCCTTCCCAAAATTGCTTGTTCCTTAGCAATTGCAAACTCATATGCCCAAGTATCATCCTATCAAAGTAAAAGAACATGTTGTAGTGCTCCCGTAACTGGATCTCGTGCCTATTAAATGGAGCTTCAACCCAAACAAACTCATACCTCTATTGCCCCTTTCTTCATGGAAGTCTTCATCATCTTTTACTTAAACAAAACGACACGTCCTTTATTTGCATGCTCGGTTGTACTAAATCCCTACAAACTGATGTAGTTTCCATCATAAAGCAAGAAATGGATGCATAATCAGCTTGACTAGCTATCTCTCTTATTACCAAATGCAAATCAAATTGTGGAGGGGTTGTAAACAGTTCACCATAATCATAATTCACATGGAATCTTATCCAAATTGAGGCTATAAAATTTGATCTGTTCCTTTCAGCTGAAACATTCTTCCCTCATCAACCCATGATGGAATTCCCTTCGAAAATGCAATTTTAGCGTTGTTCATGACTGCTAAGGACAGTCCCAAATCTAATTTTTGCACACTCAACCCTATAACCATGGCATAACAACTACCAAACTGAAATCTTATGGAAAAAAGCAAATTCATGAGTAGCATAGGGACTGAAAATTGTCTTACATGGGCTGGAAAATGAAGATCAGCAAGCCTATGGTTGAAATCAGCAAACATATTAGCCCTTAACTCAACATTCTTGCATTCCTTCCTTGCCCCAACTTGGCGTGAAAATGGCTTTCAACAAGAAAGCTCCAATTTTCTCTTAATCCCTCAAGTGTTCCCCACATGGAGGTCATATTATGCATGCCTGGTACCAACCAAAAATTATCACCATGAAGCTTCTTACCCTTGCTAGCCTCTATGTATTGAATGCCCCGAAGATATGCTTCTTCCTTTTTCATGCTAGCCACGTTTGGAAGTATTGCCTTCTCTCCTTTATCATTGCATTTCAACATAAGATGTAAACAACACATACCAAAACTTATGCTCACCTCTTTTGGAAGGTTATTACCTTGCTGATTTGGGTTTTCAATTGTTGACTTGAAACTGCCCCACCGAATTTTCTCCCCATTGAGTTTGGATCGGTCCATAGAAGTGCGGATGAGTGGGTGTAGTGTCCAAGTACAACTCTAAACTTCTTCATAAGCAATGCCAAAGATGTGGGGATGTTGGCTTTGCTCAATCTCCATGTGTAAACCCTCTTACCCATCATATTAAGAGGAAAGAGTGTCCCCAAATCTGCCTCTTTCTCGCTGCCCATGGAAGGTATGCACAGCCCCATGCATAATTTTGAAGAGGACAGCCCATCATAGTTGTAGTCTAACTCAAAATTCTTGGATGTTATTGACATAGGAAGGGTGCAACAACTGTAATACTTGAAATCCCTTCCACACATCATATTAAACCCAAAAATCTTCATCAAAAATATCAACCTACAGCTGTCCAAGGAGAGAACTATCCATCCACAATGCAAATTTAGGAAGAGCATTTTACCTTGGTTGTAGCATTGTGTTGTCTCATGCAAAATTGGCATGATGGTGGTGGAAGACCATCTTGTATCCCATGCAAACACTATATCCTCTACTGTGGATGAGAAATGCATTTTTCTTGTGATTGCCAATTTTCTTATGGCTGCCATAAGGATGTAGACAGCAGTCCTCAAATTTGTATCAGCATCCTTCCAAAGGTTCCCTGGATCCCAAGCTTCTAGGTGCAAACAACCCGGAATTTGCAAGGAAGAATTTATGTGCCCCTTGTCCCTCAATATATTCTTCCTCTTATCAAATTGATCTTGCTGCCCTCCATGATACAAATATGGCAGCGACATAGGAGGAATCAACAAATTTGAAATATGATGGTCATATCTAGGGCTGCCCACAAAGAGTTCCCTTCTTAGGGCTAAAGTAGCATCCTCTTCCCATTTGGTACCCTTCATCCTCACAAAGTTGTTAGAATATTTCTTATGACGACCAAAATGTAGCAATTCCTTAAGAAGATGATGAAATTGCTTACCATATGTTGCTGTCCTGAAATTTCCAGCGAGCTGAAAGTGATTGTAGTCACCCAGAAAAGCACTCTCTTCATCCACATGACCCCCAACAAGGTCACCCAAAAGTCTTGGTCCATTGACCCTATGCAATTCTGATTTGTCTCCATCCTTAGCATCATGAAGACTTCCCATTTGCCGTGATTTGCTTTGGAGCATCACATTTGCCCCAAGGTCATCCCTTTCAACAAATTTCCCATGACCATAAATCTGAAATGGCATGGTAGAAAGCAACAAATCTGAATTACTTTCATACCTCCGGTTGTCTTCATAGTGTTCATCTTTCTTCGCCATATGAGAATTTGTTGAAGCATTCTCATTCTGTTGATACATGTAAGGGACCACATCATGAATCTTGCCATGAACATCACCAATTTGTCTTTCATTGCTTGTTGTCCGGGAGGTCCTAGCGAGCTGATCATCCTCCTTGTCCTTTGGCAATTGTGCTTCAACCTTCAACTTCTCTTCACCATCTTGTAAATCAGATTTTTCTTCTTTATTTTCCTGTAACATGTCATCATTAGAAATCAATGAATCATCATGAAATATCAAAGGATTTATACCTTCCAACTCGTGCTTCACGATTTCCTCCGCTTCTTTAGGCTTGTGCTTCAAGATTTTATCAAACCTTTGGCCTTGTATACTGCTGTTTAGAAAATCAGTCAAGGGCTCATCCTTAGGAAGAGTGATGGGTGCTTCAATGGGCTGCTCCCTCTCAATGCCCAACAACTTCAATTGTTCTTTGTCATCCTTGATCATGATGGAGGGATTCTTTCCCTTTAGGGCTGGAACATCTTTCCCATTTTCCTTGGGTATAACTCGGGGTTTGGACCTTGGTCCCATTCCCACTCTACCATTCTTCAACCCTATGAACTCGGCGAGTGTCATGGCATCACGAATCTCACTGGAAGAGTCCTGTACTCCTCATAGATGGTAGCAATGTTATGGCTCCCCAAATGTCGTGTTTCAAACTTTGGCATGGCTTCTTCCTTAGGGAGGAAGGTAGGTTGGAATGGCCTAGCAGCAGCTCCAAAATTGGACCCTAAGGGCTGCCTCACGCTATGAATTCCCGAAGAACTTCCTTCTCCATTGTGGTTCTGCATGGCCTAGATCAACTGTGTCATCCTATTTGCCAATCTTTCTTTCCCTAGGGAAAGCCTCTCAACCCTAACATCATCAAAATGTATGTTTTCCATTTATCTACTCTTCTGAATGAAACCCTCTAGGCTGGGAGGATAGATGCTTTGATACCACTGTAATGTCCCTTTTAGGGCTGAAAATGGAGAAAAGGGGTTTACCAACTATCCCAATAAATCTAATATGAAAACACCTTCAAGTACACATACAACAATCTGAAAGTAGCTAAGAATAACTTAGAATGATTAACCAATTCAAAATCAGCAATCTTCTACGGCATCGAACTGCCAATGAGATTCGAGTCCACTTTTTACTATGCAAATCAATGTAGAATGCCACGAAATAATTTATCTATGACGACAATATTTATACATCAAAAGATTGAAGAAATATCTAATTAGCATAGTGGAAATTAATTATTTATAACAACAGACTCACAAATCATTATGCAGATGCTCTCTAGAAATCATATTAGCTCTTCTCCCAACTTGGCAAATTGCTAAGGAAGTTTGGAAGATTAAAATATTGCAAGAGAAATTCCAAGAAGTTAAGTTCAATCACATCCCTCGTGAAAGGAATAAAGTTGCTAATGGGTTGGCTAACTGGGCCCTGGATAATAGGGATCTTCAATGCTATGGTTTGCCTCCCTCATGGTGGTCCAACAAGATCCAAGAAGACATCAAATATATTCTTAGTCCCGACTTTGTATACTGCTCAAGCTTGGACCAATAGTTTTTAGGCTTGGCATGGCCAATATGTATTTATTGATTTATATATAATATAAAGTTCGTGTTTTTTTAAGAACAAAAATTATAACAGTCCCGCCAAACCGAGGGCAGAAAAAATAGTAAATCTCCACCAAAAATAACAAAAATATAGACTCCGGCCTTATAAAATATGGAGATTTAGAATATAAAATCAGATTTGAAATTTGTGCCCTAGAAAGCACCAAACCAGCTTCAAACCCTAGTTGCTCCCCTAGGAAAGAGCTCCAAAAATAATGTAAAGTCTTTGCAATCCTTCTTCTTGATGTCTCCAACTCAAAATGGAGGGTTTCCATCCTCCACCAAGCCACAAGAAAGGTTTCCGTCTTCCTTGGATGCCACACAAGAGGGTTTTCATCCTCAAGTGGAAAGGTAGTGAGCAACTAGCCCAACAAACCAATTGTATATGAAAAATGTGCCAAAAGATGATTGCAAATGAAGTCCTTAAGTCCCTTTTATATTCTTCCCTTGGTGCCAAAGGCCAATTAGAAGAGGAACAACCTCTTAAGCCTCACTTTATCTTTTAATTGCTTCTTTATTTTCTCCAAACCCAGCCAACCTGTCTCCTAAAGGAAAACACTGAAAGAAAACATTAAATCTAATAAAAGAAAACTAAAATGAAATGCAATTCCTTTCCTTGTTCAATAATTCTTCTTTGCCACGAAAAGGGAATGACAAGAAGTCCATATTTAGGCCTCAATTCGAAAAAGGGAACATTACAAAGTAATTACAAGGAGTCAAAGGGAGTTGCAACAAGTTATAAGGGAATCTCAAAGGGAAAGCCAAAGGGAGTTGCAACATGTTTTGAGGGAATCTCAAAGGGAAATGCGTGATGCATTGACAAGATCCATTATGGACTTAGCTAAGGCTCTACATGGACACAATATATCAACAAACCAAGGAGCAACCAATAATGGTGAAGGAAGCTCATCCGGTCAAGCAAAGACTTCCATTAAACCTCCACCTCAAATATTCAGGGCCAAGTTCCTTCAAAAAGAAAACAACCAATTGAGCTAGATCCACCAAGTGACATGGAAGACATAGAGGCATGGGGTGAAGAGTATGCAACCCTCAGTTTTAAGGTGAGAGAGATGTTGTCCTTCAGAGATTACTTGGCAAGTTAAGAATAGTAAGGGCACCAGAAAGAATAGAAGATCTCAACAGAGCAACCCATGGGAGCCCTAGAAGCCCCCATCACCATTGCCAAAGTAGATCCCTTGACTGATTTTCCAAACAACACCATAAAGACACAAGGGTTTGGAGAAATCATGGGGCACGTGTCAAGGAATGAGAAGGAAATTAAGGAGCATGCAACCCAAGGTAAAAATATTTTAGTGTTTGATGATGAATTGTTGGTATCCAATGATTGCATAGAGCTGAATTGTTGGTATCCAAGATTGGAATTGGCTCACCAACAAAACTGACGTGAAAATGCGAAATGGACTAATAAATGGTTATCTTCAGGAGGAAGAATGACATTGGTAAAGGCTATTCCACAAGCATATTTCCACTCTATGTTTCCTCTACCTTGCATATTCCAAATAGAATCCTGAAACAATAGGATTCCTTACGCCAGAAATTCTTATGCGGTGGCTTGCATGGAAGCGAAAGTGGTCCTTTGTCAAGTGGGAAACTCTTTCTCAATCTAAGAAGAGGGTGGATAAGAATTCACATCTCCTTCCAAGTAGAACAAGGCCCTTGCTTCTAAACTTAACTCGAGGATGTTAATTTATCCGAAGGACTTATGGGCTGTCAATATTAGAGCCAATTATTAGGAGAATAAACCTCCCGACCAAATTATGCCGTTTTCTCTTCCCCCAAGGATCACCTTGTCTTGTCGTCCTAAGAGTCGAGAAGGGATCATTAAAAAAGTTATTTTGGATAGTGAATAATGGCAAAAGAAAGCCAATTTTCCACTAATTCTTGGGATGGACAGCCCCATCTTCTCTATCAGTTCCCACAGTTAAAGCCAACTATGGAAGCAATGCAAGAAAAAGGATGGATAAAGGCAGCGGATTATTGCAAGATTCCTACGCATCCTGGGATATTGGAAAATGTTGGATTCCTATCTGCGAATGGCCAATTCACATTGGGCAGGGGGAACAAACATTGATAAATAATATTCTGAAGACTCGTCCTCTTTCCTCGTCTCCTCGATCAAATTCCTTGGCCTGGGGGACTAATTCTACAGGTGTATACACGGTTTCTTCAGGTTATGCTTATTTAACTAAAGGTACCCGTCACCCACTTAATGACAGTTTTAGGTAAATATGACATCCTGTGATATGGCCTACGGCGTGTTTTTTTATTTGGTTGGTTTTAAAAAGGAGATTCTTAACTGAAGATAGGCTTATGAAGCAAAGAGTTAAAGGCCCATTTAGATGTGCCTTATGCTTGGCTAATGATGAGACCCTTTATCACTTGTATTTCCAATGCCAATGGGTTATATCATTATGGCAGCTCTTATCTAAATTGTTTAACCTCCCTTGGATCAGCATTTGGTCATTTGAGCAGATGATTAAAGATTGGCAATGTCATATTCCTAAAGGACAAAATCTGAAGCCGTATTTTGGACTAGCATTTCCCTTCTCCTTTGGAATATATGGAAAGAACGAAACAACAGAATTTTCCAACAAGTGAGCAAAGACATCTTATGTTTGGGAGAAAACTAAAATTAATGTTGTTGAATCTATCAAACATAAGATCTCTTTACCTCCTCTTCTTACACCCGAATGGGAGCATCTGTGTAAACAACTTTCTTGGCAACCTAGAAATTCAACTATGCCTGTTTTTCGGCAGAAAATGAAACTATAGAGGGATGATCACTGGAAAGCTCCCCCAATTGAGTATGGGAAATTGAATACTGATGGAGCTTCAAGAGGTAATCCAGGTCAAGCAGCCATGGGAGGCATTGGAAGAATTTATGATAGATTAGTGGCCTTTTTCTTCACTGAAAAATTGGGATATGCAACCAATAATTTCATGGAGATCATGGTAGTGTGCAGAGAATGCAGCAGGCTTTGAAAAGCAGATGGAAAACCATAACCTTGTTTGTTATAGAATGCCGCCTCTATGGTGGTCGACCAAGATTCAAGAAGATATGAGAAACATTATAAACACTGATTTACTAGAATGAGAGTTATCTTTTTTTGTATAGTGCTCAGGTCTGGACTAATGGTTTCCAAGCTTGGCACAACAAAATTTGTACTCTCTAATATCTTTCTAATATGAATGAGGCTCCTGTTTTTAAAATAAAAAATAAAAAATATCAGTTTATACTTTTTGCATTTACGTATATCAGTCTTTCTCCTATGTCTGAGTAATTGGTTTGCGAGTATCCCAACATATGTGGGTGAATGTATGCCTACCACGCACCTACCATTGTGCTGGTGTAAGGGTTAAGGTTAGCATGTGGATAGGCGATTGACTGCCTCATAGGATGGTGTGTAGTGTAGTCAATGGGATTATCAAACCCCCATATGACATCATTCCCATCAATTGCCCCTACATTTGTTTCTCCATTTGAGACTCCTTTATTGCATCATTATTGGTGACGATATGTTCCTCGAGAGTGTGATATTGGTACTTGTGTCATTTTTGGGTATCCTCGTTTGTCGATCCTTTGTGTTTACTCCTTGCTCTACTATATTTGAAGTCTAGTGGGATTATCAAACCCCCATATGACATCATTCCCATCAATTGCCCCTACATTTGTTTCTCCATTTGAGACTCCTTTATTGCATCATTATTGGTGACGATATGTTCCTCTCGAGAGTGTGATATTGGTACTTGTGTCATTTTTGTGTATCCTCATTTGTGGATCCTTTGTGTTTACTCCTTGCTCTATTGTATTTGAAGTGTCATTTCGCTATGACATTTTCTTTAACACCAACATTTTCATTCACACAACCATTTGAGCTTGCATTGCTTGTGTTGAACGGATTTTGGAGCGAATTTGAAGAGAGAATTTGGAGAATTGCATTTGGAGGTAAGTTTTTTTTTTTTTTAATTCTTTCAAGTTTTTTCAAATTTTGTGTATATTATTTATGTTTTATAGATTCATATTGTAATTCTAAATACATGTAATGTAAAATCGAATGCTTGTAATTTTTTTATAGTCATTTGCAGCCAAAGGTATGTATTTTTTTTTTACACAAATTCGTTCTAAACTATTTAAATTTTATGTATGCGTATTGTAATCGATTCATATTGTAATTCTAAATACATGTAATGTAAAATCGAATGCTTGTAATTTTTTTATAGTCATTTGCAGCCAAAGGTATGTATTTTTTTTTATGCAAATTCATTCTAAACTATTTAAATTTTATGTATGCGTATTGTAATCGATTCATTGAATATGTTTTGTAATTTTAAATGCGTTCAATGTGATTGTGAATCATTTTAAATTTTTAATACTCATTTGCAACTGTAGGTATATCATTTTTATTAAATTACGGTGAAATATGGTTATTCAAGCACGTTTTTTTTAAATTTAATTAAGCTTACTTTTTTCATTTTTTAAATGTGCATTGTGTTGCAGATTAGAGGTTAACAATGGCATCAGGCTCGGCATCTGGGTCAGCATCACTAGCAGGAACCGTTCCTGCAAATGCCCGTACCCAAGCTTGGAAGTATGGTGTACATGGAACAAAGCTGCAGAGCAATTACTTGCAATTTTATGGCAGAACAATGTCTGGAGGTGTCAATCATCTAAAGTATCACCTTGCATCTATTGTTTGTTGGGACATTGTGGTTTGCCCCAATGTTACGGAAGAGGCAAAGCGAGAGATGAGAGCAGAGCTGGCAGAGCTAGAGGAGAAGAAACTAGAGAGGGAAAGGGTGCAGGTAGCCATAGCACAAGCTATTAGACCTGGGGCTGCAATGACAGAGGATTCAGAGGATGATGCGGCAACAATTGTGGGCTCTACTCATGGTCCACGCATACGAACCAGAAGAGCCAAAAGAGGCACATCTTCATCGAGTTCGAGCAAAGGCATACAAAGTTTTTTGTGGCAAGGAACACACCTAGAGCACAACCTTCATTGCAAGGTACAACCTGGAACAAGGATATGCACGAGGAAGCGAGATAAAGCATGTGCAAATTTTTGGTACTACAACAACCTTCCATTCAATGTGGCAAAGAGCCCATACTGAGGAGTACTTGGTGACAACATTGACAGTTGCAGGGAAAGGGTACAAGGCACCCTCTCCAAAATATTTGAGTGGGAAATTGCTACAGGGTGTAGTTGCAGATGCCACTACAATTCTAGAAGAGCAAAAGAAACAATGGAACAAATACAGATGCACCATTCTTTCAGATGGGTGGACGGATGGAAGGAACCGCACCCTCATTAATTTTTTAGCGGCTTCAAATGGTGAGATGGTGTTTTTGAAGTCTATTGATGCCTCTAACATAGTAAAAAATGCAGAGAATTTGAGTGTTATGTTAGAGACGGTTGTATTAGAGGTTGGTGTACAGAATGTTGTGCAAGTTGTCACAGACAATGCAGTAGCATATGTGGCGGTTAGGAGACTACTGCAGGAGAGACATCCATCACTCTTTTGGACTCCTTGTGCAGCTCATTGCCTTGACCTTCTTTTGGAGGACATAGGCAAAATTGATTGGGTGAGGCTGGTTGTAGAAGATGCAAGAAACATAACAAAGTACATATATAATCACCCTTGGGTTCTAAACTTGATGAGAGAACACAAAAAGGGGAAAGAGCTTTGTTCGAGCCGGTGTCACAAGGTTTGCAACTAACTTCTTAACGTTGCAAAATATTTCTAGTTTGTTGACATCTTTGAAGCAAATGTTTGTGAGTCAAACATGGCTAGACTCACAATATTCAAAGAAAGCCAATGGAGAGAGGATTGCAAAGATAGTTTTTGATGATATCTTTGTAAAGAGAGCTATAGAGATCATCAAGGTAATTTCAAACTTCGATTTATATTTCATTCCTTTATTTTAATTTGTTAAATTATAAATATATTGTTTTTACTTTTTTACTTTATTTGTAAGTTTGTAACCTTACATTTTAATTTGTGTGTAGGTGTCAAAGTTGTTGGTGAGGGTTTTGCGTTTGGTTGATGGGGAGAAAAACCCTATGAGTTATATTTATGATACCATGAATAGGGCCAAAGAGTCTATCCAAAACTATTGCAGGGGGAATATCGTCAGATATGTTCCCTTTTGAGAGATTATTGATTGGAGGTGGAACAATCAACTCCACCAACCTATTCATGCAGCGGGGTACTACCTCAACCCCAAGTATTTCTTCTCCAACGGCTTCACAGATGTGAACGGAGAGGTTATGGAGGGCCTTTCAACATGTATTGAGAGGATGATACCAAATGTTGAGACGAGGGACCTCGTCATTTTAGAGCTGCAAAGTTACAAACGTGCTACAGGGAGGCTCTTTTCTTCGGTGTTAGCTATCCGAGGGAGAACCACATAGACACCAAGTAATAAAAATTAGAATGTTTACCAAGTTACTTATTAGTTACAAATTTGATTTTATTAATTACTTATAAACTTTTGATTATCTTGTTTGTAGGTTCTTGGTGGGAGGATTGGGGAGGAAATACCCCGCATCTTCAAAAGTTAGCCCTCAGAATTCTATCTCAACCTTGTAGCGCTTCTGGATGTGAATGCAACTGGAGTTTGTTTGAGGCCATTCACACGAAGAAGCGCAACAGGTTGATTCAAAAACGGTTCAACGACTTGGTTTTTGTGCAATACAATCTTCGGCTTCACATAAGAAAAGTGGAGGCCACATCAGAGGAGCTTATTGATTTGGATGAGATAGATCCATACAGCGAGTGGACTGGGCGAGAAGAGGAAATCCTGCGTTCATAAAGGACGAGATTGTTTCGTTTGAGAGGGAAGCTATGGAGGGAGAAGCACTAACAGCTGCAAGAGATATTGGATTGGATGACATCTTTGGAGGTGATCTCCAACATGCAGCAGAGGAGCCACCACCATCTACTTCCAAGTTGGAGCCAAAGTCGCAGCCTTCTAGGAGGAGCGAGGAGACGCAACCGAGTGTGGGGACTAGTAGAGGCACTAGACCCTCTCCCCAATATTTCTCTAGAATGGGGAAGAGGAAAATGTAACTTATTGTATATTGTAACTTACATAGATATGAAATTTATGATGATATTTTTCAATGTCAATCATCATAAATTCATATTACTTATCAATCGGTTGTTGTATTCACATGATGATGCGATTTTGTATTGTATTTGTATTCAAATCTAATAGAAAACACTTCTCCAACATTTTATGGACTCATTTGATACATTTTGTAGCTATCCGTTGCTTAATATTTATGTTTTTAAAGAAATTTGCGTATATTTAAGTTACTAAGTATTCTTTGAGTTTTTGCGAGTCGAGTTTTTGGTCTGTCGAGTATTTGCCGAGTATGAGTATGAGAACTATGCTTAGAATGTGTTCTACCCTAGTCACTCCCCTAGGAGACGGCTCCAAAATATATAAAAGCTCTTATAGGTCTTCTTCTTGATGCCCTAGGTCCAAATTTGCAAGAGAGTCTTGATAGGGATATTTAATTCACCCACATGGAGAATTTTCGTTCTCCACCAAGCCAAGAGGAAGTTTTTTTTCCTCCTTGGATGCCACACGAGGGTTTTCGTCCTCAAGTGGAATGGTATTGAGCAATCAGCCCAAAAACAAAGTGTAAGTGTAAATGCAGTAAAAATGATCTCCAAATGAGGTCATCCAACCTCTTTTACACCCCTTGTTTTTGCAATTAAAGGCCAAATAGATGAGAACTAACCTCCAAGCTCACTTTATCTCTCAATTCATTGTTGGGAAACTCATAATCTCGATCGACCTACCTGGGAAGATAAACACTAAAGAAAAACATTAAAAATAATAAAAGAAAACAAAAACGAAGCTTACTTTCCTTGTTCACTTATTCTTCTTCGCCATGGAAAGAGAATGGCAAAAAGTGATTCAATTGATGCTAGTTTGAAAAAGGGGACATTACAATCCTCCCTTCCCAAAATTGTTTGTCCCCAAGCAATTGCAAATGTGGATGCTCCAATATTGTTGCACTTTCCCATGTAGCATCTTCAAGGGGCAATCCCTTCCAACGAACCAAGTATTCCTTGATACTTCGATTCCTTAACTTCCTCTCACGAACCTCCAAGATACTTTCCGGAATTAGAACCAACTTGCCCTCTTCATCTAATGGTGGCAACTCAAGTGAGGAGTAAGGTGTTGTCCAAGTGCCTTTTTGAGGCATGAAACATGAAAAATATTGTGTATTCTACTATGTTCCGAAGCTCAAGTTCATATGCAACATTCCCCCCTTTCCTTTTACCTTATAAGGACCGTAAAAACGTGGTTTCAGCTTCTCTGCACCTCTTTGTTTGATAGAAGATTGCCTATAGGGCTGCAACCTTAAAAACACCATGTCACCCACTTCAAATGACCTCTCTTTTCTATGTTGATCTGCATATAGCTTCTGCTGATTTTGGGCATGTTGGAGATTTTCTTTGAGCTCTTTCAAGATATCATGGCTTTGCTGAATTAAATCTTGGGCCTTTGGCACTCTACTATCTGTCATAACCAAATCAACAAAAGATGGAGCATCATAACCATACAAAGCTTTGAAAGGAGACATACCGATGGACATTTGAAAGGTGGTATTATAACAAAACTCAGCCATATATAACCATTTTACCCATGTTGATTGTTGCCCATCAATGTAATTTCATAGGTATCCTTCCACCCATTTATTAACTATTTCTGTTTGTCCATCCGTTTGAGGATGGTAGCTAGTGCTAGGAGTGAGTTTGGTACCTGTCAATTGAAACAATTCTTGCCAAAACATGCTCATAAATCTGTTGTCCCTATCACTTACTATATCCTTGGGCAGCCCATGAAGTCTAAACACTTCCTTAAAAACACATCAGCCACTATAGGTGCATTGTACTTAGCCGGAAGTGGACAAAAATGAGCGTATTTAGTGAGTCTATCAACCACCACATATAAACAATTCTTACCTTGAACCATGGTGATGAAGTCCATAGAGATACTTTCCCATTTTTGAGTGGGAATGGGAAGTGGTTGTAGGATCCCGGCTGGAAATGCATGTTTCACTTTGTTTTGTTGGCACACTAGACACTCCGGATGTATTGGAGGACTTCCCCCTTTAGGCCTTTCCAATAGAATCTTTCCCTCACCTGTTTGTATGTCTTAAAATAACCTGGATGACCAGCTGATGGGTCATCATGAACAACCCTCAATATCTTACTCTTCACCTTCGATTTGGGCACCAAATAAACCCGGTTCTTGTAAAAATAAGCCCATCCATTACCTTGTACCTTTCATCAATCATTTCCCCTTCAAAAACAGCATTAGCAAACTTGTTCTTGACATACTCAGCTGTAATCAAAGATTTCCAATCTGTTGTTATCTTAGATAAAGAGCAAAAATATGATTCCCATGACAAAGTGTTTTCTACCAAGTACTTGACTTGAGGTGTTTCCGGAAGCATACCTTGTAATGTAACCTTCTTACCCTTGTCTGTAAAGCTTATTTCCATGTTTTGGTAATTGAAGGTGAGTTCTCCCAATGAATGCAACCATTGGACCCCAAGCACAAGATTCATATCAGCCATGCTAATTAAATAGAAATCAACACATACCTCATGTTTTCCCAATGTGACTAGGAGTTGGGGACACCTCCTTGTGCATGGCATAGCGTAACCATCCACTACCTTAACCATGAAACCCTTGAAGTCTTCTACATTCAAATCCAACTTGGCCACCAAGCACTCATCAATGAAATTATGAGTGGCTCCACCATCAATCAAAACCATGACCCCTTTCCCTTGTAGGTCACCCTTCATCTGGAATGGATGATAACTAGGTGTACCGGACAAGGTAGCAAGAGTGCCATCCAAACTTTTTGGATCTTTTGGTATATTATCTTTCTTTGCCTCATCAACACAATTTTCATCATCCTCACAATCTGAAAATACTTCAATATAATGCACTTTACCCTTACCTAAACAACGATGTCCGGGAGTCCATGGATCCTTGCAAGAGAAGCATAAATTCTTCTTCCTTAGCTCATTTCAATGTGCCGGATAAGGTAAAGCAAGAGTGCCATCCAAACTTTTGGATCTTTTGGTATATTATCTTTCTTTGCCTCATCAACACAATTTTTATCATCCTCACAATCTGAAAATACTTCAATATAGTGCACTTTACCCTTACCTAAACAACGATGTCCAGAGTCCATGGATCCTTGCAAGAGAAGCATAAATTCTTCTTCCTTAGCTCATTTCAAGTCTCTCCTCCATTGCTGGTTTTGGGCAGCTCCTTGTGAATAATAGGCATCCTTTGGAAAGGCTTCCTTGGCTGGTCCAAGGGAGGGTTTCTAGGTTGTCCCAAGGGTCTTTTGGGCTGTCCTTCACTCGAATTAACCTTGGGATGTCAGCTGATCATTGTTGTTTTAGGGGCACCACCTTCAAGGTCCAAAGCTTTTTGATTGCCTCTTCAAGAGACAAAGGATCAAAGGCTCTAACCAAACCCTTGAGTGTTTTGGGAGTCAAACCCTCAAGGATAAGAACCACAAGTCTCCTCTCTGTGACATCCGTAATCATGATGGAAAGCCTCTGAAACTCAGCCACATACTCCTCCACTTTGCCTTGTCTCAACTATGCAAGTTCCCGAAAGTGAACTTCTGGTTCAACTCTATCAAACCTATCTATGAATCTTTTACAAAACTTAACATAGGAAAGGATCTCATTGTGCCCTTGTATCACCAATCCATGAAACCACCACTCATGAGCAATCCCCTCTGGGTGAAGGATTGCAAATTTGATGGCATCATCCTCTATCATAGGCTTAAAGGTAAAATATGTATCCAACTTTTAGATCCATGCCCTAGCTGTCCCCTTGGTCGATCCATCAAAAGTAGAGAAGGTCGTCTTCCCCAACACATTTTGCACCTCTTTTTGTGGCATTTTTTTCCTAGAATCCGTCCTCGACCTTCCTTTGCACACACCAATGAACTCGGCAAGTGTAATGGCCTCTCATATCTCTCTTGGAAGTGCCATATATTCTTTATAGCTTGTGGCAATGCTTTGCTCCATAGAGGGCCTTGCTCCCGCCTCCGGAATGGCTTCTTCTCTTGGAAGGAAAGTAGGCCTAGTGGTTGATCCTTGAGCTGATTTAAAGCGTCGCCGTGAAGTATTTGCTCTGGATGAGTTGTCATCTCTATTATGAACCCTAGGTTCATGAAATCTCTTAAGGGATAAGGCTAAGAGGTCCATGGTGTCTGCCAATCTCTCTTTCCCTTCAATGAGTTTGTCGATCTTGGCTTCTTGAGGATCTTGGTGAGCCATACTATCCTCCTCTCTTGGCTGGTTTGATTTCCTTTCTCTCCTCTGATAGTAGAGGAAACCCTTGTTGCCCTCTTCCATGAAAACCCTTAGGATGGGAAGACCGAAGCTCTGATACCATTGTAATGTCCCTTTCTAGGGCTGAAACTGAAAAACAAGGAATTAGCACAAACCCCAATCTGATTTTTATTTGATTTTTGGACCAGCAAACTGAAAATTAAATCAATACGGAACAACGAACTGATTTTTATAACAGCAGTCTGAAAAACACAAGTTTTCACCCAAATATCACCCTACAATTCATCCACAATATTTATAGACCCTTTTGGAATATTTTAGAACAATTTCCACCACAAAAATCAAGCTAATACTCAGCTGGAAAATTATTTAATAACAGAAGTGCAGTGAAGAGAAATAATCACAATGAAGCTTTCCAAACCCCAACAAGTGCCCAAATATGAGTGATTCCGGCCTTATAAATTATATCAAATCTGAATATCAATAAATGAATGAGGGTCAGGCCCTAGAAGGCACTTAGAATGACCTCTACCTCAGCCTCTCCTTTAGGAGAGGGCTCTAAAAATATGTAAAAGCTCTTGTAGGTCTTCTTCTTGATGCCCTAGGTCCAAATTTGCAAGAGGGTCTTCAATAGAGATCTTTAATTCAGCAACATGGAGAGTTTTTCGTTCTCCGCCAAATCACGAGGAAGGTTTTCGTCCTCCTTGGATGCCACACAAGAGGGTTTTCGTCCTCAAGTGGAATGGTATTGAGCAATCAGCCCAACAAACCAAGTGTAAGTGTAAATGTGCTAAAAGATGATCTCCAAATGAGGTCATACAACCTCTTTTATACCCCTTGTTTGGTGCCAAAGGCCAAATAGATGAGGACCAACCTCCAAGCTCACTTTATCTTTTAATTCTTTGTTGGGAAACTCATATTCTCAGCCGACTGCCCTGGGGAGATAAACACTAAAGAAAAACATTAGAAATAATAAAAGAAAACAGAAATGAAGCTCACTTACTTCCCTTGTTAGCTTATTCTTCTTGGCCACTGAAAGAGAATGGCAAGAAGTTATTCAATTGATGCTAGTTTGAAAAAGGGGACATTACATTTGCTTAGTTTTGGAAGAATATGTTATACTTTACAAGATGCTTGAGAAAAAAATTATATTGGGAAGCAAAACATATTGTGAGGCTCACCTTTTCTCTTCTTTTCCTTTGAGAATCATGACCTTTAGTCCACATGACCACAATACTCGAGATGCCCTCAAAACCTTCATTACTGTTTGCTCAAAACCCTCAAAACCCTAGTTCACCTGTCTTCTCGGTTTATTATGTCTCGCTTGATCTTAACGATGGAAGTGACCTTAATGGGGAGTACCTGACCTTCAAAAATAATATGGTTGGTGCATAGTATGAAGAATGCACAACAATGGAAAAATGAGGAGGACATTGGAAATACAAGGTTAATGGATACAAGGAAATGGTGGTATATTAAAAAATGTCTATGCAACATGGGGTTTGGGAGGGCCGAGGAAGTGGTGAGTATTTTCCAAGCAATGCATGCGATAAGCAGAAAAAAGAAACGAGTAGCCAAAAAGTGTAGAAAGAATATACTACAAATGGGGGCGAGGCGGGGGAGAACATGAAAGTGACAAAGGGGGAGGGGCGGGGAGAACAAGAAAGTGACAAAGCTTAATGACAAGGGAAAAGTGCCTCAAATTGAAATCAAACGGTGAGGAGCAAACGTGAACATGCTAGCGAAAAAACCGAAAATATGGAAAAGTAAAGTGGCTGTGAGGATCCAAATGAAGATGCGGGCAATTTATATTAGTTTTATAATGTATTTTCGTATATTTGTAAACGAGATAGAACAGATCAATGATATCATGAAGGTGTGAGGTGTGGGTAGTATGGTGTAGGTGACAAGTGCGAGGGAAGTGTAAAGCATGGTCATAGTGGTATGCATGTACCAAGTCAATTTTGCTTGTTTTTGTATTTTTGTAGTTAATTGTATTTTAATTCATTTAAGTGTGTGTGTGTGTGCAAGCGCGCGTGTGTGATGTGCGTGTGTGTGTGTGTGCTTGTGCGCGCGTATGTGCGTGTGCGTGCATGTGTTAGTGTGTGTGTGTGCGTGTGTGCGCGTGTGTGTGTGCATGTGTGTGCGCGTGAAGTGTGCGTGTGCGTGCGTGTGCGCGTGCGCGTGCGTACATGTGTGTGTGTGTGTCAAATTGATAAAGAGCCAAAAATTAGGCCACAAGCCAAAGAAGAGACTACGGGCCTAAAACAAATTGGCGACTATCTTCGTTGAAAACCAGCAATCAATCTAGTAACTACAAGTCACATATGAAGGCTCTAATTACCACTTATTACATATCTATAAGGTACGTATTAAGATAAATATAAAATATTTCCATATTGAAATATAGAATCAAATAAATAATTTGAAAGGTAAATATGAATGAATGCGATGGTAGGTTATTTGTGAACAAAACAAGTGACACATTTGATAGAACATGCCCCATTGAAATGATTGGTCTTGTTTCTTGATAGAAACAATTGATAACAAATCAAGGTTAATTCAGGGCATAACATCGTCACAAACAACTTTTCTTTTATAAAAGCATCTTGCTCATAGATCTCATCCATTCAATACTCTCTATATTTTTTCCTCTTCATACTCTACCATATCTTCCCTTCCAATATTATCTTCACTATAATCCTTATCTGCTCTGTTGCAAATGGAATGCCGGTGTTCAGCACTACACCTCTCGGGCTAAGTACACGGTGGTCCGTAGTGTGTATGTTAGGAAATCGACAATGTAACTTTGTCTTCTACTCTTGAATAAAAGTAGCTCTTTTTTATTTAAAAAAACTTGGCCTTCTTTGGTCCACAGATTACTCCTTTTAAAAGAGCCTTTCTATCAATGCCCTCCTACAAGTATTTTCTCTCTTATTATCTACAAGCCTTTTCTTTACTTGAAAAGGTTTGGGATTCTCAAGGTGAGGAAGCTTTTTGTTGTTTTGTTGACTTTAAAAAAGCGTTTGACACGGTCCCTCGTGACAAACTTTGGAACAGGATGGAAGAACTTGGGATTCCAGACGAGTTTAGAGCTGCAGTGCACAGGCTTTATGAGCAGGTCAGAGCTAAAATCAGAACTAGAGAAGGCATGTCGGAATGTTTTGGTAGTGACATTGGTGTCAAGCAAGGCTGCCCTCTTTCTCCCACTTTGTTTGGTCTATACATCGACAAGCTTGAAGAATGGTTACACAATACCGAGGGAGGGGGTGTTCAGTTGGCTGAATATGTGGTGAAGCTGCTCTTATATGCTGATGACCTTATCTTAATATCAACAACAGCTCAAGGTTTGAGAGAGCATCTAAAAGCTGTAGAACTCTTTTGCCAGGAAGTTGGGATGCAAGTGAACATTGACAAAACAAAAATCGTGATTTTTTCTCTAAAAAGGAAAGGGACGCATACTAACTTTCTTTTTGAAGGGAGGCCATTGGAAATTGTTACAGAATATAAATATCTGGGGATTGATTTTCACCACAAATTGAGCTGGGAAACATGCAGAGCAAAAAGAATTCAAGGAGGTTGGAAAGCATCATACTCGCTCCAAAATAGATGTAGGAAAGCTGAGCTTTGGGACTGGAATACTAAGAAAACCCTCTTTGGTCTGTTGGTCACTCCGGTGGCCCTTTATGGGTGTGAAGTCTGGGGAAGTAATATGTCAAAGCATGGGTGGAGACAGGTAGAAAGAATCCAAAAACATTTAATCACAAGCACTCTCAAAGTTAAATCAATGGTTCCTTATGAGATTTTACTGGTTGAAGCGGGTATCTTACCAATGGAAGCTTCGGCAATCACTCGGCTAATAAGCTATTTGAAAAAAGTGGAAAGCATGGACAATCATCATTGGCCCAAAATGGTTATAGAGGATAACCTAGAGCACAGAAAGAAAACTTGGATGAAGCAGAACACCAAATGGATGGAGAGGTGGGGCATCCACTTCTAGGAGTGCCCTAACAGCAATAGGGAAATAAAAAATTATGTGGCGGAGAAGTTTAGGAACATCATGTGGACAGAAAATATTGGTCATAAGAAAGCGCACTATATCAAATATTTCAACCCCACTTGGGCTCATGATAACAAAGCTTATTTAAGGGCGGATATCAAAGGTAAGGCTAGGATTATTTTGGCTCAGTTGAGGACCGGGTCACATCATCTTCGTTGTGAAACGGGCAGATGGACTATTCCCAAAGTAGAGTGGGAAAGGAGAACTTGTCTTTTCTGCAGTACAGGGGTTGTTGAAACAGAATGGCACTTCATCATGGAATGCTCAGCGTATGATGACATCCGCTTCCAGTACGAAAATGACTTACAAGTGGACAACCTAGATGAGTTATTTGAGGAAGCAAAGCTTCAAAGGATTGCTAGTTTTGTGCTCAAGATTCACAATAGACGAGAGGATTTGGAAAAGAACTTGGTTTCAGCTTAATGTTTCTGCTTTTCTTGGTCCCTTTGACTCTTCGGTCACGTGGACGTCATTAAAATCTTTCATTTCATTTCATTACCTCAACCAATCCCAATATTTTATTTTTCACCATAGTTTCCGTTCCTACTTGCTATCAATTTGCACATTTCTATCTCACATGGTACCATTGTGCAATGCTTTTATTTCTTTATATTGATGCTTTGCACACTCGTTTTGTTCTTGGTGGCACATGTATTTTTCTATAGTACCATTAACCCCTTGAGTAACTAGTGGACATTAATAACATTTCAGCTTCTATTTCTATATCATAATTTCATCTCTCTATAACATTACTTCTTGATGACCCTTTTCTTTTATACTTGCTTCTGTGGGTACTTCATATTTTAAGAGTAAGATTTTTCCTTCGTTGACAATGGTTGCACTCTGGCTTATTTGCTTCTCAATCTGACATCTTATATTTTCCGTCTATGCCTTCTTAACTACCTGCAATGTACTAACCTTGACTACTCATTAGGAAACATGGGAAAACTCTCTATTTGTTGGGGTGAAAACAAAACTAAAAGTTTTGATATATTTTATTCTATATATAGCCATTAAGATGTACTTTAGTACTATTTGAGTAAGTTATATGCATGTTTGGATACTAGTATCATTGCTATGAGCAATATCCAATTAAAACAATTGACAAATGACCTACTATGGAACTTTGGGTGCACCAATGTCTCTTTCGTAACCTTTGTTCCAACTTCCACGTACTATACCATGTAAAATATCTTGATTAAGAGTGAATCATTTTCATGATGTAGGAATGGTAAAAGCTTATCCGCTCTTTAAACCACTCCTACGAAGGTCCCACATATTAGGATTGATGAAATACAAAGTTATGAAAATTTGTACTTGGAAAGTTGAAGTAGCAGCTAATCTGATGGCTGTCAAATAATACCTATTGACATCGGACTAAATGCTTGAACCTATTCAATAATATTTAGTGATATAGCAGATATTATTCTGCAGAAACTATTACCTGGTAAGATAAGTTAAAAACCATTTACAAGGAGAAATGCAAATATATATTTAGAGCTTGTATTCAACATGAAGGTAAAAACTGCCAGACGTTTACCTTAGAGACGCCAACTGGACGAACCTCAACAGACCTACTTCCTTGAACAACATCAACAGCAGAATTTGATATAGGACCAGTCCATAAATGTTGTAGCATATGGCGTGCTTGCACTCTACCAAATTCAACGTCTGTAAGCCATAACAACCATTTTGTGATCATGTAATAAACAAAACATTCTCCATGTTTTACAAGAGACAAAAACACCATATTACATTTTGTCATGTTTAATGGGAGAAATAGAGAACAGTGTAAAATATAGAAAAATACCAGCATACTTATAGTTCCAAACTAAAGAAGTTTCTCGGACTTCAACATATGATCGAGGTGTCCTTTCTTTAAAATAATCAAAAACAAGCTGCATAAAGTAGAACCTCAGTTATGTGGAGGAGAAACTCGGTAAAGATACCATCCTTGGGCTATTAAACATTTTCCAAAAAGTAGGCTTCATTTATGAAAAGGAAATTTTCTAGTGGTCGATAAATAATTCAAACTCTATAGAGAGGTATTTTGTTTCCAACATCCTTTTTCTCTTAATTGTTTTTATATAAATACTCAAGAGAAATAAATTGCAGTAATAAGTTGGCTCAGAAGCCTGATATTATATGTAATGACAAGTGCGTACCTTCACACTTTCCATCCAATCCGTATTAAGATATTCTGGCATTGTGGTCATCCACTCTCCCTTTGTAGGCCGCAAAAACATGCCATTTTCTGCTGCCAACCACATGTCGAATTCTCCAAAATTCTTCTAAATGAATGTATCTTGTAAGTATAAAGTAGGAATATGTTTAAGTTCTCTTAAAGGATTAAAATTTAGTTTATACCTCATCCAACACACTTCTCTCACTTCCACTAATAACAACAATTGTTGTTTTTGGGTCTTTGCACAAAAGTGAAAGAGTTTCCCCAGATCAGGATGCAAACAAAGCTTCATTTCTTTTATTTGGTCATGACCTCTTCTACCAGGTACATCTACTTGTATAGTCAAAGTTTCATTAAGACCCTGAGTAGAAGAATAACGGAGATTTAAGATGAGAAAAATTAATTCAAGCAATTTTACATCCGACAAAACCAGTATTTAACTCTGCCTTTAATCAGCTTATTCGGGTCATTTGTTTTATTTCATAGAGTTGGAAAGACACCAATGAAGGTGAAAGAACTTAGGAGCTAACTTTAATCAATTAGCAAATCCAATTCTGTATACAATAGTAGAAAATATTCGGTACTATTTTTTACTTAATTCGTGTGATTCTGAATAGTCAATTTTGTTCATAGAAGAAATGTTGCATTACCTCACCACTACCTGCATGAATCATGTTCAACATTATAAAATTAACTACAAGATTTGGTCTCCACCATCACAAAAAGTGATGATTCTGCATGAATGAATGTTCATAGACATTTCTCATGGAAGAAATGTTGCATTACCTCACCATTACATGCATGAATCATGTTCCACATTATAAAATTTTCTACAAGATTTGGTCTCCACCATCATAAAAAGTGATGATTCTGTATTAATGAATGTTCATATACATTTCCTTCGACCTTGTCTACAAGGATTTAATGGGTTATTACTTTCTTTTGTTCATATCAACAGAATCACAAGTACTCTTGATGGAGAATTGGCAAGGTTTGGGTGGCTCTCGATCTCGGTCATGAGGTAGAAACCCGGGAGTACCAATTATGAAATATATTTAAGGTAAATATAAAGAAATCTCCCTATGGACTTCCACAAGGAAGGTGTCACGCCAAATTAGCATCTGGCTTGGTTGTCACCTTTTATATCTTCCTTACAAATGTGATCCTTGGGATTGTTGTATTTTCAAGGGAGATATGATACCTAATTAAAGATTCTTTAGGTATGAATAAAGAAAGCAATTTACCACCTGTTATCCCTAAATCTAGTAGAAAAATTTGCAAGGGGCAGTGTGCAGGACTTGTAGTCCCTCTATTTGTATTAGACGCTTCCCTTCATCTTTCCTACCTCTAGAAAAATGAAAAATGATAGCATTCACAAGTTTATATACATATCTACAATGAAAACAAGTGGGTTTATGTGAAAGGATCTCACCATAAACATTGCAAATACTAAACTAAAATCTATGCAAAAATAAGATGACACCCTTAAAGGAATAATGGCCAAGTTCCTTTTTGATGTCAATTTTATGTGATTAATAGTAAGGTCCATCTAGACAAAGAACTAGAGTGAACTAGATCTTCCAAACCCTTTGACACATCATGCATGTAAAAATCGTCAACAGAAATAAGAAAAAAATCTGAAGGATGAAAATCACAAAGTACTTGTGCTATGCAGCATAGAAACCCTCAAATCATACTTCTTTATTGATATTCGGTGTAGTTCTTGATGACTAGCAAAGAAGCTCAAAAGTACTTCTCAAACATTAGTGGTCCAAAAGATTATCACCTCGTGACTCGATGCTCTAATTATTACAAGCAGAGGTAGTTGTGCGAAATTTGTTGTAATATCCTCTTCCTAGTCGAAGACCCTTAACCCAATTTTGTTTCTCGGCGGCTAAGGGTCATTAAAAAGGGAAACCATAGTCTTAATGAATTATTATAAAGTGTATAAAAAGAAACTTTATAAAAAGCACTTATATTAATTTATTAATGACTTAATAAAAATAAAAGAGAAAAGATAAAGTGAAATTAGAAAAAGAAAAGAAGTCACTTTATATTTTTATTTCCCTAGGGGAAAAATACGACCCATGTTGAGAGATAATAAATGTCAAAAAAGAATTAAATGTGGGAAAAGGCATTTGATTGGTGGTTGTGGGTGGCTACTAAGCCAAGTTTTCCTATAAAAGCAAGTTGACTTGGCTTGGAGAGATATCTCTTTTATTTTATACAAATTCTGAATTTTGTTTGAGCTTGTAAGCTTTGCAAATTACTTCAAAGGACGAAAACCCATTGAAGTCATCTCTAGAGGACGAAAACCCTCTTGAGATCTAGAAGGAGAACGAAAACTCTTCTTCTATATTGTGAGGATTCTCTATTCAGGGGTTTCCATTGAGGATCAAGATTCAAGGAGTTATCTATGTTTTCCAAGAGAGGCGAATGGTTGTTATTGATTTCGGGTACAACTAGGGTTTCATCTACACATTTCCATATTTCCGAGCCTATTTTGGGTGCCTTCCACCCATCAGAAAATTATGATTTTGGTATCATTGGAAAGCTTGTGATTTTATTTTCAATTTGAGCTATCATTTGTCAAAAATTGTTGGGTATTTTTCGAGTTACACATTAATGAAGTTTCGGTTGTTTTTACGTAATAAAAATCATTTTTTTAGTATTTTGCAAAAATATACGTATTTTCATGTTTGATAAATCAAGGGCTAGCTATAAATTTAATTTCATAATTTTTTAAGGTGTCTTGAGGCTATTTTACACCCATAGACAAATCTTCTAAGTTTTGGAAAGGAATTTTGGGTTGTTTGCATTGTTGTTTGCATTGTTTGCATGTTATTTGGGATTTACGGAAAATCCATCTGGGGTTGAAAAATGTCCATTTGGGGACATTATAGTGGTATCAGAGTAGTGTATCCTCCTAGCCTGTGAAGGAAAGAAGAGAAATTATCAGATCTAGAAGCTAGAGGTTAGAAAGATTCAATATGAAGTGGACCCAAGTTCCTTTTTTGATGGTACTAATGAAATTTCTGCTAGATCTTGGTTGAAGGAATTTGAGACATATTTGTGATGGAATCCTATGTGTCAGGATGATGCCCTCATGCTCATCTCTAGATACTTGGATGGAATAGCACATAAGTGGTGGCATCATTTGTTGAAGACCCAAGGGGTCGAATCCATTGCCTCCCTTGAAGATTTCACCCAAAGGTTCCTAGAAAGGTTTGATGTGCAAGATTGCAAGGATGAGCAAGGTAAAAATGCCTCATTAATTGAAAATGTTTCTTTTCCTTCTAATGATTGCATGCATGGTGGTGAAGTAACAGGAAATGAAATCATGGAGTATACCCCAAGGAGGAAGAAAATTCAAATCTACAAGTTGGGGAAGAGAGTTTTGTGGCTAAAGCCCAAATTCCGAATATGGATGTTAGTATTCAGTTGGCTGCCTTGTCAGGAACAAAAATACATGAGAAGCAAGATGATGAAAGGAAAGGAGATAACAAGCAACTTGCTGATCCAAACACAACAACAAATAGTGGTGAGTCATTTTGTGTTTTTAACAAGTGTTTTATGCTTCATAATATGACACTTACAGATGGGAAACATCCTAAGGGATACTCTATCAACAACAAAGAGTCCAAGGATGATAGATATGCAAGAAAAAAAGAGAAATCAGTTGTTGATCCTACTTTTAGAATTCTGAGGTACAATGTTCCACTCTTGAATTGGGTACATTCTTGGACTAATGTGTGGCAAGATAGTAGTGGAAAGAAGCAAAGATGGAAGACCTCTCATGATATAAGTGTTCATGAGCACTATAAGGTATGGGATCCAGGTAATATGTTGCATTTGTCCAAAGTTATCAATTCTGATTTTGAAAACTTTGTGACTGATCTCGTAAGGGAAAGAAGGAATTCAGAATTGTCTTTTGGGATTACAAGTGTGGGCAAGCATGCTTTTTTCGTTGGAGATTCCAGTGTAAGCAGGGAGAGTACCTCTCAAGGTACTAACGCTGATTTCCTGATTGCTAAAAAGGGTAAGAGAACATATGTTATCATCTTCAGCTTGCTGGACTGTTCATAACAGCAGTCATAAAGAGAGGTGATAGAGCTTATTTCATGAAGGACATGACTGATTTTTATATCAGCAACATAAGGGAACCTTTGGAAGGGTTAGTGAGGGCACTTGGTCCTCAAAGTCTTCAAAGAAACAAGGTGCAATCTGTTGTTAATGAAGAGGAGTTGAATTCAAGGAGCATTCATGACGTTGGCATCCTAAGGTATGAGAGTGGTTACCATTTTTCTAGTTTGTTGAGTCATCCTATGTTGTTGCTTTTAGAGGTATGAATTTGTAAGCTTTGCAAATTATTTCAAAGGACGAAAACCCATTGAATTCATCTCTAGAGGACGAAAACCCTCTTGAGATCTAGAAGGAGAATGAAAAAATTTCTTCTATATTGTAAAGATTCTTCATTCGGAGGTTTTATTGAGGATCAAGATTCAAGGAGTTATTTGTGTTTTCTAGTAGTTTTCTAGCAAGGCAAATGGTTGTTGATTTGGGGTACAACTAGGGTTTCATCTACACATTTCCAGATTTCCGAGCTTGTTTTGGGTGCCTTCCACCCATCGGAAAATTCTGATTTTGGTATCATTGGAAAGCTTGTGATTTTATCTTCAATTTGAGCTAAAAATTGTTGGGTATTTTATGAGTTATGAATTTATGAAGTTTCGGTTATTTTTCTGCAATTAAAAATCAGATTTTTAGTATTTTGCAAAAATATAAGTATTTTCAGATTTGATAATTCAAGGGCTAGCTACAGATTTAATTTCATAATTTTTGAAGGTGTTTTGAGGCTATTTTACACCCATAGGCAAATCTCCTAGGGTTTTGGCAAGGAATTTTGGGTTGTTTGCATTGTTATCATAAAAACAATAATTTCCAACTTGCATTTTATTTGGGATTTGCAGAAAATCCATCTGGGGTTGAAAAATGTCCATTTGGGGACATTACATTTGTTGGTAATTTCGCAACCAATATGCAATAAACTAAACAGAGAAAGAAAATTCAAGAAGAGATCTAGTTAACTAAATGGCACACAGAGAAAAGAGACAATATCTATCCTAGGAAAACCCTATTGGATAAAAAACTCAGCTAAAACCTTGCTTATTTTATTGACTTAAACTAGCTTACAAATACAATACAAATCCTTCAAGGATGTCATCTCCCTTTTGGAGACTAGCAGATTTTAAGACCTTAACCCATTTTCCTCCCCATGGGTTTAAGGAAGAAGGCAAGGGGAAGACTTAGATGAGATTTTTATCTAAGCAGATATTTTTATTATTATCATGTTGTAATGTCCCTTTTTAGGGGGACTCCGGAAATGACCAAAAGCTGAGATGTAAACTCAAAAATCAAATTAGGGAGTTTTTGTAGATGGCTGATATCAATTGTGCAATCTACAAATTAGGCCCTTCCTAGGGCGATGACTACCCGAGAAGTTAAATCCCTCAAAAGTGTGTTAAACCTTGCTAACACCCTTCATTTCTTATGCCAAAATTATTAAGGAACCCTCAACAAACACAATCAATTGTTGAAATTAGAATTGGGCTGGAAATTAATTAATTTTGGAAACCCTCAACCAACGATTTTCAACAAGCTTGAAAAAATAGTAAAACGCTTCCAAAATTCACGAAACTCGAGATCTTGGTTTTTTAAAATATGGAGAATAAGATAAAAAAATATCAGATTGACCAAATTATCATCAACACATACCAAATAATACTACCAAGTTGGTCATTCCACTTCAAATAAATAGATTATTGATCCAAAGAGATAAATCACGCAAGAAAATGATAATTTATTGTTTTCCAAATCAGCTTGCATACATAAATCCTTATGGAAAGGTTTTCATCCTCCACAATTCCTCAATCAAGGGTTTTCGTCCTTGAAAGAGGTAGGAAAGGTGCTTCACAAGCAAACCTTAACCAAGATATGAAAATTCACCAAAACATGATTCATTAATGGCTAAGTGACCTCCTTTTATAATCACAAGGTGTGTTTTATAATATAAAAATGATGGCTGACACCTTAAGGTAAGTGCTTTTAAATATTTAATTAGTATTTGGGGCTTAAATGCTCATAATACCTTTATTTCCTAACTACTTAAGTCCTTTTATTGGAGTGTTAGGCTTCCCAATAGAATACATGATAATAAATAAAATTACTACCTAAACAACAATAAAAATATAATCCACATCTTCCCCTTGCTTTCTTCCTTAGACCCACGGGGAGAAGAATGGGTTGAGGTATTCAAAAATCAACCTTCAAAAATGGACATGACACATGTATTCCTATTGGGAAGCCTAACGCTCCAATAGAAGAACTTCTTTAATTAGAAAATAAAGTATTTTGAACATGTAGGCTCTAAATACAAATTAGATAATTAAAAGGTACTTATTATAAGATCGGCCATAAGTTATGATATAACACCCCTTATGTTATAAAAGGAGGATGCTTGGCCATTATGTCATATGTTGAATCTTATTATTTCTTCTGGGAAAAAGTTGTACCTTTCCTTTCTCTCTCATCAAGGACGGAACCTCTTGCTTTAGACCACTTCAATGACGAAAACACTTGATAGTGGAACTTGTCTTGGGGACGAAAACCCTCAAGCAAGGATATTTGAAATTATTGAATATCTCAAGGCATTTGGAGCTGGTATCTTTCTATCTAGTCCTAGGCGATTGGCATCATGAGCATTTTGGAGGTGCTTTGATGGATTTATGGTATGATTCTTGCGTGGATGGATTTGTACTAATTTTGAAGGTGAAAGCAATCATTTATTTGCATGTTTGACCCACTAATTCCACATTTCCAAGAGTGATTAATTGCTTGTAAGCTACGTTGCATGGATACGCCAAAACCCCCTCGAATCCCCTTGGAAACGTATTGGATACGGATACATTATGGATACGATACGGATACGTCCTCGATACGTGCGGGCACGCAAGATACTACGACACGGATACGCATGCACGCATCCGTGATGTATCTGGACGCCTATCGATCAGAACGTATCCAATAGTATATACGTTTTTTTAAAGTTCTATTTCATTTTTTATTATTTTTGACTTTTCTACTCCCTAAAACCAAACCCTAAACACTAAATGAATAAAATAATACACCCTCTCCCCCACAAAAAGTTATAAAAAGCACCCACCCCTCTCATTTGAAATCACACAAACAATTTCATTGTCTTTTTGCAAGTGAATGAGCAAAGAGCCAAAGAAGAGTTGTGAAGAGCTTAGTGGAGGCAAAGATTGGAAGGAGGTTTTGCAAAGAGCTTAGAGGAGGCAAAGATTTGAAGGAGGGGCAGCGATTGCTTCTATTGTTTGGAGTCCACCATTGCAAGGAGGAGAAGGAGAAGAAGCCATTGTTGAGACTTGAGAGGAAGAGATTGTTTTAAAATTTTAAATTTAGTGTTCATTCAAGAATCAAAACTAGAAGAGTAGACTTGAGAGGAAGAGGTAGCATTTGTAATTTTGTTTAGAGGCAACCAGGATCTACGATTCTACACTACATGTATACCGTATTTTAATTTTTATTTTATTTTAATTTAAACACATCCTAAATTTGTGTATGCTCTCACCTCGCGCCTTTATGGCGATCTTGGTGATCAAAAACATATTAGGATGGCATAGTTTAGGGTTATTTAATTTATTAATTGGTAAAAATAATTTTTGATTTTAAATGCATTGTTCAATGTTAATGTATTTGTTTTTTATTTTTTAGCTTCCTAAATCTGTGTATGCTCTCACCTCGCGCCTTTATGGCGATCTTGGTGATCAAAAACAGATTAGGATGACATAACTAATTAGTAATTTATTTATGTTAAGGCAAATTGTGTTTTAATTTTTTAAACATCCTAAACCTGTGTATGCTCTCACCTCGCGCCTTTATGGCGATCTTGGTGATCAAAAACAGATTAGGATGACATAACTAATTTATTTATGTTAAGGCAAAATGTTTTTAATTTTTTAAACATCCTAACTCTGTGTATGCTCTCACCTTGCGCCGTTATGGTGATCTTGGTGATCAAAAACAGATTAGGATGGCATCAAGTTCTGCTTCGGGTGGAGTGCAAGGCCAAGCTGAAAACACATCAGTTCCTATGAAACATGATCCTAATTCCCCTCTTTGGAGACATGTGACAGTGGTAGACAACATTGTTGGTGGTGGGTGTCGGGTTTGGACATGTCATGGTTGCCAAGCTCAGTACAAATCCTCATATAGCCGAGTGAAAATCCATTTGACTGGTGTTGGAGGTGTGGGGATAAAGAGGTGCCCAAAAATATCAAATGAAAAAAAGGCAAAGTACCTAAGAGAGCAAGAGGAGGCTGATAAACAAGCTGAAAGAAATAGAACTAGAACAATTCCTTCGCAAAAAAGCCTTCATCACTACCACCCACACCTAGACCTACTTTCGTCCTTTCATTTAAACTCCAAGTCAACCATTTGATGAAGAGAGTCTCAGAGAGCTCACGAAAAAGGCCAAAAGGAGCATTGGAGAAAGCATTTAATATTGAAAAGAGGGAGGTTGCTAATGAGATTGTTGCTCGATGCATTTATGCATGTGGGCTGCCTTTAATGTATTGAGATTTCCATATTGGCATCAAATGGTGAAGGGTATCAATGAAGCTCCACAAGGGTACAAATCCCCAGGTTACGAAAAAGTTCGAACCAAGGTTTTAAACCGGTCAAACCGAACCTTTTAAAATTTGACCGATTTAATAATTTTAAACTCAAACCGCTATGCAAACCGGATCGGTTGATTGGATTGGGCTAAAACCGGTCAAACCGGTCCGGTTCCGTCCTAAACCGGCCGGTCCATTCCTGTTTTGCCGTATACGGCGGCCAGCATAAAAAACATTTTTTTAATTGTTTTCTTTTATTTTTTATTGCCTCTAAACCCTAATTTGGTGTTATAAATACACCCCCTCTATCACTTCACACCTCTCTCATTGAGCATTTGTGAGCATTTGTGAGCATAAGATTGAAGAGTTTATTTTTTGTAGTGAGCTTGGAAGTTGGAGGCTTGGAGCTTGTTTGGCATTGCTTGTGGGCTCTTTGTGGTGATATTGGCATCCATTTGTGAGCACCTCACCTCTATTTGTGAGCACCTCTCTTATTTGCAAGGATTTGGAGGATTGGGGCAGCCTTGAATAGTGTTCATTTGGAGTTGTTTGGCATCAAGTGTGGGCTCTTTGTGGTGGCATTTACATCTACATTTGGAGTGTGGGCTCTTTGTGGTGCCATATACAAGCTTGGAGCATTTCCTCACCTCATTTGTGTGCACATTGAAAGGTATGTTACATTTTAAACTTGCCCCTTATTTGTAAATTTTATTAAAAAAGAAATAGAAAATTTATTTATTTTTTATTTGCATTTTCATATTTGTTTGCATTTGCAATGGCCCCCAAATCAAAAGACCCTACATGGGCCCATGCAGACACAATTGATGATCAAGTTTTTTGTAAATATTGTAAGAAACACATCAAGGGGGGGATTCATAGGTTGAAACAACACTTGGCTGGTCAAAGAGGCCAAGTTACCCCATGTGAGGCACCTGATATTGATGACATTAGGTTGGAAATGAAAAACATGCTTGAAAAACATAGAGAAGAGAAGGCTAGGCAAAAAGAGATGGAAGCTGAAATAGGGAGGAGGGAACATGCCTCAAGTGTTGAAGGATCTTGCTCTGACCCTTCGTGATCATTTATTAGAGACCCCTTTCGGTATATGCCTCCCCATCCACTCATAGTCAAGAAAACCGGCCTGAAGCTTAAAAAAAAAAAAGAACATTCAAAGCTTTTTTCCATCTTCACACACCTTGCCACCGCTAGTGCCTCCATGCCAACACAAAATTAGCCTACCTTGGATAACCATTGGAAGAAGCAATACAAAGAAGCAACTTTTAAGTACATTCTTTAGATGGTGGTATGATGCGAGATATCCCTTTCAATGCTGCCCGCTCACCTTATTACCAGCCGATGTTTGATTCCATTATATCTGGCTTTGGTAAGGGCTTCAAAGGCCCTAGTATGCATGACTTGAGAGGATCACTTTTAAGAAAGAAGTTGCATCCATAGATGAATATTTGAAAGGTTCATGAAAGTTTCATGGGCCAAAACAGGATGCACTATCATGTCAAATGGGTGGAGTGATGGCAAGAACCACACAATAATAAAAATTTTGCCTCTTGTCCACAAGGTACAATGTTTTTGAAATCGGTAGATGCATTCGATAGGGTGAAAGATGCAAATTTATTGTTTGAGCTTTTGGATGAGATTGTTTTAGAGGTGGGGGTGGAAAATGTTGTACAAAGCATAATAGATAATGCATCTAATTATGTTCTTGCTGGTAAGATGTTAGAGGCTAAACACAAAACAATATTTTGGACTCCATGTGCTGCACATTGCATAGACCTCATGCTTGAGGATACAGGGAAAAAAGATTGGATCAAGAACACTGTAGAGCATGGCAAGAGCATCACCAAATACATCTATAATCACTCATGGGTATTGAACCTAATGAGGAAGAACACTGAGGGCAGAGAACTTGTTAGGCCAGCCATCACGAGATTTGCAACGAACTTTCTCACGTTGCAATCTCTTATTTCCCAACAACAGAACTTGAAAAGGATGTTTTCAAGTGATGAATGGAATGCATCAAAGTGGAGCCGGAAACAGGATGGGAAAGACACAAAGAAGAAACTTTTTGATAATTTATTTTGGAAAAAATAGCAGAGATTGTGAAAGTTGCTGAGCCTCTTGTTAAGGTGTTGCGGTTGGTGGATGGGGAAAAATTAGCCATGGGCTATATTTATGAGGCTATGGATCAGGCAAAGGAGCAGATAAGGGCAACATACAAAGACAGGGTAACTAAGTATGGGCCTATATGGGAGATCATAGATAATAGATGGAACAATCAACTCCATTGACCCATACATGCAGTTGGGTATTTCTTGAACCCAAAATATCATTACAGAGCTTGACTTGGAGAAGATCAAACAGAGAAGTAAAAGATGGTTTCAGACGAGTGCCAGAGTCAGAGCGCATGGTGCACGATGAGATGCAACAACTTGAGGTTCACCGACTTGGGCCTTCTTCAAAGTAAAGCCACGGGCACCTTTGGAAAAAAGCTTGCAAAGATTACAAGGATGTGGACCAACCGGGTAAGAAATTCTAAGTTTTTTTAAGTTCATTTGATTAAAAATTTTAATGAATAATCATGAATTTTTAGCATAAGACAATATTTTTCTAATTTGTTGAATTACGCTTTAACCTTTAAGTTATAAGTTTATGTTTGACTTTTAATTTTTAAACTCGTGTTTTTAACTTTTTATCGTCATTGTTTACTAATTAAACATTTACACTTTTTATCGCAGCACATTGGTGGGATTCGTTTGGTAGTTAGTGTCCTCAATTGCAAAAGTTTGCAATTAGGATCCTGAGCCAAACTTGCGGTTCGCAGGCGAGACAACCGGTCCCCTCTTTGAGCGGATTCACACGAAGAAGAGAAATCGTTTGGAACAACGGTTGAATGATCTTGTCTTTGTGCAGTATAACCTTCGGTTAAGGCGCAACCGGTTGTTGAACCGAAGACTTGATACTGATCCCATTGTCTTGGATGATATAGATCCAACCTCAGAATGGGTAGAGGAGAGTCAGCCAGAGTTTGATCTCGATGACTTGGGGTGGATGGGTTTGGATCAAGAATTTGATGAGCCATTAACAACACCGCCACCATCGTCACGAGACACAACTGAGGACTAGTCGCATTTCGTCTTTACTCCCGACCACATGCAGCTCAGGAGTTGCAGATGTACCCGAGAATTTAGATGAGTCCGAGTCAAAGCCAGCGAGGTCGGTGATGAACAATATTGATGAGGATGACCTTGAGGATCCCATTTCCATGTACAGTGCGGTGCGAGTTCGATGATTGATCATTGATGTCATCTAGTTTATTCTAGAGTTTTGTAACTTATAGTATTTGTAATGTATCAATGATCATATCATGTTGCTTTTTGGAGTCTTGAACTATGAAGGCCATTTAGAGCCTCATTGTTTATGTATTTTGTTTTGAAATCTCATCTATGATATATGTAATGTGTTGGACTTGGAGTTCATGCCATTTTGCTATAAACACCTTTCATGCATATATATAAGAGAAAACTTTGCATATTCTATGTGTAATTGTTGGAATTATGGTTTTTAACCTTTCAAATATATTATTTTCATTAAAAATATAAAATTTTATGTATTTTTAGTAAACGGTTCATTAAGTTTGAACCGGTTTTTTCGTTCCGTTTGGTTTGACCTCCCGGTTCCGAGTCCGGTTCCGATTTTAAAACATTAGTTCGAACCACACTCTTGGGAAAGGAAGTGGAATGACATTCACAAGTTTATCAAAGAATCGAGACTCGTGGAAGGAAACAGGGTTTCATCATTTTCAATGGATGGAAAGATTTAGAAATAGACCCCTCATAAATGTCGTTGTATTATGCGTGTTTTGAGACGGCTTGTGAAGGTGAGAGAGGCTTTAAGCAGTATGGTGATCAGCAATGTTTGGTCAGTGTGGAGGCAATCAAATACAAAGAAAGCTACAAGGGTAAAATCATGGGTCCTTGATGAGGATTGGTGGGCCAAGGTTGAGTACTTGTTGAGTTTTACAGAACCCATTCTCTCCATGATCCGATATGTAGATACTGATGAAGCATGCTTGGGAGAGATATATGATGGCATAGATTCCATGCTTGAGCGTATCAGAGATATAATACAAAAAAAAGGGCAAGATCCAGAAGAGACCTTCTACGGTGAGGTCAAGAGTGTGGTCATGAAGAGGTGGAATAAAATGACCACCTCATTACATCTCCTTGCTTATGCACTGACCCCAAAGTACTATAGCTTTGATGTACTTGGGCTACCAAACAGGCAAGCACCATTTTTTGACTCCGAAGTTGGAAATGGAACCAGGGCAACATTCAGAAGAATTTTCCTGATCCATCTATAGCCAGTGTGGTCAGAAGTGAAATGGGCATGTTTACTGGTTCAGAAGGCAACATGGGATCGATTGAGGCTCTTTTCGACAAGAGCAGCTTGACTCCAACCACATGGTGGCGTGTACATGGCCATGATGCCAAGTACTTACATCCTATTGCTATAAAAGTTCTTTCACAAGTATAACATTTATAAATTTTAAAATTTAGAATCATTTCGAATATTTTAAATTTTATTAAGTTAGAACTTAGGATATTAACTTATCTTTGAATTTCAATTTTCTAACTTTGTTGTAATAGGTGGCTAGTAATTCTTCCACAGAGCGGAATTGGAGTACTTATAGCTTTATCCACTCAGCTAAAAGAAACAAGTTGGCATCTAAAAAAGCTGAGGATTTGGTATATGTGCACTCCAATTTGTGCCTCTTGTCACACAAGTCTGAGGAGTATGCTAGAGGGCCTCACAAACTTTGGGATCTTATTCCAAAGACCACAGACTTGGATGCCTCCGTAGCCACACTTGCCCAACTTTCATTATTTGATGGCGAAGATGACGCTCAAGGGAGTTCGCAAGGAGTGGAGAGTGGAGTTAATGAGAGTGGAGCTAGCACAAGTGGCATGAACAAGAAATCTAAATGATATATTCTAGATTTGTTTGTATTCCTATATCATATGTATGGCAGCCACATGAACAATGAAATGTAAAATCTTAAGTATATTGTATGTTTTGAAAATTTGAACATGGATCCTAGTATATTTTTCAAATTTCAAGTTTTGTTCGTATTCATCATTTCATGTTAACATGATATTCGTATATCATATGTATGGCAGCCACATGATCAATAAAAATGCAAAGTCTTAAGTATATTGAATGTTTTGAACATTGATTCAAGTTTTGTATTATTATTTCAGTTTTTTATGGACTAAAAAATGAGTAAAATGAGTAGATGTACATAAAAATTAAATATATATATATTAAATATATATATGTACAGACGTATCCAAGACGTATTGTATCCAAGGGTTTTTTAAAATTGACGTATCCGCGTATCGTATCTATATCCAAACCGATACTCGTATCCGTATCCCCGGCAACGTAGCTTGTAAGGCATGTTTGGATGGATGTTTGGGCAAAGCTAATTTGATTTTTGCATTCTTTCTATTTTTAAAACCCAAGATCCCAAGTTTTGTGAATTTTGAAGCTTCTAGGAAAAGTTATGAATTTTTAAAGTAATGTATAAATTTTGCGAGACAGAGGGTTTATAAAATTCATATCTTCATCTCTAGGACACTAAAAATCAGTTTTCATACATATTTTGATTGTTGGTAATTAATAAGAATTTTGAGCTTGATTGGGCACATTTTCAACGAGTTTAGGGCATCCAAAAGTGAGTGGGAGTTCTCAAAACAAGTCGCCTTAAAGGTGTGCATATTCAGTCATATCCAGCCCTCTTAAATCTTATTACAGCTATCAAAAAATCAATTTCAGTCATCTCACTTTCAGCCCTAGCTATTTCCGAAAGCCCCCTAAAAGGGACATTACAGTGGTATCAGAGCATCATCCTCCCAGCCTGTGAAGCATGGAAAACAAGTTAGAAAGGATTGTGAGAACACAAGAAGGGATAGCTGAGGCACTGGAGAGGCTTACCCTAGCCATCCAAAATATGCAAGGTGGTGGTTCGCTCAAGGAGAAAAGGGTTTCAAGGGTTGACAAATTGACAGAAGAGTACCAAGCCCTTCCAAAAGGGATGCATGATGCCCTTTCCTTTGAGGAATTCGTGGAATTAGAGAACAAGAGAGTGGGCATTGGCACAAGGCCTAAGAACCGAACCACACCAAGGAGCCACAATAGAAAAGACTCAACCCTAGAAGGGAAAACCCTTCCCTCATGAAGAAACAAGTCAAAGAGCATGTGGCAGATCAGCTACATGATGGAGAGGATGGCCATCCTTCTAAGGCAAAGAAGGAAGAAGATATATCGCAGCGGTTGGTTACCAAGATGGAGCAGCCCTTGGGAGTCCTAGAAACCCCCAACACTCTTGCCCAAGTGGAACTCTTGATGGATTCTCCAGACAACACCACGAAGACACAAGGGTTTGAAGAAAAATCAGATTTGCAAGGTGTTGAAGAAGCTCAATTGCCAAAGGATAAGGAGAAGGCTACAACAATTTCTCATGAAAACCACCAAAGGTATGAGGGTAATTCAGATTTGTTGCTTTCTATCATGCCATTTCAGATTTACGCTCATAGGCAATTTGTGGAAAAAGAGGACCTTGGGGCAAGTTTGATGCTCCATAGTAAATCACGGCAAATGGGTAGTCTTCATTATGCTAAGAATGGAGACAAATCAAAATTGCAAAGGGTCAATGGGCCAAGACCTTTGGGTGACCTTGTTGGAAGCCACACATATGAAGAGAGTGTTTTTCCGGTGCTTATAATCACTTTTAGTTCGCTGGAAATTTCAGGACAACAACCTATGGTAAGCAATTTCATCATCTTCTTAGCAAGGATTTGCTACATAACCTTCATGTTATGTCTTTGCAATGTTTTGGTCATCATAAAGAATACTCTAACCACTTTGTGAAGATGAAGGGTACCAAGTGGGAAGAGAAAGAGCTTGGTTTACAGAAATTGGGAGGTGAAATTAATAACATTCAACTTGCTGGACTGTTCCTAACAGCGGTTAATAACAAGCAAATTAATGACATTTTCAGCTTGGGAGAGGAGCCCAAAGATGTTCCCTACAAGAGTGTTGCACCTAACTTGGAATCTTTAAGTTACAAGATTGTTGTAAGCAACCCAAGGCATGTAAGTATCTCAGATTCATTGCTTACCACTTTGTCATTTCAAATATGGGGGAGTGATCATAATTCATAGTTGTGTCCTATGAGACCGCTAATGGGACATCATCATGCACAACATATGTCAAGGGATGGTGAGGTAAGAAGTATTTCTTGTGGAAAAGAGCATATGGATGTTTGGATTCAATCTCAAGATTGTTTTCACGTAGGAAATATAAGTGATGTGTTGAGCCCTATAAAAGAGGGATTGCTGATTTCAAAATCAGTATGGGGAACAATTTTATCATGGTATGTTTCGGGCATCAAGGAAAGGAAAGGAGAGAAGGGGGAAAAGAGGAGCAATCATGATGGAATTGCAGCTGTACATATTTCAGACATAGGGGAATTTGATGGTCCATGTTTCTTGAAGAATGCACTATGCACAAGGAAGATATTCCAGCTGCTTATCCTCATAGAAGGTATGACTTTGAAGGTTGCAAAAATTAATTTAAGGTATGACTTGCTGTTATCAAACATTTCAGTTTTCCCTACAATATGCTTGTTGTCATCAATAAGAGGACAGCCATGAGAGGTGATAGTTTCCAAATTCTCAAAGCATTTTCAGCCATTGGCGATTGGTCCCTTCTCACCTCATTCATCATTGCAAGGGAAACAAAGTGTTTGACACGGGAAGATGGTAAGCATGGAAAAAATCATTTAGTTGTTGATCATAACAATGTTGTCATAAGCACTTCTAGCTTGCACAATGACATATTTGTAAGCATACAGGTGGATTCAGTCGTGGGATGTGTTGGTTTTTAGTTCACAGCCTTGTTAGCAATCAATATAGGATCATTTCCAACTCCTATATCACTTTTGTATGTGTATCGTCATTCATCTCATACTACAGAGGATGACAAGATAAAGCACATCTTTGATTCAATTTCAAATTTGTTTCCATATGTGGGATATGGGTGTTTTTGTGAGGCTTGCAAAAGGAGAAACTTCTGATTTCAAGATCAGTACTACTGATGATTTTATCATTATGAGTGTCGGGATGAGGGAAAGACCAAATAAATCTTATGGGGAACACAAGCAATATGATCATCTTCATATAGGAGATTGTTTGCATCATTTTTATGCCATGCAATTGATGTGTTTGGGTCATCAAGGTAAGGATTGTAATTCTGATTTTTCAATCTATGGTTCCATGAAAGAACCAAAGGGAATGTGGGATGACAAATACTTTGACCCAAGGGTCAATTTGAGGGCTGTCCAACAGAGGAGGCCTATTGTTTGGTGCATTTTCAGTTTGTTCTTTTCAAAGTTTTGGAGCATAAAGAGACATCTTAATAGTTGGGAGTTGTATTCACTACACACTAACATACTTGTACTATTCTATGCAAGTAAAAGTGGAATTCCAGCCACCTTCATTCTGATTTTTGAAGGAAAAAAGCAAGATTACATTGGTGTTTGGGACAACATGAGGGAAATTGGGAACAACCAATGTTTGGATGGTAATTATGAGGCCTTGGCAAGCAAAGAAGAAGAGTTGGTCATCATATCCACAAAGAAAGAGTGGATGAAGAAGGGGACACATTTTTTCTTTAATGAGTTTGCTTCATGTGCAGGTACATCAAAGGAGGAGCAGCTGAGATTTATTTGGGATCCAGGTACTTGTAATTGCTTGGGGACAAGCAATCTTGGGAAGGGGGACTGTCATGTCCCTTTTGGAGACTAGCAGATTTGAAGACCTTAACCCACTTTCGTCCCGTGGGTTTAAGGAAGGAAGCAAGGGGAAGACTTGGATGACATTTTTATCCAAGCAAATATTTTTATTATTATCATGTATTCCTATTGGGAAGCCTAGCGCTCCAATAGAAGAACTTTAATTAGAAAATAAAGTATTTTGAGTATGTAGGCTTTAAATACTTTATTTTCTAATTAAAAGGTACTTATTATAAGGTCGGCCATAACTTATGATATAACACCCCTTATGTTATAAAAGGAGGATGCTTGGCCATTATGTCATATGTTGAATCTTATTATTTCTTCTAGGTAAAGGTTGTACCTTTCCTTTCTCTCTCATCAAGGACGAAAACCCTTGTTTGAGACCACTTCAAGGACGAAAACCCTTGATAGTGGAACTTGTCTTGGGGACGAAAACCCTCAAGCAAGGATATTTGGAATTATTGAATATCTTAAGGTATTTGGAGTTGGTATCTTTCTATCTAGTCCTAGGTGAATTGCATCATGAGCATTTTGGAGGTGTTTTGATGGATGTATGGTATGATTCTTGCATGGATGGACTTGTACTAATTTTTAAAACGTGAAAGAAATCATTTCTTTGCATGTTTGAGCCACTAATTCAGCATTTCCAAGAGGGGCAAATTGCTTGTAAGGCAGGTTTGGCATGTTTGGGTGGATGTTTTGGCAAGCTAATTTGATATTTGCATTCTTCATATTTTTAAACCCCAAGATCCCAAGTTTCATGAATTTTGGAGCTTCCTAGGTAAATTTATGAATTTTTGAAGTAATGTATAAATTTTGCAGACAAAGGGTTTATAGAAAATTCATATCTTCATCTCTCGGGGCACCAAAAATCAGTTTTCCTTCATATTTAGATTGTTGGTAATTAATCAAAAAAATTGAGCTTGATTGGGCACATTTTCAGCGAGTTTAGGGCATCCAAAAGTGAGTCGGAATTCTCAAAACAGATCGCTGCCCTAGGAAAGGAAAAATTGCAGGTTTCAGTGTGCTTTTTCAGTCATATCCAGCCCTCTGAAATCTGATTACAGCCATTTAAAAATTAATTTTAGTCATCTTACTTTCAGCCCTAGCTATTTCCGAAAGTCCCCCTAAAAGGGACATTACAAAGGCACCGTAAGACAAGACTTACATACACACTCAGCCATATTCCTGCATGCAGCCTTTTAGCACTAACCCGCATTGACTTCTCCTTACAAGATCTAGACCAATCGGGATTCTTCTAACCTCTCGCACATAGAGAGCATGCACTTTTATAGTTGTACACCTCCTTAAAATAGCACTTTCTTGCACCGCAAGTGATCGAAGGATAAACACTAAAATAAGGGTTAAATTTGAACCATTGCTTTTCCACAAGACTCATTGATTTAATTGACAAGTGTTAGTCCGCAACCTCTAGGCTAAGTTAATGCATGGAAAGTATGAGACATATTCTAACAATCTCCCACTTGTTGAACACAATCCATCAAGGAGACCACAAATCCATTCTTCAACAGCCCCAGGCTACCAAGCCCATTTCTCCTCTACGCCAAGTAAACTTTTTGGCACACACCGCCTTTGTCAATGAATCCACTACATTAACATTTGTCTCCACCTTCTTTAACAATACCCTCTTCTCCTCCACCATTTCCCTTACAAAATGATATTGCACATCAATGTCCTTTATCCTAGAGTGATATTCGAGTTCTTTCTAGAGAAATTGGACTTTGGGAGTCACAATTTATACTTACAACCTTCCGAACGAACCCAACCGACGCACATAACCTTTGAAACCATACCGCTTCCTTGCACGCATGAGTAATTGCCATGTATTCAAATTATGTGGTGAATATAGCAACATTTGCTTAATGCTTACTCATCCAACTCAACACTCCACCGAACAAGTTGAAAATCTACCCACTAGTGGACCTTTGTAGATCAAGATCTCCACCCTATTAGAATCGACAAAACCATGTGGACTCACTTCCTTTCTTACACCAAGATTTTTCCATGGCATGACAACACCTCAAGAGAAAATAGCATGGTTAGTAGTTCCGCAAAGATATCGAAGATTCTCTTGACCGCGCTCTAATGCTCATTTCTCGGATTGGACATATATCTGCTAATGACTCTCACTGCACATGCAATGTCAGGTCTTGTGCAGACCATTGCATACATCAAGCTTCCGACCACACTTGCATAAAAAAACCCGAGCCATGTCCTGTAACTCCTCTTGTGTTTTTGGGCACTGTTCAGCTGAGAATCTGTAATCTTCCTTTTTGGGACTTAACTGAAAAAGAGGGAAATCAAACAAACCCCAATAATATTAATCCTAGGACTTATAGTCAAGCCTTTTTCCCCCTTTCCTTCAAAATATGCACATATGCTTCACAGCTGAAAATTCTCAAGTGTTTCAGGAATGGTTTCTTACCATTCCAAGCTTCCTACAAAATCATGTCCTCCAATGTTAGTAATGGTGAACGATTCAGCAAATAGCAAGCATTGATCACTGCTTCAATCCAAAACGTCTGCTCCAGCTGTGCAACACTCATCATACTCCATGCATTATTCATCGGCGTCCTATTCATCAGCTCCACAACTCCATCTTGTTGAGGTGTGTATGGAGTTGTCTTTTTTATTTCAATTCTCAATTGCTTGCAGAATTCCATGAATTCCTTTGAACAAAAATCACCTTCATTGCCCGTGTGAAGGATCTTAATTTCCTATCCTTCCGATTGTCCAAAAAGGCTTTGAATTTCTTGAAAACTTCAGACATCTTCCAAAGAAAGTATATTCATGCTTTCCTAGAAAATTCGTCTATGAAAGACACATAGTACACAACTTTCCCAAGTGATGGGACCTTCACCGACCCAAACACATCACTATGTATAACCTACAAGATCCCATTTGTGTGCATAGCATTTGTGGGGAGCTTGACTTTTGTCTGCTTTCCATACACACAATGCTCAATAAAGTCAAAGTCTAAGGGACCATCAGTAATCCCTTTTGTCATTCCTTAGGATTGTAGCGAGAATAATCCCTTCTTGCCAATATTACCCAGCCTTTCATGCCAAAGCATAGTCTTCTCTACTGAAACCATGGTGGTCTTCCCATTTTTTTCATGGTCTGCAAGAACAATAGTAACGTAGCATGCAAAAGTAACCGTATGAGCATCCAATCTGAATAAGGTTCCAGTGTGGATTCTTCTTGCCAACACCATGGCACCTCACAACATTTTATAGCCATCCTTTGCAAACGACACCGGTACACCAGCATCACATATCTTGCTGATCGAAACAAATTCTTTGCAAGACCTGGAATGTGCAGCACACCAGTGAGAGTATTGAAACCCCCAATGCAAATCTCATAAAGCACATATTAATGTGCACAGTACTGCACACAGTAGAATGTTGAACAAGGAGTTTCTAACCACATTGTGTGAGTATCATGCAACAATGTGCTCATATACCTGTGCACATACCCCTAACCAAGCTTTCCTTGGGCAACAGTGTTGGGCAAACCTAAGCACCACTAGACACTACACAAATGCCTTGCATAGTCCTATGCAAAGTTGGGACAGTCCCTACAAGTAGATCATGAAATCCAACTGCTATGAGATTTGCCTCATCCCAACATAGGCTTCTATAGGCAGTCATTTTGGAGGAAAATGAGGTAAAGAAACAACTTCAAGGAGTCATCTGCCAAAGCACATCTGCATGGGGTTTTCCCATTCAAGTCAAGAGGGAAATAAAATATTATTTTGACCAAAGGATTAGCTCGAAACCCCTTCTAGTTGCCTAGCCTTTCTTTTTTCCAATCCACAACTCGGTGAAGGGTTGCCCTAATCAAATGGAATTGCAAATTAAATCATGGTTCCTAAGATAAAGTGTATTCCGCCATTGATTCCAAATTAATTCTCATGTGCAACCTTGAAGTGCTTACTTCTCTGCAAACGTCCGCTTATATTATTGTAGGATTTGTTTTCACACGAGTGTGAGCAAAACCAACAAGTTGATGAATCATCATCAGCTCTTAGGCTATCAAATTGTCTTAAATTTATTCTAAACATTGCATCATTTGTTTAAAATATATTTGAGGGGGTTATGCACAACTTCTGGGGGTCTGACATGACAGACCAGTGCACAACGATCCAAAAGTGAAAAACCTAGCTCAAATGAAAGTCTTTGTTCTTTTTGAATCTTCAGATTTTCACTAACATCACAGAGTTGAAATTTAAGTTGTAATCACCTCGTCCAAGTCCGAAAAGTAGCTCCATTATCTATTTCATCAACGTCTAAATACACATGTTCTTGTTTCCTTTTACTTGTTGAGACAGAAGTGCGTTGGATTCACTTTTTGCATTCATAAAGAAGAGTGAAGCTTTGACCTTTCCCAAGGTTGAGGACTTGATTCTATAGTATTTAATTTAGAATGTGCATGTCTTTGTATATTTTTTTAAGATGTGATGTATTTTGTCAGATCCAAATTGCTACTGGAATGGACAATGATATCACTATATTTATTATAACCTATCTGTGACATTAACATGATTGTTGGCCATTGGGTCTCATAGGTGAAACATTTTCCCACGCCAACACCACTATTATGTATCAGTCTCATTACCTTCTGAAACACGACAATCAATCAAACATTAAAGGCAGAATTTTTGCAGCAATATATCTACTCAATGCTCAAGCCGAGGTTTAGAGTACCATCACCAAAAGTTGCATGTGAATAGTCAATAGGCATCATTTACTATTCATCATTGCCATCTTGAGGAATCAGGCTCGCTAATCCATTGTTGAAACCAACTCAACCATACCCATCGTAGGAAATAGATCACGAACAGGTCCTCCTCTGGAGTCTGAAGTATCTGATGTATCATGACCACACTCCAAGAGTGGCAAGATGGAGCCAAGACAACCTTAATTGATATTTCCCAATGATACAAATATATGAGGCATTTTTATTCAAGGACATGCTTGTGTCTAAGACCTATGAAAATTGGTTCAATTCCCATGTCATACAATTTTTGTTTGGGTTGTATGAATGTGATGGTCATAACCTAGAGTGGGATTGCTGTATTTTTTTATGATTAATTTTGGCATAGACACCAAGCAACTAGTAAAAATCCTATCAAAAAGCACATAATAATGGGAAATATGTATCAGATTGTCCCCATATGAGATGGACAACCAAATATGTAGGTTGTCAATATTGGATTCTAATATCTAAATCATAATGCAAGCAAAGAAAACAATAGGTCTTACCCTTAGCTACCTTGAGCAAAAGGACTAAGCACGGATTAGCTGGATAAAAAAATGTGTTTTACTACATAGTCACCATCATGATGGTGAGCCCTATGTTTCAAGTAACACACTACACAAGCACATTTACTAAAACAGAAATTATATTTCTTAAATACATTGTAGACAACATGCTCATGTAGGAGTATAGTGATTAAACTTGTATTATTGTTCCCTTCTAAGGTTTATGTCACTTTGATACATAGTAATAAAGTGCATATTGTATTATTCCTCTTTAGGGTAGAGCTTGGACAGAAACAAGTTTCAAAACTCACTTCCAATACAAACCTGCCCTTTTTCCTTGAAGAAAACCAATTGTATTTTAAAAAGCAAAACCATTTCCTTGGTCATTCTCCTTTGATTTAATTCTAATTAAGAAAGATGGTTTGAAACCATTGAGAAAAGGAACAAATGCGATAGATAAATGAGCAGTACGTGAAAACCAAACATAATATGAAGTAGATAGTAAGGGATGGCTCATTTAAGCAAAAGAGATGAGAGATAATAAGGCATGGAACAAAGTTACCAATATAAGTAGACGATTATTTGAATGGCCATACTTTTCAACAGATTTTTCAACTGGAAGTTGAGGCGGCATATGATGAGTCCTTAGTCGAGCCTCCACAAATGTATCATTCAATTCACTGCACGCGTCTAGTAATAGAGTTAATTAGCGGGATCATATACTAAAACAGTGGAAAGGGAACATTAAAAATGACGCCTAAATCCATAGATTTTTTGATTGAATTAAAGAAGTGGAAATTTGTATAGGATACTTGTCAACCAAAAATCCATAATAGATTGGTGAAAATGTGTCAGCCCAAGCAGTTAGCCAATTCCCTATTATGGATTGCATTTTCAGTAACATTAATTAATGTCAATCATCTTATGGGAAACAATAAGATAATGATTAGAATGAGAAGATTGATTATTGATGACGAATTGTAAAGTAAATATAATCCTCGCTTATATTTGCTAGGATATAATAGTTTGTTTTATGTTTTTTTATTTGTAATATGTGAGAATATTCTCACTCCTAGTTCAGTTGTTAGACTCAAGTTAGCATAGATAACTATTATCAAGTTATGCTATTTGGAGCTCACATTGGTTGCATCCAACGAATTTAGATTCCATAGAATATTTTATATTTGTCATATTTTATTCCTATAAATTGTTTGTAACTTTTCAAAGACATCAATCAAGTTTAGAATTAAGTTGTGATGATTTTCTTGTCATGCTTTATGAAGACCTCTGTATCATTGTTCTTGGTTCAGCTTGGTATTTCCACATCACCAGTAACAGAGCCATCTTCTGATCCATTGGATTTGAGTTAGTTTCTAATCAGTTTGGATTTGGATTTAAAGGGCTCTTTTACGCAACTTTCATTTAGAATTACCGTGAGCAAATTCAGACCTCAAAAGCACGTTTAGAACATCTGAAAATGGTGGTTTAGAAAAGGAACACACAGAGATCAAGTTATCACAATTCCCGGTTTCTCCATTAACAATACCTATGCAAGTCCATTAACATTAATCAAGAAATAATTTTACTAAAAGTATTAATTATGATGACACGCCATGCGCACCTTCCAGCCCGTGCACCCACTGTGCATTGTACTTTTGGCAGCACCCACCCTCGTTGTGCACACGTGTTGCCGCTGCCACCCAACAACCACCGACAACCTGGGACCTTGTACCTCATGCTAACGTGCAACGTCCACACGATGCTTATATGCAACCAATCGTGCACTGACTAGCGCTGCAACCATCCATCCTATCAACACTCAATTACACGCTGCTATCGCCATCCATCCTCTATGTCACTACCGTGGTTTCCTATCTACCATGTGCTACTTGTGTGTTGACTACTTGTTGACACACACCCACTGGACAACTACTACCACAACTGCCGCTGACCCTTTCAATGCTGCCAACAACACAGCCTCCACTGGTCTTGCCACAACTTGTCTACCCCAACACACATTGCTACGTCTTCTTCCAGTCAGTTCTCTTCTACCATCAGCAGTCCTTCCACCACTGGTGAAAACAAAACTTTATTAACTTTGTTACTGAGGTTATTAACAATGTCTTAGTAGCTTTAATATGTTTTAAAAACAAAATTTTAAACCCATTATTATTATTTTTGTTAGCAAAAAGGAATGCTAGTTTTAGCAAACCCCATTGAATATTGGCAGGTGGGGCGCTTTTGGCCAACATGAAAATAGGAATACCTTGCATTTGTTGGCTTATTTTTACTTGTGAGGAAGATATGTTTGTTTTCCACTTGCCATGGCCACTAATCTTGCTGAAAATAGTTAAGCTAGCCAATGTTGTAGCCAGTTTGACTACTCAAATTGACAACGTCACTACTGCTACCACATTTCCAACCACTCATAAGGAAAAGTGTGAAGTCATGAAGACCCTCATGACCCTGGGGAACTTGTTGGATTCTTGACATGGCTTCTGGGTTTGACTACAACAGTAATGCCGAAATGGACAGGACCCGTTTGCAAAGTTGAAGATCTCATGCATCACTAATTTCTTGATTGCTGAATGACAAAGGTTCTCATAAAACTATCAACACTTGGGACCAGCTTGCCACAGTTCGTTGAGAGATGTTTTACCCATTCAATTACAACCAAGACTTGGTAAAGAAATGGCTTTGCTTGTGTCAAAGAATCCACATGTTCATATAAGATTATGTCTGCCAGTTCAATTGCATGAGAATCGCGCTCGAGGAGGTAGATGAAGCACCAGTTCTCATTCTTAAAATCAAGAGTAGTTTACATGAACACCTGTTTGGAGAGTTGAAATATATCCATATTGAGATACTTGATGTTGCATTCAATCAAGCACAACTAATAGAAAAACTTGCAGCCCAACACAATGCCTCTCATCCTTCATTTTCTTTTGGCAATTCGAGATTAAAGACTTCACAATCTCAAAATCTTCCTTCAATAGATAAACGATCTTTCTGTTCATCTGTTTCTCACAGTACTCATTCTCTTTCTAATGCCAAGAACGTTGGGAAATTTTGTGGGTATTGTAAAAGAAGGGACATGATAAGTGTGAATAATTCAAACTAAAGATGAAGATTGTAATTGTGCACTCTCCTAAAAAGGAAACAAAGAACAATCCCATAGAGACTTCTATTAATTATAGAATTTACGATGAGGTTAAAGGTTGACTTAAAAAGGTCACCTTGATGCATTATCAAACTTCACAAGAGGGTTGTGACAGCTTGTTTGTCACTGGTGCTCACAACACACATAATTTCTAAGTTGATTGTATCATCGACAATGGCTTGCGAAAAATATGATTGTGAGATCCATTGTTGCCAAACTACACTTGATGGACCCACAACCTCATTAACATATACTAGGATGGAAGTATAATGATTCATCCACACAAATCATGCACACATGCACTGTCTTTTCTTTTGGTCCCAAGTTTGTTGATGAGGTCACTGTGATGTGACCACTATGGATGTTGTGGCCTACTGCCTAGAAACCCCATATCAATATGATAGGAACACTCACTATGATGCATCTAACAACACCTACACATGCAACAAGATAAATTTTAAAAAAACTAATCGAATGCACTTGAACACAAAAAGCAAAGTACTCAGTTTCAGGCAAGCATCTAAGGCAATCAATCAAGCAACAACACTGGCATTAATTTTCATAAGGCCACAATCTAATTCACAGAAAGAAAATATCACATTTCCACACAGCATGCAAGTATTCATCAGCTTTTGCAGTCCTATTAAGATTTGTTTCAAGAGCCTAAGACACTTCCCCGAACAGAGAAATCAATCACACAAATGACCGTCATGTTATTCTGAATTCTAATGCCCCATTGTATTGCACATCGATAATTCATAATACAAAGTGATGAAATCAAAATGAAAATTCAAAACTTCTTGGCCAAAGGTTTCATCCAACTGAGTACATCACCTTGTGCTTCTCCAATCGTACTTTGCTCAAGAAGAGAGAACTTGGAGCCTTTGAAAGGATTTTCGGGCATTACATAAAACTAAAAAAATTGATAGCCACTTTCTGAAATTGACGACCAACCATATCAAGGTACAAAGTTCTTCTTCGGCATTGATCTAAAGAGTGGATATCATCAAGTAAGAGTTTCTGCAGAGGGAACATAGAAAACAAGTTTCAAAACTAAAATGGATCTTTCTGAGTGGGTATGATGCCTTTCATTTTCCTCTCCAACACCAAGAAGGTACATTTCCAACATTTGGAGCATGTTCTTTGCACAATCTAGAAGACTGAGTTATATGCCAATTTATTGAAGTGCTTATTTGGTCAGACATTGATCTACTATCTTTGATTTGTCATTGATGCCCATGGAATTTGAGTGGATCCTACCAAATTGGAAGTTTTCAAATGGATGACGACTCCTACTGTCACAAATTTAGGGAGTTTTCTCAGTGTTGAAAACTTCTATCATAAATTCATCCTTGGCTATTTGTATATTGCCTCGCCTTTGCACCAGTTGACAAAAACCAATGTTGTGTTTCAATGGACAGAGGCCCATTTTTGTTGCAATAAAAATAATTTGTGTTCTTCACGTTCTTGTATTGCCCAAACTCTCCCAGCATTTTGAGACCAAAACAAATGCTTTGCAATTTGCTCTTGGAGTCAATTTGAGGTAGAATGGCCATCCAGTGGCCTACCATTTAAAAACATTGTCTAAGAGCAAAAACAGAAACTACTTCACTAGCGATACTGCCTCGCCTTTGCACCAGTTGACAAATACCAGTGTCGTGTTTCAGTGGACAGAGGGCCAATTTTGTCCATTCAACACATTAACAAAAAAATGTGTTCTTCACTTGATTTTTATTGCCCGAACTCTCCCAACATTTTGAGATCAAAACAAATGCTTTGCAATTTGCACTTGGAGTCATTTTGAAGCAAAATGGCCATCCAGTAGCCTATCATTCAAAAACATTCTCTGAGTGCAAACAAATGAAACTACTCCACTACTAATACAATATTTTATGCACAGGTCTGAGCTGTCAAATAATAGAGACATTACCTTCTAGGTGAAGAAACCATTGTGCATGTTGATCATTTGCCTCTCCAGTTTCTTAAATCTCGAAAGAAAATTGAAGAAGCTAGGCATGTGGAGTGGGCATCCTATTTGCAGCAGCTTCTTTTGGTCATGAAATACAAAAAGGAGACCACCAACACTATTTTGAAGAAGCTAGGCATATGAAGTGGGCATCCTATTTACACAGCAGCTTCATTTGGTCATCAAATACAAAAGAGGGACCACCAACACTGTTGCAGATTGTTTGAATCACCCTCCTACAACTCACACTTTGGTTGTTACCACTTCACATCTTGGATTTCAGACTTGGGCTTCTCAATATATAGATGATCCAAACCATGGGAAGGTCTACCAAAGTCTCTAAGATCCAACATCTTCCAATCTGGTACCCTTTCAGTATTTCCACATCAAAGAAGGGTTGTACAAATTCGATAAGTTGTGTATGTCTTATGATTGCCTGTCGTGGCCCCTTTTCAGAATTAAAATAAATCAAGAGACCCATAGTCTTTTCCTTATTTCCCATAGGCTAAGGGATAAAGTTAGGAAATAATTTAAAAATAACATGGCTTATTATTAAATAATTGCCAAAAATAGGAGAAAGCAATTATTAAAAATAGCATGCAATTGGCTATATAAGCATGGGATGCCATAAGGAAGAGATAATTAATTCTTTTTGATGGAGCTTGCTGTCCTGGAGGATTTTGGCGCCAAAAGGAGTGTTTTGCATTAAAGAGTATTTTCCATTGTCGGGAAGCTTCCAGTTTTGGCGCCTAGGGTTGGAGAAGCTTTATTTTTGTTATTCCAAACATCTGCATGTTGGTATAAGTGCCCAGGTGAATTAAATAATATTATTAGCTTGCTTAGCATGCAAGCAAGGTCTCAAATTTTAGGGCAGCAGGCTTTATAAGCAGATTTTGGTGATAAAAATTGAGTATTCATGCCATGGACTCCATATTTGTCTGAATCAATTGCAGGTATTCATCACAGGTGCTCATATTGGTGAAAAGAAGTCAAAATCAATGCAAGATACATTGAATATATCTTCTGAATCAGAATAAATTGCAGGATCTGCACAAATTGATCCAATTACAAGGGATTCTAGCAAAAATAAAAGAAAAAGAGCTCAGACAAAGATTATTTCAGGCATGATGAAAGAAGCGGTTGTTAAAGCGGACGGAAATTTCTCGAGTCACATGTTTGACAAGTATATTCAGTTTCAAAACAAAGGAAAAGCGTAGAGTATGACGGCCGGCACATTTTCCTCCTTCCCTTCTCTCTTTTATTTTTATTTTCTCGAACAAAATTGTAAAACTAAAGTAATTGGTTAAAAGCCATTATTTTTAGTTATTTGAAAGGATCCTTAATTGAGACTAGGTGGCAGACATGCAAAGCTTTGATTTAGTCTTCAAATGTGTGTCATGTAGAGAGAAATTTCAAGGGAAAGACTGTCAATTGTTTCTTTATAGCTTTTGCATGTGTCAGTTTAGTTATTGCTTTCCTATGTGTAATTTCCTTCTATACACTATAAATAAAAGAAGACCCTACGGCTTAAAGGATCAGAATTGGTAATCAGTATTCTTGAGTTCCAAACTTTGTGCTGAAACCCTTGATATCTTTTCTAAAACTGAGGAATTGAACAGAGGCAGATTTCTAGAGAACTTTGTGTCAACGGTGCATTACTTCTTACTCTTGTGTGGATTTTTAGATAAACTTTGTGTTATCTAAGGTTTATATTAGAAGTTTTTCATTTCCTTTCCTTTACTTTTGTTTTGTGAGATCTATTTGTTTTGTCTGTGTGTATGAGACCAACTCCTTTCTTCTTTCCCCAAATCCTATCATTTCCCCCTTGGTTGAAAATATTTCTTTACAGCTGCTTACTTGCTGCATAATTGCTTAGCTATGGTTCATGAGCATTGGCAGTTAAAATAAAACCCAGAGATAGTTGCTTAGGATCCATAATTGACAAAAATCTTACACGAGAGCCTCACCGGTAAATCATGGAAATTTATCTCATGATCAACTTACGTTTTTAGTTATGCAGAAAATCTAGCCAACAATTTTTTGGCGACTCCGCTGGGGAACAACAATCTTTTGCAGACCAAAGCTTATCTTGCTAGTTCCCATAGAACTTTCAACCTAGCTGAACGCCTATTTACCCGATCTGTCAAGGCACAAGGAAGGACTGACCATTTTTATAGATTACAGGAACAATTCAATTTCAATCATCCTTCTCAAGTTAGAAGCCGCAGATTCGAGTCTTTTCGCCAAGACGAAGAGTGCAAACTCCTCCAAATCCAGATCACCTTCAAAGCATAATCCAACGGTTGAATTATCTATCAAGTCTACTCCGAGAGAAGACATGTTGCTCCATTTATTATGCGAGAATTAGAATCACAATCAGCCGCTAGGATATTTGAGAGACTTTCCTGAGCAGTTAAATAGGATAGTCAAATATGTACAATCACTAGGACAATCCAATACATCAAAAGGCCTTTTGCCTAAGCCCAAAGATACTCCTCCCCAGAACAACACTGTAGTTGTTAAATCCTCACCATCTTTTGAAAGAGTGGAACCGTTCTATGTTTCCCTATTGCTTAATGGTTTCAAGTTAAGCAACTACATTTTAGATTCAGGTGCTTCTGATAATGTCATGCCAGCTAAAGTTGTAGATGCTCTTGGGCTTACCCTGACGAAGACCATAGGAAGGTGTTATTCCATGGAGAGACAAGTCCCTTTAATCGGACAAATCAAAGATGCACAAGCTGTTCTGGCAGCTTTTCCTGACAAAAGATTAAAGATGACAATCTTAGTTGCAGATATTCTTGTTTCCTATGGGATGTTGCTAAGTAGAAACTTCTGCAAAGAGCTGGGAGGAGAAGTAAATATGGATTGGTCCTGTGCTCATATTCCTATCAAAGGAATAAATCAGAAGCTGGAGCTAGAAAAGAGATCCAAGTACACGGTTACGAAATCTGAGGATCCTAAATCTCAAATTCTTTTTCAGGAATCTGGTTGTGGGGTCTATTTCTTGAAAATGGACAAAGACGTCCCAGAGCGGAACGTAAGGAGCTGAAAAGTTTGGACTCTACAGTTTAAAGGCACCTATTGTTCTTTTGGATCAGGAACTGGTGTTCTACTAATATCTCTAGATCATGAGATATTACCATACGGCGGAATATGAAGCCTTCTCTGCTAGGAATGGAGCAAGCTAAAAAGAAAGGAGTAAAACTCCTCAAATCCCAAGGAGATGTTGAACTTCTAGTAAAACAAGTTCGAGGGAAAAATCAAGTCAAAGGAGATAAGATGAAGCATTATAGAGATAGAGTGCTTTCTGCCACACTCAATTTTGTAGCCTTCTCTATCGACTTCATTCCAATAAATCAGAATTCCAAGGCAGAATCTTTGGCAGTCATAGCTACACTATTGAATCCAGATAGACCACCGTCCATATTCAGACAAGGAAACTATAAAGTGGAGATGGTCTACCACCCCAAAGTCCCTGATAATGTTGAACAGTGGCAGACTTTCAATGATGACAAACAAACATCTGCATGTCTGGAACAAGACAACTTTGACAAGTTGTGTGTTGAATGTAGTAAATCACCAGCACAACAAATAGTCACATGCAAAACTAATCGAGGTTATGATGATAGTAGTGGAATAATCCAACCAAAAGGTAACAAAATCCCCAAGGGTTTAGTTTCCTTAGTGGAGACTTTCAACAAGCATGATCAATACTTGAAGAAGAACAAAGAATATGGTGATAGTTCTTCCTCAGAAATGCAACAGTAAATCGGGATCGGAGGAAATTGATGTAGACTTCACCAAAGAGAGAAGAAAGAATGAGCCACCACCGGATGAAGTTGATCGGGACTTGCCAAGGTATTTGACAAGAAGGCCAGAAAAGGAAGTTTGAAATCGGACACTGGGTAATCTAGTGGGACAAGAGACATGAACCGAAGGGCATGCACAAGAAATCTGATTCACGATGGAAAGGGCCCTTCACGATCAAGAGAGCGGCCGGGATGGATACTTTCTTCTTGCCTACCAAGATGGAATTGAGTTACCATTGCCTTTCAACGAGCAAAGATCAAGTTGTTCGAAATTGAGATACTGAGGTAAAACCTGTTTGTATATAAATAAAACTATTGTTGTTTTCTTTTCTTTTCTTTTTTTTTGTTTTGTTTTGTGGCTGACCTCGAACCCAATGGGCAAGACACGAAACCGGAGATGTTGGGATCTCATCTTCACTCCTTTCATTTTGAAAGAGGTAAAGATATCCACAGACAAAGCTAATGGTGTGGTGTGATTTCACCTTGAAATCTAGGACTACCCATTTAAAAAAATCATTCTTTTAAAATAACGGGTATTTTTGTGTTTTTATTGCCAGAAGATGTCTGTATTATGTTAGGATATTCTCAATGAATCATATGAGCCAATTTTGAGAAATACCCAGATGCCCAAACTCATTTTATCCCTCCGTCAAGATTTGTCTACAGGAATTTTTATTTAATTATTTATTGAATAAATAATGCCTCGTTTGAAGTAAATTGTGCTCCGGTTGAAATCTGTTGACGTTTTGCATGCCAATATTCACTCATCTCATTAGGGTTTTCATCAAGAATGAATTGGGCATTGTCTGCAACTTTTGGCAACGTTTTTCACTTTTATTTATTTCTTTTGCATTTTCTCTAGTTTTCTTCTCGATTTCTCTATGAAATTCCCCTAGGTCAATTCTTTCCCAAGATAGTTTGTTTAATTGCCTAAAGCATCCGGAGATCATCTATCGACACACACTGTAAAGAATCAACTTCAAAATGCAAGCTTCACCAAAAAAAGATGAAGTCATGCACAAAAAGCCTCTCCTAGGCAAGTCACATTTTCTAGAATTAATGAGTGTAAGTTGCGATGGGATTTTTAGTAGTGGCAGGCAAACGGGAATTTCTTACTTGCCTTGCAGGTACTTTTTCCCATGAAGTCAAAGTCACTTAAGTTGCGATGGGAAAATTAGAGGCGTGTGACAGCAGAATTTCTTACCCGCCTGCAAGGTGAAAATTCCCATTATAAAATAAAGAAAAATCACTTAAAATGCCAATGATAATTTTTTTGCTCGCTCGACGAGCTAACTTTTCCCACCAAAGAGATTTATTCACCCATGCAAGTCGCACTTTATCAAAGGAGGCCGTTTTAATGCAAGTCGCACTTTTTGGAAGGAAGACTTTAAGCTACCAGTGGGAATTTTGGCAAGTGGCAAGCAGGCAAGAATTTCTTACCTGCCTTGCAGGGTAATTTTTCCCATGAAGTCAAAGTCACTTAAGCTGTAATGGGAATATTAGAGGTGGCAGGAAGGCGGGAATTTCTTACCTGCCTTGCAGGGTAAAAATTCTCATTATAAAAGAAAAATCACTTAAAGCACCAACAGAATTTCTTACCTGCCTTGCAGGGTGAAAATTCCCATGATGAAAGTCAAATCACTTAAGTGGAAGAGGGGATTTTTGGAGCTGCAATGCAGGGTGGAAATTCCCATCAAAGTTGACTTCCTATTTTTGGAAATTACCCTTTAAAAATGCGACCCACCTTGGGTGAATAACAATGCATTTAATAATATTTATTAATGGTTTATTCACCCAATTTTGGCGCCATAAATAGAAGGAAAGTCAATGCAAGTGGAAGAGCTAAAGAGAAGTCAAGGATGCATGCTAAAAATAAATAAAATAAATTTATTTAAAAGTAACCAGCAACATGCATAATTGGGCACCCAATTTGGGTGAATAAACATGATTGTTTATTAATTAAATTGCTAGAAATAGGAAGGGCAATTATTAAAAATAGTATGTTGAGGATTATATAAGCATGGGCTGCCATAATGAAGAAGCAATTAATTCTTTTTGCAAAGGATTGCAACCCGAACAGGTTTTGGCACCAAAGGAAGGAGGTTTTTGCATTAAAGAGTGTTTTTCATTGCCAGGGAGCTTCAAGGTTTGGCACCTAGGGTTGGAATGGCTTGATTCTTGCTATGATAATTATCTGCATGTTGGTATAAATGCTCTGGTGAATTAAATAATATTTTTGTTTGCTTTGCATGCAAGAAAAGCCTCAAATTTTAGGGCAGCAAACTTTATATGCAAATTTTGGTGATAAAAACCAAGTATTCTTGCCATGGACTCCATCTTTGTCTAAATAAAATTGCAGGTATTCATCACAGTGCTCAAATCAATGTCAGGTACATTGAATATATCTTCCGAATCAGAAGAAGTTGTCAGATCTACACAAATTGATCCAATTGCAAGGGATTCCAGCATAATTAAAAGAAAAAGAGCTCAAACAAAGATTGTTCCAGCCATGATGAAGCATGATGAAAGAAAAGGATCAGCAGAATCATGCATAGCTTCCAAATTTGCTGAAGTCAATGATACAGACATAGGCCCCGAACTTATCACCAATTTGATTGACAGATCCAACTCTCATAATTGCAAAGGCTTCTGGCAAAAATTCATCCTCTTGTTTCTAACGCAGCCCATGTGGAAGTCATTGCATGGAGAATTCCTTTCAGAAGCTTGTGCATGTGCTCCCAATCTTTGATGAAGCCTCCATTGAATTTACTTGTGTTTTCCTTCACCCAGAGTGTTTTAAGAATTTAAAATTGCTCATATGCAATTTTAAATAAAAGATAATGAGTTTTGTCTGAATTATTTACGGCAAACATTGCACTAGTGCATGTACTGATGAAGAACTGCAAAAGTTTCAAGGATAGAAGGGGAAGACATGTCGAGGTAAAGCACCGCAGAAAATCACGATCGATTGCTTCTAGATCCAGTTTGGTGAGAATCAAAGGAAAAATTCAACAAAGATATGAGAATATCTTAAATCCACATGCAGAGATATCATTCATTGCTAAAATAGATGAAGCAGAAGTACAATACAAGTTGGATCAACATGCAGAGTATGGAAGGAGAACAAGACTGGGAGGGTTGCAGCTTTCTTCTTATTTCTTTTCCTCTTTCTTTTATTTTCTCCGACAAAGTAATTGAGCAATCAATTAAATTATAAAACTTAAGTGATTGGTTTAAAAGCCTTTACTTGAAGAATTCAATTACTTGGAAATAGGTGGCAGACATGCAAAATAGAAAGTTCTATTTTTCAGTTATAAATCATGCATGTCATGCAAAGAGGAATTCCAGGAGGAAGATTGCGCCATTGTTTCCCTTTTCATAGCTTCCGCATGCGGGAATTCATTTAAAGTTTCTTATTTGTAATTGCCCTTTATACACTATAAATAGAGGAAGAACCTACGAGTTAAAGGATCGGAATTTGTAATCAGCATTCTTGTGTTCCAGACTTTGAGCTGAGACCCTTGATAGCTTTCTGCAAACAAAGGAATAGAGAAGAGTTTTCCGGAAAATTTTGTGTCAATGACGGTGCATTCGTCTCGTATTTTTTCTAGATCTATTCATAAATTGTGTTATTCTAGATCTAGATCTGAAAGTTTCCTTTGCTTTGAATTTTGTATTTCATGATCTATTTGTTTTAATCTATGTGCATGCGATCAACTCTGTAAACTATTGATTGGGTTGCACATCTTCTCTCCTTTCTTCTCGTTTCCTATTATTTTCCTCTTCTGTAGATATTTCCTTTCTCTTACAGCTACTTGCTTGCTGCAAAACTGTCTAGCTATGGTTCATGAGCTACATAGTTAAAGTAATACCAACAGATAGATACTAGAAAATATAATTGACAAAATCTTACACGGGAGCCTCACCAGTAAATGAGGGAGATTTATCTCATGATTGCCTAGGTTTTCAGTTGTGCAGAAAATCTAGCCAACAATCATGTTGTTGATGAATCACTTGACAAAGAAGACATTGTTGATCCCGACTGCAACTCCAACATTGGCTACCTAGATTATGAATCTAATGAAGGCTATTACGAATCTTTTGAAGATAATGATGGTCATACATTTGCGGTGTTCACAAGGTCTCAAACACGTCAAAATGCGGAAGCTTCCTCAAGTGGACAGAGGAGAGAAAGGGAAGATCCTGGACCAGATGTTACCATTCTGAAAAGAGGCAGCCCACTTCCTTCTTCATTAGCTCCAAGAGACAAGCAGGTAAGTTCCTCTAATCAACAGCAAAGGACAACTGGACAAACTGCTAAAGTAAGCCAACCTTTTGATATTATTTCTTCTCAAAATGTGACTTGCATGAAAGATAGCTCTTTTCCAAAAGTGCGACTTGCATTATGACTCATGCCTTTAAAATTGCATGAAAATCGTCACTTGAGGCAACGTGGAAATTGGATGCGGAAGGCAGCCTTGAAAATTGCGACTGACATGAAGACTGCATTTCTTTCCTGTTTTGGATTTTTGGTGAAGAAAACACAAGGAGAGAATAAAATTTGCCATTTTTAGAAAGGGTCTAGGAAGATGTAGCAAAAAAACTTGCATGTGCCATAACTTTCATTCCGTGGCTCCGTTTTAGGTGTCGTTTTCTAAAAGTGCATATTTTCTCGAGCTCTACACATTGATGGCAATATTTTTCTTATTTTCATAAAATCCATTTTTGCACCTTTTTGGACCAAGCGACTTCTTGCAATCTTCTGAAAGAATCCTGAGCTCTGATCGCCTTTAGACAGATTAGTAATTAAAAATACTAGATAGTTTTTCAAAACCCTAGGCTTGGGGAAAGATCTAGCAAGAAGAATGAATAGGCTACGGGAATTACCAGAGAAAACAAACCAAAACACAGATAAAAAGAAATAAACCAAAACAAAAGAAGTTACAAGCAATTGCTCGAAAATTTTTCCAATTAGTTGATCTACAAAAATTCTTCCCCCCAAGTAAATGTTTTGTGGTAATAATGATGGGGTGAAGTGTTTTATATAACTTAAGTCCTCCAATTTTAGCTCAATCTATTTTTAAAAGAACTTTAATAAATAAAATTCTCTCAGAAAAAACCTGGCGAAGGGATAGAGTGAGTTTTAGCATGTGGGTACTTGGGGAATTTGGCTTTTATGACTCTCTGGGGATACCTTAGAACAATGCAAACAACTGCAGGCAAAACAAACACAAACGACCCGTTACTTGAAAATAACGAATTTTTTTAAAGGGGTAGTCCTAGATTTTAGGGTGAAATCTTGGGGACACCACACTACCATTAAAAATTTATTTTCTTTCATTCCATTGAACTCAAGTCTTTAAACTTCTAATTAAATAATTATATCAGCTATAACTACTTAGATTCTTATTTTTCCCTTTTATTAATATTTGGGTTATTAATTCTAAATTATGGGTATAGTCCTTTTATTTGGAGCAAGGCAAAGTACAATTGCAGCAAGAGAAGATGTTTCATCAAATGTCGGTCTTGCTTATGGGACTCCAACTTCTAGGACTATTATCATAAAGGAGGATCATCCGTAATCATTATAATAACACCATACAGACTTTTATAACATGATTTTCAATTTACTAAAAAGTTTCGTCCTTCATGTACAAGTTAGGGAGGCTTAATCTACTTCCCATAAGGTCATCTATCTAGCTCTAAGTATCTCGCAGCAAGCATCTTTTCTTAATTTTTTTTTGAAAAAACATAGATTTAATATCAAATGATATCCAAATTTACATATATGGCTATGCCAAGCCTGAAAGCTATTGGTCCAAGCCATAGCATTATACAACAAAAAGGCATTTGCAATCATCATAGTGAGAATTCCAGGTTGAAAATGTATCTGATATCGTCTTGTAGGTGGTTGGACCACCATGTAGGAGGTAAACCATAACACAAGAGATCTTGATTATCAAGAGCCCAATTAGCCAAACCATCTGCAATCTTATTTCTATCCCAAGGAATATGAACAAATTGCACTTCCATAAATTTTCCTGCAATTTTTTAATCTTCCAGACTTCTTTGGAAATTCGCCAATTTGGTGGGAGAGTGGCTCTGCTATGAGATAATATCTTGATGGCCATTTGAGAGTCAGATCTAACTTGAATTTTCAGCCAGCCACAAATGACCGCTTCATACCTACCTTTGTAATTGCTTTCATCTATGTTATATTATTAGTAGTAACACCCTAATTAAGAGCAAAAAATAATTGCATATCACCCTCACGGTGTCTACTAATGCCCCCATAAAGAACTCTACTGGATTACCTCTAGAAGCCCCATCCGTATTCAACTGTCCATATCCCGAGGGAGGGGCCTAGACTTGATTGTCTCTCTTTCGTTCCTTATTAATATGAAACCGGGGTAAAGTGGCTTCTCGTGGATCGAAAGAAAGTTGATTACATATATGTTCCCATTCCGGAGATAAAGTGTTAGGTAAAGGTATCTTATGCTTAAGAGTTTCAGCTATATTTATTTTTGTTTTTCCCAGATATAAGAGCCATCTTTGCTACTTTACTGAAAAATTCGGTTATTTCTTTCTTTCCATGTATTCCAAAGAAGAAGAGAAATCCCACTCCACAGTACCGGAAGAAGCCTTTGTCCTGTAGGAAGCATTCTCTGCCACTCTTTGATAACTTGTTCAAGAGACTCAAAGTTATGCCACCTCAGCTTGAAGAGAGTCGCAAATTGTTGCCAAACATGAACAACCCAAGGACATAGGAAAAATAGGTGAGTAAAAGATTCCTTGTCCTGTAAGCTCATAACACATCTGAAAGGTCCATAAAATCCTTTCTCGATAAGCTGGTCACTTGTTAAACCCCTCTTATGGATAAGAAGCCACAGGAAAAAACTCACTTTTGGCTATATCCTCAAGTGTCATAGATCTTGGAAGAGGAATTTTAGAGGATGAGGATTGTCAATCACCAAGGATGCATATATGGTAGAAACAGTATAACAGCCCAAGGGATCTGTCCCCATCCCAATTTGTCAAAAAATGGGGAGGAGTCGAGAGGACGATCGTTGAAAATAATTTGCAACAAAAGCTGGTGTTCATGTTGAATTACAAGTGCCCATTCAGAGAGCAGAGTCCATTCTTTTTCACTTTCCCAACAATAGGATGGCAGTCTTCCATAATGGGAAACCTTCCTCCACCCAATATTATGCAGTTACTTCATTAGAGGAATGAACTGAAGATATTGTAAAATAAGAGGGGGTTGTCCATCCCATGAGTCAGTCCAAAAGTTGGTAGACTGTCCATTATTGACTACCCAGAACAACTACTTTTTAATAATGTCTTGGCCCATTCTAATAACCTGTAAGATAGGAGAGCCCTTAGTAGGAAGGGAAGAGTGCACAATTTCTTCCGAGGGATCCCCACCAGCATACTTGGCTCTCAAAGTTGAAGCCCAAAGGTCGTAGGGATTTATCAAAGCATCCTCCAATACAATTTTGCAGCTAAGGCTTGCATCTGGCTAGGCGAAGATCTAAATCCCAAACCACCTTTTTTTGGCCGACAAAGAGTTTTCCATTTGACTAATGACCATTTCCTTTTATCCTGGATTCCACTCCATAAGAATTTTTGGCAGATAGAGTCCACTTGTTTCAACGTATTTGCAAGAATATGTATCACAAATGCAATGTATATGGGCATAGCTTGGAGAACCAATTTGACCAATGTCATCCTACCTCCTGAAGAAAGCCATTTGTTAGTCCATTTTTGAAGTTTTAACTCATACCTGTGGATTAACCAATGCCAGTCTTTCAACTTGTGAGATGCTAAAGGGACACCCAAGTATCGTAAAGGAAGCACTCCCTTCTTGAATTGAAGAATATTTAAAATTTGGTCCTCTTGTTGTCTAGAGCAATGAAAGAAAAAATGTTGGATTTTCCTTGGTTAATCAGCTGACCAGTTGCTTGTGAAAAGGTATGAAGAACTTTATGGAGTTGTTTCGCTTCCATAGAAGTAGCTTTTCCAAGCATCGTGGAATCATCAACAAACTGGAGATGGGAAATAGGTAGAATATTTTTGGCCACCTGAATACCATGAATTTTCTTTTCCTGACAGGCTTTCTTTGCAAGTCTTCCCAAGCCTTCCGCCAAAATGATGAATAAGAAAGGTGATAAAGGGTCTCCTTGCCTTATACCTTTGGAGGCACCAAAAATTCCGAAGTAGAGCCATTAAGTAAAACCGCAAAGGAGACAAAAGAGATACAAGCACTTACTCATTGGATCCATTCTGTAGAAAATCCAAATTGGGCCAAATCTTTGCACATGGAACCCCAATCAACCTTGTCATATGCTTTAGATAAATCTAGTCTGATAAACATAGCTGGATTTTTGTGTCCATAGAGTGGAGGATTTCTAGATGGAACAATTTCATCATGAATATGACGACCTAACACAAAACCCCTTGTTCAAGGGAGATAATCTTGTGCAATAGGGGTTTTAGTCATTCCGCTATAGTCTTAGTGATTATTTTGTACAGACATTACATAAGGCTATAGGACGGTAACCTGAAATATCCTCTACATCATTATTTTTGGGATAAGAGCAATGAACGTTTTATTTATTTGCTTGAGCATAGTTTTGGCATTTCTTACCTCCTCAACCACCTGTAGAAGATCCCTTTTGATAATCCCCCAAAATGTCTGGAAGAACTCGATCGGGAATCCATCGGGACCAGGTGTTTTTCCTTTTTTCATTTTGAAGACAATACTATGGAGTTCTTCCTCCGTAATGGGCTTCATCAACCTGTCATTTTCTTGTTGAGAGATACAAGTAGGAAGGATATTCAAAATTTGTTGTTGTGAGTTCAAGTCTAGGGGTTGAGAAGTAAACTGCTAGAAAGTACTGCTGAGCTACTTGTTTCATCCCCTGACTCGAGTACACTCTAGTACCATCCCCTTTGATTAGGGAATGAATATGATTTTGGGTTCTTCTGGCTTGAACAAGATTTGCGGAAGAAAGCTGAGTTTTGTCTCCCTCCTTTAACCACTAAATCCTAGATTTTTGTTTCCACATGATTTCCTCCCTGGTTTCCCATTCGAAGTTCGCTTTCGTGACGCCATTCCAATTTGAAAATATTTATAGAACTCTGAATGTCAATGATTAATATTTAGATCTTGTAGTTGTTCCAAAATCTTTGTTTTTCTGTCTGTAATATCTCCAAACTCATTCCAGTTCCATGTTTTTAGTTTGGATTGTAAATATAATCTTTTGTCAAACATGTGCATTTGAGTTCCATACCTTGGCTTTCCCTCCAACCACCATTGGTGAACAAGTTTATCGATATCCTTATGACATAGCAACATAAGGTGGAAGCGAAAAGGAGCTTTGCATGGTGAGGTTCTACCTACCTCCAAACAGACCGACTAGTGGTTCGAGCCACTATTATTAAGAATCATAGTCCTAGGGGTATAATCCTTAGCCCACCAATTTTCAAATAGCAAAAATCGATCCAGTCTTTCTAAGATACAATCCTCCCCTGCCTCTTATTAGACCATGTCATTGTTCCATTAACAGTAGGCACATCCACCAACTAATGAGAATGAATGAAATGAGTCATAAAGCTCGAACTAGCATCAATATGGGGATTACTGCCCTGCTTCTCTTGTATATTTAATATAGTATTAAAATCCCCTCCTAATATGATTGGTAAATGAGGGAAGGAGCCAATAAGAGAAGACATAGCTTGCCATTGGAGTTTTTTTTCTTCTAGATTTACTGGAGCATAAACATTAAAGAATAAAAATTCCTAGTCAACTGTTGTGGAATAGACATGTAAACACAAAACACCTTTGCTTGCACATGAATTTAATATAGTAATCACTTTGGGATCCCAACAAGATACCAAACCTCCTGAAGCTCCTTGAGAACTTATAGATAAATGTTTAGCTCGGGGCCAAAGATTGTCAACTAACACAGTCATAAGATCAATAGAGGCCTTGGTTTCTTGGATACTGATCATCATAGGATGCTCATTATTGATCATTCTTCTGAGTTCTTGAAGTTTTGAGGGAGAACCCTTCAAGCCCCTTATATTCCAAGTGATCAGCTTCATTGGGAAGAGCTGTGGAGAAATTGGGATAAGTCCCGTACTGTTCCCGAATTGCTCATATTGTGACCCTCCTTCTGAAGTTTAGCCTGATTTGACTTTCTACCAAGCTTTATATTAGTATCCATTTTTTATTTTTCTCTTGTTCCATGCCCAATGTAGAATCCATTTGGTTTGACATATTAGGGCCTTTGACCACAATGGCCTTATCCATACGTTCTACCTCCTTTGCTTGCTGGTGTTGGTCCTGGAATTGCTCATGGTATTTATTTTTCCATTGATAGCTTTTAACCAATTTTTCACTTGCAACCTTGCTAGGTTGGGCTTGGAATATCACCATCTGATTCTGATCTTGTGCATCTTGTTGATCTTGAATTTGTTGTTGCTTGTCCAACTGTGTTTCTGGTACCTGAGATTCTAACAGTGCATCCTCTTCCTCCTCTTGTTCCTGTAGTGCTCCAAATCTGTTATTGCTGCTAGTTTTTGCCTTTTCCTTACCAGTCTTCCTAGCAAGCTGTTTCTTCTTTGGTGCAATAAAGTCCTCTTTGGGTTTTCCTGCTCTTGTTGTTGTGGGCAGTTATGCTTACAATCTCAATTAAATGACCATACTCATGACATAATCTGCATCTAAAAGGTATGTTCTCATACTCTACAATTTGTTCACGTCTTCTTCAACAACTAAAGAAATTTTTGCAGGCATCTTTTCTTAAATTGAGTCACCTTTCTCATCAATGTATTTTATTTCTCGTACCTGCCCTATGTATAGAAAAGTTAACTTACTGTTCTATACATAACCATTCTAGCTAAGTAAACCATTGAGATTCTTTCATATTGTTACTAAACATAGCAGTTACATTGTTTCACTTCTTGTCATGAAGGCTTAACTACTTCCTCACAAGGCTTGTCGTTCTCTTTTAATAACCTTATCATACTTCCTTGTTTTTTGCATACAATCTATGATCAATATGGGATTATATCCTTTTTATGAACATAGGCAAACTGTTCTATAGTGTTTTGTATTTATTTATTTATTTTTCTATTAATCCCTTATGAGAGAGAGTAACCATTCTCTCATCCTATTTCTAGGCCAGAATACATACATACCATTTGTTACTTCTAAACCCATGCAGTTATGTTACTTCGACATAACTTGATGTGAGTTGATATTACAAAATACTCCATGAGAGTTTACATCCTTCACCTTTCACTCAAGGTGTATAAGACACAGCCATAGTATGAGAGCACTTTTGTATGTGTCTATTCTGCTCTATGCTTTTTTAATTTATAAAACATTTCTTTCCTCATGCAAAAGTAGACCGCATACTATTTTTCATATTCATCATTACTAGATAAAGCAGTCCTATTATTCCAAATTGATAGGTAGCTTAATTAGCCTATCTAGTCCCAAACCCCAATATGAGAGTGACAGGTATTAGAGACTTCCAGGTTGGACTTTAGTTTATAGGCATTCAAAGATAATAATAGATCACATCTATTATTATATACATACTGATAATAGCAGACTTAAATTTGAGCATATCAAGTATACTGCTAAATTTTCATAGTTATTACAAAACACAAACTAAGAATAGACCTTCCTGATAAAGCATGTTATTCACCAAAAAGGTATGATACTCATTCACATTTAAACCTTACTCATTGAATTCCTTTCAAATATACAAACATAACAAACAATGCCAAATTGTTTTGAATGAGTCCCAAGCAATTACAATAGCATATACTTCACCAACAAATAAAACCTTATTCTTCCTATATTTCAGTTTATGAAAGTACAAATCAAAATGAAGAAATGTAATTCCTTTTTAGATTCATAAACAATCCCCTTAATCTTCTTTCACTGCAGCAAGGAGAAATTCTTCAAGGTAAAATAGCAAACATTATTTCTCCCATCTTTCTAACATGTACCTGCATTAGATTGTGGGTCAGTTCAAAGAACTGACATGATTATCCTTTCTATATACTTGCATAAACTCTTATGTACAAAGCATCCAACAGAGTTAGGGAGAGAGAAACAACATTATTTTTCCAATCACTTTATTTCCTTCAAGTGCCATCATGGCCAAACAGAACCAAGCAGCAAGAGAGAGAGAAAGACAATATTCATTTCCCAAGCCATCATTCACATCAACAAACGAAAAGCTACAGATTTAAGCGTAATACGTTACATGTACGTCTATGAGTATATATATGAATACAATGTTACTTTGACAAGCGAACAAGGAACAAGGTGGAGAGAGAAATTTACCAACCCTTAAGAGACCCTTTTTCCACACAGTCCACTCCGCGTAAATATAACCATAAAATCAATCATATATTGATATACAGAGATTCATACGTATAATCGTATATGTGTATATACATCTATTTCCTATTTAAACAAGAATATAAATGTATATGTACATATACCTATGAGCATCAATTATGTATTTTCAGAGATGTGAAAAATATTCATGCATACAAATAATCACATTTGCAATGCATATTTTAACCATATATCTATAAAGATAAAACCCTTACTTGTAAATTCCTATCAGCAACATTATACTTATGCCCATAAAAGACTATGCAAGAATAGACAAAGAAAAACCATGCCTGAATTAACAACAATGGCGGTCGTGCCCTAGATGAGATGAGTTCCTTTCCATGCAACTGTTTTACCCAAACAGGGGCTTTATAAATTTGAAACTTCCAGTTTACAAATGCATGTGTTCAACAATAACAGCCACCTCCATACTAAACTTCCATGCAAGTTCTCCGAATGGCCACTTGGAATGGCTCATAACATTCCAATTCTCCACTAAATTTGTCGCCATGAGCCGGGTTTGCACATAATCCCATGAGCTCGCCCAAGGGAAAACAATTATAGCTCCTAAAGGTCAAAAGCCCCTTTTTAAACGGATCGCAAGCGTTATAAATCTCTTTCAACATTCTCGTCGAGTTTGTGACCCTCCCCTCTCTATCGAGGCGTTTAAATCAACTAACATAATCATTCCTTTAACCAAGTCAAACGCCAATAATGCCTTTTCAATGATAATGTTACATAATTCCACCTATAAACTACGTATCCGGTACATCCTAGGGACGGCAGTACCGGTTCTAAGACGCCCCCAAATGAGATTCTCGGTTCAAACACGGCGGATACGGGTAGGGTTCTTCCTACAGGCCCGGCACGTTTGGGTATGTTTCAGGACGCACCCGGCGTACTCCAAGCCTTAAAAGAAGAACCTTGCCCCTACTCCGAACGTATCTACCGGGTAAATATGCATTTTCTAATTTTTTTTTGTTTTTGGTCAAAAAAAGTCAAACCGACTTTTTAAACAATAAATTATTCTTTTAAACCCTAATTTGTGCCCCCAAACTCTATAACAACTCATTTACCTCACATTTGCATTCTTGCCTCTTATTTGCATACTTGACTCTCACCTTCAATTTTTCCACTATTTTCAATTGCTTAGGGTTGATTTCAAGTGCCATATAGTTGAAGGAGCTTGCAATAAGTGCCAAGGAGTTCAAGGAGCTTGCATTATTGGTGTTGGGTGTATTGAGGTAAGTATTTTGTGATTTTTTAAAGTATTTTAGTTTGTATAATTGTATTTAATATTTTGTAGTTTTTTTGTTTGTTTATTGTTATTGTTTTAAGCTTCATTTTTCTACATTTGATTTCATTTAAATTTTAATTTTGAAGTTTCAACATTCTCTCAAGACTAAATTTATTTCATTTTTTTTAAAATGCATTGTGCAGTTAAAATGGCTGCGAGTTCTACTTCTATGGGTCAAGGTAGTAAAGGTCTCCCTTACAAATGTGATCCATCCTCCCCCCTTTGGAAGCATGTCAACAACTAGAACAAATACCAGGTGGAGGGGGCATTATTTGGGTTTGCTCACATTGTAATTTGCAATTTTAGAGCTCCTACAGTCAGGTGAAAGCCCATTTGTGTGGGGCTATTGGCCATGGAATTAGAACATGTGGAGGGTTGGATAGAAAGGGGTTATCACATGCAAAGACACTTGCATACATCAAAAAGCAAGAGGAAGCAGATGCAACTGCATTAAAATCCAAGCATCCTATGGCAAGAAAAGGAAGATCACATAGCAAGCCACATGTTTCTCCTTTTGTTGAGGTTGTGGCCCCAAATCACCCATTTTTGTCTACACCTATTGCAACTAGAGGGGAAGAGGATTCACCTCTTTATCACAAAAGAACAAAAGATGTAGGCCCATTAGAAAGGGCATTCAGAATGAAAGGAACATAGTGCGACCAAAGTATGGGCACTTTATTTATGCATGTGGTTTCCTATTTAATGTTGTTTAATCACCATACTTGTGCAAAAGATATGGTGAGATGTATTAATGAAACCCCAGAGGGTACATTAGATTGGTGTCCCCAAATTTCATCCTAAAATCTGTGACTACCCTATTCAAAAAAAAAAAAATCGTACTTTTAAAGTAATGGGTCATTTTGTGTTTTTATTAGAAAGTTCTTCAGATTGCATCAAGATATTCCCAAAGAGCCATATTAGTCATTTTCGCCAAATACCCAGATGCCCAAAATTGTTATATTCTGTCATCGGGATTTGTCTGCGGGAAATTTGTATTTAATTATTTTGAGCCCCGTTTGAGGCAATTTGCGCTCCGATTTAACTCTGTTGTGATCGTACATATCATTATTCCTATATACCAGTAGGGTTTTTACTTGGAATGAGTTCTGCACTTTATTTGTGACTTTTGGCAACTTTTTGTGTTTGTGTTTTCCCGTTTCGTTTTTTGTGAAATTTCTCTGGATCAATTCCTTTGCCGGTTTGACCTGATTCTTGGCTCTGGAGTAACTGGAGATCATATACGCACGTTAAGAGTAAGGAATTCACCATCAAAGTTCGGTTCACTAGGAAAAGGCGAAGTCGTACACCAAAAGTCTCTTCTGGCTGGCCACATTTTTGGAAAAAGAAGAATCAAGTGGATCATGGGAAAATTAGAAGCAAAGCAAAGGTGGGAATTTTGTACCTACTTGCAGGTACTTTTCCCATAATAGAAAAGTCACTTAAGTTCAGTCAAAGTGGGAAAATTAGAGGTAAAGTAGGCAAAGGGACTCAGTGATTCGAGCACTGTGGCACTGAAGAATTTCTTACACCGCATTTGCAAGGTAAAAATTCCCATTGTGGAATAAAAGAAATATCACTTAAGTGAATCATGGGATTTTATTGCCTACCTTGCAGGGTAAATAATCCCATTATGAAAGTCAAGTGACTTAAGTGAATCATGGGATTTTCAGGGCTGCCTTGCAGGGTAAATAATCCCATTGTCATGTGATTCTTAAAAATAGAATTCTATATGTCAAAAAGTGTGCCCCCTTTGGAGAAGTAAAGGCAGCCTTTAAATTGATTAATTTAATTAATTATTCACCCAAAATAGGCGCCCAGGCTTGTGGAAAAGTCAACAAAGGCAAAGGACAAAAGGTGGTTGAAAATAGATTGCTCTAAAATTAAATAAATTAATTTATTTAATGGCAGCCCCTTCATGTCAAAAAAATGCCCTTTTTGGGAGAAAGATAATACTTTTTAAAGTATTAAATGATTAAATTAATTCCTATTTTCAGTGGCTAAGGTTAAAGCACACTGTGAAGCTTAAGTGAAGTGAAGAGTGGATGATTAAATTGAATAAATTTAATTTATTTGATGGTTGTCCTTAAACATGCAATTTTAGCACATCAGTTAAAGAGAAAAGCATGATTTTTAATTAATTAATTGCCAGGAATATGAGGGGCAATTATTAATTATAGAATTATGAGGGTTATATAAGCATGGGCTGCCATAAGGATGAATTAATTAATTCACAGGTAAAGAAGTGCAGCCCAGAGGAAAAGTGTGCCCCATTTGAAGAGGATTTTTGCTCAGAAGGTGGATTTAATGCTAAAAGCTTCCAATTTTGGCGCATGCATTGAAGGAGGTTGATTTGTGTTTGCATAATTGTTTGCATAAGTGATACAGGTGCTCAAGTGAAGTTGGAAAAATTCATGCTCACTTTGCATGCAAATAAAACATCAATTTTTGGGGCAGCAGGCTTGAATAGTGCAGATTTTTATGATTAAAATTCACTGTTCATGTTCCGGTTGCCATCTTTGTCTGAATTAATTGCAGGAATTCATTACAAGTGCTTTACAAAAGAAAATGAGCTTTAATCAATGTCCAATACATTGAATATATCCTCCAAATCTCAAGAATTATCCAAATCGCACTTTTTTGAAGAAATCTAGCCAAATAAAAAAAAAAGAATTGTTCAGACATAAAAATAGACAAAGCCATGGCAAAGAGGGACGAAAAAGAGAACACAACGGAGTCATGCATCACTTCCAAATTTGCAGACATATGAGACACGTAATCTAGGTCCGGAACCTCTTTCCGAATTGATTGACAGATCCAAAGCTGGAAAGACTTCCCTCATGCGTGCAATCAAAAGCAGTGGAATCATTCGAGCTGCAGCATTTCCATTCACATCCCAGCTGCCAGAATTCGTTATGGAGTGTGCTAGATCCAGATCCGATTCAGATCCATAATTGCAAAGGCTTCATCCTCTTGTTTCAAATGCAGCCCGTGAAGAAGTCAGTGCGTGGAAAATTCCTTCCAGGATCTTGTGCATGTGCTCCCAATCTTCCAGTTGAAGCCTTCATTGAAGTTGCATTCACCCGGAGTGCTTTCCAGAATTTTTAATTGTTCATATGCAATTAAAAATAAAGAGTTATGGCAAACATCAGACCGATGCATTTTGGTGAAGAACTACTGCAAAAGCTTCAAGGATAAAAAGAAGACAAGGCGAAGGCAAAATCCGGCTCATTTCTAGATTGAAAGCTTGTTTCCGGAGATCCAATCATTTCCAAGCCCAAAAGATGTTGTTTCCAGATCAGATTGTTTCCAATTCCAGCTTGTTCCCAGATTCAGCTTTTGCTTCGAGATCCAGGCGTTACTCCCAGATCCAGCTTTGGTGAGAATCAAAGGCAAATGGGGAGGTATGATCTAGAAACATGAAAAAGGACAAAACCGCAACTTTCCTCTTCCTTCTTCTTTCCTCCGACAAAGTAATTGAGCGATCAATTAAATTATACAACTTAAGTGATTGGTTTAAAAGCCATTACTTGAATAAGTCAATTACTTGGAGATAGGTGGCGAGACGTGCAAAATAGAAGGTTCTATTTTGATTCGCTAAATCATCATACATGTCATGCAAAGAGGAATTCCGGAGGGAGATTGCTAGTTGTTTCCTTTCCCACTTCCACATGTGTCACTCAACTAAAAGCTTCGACTTGTACTTTCCCTCTACATTCATAAAGAAGAAAAACCCTGGGTTAAGGATGAGAATTTGTAGTTAAATGACCTTGTGTTCCAGACTTTGTGCCGAAACTCTTGAGAGCCACTTGAAGCAAAGGATTATATAGGAGCAGATTTCCAGAAGAACTTTGTGTCATGGTGTATTGTGTTTCTTGCTTTTTATCTTAGATCTTTTAATAGACTTTGTGTTATTTCAGATCTAGATCTAGAGCTACCTTTGCTTAAAATTTTGTGTTTATATCTATTGGTTTCTTCTATGTGCATGCAATCAACTTTGTTATCTATTGATTGGGATGCACATCTTCCCCATTTCTTCTCTGTGTTTACATAATTTCCTTCTTCTATAAATATTTCCTTTCTTTAAACAAAGAAGCTTACTTCACCTTTAATCTGAAAGGGGAAGAAGATTCGATTATAGTTTATGAAGCCTGGGTAGTTAAAGTAAAACCCCATTTAGATATTAGCATACTTTAATTGACAAATCGACACGAGAGTCTCACCGGTAAATGAGGGAGATTTATCTCATGATCGCTAGGTTTTGTGAGATGCGTAAAATCTAGCCAACATTAGCTCAAAGCTATGAAAAGGTGTGCACCACCTTATTGTCAAAAGAAAGAAAAAAAGTTGAAGAGACATTGTTGCCCATTAAGAATCAATGGCTCGAAACAAGGGTAGCCATCATTTCGACGGATGGAAAGATACAACAAATAGGCCATTGATTGTGAGGTCCTAAGGGGCAATGTTTCAAGGATTGATTCATCGCCAACATCCTCATAGAATCTATTGAGGTGATGGGGCCTCAAAATGTTGTCTAAGTTGTAATGGACAATGCAAAAATTGTAGAGCTTGGGGTGTTGGTTGAGGCATGGTATGGACACATATTCTAAACACCTTGTGTGGTTCATTCCCCTCCGCTTAATGTTACAAAAATTAGGCAAACAAATTGCTTGGATCAAACAAGTATATGAGGAGGCAAGTGAGATTCAAATGTTCGTCACAAGAACCATCACATGTCCCAAGCCATCTTTCATAGATTTTCGACATACTGCAACTATTGAAGGTAACCCATAACATTCTTTTTTTTAAATAATTATTAGTTTTAAAAATTAATTTTTAAAAAATCATTAAATTAATTTTATAAGTTTGTAATTTGTAGAATTTTGAATGTTTTAAATTTACTTGACTTAATTTTATTTCTTTTGATTTTTTTATTAGGTTGCTTTCAGACTTGATTCTCCTCGCACACACTCGTCTTGACAACTTGTGAAGGTGCGAGAGGCATTGAGTGGCATGGTTATCGGTGGCCTTTGGAACGTATGGAGGCAAGCAAACAGTGAAAGGGCTAGAAATGTGAAATTGTTGATCCTGGATGACGCATGGTGGGATCGTGTGGATTACTTAGTTTTACTAAGCCCATCGTGAGTATGTTGAGATTTGTTGATATGGATCATCCATGCATGGGTGAGATTTATGATGGAATTGAGTCAATGATTGAGTCAATTAAGACCATCATAAATGCCAAAGAGCAAGATCCTACAGAGACCTTCTTCAAGGAAGTGCAATCACATCTCATTGAAAGGTGGAACAAAATGACTACTCCATTGCATCTTCTTGCTTTTGCCTTGACTCCAAAATACTATAGTGCAGAGATCCTTTCTTTTCCTTGGAGGGTCCCACCATATAGGGATGTTGAAGTTAGTGAGGGGTATATGGCGGCATTTGCTAGAATCTTCCCAAATCCGATGAGAAGACATAGTTAGAGGTGAGTTTGTGAATTTCATATCCTCCAAGGATCACTCCATTAGTGCTCTTCGTGACAAATACAAGATGGATGCTTATTCATGGTGGTACCTCCATGGACAAGCATACACCTACCTCATGCCACTTGCAATAAAAGTTTTATCACAAGTAAGATTTTAATTTCTTAACTCTCTTTTTTTACTTTTATAAATTTAAAATTTTAATTTTGCATTGACTTTGCGGCTTGCCTCAATAGGTTGTGAGTTCTTCTTAACTGAGAGGAATTGGGGTACATACTCATTTATCCACTCGGTTAACCGCAACAAGTTGGGACTAAAAAGGCAAAGGATTTGGTCTTTGTGCATTCTAACCTGCGCCTTCTATCACATAAGAAGGATGAGTACAGGCAAGGGCCAACAAAGTGTTGGGATATAGACCCAGAGACTCCAAACTTGGATGCTTCCATTGCCCAACTTTCATTGCTAGACCCGGACCTAGATAGTACTTTGCGTGAGCTGCAAAGTGGGGCTAGCGGGAGTGGCATTGCTGATGGTTTTGGTTGTACTCCTGATGTTTGTGGTTCTAATGAACCACGTGATGGTAGTGATGCTCTCATTGAAAACATTGGAGAAGATGCAGAGCCATTAGACTATTAGAATGTTGATGTATCTTCATTTTTGTGTTTACAATGTTACATTGTGACATTTTGATTGAACAATGTATTGCTTGTAAGTTCGAACAATGAATATCATGACAAAATGCATTGAATTATCAATACATTTTAACTTTTGTGGCTATTTCACTTATGTATATTTCACTTATTTAATAATTTGTTTAATCTATGCATGTGTAAGGCTGGAATTTTGCTTATCTTGTTACTTTTAAAAATATTTTTAATATTTTATATGTATATTGTACTGCCGTACCCAAGTGCCGTACTGTGCCCCCAAAATAAATGCCATATCAACATACCGAATCCCGTACCCATACCCGTACTGCACTTCCCATCGTGGCTACCTAGGAACCATACCTGAAAATAGACTGGCAAAAAGGATTGTCAAAGTTGATACAAGCTGTATTATAACTAAAGGTAACTACCAGAATTTGAGTATTTTCTTTGCTCTAGCATTGTGATATATGAAGGAATTCTTCAGAATTCATAAGATCTCAAACTAATTGCCTATTAAAAGCTTGTTAGAGGCTGTCATGAAAAAGAAGAAAGAAACAAAGCATGCATTGATTATAGAACTTCCATCACATTTAGATAAGAATCCCTTTCGCAAGATAAGCCCTGTGGGTGTCTCCCATTATATGAGAGCCTATACTTTTGAAGCATCAGCAACTCCAATATTTGTACCAATAAACCCACTATCCACTGCTAAACTAGCCAATGGGCTCATCAAAAAGCACAAACTCTTAAAACTGCAATTTACTTTACCTGACAAATGTCTCGGCCCAGACCTGGGCTGTGTGAGTAGTAACGTGATCAAAGTTATGGCAGTGCCTCTCCTCGCGTTCCTCTGCTGACATATTCAAGGCAATATCAATGGCATATGCCACCTCAGTGATATTCCAAGGATTAACAAGTATGGCTCCAGCTCCTAGAGACTGAGCCGCCCCTGCAAACTGTAAAAGAACCATACAGATTAGAACTCCAACCTTAACACAAGAACCATATCTTCAATTCAGGCTATGTGCAGTATTGGCAGTATCATATGCAAAAATATAAGAACAATTATAAGACAAAAAGGAAATGAGTATCCTGTGACATAGGTGTTGATTACCTAGAATATTCAGAGTCTATTTGAGGCACTAATTCTTACAATCTCAAAACATTTAGAAGAGAATTTCCAAACTAAAATACAAAATATATAGATGGATCTTCCCCCATACTTTAGACTGTTAATGCAACCACCACCACACCTCAAATCAACTCAAGACACTTTACCAAGATGTGACACTACAACATTTGTTTCTTTAGGTTGGTTATTTAACAACTGAACTGCCACTATCATAACCACTCCCAACACATTATTACATAATCCTTACATTTAACAAAGACTCATTAAACAATTGCATGGATGGATCTTCTGTCCTACATTTAGTCGGTATTCCAGTGAATTCTCTAGGATTAACCATAACAGTTACTAGCTAATAACAATCAAGTTTAGTCAAGTTGAGATCTGCCTCCATTGTTGCCACAACATTTTTTTCTTTAGGTTGGTTACTTAAAAATTGAACTGCCACTATCATAGCTACTCCCAACATATTATTAAATTATCCTAACATTTATCAAAGACTCAATAAACAATTGCATGGATGGATCTTCTATCCTGCATTTAATTAATATTCCACTGAATTATCTTGGGTCAACCATAACAGTTACTAATCAATTACAATCAAATTTAGTCAAGTTGATAACTGCCTCCATTTTTGTCATTGGCCAACGCAAATCAAATCCATATTCTTGAAAAAATATATTCAGTATGTCTAACATACCCCAACTGGCCATACACTATGTGACCTACTCGAAAAACCAGACTCAGACTTGACAAAAACTCGTCAAGCCTATTTGTGCCTCAGATTCAAACTCGGCCAAGACTCAGCAAAAAAGTTTAAAATCATTAAAAATAGCAAATTTTAGGGGAAAAAATTATTAAAATACATTCCATATCAAGTCCACTTCTAATTCACACAAAATCAATCAAATACATCTAACATGCACATGTATACAGAAATGAGTAAAAATACAATATTGAATGTTTTAAGTTGAACAGCTGAACTTGAAACTTGAAAGTTAATATTAAATAAGAGTTGCTTTTATATCCATTAAATGTTTCCTTGTACACAAAATATGGATTTAGAAATCCATGGTGATGGCATATACCACGTTGGAACCTGTGACATTTTGCATACATCACGGAAGAAGCTGCAGTCATTCAACCTGCCCTTGAGGTATTGACAAGATCATTCTCCACAACATCTTTAACCTTGGATGTATGGGCCCACTCCTCCCCCAATGCCACAAGTTCTCCCTCGCAATCAGCCTAATCAGCCCATTCATGGTCCGCCCTCTGTAAACTTTTCATCTTCTTTGATCCACTATGATCATGGATCATACTCCTATAGCTCAATGGGGGATAAATCTTCCTTGTCCACTACAATTTTCTTTTGGCGGAGGCGTAGATTGTAATGCAAAAATACAAGGTCATTCAACCTTTGCATTGACAACTTATTGCACTTTTTGGAGTGTGTCCTCAAACTTACTCTCACACCTCAAAGCATTGCATGGTTGGATTAGCACTCGACTAGCAATCTTCTGAAGATTCGGTACCTTAGCAGAAAAATTTTCCACCATGCATTTGTAAGTTGTAACAATAAATACAACAATGTTTTAGACTTCAATTCCAAAAATATGAAAGAAAAAAATGGAAAAGATTAATCATTAAACTAAAGTTTACCTAGCTTGATTATTTTCCTAGACACCTTGCAAATATCTCGAAAAAAGTGATTTCCTAGTGTTTGTTTGTAAATCGCAATCTCGAACATAATCTTCACCCTCGTCTGCACACTTGTCTCTCGAGGCCTTCATGACTGTGTGTAGAGGCCGCTCGTAACCTCCTCATCAACCTTAAAGCTCTCAAGGAATTAGAGTGCTAGGTTGTAGGCACAAGCATGAAGTGGCCTACGGAGTTGTCTTATCCACCATTGGTCAATGATATCCCAAATGGGTTGGTACTTGGCCTCCACCATGCAATAGACAATTTTTATTTGCTCTTTGGCTTGGACCATGCCCTCATAGATTTGATTTTTAGTGTTTTTGTTTACCACCCGGTGGCAAGGGCTTCCACTGAGTTTTTCTAATTTTCCAATAATAAAGTGTTGGGAGGCCATTTTCATTAAATTTTGGAATTCTCCCATGAATTGCAAGGAGATTTTAAAGTATATAGTTTACGTTTTTTCAATGTTTTAGGCCTAGTGTGTTTCCCCTCCAAAAAAACTAAAACTATGTAAATTTTGAACCCTACATATTACATAAACAAAATACTCCACGAAAACAGAATATCCAACATGAAATCACAATATGGAATTTCAAAAGGAGGTAGAATGCATTTATTGGGGCAGGCATATATTTGCAGGAGCAGATTGAAGTATTGCCTTGTAAAATCTCTCGGGGCATGATATGAAGCGATGTCAACAAGTTCATCAAGATGCGATGCATCAAATAAATTCCCTTTTGGAAACAACTTGAAAAAGAGCAAGAGGAAAATGAAAGTGGGATGGGATTGGGAGAAAATCATGTCACAAACTTGGGAAGAAAACAATACAAACCCCATAAATTCATCCATTCCAAGGCCACTAGTGGTTCACAATCAAACCCATGGGGCTGCTACACTAGCTAGCCATTCTACTCCCACTCTTGGTGGAATGCATAAGCATTTTGGTGAGTGCACCACTCCCGATTCACAACCATCACCTGCAAGCACCAATTGGAAGTAAGGACATGTGGGAAAAGCAAGTCGTTGGACATGTGGTATTATTTTCCCTTCAAGATTGCAAAGTCTCCATATTGGCAAGAAATGGTTGCACCATTGCTTTTATAGAGCCGAGCTCAAAGTGCTTAGTTATGAAGCTCTAAGAGGGAAAACTTTGGTTAATTTGATAGGAGATCTCAATAAAAGAATTGAATAATATTGTGTGATTTAGATACAACTAGCTATAGTACTTTAAAAGTGCAATGAATATGCTGATAGGAATATGCTCATAAAAGTGGATTTCTCAATTATCCTTATGTAATGTCCCTTTTAGGGCTGAATAGGGATGAATGGGGTTTTTCCTCAAATCTGATCCAAATCAACAACAAAACCAGCAACACATCACACTGAACATGGAAATAGATCAACCACAATTGAACTTCACTCAAAGAAATGCCCTTCTCTAGGGCAGCGAACTGATATGAAACTTTAGGAGTCTCAAACCCTAGTCAAAACATCTCCAATCTTCATAAAATAAATACCACATGCACATGAAACACTTGTAGATATTATTTATGCAATAAAACTGAATTTACAACCACTAGAATAGCTGGAAATGAATTAATTCGGAATAACACAGCTGAAACTTCTAAAATTCATAACTCCATGGAAAATAGGAATTAATACACATATGATAGCTCAAAATGATCATGAGAAGACAAGCTATCCAACAAAATTAATCTCATAATTTTCTAACCACAAAATCATGCCCAAATATGTAACCGAAATCTGCAAGTGAGTAGATAAATATGAAACCCTACTCCAAAAATCACCAAATCATAGTCTCTATCTCCAAATATAATGATAAATCTGAATATGAACTCAAATCACAATTATCAGCTCTCTATGATACCAAATCAGTCCCTTAAGCAACTCGCCTAGGGCTAGGAAGAACAGTGAATGCACTAGTAGTGCCAAATCAGCTCACATGAGACTCCTAGATGAAGCCTCCAATGGATCCCTTGAGGGTTTTCGTTTCCAACAGACATTACCACACCTTTGGGGTTTCATCCAAGGTGGAGAAGGAAGATGCACACCGTGCACAATCCAAGAAGAATAACAAACATCCAAATCTGCTCTTCCAAGTGTAGTGAACTCCTCTTTATAGCCTCCCAATGCTAAATTAGAAGCTTCCAAGAGGACCGACCCATAATGGAAGAATAGAATGTTCCACATGCAAGACCGACCTCTCCCCAATGAGAAATTAGAACAACAATGCTCAAATAATTCCATGACCAACCTCCAAGCATACAAAAGTATTTAAAAATACTTTTTGTACAAGTATGAGGCTCTAAGAGTGATGTCCTTGAAAAGGAGACATCACAGTCCTCCCTTCCCAAAAATTGCTTGTCCTCAAGCAAATTGCAAGTTTCTGGATCCCAAAAAAAAATTCAGCTGCTCCTTTGACATACCTACACATGAAGCAAACTCATTAAAGAAAAAATGTGTCCCCTTCTCCCTCTCTTCTTGCTTTGTGGCTATGATGACCAGCTCTTCATCTTTGCTTGCCAAGGCCTCATAATTGCCATCTGCACATTGGGTGTTCCCAATTTCCCTCCTGCTGTCCCAAACACAACTGTAATCATGTATTTTGTTCCCTAAAATCAGAATGATAGGGGCTGGAATCTCTCTTACACCTTATTTGAGTAAAGAAACTTGTATACTAATCCAAAGTAAGATATTTGTTCATTCATTTACAACTTTGCACACATTTCAGAAAAAAATTTAAAAAATCAAGAGAGAATACAACAGAATAGAAGACATAAACAAGAGTATCAACAATATTACAATATGAAGCCACCTTCCTACGAAAGATATGGCATACACATTACAATTTATTAACATTGTACATGGTGGATGGGTGGGAATAACAAAGTTGAACTAATGAGGATAGATTTATTGTGGATGGGTGCCAATCTTCTTATGATACATATTTGTCCCAAATGTATTAATTGTAGGAAACATTAACGAATGGAAATTTTAAAAAAAAAAAAAAAAAAGATATTTTAACGTCCGCGAGGCTACCAAAGACAACCTATGGGACAACAGATCTTGCTAAAGATCTTTCTGGCATTCAGATCTCCTATTAGTGAGTTTAATGATCAACTCCCCTATTTTTTCAACCATATTCTCATTGAAAATATCTTGAAAGGAGGCCGTAGCCACCATGCTAGCAAACTGGGCCCTAATGTCATTATAAGCATTACAATCCAACATGAAATGTTTCTCTAATTCCACCACACCAGACATGCAAAAGATACAAATTCTTTCTTCCCATGTCTCTTTAGGTCTTTTCCATCTTCCTGTTTCACACCGAAGATGGTGTGAATTAGTTCTCAATTGAGCTATGAAGATCTTTGCTTTCCATGGGATATTAGCCCCTATAAAAGTCTTTTGTTGATGATCACATGTAGAGTTAAATTCCTCCAAATAGTACCTCTTCTTTCTCCCCAACGGCTTTCCCCACATAGCTTGACGGAATTTGTCTATAACAAAAGTTTTATCTCTCGACTATTATTAGGACATGCATTCAAATGAATGTTCCATTTTTTAAAGAAGACAAATGCAAAGCATGATGATGAAGAAACCATGCAAAGTATGAAGTCAAGCCATACAAAGCATGAAGATAAGAAACACAATGAGAAATCCATGCGAAAGCGTACATGTAACAAAATTACAAGATCTTTAACTCAATTAATTGTGAGATAACGTCATTTTTCAAGTCTACTCAAGATAGACAACTTCTAGAAGTATTCTACCATGTTGACAATCGTCCCCGAAAAAAATGTTGGCAAATTTAGACAAAGATAGAAAGAAGAGGAAATAGACCGCACATCAAACGAATGTGTGTCCTTCATTTTATTATGATTGGGAGTAAGTTCTGATGTAGTTGGAACAGTTATGTGACAGTTCATAACTGAAAACTAAAAATAACATGTGTACCTATAAATAACTAAACCGGAAACAACAAGTTTGTCCTAAAATTTTACAAACAAGAGAGGACCAAGAGTTAGTCATTAGATCGGCAAGTTGCTCCTTAGAAGGACAAAAGTGGGGAGAGATATCACTAGAATCAACTAATTTTTGAATATAGTGATGACGAATCTCTGTATGCTTGGTGCAAGCATGATATACAAGATTCTTGACCATCTTCAATAGACCTTGATTGTCGCAAAAAATGGAAAGTGAAGTAGGTGCAGTCTGAGGAAGCTAAAGATCAAGGAGAATCCAGTGAAACCCCACTACTTCACAACTGGCACGAACAGCTGCCTTGTATTCTGCTTCAATGGAAGAAATAGCCACAATGGGTTGAAGCTTACTCTGCCATGAAACAACTCCTGAACCGAAAGAAAAGATGTATCAATGGCAGATCTTCGGGAATACATCGAACCTCCCAATCAGTATGTATAGCCAAACATTTTGAACTATGTGACTCTATGATAAAGAACAAATCAAGAGTACCTTTGACATATCAAAGAACTCGTGTTACTGCTCCCCAATGTGTGAGTTTCGGTTTAGAAAAAAACTGAGAAAGATAGCTAACAACAAAACATATGTTTGGCTAGGTAGATGTAAGATATATTAGGTTGCGCACTAATTGTCTATAGAGTGATTCATCTGCTATCGGTGAATCATCATAAGACAATAATTGCAGCCAACCTCTATAAGCGTAGAAGAAGGATTACAATTAGACATCCTAAACTTCTACAATAGATTTCTTGCATACTTGACTTGAGCTATAAAAATCAAATGATCATGTTGCCAAAATTCTACACCTAGGCAATAGTGTAGGAGGCCTAAATCAGTCATGTCAAAAGCAACACATAAATTTGATTTTACTCGTTGAATAACAATGGCCCCACTACCCGTGATGGAAAGATCATCAACATAAACAATAAGTATCACAATGTCATCACCATCGCTTCTTCTAAATCCATAATCTTGTAGGTGTTGATCTATTTTAATATACCAGGCTCGAGGAGCCTGCTTAAGCCCATACAAGGACTTAATTAGCCTGCACACTAGATGTTCACGACCACGTGCTTGAAACCCTTGAGTTACATCATATAGACTTCCTCCACTAAATATCCATTCGGGGAAGGCACTTTGTTTTACATCCATGTGAAAAACCTTCCATCCAAATTGAGCGGCAATTGAAAGAATCAACCAAAAAGTGACCACCTTTGTTGTAGGAAAAAAGTCTCCTCATAATCTATTGCCTCCTATTGCGAGAATCCTTTCGCAACAAGACATGCTTTGTACTTATCCAAAGTACCATTAACTTTGCACTTAACTTTGTATACCCATTTGCAGCCAATGGGTTGTTTCCCTGGAGGCAACTCCACCAATGTCCAGGCATTATTCTTCATCAAGGCATCATACTTTGTTTGCATGGTAGTTTCCCATTCAGGTATGCCTTTTGCTTCAAAATATCTTTGTGGCTCAACTATTTTGTGAAGATCAGAAGAAAGAGCAAAATGAACATGCTCTAAATAAGCAATTTGCTTACCAATCCGCCGAGGTCATGCTTCTGATTGAGGCATTTGATCCTCCCGCACATCTTGCAAAGTGGAGTAAAACCACTTGGGGCTTATTGGTGAAAAACATGTTTCGACTAAGGCTCTCTTTGGATGAGGAGCCAATACAAGCTCATGTCTTCTATATACAAGTGTATCGCTTGAGGGTGTCAAAAGTTGTTGTGGTGGAGTCTGTGGAGGAGTATGTGATAAAATAGACTTTTCATTGGGTAAAGGAATCACAATATCTTCGGATGTGGTTTTACGATCACACCAACAACTTGCTGATTACAGTGCAATTGTTTGTTGATCACATGCAACATGACTCTATTTCTTTCATATCAACATCACAATTAACAATTACTTTGTTAGTGGAAATATCATTCAAACCTATAAGCCTTAGACTAATCACTACAACCAACAAAGAAATATCTTGTAGTTTTAGAGTCTAACTTACTCCTCTTTTATCGGGAACCAAAGAATATGCAGCTGAACCAAAAATACAAAAATTTGATAACTCGGGTCTAATTTGGGACCAAGCTTCTTGGGGGTGACGTCTGTGAAAGCTTGCGAGGACTTTGATTGAAAATGTATACCGCTATGTTTATTGCTTCTCCCTAGTATTTGAACAATACACCTCTACTGTGCATCATGCATTGAGCCATCTTCACGATAGTTCTATTCCACCTCTCAACCACCTCATTTTATTGTGGGTTATATGGGCTTGTCAGTTGATGATGAATTCCTTCTTTACTACAGTAATCATTGAACTGCTTGGAAGTGAATTCCCCCTCATTATCGGATCTTAATGTCTTGATCCACCAACTAACATGGTTTTCCACTTATGCCTTGAATTTCTCAAAAGAAGAAAAATAGTCAAACTTCTTTTCAAGAAGTAGACCCACATCTTTCTCAAATAATCATCCACCAACAAAAGAAAATACCTCGCACCAAGAACAATGGAGACTTTCATGATGGCTCACAAAGATCTACATGAACAAGATCTAAAAGTCCCTTGGCATGCCAAACACCTTTAGTTGGAAATGGCTTCCTTTTTGTTTTCCAACCAAACACCTTGCACACATCTTGCTTCTCTTGAATAGTAAGCAAACCAAGAACCATGTTGGCGTTACTAAGTTTGGCAAGATATTGAAGGTTGAGATGTCCATATCTCTCATGCCACAAAATGTTGGTATTGCCCTCCACAATTAAGGCATGCATGTTGACCATGACAGGGTCAACCATCCTAGACAAGCCTCCTTGCCGAATGCCTAGGAAACAACTTTGTTTAGTTTTATATTAGACACTGATACATTTCTTGCCGGAGAAGTTTACGGGAATATTGGGGTTTTCCTATTTCCATTAGTTGACTTATAGATAAAATTTAAGTCACCTTGTTTTTATAAAAGGGACTTAATATTTGATAGGAATATGAACAGCCTAAAGTCAAAAATATGGCATATGAAAATTCACGGGAAGATGAAGAGTTATTCCTCTTCTATAAATTGTAATGAACTCCTCATTTGAGGGTCTTCTTAGCTGTTTTTGTGAATTCATGAGAGAGAGATCCTTGTGAAAAATCAAAGAGATAGAAAATTCTTCCATTCCCCCATTCTCAAATTTCCTCTATTCTCATACTATGTACAACTTTTGTTTAAGCATCAATACTAAGGAGTTTCTAGCCCTCTTTTGACTGAGGGATTTATTGATACTTTGTGCTCATAAATTTTGATTGGTCTTGTTGCTATTATTTGCAGAGTTGTTTCTTCTTAATTTTAATGCATGTGATGAAACTTCTAACTGATGTATGCAAGACTCGATTTTCTACTTGCAAAGCATTAGTCCTCTTATCTAACATTCTCACTCCCTTTCCCGCTCTCCTAGCAAATTCCTCTCTTGCAGGTATCCGCAAGCTTTTTCCGCAGGGTCAGTGGAGTGCCCCTGTTGGATCCCCGACCGCAAGGCCAACCCGGATAAAACTCACCTTACTTGTGCATGCATATACGGAAGTTGCACCATTTAAGTAGAGGGACTTAGATAACCAGAGCGTTGACAAGAAATCCACAAATTTGTCCCCCGACAAATTTTCTCACCAATAGAAATAATAATTTGAAAACCCCAAAAAAATAAATGAAGTGAGAAATCAGCCTTATAAATTATGGAGAACAAGAATATCAACTCACAATATTAAAACGCGCCCTAGAAGGCATTGAATTCCTCCACCCAGGTCGCCACCCTAAGAGAGGGTGCAAAATAAATGTAGAAACTTTCTTATCTCTTTCCCCTTCAAACCCTAGCTACCAAACCAATAAGATCACCTTCTTTCAAGCCCTTAGGAACCACCAATTGAAGAGTTTTCATTCTCCAACTTGAACAAGTAAGGGTTTCATCCTCCTTGTGTGCCACACCAAAGGATTTTCGCCCTCTAGTGGAATGGAATAGAGTAATCAGCCCCAAAACCAAGTAAATATAAAATTATATTAAGATGCATACCCAAAATGAGCTCAAACGACCCCTTATAGATCTTCTTGGTGGCGCCAAAGGTCAAGTAGGGAATCTTTCCCATGACTGATCTCTTAAGGATGATTGTTTTTATCTTTTAACTTGTCTTTTCACCTCTCCAACCCAGTCGACTTGTCTTATAAGAGAAACCACGAAAGAAAAAGGTAAATGCTCACAAAAAAGACTAAAAACATCAACAAACACTTCCCTTGTTCACCTTCTTGTCCTCAAGAAGTGGAATAGGCTAAAAGCCTTCAAAACGAACTAGTTCAAAAAAGGGGACATTACATTGTGTTTTTATAATTATCAATTTATTGCTTTCCAAGAACCCCGGTGGGCCCATCTACAACCATGGAGAATGTAGGCGAGAAAGGCATTATGTCTCGAGAGATTAAAACCTTAGTGGCCCCAAGAGACTCACCCCCTCACATCAGTTCAGCTATATCTTTTTAGGTTGTTAGATCTAGTGTTAGAAGACATTGAAAAGTTGATTTTGATTTTGGGATGGTGAGATTGATGACTCAAAACTTAAGTGGGTCAAACTAGTCGTGGACAATGCAATGTTCATAACCATGTATATAAATAAGCATCAATGGGTTCTCAATATTTCTATGAACCATACTAGAAAGAATGAACTTATTCAACTTTTCATTATTTTATTTGCAATAAATTTCATTTACTTGTGAGTTGTTTGCAAGCCTAATACAATTCTATAATAATGTGTGTCAATGAAGAAAGGTTATTTTCACTCTATGCTTGGAAAACATATGGCATTGATGTTATGAAGCACATAAATTTGATGAAACATTTCAGAGAATAGATCACAATGTGATATGAGCATTAAAGCCTTTACTTCGGGTTCTTTGGTTGATGGATGGGGATAAACCCCGTGTTGCTTACATTTATAAGGTCATGGCCAAAGAACATTTTATTGGTCTATATCAAGGTAGGAATTAGAGATACCATCTTGTAAGGTATATTGTTGATAGGAGGTAGCAACAACTTCATAAAGCTTTTACATGTGTAGTGCCCACCAGTTTTCTTCTCCATTTTTATGTTGACTCATTGTATTATTTGTATGGAGACATTGGATACAATACTATTATAGTTATTGTTTTGGACATTATTATGATTTTGTCGTCATATTAGCATTTAGATGCTAACTTGTCTTGGCAGGATGATGTATGTGGCATACGATGTCAATTCACTACTTTTATCATTATTACTTGATTTAGATGTGATGTTATGGATATTGTTGATTTGAGATTTACATGGATTTTATTTTGGATATATCATGGATAATTATCATAATTTCTATATATCTCATTGATGAATGGATGTTGGCGTAACTAATTGGATTAGTTAGCATATGATTGATTTGGATTATTTTGACATGAGTATTATTGTTTTACTTAGTTTTTGGAATCAAGCAGGTATGATGTGTGAATTGAGTGTACAAGCTTCGAGTTACGCCACAAGAGAACATGGCATTCAGGGAATGCACCTCCAAGTGGCACAATAGGCCGTATAGGCCGAATCTACCCCTTTGTTTTGGCCCTTGTTTTATTATTTTGTGGATTATGGTTGGAAATGTGAAATTTACCCCTTGGCATGTGTTATTGAAATTATTTGGTCACCTTTATCTCATTTTGCTCCACTTAAATTAATTTGGTTTGAACCCTCTTTAATTACTTATTTTGGTTGTTTTTGTAGAATAATTACTTCCCACTTGTTTGGGATGTCTTAATTGGTTTTTCTCTTGATTAAATGGGTTTAAGGTCACCTAATCATGGATTAGGTAGACCAACCACCCCTCTTAAATGTCATCTTTTCCCCAAAAATCGAATTTGGGGAAGAAGTGACCTTTTGGATGAGTGAAAGGCAAGTAAAAGGCTATATTTTCCTTGAAAAGAGCCCCAAGTACCATACATATGGGTGGGTGAGCTCTTTTCAAGGCTCATAAAGCCTATTTTCCCCTTTGACCCCTTTTCAACCACTTTTATTTATGATTCTTGGATTTGGTGTTTGATGGGGATTTGGAGTGCTTGATTCTCCATGTAGAATTTGAATTACTATTTTCATTTATTGATTTATTGGTGCAATTTGGGGGTACTTGGATGACATGGAATTGTGGGTGGATGGGTGACACATGTCACCATCCCATTGGGTTTGTGATTTGGAGACTTTCTCCTATATTATCCCCATTTTGGAGGGTTGAGGGGTTCTTTGAATCATTTTTGCTTGGAGCTACTTGGGAAAAGGAATTTTGGGCTTGGGAAAACTTCAATTGTGGATTGAAAGCTTGTGCTTGGACTCTCTTTGTGAGGTAGGCCTCACACCCTTGAATTTTTATTGCTAAAAAAAAATTTGCTTTCTTGCTCATCTTTGGTGTTGGAAATGGCTTGTTGTATTATATTGTTGTTTCTTTTCTTGTGTTTCTCCACGCACCCCCTTTAGGGAGTGGATTTTGGAGTGTTTGGGGAAGAGGGAGGAATCTATAATGTCCCCTTTTTCAAGCAATAATTAATTAATGAAGGTTGATATCCTTTAATCCACTCACGTTGGATTAAAGGAATTTTTATTGGGGGAAATCAACTTTTCTTGTGCATTTAATAATTAAATATTATTTAATTGGGCAAGTCGAAGTTATAAGGAGGAAATCGATTTATTTATGGGCCAATTAATTGTTATTTGGAGGTAAATCGATTTAATTTAAAGCAAGTCGAATTTATTGGAGGCAAATTGATTTATCCCATGAGCTAATTTATTATTATTTTGGGTGAATCGATTCCTTTTTGGGCATTAATTATTATTTTTAATTCTCCCTTGTATTTAATTTGAAAATGCTTTGGAGGGAATTAATTTTTGAAATTGGAGTTTGACTTTCTAGGCCATTTTAAATTCAAATCTCTCCCATCTAGAGAAATGCGCCAAAATTGGAGGGAAACATTGGAGCTCTACATTGCAAATCTATAAAAGGAGAAGAGGCAATCCCTTTGAGACATGTTGACGGTTTATCAAACTTATCTTCATGCTTGAAGAGGGATGTATGCCCACTTGTGATCCAAAAATAAAAGGTGTTCTTCAACACCACCATTGTGTGAAGTGTGTGTGACCTTTCAAGCTTTGAATTGATAAGTTCTTGCATAATATTATTGATTTATATAAGGCGCCTTGTTTGGGAGTGTTTATTCATGTTTTGTGGAGAGTGAAGGATTTATGGTGATTATATGTTGTTGGTTTATTTTAGTGCAAATCGACTTGCTTTGGGAGTGAGTTTGGCATATTTTGGAGGTGTTTTAAGTGCTTGAAGGTCTGTTGTTATTTCCATATTTTTATCATGCCCAAATCGACTTGTTGAAGGACATTTTGGTATAAATTCATGGTGATTTGATAAGGGTTTAAATCTGATTTATTTTTGCATGTTATTCCAAGTGTATTGTGCTTATTTTGATGATATTTTGGGCCATATTCACTGCTGGAATTAATTAATGTCAAATCGACTTGCCTGGGGATTTAAAATATTATTTTGAGAGTAATTTTTGGCAAGTTTACAAGCTGTTGTGTTCAGATATTTATTGCAGATCTGTGGGTCACTTTTCAAGGGTTTTGGAAGCATCTACAAGGCTGGAAATTATTTATTTAATTTTCCTAACCCTAGGCGACTTGTATTCAGATTTTCAGGGCAGATTTGAAGGGGTTTTGGTTGTCAGAAAAATCAGTTTGATAGTTGGTTGGAAAGATAAAATTATTAGCTTTCATTTGCACTTTGTTTCATGAGAAAATATTGAGTTTGGAAGAAGTTATTAATTTTCAAAGTTCAGCTGGTTTTCTGTGCATTTATTTATTTTCCACTGCTGCAAATTAAATCTGGTTTAAGTGAAGTTTGAATTCCAACTAGCTAGCCCATCTAACCCACCACCTTGGCTCACTCCAACCCCATTTGGGTTGTATTGAAGCCAACATTGGGTTATTTGAGGTGAACCTAGGAGGGTTTGCTCTTCTAAGTTCATCTGGAAGTAATTTATTTGCAATTTTATTTAATATCCCACAAGGGGATATTACAAAATCCCTCTTACTTCCCACAAGGCTTGATGGGCAAGCCTTGTTGGGATTCTTTACAAACTCCCTTCATTTGGTTTGAAGTGGGAGAATGCTTTCCATATGGTTTGGAAACCATCTCCCATCCTTGCTAAGGAAACCTCCAAAGTTTGAAAAACTTGGCAAGGAGGAGGCAAGGAGAAATAAGGCTTATTGGAGGGATATGGAGCTTTGGAGGCTTTAGATACTTGGAAAAATTGTGAACTCACTTAGATACTTGTTTGTTTTGGAATAAAATGGGATATTTCTTACCTCTCTTCCCCACTTGTTAGAAGCATGGAGCTTCTTGTGTGTATGTGATGTTTTTCAACTCTTATGGTTGATTGAAGGAGGTGTTTTTGGTCTTTTCCCTTTATACCTCATTGTGCTTACTTGGAGGCATGTTGTTCCTCCCTCCCATGGGCTTGGAGGGAGGTTAGCATGCTCTCCTTGGTTGGAAGAGGCGTATAATGATGCCATTTGGTTGGGTGGACAACCAAGTCATCTTCTTGTGGTTTGGGTGTTTGCTATTTGGAGATTGCTTGGAGCTTATTTCTTGCATTTTAGACATGTTTTTACTCTTGTTATTGTAAATATAAGAAAGATCTTAGTGAATTCATTATCGTTTGGAAATCATTGGAAACAATGGCTAGACCTTGCATATTGAAAAACGGAAATTTGCATATTGGTTCAATATGAAAGACCTTTATTCATTATTGTTTGCAAAGGAAATATGGTTTTTGTTTGTAAAGGAAACAATGTTTTAGATGAGCCTCTCAAAGCAATATAATTATGGGTTTACAATTGATTTGATTTTTTCAATACTTGGGTGATCTTGGTCGAACTCTTTGAGCTTATTGAAGCACTGTCTAACTATGGATTGCAATTTTAAAATTGTTTGTGGAAGTACATAGTTGTAGATTCATTTAATTTACAAGTGGCTCTAATTGTTGTTGATTGATTGAAACTTGCAAGAAAGAGGAAACTTGAAATTAGTTTTGTTACTTTTCAATGGTTTAACATGATTTTCCACTCTTCTATAACTGACTTAATACCGAAATTGCTTTAAATATAAAAATAAAAATAATAGGCCTTCAATTTACTCTATCTCTCTAGCCCGATCACTCATTTGTTTGGTTTGATAAATTATAGAACCTTCGTATTCTTAGATGGGGATTGAAAAATTGTATTTACACATATTGATATATCTTTGTATTCATATATATATGGTTATTTATAAATGTATATATAATTTATATATATATATATATATATATATAATATAATTTTGGAAATAAAAGGAGGATTTAAACAAGATATATACATATTTAATCTCACATTAATGAGTATGCATATATTTCCTAACATTATTTTATCCCAAAAATGCATCTAAGAAATGCATTGTCACTATAGACGTTTTTATTAGTACCCTTAACCATAGTTCCCAAACTCGGTGCTTGGTAAATACTAAATGAGACCATAAAAATTGACTTAGAGATACTGCTATACTCAACAAATACTTAGAAACTTTAAAATACCTAAATTTCTTTAAAAAACATAAATTTTATGCAAAATATAGTTACAAAATGTATCAAATGAGTTTGTAAAACGTTGAGGAAGTGTTTTCTATTAGATTTGAATAGAAATAGAGTACAAAATCGCATCATCATGCAAATACGATAGCAAGTTGAAGAGTCTTATAAATTTATGATGATTGTCATTGAAAATTGTCATCATAAATTGCATAACTATGCTAGTTACAATTTACAATTTCTTCTTCCATGTTTTACTAAAAATTGGGTAGTCTAGTGCTCTCTACTAGTCCCCACACTCGATTCTGACTACTCGCTCCTCCTAGAAGGTTATGACTACGACTCCACCCTAATAGTCGATGGCGGTGACTCTATGCCACAAATGTCATGTAATCCGATCTCTCCTACTTCCGCTTCACCCTCTATAGTTTCCCTCTCAAAATAACAATCTCGTCCTCTAGAAACATGGGAGATCTTCTCTTCTTCGCAGTCCAATCGTTGTATGGATCAATCTTATTCAAATCAAAAGTCTGCTGCAATGTGTCCACCTTTCTTGTGCGAAGCCAAAGATTGTATTGCGAAAAAAAACTGGTCATTGAAGTGCCATTGAGACAACTTGTTGCGCTTTTTCATGTGAATGGCCTCAAACAAATTCCAGTTGCGCTCATATCCAAAAGAGCTACAAGGTTGAGATAATATTTGAAGGCTAGCTTTTGACGATTTGGGATATTTTCACCCCTATCTTCCCACAAGAACGATAAACTTACAAGTTTGTGAGTAATAATTGTAAATTTGAAACTTGTAACATATAAGTAAATACTCTTTTGTTACTTGGTGGTTGGATGGATCTCCCTTAGGCATGTACTAACGTCGATTAAAAGAGTCTCCCACTAACATGCTTGTAATTCTACAACTCTAAAATAATGAGGCCCCTCACCTCAACCTCGATGTCATCCTCTCAATGCATGTTGAAAGGCCCTCTATAACCTCCCCGTTAACATCTTTGAAGCCATACGAGAAAAAAAAAAACTCAAGGTTGAGGTAGTATCCCACTGCATGAATGGGTTGGTGGAGTTGATTGTTCCCCCTCCGATCAATTAGCTCACAAAAGTGACCAAATCTAGCTATATCCCCCTATAATAGTTTTGGATGGCCTCTTGGCCCTAGCCCTTAAGTTTTGCTCCCCATCAACCAAGTGCAAAACCTTTGATGGCTCGACACCTCAAACAAATTAAACTTTAAAGTTAAAAACTTATAATTAAAGTAAATAGCGATAGTAAATACATTTTTAAAATGAAAATAAAGGAATCGACTTGAAATTTAAATTGAAGTTTGAAGTTACCTTGATGATCTTTGTAGCTCTCTTCACAAAGACATCATCAAAAACTATCTTTGTGGTCCTCTCTCCATCGACCTTTTTTGAATATGGTAAGTCTAGTCATGTTCGACTCACAAACATTTGCTTCAACAATGTCAACAAACTATAAATATTTTGCAAGGTTAGGAAGTTAGTTACAAAACTCCTATCACTCATTTGCACAATCTCTTTCCCCTTAGTGTGTTCTCTCATCAAGCTAAGAACCCAAGGGTGATTATATATGCGATTATATTTCTCACATCTCTCTGACCATTCTCACCCAATCAATTTTGATTGTCCTCAAAAAAAAAAAAGTCAAGGCAATGGGCCACCTGATGGGTCCAAAGCAAGTATGGATGCCTCTTTTGAAGTAGTCTCCCAACCACCACATATGTTGTGTTGTCAACAACAACGTACACAACATTCTCAATGCCCACCTCTAAGAAAACCTCCTCCAATATAAGGCTCATATTTTATGCATTATTTCCTATGTTAGGGGATCTTTTGCCTTCAAAATAACCATCTCATTATTTGAAGTCGTCGAAAATTTGATAAGAGTGCATTTGCTTCAAATGTCTACCCATTTCAAAGAATGGTGTATCCGAACTTTTGTCACCGCCTCTTTTGATCTTCCAAATTTTACTTTGCATTTGCAACCGCACCCAAAGCAACCTCACACTTTAGTCTCTTGGAGAGAATGCCATTTCCTTACGATTCTCAATGTCAACACAAATACTCACAATACAAGCTCTTTACATACACATTTGAAGGGAAGGTGGTGGTTGTAATACCAAATATTTGTACAAGCGTTCTTTGCTTCCTCGTGTAATTCCTTGTTCAACTTGTACCTTGTAGCGAAGGTTGTGTCGTAATACGTATGTTTCAAGGTACAAATAAACTATGTATATGGTTTTGTTTGAACTCGATGAAGTGGATGTGCCTCGTAGCCATGGACCATGACTAGAGCCCTGATCACTACCGCATCTCCCTCTATTTCCACTTTTGTTTCAGGTCTAATGGTTGCTTGCACCCTTGCCCTCTCTAGTTTCTTTTCATCCAACAATACGGGTCTACCCTCATTTGTCGTTGTGCCTCTTTAGTAGGATTAGGACATGCCATGACATTGCAGCAAACAATGCATACAAGATGGTACTTGAGGTCATTGATTCTTCCAGAAATCTTCCCCGAGAAAACTATGTATAGGTCTTTGTTTGAATCCGATGAAGAAGATGTACCTCGTAGTCGTGGACCACGACTAGAGCCCACAATCATGGCCGCATCTCCCTCTATTTCCACATTTGTTTCGGATCTAATGGCTGCTTACACCCTTTCCCTTTCTAATTTCTTTTCATCCAACAATGCATGTTTTACCCTCATTTCTCATTGTGCCTCTTTAGTAGCATCAGGACATGCCATGACGTTGCATAAAAACAACGCATGCAAGATGGTACTTGAGGTCATTGATTCCTCCAAAATCTTCCCCGTAAACTGCAAATCACGGTCCCCCCACCACTCCACATCAAGCATACTTCAAGCGCGATGACGGTAGTAGCACAAACACTTCCTACTATTGATATTGAGTCTATGCTACACACTGATGCAGAGCCAAATGTCATTGTATGTTAATTCCTAAGTTCTAACTTATGTAACACAATCAAATACTAAAAACATTTAAAAACATTAAAAAACTGTAAATTTGTAATTGTCAAACTCAACCTAAGTACAAGAAAACCCTATGTAATTGTAATTGTAAATTTGTAATTATAAACCCTACAAACAAGAATAAAGACAAAAATAAATTAAAAATTAAAAATGCATTCCAGCAATTTCGTTCATTAATGATGATAAACTAACATAAATCACAATTAAAATTAATTAGAATTGAATGGAATGCATGCAAATTTGCAAATCATGTTTGGAAACCTAATTTTAACAATATAGGAAAAATTGCATACTTGAAAAGAAGGGGAAAAATTAAATAAATAACTAACCTCCAAATGAAATTCTTCAAATTTGCTCTTCAAATTTGCTATAAAATCCCTTCAATTCAGTCAAAGGATGCTCAATAGATGTGTGATTATGGGGCTTATAAAAGACCAAAACTAGTGGTTTTTGCATGCCATGTTTCTACGGTGTCTAGTGAGTTCAACAAGGAAACTCATTGTGGTTTGGCGGGTACTTGTTGCCATGAGTCGTTATTATTCGCAAAAATGTGGTCTAGGCTTAGAATGAACAATAATGCCTCCAAGTTGTGGTCTACTTCCATCTTCTCCATTTCTTGTATGGTGTTTTCTACTCAGTGTCTAGCCTCAACCGAGCAATGCTTCTCTATTTGAGAGTCGAGTACTACATCTTCTTTTCCCTTCTCGATTTGAGCAATTTGTGTCATTATGGTTTATTGGACTATTACATCTACATAGTTTTTGGTGTTTCTTTGGTTAGACAATTCCTAATGAGATGACTCCATTTGGTGCATTTCCTAGATTTAACAATAAATCTTGCATTTGGGTCACACTTTGAATTCTTCTCCGCAACCACTATAGCTCTTGTTCTTGTGTTTGATGTTGTTTTAGTCGATCTTATTCTTGTTGTGTTAGAACAAGATTTTCCATGAGAAATCAACTAAAAGAAGAAAATATCTTACTCTAGAATAGTTCGTGATTCCCAAGATGGTTCGCATAGACTTGCATGGGTGAGATGAAGAACCCCTTTGGCATGCCACACACTTTCGGTAGGAAATAGCACTCTTTTCTGTTTTCCGGCCAAGGGTCCTACACACATTACATGCTTCTCCTATTTAGAAGACGACCCTTAAACCATATTAGTTTGACCAAGTGCCGCTAAATACTGAAAATTTAAATGGCCATACCATTCGTGTAATAGAACACAACATTGTCCTCCACAACAAGTACTTGCAAGTCAATTTTGGTAAAGATCAACTAGCTTATACAAATTTTCTTGCCCAATTCGAAGGGAAACAATTTTGCCCTGCTTTACATTCCAAACAATGCATTTCTTACCATGGATATTCGCACCAATATTAAGATTATTTTTAAGCTAGCTAGTTGATAATCGATTCTTCTTCAGTTTTGGAACATACCTAACATCACAAACCAGAAATTTTGCAACATCATTCAAAACAATGCAATCATCACATATGAAACTCTATGTGATAGTCCATCTCCCACTGAAACTAAATCTGAAAAACTAGAACTAGGAGAATTTTACATATCAATCATTGCGGTAAGTGAAATGTCATGGTGCATTGGAATCGGGAACCAATAATTGATAGCATCATTGTTGTTCTAGGAAGCCATGAAGACATATTTGTCCCCAAAATCATGCTCAACACTCACTTCTACCACATTTTCTTGAGTTTGTGGCTTTTTAGGATGAGAAAGATCATATTGTGTTTTATGGGAAGCCTTCTTGATATGCAAGACCTTATGACAATAAAGCATCGTTACTTGTGCTTTTGTGAGGATTTGAGAGTTTTCTTTTCTTTTCCTTTGTATTTAGCAGCAACTGCATTGTCAGCGTGTCTAGCACTGGAGTCACCAAATTGTGCCTGCCTCTGTTTCTTCGAAGGAATATGAATTAACCTTGTCAAATGTGAGGCCAAAATATCTACTAGCAAATTCAAAGAACAAAGGACTCAAATGTATTATGAAAACCCAACACAAAACGAAACCAAGCAAAAACACAAGAGAGGTCGAAAAACAAATGCTTTTGGATATATTAATAAGAGAGTAACCATCTCTCTATATGAAAGCAACGACATAAATGCTAATATGTGGGTGAATCAAGTCCTAAACCTAAAATGAATGAGATGAACATTAAATCATGTTACATCATTTGATAAAGCAAACTAAAGTCATAAAATGACTTTATTACTAAACCTATCACTAAGACGAGAATGACCGTTATAACTTTATGTTATAAACTCTAACAGCCTCCCTTAATGGTCATTTTAGAAACCAATTTTATCTCTAAATTTTAGGAATTTATTTGGGTCAAGAGAATCGGTGAGAATGTCTACCATCTGGCCTTGGGTTGGAAAGTATTGAAGCTCAACTTCATCTTCTAAGAGTTGTCAAATGAGGTTACAATGTATGTCAACATGTTTTCCCACTCATGAACGATGAAATTCCTCACCAACTTGAGAACTCCCTGGTTATCACTAAAAAAGTACCATGAACTTAGTCTGATAAGCTTGTAGATCTGCCAATATTTTTCTAAGTCAGCCCTGGCCGCATGCCCCTTTTACTGCTGCTATGTTGTTTCTTGTTGATCCAAGAAAATGCTCCTATTCGAATATTGAACATATAACTTGATGAAGATTTCCTATCATCCATGGATCTTGCCCAATCCAAGTCTAAATATCCACACAGCCAAATCTCCTTGTTTTTACCATATATAATGCCAAAGTCTATTGTTTCATCCACATATATTAGCACCCTCTTTGCTGTGGTCTAATGTTCTGCTTTTGGAGCTGTCACAAATCAGGCGATATAGTTGACTGCATAGCTCAAGTCAGGCTTAGTGGCTGTAAGGTAGATTATGCTGTTCACTAGTTACCTGTAGACTGACTTCGATGATTGCTTTTGAATCAGTCTTGGCTGAGAGTTTCAGCCCTCACACCATACCACTACATGATACTTTTCAATCTGCCATCATAAATGTGTGACAAAAGTTTTGCATATTTTGTTTGTTAAACAGTGTGTTAGGTTGCCAAACTTCTACACCTAAGCAAGATCTCATTTGAGCATGATCAAAGGTCCACGGAGCTTTTTGAGTTGTCAGAATCTGTCAAGTCGAGGGTCTCCATCCCTCATCCATTTAGATGATGTGACACCTTCATTGGATGGTACGAATGTCATCACTTAATATAAAGCAATATTAAGCTTGTGGGCTTCAAAGCTTAAATATTAATGAAAGATGATAAAGCTTGCAGGATTATTAATGCCTAAGGTCATTAAAATTTTGACTCGGGACCATGGACACCATAAATTAAGCTTGTGGGCTTCAAATACACCTAATTCCAATTTTTATTACAGCCAAGGCCGATTTTTATCATGGCCAAGGCAGCTATAACATACAACCAAAGCTTGTGGGCAATATTCAAAGGCAATACCTTAACTAAACATGAAGCTTAAACCTGTGGGCTTGAATAATACAAGGAAAATTCTTTCAGTATACACATTCCAAACAGGTAATTTCCTTTAAAGGAAAATGCTTAGAAAATTAGGGCAGATATTCAGCCATGTTTTGCAGGTAAATGGCTTTGAGCACGAATAACGCAAAGGAAAAAGCCAAAAGAAGAGAACTATTTTTTTGTTGATGCAAGATTGCAAAACAAACTAGGAATGCTCCTGCATTTTTTTGCATAAAGTTGGTGCTGCTTGAGAGAATGTAGGCCCTAATCAGCATGGTACAGATGGTCTTCCCATGTTTTGTTGTAGACAAGAATATGATCAAAGAACACCAAGACAAACTTCCTCAAAAAATGTTGTGAATATGGAGTTCATCAAACTTTGAAATGTAGAAAGAGAATTTGTGAGACTAAAGGGCAAGGAAGAAACTCATAATGGCTTTCGTGTACTCGGAATGGAATTTTGGGAATATTCTTATTCCTAATTCTAATTTGATGATAACGTAACATGAGATCTAATTTGGTAAAGAAAACAAATCTATATAACTCATCCAGAAAATCATCAATTATAGGAATAAGAAACTTATCTTTGATGGTGAACTTATTTAGCTCTTAGTTGTTTGGGCATATGTGCCAATTGTCATCCTTCTTATGAACCATCGCCACTAGAGAAGAATATGTGCTTTGACTATGACGAATAATATCCTCTTTAGCATCACCTAGAACATTCCCTCAATCTCACTCTAGAGCATGTGCATACTTGAAAAGCCTCGTGTTGGGTGGTTGGCTACCTAGTAGAAGTTGAATGGCATGATCATGGTCTCTTTTGGGTGGAAGACCCTCAGCATATCCCTACATACGACTGAGTTTTTGTGAAAGATTAACTTAAGATTAGATGGTTTTGATGCATGTGATTGTTGGGCCTCTACTCAAAAATAATTATGCCACAAGTTCAACAGATCCTTTTTGAGCTTCTTTTGCATCTAATGGGAACTCATCATTTGTGGAGCTTTTTCATGCAATCCCCACAATTCAAATGTCTTTGCCTCTAAGTGAAATCGCATGAAGAGCTCCTGGAAATTCATCTCTATAAAATGCCTAGAGTATTGAGCCGCTAGACTCCCAACACTACATATGCTCTGCCCATGAGGATGGCAAACATAGGGCTATCCAAGAGGTAGTCACCCATTGCAAGTTTTGACACCATGGCATTTTCCAGGCAACTATACCACCAATAATCATGACATAAAATTTTGGAACTGGAAAGACAAAGCAATTCAGATGCGCAGCTAACTTGTTGATGAAATTGCAAGTACTTCATGAATCAATTAGCACTGTTGCCCTTTGTTTCTTTGGAAATCCTACTACATTGATGGTTTGTGGAGTGCTAATCCCTAATAGTGCATGGAATAAATATTCGGTTGTGGATCGCCAAAAGCTGCCTCTGGTTCATCCTTAGGCAAGGTACAAACCAAAAGAAAAGACCAAGACATCCATGAGTGCAAGAAGCTCAGTTGGAAAAGATTTGAAGGAGTTTTGGATTGCAAAACCTATCTGATTTTACAATGTTGCAGTTGGACCAACAAACTCCAAGACAGAAACACCATCACTCCATGAAAAGTGATGAAGAAAAGTATCCAAATTGAGTAGGTAAAATCTTATCTTTTCATTATAGAGCTTCTATGGAGCCAAAATCCTCCAAATTAGAGATGTATGATCCTCATTGGATTACGAAAAAACATCCAAATTCAATCGGTTGAGTTGATCAACAGTACTTAGTTTATGAGACTAGAGAGGAATTTATGACATGTTTTTACCTCATAAAGACAAAATCGGACAAGGCAGAGATGCAGAATCAAACACAAGAATACAGCAAAGACAAAAATACAGTTGTTGACTGAAAACACAGTGTTGTTACCAACAAGAATTAGAGAATAGTTTTTTCGGAGACACAACAGCCTGATACAGCAGGGCGGTGGTTTCATTTGTGCCAATGGTGGTTGTGTATGTGCTGTAGCAAGGCGGTTTCAAATGTGTCATGGCAGTTTATTCTAATGTATGCGTTGGTTACATCAATTACAAACAGAAAAGATGAGTAACCGCAAAAATGTTGTCTCATCAAGTTCCATGTCTTTTGGGATCTATTTGATTCAGATGCACATCCCTTGGAATAAAGCATACCACAACAGGTCATGGAAGAGGCAATTCAATTCATTCAGATGCATAGAATCACTGCCAAGAGTGATCTAAAGAACTTGTGAAGTAGAAGAAGACTGTAGAGAAAGAAGTCATTCAAGCACCTAAAAGGCGAGGTAGCAAATGAATAAGAAAAGTTATCAAAGGAACAATCTGTCAAGGAGGAGCAGCCCATTGAAGAGTCCTCATCATCATTGCAAGAGAGTAATGATAAGAAGACATTCTTGGATTTATGGATAGAATATTTGCAAAGCTAGGATGTCAATTTGCAATCATATGAGTGGCACTCACATTGATTAGCACCTCCGAAATAGCTTTGAGTGTTCAAATTCTTGATAGAAGCAAGAAAGGAACTGACTCCAATTCTATGAGCAAGTAGGGAGACATTTCTCTCATCAAGGTTGACTATGGAGCAGCGAAAAATCCCATTTCAGAAGCATAAAAACCCAAAGGCTTCAAGAGGTTGTAACATTTTCAGAATTCGCACATATTCAAGGTGATATGCATGATTTGGTTCACTACTTGTGGGAAAACAAGAAAGATAGAAGAAAGGTGCTCCAAGCAAACAGTGAAGCCAAAGTATCACAAAGGTGACAGCAAATTGGTTTCCCATTTTTCCATGCACGTTCAAAGTATATTTGGAATGACATCAATTATAGCATGTCTATATTCTCATCATTTCCGTAGCATGCATGTGCGAATTACACTCATTGTAGAATGGAGGTATAGATCTGATTATAATAAGAGAAAAATATTGTTAATCCATGAGAAGTGATGATGAAAAGGTAACCCATTTGACGAGGTGTAGAAAGTAAATCCTTACTTTTCATTATAGCACTATTTTTGGACCAATCAAATTGGGGACATATGATCTAAATTGTATCATCATAAATCATTCAAATTCATTTCGTTTAGTTGATCAGTTGTACTTCTTAATTTATGAGATTAGAGAAGAACTTAACAAATGTTTTTAACCCGTAAAGACGAAACTGGACAACCAGAGATGCAGTATCAAATGCAAGAACAGAGCAAAGAGGAAAAAACAAAGTTAATGACTGGAGACATGCTCTGTTGTTACCACCAATAATTAGGGAACAGTTTTGTCAATGACAAAACTAGCGGAAACAGCAGGGTGTATGTATCATGGCAGTTTCACATGTGTCTTGGTTGTTTCATCTAGATGTATCCGATGATTTTGCACAAAGTCTTCACTCCATGGGAAAAGCTTGACTTTCTTTGATACCATGTAAGAACTTACAAACATGCTAATGTAAGGACTGAACATATAATCTCGCACTCGAGATATGAAGATCTGGATAGGATAGCATACCGAATACCTAAATAATACTTGCTATTCACGATTAACAGGCATAGATAGGAAACTTGGTCGGTAATTAAAATCAGAAACAAAGTTTTCCAAAATAGATATCCAGACATGGTGTCACCCAAGAATCCCAAAAGCCTGCAACCCAAGGGGCACCAAGTCGTCAAAGTTACAACCTAACTCTAACAAGGCTTTGCTACCAAATCATCCATCTCTGGATTTGGAGAAAGAGTTATAATCTTCTTGTTTTAGCTGTTGCAGAGAGCAGCTTATCCTATAGAATTTCATCTTAAGCAAGGAAGAAACAATAACCACCTAGAGTGTTCTTCTTGTATTGGGTTGTAGATACTAACTATTTCGTTAGTGGTTTTCCATAGTGTGTGTTTGTACTCGATAGGTTTTGACTTTAGTTGAATGTGTCTAGTATATTTGTGAATATTATGCCTAGAAAGCACTTCCAATGAGCAATGCTTGTAGAGATTCTTCTTCAAAAGAAGAATGTGTAATTCGATTTAGAGTCTTCTCCCATAAAACTCCCTTCATTTTGAAATAGTGTTCAGTCTCTTAAGTTTATGTATAATCTCAGATTTTAAGAAAAATAAATTTCTGTTATCTGAACAAGTTCCTGTGTTATTGGATTGTTAGTTAGAGTTCACATTAAGATTTCCTTCACTTGATCCATCCCAATGTTAGAAGACTTGAACAGAGAAAGAGTGAAGAAAAACAGGTTGAACACATTCTAAATTGTGTGTCCGTCATTTTATTATGCAAGAGATATTTAAAAACGGTTGAGGTGGTTACAACTGTAAATTAGTTAATATTAGTTATTATGCAAGAGATATTTAAAAAACGGTTGAGGTGTTACCTAAGACTCTGGGACAGCGGGACGGCAGGATGCGGGGATGGAGTTTCCGGGACGACAAAAAAAATCCAAAATTTCGGGACAGCGAGGGGACGGCAGGGCGGCTATTAAAATAATATATAAAATTATAAATATTAAAACAAATAGAGATTAAATTTTAAAAATTATGAATAGTAGTTCGTATTTATATATAAGTCCACCATGTGCATACAGTCCACATTCGAGACACCCATATTAAAAAATTCGGCAGCATACAAATAGCTATACTATTGTTATATGTCCATATAACTTTTAATATTAAGATGTATGATGCTAGTTTTCATAGCATGTTGTTATAGTCCATGTGCATTTGTGCTCGAAAATTTTTGTATTCATATATCACTCTTGTTTCTTAATATGTCTTTGTAATACAATACAATCGGGTTATGCTTAACGGGTAAACATTTATAAAGAGAAAACAATAAACAAATTAATTTAAAAAAATTAGAAATCCCTAAAGCGTTTGGAACGTCCAGATGTCCCCGACGGCCGCAAAAAAAGGGGGCGCCCCCTTTTTCCCGCCTTTTTGGAAATGTGGGGGACATTTCCCCTCTGTCCCACCATCCCCAAAACATCTGGGATGTCTGGTTTCGTGGGGGCGCATCCCACATAACACTTTGGTTAATACATAACTAATAGTGACCTAAAATAAACTATAAGCCTTATATTCCAATACATTCTTTTAAGGCTTACTCTAATACATTCTTTTAAGGCTTACACTATAGAAAGCAAAAACAAACACACTAACAAAAAATTGAAACAAAAAACAAATAGAGTCGTGCATTCTTCAAAAGCTTTTTCTTTAAAAACAATTCTTTGACCAACGAGAACTCCATCAAGTTGCCTTGTAACCCTCGTGAAGGTGTAGTTCTGAGTTGAATTCCTAAGTTCCCGAATTCCACCTCCCCAAACTCTGAATTATGAACCTCCCGAATTATTGGACAACCATACATATTGAGCTACATGCACAAAGTGCTCCATCAAGTTGTCTCATGACCCTTATAAGGGTATAATTCCCAAGATCCACAAACTCCTGAACCAACTGCGCACACATCCATGCAAAGTTTCATCTACGCTAGATCCCTTCTTGTCTTTAAAACGTGGGGCATACTTAAAATATGTATTCTTCGTCAACGAATTCTTCACCACTTTCAAGATCCGATGGATCTTCAACAATGGCTATATTAACTTCATTTGGTTTGTCTTTGAGCTTTCCCTTGAGAACATCATTGGCTCAAATTCTACAGTTCCACACTTGTGTGACCTCTTTTCTTGCAGTAATAACATTCAATCTCCCCTTTGTCTTTATCTAATCTTCTACGATAGTTTCTTGAGTATAATGCACTCTCATGTTGAGGATCACCTTCTATATCTTCTGTAGTAGTTCTCTTTTCTTCAGCTAAGAGAGCTGAAATCATATCTTCTAGAGATTGAGAATGTATCTAACTGAGAGTAAAAATGACATTGTTGTATTTAGAAGGCAGACTATTTAACAAAATAGCTTTGGCATCCTCGTCATCTACCATAGCCTTGACTTCTACTAGTTGTCTAATAAGAGACCTCAAATTGCTTATGTGGCTAGACAATGACTCCATCATCCATCTTGAATCTAAATAGCTGAAGCTTTAGATAACATTTTGCAGTGATTGCTTTTTCTCCAAACAATTTATTTAGAGTATCCTAGATTTTTTTGGATGATTTTTCTAGGCTGACATGATGTAACTGGGAATAGGAGAGAGCAAAACCAATAATTGTTTTGGCTTTATCATCTTTGCTCTGCCAATCCAGTAATTTAGTTGCATTTGTAGGTGATTTCTCTTTCCCAATTACTATCCTTTATAAAAATTTATTCATCAATTGCATTTGTATTTTAACTGTCTAGGAGTGAAAGTTGAGGCAAGAATATTTATCCAATGGAATTTCCATTCTCAAAAACAATAAAGCAACAAAAAATTGTGTTTTTACCGAAAATAATATAAAATAAATAGAATAGTAGGCAAAAGGCTTGGAATGGTATTGAAATTTGTTCCCTGCTTGGTGACTGGTATGTGCAGAGTATACTCTAAATGAAAATAACAATCTATATTAGGCACGGAAATTAAAGCAACAGAACATTTTTGTAGCCTGATTTCACTTGGAAAATAAATGTGGCAGGTAGAAAAGGAAAATACAGTTTTGGATTCTGATTTTTACCCAACGTAAAGAATTTTTAATGTCTGAATCACAACAAACGAAAAACAGTCCTGGAAATACCTCGAAGAATTGTGACAGAGATCCCTCTAAAAATTGCAACAGTAAGTTTACTGAAGCTCGTGACAGAAATAATGCTCAAAATCATGACAGAAATAATGCTCTAAATTCTGACAGAAATCCTTTAAATAAGTCTTCCTCCTTGATCCCTCAACACTCTTTGCCCTCGAAACTGTGCCCTGGTCGCGATTTCGCATTTTTTCCTCTGTAGTGCCCTAGCAAAAGGACTGAGGACTGTATTTTAGGGCCTTTCCCCTCACATCTGCCTTGAACTTTATTGCCCACACATCTGGACGAGACTGTGCCCTAACCAGCTGTATTTGCACAGAATCACAACTGTTTTGAAGACAATATTTACGATATTTGTGTATTCTGTAAATTACATCCTTCTGATCATGATTTGTAGTCTTCTATTCATGATTTGCAAACCCTATCAAGCACCAAACTCTAATACCAATGTTAGAAGACTTGAACAGAGAAAGATGAAGAAGAAACGGATTGCACACATTGTAATTGTGTGTCCGTCATTTTATTATGCAAGAGATAGTTACAAAATGGTTGAGGTGGTTCTACCATACTCTAGTTAATACACAACTAATGGTGACTAAATAATAAACTATAAGCCTGGTATTCCAATACCCAATACAACGGATAAATCTATATAATTTGCATGCTTTGAATTAGTCATTATTCAAAAAGAATCTACATAAACTTGTCTTGGCATAGGCTAAATTCGGCAAATAGCAAAAGAAATTCTTGAATCTTTGCAAAGGTATGATTCAACATGGTAAATGATAATAATAACATTTTTTTCAAACAAATTTCAGCCAAAGATAATAACAAGTACATACTCAAAACTGTATTTTTATCGCTTAGCATGTAAACAATAATTCTGGAGACATATTTGGCACTAAAATAGGTGCATCTGGGAAGATTATAGTATTCATGAGCCTCCACAAATTTCCAATTTGTACAACAGTAAAACAAGTAAATAAACTATATCATTTATCAACATAAGCAAAGTGCACACTAAATTTGCTTTTAGATTTCTTTCTCCAATTGATATATATTGCATAAGCATATTACTGAGAAATTTGAAATTGTAAAATAAAAATGAACTGATGCAACACAGCAAAGATGCATACCATAGTGCTCGAGTGGCATAAAGTTTTACATCTCAAGAATGCGCATTGTCAACTTAAACTAAAACGTTAACGAAAAATAATCCTTTATTGATCTCACAGCATAGACCTAACAAAATTGCAAAGATGCAAGATAAATTACTTAAGTCCAAAGATACAAATACAATTTTTATTCACCTCACTTAGGATTAGCACGCCTTTCTTAGAATTTTGACAGGCTATAAATTCATAGCTCACGAGATTCATCCCATCACGCAAAGATGTTACAAGTGCCACATCTGTAAAGTCCATAGCCTTGTTAAGGTCATTTAATCTCCAAGGAAAATGATTCTTCTTTGTTCAAAGTAGAAAAGAATTAAATACTCCAACAGTCATTATAGGTCTCACCAAATAATAGAAGATGTGCTTTATTTAAGATCAAACATATACGTTAAACATAAAAATCTACAATCCAAAACTCATAAGCATAAATGACATAGAAAATAAAACTTCCAGTTGCATTTAAAATGTAAAGATTATTATATAACTTTATGTTTAAATGCATCAACTTTATACCTCAGTTACAACAAACAACACTCCCTGGGTTTTCAACCTGAAAGGTTTCTAACACTTGCCCAGAATCTTAAGTGGCAATGTTTCCTGAATTGGAAACACCGCGCACAATAAAACCAGCCTATGTTCCTTTGCTTCTCCCATAGAGTCAAGAGGTGGCATCCCCTTGTGGGATCAGGAGCAGCACCAACTCAATTCAAAGAAACTTTACAATATACAATTTCAGAAAACGCAACAATGATTTCAACATTGACATCAACATATTTGACCAAATGTTTCAACTGAGCACCAACTTCCAACATCAGTGCTAAGTTTCAGCATCAGTGCCAAATTGGAGTTGACTTCAAACAGATACTAGTTAGCACCATCACCTAAACATAGCAAGAACTTTCTTGTACCAGTCAACAGATGAAAAGTTTCATCTTCCTATCATTCTTGTGTTTGACATCTTTCATAATAACTAAGAATATACACATGAATCAAAAGTAGTAGTGTTATGAATAATAACACTTAATATTACAATTCCTAAGTCAATGGTTGCATTACATGTTGATACTAACATTAATTGAGAGCCAATTAGGGAGTTAGGACATTTTGTTTCCTAACTTCCTTTTGAGGACGTATAAAATACTGTATAATTGATGTATTCAATCGACTCGATTATATTTTTTTTAAATGTTAGCATATGCAAAGAGAAGAAAGAATTCAAAGAAGGTTGAATGCACACTCAAACAAGTGTAACAGCGTTTATTATATAATAAGAGGTGGTTACAAATTGGTTGAACAATTACCAAGTGAATAACAACTAAATAACCATGTTGCGGGATACGGGCACGAGTACCGGTTGGTGCACGGGTTCAATATGCGGATACGTCAATTTTAAAAAACCCTTGGGTACAATACATCCTTACATATATATTATGTACATATACTCATTTTACTCATTTTTTAGTCCATAAAAAACTGAAATAGTAATACAAAACTTGAATCAATGTTCAAAACATTCAATAGTAATACACTTAAGACTTTGCATTTTCATTGATCATGTGGCTGCCATACATATGATATAGTTATATGAATATCATGTCAACATGAATACAAACAAAACTTGAAATTTGAAAAATATACTAGGATCAATGTTCAAATTTTCAAAACATACAATATACTTAAGATTTTACATTTCATTGATCATGTGGCTGCCATACATATGATATAGGAATATCAAGTCAACTTTTTGAGGTGATTAGGGTGTAATATTTTATTCATTTTAATATTAGGGTTCGGTTTTATGCATTGACTAAGTCAAAAATAAAATAAAAAAGGTTTTAATGCTTTAAATGATGTTTTTGATGCAGGGTACGTGGCGGAGTACGCGAGGGTTGTCCGGGTGCGTCAAACATACCCGTGGCGTACCTTGGACATATCCTCATGTATCCAAGGAGAACCCAAACCAGTACCCTCATGTATCCGTATCAGATACGTATCAGGAAAGGTTTGGGGGGGGTCTAGGGCGAACCCTAGCAACATAGCTAAATAACCGCATTATATGCTATATAATGCTCTATATTTTAACACCCCCTCTTAATGACTAAACCAGAAACAATACTAAGTTTATCCCAAAATTTGACAAATGTCCTAAAGCCAACATCTTTAGTCATTAGATCTATAGACTGTGCCATAGGTGGTACTTTGAAATCAACGGCACATTGTGTTGCGGTTGTCAAATGGAGGACCGCAAAACAAGAATCTGGTCATGTGAACAAAAGATATGGCAAGTGGTCCATTGATTCTTCGTTTCGTGATTCATTGAGCAGTGATGAATCATCAATGGTTGAGAGTGTCAACCCCATCTCCAGAGTGCTGAAATCAGAAACTCGGAGAGGTGGAGAGAGAAATTTGTTCTAGGCTTGTGTAGCTTGCTGGAGTCTATACAAAGATTAGTTAGCTGCAATCAAAGTCACCTCGACTGTGTCCTTGTAACACCATATAGTGCTCACCTAACCTTTTCAAGAAGAGAAATGTGACCATCTATGCAGCGGAAGTTAGAACCAACTTCGCAATAGTAGGAGAAACAAGCATCTTTGTCTCATCAGTGGGAGAAATAACCATCTCCGTAGTAGTAGGAGTGAGAACCAACTCCTTTGTCTCATTTGTTTGCTCGTTTATCCCCCTTTGTGGGGAAAGATCTTTCACAACACAATGAGCGATCTATTCATGCTCTACTATCCTTCGAGCAAGTACTTCTAAGTGAGTGGCTCGGCATGCCATCTCACCATGCACTATCACCGCATACGGAATAGCGGAGTCTCCATCCACATTAAATTGTTCTTCAAAATGAGGAAATCCATCCTCCCGAGGCATGTCGACCTCTCAGTACATCTCGTATGGTGAAGATGTCCTCCACACGTGCATTCATGTTGATCTTATTTGGATCGACAAGCCGATGTTGGCCACCTTCCCAATACCAAAGGCAATTATCCATCTCTGTTTCATATCAAAAACAACACACTTCTTCCCACAAAAATCCACAAATATATTGGGATTTTCAGTTAAGTGACGAATAGATAGAAGATTTTTTGTAAAAAGGTACATATCTAACATTCCGTACCAAGAGTTTATCAACATTATTCAATCTGATGCATATATCTCCTATCCCTTCAACTGCAAGTGATTCTCCATCATTAGTACTATTGATTCAAAACATATATTTGCATAAAGTAAATGAAACATACCAGTGCTTGTGACATGAAAAGTGTGCGGATGCATGAGTCGATGATCCGGCTAGTACCACTATCATGCGAGCATGATATCATCAAACAATAAAGAGCATGCATGTCATCCGAATCCCATTCTTCTGCAATTGTTGCCACATGTTCCTCATCACATGGCTTTTTGTTCTGTTGTGAAAGATCATACTTCCGCTTCAACAATCCCTCTTAAGGTGCCCAACCTTGTGATAATAGCATGTGACACGACCGAGTGGACTCACCAAAATGACGTCTCCACTTTCCTTTTGACTATGTGACAAGAGCATTCTCTGATTGGTCATAACTAGATTTTGCTTGAATTTGTCTCCGCTCCTTTTCCAAAGCTTAGGAACTCACCTTGTCAAACGTGAGAGTTTGACTTTCAACCATTAAATGGAGTGCCTCCACAAATGAATCATATGAAGAAGGTAAGTTGTTCGGAACCAGAGCCACCATATCATCGTCGTCCACCTTTTTGTTGATGAAAGATAACTGGTCTTGAAGGTCTTTCATCCAAAGTAGGTGCTCAAACAGCGATCCACCTTGTAACTTTACGAAAAGAGCATATTCTTCATGTATAAAACCCAACTCTTTTTTGACGTCTGATATTTATCCCTTAGACTGGTCCACAACGTGCTTGCTTCTGATGGCATTCCGCACTTCTAGTATCATATCATCCGACACCGACAACTTGAGAAGTAATAGAGCCTCCTTATGACATTTATCATAATCCGCGAAGTTCGTCGTTGGTCGACCTTCACTACCCATGATTATCTTATCACAATCACAAAATTTTGCAAGCGTTAGAATTTTATGGCTCCATACATTGAAATTTGTGCCTGTCAATTTTTGCATCTACGGCATAGTGAGGTTACAGATATTCGCCATTTATCAAAACTTGTGCTTTTCTTGTTACACCCAACGCTTCTACAATCATTGTGAATCCCTCTTGATGCTTACACCCAATAGATACAAGCTATCCAAGCTCAATTAGCTCCTTAAAACAAGGTAAGTTGTATGCTTTACCACAAGTTCCATTGGTTTATTAGATAACTCATTAACACTTGAAGTTCTTAATTACCCCTTACCAACAAGGTTTGTTTCACACAAGATCTCCTTATATGATGCAAGAATGATCACAAGAAAAATCTTCAAGCCTTTTTCACTTCATGCATGGATTATGCAAGTAATGACACGTTGTTCACCAAACTCTTCTCACGTAGTCCTAAGGAGTATGCACTAGATTGGTTCTACACTCTTCCTCAAAGTTTAGCATACTCATTCTAATATTTGGCCAATAACCTCTTAACTCACTTCTCCATCAACATTGGCCAAAGAAATTCCTTAGCACAAAATGCCCATATCAAACAACAACCTAATGAGAAAGTTGAAAGTTATGACTTGTGATATAAAACTATGTTGTCTCAAGGACCCAAACACATTGGCGGAGCAGAGTTACACGACGTATTTATTCTTTAGCCTAATTCCACAATTCAAGAAAAAGCTCATGTTGATAACTTTGCATCCTTTAAAGACCTATGCCAAATATAATAAGTGTCGAGGAAACACGAAGTTCAAATTCATTGGGGTAAACCTGAGCCTCTCTCGTCGGAGTATCTTTGAGGTGGGTGGCGGTGATGTCACCTATATGGATCTTGATGATCTTAAGTCACGCATGTTAGCTGAATGAAAAGGGAAAATTGAAGACAAAGTGTCCACAAGTGGCATCTGCTGCAGCTCGATTCAACAAAGAGTTCGAGGAGTTTAGATCTTTCCGGTTGCACGGGACGGAGATCGAGTCGGGCGGTGAGATCAAGTCAACATGAGCGGCTTCTTCTTCAGCATGATTCTTCCCTTCTCTTCTTTCTCTCTCTTCTCTTCCTACCCCCAACTTTCTCTCTCTTTAATGTTCTAATTCTTCATTGGGTTTTCACTTTTCATGTCTTTAATATAATTAAAAAGTAACTTAAGTTTCTATTGTAATAAGTCACCTTTATGTTATAAAAAGGGACTTAATATTTTCCTAGGAAGGTGAAAAGTTTCAAGTTTTGTAAAGACATATGAAGGGTCATTGGGGGTAGATGAAGAGTCATTTCTCTTCTTATAAAATGTAAAGGCTTCCCATTCCAAAAGGGTTGCAAATTTGTTAGTTCATGAGAGAACATTTTCTTGTTTCCTTGTGAAAGAGCAAAGAGTTAGCCAATTCTTCCACTTCTCCCCTCCATGTTTCATCCATTCTCATGCTATGTACAACCTTTTTGAGATGCTAATAAAGGAAGAAGTTTCAGTTTTCCAAGGCATATGAATGTGTGCATCTTTGTATGCATGGTTTCCTCTAGCCAGTAGTATCGAAGCTTTGTTGTTTTCTTCTCATAAATGTGTGTTGAAATTTCTAATTAGTGTGTGCAAGAATCTAATATTATACCATGACATTAATTCCCCTTCCTCTTTTTCTCACTCCCTTTCCCACTCTCCAAGAAAAGTCTTCTCTTGTAGGTAACCGCAAGCTTTTGCCGCAGGATCAATGGAGCGTCCTGTTGGATCCCACGATCGAAAGGCCACCAGAACAACTCATTTCATCGCGCATATAAACACGGAGCTGCACCGTACAAGTAGAGGGACTCAAATTCCCAAAGCGTTGGCAAAAAGTACACAAATTTGTCCACCCAACAAATTTTCTTGCCAACACATGTGAAGGATAAAAAACAAGAACCATAAGAGATAATGTAATAGAAAAATATATGTTGCATTATCCTTGTCTAATACATGATACATCAAACATAATTGATCATACCAACATGAAGGAAAGAGAAGGGTTAGGGATACTTTCCTTTGTGGAGACATTGTAATGTGCCCATTGTCAAATAAAAATTAAAATAAGGGAAAATCGATTTGCACATAAATTTAAAAATCAAAATATATTTTTATGCAAATCAAAAATAAGAGAGAATTGATTTCCTTGGGATGATAATTATTTGTTTTTGGAAGTAAATAAAGTAACCAAGCAAGTCACATTTTCTTGGGATTATTTAATAATTAATATTGGAATAAATTGATTTATTCTAAGCATGGGTCGATTCATATGGGCATCATTTAATTTAATTTCCCCATGCATTTAATATTTGTTTTGAGTGTGATTTCAAGCACTTTTTAAAATAAGATTCTCTCCTAGATTTTGGCGCAAAAATGGAGAAGGAACTTTGGAGATTGAGTAAGGAAAAGATATAAAAGAAGATGATGGGCACTCTTTTTGCATGTTGACATGGTTATTGTAACTTATCTTCATGCTTGAAGAGGGATGTATGCCCACTTGTGATCAAAAACAAAAGGTGTTCATCAACACCACCCATTGTGAAGTGTGTGTGCCCTTGAGAGCTTGAATTGATAAGTTATTTACATTTCTATTCAATTTAAGTGAAGTCGCCATTATTGTGAGAGTTTGTGAGGTTATTTGGAGAGTTTTTGGGCCATCATTTGATCAATAAATTCTGGAAATTGTTGTTGGTTTTGTCATGATACAAATCGACTTGTGGAGGGAGATTTATGGTGTTTTTGAATGGTATTTTTGCAAGAATAAAATCTGAACTGTTCTTGCTCATTATTCTATTGCAAATACACTTGTTTTCATGATATTTGGAGCTGCTAACCTTGCTGGAATTTATTCTTAATAAATCGACTGGGTTAGTTGAATTTCCATCATATTTTGGAAGGGTTTGAAGTGTTTTTCGATCTGTTGTTATAACTTCATTATTGCAGATCTGAAACAACATTTATTGGGTTGAGAAGTGAAGGAAAAAAGCTAGAAATAAATTTAATTATTTTCCTAACCCTAGCGACTTGTTCTGTAGATTCGGGGCTGATTTGAGTGGGTTACTGATTGGTTAAAAATTCTGATTGTGGGTTCATTTGAAAGATTCTAATTTTATCTTCTAACTACAATTTATTTCAGGCAAAAAGAGTTAATTTTGTGGAAGATATTAATTTTTAAGTTTGCAGTCATTTTCAGCATATTTAATTTTGTGGGAGATATTAATTTTTGAAGTTTACAGTCATTTTCAGCATTTTTAATTTATTTTACTACTGCTACAAGTTATTTGGTTAAAGAAGTGTTAATTCCGATTAGTAAGCCCATCTAAACCCTTACCTTGGCTCACTCCAACTCCATTTGGGTTGTATTGAAGCCGACACTGGGTTAGTTGAAGTGAACCTAGAAGGGTTTCTCTTCTAAGTTTACTTTATTTGCAAGTAGTTTAATAAAATCTAATTAATATCTCACAAGGGGATATTATAGACATTGTTGGCGCATTAACCCCCCAAGGGTTAGTAGTACCCCGTGAGAAAGTTGTGATGGAGGAATCACAAGAGCAATAGGTAGGCGACCTACGTATATCAAATTTTGGGACTCAAAGACTTATGAGACTTCATTGGTGCAGCTCATATTCTTGTGGCTCCTAGTAACCCAATGCTCCAAAGTGGACCTCCAAGTATAAGCTCCACTAAACACTAAACCTCTTGACCTTAAAAGCATATTTGTGAGCAAAATTGAGTAGACTATATAATGATGGTATAGAGAAATGAAAAGAGGAACATGACGTGAAATAATAAACTCTCATAGGCGAGGGCATAGGTCGGTCGTGGTCGATGTCGTCAATTTGGAAAAAGGTTCTACTAGGCGAATGTTGTTGGCCACAAATAGTCCGACATAAAGGTAAGGAGAGCATAAAGTATGCAAGCGGAACTAATACTTGGAGCAAGTATGAAAGTGATTTGAAAGGGATATGAAGGTCTGCTACGGGAAGGTGTGAAGGTGATAATACTGAGGATATCAAGTGGTCATGAGAAGGTAGTAAGAAGGTAATAAGGAGGTAGTAAGGATGGTGGTAGGAAGGTGGTAGAAAGGGCAGTAAGAAGGCATGTGAGGGAAAGCTAGGCGATGCCACACGGGACTCTTTCACCAAATATTGCTAACCAGCCCAACCCCGCTCCGGAAACACCACTTACGGCACACACTCAAGAAGATCAATGTGTGAATAGTCTACAAGGAGAAATTATTAGTGAGAGTGAAAAATAAGGCATATGTAAAGTGTGGTCCCATTTGATTTTGCCACCCAACCCCTTCTCCTTGAAAGTGACTAGGATCATATTCTATATCCAAAGACTCCAACACTAAATGATTTTCCCTTTGTCTGCATACAAGGTACCCATGTTTACCATTTTCTTAATCAAAGGGATTGCCCCTTTTGGTCCCATTGGGCATCAATGCTATTTGTACTTTATTGGGGTTGTTGGGTTCAACGGTCCTAGTTGCCCCTCCAGCATCCATCCCTTGTTAGAAAAGATACATACACTCAAGTCACTTGGACTTCTCTGTGGCCTCTCAACCCCGAGTTGGATTTCAACACAAAGTACACCCTGAATATTGTGGATGCAGCCATCGTAACTATACGGCTAAAGGATCCCTCTTGGCCAGCTAAGGTTGTGCTTGCGCTCCTAGCCACCATATACCGCTAAGTGACAAGATTTGTCATCTTTATTTCCTCTAGGAAGTAGAGACTTAGAACGCTTTATTCTCAGTTAAATTGCCTATTACAACGCATAGGGAAGACATTAAAGTCTCTACAAAGACACAACAGTTATTTGACTTTCTTCCACTATCTTGTTTAGAGTTGTCTAGACATTTTCAATTATCAGTTTTGGGTGTGAGTCTTTGGAAAGTACCTCAAGAGCTGCCAGGTTGATCACCTCCTTTCATCCCATAACATGAAATATCCCTTTCCCACTATTTATATACTCTGAATTTATTTTTTTTGTGACTTCTTTTTGCAATATCAGGTATCGATAACATAACAAGTAGTAACATACAAGATCAGTATTATAAAGCTTGTTGATAACACCAAGACCCCACGGATTTCTTTATTTCAATAAGCTGAAAATGCAATGCAACTAAAATCTTTTATTGTAATGAGCTGAATACTCATGAATATTGATGACAAGACAGTTGGGTATTGAAATAACATAGACAGAAATACCTGGTTATGTAATATGCAAAATACAACCCAAGTTTACTGTGGACATACAACAGAAAACACTCATTACAGATCTGCATTGAACATCTTATCATAAATACAACTAGCGGCAGGGTGCAGATCACTTTCATATTGGTACGGATCATTGTAGCAGCGGTGACGCAATCTGAAAATGGAATAAAATCTCAATTTTCAGCACAAATATGATCCCTGGATGGAATCACCACAACTGGAATTAGAGGGTTTCCGTCCTCCAATCCTACACACCAAAGGGTTTTCATCCTTGGGTGAAAAGATGAACACAAAGGCTCAAGCTCTGGAATAGGGTTTGGTTTCAAGGAGTAATGAATAATCCTCCTTCCTTTTGAGCCCAACTCCTATAATAATCCTTTTAATTCCAACCCTAAAAGCGTTTAAAACACTTTAATAAAATATTACTTTTGGCTCCCCTTTATAATAATAATACATAAGTGTCATTTTACCATGTTATAAAAATTGAAGTGACTTAGGACCACTTAAGATATTATTATTAAATCATTTCCCTAACTTTATCCCTTAGCCTATGAGAAATAAGGAATATGCTACAGGTCCTCTGATTAGATTAATTCAGAAAAGGGGACATGACATAACAAATGTTAGACGCATTAAGCACCCATTGAATATTTTTTATTAAAATATAGCAAGGAATAAGTCAATGATGGCGGTCTTCTTTGCGTGCCACCACTAAAGCACCTAGACCCCTGTTGGCTAGATTTTCTGCATAGCATCAAACCTAGGCAGTCATGAGATAAATCTCCTTCATTTAACCGGTGAGGCTCCCATGTCAGATTTGTCAATAAAAATGTGTTATTATCTATCAAGGGTTTTACTTTAACCACTTAGTTCATGAACCATAACTAAGAAGTTCTGCAGCAAGTAAGCAATTGTTCAAGAAAGGAAGTATTTTATAGAAGAAGGAAGTAAAGGAAATACAAAGAAGAAATGGGGAAGATGTGCATTTCAATTAGTAGATAGCAGAGCTAATTGCATGCACATAGAAGGAACTTAATAGATATGAACACACAAAATTATAAAACAAAGGCAGCTCTAGATCTAGATCTAAAATAACACAAAGTTTATCAAGAGATCTAAGATTCAAAGCAAGAAACACAATACACCGTGACACAAAGTTCTTCGGAAACCTGCTCCTTTGTATTCCTTTGCTCCAAGTTGCTCTCAAGGGTTCAACACAAAGTCTAGAACACAAGATTGCTGCTTATAAATTCGATTATTAACTTAGAAGGTTCTTCCTCTACTTATAGAATGTAGAGGGGCATGACTACAAGTTGGAAGCTTTTAGTTGGCTGGCACATGTGGAAGTCGGAGGAAAGAAACAACTGGCAATCTCCATCCTAGAATTCCTCTTTGCATGACATGTATGATTTGCAACTGAAAATAGAACCTTCTATTTTGCACGTCCGCCACCTATCTCCAAGTAGTTGACTTCTTCAAGTAATGGCTTTTAAGCCAATCACTTAAGTTTTATAATTTAATTGATCACTCAATTACTTTGTCGGAGGAAAGAAGAAGGAAGAGGAAAGCTGCAGTCTTGTCCTTTTTCATGTCTGCAGTGTCGCAATTAATTATTTTGTCTTTGATTCTCACCAAAATTTGGATCTGGGAGTATTTGGATCTGGAAACACGCTTATTTGGAATTGCAAGCGGAATTTGGAATTGGAAGCAATTTGGAATTTTGCCTTCGCATTGTCTTCTCTTTTATCTTTGAAGCTTTTGCAGTTCTTCTCCAAGTACATGCATCGATGCAATGTTTGCCGTAGATAACTCGTCATTCTTATTTTTAATTGCATATGAGCAATTAAAAATTGAGAAGCACACTCGGATGAATGAAAATTCAATGAAGGCTTCAATTTGGAAGATGGGAGCATTTGCGAAAAGATCTTGGAAGGAATTTTTCACACACTCGACTTCTTCACGGGTTGCATTCGAAACAAGAGGATGAAGCCTTTGTGCGGGAAGCTTTTACAACTATGAGATCTAGATCTGGATCTGCATATGGATTTGGATCTCGCACTGCATAACACACTGCTTTGGCAGTGGGCTATGCATTGAAAAGTTGCAGCTCGAATAATTCCTTGCTTTTAATGCGCACGCATGAGTGAAGTCTTTTCCGCTTTGGATGCATCTATCAATTCAAAGCAAGAGGTTCCGAGTCTATATCCGTGTCTCGATATCTGCAAATTTAGAAGTGATGCATGACTCTGTTGTGCTTTCTTTTTCATCTTTCTTCACCATAGCTTTGTCATCTATGTCTAAACAATTCTTTTTCTTCTTATTTGTTTGGATTTCTTCAATCTTTTGGTGTAGATCTGGATAATCCTTCAGATTCGGAGGAAATATTCAATGTATTGGACATTGATATAAGTTCCTTTTCTTTTGAAAAACACCTGTAATGAATTCCTTAGCATCTGTAACACTTATGCAAACAATTATACAGACAAAGATCAACCTCCTTCAAAGCATGCGCCAAATTTGGAAGCTTTTAGCCTTGTTGCCACCTTGCCTGAGCAAAATCCTTCTTCAAATGCCTTGTTTCCACCTTGCCTGAGCAAAATCCTTCTTCAAATGTCTTGTTTCCACCTTGCTGAGCAAAATCCTTCTTCAAATGGGGGCACACTTTTCCTCTTGGCTGCGATTCTTTACCGTGAATTAAATAATTCACCCATATGGCTGCCCATGCTTATATAACCCTCACATGATTCTATAATTAATAATTGCCCTAACAATTAAAGGCAATTAATTAATTAAAAATCAAGCTCTTCTCTTTTAAATATAGCATGTTTAAGGACAGCCATCCAATCAATTAAATTAATTCAATTTAATCACCCACACTTCACTTCACTTAAGCTTCACGGTGTGCTTTGACCATAACCCTTTGAAAATAGGAATTAATATAATCATTTAATACTTTAAAAGTATTAATTCCTTCTCAAAAGTGGCTGCATTAAATAAATTAAATTTATTTAATTTTGGAATTCTATTTTACATTTCTTATGTCCACTTCCCTTTGTTGACTTTTCCACAAGCCCGAGTGCTTAAATTGGGTGAATAAATATTAACAAATATTTATTTAATGCATTATTATTCACTCGAGGTGGGTCGCACTTTTGCACATATAATTCTATTTTTAAGAATTTTTTTCATAATGGGATTCTTTACCTGCAAGGCGGGCACTAAAATCCCATGATCCACTTAAGTGATTTGACTTTGACAATGGAATTATTTACCTGCAAGGCAGGCACTAAAATCTCATGATTTCACTTAAGTCACTTTTCTTTTATTTCACCATAGAAATTTTTACCCTGCAAGGCGAGCAATAAATTCCACTTTGCTGCGGCCTCTAACTTTCCCATTATAGCTTAAGTGAATTTTATATCACGGAAAAAAGTACCTGTTAGGCGGTACAAAATTCCCACCACCTGCGCTTCTATTTTTCCCATTGCGGCTTAAATCCTTTGTTTTCCAAAAATGCGCCCAACCCGCGAGGGGCTTTACGTCTGCGACTTCACTTTTTCCCAATGATCCGGACCTCAGATGGTGACTTCCTCGGGCATAACGTGCGTATATGTTTTTCAAATTGCTCGAGCCAAAATCGGGCTTACCCAGAAAAGGAATTGCTCTAGAGAAATTTCACGAGAAAGCGAAGCGGACAACACAAAAACACGAAAAATTGCCAAAAGTCACAAATAAAGCCCAAAACTTATTCCTTGTTAAAATCCTTCAGTACAAGGGAATAATGATATGTTCAATCATAATGAGTTAAAAGCAGAGCACAAATAGCCTCAAACGGGGCTCAAAATAATTAAATACAAATTCTCGCAGACAAATCCCAACGACAGAATATTACAATTTTGGGCATCCGGGTATTTGGCAAAAAGGCTAATATGGCTCTTTGGGAATATCTTGACGTAATACAAGAACTTTCGTGCAATAAAAACACAAAGCGACCCATTATTTTAAAAGTACGAAAAAAATTTCGGATAGGGTAGTCATGTGATTTCAGGATGAAATCTAGGGGACACCAACCCCTCACTATCATTTTAGGTGTCATCTATAAGCTTTATGTCTGCACCGAAGGCTCTTTAGTACCCTTGTCTCAAAACTCAAGGAGCCACGGGAGAAAACAAACACCGAGTATCTTTTTCTCTACTTCGAGAGGTTCATTGGCCTTGGTGTTAGAAGAGTTTCATCACCATGGGTGTTAGGATATTGTCCATTAGGCCTTGCTTCCTCAAATTCTAGTCATATTCCTAAGACACTCCCTCATGACATTATCAAATCCAGCATTGACCCTCTCATGGTAGTGGAAGATGATGTCATTGGTTATTTTGGCACAAACCTTTGTACATTTATGTGACGACAACGTTTTCTAGTCTTGGTCTCCATCTTTATTCTTCTTGAGCCACTTCTATTTCATTAAGGGTCCTCCCATCCTACGGCTAGTTGTACTTGTATTTAGATCATATAGCTTTAATTTTTTTATGTTTAACCCCTCTAATAATGTTTTTAGCATTTAATTACTTTGAAGAAACTAGATTCTTTTCACACTAGCACTTTCCTATAGTAACCAAATGTACTGGGTCCCAATAATCAACTATGGTCCCTTCTAAACATTAATGTATCTTTCTTCATTCTTTCTTATTATTCTCCTTATGTAGCACAGTTATGTCACCTTGTTCATATGTTACATCCAACCTTGCATATATTCATATTTTGTACAAACAAATACATATGCATGCAATTACATTTATCATACATTTGTGCCCATATAAATATGAAAATTCTTCCAACCAGTTTACATACAAATACAATTCCAATAATTAATTAGAGGCAAACAGCAAAGAAAAGTTTGAACAGGATCAACAAAGCCATTCTACCTGTAATAGCATAAAGCGCACAGAGTGCATGAAAATCAAGTGACCGGTCCTGTAAAATCAAATGGATTCAAATAAATAATCTAAAGCTTTGAAAGACAATTGATAGATACGACCATGTATAATAAGAGTCATGAACACAAATAAAAATGAAAAAAGGAGGAAATGCAAAAGTAATGTGCACATTTGTTTATGAATATACATGCCTACCGAACTCTCCTTTGCTTGCATGCAATGTGCAAGTTCAATAAGGGAATAAAGAACAGCCTTGTTTTAACTTTGAAACCATGTATAGGAGAAACAAATACAATTAGAAATAAAATGAGATTTCAGAAAAAAAGATGCAGATTACGTAAATTATTTTATTCTTTGTGAACATGTATATTGTCTAGATATATTATTTTTATAGGATTTTTAAGTACATGTAGTATTTAATACTAGAGTAATTACTCAATGTTATATTTCCCATGAGTAGTCAGATTATATATGACTTCTCTCCTGTACATTGATAATAATAAGGCAAGGGGCCCTCAAAGCACACAAGCACCTCTAAGTGATAAGGAGCGATTTAAGGAAACCTAATTTTTGAAGTTTAGAAATCCAAGGAAATCTTTTTAAATATTCAGATCACAAATCAGCATTAAATTAAAAATATTCTTCCATTTCATTAACATTGTGTGTGTGCGTATGTGTGGTGAAAGATCGAAGAAAAAACATTTCTTATAGAAATGGGGAAATCTTAGTTTTTAATTCTTTTGAAATGGTAAATTATTTTGGGGGAAAATGGGAAAAACAGCCCACTGACCCCTAAAACTATCCTTATAAGATGTTAATGCCAAAGACTTTTGAAGATGTTAATGCCAAAGACTTTTGGAGATGCTAACATGTAAATCCATGGACTTTCACCCTAAAGGTTGCTTCTAGGTTGGAAAAGCTTTAGTGAATCTAAGGCTACCTTATCTAAGGTAGGCTCCCTTGCCCAAATAGTGGCCTTCATCTAACCAAGCATGTGGTCAATGCACTCACATATCTCTTCAAAGTTGGGGCTATCAAGATCCTCATATTTGATGATGCTGAAAATTGGAGACATAATCAACGTGATGTATCTTACATCTTCTTAAAATGTATCTCTCACCACCACCACTTTAACCCTCTTCCCTTGGTCTATCTTGGACTCCCTCCATTGAATCCACTCTTGCATCATGATCATAAGTTTCAAGATGAATGATGGGCTGAATATGCTGATGGTAGAACTCTAAGGTGGGCTCCTCGCCCTAATACCGACCTTCATTTGGCAAAGCATGTTGTCAATGCACTCATATATCTATACAAGTTGGGGCTATTACAATCCCCATAATTGACAACACTAAAAACAGAAATATAATCAATGTGATATATCTCAGTTGTGCCCAAAATATGTCTCTCACCACCAGCTACACTCTCTTCCTCTACCATGTCTTAGACTATCCCCTTCAGTCCACTCCTGCATTATGATCAGAAGTTGCAAGCATCCTTGTAACTCAAACATTCTATTCAATAAAATATGCAAAACGGGTGTCCATTGGGTTGAGGAATTCCTTCCTCTAAATAGTGTAGGATAGAAAGCGGGTGAACATTTGCACCTCCCTAGCCTCTTCCACTTCCCTTTTGACCCAGTCAATTTTTCCAATGTCTTTCAGTGCATTATTCATGGGATGCACTAAACAGGAGTTCAAAATATATGTTGGTGGTGAGCCTCAATAAGTGTGCATGTTGCTCTATACACATAAGTTGCATCTGTAACTACCTTTACAACATTGGAAGGGCCAACCTCCTCAATGGCATGCCTCCAATATGAAAATGAAACTCTATACCCTTAACCTTACTTGGACAAAAAAATTTGTTTGCACGTGTCTTTTTATGTTTTTGGCATGTTTTTACACAGCAAGCATTGGGACACTAGGGCGTCCGAGGGCGTCATGTTATCCCCGTCATTGATGCTTGGCAACAAGTGTCTCAAAGATGTCCCAGAAACATCCTTGAAATTCAGCGTACGTACCCTTTTTTCATGAAATATGGGTGCATGGTAGGATGTTTCACCCCATCCCCAAGACGTCTTGGACTGTTGGGAAATGGGGAATGCGTCCTGCATAACTATGATAAAATATTATTGAAGTTTCTATATCATCATGACAAAAACTCTAGCTGAAATTTCCTTACCATTTGAAGGTGGAATACCTCACAAATGTTAAAATTCCATCCTACACAAACAACACAAACATTCATGTATAGATCACATAGAATATAGAATATGATAAATGGAATCTCCTATTCATCACATAAATATGCACATGCAATCCTCATGCCATCATAATCATTTCACAATAATGCTCATGCTAGATTGATATGAGACAAAATATCCAAGAATAATGCAATATACAATATGTATGTCTCAATGAGTCTTAAGAAGAGGGGTGCGATGGTTGAGACTAACCCAACTGCCTCCACAACAAAAACAAAATAACACTCCAACTCTAAGCTCACATACAACATAATACAATTACTCCTTTTATCTATGCATTACAAATGCAGTTTACATCTATTCCTGAAATTAAACTAAGTCATCATCTTTTAAGACTACCTAGCATAAGATGAGACTCATATAGAGAAACAACAATCCTTGTCATGGATGGGCATGACTCTATGTTGGATGGAAACACTAGTCATGGCAGAAGTTGGATTTTGGTAGCAATAAGGAAGGTAAGAGTTTGTGGTGCTTGAAGAGACCCTAAGAAAGGGGGAGTACTCCTTCCTCCAAGCTTCTTTAACTCTAGTTCCAATTGTAATGCTTGTGCATTGTTGTCTTTACATTGTTAATCAATCATGTATACTCCACTTCCTTTGCCTTCATCTATGTCTCGCAATTTGCCTCCTAATTCAATCATGTATAACCCTTGTTCTTGTGATTTCCATGTTTATTCCTTGAAGTCCTCAATTCAAGTTTTGTACGATGAACTTGGTATTCATGGTCCGAATTTTTTCCACTCAATACCCTCACTTTAGACTTTGGTTCTCTGCAACGAGTTTCAAACACGTGTCCTTGATTTGCTCTTGGAAGCTATCATATTACTTCATCTTCCTTCTCTACTTTTCCACGTTGTCTACCATTATCAAGGCCCATTTGGAATTAAGGTTCAAATAAGCCAATTCTTCACATGCTTTGTAGGGTCTTATCATCTTGAGAATCACCAAATGTTGTACCCCTATGGAGCTCCTATTTGGTATACATCCCTCCATATCCTGTGTGGCTCTCCAGAGGCACCCCATATCACATGAGTAGTCCTTAGATATGACCCTATTATTTTCTTTTGAAATATTGAACATCAAAATTCCCATACAAGATCCCCACTATTCATAGATGAAGCTTTTGAGCTCCTTCACTATATTTTTCTACAATTGTGCCAATTGCTCACGATTCGTGTCCATGCACTAATCTTCGGTTTCCCATTCAATAGTACAAAGGTATAGAGGCATAAAGTGGTTGTTTGGTGGTAATAGGAAGTCTAAGGGCCCAACGATCTCTTACAAAGTGCTACAATCCAACCCTAACCCTTCCTTGGTGCACCCTTTAAGGCGGGGGTAGCTGCAAAGAGAAATAATTAATAAGTGAAAATAAAGGTGTATACACCCTCTTCCCTGCTCTGTCTTGGACTTCCACCATTGAGTCCAATCCGCATCACGATAATAAGTTGCGGGGGCTCCTACAACTCAAGCATCTTATCCAACAAAATAAAGTAGGATTAAAAATGGTGTCCACCAACTTGAGGGATTCCTTGCTCAAAAATATGCGAAAGAGTGTCCCGATGTGTGGTGGTTGAAAATGAATATTTGCACCTCCCTAGCCTCATCTACTATCCTTTTTGACTCCATCAATTTTTCCAATGTCTTTCGAGGTGCATTGTGCGCATGGAATGCATGCAACACAAGATCCAAATATATGTTGGTGGTGTGCTTCAATAAGCTTACCCATTGCTCAACACACATTAGATGCATTTGTAAGTAATTGTACAACATGGAAGGGCAAACATGCTCAATGGAATCTCCCAAGATATGAAACTGGAAATCTGCATCCTTGCACTAGTCCGAACATCTTTTTATATTTTAAGATTTTTTATCTTTTTTTCAAAGTGTTTTTAAACATTTTGGGCATGTTTTTTACACAGCAAGCATTGGGGACATTGGGACATTCCTCGAACATCCCGGTGATGTCATAACATCCCCCTTTCCGTTTCCTTATAGCAAGCATCTCAGGGACATCACAACATCCCCATTGTCATTTCCCTGCAGCAGGCATCTCCATGAGGTCCTACAAAGGTTCTCAAAATTCATGGGACATCCCCTTATTTTGTCTACAATTTGGGTGGGTAAGGGGAGCATTTTGACCCTGTCCCCCATCCCCAGACATCTGATATGGCTAGAAAATGGGAAGATGCATCCCTATGTAACTATGGAAATTTCCTTTAATCATAGAACCAAAGCCCGAATAACATTGTGAATGATTGTTAATGCAACGAAAACCTACAAGTCATGGCTACTGAAAACATATTAACACACGAAAACATCTAAACAATAATGTAATGGTTTTTTAATCATCGAATAAAAATGGATGTTTGTAAGTGTTCACTAGATGGCATTAATGTCAAAAACTAGTCGGTCTCTTTCATAGTTTCTATAAGTAGATATGTATGCTTACTCGATCATATAGAACCAAACTAAGTGAGGGGCCTAATAACGGCAACATGGTGACTTATGCAGCAAAAGCTTCATGGTAGTTGAGAATAAGCATTCACTAACCACATTGCAGTCATTGACTAACCAACCAACACACGGTGACTTGTTACTATATTTGTAGCTTGCCATTTCATAATTACATGATAAGATGAACCCTTCTATGGTCTAATAATCAATGCCGATGATTAATCTCAACAAGCAGAACAATGAAATCCCATTCATAGTAAATAACTAGCATAGTGCAAGATCTTTGTGGCAATTCATTAGCTCGGTGAATGTTGAATCATATGTTAGCATATGACAAAAGTAGTCGACAATTCAGAGCCTTAAATAATTGTATCATGACTTTGCGATCATTCAACAACACTCTCCATCGACACATGGACCCACATCATTATCCAGCCATGACTAATCAATTTCAAGCCACTAGCAAACGCAAAGTCCTCCAACATCCTCATCCGGTAGATATTCATAAAATGGAAGATCTATTCAAATCAAACATAGTACAATTCCAAGAACAACATGCAAGTGTTCTAGGTAGCCTCCAAACTTACCGCTAGGGCCCAAGTATCATTCATATCTCCAACTTCATTGAGCAATGTCACTTGCAAATTCTAGCCTAAATTTGGGCTTACCATTGCACACATATAAATGGCGAGATGACACAAGAATCAATTCAAGGTGGTAAAGTACGCATTTGAGGAGAAACTATTGCGGTAGAATGACAATTTTCTTATTTTGAGAAAATAATTGGTTTTTTAAAGAAAGGATTAGGTGCATAAATGTGTTTGCTACATAATATGGGTGTTAAGAAAGGAATGGAGATTAAGAGTGATAAATTTGATCAAGAGATCAAAAACTAGGAATGTGTGTAGCTCACATGAGCGAGTGGGAAAGATGTGAGAGTCTTCTTGTTGAGAAGAGTGAAAAGGATAGGGGAAGGGAGAAGAGTGAAAATTAGAGTCTTCTTGGTTATGATACTCTTACACTTGACAGGACACTATTTGTGATACTCTTTGCTTATCCATGTTATAGACATTTTACGTGGTTTAGAGATGATGATATTGATGATTATGTGATGAGATGGATATGATTTTTATATTAGATATATCATTGATTTTTATCGTAATTTCTATATTGATGGATAGTTAGATGTGGCGTATTTGTATTCAACTGACACAGTTGTTTGATTATCATGATTATTCATATTGTTATTTCATTTGATTTTAGATCAAGTAGGTATGAGGTTTTGTCTTGAGTGTGCAGGACTATAGGTTGCGCCACATGAGGAGAACATGGGACTCAGTGGTAGCACTACCAAGATGCACAAGTCCGCCTAGTCGAACCCATCCTCACCTTGTTGTTATACCTTGTCATTATTTGAGTATGTTGAGTTTGGTATGTTGAGTTTGGTATGATCACCTTGATTTTATGTGTTGGTCCCATTTATTACTCTTTCACCTTTTCTCACCTTGTTAAATTAATCTTGGTGTTAACCCTCTTGTTTAGAGTTGTTTATTGCTTATTGTCATTTGATAATGCTTTTGGTAATTGGGTGGTTTTTAGTGTTAAGTATGTTTATTGGTGTCTTGGGATCACCTAACCTTGCTTTTGGGGGACCACCAAGCATCTTGGATACTCCACCTTCTCTCAAATCTCGGATTTGAGTAAAAAGTGGAATTTTGGAGGCTTGTTTGGAAAGTATGGGGTCTCTCTTACCTTAAAAATGACCCTTTGGACCTAACCTATGGATAGAGGGAACTTTTTGTGAACCCCAAAAGTGTTTTCCCTCTCATAATCCTCTCAAGTCACCATCCTTCCTCTCTTTTGTCTCATGTGAGTGACTTTGGGATTTGGTAGCATGCTTTTGGGGGATTGTATTTTGAAATTTTATCTTCTTTGCATTTATTGTTGTGTGGGTACTTAGATGGGGACCTTGATGAGTAGGATGTGCCTAGTTGGAGGGTGACACATGTCACCCTCCCATGGGCTTGGGGATTTGGAGAGCTTACTCTATTTCTATCCCCATTTTTAATTTTTGGATGCTTTTTGAGAGTTTTTGGAGGAGCTTTTGGAGAGAGGAATTCTTGGCTTGATTGTGAGGTAGGCCTCACCCATTTTCTTATTTTGGTTCTTATTGCTTTGCAATGCATAGAAATCTTGTGACTTGATATTGTTTCGAATGTTTGTTTTGGGTATGGGAGTTGGATTTTGGTTGTTTTCCCCCTTTATATTTTGGTGTTTTGGTTTTGTCCCTCCACCCCTAATGGGGAGTGGATTTGGGAATGGTTTTGGGAAGGGGAAGGGATCATTTCTTCATCCTCATGGCATCTTGGGGAAGCCATGAAGGATCTTTTTATTCTACTCCCTTCCTTGGGGAAGTAGGAGGCATTTCCATTTGGCTTGGAAATCCCCTCCTATCCTTGCCAAGGAAGCATGCAAGGCTTGAAAAGCCTTGCAAGGAGGAGAATGTGGAGCTATAAGGAGTTTGGTGGGTATTTTGGAGTTGTGGAGTTATTATATTTGGAGGATGATCTTGGCATTATATGTTACACTTTTGGTTTTGGGATCCTTTCTTCCCCTCTTCCCATTTCCTTTGGTTTTGGTTCCTTTGGTGTTTGAGTCATCTTGTGTTTTGGTGGAGATTGGCTTTTTCTTCTTGATTTTCTTGTTTGGTTGAGTTGGAGAATTGTTGTTTTGCTTGGGCATCTTGGTGGCATGTTATCCCTCTTTCCCATGGGCTTGGGGAGGCTAGCATGCCTTCTCTTGGGAGAAAGGCATGTAATGATGCCTATGGTTGGGAGGTTTTCAAGCCTTTTTCTTGTGGTGTTTGGAGCACTTGACAAATTTGGAGCTTGGAGCTATTTTGGAGACATTCTTGGAGTTCTTGTTTGGAGGAGAGTTAAAAAAAAACAGTTTTGGGGCATGTTGTTCCCACATAGTGGGAGGCTTGTAATCTTGCATTTTATAAGTGTTTTTGTATTATACTTGTTTAGAAGAAAATCTGCATTCTATTTCTCTCTTGGAGACTTGTTGTAAGGGTTGGGAAATCTTATTTTTGGGAAGCAATCTAAAGGGAAAGTTGAGTGCTTTTGTTTAAGAAAATTTTGTTGTATTATCCTCATTGAGTTTTTCCTTTGAAATGCAAGAAAATGTGGGTTTGTGAATGGCTATCTTATTGTTTTAAACCAGCTGATATCTTTTACCATTATAAAGGTTTATTTTCCTTTTGATTTTATGGAAACATTTGTTGTGGTGTGGTATTATCACTTGCATGAGTAAATGAGAAAAGCTTAAGTAATTTATAGGCTTTTGAGTTAGCTTAAAACATGTGAAAATCATATTTTGGGTGATTTAAAAGATTATTGATCTTGCTGGAATTAAATGTGTATAAAGGCAACTCATTGTTTTAGTTGTGCTTTTCCAACTTATTGAAAATTTTGTTTTACTTCTGAGATAATTTCTCCTCCCAACTTGTATTCTAAATACCTTGAAATATAATGCTAAATTGAAAATATGATAGTATTAAAAACATGGATCTTGGAAATACTTTCATTCCTGCAACATAGCGAATTGGTTTTTAAATATATATATATATATATATAATTAACATGGTTATATAAGCATTTGATTTGTCTTTTATAACATTTTATTTTTGGCAAATCTCTGTTAACAAATTATAATCAGGAAAATAAAGTATTAAATTAATCTGTTGAAAGCTTGATTATTATATTTATACATAGTTATATATATAAATACACACACACACACACAAAAAAAAAAAAATGGTATTATAAACTTAAGAAAATCGTATTATAAATTTTAGAAATTCGTATCAATCTCATGGCCAAATCTATGTTGATAGAGTAAATGTAATGGATTGGGAATAGGGTTTGGGGAGGGGTCGTGGCCATGGCCGCAAACCCTTCCCAAACCCTACCCCCATATATATGGGGTAGGGGTTAGGGATGGGTCGTGACCCCCGCCGAGCCATGGCCCCTCCTCCTTAATATTGTGCGAAGCCGCCATAGTCGGTCGACCTTGGCCGCGACCCCTCCCCAAACCCTACCCCCATATATATGGGGTAGGGGTTAAGCGATGGGTCATGACCCCTGCCCGCCATGGCCCCTCCTCCTTAATATATTGTGTAAGCCGCCATAGTCGGTCGACCTTCCTTTGATTAAAATGCAACGTGTTTACCTTATTACTATATATAAATATACACATATAGATATAGATGATTATATATATATATGGATATATGATCTCATAGACCTATATATAAAATGTGTGTGCTTATATATATATATATATATATATATATATATATATATATATATATATATATATATATATATATGCACACACCCAATGAATCAATGGATTTGGATCCACAAGTAAAAGAAATTTTTACCCACAAATAAAATGGATACAAGAATAAAATTGGAGTTAATCCATACAAAACCGAGATATTCAAACAATAAGAGATTGGAGCACTTGATCTTTCTCCACCATCGATTGGAGCTCATAGCAACATGCAAACAAAAGAGATAATAAAATGAGATTAAGGAAGAAATACCTTCCATAAGGAAATCTAGGGTTTCCTAGCCCAACCCTAAGATCTAGGGTGGAGAGCCTTTCAATCCAAAGGCTCTCCTTAAACCTAGAGTGTGCACTTGCAAGTGGGTCCCATGGTGGGCCTTCCCACTTGCAAGTGGATATTTTGAATTTGACCTTGGGAGAATAATCCCTTAGTGTAAAATAAAGATTAATTTAATTAAATTAAATGTGCATGGGTTTTGGGGACCCCTTTAATTAAACCTTAGGGATAAAATTACAAACCCACTAGATTTGGGGACCTAGGGATTAATTATCCTCCTTGCTTAATTAATTAAAACTAGCGAAAGGGGTAATTGAACTAAACTAATTCTACTAATTTAATAATACCTTGGAAACTAAAATTTGGTTCCCATAGACCTAGAGTTTATCTTGGTGCGGGAATTAAAATATACTTGATTATTAATACTTGATATCGTTGGTTTGGTCGTTAACTATAATTTTGTTTATTAACTTATGATGGCCCAATATAAAACATAATTATGACGTAAATTTAACCATCATAATGTCTTATTATTAAAATGTCCCTAAAACATGATTGGCGGTATGCAAAACAAACAAAAAAAGAGTATCACCTTTATAACGGGATTTTAATGGATAAACTTTGGTATAACTTGGGGTTGAAAATTTGGGCCATGACTGACTGCAGTACGTGGAAGCTCAATTCCTTGTACGGATGTTGCCTAGGCACCTATAGTGTTGGGTCAAATCTCACCCCACTTCACACACGGATCTCATGTGCTTAGCAATAAACGAAAAGCGTTTTGTGATATTTTAAAACCCATATCACAGAGTTTCTAGCCTTAAAATAAGATAAAACTATCGAAGGAAAACACATTGGCTAGGTTATAGTAAAGAAGCTTAGTGCCACTACTTTTGAACCACTCTTTAACCACCAAGATCATGCTTAGGGTGAAAATTGAGCATACGGTGAAACGATTCTGAGAGAGCCATAAATTGATACTATTGTTATGGAACACATCCCCAAAAAAGCTCTAATACGGATATGATGAACCTCCCTACACAAATTAAACCAATATTGAAATACAAAGAAAATATACTAGAAATGAAATAGAAGATAACTATATTGCATTAAAAGAATACGGTTGTACTAAAATATCGTTAGCCTCTTTAGAGGATCAACCTCTTGTGAGAAAGCTCAATCTGATAGAATTCATGGATGCCTTTAAACTAGCCAATGCTCCTTATTTATACTAATTCTACTCTAGCCCACCACTACTTCCCCTACATGTGGAATTATTCTAAATAGCTCAAGGGACGACTTACAAAGCATATGCGTTTATAGTGTTTATGGGCAACAATTAATAAAAATGACTATAAAGAAAAGGGTTAGGACAATGGGGTTCTAACGGAGAAGGTCAATAAGGAAAGGGAGGTCACATTGATTAAGTCCCCAAGCGCGACATGGTTATGGAATGGATGAATAATTGGGAATTAAACATGCACGGAAGCACCTTCGCAAGAATTTAAGCAAAGAGATGTGCAAAGCACTTTGGCAAAGCATCTTGGGGCAACTCAACGATCATCAAGATCAATGCACCCTTCATACAAGTGATAGATGAGGATGATTTGTTGATTGTGATGCAAGTGATGGCACTAACACAAACATACTTTTAGTAGGGTCAAGGAAGAACTCGCGGACTGGGTGATCCACAAACAGGACTTGGAAAACATAATGCCATCATCCCATGCCCAAGTCAACCATCCAAAGTATGTTAGGATGATGGGGTTCTAACAGAAGGTCAATAAGGAAAGGGAGGTTGCATTGACTAAGTCCCTCCAAACGCACGACATGGTTATGGATTGGATGAAGAATTGGGAATTGAACATGCGGAAGCACCTTCGCGCAAGGATTTAAGCAAGAGATGTGCAAAGCACTTTGAGCGATTACTTAGGGCAACTCAACGAACATCAAGATCAATGCACCCTTCATACAAGTGATAGATGAGGATGATTTGTTGATTGTGATGCAAGTGATGGCACTAACACAAACATATTTTTAGTAGGGTCAAGGAAGCACTTGCAGACTAGTTGATCCACAAACAAGACTTGGAAAACATAATGCCATCATTCTATGCCCAAGTCGACCATCAAAGTATGTTAGGATGATGGGGTTCTAAATGTAAGGTCAATAAGGAAAGGGAGGTCGCATTGACAAAGTCCCTCCAAACGCATACGACATGGTTATGGACTGGATGAAGAATTGGGAATTGAACATGCGGAAGCACCTTCGCAAGGATTTAAGCAAAGAGATGTCAAAGCACTTTGATAATTACTAGGGCAACTCAACGAATATCAAGATCAATGCATCCTTCATACAAGTGATAGATGAGGATGATTTGTTGATTGTGATGCAAATGATGGCACTAACACAAACATACTTTTAGTAGGGTCAAGGAAGCACTCGCGGAATCTGGGTGATCCACAAATAGGACTGAGAAAACATAATGTCGTCATTCCATGCCCAAGTCGACCATCCAAAGTACATGATCCCCAACAATTTATTGAAGAAATTGAAAGCACAAGCAGAATTGTAGGTATCACCAACGTAAAGGGATTGCTCATCATCACAGCATAGTTCTGGTCCACCGCCTAGTCAGTCAAGTCACTTAATGCCACCGCCACCTCCTACAAAGTAAGTAAAAAGTCACCCATGCAGTTTTCTCAATTATCGGCTAGAAGATTTTTAAGAATGAAGTATCTGCGAGCAGAGCCAAGAAGATTGAAAACCCATAAAGAGTGGCCTCTTGGTTAGGCCAACATATGTAAAACCCGAAAGGGTAGCATATTGGTATGCTACTTAGTCAAAAATCTGCAAGGGTAATGAAGTAGTATGCATGAAGTGAAAACATGAAAATGGCACTTCGTGTGAAACTACGACCTATGCTTCACATCTGGCCAGAAGAACAAGCATTAATGATGAATGGGCAACAACTAAGAGCTACTAGATGTTTCCCAACTGCAACATCTTTTTCTCGGGACGAGGCAATTGTTAAAGTTTGAGAAAGTGTTGGAGGTTCATTGGGACCTAGACATCATAAATATAATGCTTTGTAATATTATAATCTCTAGGTTTACATAAGTTGTAAATCATTTTCTGTGTAAGAAAACATAGAGTAAGATAATGCTTCCTGATGCAAGAAAAGAAGATGAAACGATCAATTTTGAAGGTGATTCATGAACGGCTCTATAAAAATTGTAGAAGGTCGCATGCAGAAGGTTGTTGTTGATTTACTAGTAAGGTTGAATGTATCTATTCCTCTAGTCTGCATGTTTTTCTTTGAATATATATAGAGATAGTTTACAATATCGCTTTTGTGTACTGTCTTTAGAGCAAGTATATATTTCCTAGTATGGTTGTGTGTATAGTTGTATGTATCTAATCCCCTAGCCTGTATACTTTTCTTTGAAAATATATGGAGATAGTTTACATTATCAATTCTGTGTATTGTCTTTTCAGTACCATGTGTTGTGGGTGCAGAGATGGTCCCTGTCAATAAACCCAAGTTTTCTGGTGACTATCACATCCTTTTGAAATAGGGTATGAGATTATTTGAATAAGGGTACGGCTATATTATTACATTTATATATAGTCACCATTAGTTGTGGATACAGAGATAGTCCCGTCCTGAACCCAAGTTTCATGGTGACTATCTAAACTCAATTTGTGACTCTTGCACTGTATATATGCTGAACTGAAATATCATGGAATACCATCTTTCTATAGCAGTTCATGCTTGTATATCTCCTTGTATCCGATGTTATTATTTCTGTTACATTTGCTGATATATGCTTGAACTTGTATGTTGAATATGCTCCCTTGTAATAGAACACTTCAAAGTCAATGCAAGGTTAGACTGTTGGTATCTGCTAAAGCTCTACAATCACATTTATTGTTGATAAAATACTCAAAATGTTGTTAAAAGGTGTTATTGAACTCGACACTCAAACTATTGGAGCTGAAATTGAACTTGTATTAGCAGAAGTAGATGTTGCCTCCTAATAAATTGAAGAATCCATACCATCTCCAAGAATTCTCTTCACCACTTCCTTGTCCTCCCGATACAAGGTTTTTCCCCTTCTTAAATTTGTCAATCCTTTCAAAGTTTATGTTTCTGTGCCTTAGAATGTTCATGTGCACTAGGATAGGATCAATAGTATTTATCATAAGTTCTATGGGATTTAGAGCTCATTCTTATTTCATCACTAACTACATCTTCATTGTTTCTGATGGTTCTCCTAACACACTGAATAATGACAAAATGGTATACAAAGTTCTTTTAGTTTTACCAGAACAGCTGCCTTCTTTGTTTTCTTTGTGATTGTTAATCAAACAAATACTAATCTTTCCTCTTGGTGTTGGTGCTTGTATTCAGTGAAGACTAAATAACCACTTTATTTTCAGTGAAGACTAAATAAATACTAGTCTTTCCTCTTGGAGTTGGTGCCTCTTCTCAGTGGGACTCTTTAACCACGGGTTGCTAGATTTGATCTGTAACATATGTGATCCTTTCCTTCTCAGCCACAAGGTCCAGCCACTGGTTCTTAGCTTGCATTCTTGTCGTCGCCGCATTGCGTTCATGCTTTATCCTACAAACTTTTTTTTTGGCTCAATGCTTAGGGCAATTACTTCCGTCATGGTCTCCAATTCAGAACCATCTACATATTCACAATGAACTCCCTTATAACATGTTCTCACAATCTCAGATAAATTGTCCCCATTCATTGCATGCTCGACACTGGATTCTAAGATTATCAATGTGTCAGCCTCCTCCTTGGTGTGGCTTTCTCCAGCCATCCCTCTATAGACAATTTCTATACCCACCACTCATGGCTTTCTTGGAGGTAGATGCTTCCACAACCAACACTTGTTCTTTTTGTATGTAAGGTTGGACCGGTAATCCTTAAGTGCGCGCTCAATCACTTTGTACAAATCTCAAAAATCTGACTGCTTGAACAATTCACATTGTATATCCCTATCGGAAACAAGTAATGCCCCATGCCTCTTTATTTGCTTTCTTAACCTTGCCCTTTAACTCCTTGAACATCCTCATCATGTCCTTTCTTATGGCTGTTATAATTTGAGACTTGGAGAATTCCTCGTCATTCTCAAAGTCACTTGTTGCCTTGTTCCTCGTAATTCTTCTATTTTCACTCTCAAAGCTATATGTTGTAGGTGGCACAGTCTTCAACTTGGCCTAAAACTTTGGTCTCAACTCTCAACCCTCCAACAAACCATCTCTACATGAGAATATCTACAAGAGGATTCTCTCACTTGAAAAATGACTCTTTCAAACTTCAAACTCCTATTATATGTGCACACTAGATCTTTCTTCTCTTGTTTTGTTTCGTAGACATTTTCTATATTACTCTCTTGCAAAATACAATTAATCCGGCATGAGCCACGTGAGCCCCAAGTAATTTGTGACCTATAGATCTTAACTAACAATGGACACGCTTGGATTAAAGTGGACCAAGATGCCCCCGGGGTGAGTGATTCATGTTACATAGACTATCTATCCAATGGATGGATGGGAGATTTAGAACAATGACCTTTAACCTCTCAAAGAAACTTCGACTCCTCGATAGAATCTTTCCTTAGCTTGTCCCGTGTAGTCAACTCACTTTTGTTCTACTCCATGTCAAGCCATTTGCAATTCCTCTCAAGTTCAACAGAAATGATTGATACTAATATCCTTGGTCACTATGTCCATTCACCGTCAAATTGTAATGCATGCATTATAATATACAATGCCGCATGAGGTGTTGGTTTCTCAAGTTTATAAACTTTGGCACCTTTTATCTACCCAACATAATTGGGGGTCTCACCATGGCGATTGACTCTTAACACCGTATAATGTCCCTTTCTAGGGATAAAACCAAGAGTGAGGGTTGAGCCTAAACCCTAAAGAGCCAAATCTAAAAATACACCATCAGCCAACAAGCATCAATCTAAAAATGACTGAAAATATGCTTCAACCTTATTAAAATAATCAATAAACAGTCCTTTAGGGAAGCGAACTCTCTAGGGACTTCACATCAACATTTAACCATGCAATAACAGCTGAAAATGCTTCTAAATAATTAATTCAATCATGGCAATATTTATCAATCCAAATTACATCAAAATAATGGAGAAAATAAGTGATTACACTCAACTGCAATTAATTTTATGACAGCAGCAAAACAGCCAAAACCAAGGGTTGGAAATGATAGATAAACTCCTCCAAAAATCACCAAAATGTAGATTTCAACCTTATAAAATATGAAGAACAATAATCTCAACTCAAATTGTCCAAAAGTGCCCTAGCTAACATCAAACCCTTCACACAAGCAAGTCGCCTGGGGTTAGAAGGGAAGAAATAAATATAAAATCCTCCTTAAAGCTCACATGTAATCTTCGGGTGAAGCCACCAAAGCACGCAAGAGGTTTTCCATCCCCAAGTGTGATCCGATTGAAGAGTTTCGTCCTCAATAGGTGTCCAAGGAAGGGTTTTCATCCTTCAATGGCACGAAGAGAAGCTACCTAGCTCCAAATCCAAGTAAATGTCAAAATAGATGAATGATGATGATGTCCTCCACCATTCAAACCTTCGTAGGTGTCGAGGAAGGGTTTTCGTCCTTCAATGGCAAGAAGAGAAGCTACCTAGCTCCAAATCCAAGTAAATGTCAAAATAGATGAATGATGATGATGTCCTCCACCATTCGAACCTTCGTAGGTACCCCTTCTTTGGCGCCAAGGATGAATTAGAAGCCCAATCTTAATGGCTGACCACTTAATGGGGAAATGCAATTTTTAATCTTCACTTAAGAAGACCGACCTCATAAAAGAATATTTTTTATCTCCCTTGTAGCTCACAAGAAGACCGACCTTAGTGAAGGTGAAGATAGAAGTTCCTTTTTCGCTTTGTCATTCACCTAATTGAATCACTCCAAGCCATAATTAGTAATAAAATAAAAAGGAAATTACTTGCAATAATGGAAATATTTACCTCCCTTGCTTCCTTCCTCGAAGCCCACGGAAGGTGAAATGAGCCCAAGGCCTTTATAGTGACTAGCATGGAAAAGGGGACATTACAGTCCTCCCTTCCCAAATTTGTTTGTCCTCAAGCAAATGCACGTACCCGGATCCCAAATGAATCTCAATTGCTCCTTCTTTGATGTTCCTACACATGAAGCAAACTCATTAAAGAAAAAATGTGTTCCCTTCTTCATCCACTCATGCTTTGCGGATATGATGGCCAGCTCTTCTTCTTTGCTTGCAAGGCCTTACAATTACCATCCAAGCATTGGTTGTCCACAATTTCCCTCATGCTGTCCCACACACCAATGTAATCTTGCTTTTCTCTTTCAAAAATCAAAATGAAGGTGACTGGAATTCCACTTTTATTTGTACAAAATATCACAAGATGGTCTAGATGTAGGAAACACAACTTCCAATTGCCTAGATGTCCTTTTATGACCCAAAAAGTGAAAAGAACAAGTTGGAAATGCACAAAGCAGCAGTCCACCCTTTGCAAACAGCCCTTAAATTGACCCTTGGGTCAAGGTGTTTGTCATCCCATATTACTTCTTTGATTATGCAGGCTGGAAACAAAGTATTACAGTCATGAATCACCTGATTTTTACCCAATTTGGAGCTATGTTGGCTGAAGTAGTTGTCTTCTTCAACTGAAACCATCCACCACTATTTTCCAATGATTTAATGACCTCAAAATGGTCACTCTTGCAGCTGTTCAAGTCTGAAAACAACAACTTATAATCTGATTTTATCAAAATCAGCAACTTAAAAATGGAACAGCAGCTACAAAACTGAAACCTCCTTGCAAAATTAGGAAAGTGAGCATTGCAATGACTGAAAACACCTCTCTAAAGGCTGAAAATTTCCTCCCAACATTCATCAATCGAAAAATGCTCCATCCTTTGACTAAAATTACTTGCTTACCCACTTGTATGTATGCCATTGAGATCTTGTGGTGGCTGATTTGAATAATGACAGCAACACCAAGTCTGGAATTTTGAGCTATAGTTCTCCAAGGTACACTCCTCTTGTCACCACTAACCACCCACATACTTTGTTGATCTCTTGCATGAATATTCAACCATGAAGTAACTTCACCATGCTTAAGTTGTGTTACTCTGACATTATACTTGGCTGGAAGTGGACATAATTGGGCATATCTTGTGAATCTATCAACCACAACATATAAACAATTCTTACCTTGAACCATGGGCAACCCGGTGATGATGTCCATGGAGCTACCTTCCCATTTGTGAGTGGGAATAGGAAGGGGCTGCAATAGTCCAGCTGGAAATCCATGCTCCGCCTTGTTTCATTGGCAAGCCAAACATTCTCGTATGTATTGAGGCACCTCCTCTTTAAGACCTTTCCAAAAGAACCTTTCTCTCACCTTTTTGTATGTCTTGAGATAGCCCGGATGACCAGCCAATGGGGCATCATGAACAGCCCTTAATATCTTGTTCTTCACCTTCAATTCAGAAACCAAATAGACTCCATTCTTATAGAGAATGAGCCCATCCATTATTTTGTACCTTTCATCCACAATTTCTCCCTCAAAAGCAACATTAGCAAACTTATTCTTGTCATACTCAGTTGTAATTAAAGGCTTCCAATCTGTTATCTTAGATAAAGAGAAAAGATATGATTCTTTGGACAAAACATCTTCTACCAAATACTTGATTTGAGTGGTTTCCGGAATCATACCTTGAAGTATCACCTTCTTGCCTTTATCCATGAAGCTCAACTCCATACTTTGGTAGTTGAGAGTGAGCTCTCCCAATGTGAAAAGGAGTTGGGGACTCCTCCTTGTGCATGGCATGGAATAGCCATCTGCTACTTTGACCGTGAAGCCTTTGAGGTCTTCCACCTTCGAATCCATCTTTGCAACCAAGCTTTCATCAACACAAGATTCTTCCTCTTTCTTATGACTCAAAGGATCAACCGGAACCCAAACAATTATGTTCACATAATCTTGAGCTTGCAAGAAAAGATCTATGTGCCATATGTTACTCAACAAGTTCTTCACATTATCACCAATTATATTACAAGGCATCAAACATGACATATGATCATTCTTAACAACAAGCTGCCCATAATGACACAAGAATGGCAGCGACATAGGAGGAGATAAAATGTGATCTTTTCCATCATACCTTGGGCTGCCAACAAGAATCCCACCCTTATTTTGTTGGTACTTGTTTGGAACATCTCTCGGAACTCTCTCCAAGGTTATAACCTCCCTCAATCAGCCCATCATTGACTGTTGTTTGGAAATTTCCAGTGAACTAAAGGTAATCATGAGGAACCGGAAGTGCCCTTCCTTCATGGACATACCCTTCCATACTGTCATCCTCATATACTTCATGCAAATCTGATTTTTCTCCTCCAATTTTCTGCAACATGCCATCATTAGAAATCAATGAATCATCATTAAATATCAAAGGACTCATAATGTTGTTTGGAAAATCAGTCAAGGGCTCATCCTTAGGGAAAATGATAGGTACTTTTTCCTCTTTCTTTGGAGATACTGCTGCATCAGAAAACTTTTTGGTTCTTCATTTAGCAACACCTCTCCATGTCCTTCAACATGGTCTTCTTGGGACTCCACCTCAAAGCCCTCTTGCAGATTTGATTTTTCTTTTTCTTCTTGTGTAGCTCATGACCTAGGCTTGGGCCTTGATCTTCCCTTGCTTACTCCCATGAACTCAAAAAATGACATGGCATCACAAATCTTCTCCGGAAGAGCCCTATACTCCTCATACCATGTAGCAATGTTGTCCACTTTGGATGGCTGAGTATTATTGACTCCCTTTGAAGAGCTCCTTCCACCATTCAAATCTTGAAGGGTATGGATCAGTTAAGCCATTTTATTGGCCAATCTTTCTTGCCCTAGGGCAAGCCTTTTGAATCTAGCATCACCAAAAATTATATCTGCCATTTATCTTCTTCCAACAACCCTTAATTTGGGAAGACCGGAGCTCTAATACCATTGTAATGTCCCTTTCTAGGGCTAAAACCAAGAGTAAGGGTTTAGCCTAAACCCTAATGAACCAAATCTGAAAATACACCATTAGTCAATAAGCATCAATCTGAAAATGACTGAAAATATGCTTCAACCTTATTAAAATAATCAATAAACAATCCTTTGGGGCAGTGAACTCTCTAGGGAATTCACATCAACATTTAACCATGCAATAACAATTGAAAATGCTTCTAAATAATTAATTCAACCATGACAATATTTATCAATCCAAATTACATCAAAATAATGGAGAAAATAAGTGATTACACCCAGCTGCAATTAATTTTATGACAGCAGCAAAACAGCCAAAACCAAGGGCTGGAAATGATAGATAAACTTCTCCAAAAATCACCAAAATGTAGATTTCAGCCTTATAAAATATGAAGAACAATAATCTCAACTCAAATTGTCCAAAAGTGCCCTAGATGACACGAAGGTGGGGTTGAAACCCCAAAACAGGTCACTGCCCTAGAAAAGGGTTTAATTTGCAAGTTTACAGGTTTATAACAGCAACTCTATAATCTGATTTGTGAGCTTTTGGTCATTTCCTGAGTCCCCCCAAAAAGGGACATTACATCTTCCATACTCAATCATATTGTGTGGATCTGCTCTATTTTGTTCTTATTATTGTGAGTTATTGTGTAGTGCCCACTTCCCTTTGGCACCTTTTATTACTCGATCATGATATTTGTGTACTATATGATGGACATTTTTATAGTTTTGATTTAGTATGATATTAGATGTCAAATCTTGGATTCTTTGTTGAATCGATTCATATATGATGCATGATGATTGTTGGAGACATTTTATATAGATGTTGACATCGTTGTTGGACATGGTTATATATATATTTATGGGTGTTGTTAGGACATGTGATATTTGGATATATTGAGTAGACCAAGAAAATTGAATTTAAAATTGATGATTATATAGTTGTTGATGAAATTGTAAGTGATATCGTTGATTGTCTGGATGTTGTTGTGATTCATATATATATTGATGATTTTGAAATTATATTATATTCATTTTGGACGTTCTAATATGGCCACGAGGCCAAAGGAGGTATTTGTGTTTTGCAGGTTCAAACATCACAACAAATATCGGGGATTGGAGACCAACCACAATGGAATTCTAGGTGAATTCAACAAGGTCACCATGGCAACTTGTTTTATTGTGTTGTGTTTGTTTGTTGTTAGGGATTCCCATGGGGAATCACCTTTATATGTGACCATGGGTTTTGTGTATTTTATCTATGTGGTCCCTTTTTATTATTATTTGTATGTATTTTATTAGTGATGTGTCCCTTTCTTTTATTTAATTAAATTGTGGAAAATTAATGTGAGTAATCTTATTGTTAAAAAATAATAATAAATAAATCAAATTGGGATATGAGAAAGTAATTATAAGAGTTGTTGGCTTTTGTATTAAATATGTAAGGGATGTGTAAGTTTGTGTAAGAGTTGTGTAAGTCAAATTTTGGAGTATGAAACACTCCACCTCCTTGGAAATTCAAATTTGTCCTTGGGGGCTGTTTTGGAGGCTTGTGGGACAAGTAAAACTTGTCCCATACCTCTTAAGTTTATTTACCAACCATACCTATGGTTGGAGGGTTGATTTTAGCCCTTTTTAATGCATTTGTATTAATCATGTTGCATGTTTTAATTGCACTTTCTTCATGTTTTAAATTTGCAGTCCTTTGGGGTGTGGGCTTTTTGGAGTGTGCAAGTTAATTTGTCATATTTTCACCCACCTCTTTATTGTGCTTGGGAGAATGAAATTTTGTCTTTTGTGTTTGGAGTTGAGGATGTGTGATGTGGCATCCTACATGGATCCACATCATCCTCTTCTCTTCCCTCTTCTATAAAATTCAAACTCTTTGCTTGTTTTGGGTTGTTGAATCATTTTGCATGCTTCTTTGGGGCGCATTTTTTGTTGTTTGGAGCTCTTGTGGATTTTGGAGGAGATTGGAAATAATTTCATACTTGGCATTGCTTATTTTGGGACTGTGTTTTGGCATTGAAGCTTGTTGTTTGGAAACAAAAGCTACCATGGAGAGGTAGGAGCTGAGTTCTTCTCTTATACTGTTATTTCTTTTTGTATTTGTGTGAATGGTGTATGTTTTGTTATTTGTTGGTTGTTTGGGTAGACTGCCATAGGGATGGTGTAGGAGAAGGCTATGGGGAATCCATGTGGGGGCATAAGGGAATGCAGTGGCATTAGAATTCTTGTGGAGGGAGTTTGGGTTTGGGATCCACCATGGAAAAGAAATAGCTTGCATTTCTTACTTTGTGGGGGCATAAGGAAATTTGTGGGGGGCATAAGGAGGGATTGTGGGGGCATAAGGATATGTTTGGTGAATTTTATTGGCGGTTTGTTACGGTGGATGCCCAATTCCCATTGGGAGGCATAAGTAGCTTCCCCCATAGTCCTTGCTCCTTTGGCTTGCATGATCAAGCCTAAGTTTTGTTTTGAATGTTTTCAAATGCGTTGTAAACTGTTGTCTTGTGTTGAACTATGTTTTAATTTGATTATGCATGTTGAAAGAATGTTGTGTGTTGTGGAAGCTTTTGTTGCCATGGGTTGCTATCCATTTCTTATTGCATTGTGGTTGGGGCTCGGGGCCAATGATGAAGGATGGCTTCTCCTTTCATTGGATGTCTTGGTTGGGTGGAGAGCGTTGCCTTTCCCCCACTTTTGTTGTGATCAAATTGGAAGAAAAAGGAAACTTGCATGTTGTTGTTCTAGAGCAGAAGAAGACAGTTTTTGTCAGTCCCTTGTGAAACAAATTCATTTGTAACCTTTCCCACTTTGATGTGGATGAAATTGTAATATATTTGTGAAGAAAAGATGTTTGTAATTGGTTATGAAAGTTGTATATTCGAACTATGAAGGATGTTTATACTCTGTTCTGTTTATTGGAAAGAAAGAAATTGAAATTTGCTAATTGCATTCAAGGAATGGAAGAATGTAAAGATGTATTTCTTTAGAATTAATAAAGGATTGCAAGACCTTTCCTCATTTGCATTGTTGATTCAAATTGGAATATCAGATTGTGATTGAAATCCTGTTTAGAAAAATGGAAAAAGAAGAAATACGTATGAAGGAATTATATTACTTTGTCTCTTTTGGAAATATATTAAATTGGAAACCAGACTTTACAATTTAGCTTTTAAATGATTTGTTTATAAACAACTAAATGCCTTGGACTAGAATAGAAATTAATTTCCACACTTGAATGATGAAATTGATAAACAGATTTTCTAGAAATGGATCTCTGTTGTAAATTTAAAACTGCAATAAATTTAATTAAAATGTACAGTTCGGGCCTGCACATAATAATCAACTTGGAAATGTTAAAATTTAGCATGCGTTATGACATCAATGAACTCAAATTGACAGAAACACTTAAGAAAACAATTTAAAACATTGCAAAATCGAGCCCAAACCTTTTTACAGTCATTTTTGTCAATTGTTGGAAAAATGCAAATTGGAAATCAAACAAGTAAAATTACCTTCCTAAAACATCCTAAATCCTTCCTAGAACAATCCTCCATGTCTGTTTGGCATGTTGAGTGAAGGAGGAGACCAAATTGAATAAATTTTATAAGTTAAAATTTACCAGTTGGCTGTTTAAAAGCCTGCAGACCGTTTTCATAAAATTGACCCCTTAAACTTTATCAAAATGTAAAATTTATGATTCCTGCAAAGAGGGCATCGAGAGCTTTCCAGAAAGTCCTCGTTTGCCCAAAACTAAGCTTTCTAGCAAAAGTTATGACCCTTTGAAGTTTTCCTTGGGGGAAAATTTGGGAAAAATTTTCTGGTGGGCCCACGGCCCGAAATTTTCCGTGAAAAATCCTTAGAAAAATTTTTAGAAAAATTCTTGGGGAAAATTTTTAAAATTTCCTCCATCAGCCCACAACCAATCAGAGGCTGCCACGTGTCCTCATGGGGCAACGGCAGAGGCACGACATCATATTTGTCCTTGGGCTTTTTTACAAATATTAGAAAATTTTACCTTTTTTCCCGTTGGCCCACAACCCAATCCACGCTGCCACGTGGCAGCATGGGGTGATAGTGGAGGGGGCGGAACCCTCACGACCTTTCTATTTTTTTGAATTTTTGTTTTGGAAAAATTTTAAAGGGACCCCGCGGCCCCGCACTCCCGCCCTCGCCTTGGTGTAATCCCCTCCACGGACGCGTGGACCCGCACGTGCCTTTTTCCCCTTGTCTCCCCTCGGCAAAATCTCCCAAACTCTTCCGCCGCCCCGCCCTTCCCTCACCTTCTCCCCCCTGGCTAGTTGAGCACCACGTGTCCCCTCGACGGACCCACGAGCGTGCGGGCGCAATTTAGATTTTCCTCCCACGCAAGAATAAAATATCAACACCACCCCGCGACCCGCCCACCCAAAAATGGATTTTCTTCCCCGCTCGACACGTGTCCCTTTTGGGCAATTTTTCATCCTCGGGTCCCACAGGCCCGCCCTTGGGAGAAAATTTTCACCCCAAGGCCCGCCGGCCCATAACTAGAGTTTTATAAGGAGTTAAGAGGACTTCTTTATATCATCGGAAAGGTGAGAAAATTTCCTATCCAATGGGAATGATTTAGGGAAATTTTGAATGCGTTAAGTGTGAAAAAAATCAAGTTGAATCTTTGAGCCTGTTAGAGAGTGGGTATGGTAATAAATTACCCCTAAACCTAGTTGAACCTTCTAACCCTTAAATTTGGACCTTGTGACCTCTGATAATTGTTAATAAAGGAAAAGTATGTTCTAGTGAATGTGATTTGTTCCAGGAATCTGTTAGTGGCAGTTGTTGCCTTGTAACATGGTTATAGACACTCTCAACCGAGTTCTGGGAGTGGGTAGGTAAGACTTTACTCTGATGATTTGAAATATGTATTCCTTTCCCCACTATAATTAAACCCTGCTCTTGTCTTAGATCTTGTGGAATTAAATACCTTGGGTATTTAATTGTTTTGGGAACCTTAACCCTATAATTTTATTCAGGGAATATTTAACTAAAATGTCAATGTAATCAGTGATTAATTTAATCCCTAAGGAGATTTGAGCTAGGTGTGGACTTATTACACTTGTTGCTTTATAATGTGGAATTAATAATTATTATAATGGGAAAAGTTATCAGTTGAATTTTAATTGTCCTTAAGACTTTGGTTAACACTAAAAAAAAAAAAATTACTCCATAATTTTGTAACTAAGCCTAGGTTGTTCATGGGTCTCAAGTGGGTTGTTTTAGCGGGCATCACATATTGCTAGTATTTTGCTCATGATATTTGTATTGCAATCCATTTCGAATCTAATTAATTTCATTACGAGTATTAAAGCTGCCTGACCCCTTGACAAAATAAGGTCCTCGACCAAATCCAAGATGATTAACGATTCGCGTAGGTTTAAAAAATGTAAAGAACTTCGGAAATCAAGCCGGTCTAAGAATGCAACATAAAAAAGTGTGTTGTGGCCATTAACTAACAAGGTCTATGATCTTCCAATGGACACTTAATATCCCAAAGCTAAAAAATCTAAGAATAATCCTACATCGTCCTTAAATATAATGCAGCCTACTCTTAAACTAAAAATTAAACAATAAACATCCCCTAATGGGCTACTTTCTTGAGGTCGTTTGTGCTGCGGGGCAGATCCGTGGTATTCTTCTACCAAATGGTTTAGAGATGGTTAATAATCACTTTACTCGATAACTCCCTCCTCTCGATTAGGGCAGAATGGGGCTTAGTTGAGGGGCTTAGGCTTGTTTGGGGCCATTCTCGCTTGACCTTTGGGGCCATGGTCGGTGATCACAAAACAGATTTCTAGTTAGTTGGCTTGGAAGCTCATTCTAATTGGATCCCTATCGTATGGTCTTCTATCCACCTCAAGGTCATTGTTGATACTTGGGTATCCCTTCTAGTGTTGGTTTGTCTCCTATCTCCGTGTGGGGCCAGTGTCTTCAAAGACTTCGAGCAAGCTTCATATTTGGCACCATAAGGACCTCCTATTTGTTGGCGAGCTAACAATTGTTAATCGCATCCTTCGGGCCTCTCATGTATATTGTTGGTGCCATTTTTGAGCTTGCACCATTTTGCCCTAAATTTTTCCTTCATTCTGCGTGCTCTGAAACGTTTTTCTCTCAAATTGGTGGTCTGCAACTTTTCCCCTCTTACTTGGATGCTTGAAATGCTCACAAACTTGTTGTTTTGCCCCAATTTGAAAGAAATTTGCATGTGTGCCTTGTTTTGTGCCCTAATTTTTCCAAAATCTGCGGGCTCTGCCATTTTTCCTTTTTGCCCGATCGTGGAAGTTTAAAATTGATCGATTTGCACTTGTATGCCATTGAAAATCCAATTCCATGATCAAAAATGCTTTGAAAACATGTTTCAGTTGGTTCAATTTCGAGAAATTTGTCGTCCTTAGCGAAAAAATCGAATTCTAGGGCATCCACGGTATTTCTTTGTGTTTTTGTGATTTCGAGCCAGGCGTCATTTGCCCGTCAATTTCTTCTTCAGCATTCATCGGCAACGTGGCTTGTTCTAATTGGCCGAGGGACGGCGGAAAATTGTTTTAACTTATCACTTTTTGCTTTTTTGGCAAAAGGGCGAATTTGGTCCCATGGCTCCGCTTTACTCTGATTGGTTCTAATGTTGCTTACGTGGCGTGTTTTGATTGGAGGAGTGGCGGGTCTTTTTGTGCCTTAAGGCATTTTGGAAAAAGAGTTAAAAGCAAAGAAAATGCCTAGGGCCCGCAATGAATCAGGAGAGGACACGTGGCAGGATCCGGGCGGAGGGGATGCGGATTGGCGGAAGACTTAGAGATTTTTTGTCTTTTTTGGCAAAAGATATGAAAATGCAGGAATGAGCTGAAACCCCGCAATGAATCACAGAGGGACACGTGGCGAGGCGGAACTTTGGGCCTCGGGGCAAAATTGAGATTTTTCCCATTTTTGGCATAAAGGCATAAAATTAAAAGGAGGAATGCAAGCCCACGAATCAGAAGGTGACACGTGGCAGGGAAAGGTGGAGGTGCGGGAGTGCAGAGGAAATGGTGAAAATTTTCCTTTGTGGAAAATGTTGTTAAAATATAAATAAGAGCGCTGCCCCGCAACCAATCAGGTGAGGACACGTGTCTTGCGGGAGGGTGGAGCCGCGGAGGAAAAACGAAAAAAAAAAAAATTCCAAAAAGAGGCAAAATGTTTAAAATTGAGCCGCGACTCGTATCCAGTCATATTGCGCCACGTGTCAGGGACAAAATCGGAGGTGCGGGTCCGCGGAGATAATTTGGAAAAATTTTTTTTTCCAAAAAAGGTGGAAATGTGTAGAATCAGTCTGCAATTCCAATGGGGCCCACTTTGGGACACGTGTCAAGCTCATTTTCAAAGGGCAGAGGGGCGGAGAAAAATGTCAAATTTTTACATTTTTCCAAAAGTGTTAAAATGTCAAAAAGTGATCCCAAGCCCATTTCCAATCACATTGTGACATGTGGAGGTCTCAGATTAAAGGATAAAGGAAGATCAACGAAAGCTTGTGCATTTTCGGTTTGGTCGCCATTTGAGCTCCAGGAAGCTTGGAGATGCGATTTTTGCATCAATTTTCACCAAATTTTTGGCAACTTCGTGTCGTTTGTGCCTACAAGAACCAATGCAATCGGTTTTGAGGATCAATTTGAAGATCGAGCTGTTTTTAAAATGAATTTTTGCCCTAACCCGTCCAAAAACGTGAAATATCAAATCCGAGAAGTTGCAGAGTCAAATTTTGGAGGGATAAGAATGAAATAATGGAAGGGGGTCTGCATGCTTTGAAGATGAAAAACGTGCCTCCACAATGGATAATGATGCGAATTTTGCAATGATTCATCTTTTTTGAGACAATTGGCAACTTTTTGGACGTGTTCTGTTAAACGTCCCTGTCTGTGAATCATGAGGAATTTTTGTAACAAATTTGATCCTTTGGCATATTCTTTTCTTGGGAAAGAAGGCTCAAAGGAGATTGAATGCTATATATTGCATGAATTTGTCATGCAAAGGGTTGGAAGAGTTTAAAAAAGCCTAGAAAACTAAAAATTTCACGGGAAAATCTGGGAAGAAGCCCATTCTCTAAGAAACCACCTGAGAACCATTTCTAATTCCTTTTTGCATCAGATTTGTATCATGTTGAGTTGGTTTCAGTTGTAAAGCCATCAACAAGCTCTGAGATTGTTCTTGAAACATTCCCCTGCTGATAAATTTGATCATTTCTAGATTATTTTGTGTTGTCTCTTGGCAAAATTTGCATACACTTATGTTTCAGAATGCATTTCAAATTTGTGTTTCTTGTTTCTGTTGCAGTCTTGTGTTTAAAATCTCTCTTGATCATACATGGTCTCCTTTCTTGTGATAGTTTAGTGGCATTTGCAATCTCACATTCAAAAGAGCTTTCATCTGATAAAGAGATAAACAAATTTAAAATCACTTTACCTTCCTTGATTTCAGAGATTGTTTGTAAACCTTTGGGTGCACCTTAGGTCGTGATTAAATAGTGATTGCTAAATGCTTCATTGGTTCATTCTAACTCAATCTTTTGTGATAGATGATCAAAGATTGTGTGGAAAAGTGCAGATTTGGGCCTCCATTTGATGCACATATCCTGGTTGAAGGGATGATTAACCATTTTGATACTTTTTGTTGTTAAGTTTCTCCATATTTTGCTGAAATCCTCAAAGAGTCTAGCGGACCTTGGTTTGTCTTATCTAAACTCCCACCCAAAAATCATTCAAAACAACTAATCCTACCCTGTTTTACCCTGTTTTGACCTATATACCCACAAAAGATCAAAATCCATTTGCTAAAGTATGCAGAACAGATCAGGATTTCAAAATGTCTTCAGTAACCCTTGTCTTGCATTGAAAGTATCTCCATAATCTGGAAGTGACAACTTGTGAAAGTCAGATTTGGAGTGTTGATCATATTTTTCCAAGGCCCCTTTTCATTCTATTTGCACAAATTGAGGGATATCTTCATCTCCTTCGCCATTTGAGGGTTACAAAATAGGTTCTCGTACCTTGGTTAAAAGGTACAACCTAAAACAGTTAGGACAAGATCAAGTCCTATTTGAGTGCTATCCATCTCTCCACAACTGAGTGCGATTAGATCATATCCCCGGCTACAAAACGACATACATCATGATCCATCTGTCTTCAAGCTTCATGCCATATCTTTGATGTTGCTCAGATTGAAAAGGAGAACAAATTTCGGTACCAACATATACTATGTCTCTTGTTGGTTTCCCACCAAGTCTCGATTCACAACATCTCGAGTAGATCATGAGGGCTTACTTGTGGTCTAAGTTCGGTGGAGATCATGGCCTTCTTATGGTCCCTTGGGATGTTTGCACCATGCCCAAGGAAGAAGGGGGTCTTGTGTTGATTGATGTTTACACTCAAGACAACATCCTCTTAGCGAAATGGGTGGTGCAAAGTCTTGAGGGTATTACATCATAAAGAAATCTTGTTTCGGCATTAGATGACCACAACGCAACATACTAGCAAAGTCCAAGGAGCTTTTGGTTTATGTGATATTTTCTCATAGCCTCATTTGTTCAGTGTCGGGATCATAGTTACCCGATCCGCAAATCCGGATCCGTTCGGGAGGGTAGAAGTCCGAATTCTTTAAAAAATTCAAAAAAATCCGGTCCAAAATATATGAGTTGAATTTTATAAATATGAAAAATTGACAAATACAATGAAAAACTTTGATAACGTGATGTCAAATGCTATAATTTTTAATATATAAGGTTGATGGTGGCTATTTTTTCCAGAAAACTACAAAAACCTAAAAAAATAAATTCTAAATTAGGGACAACCCAGCGAGAATTGATCTAAATTGGCTGAAAAATCCGGATCCGGCCGGATTTGGTAACTATGGTCAAAATCCATCATTTGTAGGAGCATCTCGGCAACCAAGAACTTTTTTTTGGTCTGGTTCGTTGGCATTGGGAGGTCGGTAGAGCGGGATGAGACCTTATGTGTTGTCTTATATGGAGTTGGAGAGAGCAGAACTCTTGTGTTTCGAAGATGCCTCGCTTTAAGGCCCATATGTTGAGCAGGAAAGGCATCTTCATTTGGGAGGCTTGTAGGACTCTACTACTTGCACTTGGTGTACTCTTGCTCGGGAGCATGGACTCCTTGCCTCCGATAATCACCCAATCATGGAACCGAGAGCTCTTATTCCTAAATTAAAATTGTTTAAAATCAATATCGGTATACTGTTCCACTTTGGAGAGATTGGAGATGGTGCTTTGGTCGTCTGTTGCTCCAATATGACTCCCATTGTATGTATTTGATGATGCACAAGAAGCATCCTCCATCACCTATCCTTAAAGCTCTTTGGCTTTCTACGGAACCGGAAGACAAGGATTCGCCTCCTTCATAGTGTTTGGTCGACTCGGCTTTCCTATAAGCTGATATTTTTGCTTCGTTGGTTGTTTGCCACAGGATTCCATCCAAGACTAGGTTGGTCAAGAGTAGACTCTTGGATGACCATTATCTGTTTGTCACCGTACGAGACTATGAAGCAAATCTTTTTGGAGCGTCAGTTTTCTAGACAATGCTAGAGGTAACTTGAGAATCAGTATTCGGTGATGTTTCGAGGCAGGATTCATTGGTGAGTGGCTTTGCTTGGTGATTTCTACTCTCAGGTTTGTCTGGCGCTTGCAGGAGTTTGGCATTGCATGGGGATCTCAGCCTTATTTATTCTTTGGAAAGTTAGGTGCAAGAATGTTTTTGCTCATAAGGACAGCTCTTTACCCACCTTCCGTTATGTGTGGAGAGACAAGGTATGCCATCAGCTCCTTGCTAAAGGAGCATTGCTGATCAAAGATACCTATGCCTTGGACCCCACGTTGTACACTGATTTTATTTTTGCCCTGGTTCGCTCCGGATGAGGATATGATCTTCATTGTATATACCCATCCTTTTTGTACAGTCTTCTTTATATATTTTTGTTAATATATGAAATATATTTCAAAATAAAATGAAAAAGTTGTAATTCAACACTGTCTTTATATTCAAACAAGGCACTTAACTTCTCCATAGGCTGAACTCCTTCAATTATGAGCTCCTTGATAATTATTTCTGCTTTGTCATTACCTGATTACAGTTGATTTTCAATACCTTGATTTCTAACTTTAAATTGACCTAAAATTTTCCAATTGAGTCAAAGTTATCCTTCGAGCTTCTCTGGTCAACTAAAGGGTTAGGTTGCACGGTGTCTTACTAATTTCTTATGTTTATCCCTCGTTTTTAATTTTGATCACTTGCTTAGGTTATGATGTAGCTTGTAACACCAGGAATTAAAAAGCATGAGTAAGAATCTTCTGCATAATGTATTTAATTGAGAGAACAAAGATGTAAGATACACTTCCAAGATATGAAGGTGCTTGCTGTACAGAAACCAACATTGTTGCTTAAATTTGCCCATGGTCTCGTGCTAAATTGGAAGAACAAACCTGGTCATAATGAAATGTAATGCTATAAAGAATACAATGCATTTTCTAAATTTGATTACAAAATCATTTTCTTTCTTATGTTTAGTATTATAAAAGTAGGGTACATGGAAAAGATACCAAATGGTGTATTGGAACAGCTACCAAGCTACCAAATCGTCCATTAATACGTCCCACAATCTCATGAACTTGGCTCATAAGCTTTTGATCTGTCATATTGAGTTCCTTATTACTTCACCAGGAACAATAAATGGATAGTCACAAAATAGGAAAATAGTATATCAGCAATTTGAAAATCCATACCTCCTAAACACGATCAAAATTCTTCATGAAGTTAAATAGAAATCATAAGATACAATAAGAAAACCTCTACTCTTGTGGTAAAAAAGGGTAAAATGGGAATAAAATAAAGGGAAATACAAATGCAGGTACTATGTACCATTTAGATACAATATAACTACAGCAATGCGCACATGAGTTATGAAGTTTGCAATCAAACAAAGTTTACATTCAAGTCCTAAGAAACGCCATTTAGATAAATTCCTTCATAACACAAGTATCTTGATTTTATCCAAACAAAAGAATAAGAATTGCCTTAAGGACATCCACAAGGCATACATAAGAACAGTATTATAAAAGGCCACGAGGATAGATGGCCACAGTTTTGGATCAAAAGAGCTGTAGTACACCACAGTTAAGTCCCTAGAGGGAACACTAAGAGACTGAGAGAGGGACATACCTAAGAAACAAAGCTATTGGTGAGTTCTTATGATGAAGTTGACTGTGGAAAAAGAAATTAACTATGGTTAACAGTAATAAATTCTATATATTCACCCTCGATGTTTTTGTCATATTTGTATGACAAACAGGTTTTTGGAGAAGAAGAGTACTGTTATGTTGCTTTTGTTTATAGCTTCCAGTATCTTAGGAGGACCTAATTTCCCTAAAACAATACATTTGGTTTTGAAGGCCAGATTTTGAGGGCTCAAAACTTTAAACGAGCATTATCTTTCTTATGAATGTTTGGTTCACCGTGATGTATGTGTGTGTGTGCATGTGTATGTGTGTGTGCGCATGTGTATGTGTATGTGTGTGTATGGGTGGGAGTGTGTGGAAGTGTGTGCGTGTGTGTGAATTCCAGAAAGTGAATAGAGAGTTTAAAGTTTGGCATAAAATTTGACATGGTGGCAATAATGTTGATGTATGACGTGTAACTCCCTTTGAGACGCAGACAGACAAGTCAATTGAAAGGAGAGAGCAATTTCCTAGGATAGCTTGTAAAGGAGAGTAGAGTTAACTAATTCATCCACTTTTTCTATTTGATCTTTAACTTTGGGACTCGTAGATTTTGAATTTATGACTCGAACCTTGGTCTCTGTTTTCATAATTAATACACTACTGGTTTTTTCCAATGGTTTCGAGCCATATCTGTTAAATGAAAATTTAACATACCCCAAGGGAAAAAAAATATATGTGTTAACTCTGGAAAAGAAATGCAGACAATTGGTGATTGCATCAGATAGTTGGATCAATTGGAGTGTATGGGCAGTTGGATATACTCTCTGAAGCTGTAATGTGATTATTTACTAGAAGCCTAAGCTTGTCAAAGGATAATAAAACAGTACCTGAAGGTGACATTGGATGAGGGTGCATGCATTTGTGCCAGTCAGTGGCTGCACACACACACACACAGTATGCATTGATTTCTAGGCTTGCTTATTCCCCTTGTGATTATAATTGGACACCACCAGATAAAACAGATCCTTGTTCCCGCTTGCAGATTCCTCCAATTTCCCTTTCTACTTCCTCGTTTTTTCAAAGTTCTCATAGCTCTTGGATCTGACTCATACAACATGCCTGTACTTTGTCGTTTGCATTATTACTAACTTGGGTAGATTTCTAGTGGGAACAGTAAGAATCCTTTATCTGTAAAAATTAAGCTACTGACAGCATGATCAAGGTGTCTAAACTTCAATGAAAAGGCCATAAATCATTTGATTAGAATGAAAATTGAATAGATGTATTATTTCCTGTTTTGACAAAAGGTAAGTTTATATTATAAAATAAAAGGAGTTACAACACAAAAAGCACGACAGAGCTGATCTCAGACACTGGATTATCAGATTCTATTTACAATGAAGGACCAAACCAAAATAGCGAACAAGAAGATTCACTAGGTACAAGATTAAACAGTCAGCAATATAGACATCCGCAGTTCTTACTTCTAAAAAGATGTTTAGATTTTAAATGCATCCAACATGGTGTGGCCATGAAATACTCCATAAAAAGCATAGAAACCTTGGGAATTCTAATCCTAAAGATGGAATGATAAACCTCTAGGATGAAATGTACATACAATCGTGAACATCTGTCCTCGTGGGTACAGCTATCTGCACCAAAAGCACTTTATCCCGCCAAGTTGGGTTCTCTTCAAGGAACTTCTCAAATGCTAAAAGCTTTTGTGGGATGCCTTTGATCATATCCAAACGATCAACCCCTAGCATGACCTGATCATGCAACATTGAAACTACTTAACAATCAGAATGTTATAGGCTGAAGAATAGCTATTTGAGAACAAAGAACACTCAAAATACCACAAGTAAAACTCATTCTGCAACAAGTATCATATACTTGAGGTTAATTCTCTGCAAACAACTAATTTCTATGGACAACATTAAGAGCAGTTTGGTATGTTGATTCGAAAATACCAATACAGGTTAATGGAAAGAAAACTCATACAAAAATTAGGGAAATCATGTGTTAATGCAATAATCGATAGCTTGTAATTAGTCCATTCAGTGCCTCTGTTTCTAAGAATTGACCACAAAGACTGGTGATATTTAGAATACAGCTATGTCCAACAGACGGATCACGGCCCAAAAGATTCTCTTCTTTCAATTATTTAACTTTTAGAATTGAAGTGGACGGATTAGTTACAAATCTCAAAATTATATAAGAAGCCAGGCCAACTGAAATCCCATGATTAGCTTCATTTTTCATGATGTAAGGAAACAGTTAAGGTTACACTTATAGCCATTGGTGAAATCCGATGCCAAAATTTATCATCTCTAACTCAAGTGTCAAAAACACATAAATGTCTTAAGCAACCCCTGCCAATTGGGACGTACAGAGAGGAATGATAACCAATGGCATTATGGACAAGTTATAAAGAATGGCATGGAGGATTGTGTAAAACAAAGGAAAGAAGAGATGCAGCAACTTACTTGGATGATTGTACTCAATGTTTTCTCCAAAATAAACAAGCAATGTACCATTTTCCCCATGAACTGACGATAACTAAAAGAAGCCTCTGAGAATGGAGCTGTAAATATCATAACTTTAGGCCGCCACTCAGACTCAAATAAGAATGATCAAGAGGGAGTTTTCACAGGTATCGAATAGCACAAAAACCCAGTGATTTTTTAGCAAAAATTTTTAAATGAGTCACACAGGGATAATAGACATTCCAGAGTATTCTGTTGTGAAATTGGATCAAGTAAAGTCACCTTTCGACCGCAAAATCTTTCTTTTAGCTCACTGATGTCTTTCTTGACTTCAGGCAACTCGAGCGCTTTTATAAACCTTTCTGAATCAATACCTATGGGAAACTATAATAACAACACAATAATGACGGATTAATCAAGGAAAAAATTTGAGCAAAAGATTAAAGAACAATGCCTAAACCCACACATCTCTCTCTCATCTACATCCATATTATAATATCTGCTTTTAGAATATAAATAGGGATTACATGAAACAAAAAGGTATAAAATTGCATCAACAATCACCTGAAATCCATAATAGAAACTTGAAAAGAGAATAAATAAACAAAACAATCTGGAAAGATTCAGGACGAAAAAAGCCATAAACATAATATACCGCCGCAACTCGAATCAGTTTCCCTGGTACTCTACTCCTTCTGGAGTCCCCTCCAGTCCAAGGATTCGTGTGCACGCACTTACAAAATGCCTCGCATAGTCGTACGTATGGAAACTGGGAAAATTCAAAAAGATAAGGTCAAGTGAAGATGCCAACTTCTCATTTAAACCAAGTAATTCCTTCAAAAGGGCAAAATGCATACAGAAATACTGCTTAGATCAATAGTTTATACAATTCCTTTACATTCTTGGGGCTCATATCAATTACTAGAAATAATTAGTACTTGAATAACAAGACTTATTTCAATAAGCATCTATTAGCATTAGCTGTAGGCTGATGTGGTCTGAAGTGCATTGGTTATCAGGCATAGTCATTGTTATAAATTTGTACTTATTTGTGTCGCAATTTAATGTGTTCGTTGTGATATCTCAGACTTGTAATATAAGGATATCATTCGTGAACATTCCTAATGACCTAACCTAGGACCCAGGGCTTTGACATTTCCAACATGACAACCAAGACATTTAAAACATTATGGACACCCTTAACTCAAATTTAATTCGAATAAGAGATAAAATTATTGGGAAGAGATAAGACTTCTTTGGGAACAAGGAAACTTCTTCAAGAAGCTAATGAAACCATAATTCAACTAAACTCAATCACAATATCGGGAAGTGTTTAGGTTTCGATGGCCATCCATATGTGACTTGCTATTTTACATCATTACATATTGTGGGCGACAGCCATGACAGAGCCCTGCCAAATTTACCAGTCGATTTTGCATGATTACTTGCATGGATTTTGCATGTGTTTCTACATGGAAAAATTATCATTGTTCTATTTACAAGTTGTCTATCCCACGTATATACTTGGCATTTGGAATGTTGCTCATGCAGGGGTTTATGGAGTTTTTATTCTGGTAATTCTTGAATGAGCTATTCTCAGCATGTGCTTTAATACTCGATGTTTTATCAGCCATTATGGAGATAGTTTTTGGATATATAAGAGGTTGAGGGGACAGAAGAAAAACAGAGAGAGCTTAGGAAGAAGGAACGTGCTTGGAGGGTTTTGAACCTGTGAATGGAAAGTTAATCGTCTTCTTGTAAATTTGTCAGCTTACCAGGATTGGGCATTAGTCTTCTTAAACTTACTTATCTGAATCTCTGTTATTGATTATTGTGTTTGGAAAGAGACCAGGATATAATCAGATTTTTAGATAATGACTATACAGGGTGATTTGCAAATTGGTGTGTAAACACCAATATGCAAATCGACTCAGTCACAGTCGAGAACGTGCTTACAAGAATATATATTGTGTTTCGGGACTTATAGAAAATATGTTATAAAAGCTGATTCTGGGTTTGTAGAGTTTTTACTTGTTAGAATGAAGACAGTAGAGACCCCAAATGGTTTGAAATAGACTCATGCATGCAGTCATAATGTCTTGTATTTTGTTTAAACCATGACGGCCATGTATGTTTGAAAATATTGTTGATTCAGTTACTAGGTTGTAACATTGACCTCTTGTGATAATCTTAAAAATAATGTGACTGTAGTATTGTGATAAGTTCTTGTAGAACTTAGTATGGCTGTGAATGTTGTTTCTGTATTGGGTTTTTGCATCCAACTTAGACTCCTAGTCACTCAAATATGCATTATGGCTTTGTTATAATCACTGTACTGCCTTGTAAATCTATCTAGGTTGTGACGGTTATACATGATTTGGATATTGAATACATTATTGGGTTTTGGTCTATTGAACATTCAAACTTGTTATACGTATTGTTGCATTTGGGCTTAAGGAGGCAGGCGTAAATTAAAACAAAGTCTTGATGGTGTCGACTGTGTTAAACAATTTGACTGTTGAAGGGAAATAAGGGTGATACACCAAAACTTGATACTTGCATGTAACTATGCACACAGAGAATTTAAAGATTCACACACCTGCACAACTCTAAACTATTTTACAAAATTAAATTCAAAGGTTTAGGAAGAATGACAGCGGTAGAGGGATCGAATTCCACACTAAAGCAACACAATATCCTATCAAGCACGATGAACAATCTGAAAACAACGATGTAAGAGGGAAAAACAAAGCTTTCTTTTATTCAGAGGCGCAAGTACAAATGCTAAAGATGCCACAGCAAATCAGCGCTCAAGTATATCTGATTTTACAATAAAAATCAGCCCATATAGACTGCTCCCAACAAGAATAGACTGCTGCTATCAATAATAGACTGTTGGAATCCCCAAGTAGCTTGTCTGCATGCTTTTCTTTTATTTATTTTATTTATTTCCAACCCCTGTGGTGCATGGGTAGCAGCATGCATGATTTTATTAATTTATTTCCTCTGCCTTCTCCTTTTGGCGCCACAGTTCAAACAGACCAGCTGCTGCGTGCTTTTTAATTTATTTATTTACCTTTTATCCTCACCTTTATCCTTTTGTCTTATTTGTTTCTTGTCTCTTCCTCCTTTGGCGCAGACTTCACTTTCTTTTATTTATTTTCCTTTTGTCTATTCTTGGCACATGGGACAAAAGTTACCTTTTATAACTAGTTCTTTCTTTATCCCTTTTGCTGCCACATTTAGGATAGACTGCTGCAAATTAATTTATTCTTCTCTTTTATGTTGGCGCCAAACACTTTGTAGACTATCGCATGCATTCTCTTTTAATTAAATCAATCTTTCTAATCTTTAGCGCCATAAATAAGAACAAAAACTTGCTTTGCTTTAATAAAGGCCCTTCTATCTTTGGCACATGGCTATTTTTAGCCAAACGCTTCCACTTCAATTGTTATTTTTAGCAAACTTCTATTTTAAGCCAAACACTATTTTTAGCCATACTATTTAGCCAATCTTCCAAAAATAGCCAATCCTTTGCATGAAAAATATGGTAACATTTTGGCGACATCACGAGATTGTTTGTCTGCTAAACAAAGAGATTGGTAGCCTTCTGCATCCATTGGGCTATGGAGTCACATACCTCTGCCAACACCTTGTATCCTCTCAATCAAAACCACTGAAGTACTCTCTCCAACAAAAGGAAAACATGTGCATGCAAGCACTTCTTTGAAAAGACAACTAACTAAGAAAACTAGAAAAACAATGTGCATGCAAGCACTTATTATGCAAGAAACAAACCTAAACTACTCCTGATCTAAACAAAGAGAAGTGAAGCTAAACAAAATCACATATCTGGTTAGGAAAAATAACTTCCTTCTCTCGAAAGTGTGGCCATGAGATCAATTTTGCAACTAGATCACATGGTAAAAGTGCAGACATGGTTTGCACCATTGATTTGCTCAAACAATCAACCCAAAAAAGAATGAACACCTTTATAGGATTTGCACTCTTATCTTTGTAGATGTTGGGGCTGATATTTGACAACTTGAAGCTCTTTCTTATGCTTTGAAATGAGCACAACTGATGACAACTCCTTCTATGGCTCTAAACTAGCCAAATACTTGATTGGACATGGTTTTCTCATAGCTGATAAATTGATTTTTCTGATCTGCCTCTCTTCTTTGTGTGCAACTTCAACACGTGGAGTACTTGAGGCCCTTCCCTAATCATATTGGATGCTTGTAGACTGATCTGAAACATTTTCTACCTCATCTTTTGCAAACAACCTCATATTTGGCTCTTTTTCAAGCTCGAAAGAAGATTTAATAACATGAGAGTCTTTATTGAAGAAGATAGATGATGGAGGTGGAATACTTATAATTTCAATTGGCTCTTCCTCATCAACAGAATCTTCTAAGTCTGATAAAATCTCATCCTCTTTATTATTCATGCTTGAGAAAAACTCATTTTGAATTTGAATTTCTTTGTTGCTTTCCTCCTCTGTATGACTGTTTGCAAGCTGATCTGAAGGTAATATAGGCTCAAGATTGTTGATTTGATCCTTAGAAACACTCATATGTTCCTTCAAAACATTATCTTTTCTTTGTATTTCAAGAGATTTGAGAAAACTATGTCTAACCTTTGCTTATTGGTCATATTCCTCTTGCTGCTCTGTAACTTCAACCACTTTCATGCACTCCTCTATTGTAGGCTTAACCAACCGTGGAATTTGTTTGTCCTCAAACTGTAAGCTCCATTTTGTTAGATTTTGTTCATTCCATAATGGACTTGGGAATATGAGGGAAGGGGTGGGTTGGGTTGCTAACTGATTTTGCAATGGTTGAGATGATTGGAGAGGTGTAAGATCTTATGGAGGAGAAGCTTTAAGAAAGCTAAGAATTTAGGGCTTAGGCTCTAGTTGAAGTGGTTGGAAAGTAGTAGGAGGGTTGCATGATGATAGTGAAGAATTACCCCATTGATAGGGTTTCTCAACACTATATTGGTAAGCTTCCATTTCTTCATTCCACTCTGATATTTGTGGTATCAATTAGACAAAGTCTATCTTCTCTTGAGGGATATACCAGTTTGGTATAGGACTGTCCCATGGGTATGGTACCCCGAATCCAAGCTTGGCTACCTTGATGACACTTATTGCCCTCATTTGTACCATTTTTATCTCCAAGTGTTGTACCTACATTTGAAAATCATCATTAGGCATGGAATTGTTTCCATAATCTGCATATTCCAGCTCCTGAAAAACACCATGATTATTAGGATAACCATACAAATTGTTTGGATCATGGGCATATTCATTATGATAGGGCTTATAATATTGATCTAGAGGAGGATTTTGGGAAAAAGAGGTGGAGGGGAATAATTATACTCTTGAAACTGGGAATTCGAGGAGGAATTGAAGTCATGATTGCACAACCTCATAAAAATATGAAAAGATGGAGGAAATGGTCTGTTGATTGAGAAAAAGGTATCTTTGGGCCAATGGAGTCGCCAGATGTTGAATATTTGTGTCTGAAACACTGATATTTGCTAGGAATAACATCAACATCTTTAGCAAATTTTGTACTGCTCCCACCGAGCGTTCCAGAAACTGTTATCACCCAAAAGTTGCACCCTGATAGAGAATGGTGTGTGTACTCTCTCTCTTGTTGACAAAATTGGAACACCTCAAGGCTGTGGGTAACATATGGCTGAGGTGAACCTCCAGAGAGGGTTGGTTCCCTTGTGAATCACCTAAAAAAATGAAAACTTTAACAAGGAAAAGGGAGAAGGAATGCGGGAAAAGGGAAATAAGGGTGATACACCAAAACTTGATACTTGCATGTAACTTTGCACACAAAGAATTTAAAGATTCACACACCTGCACAACTCTAAGCTATTTTGCAAAATTAAATTCAAAGGTTTAGGAAGAATGACAACGGTAAAGGGATCGAATTCCACACTACAACAACACAATATCCCTAAGTTACCAAAACGTTTTGGATACGAGAGCGGGAGCGGGGTATCCGATACGCGGAAACGGCAATTTTTTTGTTGACCCCGGATACGGCGTAGGATACTACGAGACAAAAACTATATAAAAATTAAAAATATATAAATTTCAGCCTTCTAAATAGGAATTTAATTATTAACCACATATTATGCATATGAAAGACAAGATAAAAGACAAGTTATAAGCTAAATAAGTGAATAACCACAACAAACAAGCTAGGATACCGATAAAACTTAGAAACTTAAAAGCTTAAAAGTTAAATTAAAATTTAAAATACTTAAATCGAACACAATGTGAATGTCATGAATCTCATGATATATTAAATTCAATCATAGATCAATATTCAAAGCTCAAACTATCTTTCATTGTCAATATTCATCATATTCCTCTTCATCAAGAGGATCAAAACCAGCTACATCATCATCATTATGTGGTTCATTAGAACCACATGGGCTCGAACCACTCGCACTAGGGCCACTGCCAGTTGCACCCCCTTGTGCATGTAGGTCTCGTGGTGCCACATAACTCCTCTCATCATCATATGCTCCATGGTGGGAAATGGAAGCATCCAAGTCAACTATCTCTGGATCAATGTCCCAATGTCTTGTTGACCCTTGTACTCTAGCTGCTTGTGGGATAAAAGGCGCAAGTTGGAATGTATGTATACCAAATCTTCAGCCCTTTTAGCCCCCAACCTGTTGCGTTTCTGTGAGTGGATGAAATTATACGTACTCCAGTTGCGCTCAGAGGAAGATGAACTTGCAACCTATTAAGGCAACCCAAACTTCAAAGTCAATGCAAAGTTCAACTTCAGATTTAAACACTCAAACTTAAATTTTAAAAAACTAAAAGAAAAGAGAATAAAAAAATTAAAAACTTACCTGTGCCAAGACCTTGATTGCAAGAGGTTGCAAGTAAACCGATGAAGTACCATGGAGGTACCACCACATATGTGCATCCATCTTGTATTTGCTCCGAAGAGCGAGAAGGCTATGACCCGTTTTTGCTATGAAATTGCCAAACTCTACCATAACCTGGTCTTGGGCCTTAGGATCAGGGAAGAGCCTAGCCAATGCTGCCATATATCCCTCACTGACTTCCGCATCCCTGTATGGTGCTACCCTCCCTGGCAAGGAAAGGATCTCTGTGCTATAAAATCTAGGAGTCAATGCAAAAGCTAGTAGATGTAATGGGGTGGTCATTTTGTTCCACCGCTCAATGAGGATTGACTTCACTTGTTTGAAAAATATTTCCTTGGGATCTTGTTCTTTTGCATTTATGACGGCTTTTATCTTCTCAATCATTGAGTCGATGCCGTCATATATCTCTCCTAGACATGGTTGATCCGTGTCAGTAAACCGAATCATGCTCATAATGGGCTCCGTAAAACTCAACAGATAACCCACTCTATCCCACCAAGGGTCCTCTAAGATCAGGTTCTTCACTTTTTGAGCCCCTTGAGTGTTTGATTGCCTCCATACAAACCAAAGATTGGATGTTACCATCCTCATGAGTGCCTCTCGCACCTTCACTAGTCGTCTCAAGACGATTGTGTGTGATGCAAACCGAGTCTCAGCAACCTAATAAGAACGAGGAACAAAAATTAAAAATAAAATTTAAATTATAAAATTGAAAGCTAAAAGAATACTAAAAAACTTATATTAAATTTTAAATTAAAAAGAAAGAAATAAATAAAGCTTTTCCTTACCTTCAGTAGCTCCAACTGCGAGAATGATCTAAAAATGCCCTGTGACATGTGGTGGTTGGTGACAAACATTTGGATTTCTTCAGCTTCTGCATACACTTGTTGGATCCACTCTATTTTGTTTGCCATTTTCTTTAGCATTAAATTCAATGAATGCACAGACAAGGTGTCCAAAAAATATGCCCATACCGTGCCTCAACTAGCATCCCCGCAGCTTTGCAATTTTTGGCGTTGTCCGTTATCACTTGGACAACATTTTCAGGCCCCACTGCCTCAATGGACTCAAAGAGAATGTTGGCTATGAATTGGGCATCCTTCACTTGCCCCTCACAATCAACCGCTTTCAAAAACATTGCCCCCTTAGGGCATACTGCAATCACATTGATTAAAGGGCGGTTTCTTGCATCTTTCCATCCATCAGAAACAATGGACACACCAGTTTTGGTCCATGAGTCCCTAATTGGTTGCAAGGAGGTTTCCACATATTTTTTTGTCTATCCAAAAGGGTGGTGCGGATCTTCTCATATCCTGGTGGTTTATACCCTTTTGGTGCCTCATTGATGGCTTTCACCATCTCATGCCAATAAGGTGATCTCACAACATTAAAAGAAAGCCCATTAGCATATACACACCTTGCAATGCATTCATCTGCAATCTCCCTGTTCTCATTCTGAAAGGCCTTTTCCAATGGCCCTTTTGTCTTACTTTTCTTTCGTGCAAGGGAAACATCCTCATCTGTGGAGATAGGAGCCACAAATGGATGTGGCATGGCCACAATTGGGGATCCACTAGGTGATGGAGCAACTGGAGGCCTTGCTGAACGAGATGAACCTCCTCTTTTGGCCAATGGATGACCCGCTCTCATAGCCACTTTAGCCTCTGCATCCTCCTGCTCTTTGATATATGCCAAAACATTTGCTTTTGGCACCCCAACATTATTCCTCCCCCTGCATACTCTTATACCATTACCCGTTATGGCACACAAGTGGCTTTTCACCCTACTGTAAGAGCCTTTGAATAGTCCATCACACTCATTGCATTTCCATTCAAAACAACCACCACCTGCAAGTTGTCGAACTATTGTTACGTGCCTCCATAACGGTGAATTTGGGTCAAAGTCTTTGGCCAAAGATTGCCCAGAAGAAGCAGAACTTGTTGCCATTGTAGAAATACCTACAAGGTTTAAAAAAAAAATTAAGCAAAGAAAACAATGGCATGCAATTGCATTGTGATTGAACAATGAAAATTAAAAAAATTAAATGGAAAGAGCAAAATAAAAATGAACATAAGCAAAAAAATGTAATGTGTGAAAGATTAAATAATAAAAAAATAGAGGAACAAGGCTAGAAATTAAAAAAAAACTTACCTTCACTTAGTAAACCACAAATCAAATCCTTCACAAATCCTCCTTTGCAGCTCCTCACACTCCTACAAGCTTAGCAATAGCTCCTCAAACCCTAGACAAGCACAATGCAATTTTGGAGAGCCACAATGTGAGTTTGTTTGTTTTATGTTTTGTTTGTGTGTTGTTCTTTTGTTTTATTGTTTAGAGGTAGCTTTTAGGTTTTAGATTAGAAGAATTTATAATTTTTTATTGTTGTGTGGCTTTAAAAACATAAAAAAATTTTAAAAACGCTTTTTGCGGCGGGGAGCGGCCGAGGGGCTGCGGAAACGCCCGGGTACGGCACAGGCCGTACCCGGGCGTTTCCGCAGCCCCTGCCCGCTCCCTGGCCGCTCCCACCACCGCTCCCGCTCCCAAGGCCTTCTAAGGCGTTTCCGGTAACCTAGCAATATCCTATCAAACACGATGAACAATCTGAAAACAGCGATATGAGAGGGCAAAACAAAGCTTTATGTTATTCAGAGGTGCAAGTACAAAGGCTAAAGATGCCAAAGCAAATCAGCGCTCAAGTATATCTGATTTTACAATAAAATCAGCCCATATAGACTGTTGCAAACAAGAATAGACTGCTGGAATCCCAGAATAGACTGTTGCATCCCAAAGTAGCTTGTTTGCATGCTTTTCTTTTATTTATTTTATTTATTTCCAACCCCTGTGGTGCATGGGTAGCAGCATGCATGATTTTATTAATTTATTTCCTCTACCTTCTCCTTTTGGAGTCACAGTTCAAACAGACCAGCAGCTGCATGCTTTTTAATTAATTTATTTACCTTTTATCCTCACCTTTATCCTTTTGTCTTATTTGTTTCTTGTCTCTTCCTCCTTCCTTTGGCGCAGACTTCACTTTCTTTTATTTTTTTCCTTTTGTCTATTATTGGCACATGGGACAAAAGTTACCTTTATAACTTGTTCTTTCTTTATCCCTTTTGCTGCCACGTTTTGGACAGACTGCTGCAAATTAATTTATTCTTTTCTTTTATACTTGCGCCAAAGACTTTGTAGACTGTTGCATGCATTCTCTTTTAATTAAATCAATCTTTCTAATCGTTAGCGCCATAAATAAGAACAGCAGCTTGCTTTGCTTTAATAAAAATCCTTCTATCTTTGACACATGGCTATTTTTAGCCAAACGCTTCCACTTCAATTGCTATTTTTAGCAAACTTCTATTTAAGGCCAAATGCTATTTTTAGCCAATTCTTTGCGTGAAAAATATGGTAACATGACCTTGAAAGATTCTCTTATTTGATCTTATTGCAAATGAGTCATCATGCTTATGATATTATGTCATCTTTGAAAAGCAATTGAACTTGTTGAGAATTTAAAGTTGCGATGAAAGTTGTTATTGTTTAATAAGGAAAATACCAAAGTCTGTAATGAACTTTAGGGTGTACAAATGAGCCTTGGTTATGAAAAGTGTTTGATTCTTAAGTATTGAATTGATCCAGAAACAAAGAGGATTATCCTAGTACATCTCAAAACTTAGTGAGTGTAGAGCCCTCTCAAAGCTGAAACTTAAGGAAATTAAGTGAAGACATAAATACTTGAATAAAGGGGATTGATCCCTTAAGGTGTTCACTAAATACAATAAGAACATACTAAATGAATAAAACTATTTGAATCTAGTTTAAGGCAGAAAGCACTAAGAGATGGTAACGCACTTGAAGACCTTAAAACAGACTTGGATAAGTCAAAAACATTGAAGCAAGTTAAAGAGAACTTAAGTTAGCAGCTTAGAAAATATGGATCTCGTTGAGGTTCCATGAGTGACTATTTGGTACAGATCCTAAAAGGTCATTACCACACGGACTTGGTTAAATAGAAAACTAGTAGCTACATGGTCTCACTATGTTTTGTGCAACTCTGTTATGTTTAAACAGCAAACATTAGATAGAAGGCACCAAAATTTTGTGGTTCTAAATTGGGTGCATTATATACTGATGTTAAGGAAAGAATTGCAAGAAAAATACTATCAGGATTATCCAGTTTTAAAGCGTGATCACTTGCTACATCTTTGAAAGTAGTGAAAGAGGTGTCACTCTTTATGGTGGTCTCCCTTTTCGTTGCGAAGATCATTGTCTGGCTGAAGTGTCGTGGATCCATGCACTCAGGTTTTTAGGTGGGGCTATACACTATCCAAGATCTTTTCTGCAAACAATCACAATCTCGGTTGTCGTGCCACATCCTCAAAGCCAAGTTCAAACTAGTCCAAAGGGGCAAAGAGGGCATTGATGAAATTATAACAGCAGTGCTGTGCACATGCTTCACAAGGTGTCAGTTATCTCTACCCTAGTGGAAGGATTGGAAATGGTATGTGGATACTCCTCTCTAGAACTACACAGAAAGCAAAGGCTATGGGTGGCTCTCGCCTCACCTCCCCATGGTGGACAAACTCAACTCTCATTGGGGAATTCATTCCACCACCTCGACTTGGCACAGGAGATTTCACACTATTTGGTCGGCTAGTTTGGAGCCCAAAATTGCTCACTTTGTCTAGTGCATTCTGCACCAAGGACTTCCGGTTGGAAAGCATATTGTGCAACTGGGTGTGGCTAATCCGAAATGCCCCTTTTGTGCCCACATGGAATATAAATTGCACCTTTTATGATTTTGTTCCAAAGCCCAAAATGTTTGGAGCTGGATTTATTCATTCTTCCAACTGCCCGGCCAAGATGCTTTTCTTGGCATCATGTTTTTTGGGAGATAATCTCAAGATGCTGCAAAAGTTTGCCCAAATTTGGCAGGCTTTCGAGGGGAATTTTTTTGGATATGGAAAGAAAGAAATGTTTGTCTTTTGCAAATTCAATTGTGGATCAACATTTTTTTGTATAACAAATCCGTGCTCATCTTCAATGTGTTATCGCAAATTCAAGTTCAAGCTCACAAAGTGGCCTAGCGAAGGAGCATCTCCAAACTCTTCGTGCCACTAGGGGATGCTCCTTGCAATGTTGCTCATATTCCTATGTCCCCGAATTGCCGCTCCCGCCCTTGGCCGCGGTAGTGGTCAGCAGAGAGGTAGTGGGCGCATGAGCCACTCTCGGCGACGATCCCAAAGTCACGGTCACCGCTCTCCACACCGGTCACCAGCCAGGTAGGGCGCTACACAGCCGCCATCTCCACACTTACAAGGATGGGGCTCTCCACCACCACCTGGGCCTCCTATTGCCGTTCACGATGGGTGGAGTCTGCCACTGCCACCAGATAAATTCTCGTGGCTTGCACTTGCCATCTCTCCATCGCGGACATAGACAGAGGCGAGTAAAGAAGAAGAGCTCCCTAGTGGCTCTAGTTGGGATCCTCCGGGAAAGACTTTCCAAGCTCAGGCTAGCATGATCAAAATCTGCCGCCTGCAGGGCATCAATTTGCGGCAGCTACCTAGTTTTTTTGTGCTTCGGTCTTCGTTTTTGTTATGTAATAGATCACGTTTGTTAGGCATTGCCTCATTGTTTTGTTCTTAGGCCCTTAGTGGCCTAGTTTGTATTGTGGCTTGGAGGTGCTCCCATACCGCCCTCTTTTTTTGTGGATAGACTTGTATCATAATGCTTTTTGCTTTAATATAAAATTTATTTCATCAAAAAAAAAAAGTAGTGAAAGAACTAGATGCTTGAAATGAAAAGGAAGCATACATTTTCTAATTTTAGAATGATGAAATGTGGAAGTGTGCCAAACAAACAGTCATTGACAATTTGAAATATAACACTGCAAGCAACAGCGATTTATATTCTATTTTTGATATTACTCAATAACGATTAACAAGTAAAAATTGTTTGCTCTTTTGAGTAAATGACTTGCTCCGACAATGAAGGCTGCTGCCAATGTACAAGTTGCAATCAAAGAATGCAACAATGTGGCTGCAAGAAATGAATGTTTTAAGCAAATCAATGTTGTATTTAACAATGAGCCTATTAAACATGATTATGGTTACTTAGAGACTACATGGAAGTGAATCCGGTTGTGGTAAATGCACAAGGGGGCGGGCTTGAAGAAAAGTACCCCGTCGCAATCCCTTTTTATTTTGATAACTGAAGTATGTTAGCATGTGCTAGAGGGAAATATGTTTGCAAAATATAAATGTTGTATATTAGCTACAATTTATAAACTAATAAACTATTGTCTTGTAGATTGGTTAATAGATAGAAATTTCAGTAAGTAGATATGTGGATTGATGGATAGAAAGATGCCTGAACAGATAAATAGATCAAAAAATGAACAATGCTGTGCAAAATAAGCCTCTAATCTTTGTCAAATCCATTTTATTTTACATATAGCTGAAATTTGGAGATTGCAATCTTAAAGTATTCAACACTGAGCGAAACTAGGCATAATCCAATAACAGGGATGTAAAATTCTCATTGTAAATGGCCTCTACAGCAGTGGATGATTTAGAGATTGGTTGCAGGCTTACCCAACTAAGTCAGCTCCTAGAACTGCTTTCAGCAGCTCATCGCGTGAAGGCAGCGTCCTGTAAATCTCTGACGAAGGAAAAGGGGTGTGCAGGAACCATCCAACCTTCATATGGCTGTCATATTCCTTCAAAAACTTTGGAAGGAACATAAGATGATAGTCATGACACCAGACCACATCTCCCTCTTTGTAATGTGAATAAACCACATTAGCAAACATTTGATTAGCCATCTTATAGGCTTCAAATTGAGACTGCAAACTACGAGTAGCTGCAAGTCGATCCTCTTGAGGAAGCCCGAGGTAGTGCAGAAGAGGCCAAAGAACATTGTTGCAATATCCATTATAATATTGGTGAACTATTTCCTCATCTAAAAATACTGGTATGCACCGCTGAATCCAACCATATAAACAAATTTACACATAATTAGCAAAAACAGGAATAGGGTCAAGCCCCTACATAATTGAGTTCATAAATCAATGTGTATATACATGATCAAGCTCATAAAGAAATGCGTATGTATTATTCGCTTTAACATTTAAACTAATTACTTTCAACTAAAAGCCAAACATTCCAAATACTTTTCTTCCGCACTCTCTAGAATGTTAATGGCATCACACAAAAAAATAATGGACAGTCCCACAATTAATTAAAGCATCCAACATTGTGATACAGAGTAGATTTAATTGTCAAAATCATTCACCCAATGTGGCCTCTAGGATCAATGTCTATGAATGATTAGATTCTGTGGACTAAGGTGGTCTATTCAACTTCACACATTTCTTCTTTCAAACGCCATGATTAGCCAGCTTAGTGGGTGTTTATTACTATTCACATCCCTAAAATGCCTCATCAGGATGCCAAATTGTGTTAATTAATGTGTTCCAAACTGATTCTCCTCATTTTATATTCTTTTTCTACTTCTTGGCTATGCACAATTGTCCAAGCAATAAGTTAATGATGTGTTTAAGTCAAAATGCATTTATGAAGGCCCGTTAGATTTAGGATTATTTTTAATGTAATAAATACACTTGTAATACGCCATGTGATGAAATTGTGATGGCATTTGGATGATGTGACATTATCCTTGATATTAACACCTGTGATGGGCTAGTTATGACGGCACCCACTCAAACACTCTCTCTCCTGTTTTGGTCATACAATTAGAGAATCCATTATAGTTAGTCAAACTACATTGATGGCTTAGTCAAAGATGACCTCAAATTGGAGTTTAGTGATAACATCAATGTGACATGTCTACCTAGTGATTGAGTTTGATTAATTAGTTCAGCTATGTCAGTCATAAATTAATGTGTCAATCGAGTCAATAAAGTGATGGGTCTTCAGTTGCATGTGTCAAGTGTCTAATTTTGACTAAATTATGCATAATAATAACTCCAAAGTTGTGTGAAGCATTCATTATGATGTGAGTTCTATTTAAGCACGAGTGCTTATGTAAAATATGAACTCAATTGTTGGATGAATGGATAAAGTGCAGGTTGCTGGAATTTATTACAGAAGTCATTTGATTTGCAGTTTATGAGTATTTTGAAAACCTAAATCCAGTAATTTTGCTCTCTCTTCTTTCTCTACTACCCTTCTAAATTTTTCTGAATCAATCTTGCTACTTGCATGGTGTTTTAGAGGTGTTAATGTGTCTGCGAACTTGCTGCAATTTAAATATCAGCAAGTCTATAATTTACAGACGACAGCATTGATAGGCATTTAAGATATTGTATGTAATGTTTGCAGGCCTGTAACATTTTGCTAATAAACCTAGACCATGTTGCAAACTCATTTGCATTGTGTAGAGTGGTGAACACACGCTTATACTGAGGGGGGTGCAAGGGAGGGGGTGAATCAGTATAAGATAATCTTTTACTTATTTAAAAACTTAATAACCATAATAACAGCAATCACACAAGATCTAATAATTATGAAACACAAGATTTACGTGGAAACCCTTTCGGGAGAAAACCACGGAGAAAAGACTACTTGGATCTACTGTCCAAATCCAGTCATAAAATAATAAGTCTCTTACAAAAATTTGTAGGCACCAACCCACTGGAGACACCAATCCCCACCGTTAAGCAATTTGTAGGCACCAACCTATTGGAGACACCAATCCCCACTTCTAAGCACCAACTTAGCAAGAGACACCAATCTCTTCTCTTAGGAAGCACCAACCTCAAAAAAAAAAACTTCTTCAATGGATGACGATTAAATAGATCTCCTTCACATAAATCTGCCTTGAATGATCTCTTATTTTTCTCTCCTTCAGAAATATGCTTGAGTTTGAATGATATATCTTTAATATTCTTCACATGCTTTCTTTTCAACTACATCTCCTTTATACCTTCTCATGTCACTTCGAAGGGGTGTGATTTCTCCCAAGGGACACTCTTTATTTTCTTGGGCGCTAGACATTTGTCGGCTCATAATTTAAATATTAACACCAAAATAGAGGGGGGTCGGCCGGCATCCTTCAATGATCATAAACTTGTCTTTAATGCCTTGGAATGGTGTGATCTGCCCTTGAATAATGGAGATTCAAAACTGATTTTGTTTGGACAGCAATTAGTGGCCTTTGGCCTTCAACAATCAGATAATGATTTCCTTTGATAGCAAATTCTTTTGACATCAATGACAATTAATCCAACATAGAGAAAGTTGGAAGAGACAGCCACAGCACCAAAGCATGTCCAAAAGTTCATCCTGAAGGTTCATCATGAGCCAACTGCGTTGAAATTGATGAACAACATGTAGTCATTGATCCTCAGACGGTTATAATTGTAATAGCTTAGCAATATTACAATTGATTGGCTATTTTGTCGCTAGCACTCCTGAACCTGTTATTCAGACCAACAGTGCAGAAAATAAGAATGCTCATGAGTGGAAAGTCCCTTCATTAGGAACCTAAGCAATAGTCTTTTCTTAATTCTATAAGAATTTGGTTGTCCATAAGAACAAGTCACAGCTCTACAGCAAAAGAAGTCGACCACCACAACATTGCAAGGATAATAAAGGAGCAGAGTTCAAGAGTAAAAAGCTTCTTAGAAACCCTCATCACTGAAAAACCTTAAATCAAACCAAACCTACTGCCAGCTCTAATAAGGGGGCCCTCGCTTCCCATATATTACGATGAAAAACATCCCAACAATTTGCTGAAAATGTTGTTATTCCCAAGTGTTTGTATTTCTTATGTATTCTTAATTCAATAAGAATTCGTTTGTCCATAAGAACAAGTCACAGCTCTACAGCAAAAGAAGTCAACCACCACAACATTGCAAGGATAATAAAGGAGCAGGGTTCAAGAGTAAAAAGCTTCTTAGAAACCCTCATCACTGAAAAAACTTAAATCAAACCAAACCTACTGCCAGCTCTAATAAGGGGCCCTAGCTTCCCATATATTACGATAAAAACATCCCAACAATTTGCTGAAAATGTTGTTGTTCCCAAGTGTTTGTATTTCCTATGTATTCTTACTTAGTGCTATATGATGGACATAAATCAAAAATTAAGTAGAAAGTTGAAACAGCTTAAAGGTCGACTTTAAAAGTAGGTGGACAGCTGTAATAACTATAAAGATAGGAATAAATAAAAAGTCGGTAACTAGGAACATTTTATGTCTTTGTAAGATTTATAGCCTATATATACAAGCTTCTCTTACATAAACAATAACAAAAAGGTAGAGAAATAGAGTCATCATATATTCTGCTGTTGAAGAAGTTATCTTGTGCTTCAGTGAATGACATACTGTTGGAGCCGGTCTATGTAAATCACAAGAGCAAAGTTTCAAGGCGATTACTTTCTTTTTCACTTAGCTGTAGCTATTGCTACTTGCTGTTTTTATTTGCAGCAATATTTTCCGAGTATGATTTGCAGATATTGAGTAGCCACAAGCACTCATAATTTTCCATCTTTATAATAAGTGCATTCAATGCAAAATTCTAAGAATCTAACATGGTATCAGGGCGGTTATACTAGAATCCTAATGGAACAAACCACTAAGGCAAGTTTTTCATGGTTGAGTGGTTCTAGAATGATCATGGTTGTTGATCTTACCCTTGTTTTGGGAAGACCACTATGCTCGGTTAGGGCTTGATAATCCATTCAAGTGATCATATGTGCTGATGAATTTCTTGGTTGCTGTTGCTAATAATCTCCGAAGGTTTCTACTTCAGATTTGAGATGACAGGTTCCATGGTTTCCGAGTTACGGGAATGTTTCATGTTGGAGGGCATATCCAACTATTTTTGTGGAAGTTTAGGCTGTAGACTCTCGTGGAGGAGTTGAATTTATGGGGAATCATCCTGGATAAGGAGAAAATTCCCAGTGAGGTTGCTAAGCTTGGAAATTATGAACCAAGAGCAGCTACAGAAAAGCACGTCATTTCAGATTCAGTACAGGGTAATCTCACCCCTCACATCTCTTCTTGTACCACTACTCTTGAGATTTGGGTTAGATGGAGGAGCTCTTTCAAAATAAGAATCTATCTAGCAAAATGATGCTTAAAAGAAAGTTACCACAAATTCAAATGTTGGAAACTGATGACATAACCAGCTATTTGGTGAAGATCACATAACTAAAGGATCAATTGGAAGCCCTAGAAGAGGTGATCAACTGTGAGGAATTTGTTTCCCTCACCCTCAACAGCTTTTCTCGAGATTATGAGATTTTTGTCGCAAGTATTTCTATTTTCTCTATATTTGATATTATCGAGGAAAAGATTAGGAGGTAAATTGTGCTTACTCGAAGGGACGAACTTCAAGATGAGGCCTTCTATTGAAATCCTAAGAATTTTCCCAAGTAGAAGAGAAAATATGGCGGTTCAGTCAATTCTTCTCAAGCAAAAAATAAATCTCATGTGAAACAAGCCATTACACCAAGCCCTCGAAGCGTTAGTGAATCCACACACCAGGATCATAACATCCCACCACGCTCCGTAGCCCAAACCCCAAGCTAGATTTGCACTGATATAGCAAGACCACACCCAGCCCTATACGAGCCTCGGGCGAACACGCAATGCTAGCGTAGCCACTGTGCCCAAAGCATAGCCACACTGTGCCGGGACTCGAACCTGAGTGGTCGCTCTAATACCAAATGTAATGAACCATTACACCAAAACCTCGAGGTGTTTGTGAATCCACACACCAAGATCATACCATCATGTCACTTGCTATGCCAACCATAGTTCGCATACTCGTATTCGAAAAATATTTGGCAAACCCAAAAAAATTGACTCGGCAAGACTCGGTGAATATTCAAGAATATTCGGCAACTTAAAAAATACACAAATTTCTTTAAAAACATAAATTTTATGCAAAATATAGCTACAAAATGTATCAAATGAGTCTATAAAATGTTGGAGAAGTGTTTTCTATTAGATTTGAATACAAATACAATACAAAATCGCATCATCATGTAAATACAACAGCCGGCTGATAAGTGTTATGAATTGGATGCTATAAATAGTAAGGAATAAATTGTCAAAACTGAAACAAGTGCAAGGCAGCTAGCAATCAGGAAATGATAGGTGATTACAAGGATCCCTTACATTATTTCTTGCAGCTTGGAAGAAATAGCATAACTATGGGACTCATGCTTCTTAAAGAGTACCAAAAAGGACATGCAAAAGAATTGGAAGCGTACTCTAGACCCAAAAGCATTATTTATACAATAATAACAGTCGTTCAACAGCTAAGAGCAAGGAAATGATACATGATCCCAGGAATCACATATAATTATTACTGAGCTTGGCAGGCAGCGATGGCAACAGTCAAGTACTGACTTACACAAAACAATTAGATCGTCGGAAATGCCTAAGGCCCCCGCACATTACACGGAAACGCGTGCAGGTACTAGTATGGGGTACGATGCATTGTGGGTACGATTGGTAAACCAGTACTTGACGGGGTATGAGAGTGCACGTCAGTACGCTGAAACGTACCCACGAGGGGACAGGACGAGACGGTCCGGCACGGTTTTTGCCGCACTGGACCATACCCCGTCCCATGTGAGTACATTTCAAGCATACCCGTCAAAAACTTGCAAAGACTGTTTCTTTCCTTTTTGGATTTTTGGTGGAAAAATCACAAGGATAGAAAAAAATTGCAAATTTGCCATTTTTGGAAAGGGTCAGGGAAGATGTAGCAACAAAAACTTGCATGTGCCATAACTTTCATTCGTGACTCGTTTCAAGTGTCGTTTTCTCTAAAAGTGTATATTTTCTCGAGCTCTACGCATTGATGGCACTATTTTTCTTATTTTAATAAAATCCATTTTTGCACCTTTTTGGACCAAGCAATTTCTGCAATCTCCGAAAGAATCATGAGCTTTGATTGCACTCTGTAGGCAGATTAGTAATTAAAAATACTAGATAGCTTTCCAAAACTCGCGAGTATTCTCCCGTGCTCGGACTAATCGTCCCACCCGCCAAACTTGGATCCATATTTTTCCCGCTTAGTTATGATGTTTCGGGAAATATGTCGACAATACTATCGTCTTTGAGTGGATCAAGGAAGGTCACCATGAACAATCAAAACTCCTTGAATCTTATCATGATCACTAAGATAAATAACTATGATAGAGAAATAATAAATTTCAATAAGTATGCAATGTATGAGAATTAAATTTCAATAAGTATGCAAATGCTTCTTTAAATTTATAATTTATATACATATTTATATATTTATATACATGTATATATAAATATATATATATAAAACGTACCCAAAAGCATACCGTACCCAAGATTTTTAAAAATTTGCCATGTCGCGCATCTTTGTACCGTACATTGTGCACCCATCCAAACTGTCTAGGAAAACAGCAGGGGATATACATAACAATGTGAGCTTAGGACATATACCCTTAAAGCACAAGTCATCAAAGAAGTAAAACCCACTTTATATTTTGACTGATGAAATAAATAAGAAAGATAATAAACAAATGATGTCATAAATCTGTCTAGTTTTTCCATTAACAAAATATGATATCACAACTTAGAAAAAGTCTTAACTTCGCCGTAGCATCAAACAACATCTCTTTTAAGGATACCATATGTAAGGGTCGTCTCAAGGAACGGCTCCAACAACTAATTATAAAAGAGAAGTAAAAAAGCAAAGGTTAAATGAAATGACCTAAGCTCTTAAAGGTCAAAATACTTCACCAAATCCAATTCTCACTCACTCATACAAAGAGATGAATAGAATATTTGCACGTTAAACATATTAAGAGCATTTAAAAATAGGAGAGGAAAATTAAAAAGTTGTCAGCTTAAGCATTGTACATTTCAGATGGAAAGTATCACATTGCAAAGCACAACCGAGAGCAACAACCACATTTTCAATTTTTGATTCAATATTTATGACAGTTTATTTTCAAATTTTTTGGGAACTCATGATTATATTACAAGGATTTGTGCATACAAGAAATCCATTTTCAGATCTGAAGGCTATATGTGTGTGTCCACAATGGTTATACATACATATACACATGCATGTATGTGTATATAATATATATATGAATATCCATATCCACATGCCCATCCATATTTGTTTTTTACACAAAGATTTCAAGCTGACAAGAGCAAGAAACAGGGAAATGCATTACCAGGGTCTAGGACAATACGGGATGGTAGGACAAATTTTAGGGGATAACAAGTTAAAAACTTATTAAAAATGAAGAAAATTTGCTACAATCTAATTTTTCTGCACGTTGTTAACCATTCCAAATCTAATATAGATCAAGCAATGTAAAGGCATATTGCATCATTAACCATTCCAAATCAAATATAGGTCAAGCAATGTAAAAGCATATTAATGATCCATGAATTGAAACTTAATATTTTAGAAACATACAAAGACGCATGAAAGAAAGCAAAAAAATGAGCATAATCTATGTTTGAACGACTTGCAACTACCTCACAAATCTATTTAATGGAAGATTTATGTCGATCTGAATTACCTGACAACTAATAGTAGACCCTTAAAAACTATGGTGAAGTTCTCTTCTTTTTCTCTCTGCACTCACACATACACATGTACTAGTATCTGCCATTTACCCATGACAAACAATGGTTATGGTGGCCCACCAAACAACCCCTGACAGATAGTTTATTTTGGTTTGTCTGTGAACAGATGTATATATATTGTATGCATGTACAGGCTTGTGCCTCCATGTCTTTGTAAATGATTTTTACTTTTTATTTTTTTCTTTTTTATTTTACTGCAGGTAGAGAATGTATTTGTGAAAATATTTCTGGATTGCATTTCCGTTTTACATAGTATTGTGATTCTGTTTCACGCATGTCAAATATCATCATTTTCATGATCTTCGCATTTGCCATCTGATCATGCTTTGTTTTCATTACTATCCTATGATGAATAACAATTTTGCAGAGTTGTGCAGAAAAGTGTAAATAATTCCAATGGCAAAATCTTCACAGAGTAATCTAAAGGAGAACTGCAATGTAGCCTGTTTGATGAATAAAATGGTTAAATTTGCTCAAGCATTTACGAAACTACATTGCTTATATGTATTTTAAGGAAATCTGTTTCAATTCAAGTGTGAATGACGTTGGGGATGCTTAGTCATCCCCAAAATACCTAGGTGTCTCTGAGCCATCCCTAAGACATCTCAGTGTCTCCAAGCGGTAGGGGATGGGAGATAACATCTTTGGGATAACCATTAAGGTCTGGGAGTGACGCGGGACATTTTATACCCATCCAGGCGCCACAAAAATGATAAAAGCAAGAGGGTTATATAGATAGATAGATAATCTATCCACCATGCCTCCTAGGCATATGAGACCTCCCTTATGGAAGCGGAGGACCTTCTACACTTTATTGTATACATTGTTCAAATTTAACACCCCTTAAGTTTGTACCTCATATCATAGCTCATATGCTTAGGAGGCATAGTGTATATATATATGGGCATGTATATTCTTAGGCTTCCATAGTTTTGGTCTGTATATTCATAATGATACTATGAGTGCTTTAGGACGTCCTCAAGATATGTTTTCAGATACTGCTATACAATTACAACCTATCTTTGCTCAATGGATACAAAATACTCATGCCTCGGCTCCTAGTTTGACAGCTCCTGATGCAACAGCAAGCACCAGCTTAACCTGGGGAGGTGGTGATTTGGTAGCAGTAGGTGCCAAAGTGGCTTTGTTACCTATTCCATTAGGAACTGCAGATTTTTTAGTGCACCATATTCATGCATTTACTATCCATGTGACTGTACTAATACTACTTAAGGGTGTCTTATTTGCCCGTAGCTCTCGTTTAATACCTGATAAAGTAAATCTTGGTTTTCGTTTTCCCTGCGATGGGCCTGGGAGAGAGGAACATGTCAAGTATCTGCCTGGGATCATGTCTTCCTAGGTTTATTTTGGATGTACAATGCAATTTCGGTAGTAATATTCCATTTCAGCTGGAAAATGCAGTCCGATGTTTGGGGTAGTATAAGTGATCAGGGAGTAGTAACTCATATTACAGGAGGCAACTTTGCACAGAGTTCCATTACAATTAACGGGTGGCTCCGTGACTTTCTATGGGCACAAGCCTCTCAAGTAATCCAATCTTACGGTTCTTCATTATCTGCATATGGTCTTTTATTTTTAGGTGCTCATTTCGTTTGGGCCTTTAGTCTAATGTTCCTATTCAGTGGTCGTGGGTATTGGCAAGAACTGATTGAATCTATTGTTTGGGCCCATAACAAATTAAAGGTTGCTCCTGCTATCCAGCCCAGAGCCTTGAGTATTGTCCAAGGACGTGCTGTAGGAGTAGTTCATTTCTTTCTAGGATAATGGCTAGGAGGATTTGAAAAGCATTATGGCATCAAGATTTCAAAAGTTCAACCAAGACAAGTAGCCCTGTTACTTGTGTTAGTGAGTATCTTTGATGAACTACAAGCCATATCTCCCCGTCCTAATCAAATACAAATCATCCGTTAAGATGCAGTTATCACATGTCGCTAAACTTCTTTGTGGTTTTGTAAAACATAATTTCGTAATTGAAAGATTGTGAAGTGAAAATTGAAATTTTGAGTAGGTACCTTGTCAGCTAAAGCTTTGTCGAGAGCGATTTGGCCAGGCTGGTCAGGCACATTGACACCGGCCCATCCAATCCACCTGGTCTCGATCTGCTTGACGCCAAGAAGGGCACTGACGAGACCTCCAGCATTCAATTCAAGAGACCAGGAATGAGTACCTGTCCTTGTGGCAGACACGGGCAGCCTATTCGCCACCACCAGCAGCCTGTGCTTATTGCCACCCCTTCCATTTCCCCCTCCCCCTGATTTGGGTCTCATCTGTCTCTCTCGAACTAATCTTTCTACTCTGCTGCTGCTGCAATTCGAGTTCGATGGGGATTCTTCTCTCTTGCCGTTTTTGACCCGCCCCGACATTGCTAGTGCTGCTGAATTGCTCCCTGCCAAATAAAAACAGAATACTTGGTAGCGGAGTGTATCTCTGCTTTTGTCTCGTTCCAAGACAAATCATTTTCGATAGTCCGGGGACTCAATAAATTATTGCCACATATGCATTACATGTCCAAATTGAGTTTCATAGTCTACCCTTTTCTTTCTTTTTTACCCCTCTAAGTTTCTAGAATGTGAGTAGCGTTTATGGTGTATATTAAGCAACATCAGCAAAGTATTCACACTACATTGTAGACAACTCAACGAGTTTTCACAAGAATTTTAAAGAGATCAAGTAAATATTATAAAGAAGAATTTTAAAGAGATCAAGAAAATATTGTAGACAATTTGATTTCTTGGATATTACGTGATAATTATAAAGAATTTATTGAGCATTCATTTACATTCTACAAAATTCATTATTTTATGTTAGAGTATTAATTGAGAGGAGGAAGGTTACACACCACACGAGTTTAAGGTTTGATATATGTGTATCTTGTTTTTAGTTATGTATAATTATTATTTTTATATACATTGTTATTATCTAGGGCCTTAATAAGTAGATGGTGCTTTAAAACTCGGCTAACATGCAACATACCCCAAAACATTCATTATTTTCATTAAACTTCAAATATTATTTATAATATAGAGCAAGGAGGAAGAGAAATTAATTTGGTAAATTGGAGGTATCGCAACAGAAAAATGAGGTGAGGTAATCAAAGTTCAAGACTAGCCAAGTGTAATTGTTGATTAATTTTCAGCTTGTTTCTCACGTGTTTGGGGCACCACCCACACCATATAACCGCCCTGCATCACTACCATAAGGTTTGTCAATTTTGAGCACACATTTCTACCATTAGAATTTGATGATTGTTGTTGATTCTTGTGATATTCAAGATACACTTCTAAACCTTGTAAAAACACATTTCTTTGCTTTTAGAATGAATCAAATATGCTTTATTTATATTGCACATGTTTCTTTAGCATTGTTAAAAATAATTGGGTTTTTGTGTTGCAATTTAGTTGTAATCCATTTATCCATATTAGATTTTAGTGAACCCACATAATCTTGCATGTTCCTTGCGGATTTCACATAAAACCCTAATTGTTACATGTCTTTTAGGGTTAGATATTGTATCATATTAAGTTAAATCTAAATTTTCTAATTTTTCTAGGGCTAATATATTGCATGCCCTTAAATCCAATAGTCGTAGCTTGATTTTGCTTGATTTTCTTGATCACAAACCCTAATTTTGTTGTATTTAAAACTTTATTCAATCCTAGTGCATTTATATGGTGTTTTAGTTCCATGTTAGATTTTCAATTCATGTCCCCAAAATTGATTACAAAAATAACCTACTTAGGGATTTTTTTAGGCTTGATCGTGAAATTGTTTATTTTATTAAAAATGTTTTGGCAAATTCTAGATTAAGCTCAAAATAGACAATGATTTTGCACAAAAACTATAATTTATATTGTAAATGATTCTTCCTTATAAAATACCAACACTTTACCTTAAATGATCATGTTTTGAATGGATCTTAAGTTGATAATGTGTGTGAATGCGCTTATGATCATGAGACTTGTTTAGCAAGCTAAGATAGGGTTCATGTTTATGATGCACCTTGTAAGGTAGATAATGGATATATGAGTGCCCATAATGTTGAACATACACATAGATTTAGAAAATATCTTCTTGTAGACACTCAAATTTGGTAATTTGTGCTTTGACAACTCTTGATTTGACTATATACTCTTGTTATGATAAATACAACTTCTTCATTCACACCTAGTACTTTCTGAGGTCCATTGTTTAGCTTGTTTATCATTGCACGCTAAGATGTCAACAAATTTTGAAAATACAATGCACAAAATCAATTTAAAAACATCAGTTTATCAACTATAAACTTCATTTAGCATATTTCCTACTCAAGTCGGGGCCATACAATTTGGTCGAAATTTATCTTCGGTCCTTACAATTTATGACGGTCTTAGACCAACATGTCCTCTAACTTTGCTTTCAAATCAATATCTTTTTATGGGTCTTATATTTCATCTAAGTCGTCCTTTCTTAGAGAAATAATTTATGGAACCCTATATAAGCAAGTAAACACTACCTCATTTGTTAACCTGGAAATCCTAAAGCAATGCACTAGAGCACTCACTTCATACACTTACAAAAGACATCCAAAGCTCCCGAAATCTCGCATTGTCACATCCGAATTCATTAAGGTAAAGCACCCACATTGGGAGGTACAAACCAGGTCAAAACATCCATATCTATATTCCATAAGCACTCAAACATCCTCTCTCCAAGTATGTTAGTAAGAGTGAAGTGAAAGCAAACATGGTCAAAAGTAAATGATAAATCTAATTTCTCTATCTAGATATCACACATGTTAGGTGTGTAAACATGTGGACAGAGTTATGAAAATTAAAACACACAAGATTAATATTAGATTTTACTATATTCTTTATTACACACTATATTAAAATTATTTGAGATATTACAAATATATAGGAAAGGTGTTTCTATATTTATGGAGCTCATATCTTCATACATATCTCTATTGTATCCCAAGGATTTCTCCCAACCATATAAAACCTATAAGTAGTATATTGTTGTTACACAACAATATAACTCTAAACAATTACATATGACTAACTAACCTACATAACAACATAACCGTAAGTAATAATTTACTATATGACAAATAACCAATAACATGTGTGTTGGCTAGATTTTTTGCACAGCTGAAAACCTAGGCAATCATGAGATAAATCTCCCTCATTTATCGGTGAGGCTCCCATTTAAGATTTTGTCAATTATATTTTCTAATATCTATCTATTGGTTTTACTTTAACTGCGTAGCTCATGAACCATAGCTAGGCGATTTTTATAAAGTAAGTACTATAAGCAATATGTGCAGGAAAAGGAAATAATTAAATATGAGAAGAAGGAAAGGAGATGTGCAATCTAACCAATAGTTGACAGAGTTGGTCACATGCACATAGATGAAACAAATAGATCTTGAAATGCAGAATTTAAAGCAAAGGAAAGTTTCATATTCAGATCTAAGATAACACAAAGTTTATGCAAAGATCTAAAAAGAAATAAGAAACAAATGCACCATTGACACAAAGTTCTCCAGGAAATCTACCTCCTCTCTATTCCTCAGCTTTCAGAAAGCTATCAAGGGTTTCAACTCAAAGTCTGGAACACAAGAATGTTGATTACAAATTCTGATCCTTTAACCCGTAGGTTCTTCCTCTATTTATAGTGTATAGAGGGCAATTTACAAATAGGAAACTATAATTGAACTGACACATGTGGAAGTTCAGAAGGAAATAATCGGAAATATCCCTCCTGGAATTCCTCTTTGCATGACATGCATGATTTATAATTGAAAATAGAACCTTCTATTTTGCATGTCTGCCACCTATTTCCAAGTAATTGACTTCTTCAAGTAACGGATTTTAAACCAATCACTTAAGATTGCTCAATTACTTTGTCAAAGAAAATAAGAGAAAGAAGAAGAAAGTGGAAAAGAAATTAGAAGAAAGCTGTAACACTCCCAGCCTTGTTCTTCTTCCATATTTTGCATGCGGTTAACTCTTTTGCCTTTGATTCTCACCAAACTGGATCTGGAAGTAGCTGAATGTGATTTTTCTTACGGGTGTTGCCTCTGACATGTCTTCCCTCTTATCCTTGAAGCTTTTGTAGTTCTTCTCCAGTACGTGCACCAATGCAATGTTTGTCATAAACAATTCAGACAAAACTCGTCATCTTTTATTTTTAATTACATATGAGCAATTTTAAATTCTAAAAAGCACTCTGGGTGAATGTAAATACAAGTAAATTCAATGAAGGCTTCAACTGGAAGATTGGGAGCACATATACAAGATCCTGGAAGGAATTTTCCATACACTGACTTCCACATGAGTTGCGCTAGAAACAAGAGGATGATTTTTGCTAAAAGCCTTTAATTATGAGATTTGGATTTGTCAATTAAATCGGTGATAGGTTCAGGGCCTATGTTTGTATGATTGACTTCAACAAATTTGGAAGCTATGCATGATTTAGTTGATCCTTCTCTTTCATCATGCTTCATGTTGGGCCCCTGGAATATTGACCAAGTATAAAGGTGCGTAGGCACGTGGGATCCCAGTTATAGAATGGCGCGCAAGGTAAAAGTGCATAGGAGAAAGGTTTAAGAAAGCACATAGTGCGCGCAACGCGCGAAAGGAGGTTTGGGACTTAGCCAATTTGAGCACCCAAGGAAGAACACGTGAAAAGCGTGATCGGTTGCACGGATAAGATGTTAGCCTAGCAATAGGCTGGCCCAGAAAGAGCATGCCCCAGATGGAATCTTCTAGAAGATCATCATGAGATAAAGTGGAAAGCTCAGGCCTGGAGGAGCATGCTCACATGAAGGACCACAATCGACACTTGGCATCCGATCTAAGGGCGTTGGAAGGTGAGTTGCACTGGGAAAGTTATAAATACAAGTACTGCACCAGGGAAAAAGGAGAGACACACAGAGAGTAATATAGAGGATATTCATCGGGAGAACCTGTGAGAGAAGGAGCTTGTTATGCAACACAAGCTTGAGAGATAGCATGGGCGAAGCTCTGTAGAATTAATGCGAGTGGATATTTGCATTAAGGAGAGAATGTACTAGGCATAGAGTTGTAATTTCTTTTTCTTTTGGCTTAGTTATACAAGTCCAGTGATATGCATGATTATGTCGCACTCTATGACACTCTGTAATGAATCAATGAATATAATGAGGTTACCTGTTATAAATAGACATGGATATCAATGGATTTAGTGCATACTTCTCTCATATGAGCTCTCTTTCCTTTCATGCTATGTATGAATGCTTGTATAATTCTTTCTGTTATAATATATGTTATGGACTCTGTTAAAGCACTCGGTCTGAAGTGACTACAAGGATCTAGAGGCCGTTCTGAGCCCTATGGTTCTTGTTTGTCTTAACTTCTCTCCTAAAAACTCTTACACTAATCATAGATGATGCTTCCCGCTAAACTCACATAAAAGAGAGACTCGGTACCCGCGCGTGCCTTAGGTGAGCACTCAGCTTTTGCTGGGTGATAGGCCGACACGCATGGGATTTCTTCCTTTTGTGATAGGAGTAAAAATGACTACATCTTGGTTCCAGTTGCCGGGACCTCTTTTTGAAGTGTAGTGGGATATAACATACATCGTGATCTATTTAATGAGTAATGATAGAGCGGTTAACATTGGAAATTGTTGGATCATGGTTCAAGAGCACGGAGGATGAATTTACTCAAAGATACAGCATTGGACCTAAATTTAATGCACGTAGATGGATAGAAGAGAACCTCTACCATGATTTGTATGAGACCTTCTTCTGCTACTTCCCAATAGAGTTATATGAATGGCTTTCAGCCTATACATCTAGATCAAGTTGGCGTTATAGATTGCATGTATGGGATGAAGAAGACTACCAAAGGTTGCAGGATGCAGATCTAACGTGGACCCGTGTTGTCGATCATTGGTGGAGAGGAGTACTAACTAGCTACACTATGGAATACGCCATCTCTACGTATTCTTGTCCAGAGGTTGCTAAGTTTGAATTTCTGTGAGAACCTAGAGGAACGTTTCTACGTGCTATTCTTCTAGCTATGAAGATATTGATGGTTACCATGAGTTTAGAGGTGTTCCCAATGGCCGGCTAAACCTTTCTGAGCACTGGGTAAGGAAACTTGGGTGGAGGAAGATGGAAAATATCACGATAGAGAAGGAGAGGGAAGAAAGACGACTCAATTATAGCGAAGTACGAGAAAGGGAGATTGTTAGACAACGTGAGGCTGCTAGTGTGATGGATCTATGGAGACAGACATTACAGGAAGGAGTTGAGGTTCACACGGAGGATGTGGAACCTGAGTAGTCTATGCTACCCCATCTTGGCAAGCGCGTGAGGGAGACCCCTTCAACTTCTGGTGAGAGTTCATCACACAGAGAGAGGAGAGTCGTTGGTGCATATCTAAACCCACCTAGTGACCGAGCCCTGGTGCTTGGTTTTCCCAATCTAGGAAGAAGTGTTATTGACCTAGTTGATATAAGTGGAAGAGATAGATCCGCACCTAGGAGGTACAATTTTTCAGTTCCTTCTTCTATGGCTGCACATATTCCAGTATTCAGAGGAGTTTTTGGACAAGGGCAAGTGTATAAGCTTTCGGGCTTGCATCAGGGAGTGGCGCGAGACAAAGTAGTGGTAGTGGGGCGCTATCACAGACCATCGGTGCATAGTTCAGTGGGACCGTGGGGGTGCTCAGCATAGCTCCTATAGACCCTATTGGACCCAAAGTGGTTGGTGGATCTGGGAGGCACAGGACACGGTGGACCTAGTGGATCAGGCGGTGGAGGAAACACCGAGGGAACCAAGGCTCTAGTTCAAGACAAGGACCCCAGCCACCACCTCAAGTATTCTTTGAAATGTCTCTGCATTTTCCAGATTACAGGGGCATTGAGGATGCTACTGGAACATGTTCACAAGTGTGAACTACTATGGCATGCGAAGGGTATCACAACACCTAGAACAAAAGGCTAGTTAATTTGTAACCACACTGCAAGGGTGCACACATAGCTGGTATAGAAAGTATGACCCTCATCAAATGGTGGTGGACTACACTGCTTTAAAGAATGCATTCCTGACAGAGTTCCACATTCCTGAGTTCAAGCAGAAGAGCATCAAGTGCTTTGAAGGAGATTCAACAAGGAATGGCAGAGAGTGTGTGGGAGTATGATGCACGTTTTAAAACTCTCTTATCTAAATTGTCATATGATATTCACCCTTCACAAAGCATGCACAAAGTGGTTTGTTGGAGGATTGATCACCCCTTTTAGAAGGGCCTTGTCTCATAAAACTTTTACAGATCCACGTGAAGCATTGGAAGCTACCTTGCGCGCCGAGGCTATTGGTAGTATTGATACTGGCGTTAGCCCATTCTTGGAGGCTCAGATTGCTACTATGGCCAAACAGTTGGAAAAATTGTCTGCAAACTCAGTCCATGAGACTCGCAGTGGTTTATGGTGCACAGATTGTGAGATAGAGGGGCACGTTAAGGATAATTGCCCCAGAGGATGGTACGCACTGTGATGGTAGATTATGAGATCTATCATGGGGACCATGATGTAAGTAGATGTCCCTTGTTATAAGCACGTGATCAGGAAGAATGTATCTTGTTATTGTAAAATTTACACCTCCACAACCCATGATACTAAGGATTGTAGGCTCATTAATCAGATCCATGAGGCCATTGATCATGGGGTGCGCCAAACCAGCATTTCCAATGGTTCTAAAAATGATGATCGCCATTATGAAGAGCGTGCAGATGGAGGCACGTGGGAGAGGTTTTCGAGGAGGATTCCGTGGTCGAGGTAACTACGGAGGAAGAAGGAGTGAGTTCCGCGCGGAACATGTTTCAACTGTGGATCTACATAACATTATAAGCATGAGTTCCGGACACATTATAATGCTCGTGGTGTGGAAAGAAGCATAAGTATGAGGAGTGCCCAGAGTTATTTGAGCATATGAATCAGCAAAGCACCGAAAAGACAAGGGCACTGTGATGGTCAAGCATCAAGAAGGTAGACATACAGTGGATGCCTCAGGTAACATGGGATGAAGGTTTGGAGCTGTCTTAGTAACAACAAGGGCAGAAGCCACGCGCACAAGAGAGGTACCAAGATAGAAGACCCTAGTTACGAGGGAGGAGGTCATTCATGGAAAATATCCAGACCCCGTGCATTAGAAGGAGATATATCAGGACACCATGGATGTTATTCGAAGCTTACAAGGGGAGATCCAATGTCTAAAGGAGCAATCAGAAAGGAGGAACAAGGAAGGAGAGTCGAGGCACAAAAGGATGACCTGGATGAGGTCAAGGAGGTGTGTAAAATGCTAAGGTAGGAGAACATCATTCCTTTGCTAGGATCCTGGTTGAGAGAGAAGGTACCATGCACCGGAGAAGAGCGTGAGAGACAGGTCTTGCACGCGAACCTTCCCCCTCACAGCCTCAACTATGACAAGGAGATTACATTGAATGTAGTTGTAGATGGATGGATCCTCAACAATATACTCATTGACATTGGCACGGAGGTTAATGTTCTAACTTTGGATGTATGGCATCAAATGGGGAGACTTGCATTACAACCATCTTTGAATGTGTTGTATATGGCAAAAAAACTAAGGTAATGCCCATTGGTGTCTTGAAGGATGCAACTATTACTATCTAGGGAGCCAAGTTTACTAGGGACTTCAAAGTCTTGGCACTCACCGAGGCGGACAATTTCCTAGCACTACTTGGGTGCCCTTGGTGTTACAAGAATAATGTGGACCTTCGGTTCAACAAAGGGTACATCAAATTCAAGAACAAAGAGGAATGAGTCATTATACCCTGGTTGATGGGAAGTCAATGCCCTATATTGAACCATTGGGAGAAGAAGTTCTGGATAAGATTTATGTGCGCTCAATCAGAGACCCTGAGATGGTACACCCTACTAACGGAGTTATCCAGTTTGAAGATGCTCAGTCAGTAAGTGATACCACCATCGGCTTGTGACAATTGGGTGCATGGAACTTACGAATTAATGGGACGGTAGTTGAGAGGGTCGGTGACCAAGGTAACAAAGGCGTACACTGTTAGGCGCCTTGGAGGAAAAGAACTGCCCAAGTATTCAGGAGGAGCCTTCCCTGAGATCTTTCTGCAGGAGGTAGAAGCTCAGTGGAAGAATGAGAAGGAATGGAGGGAGATGTTAAGTTATGTCTTTCTTAACACAATAGCTCGTTGGTGGGCCACACATCAGGAGAGCCTTTTAGAGTGGCGCGAGGTAAGAATTGCTCTCTCTGTCAGATTTTCTAGGAGTAATGTACCCACCATCATCAAGGACTACCATGGGAAGGAGCCCACCTCTTTCCATGTCCAGGAGTGTGAACGGGTCTGGAGAGAAGGTGCAGAAGCTTTTCCACCATCCCTTTGGGTGCACAAGTTATATTCTACACTGCAAGGGTTGTGCACATGCATGGTACATTCATTCGAGAGACATGCCACCAGATGAGGAATTGGCAGGAGCTCGCACTAACCTTATTCAAACCTTTGAGTATCGAAGTACCAAGCCATCGATTAATAAGGCCTTGCAGGGTATCAAGCACCTTACCATGGGGGATAGTGCCAGAATGGAAGATAGGTTGTTAGAATTATTAGGTGAACCAGGTATAGGGGTGCGCTTTGAAGAAGTTGAGGAAACAAAAGAGTTACTGACTTGAGCGTGCGTGTTTGGAAAAGGAGAAGGGAAAGTTGGTATATGTGATTGATGGAGAGGAATCGGAAAGCTTAGATGTTAGCCATTCTATAGGGACACGCGAGGTAGTGGACAGTGCAGATGCTCGCGCATGCACCTACCATGAGCCTTTAAAGACAAAGAAAGTTAACATCAGTTTAGAAGAAGAACCTAAGGAAGCTATTATTGGGGATTACTGGACAGAGAAGGAAGTATCAAAGATCATTGATCTGCTGCACGAATTTGAGGATTTATTCCCACGTGGGTACCATGAGCTCAAAGGCGTTCACCATTCCTTGGGGGAGATGAAGATAAAACTAAAGGATGGTGTGCACTCAGTTAGAAAAAGGCCCTACCGGATGAATCCCAATTTACGCGTGAAAGTTAAGGAGGAGATAGACAAAATGATAGCTTTTGGGATCATTAAGGCAGTGGAAGAATCGAGTGGATAAGTCCAATGGTAATCAACATCAAGAAGGATGGGCGATTAGGATTTGTGTGGACTATAGGGAATTGAATGCAGTTTGTGTCATTGATCCATTTCCAACCCCCTTCACTGAAGAAATTTTGGAAGGAGTCACTGGGCGCGAAATCTACTCCTTTACGGATGGATTTTCAGGGTACCACCAAGTTCGATTACAAAGGAAGACCTAGAAGAAGACAACTTTTGCCACCGAGTGGGGAAGTTTTGCATATATGGTCATGCCCTTTGGGTTGAAGAATGTGCCTGCTATTTTTTCGCGCATAGTGGTGCAAGCATTCCAGGACTTCATCCATAAATTTCTTCAGGTCTATTTGGATGATTGGACAATATATGGTCTGGTTAAGGACCATTGTGACAACTTGAGATTAATGTTTGAGAGGTGTAGGCAAGTTGAAGATATCCCTCAACATTAAGAAGTGTGTGGCAAACACCCTTTGGGACCTTATTGGGGCATATCATATGTAAGGAGGGCTTACTAGTAGATCCCACTAAGGTTGTAGTTATTGTGGGGTTAAGGTAGCCTACTAGCCAAAGCACAGTGCGTGGATTCCTTGGGCATATAGGGTATTACAAAAAATTCATTAAGGGATATGCCAAGATCGCTGCGCCTTTAGATTAGCTGCTTAAACACAAAATTGCCTTCCATTGGGGAGAGGCGCAGCAGAGGGCGTTTGATACATTAAAAGATAGGCATATTATTGCACCTATTTTATGTTTTCCCTCTTGGGACAAGCCCTTTCATGTCCATGTAGATGCCTCAGGGACCGCCATTGGAGTAGTACTTGCACAACCAAGATGAAGGGATTATTGATCATCCTCTCAGTTTTGCAAGTAGGAAGTTGACACCAGCAGAGTAGAATTATACCACAACCAAGCACAAGGCATTTTCGATGATCTATGCACTCTTCAAGTTTAGAAAGTATCTGCTGGCAACACCCTTTGTATTCTACACCGACCACATGGCATTAAATTATTTAGTAAACAAGCCCGTTCTTCAAGGGTGCATATGTCAATGGGTGTTGTTGTTTCAAGAGTTTGAATTCACCGTTGTAGTGAAGCCGGAAAAAGCAATTGTGGGCCTGATCATCTGTCAAGGATTGATTTAGGAGAGGACGTGCAAAGTATTGAGGAAGCAATGCAGATGCCCAACTGTTTAGATTGCGGTGCGCACCCTCAGATTTGGAGGAGATTGTAGTATTCTTAAAAGAAGGTGTGGCGCTAGATGGAATGAAGGCATTGGAGAAGAAGCAGTTGGCCATATGCGTCGTGCCCTACATGTTGATTAGTGGAGACTTATACAAGTTGGGATGAGTTGAAGTTTTGTGCAGGTGTGTATTAGAGCATGAGCACTGGCCATCACGAGAGGAAGCACATGGAGGAAGAGCGGGTGGGCATTACGTAAGTGATGCCACCACACGCAAGATATTAATGGCAAGATTATGGTGGGAAACCTTATACTGAGGATTTATGCAGATTATTGTAAAGCATGTGACCACCTTTGTCGAGTGCATTGGTAAACCGAGGAAGGAGAGATGAAATACCTTTGCGCCCTATACCTAGCAGCACAGAGCCTTTTGAAAAATGGGCGATAGATTTTGTGGGACCTATTGCACTAGCAACGCGTAGGACTGGGTCATGTTATGTCATCACTTGCATGATTATCTCACAAGGTGGGTAGAGGCAGCCCCAACTAAAGATTACATGGAAACGACAGTGGCAAGGTTCTTATGGGAGAACATTATCATGAGGTATGGATGCCCGTAGAGTTTGACCAATGATAGGGGTACACATTTTTTGAATGAGACCGTGAGGATCCTGTTATCAGAGTTCATGGTAGCTCATCATAAGACTATGCCCTATCACCCACAAGTAAATGGTACCGTGGAAGCATTCAATAAGAGATCATCGAGTCATACCTCGACTAAGATTTGTGATGTCGGAAGACTTGATTGGGATGAAAAAGTATCGGCAAGTATTATGGGCTTACAAGACTATGTATAAAAGACTAAACAAAGACACACCTTTTCAATTGGCATTTGGCATGGAAGCTATTTTTTGGTTGAATTTATGTTACCTTCTCTGCGAATAGCGTGCGAAGAGGATTAGCCGATGAACAAGCGCTGGAAGAAAGGATTGATGAGCTAATGAAACTAGATGAGAGACGATCACTTGCCCAATGGAGCCAAATAGTGGAAAAGGCAAAGCAAAAGGCTTGGCATGATTGCCACATTAGAAACAAGAAGTTTGAGGTTGGGCAAGATGGTGTTACTATATGATTCCAAGTTTCTGCACCATCTTGGAAAGTTGAAAGTCCATTGGTTGGGTCCTTACACAATCTCGTACATCCTCGATTCGGGCACGTGCCAGTTACAAGCACTTGGATGGGACGAAGCTGCTTGGACACTTCAATGGGAGTAGGCTGAAGCCCTACTATAAATAAGTCTTCTTGGTGTTTGTAAATAAGGTAGTTTTGCCAGTTAGTTTAGAAGTTTCCTTTATGCATTTTCCCTTTTTTGTGTTTCCCTTTCGCGTTGTTGTTTTGTTTTGCGCCTTGGGTGCCGGTAACCTTATTGTTATTTTTGGAGAATTTGTGAGTGCGCAGAGGACTGCACATTGCTTTAAGTGTGGGGTGGAGAAAAGTGAAGAAGCATGTGATTTAAGTACCAAGGAAGTTGTGTTGAAAAGCCTTGTTGAGTAGCTGGGTTGAAAGAGGTATATGAAGAGAAAAGATAAAACGGTTGGTGCCAGGGTAAAGCTACTTGTAGATCCCACGTACTCAAGAAGGAGAAAGCGCATTTGAAAACAACACAAGGTAGGCGAAAGCAAGGATCAAGATAGAAGAAGTGCCTTCGGTGCGGGTTACACGTGCACAAGAGTCTCCTGTCAGGTTGGATTGGTTATGCGCCAGAAGGTTGGAAGAGTTTTCACGCAAGGTTGGGCGCGCAAGTGAAGGTGCTGAAGACGGGCTTTGCTTGAAAAAGTCAGATTAAATGAGAAAGGTACGGTGGTAGGTGAAGTAGCATTTAATGATCAAAAAAGGGAAAAAACTATAAATAAAGGGTCGAGCACTCTCATTTCTTACTTTGAAAACGAAGAGTTGGAGATATAAGTGAGTTCTATAAGCTAGGGTTTTCAGATTCGATCGAGTGGAAGAAGATTTGTGAGATTGAAGCAGCTAGTTTGAGATTGTGAACCGAAGGAAGGGATTACACGAGCATGGAAGGAATTGAAGAGGCATTGTCTTGTGAAGAGTTTATCCAAGTTAGGGTTCGACAAACTAGGGCACGAGTTTAGAAGAGTTATATCACAGATTTGAGATCGGAGGATTGGAGGAAGTAAAACATAATAACAAGGAGAGAATTGGAGTGATAAAAATACCCCAACCATGGCACCAAAGAAAGGAAAGGGCAAGGCAAGCAACAAGAGCCCGAGACAAGTACGAATGAAGAGTGGTATGTAGAGATGCAGTACCTCGATGGGGTAATGATGGGTAAGGAATGGGAGTCTCACCTGAGGAACGTGCCTGTGAGTGATTACAACCATCAAACAAGCATGATCAAGAAGGATATGGCATTGGAGTAAGTGTCACCCCACAAATAAATGGACACCAGAAGGGTTGCCCATTTATAATGATGATGTAAAGGTCAAGATGGAGAAGGCGGGATTGCTGCAACTCTATGAGTTGCCCTATTTTGGAAAGCCAGAGTGCCTATATCAATGGCTGATGTCACGAGTACATGAGGATTACTTCCATTTTATAGGGCACAAGATGCGCATTACTCCTCAACTCATCTCACAGTTCATGGGCCTCAAATGCCAAGGAGTCAGCCTAGATGATGACCTGAGCGACAAGGAGGCAATCAGGAAACCATTACTGAATATGCCTGTAAGAAAGGGTCGAGATACTACGACATCTCTAGACATCAAGGACCTAGTGATGAGGATGGCCACACATCTAGTGACAAAGCTAAATGGCCAGGAGAGATGGACTTAGGTCAATAAGCCTTGGTTACATGTCTGCAGGAAAATTGTAGAAGGAACCATCTATAACCTACCTACATACATCACGGAGGAAATTGTTAGTTGCACGAAGGAGGGGGACAAAATCCTCTTGGAAAAATCTTGTTAACTATAGTGTTTTTAGAGATTGGAGTACCAGATGCGTCAGACAAGTTTGTATGGGAATACCCCGCCGAGGACCCTTCGCCGCGAAGAGGTTTGAGAAGTATGCGTGTGACACAATGTCAGCACCCCACAAGGCGCACCTAGAGAAGTGGTACACGTGCCTGAGGAACGCATTTGGGGTAGAATGGAGGATTCTTGAGTAACTTTCGGTAGTCACTGAAGGAGAAGCTGAATTTGTGGTGTACCAACACTTCTACCTGGGTAGGTTCAGACTAGTAGATGAGTCTTGGAGCCCATGGTGCAAGCTTCCCTTCATGTTCACAGCTCAATACTTCCAAGCAGGAGTAAATAGATTCATGGAGTCAAAAAGATGAGGCTAGAGTTGGGTAGTCTAGATTGGGAGCACAGAGAAATGCGCAAGAAGTTGAACTACCCTGGAGGCAAGCGCGCATACATAGAGAGATATGTATCACACGAGATTCAAATGACAAGGCCGATAATGTTACCCATCACTGGAGGATCAGTGCGCGCATATGTACTTACGCATAAGGCTGAAGTTTGAGAAGGGCATGTACCTAGAGAAGGAGGTCTCCATACCTGAAGATCCCATGGGTAGGAAGAGGCCCGCACCCAAGAAGAGGGGAAGAGAAGGAGAAGCACCAAGTGTGCAGAATGCTCAAATAGTGAGCATGCCATCGATAAGTGCCAAGCCCAATACTTACGTGAGCGTAAAGAAGTCCCCAGAAAAAGAGAAGACACCAGAGGAAGAGGCACCAGAGCAACCCCTCACCAAGGAGAAGTCCCCAGAGGAAGAAGAAGAATTTGAATCCCCTGTCAAGAAGCCACCTCTCAAGAAAAAGCAGAGGATAGAAGAAGAAGTTGACTCGGAGGAGACCGATAGCTTGGAGAAACACCTAGGCGAAAGAGAGGATGAGAGTGGAGAAGGTGATAGCGGGGAGGACGAACCTGAAAGGGACCAGGAGCCACATGTCCTGGAAGTATACGACTCTAGAGAAGAGAGTGGAGAGGAGAAACAGAATTCATTTTCGCGCGGAAAAAGAGTACACAGGGTGAGGAAGGCACCCAAGACATGGGAAAGACTGAGGATAGTGCGGAAAGCAGAACCCATAAGCTTCACAAAGGAGTAGATCATCGAGGTGGTCAGAGAGAGAGGAAAATAAAATGCTCGAGGCCTTGGTTGATCAAGAATTGGAGCGTAGTGCTGATATAGTGTTGGAAGAAGGAAAAGAGGAAGACAAAGTGAGAGGAAGCAGGCCAATATGGGAGGAGGTCCCAGCCTAACTGTAAGTTTTCCAAAAGGAGCGCACTCGGGAGAAGGGCTCTTGATGCAGAGTAAAGCCAGTAATGAGCTACATTGATGACTCAAGGAAGGTGTTGCACACATGGTTCCAAAGCACTATACCCACTGAAAGGCTTATAGCCATGGGGTCGTTTGAAAAGGAGGGCGTACCCCAGGACCAAGAAGATGATTTCTTAGGCATTCGAGTCCCACGTTGACGAGCCAAACTTTGAAGTCTGCTAGAAAGCCCTCATCACGTTGCTAGAATCTAAGGGAGACAACCCCTTAGTGAATGCTCAGGAGCTTTCAGACGAGCAAGTATGCAATGCTCTTAATAAGGTCGCGGTTGAGACAGAGGCAAGGCTATTTGCACGAAATGACAACATAAGGGCTCTAGAGGGGAAGTTAGCCAAGAAAGAAGAGGAGCTGGCTGAGATGGCTAGGAACTTGAAGCAAGAGGAGTTGATTAGCGTGTAGCTGAGGCGTGAGCTCAAAGATGAGAAGACAAAGGTGCAAGAAGTCTACAAGAAGGTGGAGTCGATCAAGAGTGCCATCATATTGAAGCACCTAGACCTAGCACCAATCCCTCAGAGGTACGCATCAACTTTGGAATGTTTAGAAGACTTAACGTGTGTCCTCACCATAGAGAGATGACCATTGGCCCTGGAATCTATGGAGGAAGTAGCAAAGACACTTGAAGGAAGAAGACAAGCTGAAGGTGGTAGCGCTCATTGCTGAGTATAACAAGGTGCTCACAGATGTAAAGATTGCTTCCTAATCTGCTGAGGCCGCATATGACAAATGCACGGACAAGGATAAGGTAGCAAGCGCCTTGGTCACTACCCACGAATTAGAGCTAAAAGAATTCTAGGAGAAGAATAAAGGAAATAGGGCGAGAGGGATAAAGTCCTGGCAGAAGTAGAAAGAAGATCCGAGGAGATTGAGGCACTAAGGGGCTCAATCAAAACACGACTGAAGGAGCTATACCCTCAGATCACTAGAAGGATGGACACACTTGAAGACCTAGGCAAGGAGATGGAAAAGATTGTTGACACTTTGGGCGCCGGGATTGGCCTAACTTTTGATGAGGTAAACATCCTAGTCGGTGACCTCTGTCAGAAGGCGTAGAATGAGGTCGATGCATGGAGCAAATTGGAGGCTGACTTGCAGAGGGATTTCCCTAGCCTGCTAAGCTAAATCCCCACCAATTATTTCTTCTCTCCCCATTCTTTCATTCCCTTATTCTTTTACAAAATGTAAGGCTAATGCTAAAATTCTTTAAGGTAGCGTGCATCTTGGTTAAGTAGAGTGTTTCCGAGGACGAGAGAACAGGCGTAGTGTGGGGTGATGTTGGGCCCCTGGAATATTGACCAAGTATGAAGGCGCGTAGGTGCGCGGGATCCCAGTTATAGAATGGCGCGCAAGGAAAAAGCGCGTAGGATAAAGGTTTAAGAAAACACATAACGCACACGAAAGGAGGTTCGAGGACTTAGCCAATTTGAGCACCCAGGGAAGAACATGTGAAAAGTGTGATCGGTTGTGCGTGGATAAGATGCCAGCTTGACGATAGGCTGGCCTAGGAAAGAGCATGCCCGGATGGAATCTTCTAGAAGATCATCATGAGATAAAGTGGAAATCTCAAGCCTGGAGGAGCATGCTCACATGAAGGACCACAATCAACACTTGGCATCCAATCTGAGGGCGCTGGAAGGCGAGTTGGCAGCCCGGGAAAGTTATAAATACAAGTGCTGCCATGGGGAAAAAGGAGAGACACACTAGAGAGTAATATAGAGGATATTCATCGGGAGAACCCATGAGAGAAGGAGCTTGTTATGCAACGCAAGCTTGAGAGATAGCATGGGTGAAGCTCACGTATAATTACTGCGAGTGGATATTTGCATTAAGGAGAGAATGTACTAGGCATAGAGTTGTAATTTCTTTTTCTTTTGGCTTAGTTATACAAGTCCAGTGATATGCATGACTATGGTCTGCACTCTGTGACACTCTGTAATGAATCAATGAATACAATGAGGTTACCTGTTATAAATAAACATTGATATCAATGGATTTAGTGCATACTTCTCTCATATGAGCACTCTTTCCTTTCATGCTATGTATGAATGCTTGTATAATTCTTTCTATTATAATATATGTTATGGACTTTGTTAAAGCACTGGATGCGAAGTGACTACAAGGATCTAAAGGCCGTTCGAGCCCTATGGTTCTTGTTTGTCTTAACTTCTCTCCTAAAAACTCTTACACTAATCATAGATGATGCTTCGCTAAACTCACATAAAAGAGAGACTCGGTACCCATGCGTGCCTCGGATGAGCGCTCATCTTCGCTGTGGGTGATAGGCCGACGTGTATGGGATTTCTTCCTTTTGTGATAGGATTTAAAATGACTACACTTCAACATGGCTAGAACAATCTTTGTCTGAGCTCTTTTTCTTTTAATTCTGCCAGAATCCCTTGTAATTGGATCAATTTGTGTAGATCTGACAATTTCTTCTGATTCGGAAGAGATATTCAATGTATCTGACATTGATTTGAACTTCCTTTCACTAATATGAGCACCTGGGCACTTATACCAACATGCAAACAATCAAAATAACAAAAATCAGGCTATTCCAACCCAATGCGCCAAAACTGGAAGCTTCCCGGCAATGGAAAACACTCTTTAATGCAAAATCCTCCTTCCCTTGGTGCTAAAACCCGTCCAGTGCTGCAAACTTCATCAAAAAGAATTAACTACTTCTCAATTATGGTGTCTCATGCTTATATAGTCATCTGCATGCTATTTGTAATAATTGCCTTTCCCTATTTTTGGCAATTTAATTCATTAAAAACCATGTTTCTTCATCCACTTTGGGTGCCCAAGTCTGCATGCTTCTGGTTGTTTTTTTATGAATTTATTTTATTTATTTTTAGCATGCATCCTTGACTTCTCTTTAGCTCATCCACTTGCATTGACCTTATTTCTATTTATGGTGCCAAACTTAGCTAGAAATACCATTAATAAATATCATTAAATACATGTATTAATGCCAAGGTGGGTCACACTTTTTGGCAAGGGAAACTGCTAAAAATAGGAAGTCAAAGTAATGGGAATTTCCACCCTGCATTGCAGCTCCAAAAATCTCATCTTTCACTTAAGTGATTTGACTTTCATAATGAGAATTTTTACCTTGCAAGGCAAGTAAGAAATTCTCGTTGGTGCTTTAAGTGATTTTTCTTTTATAATGGGAATTTTTACCTGTAAAGTAGGTAAGAAATTCCCGTCTACCTGCCACCTCTAATATTCCCATTGCAGCTTAAGTGATTTTGAGTTCATGGGAAAAAGTAACTTGCTATGCAGTAAGAAATTCCTCTGCTTGCCTGCCACTGCCAAAATTCCCACTGGTAGCTTAAACCCTTCCTTCCAAAAAGTGTGACTTGCATGGAAAATAACTATTTTCCAAAAGTGTGACTTGCATTGTGACTTTTGCATTAAAAATTGCGTGAAAATTCATCACTTAAGGCAGCGTGGAAATTGGACGCGGAAGGCAGCCTTGAAAATTGTGACTAGCATGAAGACAACTTTTTTTTCCTTTTTGGATTTTTGGTGAAGAAAACACAAGCACAAAATAAAATTTTCCATTTTTGGAAAGGGTCTGGGAAGATGTAGTAGCAAAAACTTACATGTGCCATAAATTTCATTATGTGGCTTCGTTTTGGGTGTCGTTTTCTCTAAAAGTGCATATTTTCTCAAGCTCTACGCATTGATGGCAATATTTTTCTTATTTTCATCAAATCCATTTTTGCACCTTTTTGGACCAAGCAACTTCTTGCAATCTTCTGAAAGAATTTTGAGCTTTGATCACCTGTAGACAAATTAGTAATTAAAAATATTGGATAGTTTTTCAAAACCCTAGGCCTAGGGAAAGATCTGGCAGGAAGAATGAATAGGTTATAGGAATTTTCGAGAGAAAAAACCAAAACACATACAAAAAGAAATAAAACAAAACAAAAGAAGTTGCAGGCAATTGCTCAAAAATTTCTCCAATTAGCTGATCTGCAAAAATTCTTCCCCCTGAATGAATGTTCTATGGTAATAATGATGGGGTGAAGTGCTTTATATAACCTAAATCCTCCAATTTTAGCTCAATCTATTTTTAAAAGAAATTTATTTATTTAATAAATAAAATTCTCTCAGACAAAACCTGGCGAAGGGATAGAGTGAGTTTTAGCATGTGGGTATTTGGGGAATTTGGCTTTTATGACTCTCTGGGGATACCTTAGAGAAATGTAAACTATTTCGTGCAAAAAAATCACAAAACAACCTGTTACTTTGAAAAGAATGAATTTTTTAAAAGGGGTAGTCCCAGATTTTAGGGTGAAATCTCGGGGACACCAATGTGAACACTAATTTTCCTAACATTCCCCCCTTAGTGTTTACATGGTAGAAAAAACTTTCACACACTCAACTACTGTATGCTCACCCCTAGGGCATGCCCATCTTCATGGTTCATGACCTTGATATAAATGAAAGGAGAAATGCTCAACCTTCTATGGTTTTAAACAGGTTTACCACAAACCTTGACGTGAACAGGAACCCATAGTTTTTCCACCTTGTAGTGGTTTTCGGATCTACCACTAACCTTTTCAAGATCTATGAATTGTCTTACATTGGTGTTTTTTTCCCTACAACATTTTTACATTATGAGGTTACATAGGAGTCTTCTCACACAAAAATAGGAAAAGTATTCACGTTACATCCATAAGAAAAAAGTTCTTAATTATAGTCACTAGAAACTACCACTGCCACTAGAAGCTACCTTTGAATTTAACCGTTTTGGCATATAAGGGAAATGGAACATTGGTGTTATATCCCCCACAATGTGAAATTTCCATTTATTCATCAAATCAATAGGAATGTTGTAAAATGTAAAAAGAAGCACACTAAATTAAGAGAAAACTCACAACTAACAAACAAATTGCCACCACAAGTTATATGTGGCCTGTCATTGGTGATTGACGAGGGGTTGTTGATTGACCTCACGACCTCATGTGTCTCTATTCTTGAGTTGGATGTTGATAACTCCATAGATTGTGAATTTGAGGCTCAATTGCATATCAAAGGATGACAGATTCAACCAATAATGCATCTAGTTGAAATATAGGTATTTTTTTAACTTTTGACTACCCATGATAGACTTTTGACAATAATCACACTCATAGGACTAGAACATTCAACTATTACAAAATGTTGTTTCACATATGATGATAACACTAATATCAACGAGAACTTTAACTATTGACATAATAAAGAAAAGAAAAGATTGGATTTTAAAAAATAAACCTATGACACCACTTTGTTTATTGTTAAAGACCTAAAGTGTCACAATGATATGTAAACAAATATTATTTGACAATGTAAACTTGAATCGTGAGAGTGTTTTTAAGACACTAAATATTGAACCAAAATTTAAACTTAAAATACAAAAACTTAAAAACTTAAATATAAACTTCCAAACAACAAATCTCATTCTTAATGAAAAATAATAATTCCCACACTTGGTAGAATGATAAGAGCTTCTCGTGGACATATAATAAAAGAATGAACATCTTTTTGGAAAAACAGGTGCCAATGCAACCAACACAAGGGAAAACCACATCCAAAACAATATAAAACACACACACACACAAAATATATTATATATTCGATTTAAAAGATTTTACAAACTCGTAGTTATGGCTCTACATATTTTATTTTCTTACAAAAAAAATATTCTCGCTTCATGTTATTGCACGTATCTATTTGAAAATATTCCCCTTCTATATTCTTCTCTTAATATTCCTTGAGTTGCGACTCTATATTCTTCCTTGAGCTATTGATGCTCTCTATTTTATGTTGTTGCATATATCTATTTTTCCTTTCTCGTATATTCCTAGAGCTATTGATTCTTTGCCTCTATATATTAAAAATCGGACACCATATATATAAATATATAAAACCTACATGTGCCTCCTTGTGTTATTCATATATCTCAACACAAAACAAAACCGGACTCAAACATATATTAAAAATCCCTCATTCTTGGGATCTCACTGCATCGAGTCCATCTCCCAAATGGGTGGTGGAATGCCGCCACATGTCCATTATTGGATGGTTGAGATGAGTTTGTTGTCTACCTTGACCAAAGGGGCCAAACCCAAAACATTATACGCCACAATTAATTCCATGGGATTGAGATCGATGGGGGAACAATATTGGGAAAAGCGGGAATCATGCCACATGTCATGTGGCATTGGCGGAGAGTTTAAATTCAACGGCCACAAAACAAACGGTAAAAAGGAAGTTACGTCGGTGAGGATGGATAGGAAAAGAGGGAAATATGAAAATTGAAATGTTGTGTAGGGCTCAAGATTACCTAACATCATTAATTTTGACACTCCTCCTCAAGTTTGAGCCGATTTTTTTAATTAAAAGACAAATTTTAATTTTTGGAGCTAGGCAGTCCATCTTTAACACCCAGCATTAGATTTCAAACACTCAAACCTTTATTTTGATAGAGGTTTGGTAAAAATGTTAGCTAGCTACTACTATGACTTGTAAAACTTAAGTTCAATTTCTCCTTTCTCAACTAGTTCACGAATGAAGTGATATCTGATTTCTATATGCTTTCTTCTACCATGAAAACTGGATTCTTTGATAATGCATTGAAGACATATTATCACAAAAATTATTGAACCTCCTTGTTGCTCTTCGTACAAATATGAGAGGATTATTTTTAACCATATCATCTGACAAGTGGATGAATTTTCTGCAATATACTCTGCTTCAACAATAGATAATGAAACAACTGACTGTTTCTTGAAGCCCATGAAATGGCTCCTAATCCAACATTGAACACATATCCAGATGTGCTCTTTCTATCATCAAGGCTACCTACCCAATCACTATTTGTATAGCTAACTAATTGAAATCATTATTAGTAGCATATAAAATTTCATAATTCCTTGTTCCATTCACATACCTTAAAATATGCTTTCCTGTTTTCCAGTGTGTCTCTTTTGGAGTCTCCATGAATCTAGAAATCAAACTAACTACATACATTATATCTGGTCTTGTTGCAGTTAAATACATCAAGATTCTTACCATGCTTTTATATCTTGTAGGATCCACATTGTTTTTGCAATCATCTTTGGTTAATTTCAGACTTATCTCTCTTTGGTGTAGATGTTTTTTTTTGGAAAAGGGTAAATGTGTGGATTTTGAAAGAAACCGCATCCTTGAAAAAAATGCCCTTAAGGTAGAATACAACACTAAAGCACAACAGAAGAGAAGCTCGTAGGCAACCAAAGATAGAAGGCCACTAAAGCAGAAAAGTGAAGAAAAAGAAAAGAAGAAGAGGGAAAGAGAGAGAAACTGAAGCACCCAGAGATGCAACCCAAATAATTTACTCCAGAGGATCCCGAGCGTGGGATCATAATCTCATTTTAGGAAGATGAATAACTTTATTTTATCGATTAAAAACTATCCATTCATCACTCCTATTAGGATACGTATTGGGAAGTGAATATTAAAGATATTTGATGCTCCTACAATTGACTCCACTTTCAAGAGTCTATTTTTAGGAAGATCTGAATCCACCCCCAAAGGGAGTATCACCACCTGTTCAACGTTACCGACTTAACCAATATCGCCGCAGAGAGGAAACGTTGGTTTCAATTTGGTTTGCTGAATTTTTGGACCTCTAAATCACGTTCTTCATGAACCTTCACCTAATATTCTAGAGAGGGATATGAAACTTCCCTAACAACTAATAGGTTGGGTTGGGAATCCTTCCACCAAGAGACTTTTTCCTTAAATTTTTGTTTCACTTTTTGACATTTTGTAGCAAGATGCCCTAGGGCGAAACATTTCCTGCATCTGAAGGGCAAGCCTTCATAGTCAAGAGGTTGTGACCAAACCCTATCCAACACTTTGAGATCAATAGAAGTAGGAAGATCAAGAGAGGTATCTATATCCACTAAGATTCGTGCATATGTAGTGTGAGTGTAGAGTTCCATTTTGGAATTGATAGATAAAAACTTGCCCAAAGCATTGCAATATCAATCAAACACTCCCCCTAAAACTGTAGAGGGAGATGAGGAAGATGTACCAGGCATGGTTTATGTTGAAAGCATCGGTGAGAGGATTAAAAGTAAGAAATGAAGGTTTCATCAGTAGGTGATGATTTTATAGATCCCAAAGCTTGGAGAGAATAGAATCCATGTCTTCAACAGAACTAAAAACCACAATAAAAACCCCCTAGCACAGGGGTAAATGTCGACCCAACCAGATATGAGAGGACGCCAGTTTGAAGAAATCCATGAGTGAAGAAATGGAAACCCACCCTAGAGGTCGTTGAAGCAAAGTAGATCAAACCATGGCTAGAGAAAAAAACCTTTAGCTCTAACACCGAATCCACAAAGGAAACCGAGGGAGGGGATTTGGCCACAAAAGAGATTTTGAGGATGAGAAAAGGGAAGCCAAGGATGCATCATATAAGTGCTTCAAAAGGATGTTTGAGCCGCATCCAAAACAACCTTCCCAACCACCATCTTCAAAATAGGAACAAAATAAGAGCACGCAACACTACAACCAAATGAGGGACCACCGCCGTCAAAAATGCCACCAGAGACATGTGCGGCCAAAGATCCATTCACGCCACTTTGGAAGGAACGACATCCCCTAAATTAGCATAAACACGGGGAAGGATATGTGGAGAGGCCCATCTGAGTTTACTTACAACATTCTATAAGGGTTTTTCCTATTGGTGTAGATGTCGGTTTGTAATCCAACATTTTGAATCTTTGCAAGATTTCTTTTTCATACTTTTCTTTGACCTCAATGCCAAGAAAATACTTCAACAATCCTAAATCAGTCATCTCAAATTCCTTCTTCATGGCTGATTTGAATTCATCAATTTCCTTGCTTGTATTTCTAGTAAACTCCTTCATTTCGTCAATCAATCATTTCATCTTCATACCTTGACTACTCATAAATATCTTGAACACTCCTCATTCGACCTTGCTGCTGGAATGAATCTGATGACGATGAAGATGCTTCATTTGTTGGTCCTTGCATGCTTTGTTGGTTGTTGTCATTTGAAGATTCACCCCTTTGTGAAATGGGTGTCCAACTTGGTGTGTTGTTTTTTCTACCATCTATTGTTTCAGCATCAATGATAGGTGCATTTACCTTTGTTTATGGTTGCTCCACTTCTTATGCATCTCCCAAGATGCTTCCTCAATGAATTGAACATCTCTGTTGATTATAAACTCCTTTGTGAACTGGATTATACAATTTGTAAGCTTTAGATTGCTCACTATATCCAATGAAAATGCACTTCTCTCCTTTGTCATGCCATTTTGATCTTCTTTGCTTGGGCACATGTGCATATGCTACACACCCAAAACTCTCAAGTGTTCAACACTTAGTTTTCTTCCACTCCATGCTTCTTGAGGTATCATGTTCCTCACACTCTTTGTAGGACATCTATTCAAGTAAATAGACTGTTGTCCCAACTACTTCTGCCCATAATTCATTAGGAAATCCTTTAGCTTTCATCATGCTTCTTTCCATTTCTTGAATGGTTTTATTCTTCCTCTCAACTACACCATTCTCATTGAGGTGTATACCTTGTAAATTGTTTCTTGATCCCATGCTCTTTACAAAAGTTTAAAAACTCATTTGATATATACTCTCCCTCTATCTGTTCTCAATGTCTTTATATAATGGCCACTATGTTTCTCAACCATGGCCTTAAATTGTTTGAATACTTAAAATGCCTCTGATTTATTTTTCAAGAAATAAACCCATGTCCTTCTATTGAAGTCATCTATAAAATTCATGAAATACTCTTTCTTAGACAAGGAGGGAGACTTCGTGGGACCACACAAATTTGAATGTATCAGCTCAAGAGGTGAGCTTGCTCTCCAAGATTTACCTAAGGGAAAAGCATTTCTATGTTGCTTCCCCAATATACATGCCTCACAAACCTTATCTCTGGTTGTTTAATAGGAGGCAATCCTCTAACCATTTGTTTATTATAAAGAACATTAAATCCACCCTATCTCAAATGCCCATACCTGAGGTGTCATAGAGTGGATTGATCAATAGTTATTGTTTTGAACATTTTTGCACCTGCTACACTTTACATCCTCAAAGGAAACATTCTATGTTTCATCATCTCGCACTACCGCAATCAACTTGTTGCTTCCATTTTTTTCATATAACATGTATTTTCTATTTTCAAACCTCACCTTATATGCATTTTGGACAAGCTTCCCAATACCGAGAAGATTGTAGTCATTTTTGCACCCCACCAAGAACAAGGGAACCTCATGCGTGCGACATATCACCCAATAGGCACCGGGTGCTCACCGAGGTACGACGAGAGGGAGCCAAGTCTCTCTTTTATGTGAGTTCAGTGGAAGGCATACTTCATGATCTTGACTTAGTGAATTAAAAGAAACAAGAAGCTATAGAGCTCATAACGGCTTCTATGCCCCTTTAGTCATAACAAAAGTAAAGTGCACAAAAGAATTAATAGAAATAAGAAGTTGTAAATCCACAAATATAATCCACATTCAAGTAAGGTTCATGATTATACAAGATCAAAAGCAAAGTAGAAACATGCAGATAATACAAGAAGGATATCTTAATATAAACATAGTGGTAACCTTATCATATTTATTCATAGTCTTACTACAAAGCATCATAGAGAGAAACCATAGTCATACGCCATATCTAGATCCATACATGTATGCTCACAAGATAAAATTTTCATTCCTCATTACATCCTTCCTAGCATCATCTACCCATTTTATCCCATAGTTCTCATGATAATTTTACAGAGCTCCATTACCTAACTTGTCTCTGTTTTTTCCAAGGGCGCATGTATAAATATGCATCCGAGCTCCAACAAACTCCTCTACACCCTCATATTTGGCCCTAAGTGTCAAGGTGTGGGTCACCCCAGATGCATGCCTCTCCACATAATGATTAGCTTTTTGGATCTTCCTATTGCAAGGTATATTCCTTCCAGGACACCCCTGCCGCCAAAGTGGAACCTTATCCAAACAGACGCGTTCTTCATGTGTTATGTCCAAAAGGCCAAAAATGGCTAATTCCTGAATTGTTCTTCATGTGCATGCATGTCCTTGGTTCTCCAAGAACCCTTTTTGAATTTTGCCTTGCGCACCTTCACTTGTGCGCTTCCTCCGGCCGTGCACGCCTACGCGCCTTTAAGATTCGGTAACTACATTAGTGTCCCAACATTACCCCACACTTCACCTATTCTCTGCCCTCGAGAACCTTTTCAAAGAATGCAGTACAAAAATGCAAGGCCTTGCATTGGAAAAGAATGGAGGGAAAGAATAAAGAATGGGGTAGAGAGAATAGAGGGAAAATTGCCTAAAGAAGAAGAAGAGGAAAAATTTTGCCGCAGGTCGGCCTCTAGCGTATTCCAAGCGCTGACTTCATCATGTGCTCTAGTACAGATATCACCAACAAAGGTGCTCACCTCATCGAAGGTTAACCCTTCCCCCTTCATGTTAATGGTCTCCACCATAGTCTCTAGTTCCTTGGCATGATCCTCTAAGGCATCCATCTTCCTCATAATGACCTTGTAGAGCTCTTTTAGCCGGGTTTTGATTGAGACTCGCTGGTTCTCAATAGCTTCAGATTTATTCTCCACTTTGGCTAGTATCTTTTCCCGCTCGGCTCTATTGCCCTTATTCTTTTCCCTAAAGTCCTTCAGCACGGCCTCGTTGTTGGCAAGCAGCATGCCTGTCACCTTGTCTTGATCCGCAGAATGGTCGTAGGTGACCTCTGCGGTTTGTGCAGCTATTTTTATGTCAGCGAGCACCTTGTTGTATTCAGCCATGAGCGCGATGACCTTCAATTTGTCCTCCTTCTCCAAGCACGCAGCTACCTCCTCTACCGACTCCAAGGCCAAAGGCTGAATTTCCATGTCGAGGATCTGAGTCAAGTCCTCTAGGCATTCCAGGGAGGACCCATACTTTTGTGCGGGAGGGCTAAGGTCTGGGTGCTTCATGATAATAGCTTAGGAGATGAGCTCCACCTTCTTGGAAACTTTGCATACCCTATAATTTTCCTCCTGAAGCTCCCTTTGTAGTTGAGCACTTTCGATTAGTTTTGCAAGGCCGAGGTCCTTCATTTGCTTCACTACTTCTTCCTTCCTCTTCTCCAACAGGTCCTCCAAAACTTTAACCCTGTCATTCCTGCAGAAGATCCTAGCCTCAATTTCCATGGAGACTTTGTTGAGCATGTTACACACTTGCTCATCTGATAGTTGTTGCGTGTTTACAATGGGGTTATCCCCCTTTCCTTCGGACAACACTAATACCGCTCCTTGGTTAACCTTGAACTCAGGCTTGTCGAGGTGGGAGTCGAATGCCCATGATAGCATCTTCCTTGTGCACGGGTACCCACCCTTAGGGTCAAAGGATTCCATGGCGGTGAGCTCCTTGGTGGGCACAATACTCTGGAAATGCATGCATAAAACTTTGTTGGGGTCATCAATGTATCCCATCATTGTTCTTCCCCTTCCACGCATTTACTTCCCGTGCGCATGCCCTTGGGAATAGTTACTGAAAGAGTTGGGCCTTTTGTGCTACCCACACTCTTCTCCCTCTACTCTTCTTTGAATTCACCGAGTACGAGCTCGTGCTACACTCCAACTCCTCTTCGACCAAGGTATTAATTATCTTCTCTACCTCCCTTGTCGCTTTCTCATTCACTTCCTCTTAAGTGAGCTTGGGCATATCTGGCCCCTTAGTACTTGCCCCTTCACTCCTTTCTTCACCGTGTACCTTCCTCCCATTAGGCACCCTTCCTCCTTACAAAGATGAAAGCATCATTTATATCCTCTACTCCTTCTCCTTCCGAATCATGGATATTAATTGACTCTTGATTCACCTCCAACTCTTCCCCTTCATCATCATCCTTCTTGCCTATATAGGCATTCGGGTCATTGTATCTTCAGATTCTTGTTCCTTCGTCCCTTGTTCTTCTTCCTTTGCAGAAAACTTTGGAGTCGGGGATGTTGTCCTCTCTTCATCCAAGGGTTCTTCAGGGGATGGTGGCTTCGCAGGTCTCGGGGTCTTCTCCCTGACCACCGTTCTCCTCTTCTTCCGGACATAGGTACTCATTCCCTGCAGTATCTACATTCTGCTTCTCCACCGCCCTTTGTTCTTCCTCCTCTTCCCTCTCCTTGCACTTTGGTGCTGGCTTCTTTCTTCCCATAGGGTCATCCGGGATGGATATCTCATTCTCCATGTACGCGCCCTTTTCAAATTTCGGCCTTATGCGTAGGTAGATCCTTGCGGCATTGCTCCTAGCAATAGGTAAGGGCAACGACCTTATAATATGCACATCCTATGACACGTACGTTTCAATGTACGCGCACTTCTTTGGGTAGACCAACTTCTTTCTCATTTCCCTATGCTCTTTGTCAAGGGTGGACAACTCCAGGTTTAACTTCTTTGATTCCTTGTATTTGTTTACCCTCGCTTGGAAAAATTGGGCAATAAACAAAAATGGGATTTTACACCATGGGCTCCAATTGCCATCCACCAAGATGAACCTGCCAATGTAGAAGTGTTGGTAGACCGCGAGCTCTGCTTCTCCTTTGGTTGCCACGGGGAGTTGTTCTGAGGATTCACCATCCGGCTCCAAATGCATTCCTAAGGTGCTTATACCATTTTTCTAAGCGTGCCTTGTGTACCCCTATCATTGATTCACATGTATATTTCTGAAATCTCTTCGTAGGTGAGGGATCTTCAAAGAAAGTACTCCCACATGAATTTTTCGGATGCATCGCACCCCAATTTTGAGAACAAAATTATTAATAGAATATTCCCAAATAGGATTTTTCCTCTGTTCTCTGGCTTTATGATTTCATCTGCTATGTCTTTGGGAGATGTTGTATACGGTGCCCTCCTCAACCTTCATGCAGAGACATTCGCCTAGGGCTTACACACCGGGTCCACCTTTCTTGTTCATTAAACTTCGAGACAAGGTGCGCGGCCATCTTCATCACTTTGGATCACCGATATCCGAGACGTCATAGTACTCTTGATACCTTCTTGATTCCTGGGATGCTATGTTTTCCCGATTGCCTCCTCGCCTAGAGGTCATCTATGAGCGTGTCCCCCGCACATGTTAGGCTGTGAAATGTGAAATTAACTAGGAGTTATGCACATTTTGTGCCCTGTGAAGCGAAGGAAGAAGTCTTTGTGTACACGCGCCATCATCCATTGGTACAAGCACTCGGGCTTCCGAAATATGGCAACTCGTAAAGTTAGAGGAGCCCTACCTTCTCCATTTTCACCTTGACCACGTCATTGTAGATTGGCAACCCATCAGGTGTTCGTTTATTTGTGGGGCGCACTAGCTCTAGCACCATTTCTTTCACAATTATGCTTGACCGATGATTGTAGTCGATCATGGTCATCTATCTTATGTGGGACTCCCACTCTTGCCCTAGCAAAACCCCATCTAGGTATTGCATCTCGAGTACCATTCTTCATTTGTATCCAAGGGTATTTCCTCTTGTTTCTTCTTCCCTTTTCCTTTACCCTTTCCCTTCTTGGATTTTTCTGCAGGTTTTCCTACTGGTTTTGTGGCCATCATTATACCCTTTTCTTTCATTCCCTGGTTAACTTGTCAGTTTGTTTGAGATTTTTCCTCATGCACCCGTGCCCTAGAACACAAACCCTAATCTCTGATTTTCCTCCTTCGATCACGACACTCTTTCACAATGTTCCTCACACCCGTGAATCACTTCTACTCTGGTTTGTAGATCTAATGGACCGATTGTGCTTAAGTTTTTGGGATTTTCCTTCGCACAAGTCAGTTCTTGAAACCCTAGCTCTGAACGAAAATCGCTCTTCTTGTTTTCACAAAGTAAAAAAATGAACTGCCCACTCTTGTATTTATAGCTTTTCCCACTTTTATGCATTAAAGGCTAGGCTACCTACCATCGTACAATCATGTTTAATGTGGCATTTCCAAACAAAACCTGAATTCAGTGCTTCTCCTTACGTGCCAAATCCTTCGCGGAATGTTTTTCACCCACACCCAATCCTTGCGCGAAACCGCTTCCACCTCGCACCTAATCCTTGCACAAAAATTTTCCATCCTTCTAGTGCGTAAGTAATCCATCTTGTGAAGACTCTTGCACTCATTTTACCAAAGTGCCAAAGGCACCTCTTCCATCCTCATGATTCTTGCTTTCACCTACCTCATGTTTTTGCACTTTTTCTCCTTGTAAGTGGATTTTTAATGTAACCTTATTTTGCCATCCATCTACCTTCTTTTCTCCTAATGCATCTTTTCAACATGGGCCAATTCAAACGGTCTACCAACCTAATCCTTTGGCATAATAACTCCATGCTTCCCTTTATCACCTCACCCCCACACTAAATCGATGCACCTGTCCTCTCTGTGCATTCATAAGTAAAAAGTAACAAGGTTACGGTGCCCAAGGCGTAAAACCAAACAACAACACAAAAGGGAAATACAAGAAAGGAAAAGCATAAAGGGAAATTCTAAGCTAACTAATAAAATTGATTTATTTACAAACACCAAGAAGCGTTATTTATAGTAGGGCTTCAACCTACTCCCATTGAAGTGTCCAGGTAATTTTTTCCATCCAACGCTTGTAATTGGCATGCACCGAATCAAGGATGTATGAATTTACATAAGGACATAACCAATGCACCTTCAACTTTCAAAGATGGTGTAGAAATTTTGAATCATATAGCAATACCATCTCGCCAACCTCAAACTATTTGTTCTTAATATGGCAGTCATGCCATGCCTTTTGCTTTGACTTCTCAGTTGTTTGGCTCCATCTTGCTAATGAGCGCCTTTCATCCAACTTTATCAATTCATCTATTCTTTCTTCCAGTGCTTGTTCATTTTCTAACCCTCCCCGCGCACACTATACACAATGATGGTAGCATAAATTTGACTGGAAAATAGCCTCTGCACCGAACACGGTTGAAATGGTGTGGCCTTGTTCAACCTTTTATATGTTTTTATGTATGCCCAAAGAACTGCTTATACCTTGTCATCCCAATCCTGCCTACCCACATCACATATCTTAGTCAATGTGTGACTAAGGATTTTGTTAAATTCCTCTGCCGTCCCATTTGCCTAAGGGTGATAAGGGGTAGTCTTATGATGGGCTACCATGAATTCTCGCTACTAGAATAATAACGGTTTCATTCAAAAATTGAGTGCCCCTATCACTTAAACTTAATGGGAACCCATACCTATTTATAATGTTCTCCCACAAAAATCTAGTAGCCGTGGCGTGGTGTAATCCTTAGTGGCGCTGCCTCGCCCACATTGTCGATAATCAATATAGGTAATAATATACCGCGAGTTAGTCCTTCGCATGCGGTTGGTGAGATTGGTAGAAAAAATCTATTGCCCATTTTTAAAAGGTTCCGCGTTGGCGATGGGGCACAAGGGCATCTCATTCCTTCTTTTAGGTTTTATAAGGCATTGGCAATGGTCACAGCCTTGTAAAACTCAATGCAATCTGGTGAATCATCTCCCACCATAGTCCAGTGACTAGGATCTTGCACGTGGTTGCATTCCCCACATAGTGTCCTCTAGCAATCCCACCATGGGATTCTTCTATTATAGCTACGTGCTCATGTTCTAATACACACCGACACAAAACCTCATTGCAGCCCATTTTATACAAATCCCCATTGATCAACATGAAGGGCATGGCACGTATGGCTAACCTTTTCCTTTCTAGTGCATTCATCCCTTCGGGTGCCACACCTTCCTTGAGAAAAACAACAATGTATTCTAACTCCGAGGGTGCGCGTTATAACTCGAATAGTTCTTTGCACAATACTTTGCACATCCTCTCTGAATCAATACTTTGCACATCCTCTCCTGAATCAATCCTTGATAAATGATCCGCCCACAATTGTTCTTTCCCAGTTTTACCACCACTTTGAATTCAAATTCCTGAAATAAAAGTACCCAATGACATATGCTTTATTGCAACACTTGCTTTGTTTACTAGATACTTCAAGGCCATATGGTTAGTGAAGAGTGTGAAGGGATTCACCAATGAGATATTGTCTAAATTTGTGGAGTGCGTAGATCATTGACAATGCCTCGCGCTCGGTCATTGTATAATTCTATTCTATTGGTGTCAAATTTCTACTTGCAAAACATAAGGGATGATCGACAATCCCCTCTCCTGGTTGAGGAAGAACGAATCCCATTGTTGTACCAGAGGCATCCATGTGGACATGGAAAGGTTTATCCTAGGATGGGAATTGTAGAATAGGTGTAGTGATAAGCCTTTCTTTTAGAGTTGTCAAATGCCCTCTGCCGCACCTCTCCCCACTGAAAGGCACTCTTATGTCTGAGCAATATTTCCAATGGTGCGGTGATCTTGGCATATCCCTTAATGAACTTTCTGTAGTACCTAGTGTGTCCAATAAATCCACACACAACACTTTTGGGTGGTGGGCTCCTATAGTCCCACAATAAGCGTAACTTTTGCGGGATCCACAAGAAGCCCTCTTCGCATATGATATGCCACAACAATGTTCCAAAAGGGGTTGGAAAAACACATTTCTTGATGTTGAGGGAGATCCTCAACTACCGACATCTTTCAAACATCAACCTCAAGTTATCACAATGGTCCCTGACCAATCCATACATTGTCCAATTATCCAAATACAGTTGAAGGAACTTGTGGATGAAGTCCTGAAATGCTTGTACCACTATGCGTGAAAATACAGTGGGTGCATTCCTCAATCCAAAGGGCATGACTGTGTATGTAAAGCTTCCCCACTCGGTGGCGAAAGTTGTCTTATCTTGGTCTTCCTTAGAAATCCTTACTTGGTGATATCCCGAGAATCCATCTCGTGAAGGAATAGACCTCGCGCCCAACAACTCCTTCCAAAATCTCTTCAGTGAAGGGGGTGGGAAAAGGATCTATGATACAAACAATGTTCAATTCCTGTAATCCACACATATCCTAATCCACCCATCCTTCTTTATGCTGATCACCATTGGACTTATCCATTCTGATTCCTCCATAGCCTCAATGATACCAGATGCTATCATTTTGTCTAGCTCTTCTTTAACCCTTATGCGCATGTTGGGATTCATCCTGTAAGGCCTCTTCCTGATCAAGGCGTGCACCATCTTTCAACTTTATCCTCATTTCCCCCAATGAATGGTGGATGCCTTTCAACTCATGGTATCTCGCATAGGAATAAATCCTCAAATTTGTGCAAGAGATCGATGATCTTTGATACTTCCTTGTCTCGACCAGTAGTCCCCAATGATAGCTTCCTTGGGCTCCTTCTCTCGAGCTGATGTTAAATTTCTTCATTTTGAGTGGTTTATCATATGCACGCACGCATGTATCCACACTATCAACTACTTTGCGTATTCCAACTGAATGGTCTACATTCAGGCTCTCCACCTCCTCTGCATCAACAATGTATACCATGTTTCCTTTCTCCTTTTTAGCACACACACTCTCAAACCGTATGTCCTCTCGGTTCCTCCTCTTCGAACCGCGCTTCCAAGCTAGGCCCACCAAGTAAGTTTACTAACCTATCTTTCACCATGGCACAATCCCCCAGAGTGAGGCATTTGATAGTCTACAATGCCTCATCAACCAGTTGCATGGTAATTTGGTACTTGAATGTGTGAACCAAGTCAACCGCTAATTCCTGCCAATTTCTCATCTGACGGCGAGTTTTAGAATGGATGTACCAAGAGCGCGCAACCTTGTAGTGTCGAATAAAACTTGTGCACCCAAAGGGAGGGTGGTAATGCTTCCACGCCTTCTCCCCAGACCTTCTCACATGCTTGGATGTGGGAAGAGGTGGGTTCATTGCCATTGTAATCCTTGATAGCGGTGGGTATGTTGCTTTATTCGAGAATCGACAGTGAGCACAATCCTAACTTCACGCTACTCCAGCAAGTTTTCGCTATGTGCAGCCCACCACCTCACTGCTGTGCCTATTAAAGCATAACCCAGATACCTCTCCGCTCGTCCTCCCTCCATTGAGCCTCCATGTCTCTTAAAAAGACCTTGGGGTATACATCCCCAAAATACTTTGTTATTGCCTTTCCTCCTGTGCACCAAACTATACACGCCATTGTTACCTTGGTCACTGATTCTTTCAGATGTCACCCAATCATTTCATAAGTCCCATGCGCCCAATTATCACATGCTATACTGGTAGTATCACCAATGATCGAGCATCATGAAACCTGGATGACTCCTTCGTAGTAGGGTGGATGGTCTCTCGGATCTCTTATGGAGCGCATGTATATCTCCGCCCGTGACTTCCTCTCCAAGGGGTTCAATATAGGGTGTGGAATTTCCATCAGCAAGTGGTATAATCAACCTCTCTTCCTTGTTTTCAAAGCTTATGTACCCCTTGTTGAACCGAAGATTTGCATTATTCTTATAGCACCACTGGACACCCAAGTAACGCCGAGAAATTATCTACCTCGGCAAGTGCCAAGAATTTAAAATCCCCAGTGAACCTAGTCCCCTAAATGGTAATGGTCACATCCTTCAAGACACCTATGGGCATTTCCTTTGTCTTATTTGCCATATACAACACATTTGAAGATGGTTGTTGTAATAACCACTTTTTGTCACTTCAATCTTAGAGATTTTTTTTTGTCTTACCTTATGTAGCTGATTCAAATACCCATATATTTAAATCCAACATAAGTCTTAATGCAACCCCCTTTAATAACTATCATGAACCATGTGCAACTGTATGAGAGAATACCAAACTTACAAGTTCTCCCTCGATGCTCTTACGAGCCATACATACAAATGTATCCCTTTGGTTCTCCTTTAACAGGATATGATATATAAGTGATAACCCTAAGTGTGTACAGGTTCCACCTATGAAATCCACAGCATCTCATAGCTTAGATAATGGTGAAATATCGATAAAGATAATCAGTAGTTACACTACCTTGCGCAAGGTTTCGAGTCATGTATACCATACTCAATTCCATGACGGCACACTCGTCATTAGGAAATTGTCGTTTCACCTTAATCACTTTTTCGGTTATAAGGATTTGCAGATAGTGATGCTGTAAACAGCTACAAGTCTTATACAAGGTACAAGCCCAGATTAACCTATACGAAGCTTTACCTCGAAGTCAACCTATGATGCCTATGGGAGACCAAGTGTCTTAATAATGATTCTCATCGTTGCTAGACTGCTTCCCTTCCCGTAGCCATCATATGTTGTCATCGGGGTACCAACCTAGTGGGGTTCCATCCACCCTTGTAACTATAACAAGCTTGTACTTAAGCAATACCACGCTACATTTAGGGTCTTGAAAAGGGAACTCAATATAGCTGTTATGTGGCAGTATTCAATTAACGACAACTGTCATTAAACAGATACGTCCACGTAACAACGGTAGTGAGTCAACCTATCAAGAGTCCTAAAATGAAACTTGGTATCTTAATAAATTAAACATGACACAATGTTCTAGTTCCAGTGTCTTCATCACTTAGTGAAGAGTATCTAGAGTCCTGTCCCCTAGAATCATGATAGGTTAAATGTAGTTCCAAAACTACTTATTTCTTCCTATCAGTTCAGATATAAGATAGATCAATCTTTAGACCTAAATTCCCAATCCTACGGTTTGTTAATGATTCAATTTCCACCACATCAGAATAATACCTTACATTATCATGGAGTAATAATTACTAATGTTATTCTTACTCCCATTAGTAATCATGCAACTATGTAATTACTAATTATTGGGTACATACGGAGTCGTTCCCGTTACCCTCTTTTCAATAACACTTAAGCTATATTATTAGAATCATGTTTCTCAGTTTTACCTCGGCATTTATTCTTGCCAGGTTTGATTTATCGATAGATATAAATCTTATCCATTTTATAGTTCTTGTTTTAGTAGGATTCCCAATTCTCTTGAAAACCTCTATAACCATTTCCAAACCTCAACTTAGGTTTATTTTAATGGCTACTACCACCTTGGCAGAGTATTCATTTTCCCTGGATCCGTGTACCAATTTCCTTGGCATCCAAATACATTCCATTAATTCCAGCTATCGGATCATTGTTATCATTTATATGACTACACCGTCATATCCTAATCATGGTTGGTTTCAGCTCACAATTTTCAAGAGCGTAGACACCAACTTACATAAAGTGAGTGAGATGGCGAGTACTCATGTTGAGAATAATTTGAATGTTCCCATCAATACTCTAATCATTTTCATTGGGTAGTAAACCCATGGTTTCATGGAGGTTTAGTATTGGGAATTAATCATCTCCCAACAATTCTATGCCAACTGTATCCCATATCCTATGGGCCCTTTTAACATTTATGTTCAACCTGATTATAATGAATTATCTTTAATACATCTTGTTAGTTGGAGTATCTCCAACATAAACATTCATCACATCATATTTTATACGATAGCAATCTGATAGATCATATACTTTATGTACCCATTTTATGGAAAGACAATTTGTTTAAGCAACAAGGAATGATCTATTCTCATTTATTATTTCACCTTGAGGATTTAAGTTGAACTCTCCTTCATGTTAAGGGAGTTGGGTTAGTTTTATCAATTATTTCAACTTAATTTCCTTAAAAGATTTAAGTGCTGCCCAAAAGGAACATCAGCAAGTTTTTGGGACTTAATCCTTATATGAAGAATATTAACATTTCATCCATATATTTCATCATAAAAATTTATTTCTAATATAGTTACTCAAACTTTATCAGAGGAATTCTTCCTTTAGTCTGCACACATAATCAAACACCTCAAGATTCATAATTAGATGATTTCTCATCTACCATGCAATGAACATTTACCGGTCTTGTGAGGAATTACAACCTCTTGCTAACAATAATATTGATTTCCCATAAGTTAATCAATCTAGATTAAAGAATTCAACAACACTACTTCGTAGTGTATTCCATTAACCTATCCCTTATGTTACTGATTTATAACTTCACAACTCACCCATTGAACGTGCTAGGTTCACCTAGTCCATAAGATGGTTATTATATTCTAAAACAGAGAGAGTTACAACAACCTTCCATTACAATCGTCCAATGTTCCAATTTTTATAAAAGATCATAAGTATAAAGCCATTCTTATACCGACACTACTACAACATAATGGGATTCATTACAGAAATTACAGAGAGGTATTAACATTCTTCGATAATACGAAGCGAGTATTTATTGAACATAATATGGAATCTTTTCCATGTTGCAATAGATCGTAGATGTACACAGTATATTTTCACATGAGAACCTTTACTCGAAGTCAATAAATAACTTCCTCAACATAAATAAAAATATCTCAAATCAACAATTGGCTGCAACTTTATCTTTTAAAAGTAAGCATGTGATACAATTAGATAACCAAGACATTACTTTACTTCACACCAGTTACCTTCGCTCAATTTTCTGCAATAGTTGGGCAAGGTCAGTTCGACTGAACTGAGCAAGAAAAGTCCTTTATCCCATTTATCAATTTATGTCATTAAATATTAGAATGAATAAATACTACAATAATCTCAATCTAACATTTTAATCATATAATTCCACAAAATCATTCTTAAGTAACCCGCTTTGCAATCATTAAGAACAACTCCTTTACCTCTTTCAGTACTCGCAAGGACAAGTTCTATGTACTACTTCACAAAATAAGTTAAAGCAAAACCGGATAAAAGATATTCATACCCAAGAAATGACCATCAAATAATCAATAACACAAGTTATTAAAAATACGATTGTATCACATAAAGTTAGATGGAGTAATCAGACTTTTATCAACCACGGTATGAATCTATGTCATCCCATTAATAAATATAAATTGCTGCAACTAATGTTGCTTCTCCAGAATACAAACAGTATAATTCTTGGACACACAAGGTAATCCAAGCTACAGAAATGAAACTAACCAGTTTCATCAACATCAACACACCCATCAAAATAGATCCAGTTAATACTCATGACGTTTATATGTCATAGCTACAGGATACGACATATTCTACATTATCCATAACATCCTAAGAAGGAGATATATATATCTATACAACTCAAGTTACTTATCATAGTAACATAGAGGAATCAAGGCAATATAGACTCAGTTGCCTATTTATTCCATATTGTACTTTCTTAAACAAAACTCATCATTTCAAATTACATCTTACCACATTCTACTGTAGTAAGAATCTGAGGACACAACCATTCAAAAGCTTATTTATGCTTGCGTTTAGGGGCTAAACTCCCCAAATTTGTCTCAATGATTAGTGCATATTACTCCTCAGTTATGGAGATATGTTACCCTTGATTTAATCATCCTACAGAGATTAATCAGTTTCATAACTTTACATAATATTAATATTAAAATCTTCAGTAAGGATCGATTTTTAAGAATGGAGACAACTAAGTTTCCTTTCCATTATTGCACCTTATCTATGGATCAAAAACTTATGAAACATATCCATAGTGTAATCCACCAAGACCCCCTTGGTTTCAAGTAAGACTTTCTAGTTCTTTCAAGGAAACATAAATCAACCAACTCTTTTATTCATTATCCATCCAGGTCCCAACTCCAATCAAGCTTTCCTCAAGTAAGTCTGATTATAGAGATATTATAACATCGTAACCAAATAGCTTCCTAAAGAGAGAAGAATGGTTTTTCGTACTCGGTAGAAGATTAGTTAGGTTCAACCCTTCAAAACCAATTCCCAAATTCATCTTTTGTTCTCCAAAGACTAATTCAAAACTAGCTTAGATAACTTCTAAGGAAGATAGTAAATAACGAAAATCCTTATAATGGAGTGAGCCGAAGGCTCTACAACTCAAGCAATTATTTACACCAATCGAAGGTACTTCAAAATCCTAAGAAAAGGAATATTTAAGATGAGGTTGGAACCAACTCACATTTGGATGGTGACGGATTATGATATAAATATCCTACAACTCAGCCTCTGTTGCCACTCATCTACAATGAAACCAGGTGTAATCCCTGCTTCTTCCCATTAACCTTTCTAAGAGCTACATGGTTTAGCATATCATGCTAGAATAACGTGAAGTGTTATTAGCTCACAAAACACCTATCCAACTGAGCCATGTCTTAAAAGGTTAATACCTATATTTTCTTTGGAGAAAGAAAATGTGAGGAATAAAATTTTCTTGTAGACCCAACAAGGGTAAAAGGATTACGTTGACAAACCAACAAGTCTTCAGCCTAGCGGACTCGTGGCTCATTAACAGTCAACTCGATGGAGATAAAAGTAGTCTATAATATATACTATGCGTGAGATAGAAGTACCAACAGGTTATCCCCAAATCTACCCGAGATCATGCCCAAATACACCTTCTTTTTCTACGGTGATACGCATAGGACAGAAGTGAAAGTAATATATGCCAATATCCAGAATAGGTTTAATTGCTAAATAAACATACCCTGATTTGAGTCAGGTATAAAGGAAACCCATATACCCAATTATAATTTTTGCAAAACATTATATCATTTGCACAAATACCCATTATTATTTGGGTCAACCCAAATCAAACAATGCAAACGAAAAACAAGTGGCTCTAAATCCTCTCCCGGTAGTGCCATCTATAGTCATCATTGTCGAGCATGATTCAAGTAGAATAAAGGATAAAAGGATAATAGTTTTCTAGGATTACAGTCGCACCATTTTCCACTTCTTCTCACACAAAAACAGAGTATAACAAACAACAACCCCGAACTAATACATACCCAATTATTTTCTTAGCACAAACCAAAATTGCCAATATGTATTCATTCTAACCTCTGATGATTTAAAAAGATAAAAGGGATAAAGAATGTTTCTTTCTGGTAAAATGGCAGGCCAAATTCTTTCCTTCCAGCTTCCTTCGTAGCCCCAAATCATGCACAACTTCGAATCAACTAGGTCACATTTCCAAAGCATTCCTTTCCTAGTGAAACATTTTATATAGAATCGATTTAGAAATCACAAGGCTTTGGTCTTCGCCCCCAAGAAATTTTCCATGCAAAGATACCAAAAGTGGAGTTTTTCCAAATTTACCAACAAAACTAAATGAAGTTGTTGCATGCAATTCACCTCATTTTGGAGCTTTACGAATTTCCATAATATTAAATGCAAAATTTAATGACATTCAATGCGGAAGTGCTACACCAGTGGCTTATCCATCTACCACCGCCCATCACTCTCCTCCAAAATTGGCGGGGTTATTTCAGTTTAAAACCTTATTTACCTTTTTCCCCGAAATTTGCTAAATAATAATAACTTAATCACTTTCTATAACCTAGGTCGATTAATCTTTCAAAAACATAGGTTATAATGCAACATAAATAATAAGACCAATGCTATTGTACATGCATAGCCTTATTGTTATTATTTATATGTCCCATAACTCCCATAGGGATACATATTACAAAGTGAAATCAGCTATAATAATTTCATAATTCCAATGTAAGTACCATGGCCTAGGATTCATAAGCCGGAGTCCACTGACCACAGTGGTTGATCGTTAGAAGGTTTGTTAGACAATTCTACAACTACGTTCCTTGTCTAAAACATATTACCTTCTAAGAATGGAACAATGAAATACACTATTTCACGCAGTAGCATATTCTCCTTACGAAACTTTTAACCCGCCCATTGGAATATCATGACCCAATGCCGCCGATATGACATATTAAGTCATGTCGTCAATGGCTTATTACACATATTTTAATCATAACCAATCGTACATGATTACAATACTTCATATCTCGACAAAGAAATTATCTTGATTCATAGGAATGTTCTTTGCAAATGCAATCTTAATATTTAAATACGAAATTGGAGTTCATAGTGAACATTATTTAAAAATACTCAATTCCGTCTCTTTAGTAGGAGAAATATAACACTTCCTACCCTTTTTAAGTGCATGGTGGCGTTATCCACACAACCTATTTAAGAAAACATGATGTGGCAAGTGAAGATGCACGTTAGAATCTAGGAGTCTCGCATTAAATCTTTGACTTAGTTTTATCTTTCAAAGGATGGTTTCAACTCCTTTATGATCTTGAACTAAATTTACTGGATCACATACGATTGTAATGCGGTGTCTTCCCATTTGATGCCAGGCATCCAGAGTGAGAACATTAACCTCTGCGCCTATGTCAATGAGGATGTTGCTAAGCAACCATCCATCCACTACTGCATTCAAGGTGATCTCTTTGTCATAATCAAGGCTGTGAGGTGGGAGGTTTGCATGTAGGATCTGCCTTTCGTGCTCTTCCTAGCGTGCGACACCTTTTCTCTCAACCATGCCCCTAGCAGGGGAATAATATTCTCCTACCTCAGCAGTTTACACACCTCCTTAACCTCATCCAAGTCATCCTTTGGTGCTTCTACTCGGTCTTCTTTGCTCATCTTTTCTAGTTTCTCTTTTAAGCATTGGATCTCCCCTTGTAAGCTTCGAATTACGTCCATGGTTTCCTGGTAGACTTATTTCTAGCGAGCCGGGTTTGGATACTTCCCATGTACTACTTCTTCCCTCGAAACTAGAGGTCTCTGCCGAGGCACTTCCCTTACGCTTGCAGACTCCACCCTTGTTGTTACCATAATAGTGTCTAGTTCTGATTCACGTATTACTCGCAGGAGCCATTGCACATTAGCCTTTTTAATACTCACCATGGGAACGCCCTTATCCTTCTGGTACTGCTAACTCATATGTTCGTATAACTCTGGGCACTCTTCATACTTATGTTTTTTCCACACCAGGAGCATTTTAGAAGATCTGGACATTCACACTTATAATGGTCTGTGGCTCCACAATTAAAGCATGTTCCATGTGGGAACTCACTTCTTCCTCTGCGGTTACCAAAACCATGAAATCCTTTGTGAAACCCTCTTCCACGCGCACATCCATCTCCGTGCTCTTCATATCGACGTTCATCTCCTTTGGAACTGCTGGCAATCAATTACCTCATGAATCTGGTCAATCAATCTACAATCCTTGGTGTCATGTGTGGTTGAGGTACATATCTTACAATAAAAAGATACATTTTTGTGGATCACGCTACTGTAATAGGGGCACCTACTTACTTGCATCATGGTCCCCATGGCATATTTTGTAGTTTACTACCATGGCGTGTACCGCCTTCTCGAGTACGTACCCCACCATTATCCTTTGTGTGCCCTTCTACGTTACAATCTGTGCACCACATCCCACCATGAATCTCTGGAACTGTGTTGGTAGATAATTTCTCCAATTGCTTAGCCATGGCAGCAATTTGAGCTTCTAAATGGGCTAACACCTGTCAACACTACCAACTACCTCATCACGTAACGCAGCCTTCCAACGTTTTATGTGGGTCCGTGAATGTTTTATGAGACAAAGCCCTCCTAAAGGGTGTGATAAACCCTCCGACAAACCACTAAGCATGTTGTGAAGGGTGGATATCATAAGATAGTTTAGATAGTAAAATGGCAGGCCAAATTCTTTCCTTCCATCTTCCTTCGTAGCCCCAAATCATGCATAACTTCGAATCAACTAGGTCACATTTCCAGCATTCCTTTCCTAGTGAAACATTTTATATAGAATGATTTAGAAATCACAAGGCTTTACTGAGTCTTACCCCCCAAGAAATTTTCCATGCAAAGATACCAAAACCGGAGTTTTTCCAAATTTACCAACAAAACTAAATGAAGTTGTTCCATGCAATTCACCTCATTTTGGAGCTTTACGAATTTCCATAATATTAAATGCAAAATTTGATGACATTCAATGTGGAAGTGCTACACAGTGGCTTATCCATCTACCACCACCCATCACTCTCCTCCAAAATTGGCGGGTTATTTCAGGTTTAAAACCTTATTTACCTCTTTCCCTGAAATTTGCTAAATAATAATAGCTTAATCACTTTCTATAACCTAGGTCGATTAATCTTTCAAAAACATAGGTTATAATGCAACATAAATAATAAGACCAATGCTATTGTACATGCATAGCCTTATTGTTATTATTTATATGTCCCATAACTCCCATAGGGATACATATTACAAAGTGAAATCAGCTATAATAATTTCATAATTCCAATGTAAGTACCATGGCCTAGGATTCATAAGCCGGAGTCCATTGACCACAGTGGTTGATCGTTAAAGGGTTTGTTAGACAATTCTACAACTACGTTCCCTTGTCTAAAACATATTACCTTCTAAGAATGGAACAATGAAATACACTATTTCACAGGTAGCATATTCTCCTTACGAAACTTTTAACCCGGCCCATTGGAATATCATGACCCAATGCCGCCGATATGACATATTAAGTCATGTCGTCAATGGCTTATTACACATATTTTAATCATAACCAATCGTACATGATTACAATACTTCATATCTCAGTTACCAGCAAATTATCTTGATTGCAGGAATGTTCTTTGCAAATGCAATCTTAATATTTAAATACGAAATTGGAGTTCATAGTGAACATTATTTAAAAATACTCAATTCCCGTCTCTTTAGTAGGAGAAATATAACACTTCCTACCCTTTTTAAGTGCATGGCTGGCGTTATCCACACAACCTATTTAAGAAAACATGATGTGGCAAGTGAAGATGCACGTTAGAATCTAGGAGTCTCTGCATTAAATCCTTTGACTTAGTTTTATCTTTCAAAGGATGGTTTCAACTCCTTTATGATCTTGAACTAAATTTACGGATCACGGCTTGTAATGCAGTCTTCCCATTTGATGCCGTGCATCCAGAGTGAGAACATTAACCTCTACGCCTATGTCAATGAGGATGTTGCTAAGCAACCATCCATCCACTACCGCATTCAAGGTGATCTCTTTGTCATAATCAATTTTGTGAGGTAGGAGGTTTGCATGTAGGATCTCGCCTTCGTGCTCTTCTAGCGTGCGACACTTTTCTCTCAACCATGCCCCTAGTAGGGGAATAATATTCTCCTACCTCGTAGTTTACACACCTCCTTAACCTCATCCAAGTCATCCTTTGGTGCTTCTCTGGTCTTCTTTGCTCATCTTTTCTAGTTTTTCTTTTAAGCATTGGATCTCCCTTGTAAGCTTCAATTACGTCCATGGTTTCTTGGTAGACTTATTTCTAGCGAGCCGGGTTTGGATACTTCCCATGTACTACTTCTTCCCTCGAAACTAGAGGTCTCGCCGAGGCACTTCCCTTACGCTTGCAGACTCCACCCTTGTTGTTACCATAATAGTGTCTAGTTCGATTCACGTATTACTCGCAGGAGCCATTGCACATTAGCCTTTTTAATACTCACCATGGGAACGCCCTTATCCTTCGGGTACTCGCTAACTCATATGTTCGTATAACTGGGCACTCTTCATACTTATGTTTTTTCCACACCAGAGCATTTTAGAAGATCTCGGACATTCACACTTATAATGGTCTCTGTGTGGCTCCACAATTAAAGCATGTTCCATGTGGGAACTCACTTCTTCCTCTCGCGGTTACCAAAACCATGAAATCCTTTTGCGAAACCCTCTTCCACGCGCACATCCATCTCCGTGCTCTTCATATCGACGCTCATCTCCTTTGAACCGCTGCAATCAATTACCTCATGAATCGGGTCAATCAATCTACAATCCTTGGTGTCATGTGTGGTTGAGGTACATATCTTACAATAAAAAGATACATTTTTGTGGATCACGCTATTGTAATAGGGGCACCTACTTGCATCATGGTCCCCATGGCATATTTTGTAGTTTACTACCATGGCGTGTACCGCCTTCCGAGTACGTATCCCACCATTATCCTTTGTGTGCCCTTCTACGCTACAATCCGCGTACACCACATCCCACCATGAATCTATGGAATCGGTGGCTTTGGTAGATAATTTCTCCAATTGCTTAGCCATGGCAGCAATTTGAGCTTCTAGAAATGGGCTAACACCAAATGTCAACACTACCAACTACCTCATCACGTAACGCAGCCTTCCAACGTTTTATGTGGGTCCGTGAATGTTTTATGAGACAAAGCCCTCCTAAAGGGTGTGATAAACCCTCCGACAAACCACTAAGCATGTTGTGAAGGGTGGATATCATAAGATAGTTTAGATAGTAAAATGGCAGGCCAAATTCTTTCCTTCCATCTTCCTTCGTAGCCCCAAATCATGCATAACTTCGAATCAACTAGGTCACATTTCCAGCATTCCTTTCCTAGTGAAACATTTTATATAGCAACTGATTTAGAAATCACAAGGCTTTACAGTCTTCTGCCCCAAGAAATTTTCCATGCAAAGATACCAAAACTGGAGTTTTTCCAAATTTACCAACAAAACTAAATGAAGTTGTTCCATGCAATTCACCTCATTTTGGAGCTTTACGAATTTCCATAATATTAAATGCAAAATTTGATGACATTCAATGCGGAAGTGCTACACCAGTGGCTTATCCATCTACCACCACCCATCACTCTCCTCCAAAATTGGCGGGGTTATTTCGATTTAAAACCTTATTTACCTCTTTCCCGAAATTTGCTAAATAATAATAGCTTAATCACTTTCTATAACCTAGGTCGATTAATCTTTCAAAAACATAGGTTATAATGCAACATAAATAATAAGACCAATGCTATTGTACATGCATAGCCTTATTGTTATTATTTATATGTCCCATAACTCCCATAGGGATACATATTACAAAGTGAAATCAGCTATAATAATTTCATAATCCAATATAAGTATCATGGCCTAGGATTCATAAGCCGGAGTCTATTGATCATAGTGGTTGATCGTTAATAGGTTTGTTAGACAATTCTACAACTACGTTCCCTTGTCTAAAACATATTACCTTCTAAGAATGGAACAATGAAATACACTATTTCACAGGTAGCATATTCTCCTTAGAAAACTTTTAACCCGCCCATTGGAATATCATGACCCAATGCCACCGATATGACATATTAAGTCATGTCGTCAATGGCTTATTACACATATTTTAATCATAACCAATCGTACATGATTACAATACTTCATATCTCGATTAATAAAGAAATTATCTTGATTGCGGGAATGTTCTTCGCAAATGCAATCTTAATATTTAAATACGAAATTGGAGTTCATAGTGAACATTATTTAAAAATACTCAATTCTCGCCTCTCTTTAGTAGGAGAAATATAACACTTCCTACCCTTTTTAAGTGCATGGTCAAGTATCCACACAACCTATTTAAGAAAACATGATGTGGCAAGTGAAGATGCACGTTAGAATCTAGGAGTCTCGCATTAAATCCTTTGACTTAGTTTTATCTTTCAAAGGATGGTTTCAACTCCTTTATGATCTTGAACTAAATTTACTGATCACATTACGCTTGTAATGCAGGTCTTCCCATTTGATGCCAGGCATCCAGAGTGAGAACATTAACCTCTACGCCTATGTCAATGAGGATGTTGCTAAGCAACCATCCATCCACTACTGCATTCAAGGTGATCTCTTTGTCATAATCAAGGCTGTGAGGTGGGAGGTTTGCATGTAGGATCTGCCTTTCGTGCTCTTCCCTAGCGGCGTGCGACACCTTTTCTCTCAACCATGCCCCTAGCAGGGGAATAATATTCTCCTACCTCAGCAGTTTACACACCTCCTTAACCTCATCCAAGTCATCCTTTGGTGCTTCTACTGGTCTTCTTTGCTCATCTTTTCTAGTTTTCTCTTTTAAGCATTGGATCTCCCCTTGTAAGCTTCGAATTACGTCCATGGTTTCTTGGTAGACTTATTTCTAGTGAGCCGGGTTTGGATACTTCCCATGTACTACTTCTTCCCTCGAAACTAGAGGTCTCTCGCCGAGGCACTTCCTTACGCTCGCAGACTCCACCCTTGTTGTTACCATAATAGTGTCTAGTCCGATTCACGTATTACTCGCAGGAGCCATTGCACATTAGCCTTTTTAATACTCACCATGGGAACGCCCTTATCCTTCCTCGGGTGCGCTTTAACTCATATGTTCGTATAACTGGGCACTCTTCATACTTATGTTTTTTCCACACCGGGAGCATTTTAGAAGATCTCGGACATTCACACTTATAATGGTCTCTGTGGCTCCACAATTAAAGCATGTTCCATGTGGGAACTCACTTCTTCCTCGTGGTTACCAAAACCATGAAATCCTTTGCGAAACCCTCTTCCACGCGCACATCCATCTCCGTGCTCTTCATATCGACGTTCATCTCCTTTGGGAACCGCTGCAATCAATTACCTCATGAATCGGTCAATCAATCTACAATCCTTGGTGTCATGTGTGGTTGAGGTACATATCTTACAATAAAAAGATACATTTTTGTGGATCACGTTACTGTAATAGGGGGCACCTACTTGCATCATGGTCCCCATGGCATATTTTGTAGTTTACTACCATGGCGTGTACCGCCTTCCGAGTACGTATCCCACCATTATCCTTTGTGTGCCCTTCTACGCTACAATCCGTACACCACATCCCACCATGAATCTATGGAATCTTTGGTAGATAATTTCTCCAATTGCTTAGCCATGGCAGCAATTTGAGCTTCTAGAAATGGGCTAACACCAGTGTCAACACTACCAACTACCTCATCACGTAACGCAGCCTTCCAACGTTTTATGTGGGTCCGTGAATGTTTTATGAGACAAAGCCCTCCTAAAGGGTGTGATAAACCCTCCGACAAACCACTAAGCATGTTGTGAAGGGTGGATATCATAAGATAGTTTAGATAGTAAAATGGCAAAGCCAAATTCTTTCCTTCCATCTTCCTTCGTAGCCCCAAATCATGCATAACTTCAATCAACTAGGTCACATTTCCAGCATTCCTTTCCTAGTGAAACATTTTATATAGAATGATTTAGAAATCACAAGGCTTTTACGTCTTCCGCCCAAGAAATTTTCCATGCAAAGATACCAAAACCGGAGTTTTTCCAAATTTACCAACAAAACTAAATGAAGTTGTTCCATGCAATTCACCTCATTTTGGAGCTTTACGAATTTCCATAATATTAAATGCAAAATTTGATGACATTCAATGCGGAAGTGCTACACGGTGGCTTATCCATCTACCACCACCCATCACTCTCCTCCAAAATTGGCGGGGTTATTTCGGTTTAAAACCTTATTTACCTCTTTCCCGAAATTTGCTAAATAATAATAGCTTAATCACTTTCTATAACCTAGGTCGATTAATCTTTCAAAAACATAGGTTATAATGCAACATAAATAATAAGACCAATGCTATTGTACATGCATAGCCTTATTGTTATTATTTATATGTCCCATAACTCCCATAGGGATACATATTACAAAGTGAAATCAGCTATAATAATTTCATAATTCCAATGTAAGTACCATGGCCTAGGATTCATAAGCCGAGTCCATTGACCACAAAGTGGTTGATCGTTAAAGGGTTTGTTAGACAATTCTACAACCACGTTCCCTTGTCTAAAACATATTACCTTCTAAGAATGGAACAATGAAATACACTATTTCACGGTGTAGCATATTCTCCTTACGAAACTTTTAACCCGGCCCATTGGAATATCATGACCCAATGCCGCCGATATGACATATTAAGTCATGTCGTCAATGGCTTATTACACATATTTTAATCATAACCAATCGTACATGATTACAATACTTCATATCTCGATTACTAAAGAAATTATCTTGATTGCAGGAATGTTCTTTGCAAATGCAATCTTAATATTTAAATACGAAATTGGAGTTCATAGTGAACATTATTTAAAAATACTCAATTCCTGCGTCTCTTTAGTAGGAGAAATATAACACTTCCTACCCTTTTTAAGTGCATGGCTGGCGTTATCCACACAACCTATTTAAGAAAACATGATGTGGCAAGTGAAGATGCACGTTAGAATCTAGGAGTCTCTGCATTAAATCCTTTGACTTAGTTTTATCTTTCAAAGGATGGTTTCAACTCCTTTATGATCTTGAACTAAATTTACGGACTGTTACAGTTGTAATGCAGGTCTTCCCATTTGATGCCAGGCATCCAGAGTGAGAACATTAACCTCTACGCCTATGTCAATGAGGATGTTGCTAAGCAACCATCCATCCACTACTGCATTCAAGGTGATCTCTTTGTCATAATCAAGGCTGTGAGGTAGGAGGTTTGCATGTAGGATCTGCCTTTCGTGCTCTTCCCTAGCGTGCGACACCTTTTCTCTCAACCATGCCCCTAGTAGGGGAATAATATTCTCCTACCTCAGTAGTTTACACACCTCCTTAACCTCATCCAAGTCATCCTTTGGTGCTTCTACTGGTCTTCTTTGCTCATCTTTTCTAGTTTTCTCTTTTAAGCATTGGATCTCCCCTTGTAAGCTTCGAATTACGTCCATGGTTTCTTGGTAGACTTATTTCTAGCGAGCCGGGTTTGGATACTTCCATGTACTACTTCTTCCCTCGAAACTAGAGGTCTCTCCGAGGCACTTCCTTACGCTCGCAGACTCCACCCTTGTTGTTACCATAATAGTGTCTAGTTCGATTCACGTATTACTCGCAGGAGCCATTGCACATTAGCCTTTTTAATACTCACCATGGGAACGCCCTTATCCTTCCTTAAGTGTACCGCTTAACTCATATGTTCGTATAACTCTGGGCACTCTTCATACTTATGTTTTTTCCACACCAGAGCATTTTAGAAGATCGGACATTCACACTTATAATGGTCTGTGGCTCCACAATTAAAGCATGTTCCATGTGGGAACTCACTTCTTCCTCTGTGGTTACCAAAACCATGAAATCCTTTGCGAAACCCTCTTCCACGCGCACATCCATCTCCGTGCTCTTCATATCGACGCGTTCATCTCCTTTGGGCTGGCTGCAATCAATTACCTCATGAATCTGGTCAATCAATCTACAATCCTTGGTGTCATGTGTGGTTGAGGTACATATCTTACAATAAAAAGATACATTTTTGTGGATCACGCGCTGTAATAGGGGGCACCTACTTGCATCATGGTCCCCATGGCATATTTTGTAGTTTACTACCATGGCGTGTACCGCCTTCTGAGTACGTATCCCACCATTATCCTTTGTGTGCCCTTCTACGCTACAATCCGTACACCACATCCCACCATGAATCTATGGAACTGTGTTGGTAGATAATTTCTCCAATTGCTTAGCCATGGCAGCAATTTGAGCTTCTAGAAATGGGCTAACACCAGTGTCAACACTACCAACTACCTCATCACGTAACGCAGCTTCCAACGTTTTATGTGGGTCCGTGAATGTTTTATGAGACAAAGCCCTCCTAAAGGGTGTGATAAACCCTCCGACAAACCACTAAGCATGTTGTGAAGGGTGGATATCATAAGATAGTTTAGACAAAAGAGTTTTAAAGTGTGCATCATATTCCCGCACGCTCTCTGCCAGTCCCTTTTGGATTTATTTGAGAGAGCTAATGCTCTTTTATTCAAACTCAAGTATGTAGAATTCAGCCAAGAATTCATTCCTTAGCACGGTATAATCCACTTGATCTGATGAGGGTCATACTTTCTATACCAACTATGCACATGTCCTTATAAAGTCATCACAAATTTCTTCGGCCTTTCGATCCTTGGTCATGATCCCTTTGCGCGCCATAACAACTCGCACTTATGCACATGCTCTGCGACATCTTCTATCCCATTTGTAATCGGTAAGTGTAGAGACATATCAAAAAGACTTGAGGAGGTGGTTGAGGCCCTTTTCCCCGATCCAGCCTCCCTTGGTTTCCTCCGGTGTTTCCTCCTCCGCTGACACACTAGATCCGAGCCACCAACCCCACCACTTCCACCTCCGAGATCCTCCCTGTGTTAAGTACAAGGCTCTGTGTTTGTCGTGCCGAACACTCCCATCATCCCACCGAATTACGCTACGACATTTTGTGAACTAGTGCCACTCCCATTCGTATTTGCTCCATCACTTCCTAACGCGCTTCCAAAACCAGTTGTATATGTGTGTTGTCCAAACATTCCACCAAATATTGGAATAGTGTGTGAAGCCATAGAAGTCCCAAACGAGAAGTTGTATCTCCTAGGTGCCAATCGGTTGCTTCTACCGATATCAAATGGATCAACCTGTAGTTTTCCTCATTTAATCAAACCAAGTGCTAAGGTTTGGTCGCTAGGTGGGGTTAGATGCGGGCCAACGAGTCTTCTTTCTCTACGCAATGTACTCCCATCAAAAGCCACAAGGTTTTCTCTCCCACGCTTACCAAGATGGGGTATCACAGAATGTTTGGGTTCCACATCCTCCGCGTGAACCTCAACTCCTTTCCACCATGTCTAGCTCCATAACCCACTTGTAATCCCGCACTGTCTATCGATCTCCCTTTCACGCGGTTTGTTATACTTGAGCCGTCTCTCCTCCCTTTCCTTTTCAGTCATTATATCATCCATCTTTCCCTAACCTAACTTCTTCGCCAAGCACTCGAGTGGTTTAACCGGCCATAGGAAATGCCTCTAAACTCATGGTTATCATCAAGATTTTGATCGCAAGGGGGATAACACGCAGAAATGACCCCCGGGTTCCCACAAAAACTCAAACTCAAAGCAACTTTTGGACAAGAATACGTAGAAATGGTGTATTCTAGAGTGTAGCTAGTCAATACTCCCTTCCACCAATGATCTATAACACGGGTCCATGTTACATCAAAGCATCTTACAAGTTCGATACATTCCTCGGGTCCAAGGGTGTGACTTATAATACCACCCCGATCTAGATGTATAAGCCAAGAGCCATTCAAATAACTCTACTGGAAACAATGAAGAAGGTTTCATACAACTCATGATAAAGAGTGTCCTCCACCCATCTTTGTGTGTTAAACCCAGTCCAAAGAGTGAATCTCTCGAGTGAATTCATCCTTCGTGCTTTTAAACCAATCTTCAACACCTTCAAGTGTTAAGCGCTCCGCCATCACTTTTTGCATAGATCATGATGTATGCCATATTCCACTACAACTTTGAAAAGAGGTCCTGGCGACGGAACCAAGATGTAGTCATTTTTGCACCCCACCAAGAATAAGGGAACCTCATGCGCACCGACATATCACCCAGCGGGCACTAGGTGCTCATCCGAGGCATGCGAGAGGGAGCCGAGTCTCTCTTTTATGTGAGTTCAGTGGAAGGCATACTTCATGATCTTGACTTAGTGATTTAAAAGAAATGAGAAGCTATAGAGCTCAGAATGACTTCTATGCCCCTTCAGTCATAACAAAAGCAAAGCGCGCAACAGAATTAATAGAACTAAGAAGTTGTAAATCCACAAATATACTCCACATTCAAGTAAGGTTCATGATTATACAAGATCAAAAGTAGAGTAGAAACATGCAGATAATACAGGAAGGAGATCTTAATATAAACACAGTGGTAACCTTATCATATTCATTCATAGTCTTACTACAAAGCATCACAGAGAGGCAGACCATAGTCATACGCCATATCTAGATCCATACATGTATGCTCACAAGATAAAATTTTCATTCCCCATTACATCCTTCCTAGAATCATCTACCCATTTTATCCCATAGTTCTCGCAATAATTTTACAGAGCTCCGCTACCTAACTTCGTCTCTGTTTTTTTCAAGGGCACGTGTATAACTAGGCATCTGAGCTCCAACAAACTCCTATGCAACCTCAAATTTGGCCCCAAGTGTCAAGGTGTGGTTCACCCCAAGTGCATGCCTCTCCATGTCATGATTAGCTTTTTGGATCTTCCTATCGCAAGGTATATTCCTTCTAGGATTCCTTGTCACCAGGCTGGAACCTTATCCAAACAGAACACGTTCTTCATGTGTTATGTCCAAAAGGCCGAAAATGGCTAGGTTCCGAATTGTTCTTCACATGCATGTGCGTCCTTGGTTCTCCAAGAACCCCTTTTGAATTCTACCTTGTTCGCCTTCACTTGCACGCTTCCTCCACCATGCACGCTTCACTTGCGCGCGCTTCCTCTAGCCGCGCGTGCCTACGCACCTTTAAGATTTGGTAATTACATTAGGGTCCCAACAAATATTATACTTCAATCTTGGGACATAGAAAACATTATGAATATGCTTCTTGTCTCCTTGCTTGGTGAGAATGGATACAATGCCTTTACCCATAACTATGACTTTGTCATTTGTTCCCATCTTCACTTCAGATCTGATTTCTTCATCTATATGATTGAACATCTCCTTGTTTCCACACATATGGTTGTTGCATGCACTATCCAAATACCATATTTGCTTGTTTCCTTGCTCAACTACATTGCAAGTTAGAAGAAAAGTTCCACTCTTTTTAGGTTTAACTTATTTTTCATTAGAGAAGCTTGCATTATGATTATGATTTCTCATATCATATTCTTTCTTTCTACATTCACTAGCATAATGTCCATACTTTTACAATAATAACATTGTATATTTGATTTATCACACCTTTATGAAGAACCACATCTGGAAGTGTCACTTCTCCTTCCTCTACCTCTTCCTCTTACTTGTGGCTCATATCTCCATACATATCTCTACTTTATTCCAAGGATTTATCCCAACCATATAAAACCCATAAGTGATATATTGTTATTACATAACAATAAAACTCTAAATAATTATATATGACTAGCTAACCTACATAACAACATAACTATAAGTCATAATCACCATACCATAAATAACTAATAACATGTGAACACTAGTTTTCCTAAAAGGTGAAGAACGATGTGCAGTTTGAGGTCTCTTAAGAGTAGTGCTAATGTTGGCGGTGCATGAGGGTGCCCACAACCCTTGTAATGTTTGTTTTGTAGGACTCTTTATCTATGGCTAGGGTTTGAGATGATGAATAGTCTATTTAGATAGCCTTGATGCATGTGTGATAACTAGGGTTTGACAATGATGGATAAATCTAGGAAGGAAAGCACCACATAATGCTAGAGGAGCCAATAGAGTAGGTCTAATATCTTTGTACAATTAGGTCAAAACCATATGGTATGGTCTTGGCAGTTTGGTACGACTCTACCCCTAGTGGATTTACACTCATAGTCCCATTTGCAAAGGTTATTCAAGTTCATATCACCTATTTCTAATAATGCAAAATCTTATATCTCTCCAAAAGTCATATGTAATCAACTAAGTGCCTCTATACATATATTTCATGCTTTCAATTACATGTTAGGTTGATTGGTATATGTTATATTTTTTATTTGGTATGAGTTGTAAATTTGAGTTATTATTTCTATTGTAACATCTTTGTAAGATCTATAATCAACTATAATATAATCTAAACCTAATTAAATTGACCTAAAAAGGGTTAAATATTTTGGTGAACCCTCTTTTGATTGAATCCTTAACCTAATATAGGATCTATTCCTTGTGTATTAGTCTTGTTGATCTCTAAACCCTAGTTGATTTAGGGTTTCTATTTGCATACATGATTATTTTTCTAGGCTTGTGCTTTCTTTTGTTTATCATCATGCCTACTTTTTGTACTCACTCTGTAGTTTTTGCCTTGGTTTAAAAATATTTTGTTGAATTTTATGCATTTACAATAGCTATAACGATTCCTCCCAATTTTAACCCCAAATGTTTTGGAAATTTGTGCTTTGTGAGTTATGCCACCAAATTCAAAACAATACTTCCCCCTCAAACAATGGTGTAAATGGTCTATCAATTATACCTACTCCTCCGCATATACCTAGTGTTTCGATTGTGATGATGATCTTAGCACCACCCTTATTAATAAAGTCCATGATAATTTACCCCTTGATTCTCATCACGTGACACCAAATCATGTTGACTCTCTATAAACAAATGACATAACACACATTGAAATTAATATAGTTATTATCGATTCTACTCCTATAAAATGTTCCACTCATGATGTTTCACTTCCTCTTTCCCCATCATTATTTTATTGATCCAACACATGATCTATTCACCAATACTTCCTTTACTATCAGTTTTTATCATGTTCAAGCCCAATGATCTAATTCTCACCTTGAACAACATGATCAAAGTCTCCCTGATGAGGATGTGCAACAATTTGATCAATTCTTGCAAGAAAACCCCTATAATATTGATCTTATGTACTCTATGCTACATGATATCAAATTACTTCGTTATCACACACCACAAAATCTCTTGTTACCATATTTATGGTACCTACCCTTTGGGTGTACCTTGTCTATCAATTCCAAATGTCTTTATGTCTATTCCTACAATCATAATTGTTATACTACGCATCCACATATAGTTGTCATGGTTCACATGTATCCTCTTCTAATAAAAATGCCCTTGAAACCCTTATTCATACTTTACAAGCACAAATTTTACAATTACCACAAGGTGCGTATATACTGTGGATTCCACACAATTACTTCATAATCCACTTACACCCAAAGTGGTTTCTTATCCGTTACCTATTGTTTTGTTGCTCCTAAATTTCCTATCTATGATGGAAAAGGGGATCTTGCTAAGAATCTTCACTCATTCCATGTTGCTTGCTTTGATTATGCTTCTAATGACATCTTTCTTACAAGATTTTCCCCTGAAGTCTTAAGGACTTCACATTATAATGGTTTTACACTCTCCCCACCCACTTTGTGCACACATTCACTACTTTAGCCAATTTATTTTTGGCACAATTCTCTATTAATATTGAGGACAAAATTTCTTATGCACAATTGGCTCAAATATGACAAGGGCCTACATGAACCTCTTAATACCTATGTATTATGTTACAAGACCCTACTCACCAAGATGAACAATATCTTAGCGATAATGAATTGCAAGACCTATTCATATAAAGCTTATTATCCCCTTTACAATATTTATTCATGTTCGATAAGTTTAGATCTTTTGACCATATATGCCACACCTTGAAATAGTGCAAGGTAAATTGTTACATATGAACATACTCAAGTATGTTATTACCTCTCCTCCCACATCTACTACTAAGTTTTTAAGCAAACCCACATTTAAAAGCAGGCCTAATGATGTCAAATATGCTTCTAAAGATACTTTTAATGTCATTTCGCAACATATTAAGCTATAATTGCAACATATGTGTTTTTAATTCACTCACTTGCTAAGTCCTCCTCACATTGTCTTGAAACAATTTCTTGAGTACAATATCATATCTCTCCTTCCACCATTTGAGGTTAATATAAGTAGACCTCAAAGTAAGTAGTTCACTAAAAATTCCCATTGTGATTATCATTAGTTTGTCGAGCACCCTACAAATAGCTACCTAAATCTTCATCGTGTTATTCAATATCTTATTTATTTTGATGTCATTGAATGGGGAGCCTATTGAATCTTCAAAGCCAATCAACGATAATGTTAAGCTAAAAATCTTGAATGATCCACTTCCTAAGCAATTTAATATGAAATATTCCTTCGATGTACATATTGTTATCATGTGGTGTCTCCACCACCCTCTTATGATCACCCTTGGTTGAAATGAGTAACACAATTAATCATACAATATCTTTTATTATGATCATCACTTTTTATGACTCTGATATCAATACTATGCTTATTTCAAATACCTTGTCCATTCCTATTTCTATTAATCACATACACATACAAATTATTTTGGTCGATCAACACAATAAGGGTAATGTTTGTTCTCTCATGTTGCTTTAATATTTGGGAATTTCTATGCACAATCTTAAACTTGATAGAAATATTCATTGTTGGCACATCACTCTACCTATAATGTTACTTCTATTACTACATCAACTTCATTTTTGGTTGATTTTACTCTCATTCTGGTTCCTTATAGATAGGTATTCCTTGATTTTGTACTCTTAAGGCCATTGCCTTAGTTATACATTAATCTGTTAAGTTCATCCACAATCAACAGTTTATCACCATTAGAGGTATTACCTTTGAGGTTTCCCCTCCTAATGTGCCTAGTTATCCTTCTATAATGCCTTCTCCTAATCCTTCTAGAGATAGATATTTGGTTTTACACAATTCCTCCCACGGTCCTAACACTTTCTAGTTCCCGCCTAGTTCTTTCCTCTTGAACACTATTCCTAGTCACTCTAGTCCTCCTAGGTCTCTTGATAGGCCTTTGGTTACACACACTTCATCTCACCGCTCTAGGTCTTCTCACGGGGTTGTAATCCGATGCACTATTTCTCACCCCTATCCCTAGAGTCCTACGTCAATCCTCTAGTACACATACTACCCACATAGCTTCTCAATACCCTCCAAGTGGTTGACACTCTAATTGCTTTAGTCCACCACATCGACACCATTCTTGCACATGTTAGTTCTACATCTACTAAACCTTCTTTGGAATATATTAGTATAATGTACCAATTAGCATTTGTATCACCACCGAGGCCCAAATCTCCATCTTCTATATCAGATGATATATTTTGTTAAGAGATTCTCATGGGATAGATATATTGATATCTATATTTGTTACATAGCTATGCATTGAGATAATACAAAAACATTTAAATATTTGCAAAATTTCAAAATCGGGACACATGCGCTTGAGTTGTTAGCACTTTGCATTATACATGTTGTTTATTATTGTGGGTTAATAGATAACATGCTTTATTTATTTACACACATGCATTAACTGGGTATATTGAGATGGATATAGGACATACGAGACAAATAAATGCTTATAGAAGAGCTCATGCTTCCTTATATTCTCATCTTGGGGTAATGCCTCCACATTCTACAGTGTTATTTTTATACTATAGTTCCTTTGCACTTCCTCATCTAAACTCAATTATATATATTATGTGTTTACTTGTTTTCATATTAACAAGACTAACGCACGTGTCTTGTACAACATTGACATATCTTATTTGCTATTACTATTATTTTTTATCACATTCTAAAAATTTGACTATTATACATGCTTGATAGTTGTGTGTATTAATGGTTGTTTAATTCATTAATTATGGCCTAAGTTCCTTGATTTACTTGTGACATTGTGGGTGTCCCATGTTTATGGCTCTATGCCTCTTTTGTATGCCTTTGATTGCTTTTATTTGTCATCCTAATGGCCTTGATTGTCTTGTGAAACTGTGGGTGTCCTATTTTTTAGGCTCTAAGAATTTTTAATGCCATTATTTACAATTGTCTTCACTATTTTTGTTCTTGTTTGCTTTTACATGCGTTGTTCATACTAATTGGTCTAATTTCTAATATTGTTGTTTGTTGTTAGTGTTGCTTTTATTATGCATCATGGTTGTCACCATGCACAAACACATTTCCTTTTGTAGGTACAGGTTCTCTCAAGGTGGCCACCTCTTCAACACTCTACATAGCTTCTCGAAATATCCTTGAGTGGTACATACCTATTTCTTTTTAGCCACATTCTCAACATGGTTTTTACACATACCTAAAAAAAGGTGGCATCTACCTTGGTTTATTCTTCTTTTTAGTAGATACAAAATAAATTTGGGGGAAAAGATAGGTATCAATAGGGTACATGCACTCTACAAACGTAGTCATAGACATAGTTTTGAAAAAACAACACAAGGTCAAAACCATACACTTTGGTAAGAACCTATGCTAGGATCTTGATCCCCAAACATTTTTGACTAGGGAAATTTCAAAGTAAGTTTTTCATCATTTTCATATTTTCACCTATATATATAATTTTTTTGCAAATTTTGACGTCCACAATATTCAATTCAAATCAATACAAGGGGCATGAAAGTGTTCATTCATTATTTGCATCAAAACTTATCTTCAAGAAAGTTTTTCAAAATATTGGGTGCATGGATCTCATGTAATAAATCTGTTACATGAAAACCTTAAAGAATTAGTGAATTCATTCACCACAATCATAGCATCCCACCATGCTTCGCATGAGCCCAACCTTGGGTTGGGTTTGTGCCTCGCACCCCATACGTATGAGACCTCTTCACCAACATTGGTTTGCCCCATGGGCCTTGGCTACACAACGTAGCTAACCGAGTGGGATTTGAACATGGGTGGTCACTCGATACCAAATGTAATGAACCATTACACCAAAACATCAAGGCGTTAGTGAATCCATTCACCATGATCATAACATCTCCTTCCTAGTTCAATGTTGTTAGTACATTTTCAACATAATTTTGCATTTATTCATCTCCTACTCAATTGTGTGGCATATAGGGGGATTTTGGGGGCACTTATCCTCTTTTATATTGTATGTTCTTATTTTCAAAATTGGGTTTAAATTTTTCTACAATAGTATGAGCCATGGGGTTATGGAAGATAGTGAAACAACTAAGGGCTTCGTGGATAAACTATCATCTCCTATTAAACTTAAAGGGAAGATATCAAAGTTTCTAAATAACTTTGGTACATAGTATTCTTCCTTAGCAGGGGTGAATTTTGTACCTATTTCTTCTTCTCTTTATTTCACATCTTTGTGTTGGGTTACATACACCTAACACTCTAGTTTTTCCTCGATAAAAATTGGGAACTGATCACCCCAATCCTTTAGTGAAGTTCAAGCAATAAAAATCTCCAAGAAAAAATAAAGCATGAAAAAACTAGTGTATCCTTTCCTTGTTTACATCTTTTAACTTTACATATATGCATTTGCAAATCCTTTATTTACATGTTTTTTTGAGTTACAATCAATTATTTATTTGGGACATTTACTACACTCTATATTATAGGTTTCATTTTGGAGCATGCCAACACCAAGCACAACCACCAAGTACAACAATGCAACTATGAAACCAACATTCAAGAAAAGGAAAATTGATTACAAAATCAATACAATTTCCTTTTAATCTTGTAATTTTCAATTCATATTTAAAGTGGGGGGAAAAAGTAGACACTCAAATTTGGTAATTGCACTTTGGAAACTCTTGATTTGACTATGCACTCTTGCTATGATAAATAAAACTTCTCCATTCTCGCTTAACACTTTATGAGGTCCATTTTTAGCTTATTTATCCTTGCATACTAACATGTCAACACATTATGAGAATACAATGCACAAAATCTATATAAAAACATCGTTTCTCATCTCCAAACTTCGAGTTGGCATATTTCTTTTTGTAAGTAAGAGTTGTATAGTTTGGTCATGAATTTATATTCGGTCTTGACCCATCTATATAGTCTTAGACCGACATGTCCTCCAACTCTACTTTCAAATCAATATCTTTCAAAGTGGGTGGGTCTTATAATTCATCTGTGTTAGCCTTTCTTAGATAAATCATTTACAAAACCATATATAAGTAAGTAAACACTACCTCATTTACTAACTTGGAAATTCTAAGGTAATGCACTAAAGCACTCACTTTATACACTTGCAAAAGGAATCCAAATATCCCTAAATCTCACAATCACATTTGAATTCATTAGGACAACACCCACATCAGGTCTAAAGCTACAAAATAGGTCAAGACAACCATATCTCTCTTCCATAAGAACTCAAACATCCTCTCTCTAATTATTTTAGTAAGAGCAAAGTCAAAACACACATGGTCAAAAGAAAATTCCAAATAGGATTGATCTATCTAGATATCACATGCTAGGTGTGGAATGACATACAGTTTGAGGCCTCTTCAAAGTAGTGCTAACGTCAATGGTGCATAATGTACCTACAACCCTTCTAATGTCTTTTTTGTAGGTTTCCTCATCCATGGCTAGGGTTTGAAATGATGATCATCCCATTCGAGAGAGTCTCATTGTATGTGTGATAACTAGGGTTTGACAATAATGCACAAAGCCGGGAAGGTGAACACCATAAAAATTCATAGGAGCCAATTCAAAGCAGGTCCAAGATCTGTTAAAATTAGGCCAGGACCATACAATATGGTCTTGGAAGTTTAGTGCGACACCGCCCCGGTGGATTTACGATTACGATCCTAGTTACGAAGTTCATTCAAGTTTAGGTCATATGTTTCTAGCAGTGTACAATCCCATATCTCTCCATAGGTAATTTGTAATTAGCTAAGTAACTCTATACATTTATTTCATACTTTTAATTACATATTAGGTTTATTAGTGTTATTGCATAACATTCCTTTTTAAAGAAAGTGATTTCCTTTTCAAAAATGGGGACCCTCTTTTAGTTTGAAACATATTAGTAGTAAAAAGATATCTACCTTCTTATTCCTCAAAGTGACCTTGATTTGTCTAAGTCATTTTTAGTACTCTTATTTTGAAGTTGTTTGATTTTTCATGTTAAATCGAATTAAGTCTTTTTACTTAATTAAAACTCATACTCGTACTTCAAAATTTGGTACTTGCACTTAGTAATTTCTTTTAGTACTCAAAATTCATTTTTTTATTTGCACTTGGTCATTTCTCTCAAATCCTCGAACTTGCACTTCAAATTTTGGTACTCACACTTCACTAAGTCAAAGTTTCTTAACTAAATCAAGGTTTGAATTTTCCTCATAAGTTTAAAGAGTGATAACTAACACTTCCAAGTGCAATAATTTTAAAATAAGCATCTCACACTTCTCAAGTGAGAGTATTTAAGAGATTATCCTCAAGGATGCAAGAACCCAAATCTTCAAGCTCACACCTTGCAATTCATGCTCGCATCAACTCGCACTGCAAGTGTAAGAAAAAGGTTCAAAGTCATAGAAATTTAGAGACATGTCGGTAGTCAAGAAGAGATATCCAATCTTAGTGTTATACATGCCCCCTCCATGTCTTATACGTGGCTTATGTGATCCAAAAATAGAAAATCTAGTTAAAACCGATGACTATAATTTAGCCTATACTATATAGGTGTAACACCCATATTCAAAAGGATAATTAATTCAAAATGCAATGTTCCCTGAGGTGAGAAAACATCAAGTCATATATTATGCACCATTAATACTGAGCACACCACTTTATACGAAAGAATACTTAATTTATGAGGATACTACATTAATCGAGATAGTTAATATAAATTTCTAAGTTCTGATTCGCATGTAGAAGCTGAATCCCTTGAGCTCGTTATCAACTAAGTTTATTTAGAAAATTTACAAGTAATACTAGAAGCTAATTTTCTTCAACAATGGCAGGAGAACCAAGACCTTCGAATGTGGATGCATTCTTGTACTCTTACTCAGACACAAGGACAATGTGTTCAATTCTGCAAAGACTCGACCACGAGTTTTAGAATTATTCAGTTGTCTTTTCAACCATTCATAGGGAAATAATTGATTTTGATAGAAAAAACAATGATGTTTGTAGACAAAGCACATAGAATTTCCTACATTAGTTCATTGAAAAGAGATGACCTCCGTCAAATTATGACCAAACACGAGGTATTCCCATTCCCAGAGCTACTCTCTTTCCTTCTCATTCATGCTAAGGCTAAAATTGGGCATTATATTCTCAAACTAAGGAAAATAGGATAGCCTTCTTTACAAGCTATTCTTATAAGGCCTATTATAAATTATCGGAGTTTGATAATGTCTACAACTCGATAACCATTGAAACATGGATGGCTACACGCCAAATAAGGACCATTTTATAGAATTGGGCTAAGGACCCAATTGACAATATGGATGATCCAAGCTTAAATGACATCCTTATTCAAAGATTCAAACCTGGAGTGTAGATTGGTATGGCCTTAATAAAAAATTATATGTAAACCCTTCCATCACAAAGCTAGATGTGTTGTAAATCCCCTTTCTTGCTATGATAGTGGATGAGAACAAGATCCCTTCTTTAGGACAAGTAGTTGCATCTAATTTGGTATCCCAAAGGGCCTCTTTTGTCAACCATAAGAAATAATTTTTCATGGCCTCTTACCTATTGGATGCAATCCATGGAGTCCTAAAGGGACCTAAATTTGGTGTCCCTTGGCTATCATCATGCCCTATGAAGGTAAATGAAGTATATTTGGACCTATATGCTCATAGGTTCGAGCTCATATGAAGACATACATATTTCCTTCTACCCTTCACTATACAAGAAAATGCATGAAGCATCAATGGTTAGGGTCTCTACAAATGTGCTAAAATCTATCAAATAGATGGGATTTACTTTCTTCTATCCTAGATACACTTTGATAATGATTAAATGATTTCTCAAACCACCATTATAGTTACCTTACTATGTTTCGATAAATTTGGTGAGAAAGAGGTCGCTATCGATCAGTAATGGCATTGCTAAAAGTACAAGGAGAATAAAATCATGACTCACCCTCCTTTTTAGTAATGGTGGGGTGTAAGGAATTCAAAATATGGTCCGACCTTAAAGTTGCACGTTCCCAACGCAACTCTTTCAACTTACCCGATCATTCCCTAAGAAAATATGATTCAAGAAAGAGAGTTGTGAAACTTTTAAAATCCTTCAAGAGGAAGATTAATTTTTCATATGCCCATAATGTTGATGTCGGTGGATGGTGTTGGAAAAATAATTTTCACAAGGAAAATGTGGGGTTTTCACCAACACTCAAGGAATAGGTCCTAAATGGGATAGATCCATTTGTTGAAAATAATAAATATTTGCACTACTATAACCATTGTGGGTGGCCTTTTTGGGCATCACACATTAATAATCCACTAAACCCATGTGTAAAAGGAGGTGGAGGAAAGGTGTGAGTATAGATAGAGGGGATAAAATGAGAAGGGTTTTTACTCAATAAATAAAAATTTACCCCATTCCTAAGTAGAGGGACCTCGTCCAACAGCGTTAGTGAAAACCCCTAATTTTCCCTTATGAAAAATTATTTCGGCAATATTTTTAACGCCAATTGTGGGGAAGATTTTGTTGTCTTGCACCCTATAATGATCCATAAAATACTAAAAATTAGATATATAAAAATCCCATAAAAAGTAATACATCAAAAAGTTAAAAACATGAAACTTGATGCTTGAAATCCACTACTGTTTTTAGTTGTGTCCTTTCACATTCTTGTTATAGGTTTTCTCACAAGCTAGCTGAAAAGAGATACACTAAATTGGATAGATTGAGAGGTATTTTTGATCCAAAGTTTGAAGCTCTTCAAAGACAACAATATCAGATCTGAAACAATCCATATTACTTCTCTCAAACATCATCTCCATATGGTACATCGAGTGATACAATAGGGAATCTAATTGAGACTCCTCCTGAATCTCTAATTACACTGCCACTAGTTATTCTTCCCCGAATAAGAAGAAGAAGTTTAAGAAGAAATTGAAGGAACTCAACCATTTATCCCATGAGCAAGGAATACTGGTCCGCTTTCTCTTACACCACCTCTTCATGAATTTCCAAAGGGATCCCGCAAGAAATTTCCCAAATTCAAAGGTGATGGCACTCAACTTCCTGAAGAACATATTACAACTTTCATCATTGCATGTGGAGTTCTTGGAGTTGAACATGAAGATGTTTTAATAAGGTTGTTCATGGATTCACTTCAAGATAAAGTAACTGAATGGTTCTACTTCTTTCCCTCTCAATCCATCACAAATTGGAATGATATCAGAACCATATTCGAAGAGATATTTAAATTAATTGAAGACTCTCAAGATCTTCTTGTTTAATTGGTCCAAATGAAGAAATAATCAAATGAACTCATGAGATATTTTGTGTCTTGATACAACATATTTTTGAAAAGAATACCTGTGGAAGCTTCACCATCTGATGATAACAAAAAGAGATTCTTCATAAATGCATAATTTCCCGAGGTCAAATTTATCCTATGAAGAGCTCAACCTCGAACTCTTAAAAATGCCCAAGAATATGCCATCGAAGTAGAATATGATATGATTTTTTTTAGGAAAGTGAAGAATCCAAATGGTAATAAAAGGGTCAAACCTCCAAAGAAGGTGCCACTAATTATCTTGTTCAAAAATTGGCTAATGATGTGATTTCATTAAAGAAGCAACTTGCACAAGACACCTTTCTGAGGGAGGTTATCCAAACCAAAATCAAAATCAGAATAGAAATAAAATAGGTGGAGGAGATGGAAGATTAGTTCTTGAAGCACTTGTTGTTGCGCAGACACAAAGCACCCCTGGATGCACATCAGGCTTCTAGGTTGATCGCTCTAGCATCCAGTGTGATTACACAACATGGAAACCTCTCTCCAAGTGTGGGGACTTGTGAGGACCGAGAGAGGAATCTCTCATTAGAGGCTGGTTCCTAAAACTCCTCCGATTTAGATCTATATTTTTGCACATCTATAGAGGTTCAGATCCTAATCCTACTCTAAACTGCAAGGAGACAGGGATAGAAATGTAAAAATTGAAACTAACTAAAGATGGTGATGCACCAAAAGGAGTGGTGAAACATTTCTGTCAAGCAAATAGACACAAACCAGAGATTTGCAACATGAAACATACACAGAGGCTGATAAGATATAACTTAGGATCTGAAATAAAGCAAATATCGGTCGGGACCCACTGCAAACCATTCACAAAGCTTGCATTATCATTTCAAAGTGTCAAAATCATCGCATTACACCCTCGAGAGAGGTAGAAAATATTTACACCTTTGAGAGGTCGATTCTTCAAAACAATCACTGTTGGAGGTGAAAGAAGAAGTCTACTATGTCAAAATTGTTCCCCCTTCGAAATGAGCCAAATTTGGCTTTTACATTACATGGGTCGAGCCGGGGGACAAACGTACAAAAGCATGGGAGCCCATTCTTTCTTGACTGAAGGTGCATTAAAATGGCATGGGGACCTTACAAACCCATACCCTATCATTTTGACCAGATTACAGGAGAATGCGACCCATTCTGCATTAAATCTGGTCGCTGGAATGTCACTTCTGGCCATGAACACGCGTCAGATCTGTTTCTCAATTTTCTCTCTCCAGACTGCACCAAAACTTGAGATTAACCCTAGAATCATGTAGAGAATTTCACAAGCTTTCCGTTGATATAAAGAACGTGCAAATCGAGCTCTGGATCGAAAGATATGTCGATCTGAAGATTTAGGGCACAAACAGTGAAAATGCGTTTTAAAATCTTTCCCGCGCTCGCCACTGGATGACACGTGTTAAGCATAGCGATTGGGTGCGTGATTCTCTCTCCTTCTCTACTCGTTGGACACGTGTCCTCCTTTTATGGCTCGGGTCAATGCTTGAAACCTCGCCCTTTGACTTTTGGACTTTCCTCCTTTGACACGTGTTGTCTTGATTGGCTCGGGCCGATCCTTCCCGGCCCTTTGACTTTTGGACCTTTTCCCTTTTGACACGTGTCATGATTTGATTAGTTCTCGGGCCTCGCGATTTTCACATCCACCGCATCCATTTGTCCCGAATGTCCAGTGTTAAAGCAGGCGGGACAAAAACTTCCGAACCGCCCGAAATGGTTTCCTTTGCTCTCGGCCGCTTCGCCTTTTCGCGTCCTTTGCGTCCTCGCGGCCCAGATGTCCCAAATAATTAGTGTGAAAGTTCTCCTTTTCGGTGACCGGCTGGTTTGCATCCTTCACGCTCATTTTTCCCAAATGTCCCTTGCCTCTTTGCGGGCCGCTGGAGGCTTTTCGGCCGAACCGCGCCTTGACGTCCCAAATGTCCCGACTGTTGCGAGGACTAGGACTTAGCCGATTTTCACAATTTTTTCTGGCCCAAGCTTATTTTCTGTAACTTTTTCACATTTTCTCAGAGTTTGCTCTTTTCAACCTGGACAGGGGAGTTAGAAAAATTTCTGAGGGGACCCTAGAAACATGATTTTTGCCCCTGAATCCATCCATTTGCCTGGGACTTGAGAACTCTGATGTATGTTATCAAATTCAAACCTTGGGGGTGAATTTGGATAACAATTTGGTGACTCAGCGGGGATACCTACCTGCTAGGTAGAAGATACCAGTTGCCTGAAGTAGTCCATTGGGCATGGAGTCATCAAATATTCTGTTTAGAACCCTAACTGACTCAGAATGTGCAAGGAGGAAGATGGAATGTCACCTGATGAAAGCAAGGACTGCAAAACATCTCCATGGACAGCAAGCTGTGCCAAAGCACTTAGGGAAAACAAAACTAACCTACAGCAAAACAATGTGCACAAGCACTTGGAGGAAAGAAAATCTAATCTAATATTTACAGAGGTAGTGAACTTCCCTCTAGAAGCAACACTTGAGATAGATTCCATTGACTGGAATCTGCAGTTCTTCACCCTCCAGTGAGGCTAATTGGAAAGCATTGTTGTTCTTGCACTTTGTGACCACGTATGGACCACTCCAAATGGCATAAAATTTTGAATGCCTTCCCAGTTTTTCTCTATCCACATCCCATTTCAACACTAGATCTCCAACTTGAAAAGATCTATCTTTGGCCTTTTATCAAAGGTCTTCTTGATCACAACTTGATCTTTTTCCATTGCTTGGGATGCCGATTTACGATCTCTTGAGCTCCATCAACTCTGCATACCTCACCTCCATGGGCTCAAATTCCAGCAACTCTAGCTGCTTCATGAGTTCAACGTTGGCAACTCAAGTGACATGGGCAAGATTACCTCTCTTCCATAGACAAGCCTGAATGGAGAGTTACCTGTGGATCTTTTGGGAGTGATCCTATCAACCCATAAGGTTGATTTCAGCTTGGTATGCCAAGACCTCTGATTCTCATCAAGAGTCCTCCTAATGATCCTCAAAAAATTCTTGTTTGTAGACTCGGCCTGGCCATTACCCTGAGGGTAATAGTTCGATGAAGTGCTTAGGTAAATACCGTTCTTGACAGCCCACTCAGTCACCTTGGATCCAATGAATGCCAATGCATTATCAGAGATTATTGTGGTAGGTACACCGAATTTGGTTGTTATTCCCTCATAAAAGTCTAAGATGCTAGACTCATTTGCCTCTTTGAGTGCTACTGCTTCTGTCCATTTGGTGAAGTAGTCTGTGGCTGTCAAAATCCATTTGTGCCCTTGGCTTGAATTGGGATTAATGACTCCAATGAAGTCCAAACCCCATTGCATGAATGGCTGGTCAACTGAGATTGGATGCAATGGAAGGGCAGCAAGTCTCTCTTTTCTTGTGAAGAATGCACAATTCTTACACCTCTTGATCCATGCATAGTAATCACTGAAGATTTTAGGCCAATAATAACCAGCCTTCATGATTTTTAGAGCTGTCACTCTTGGTGCAAAATGGCCACCACTTGCTGGTCCACCATGAAACTCCTCCAACACCCTTTGAATATGTTTTGTGCTAATGCATCTCAAAGAAGACTCCATTCACATCTTTCTTGAACAAAACTCCATCAACAATGGCATACGGAACAACCTGCAATTTGAAGTGTCTCTCTTTGGGTCTTGTTCATCTCTCGGAGGGCATAGGCACGTGCCTAGAAGTGCATAATACCTTGGGTCCAGCAAGGAGTTGGGGAGCAACATTGTCTTCTTCTTGTAGGCCACTTGGCTCATGGTTGTCTGGTATGTCAAACAGCCTCTTCTTCGTTGCATACTTCCTCTTGCTTCCCCAAAACCAGCTACTCACATAATCCTTTCCCTCTTACCACTTGGTGATCTTGATCTCAATGTCATACTCCATGACACGGGTGATCCAGCCTGCCCTTTTCTCATTCAAATCCTTGTTGAGGAGGAAGTCCTTAACCCCAGCATGTGAGACCAGCAGTTGAATCTTATTGTTTGAGACCAAATGCTTGAATTTTTTCAAGCTTCGATTATTGCGAGCACATGCTTCTCAATAAAAGAGTACCTCACCTCATAGTCATCTAGGCTCACGGCTGAAAAAGGCAATCATTTGCTCATCATTATCTTTTTCTTGTTGTACTAGAATGGCGGAAATAGTGTCATCACCTCCAAATGCATAGAGGATGAAATCCTTGGAGAAGTCTCAGGTTGATGAGAGTTGGTGCTGAGAGATAGCTTCTTTGATTGCTTCAAAACTCTCCTTGCCTTCTGCTATCCACTTAAAAGCCATGCTCTTCTTTAACATTTTGGTGATGGGCTTGACAAGGGCTGCAAAATCTGGGATAAACCTGCGGACAAAATTGATCCTTCCCAAGAAGCTTTGAAGAGCCTTCTTGTGACTTGGCAATGGTAGTGCTCTTATGGCTTCAACCCTCTCTGGATCAATTGCCAGTCCCTCTTTCGAGACAATATGGCCTAGAAGTTTCCCCTCGTGAGCCAGGAATATGCATTTTTTGGGATTCAATGATACCCCAAATTTTCTACACCTCTGAAATACCTACCTCAGATGAAAAAGGTGATCCACTGCATTTTTGGAGAATATAGTGATGTCATCAAGATATATCAAAACTATTTTGTTGATCAACCCCTTGAATGCCATATCCATTGCCCTTTGGAAAGTGGCCCCAGCATTTGATAGCCCAAATGGCATCTTCTTGTAGGCATAGGTCCCCCATTTGGTGGTGAAAGCCGTCTTGAACTGGTCCTCTTCTTTACCATCACCTGATTATAGCTTGAGTATCCATCAAGTAGTGAGAACCTTTCTGAACCAGCCACCACCTGCAATATTTGCTCCATGGAAGGGAGTGGATAATGATCCTTGAGAGAGGCTCTATTCAAATCTCTCGAAGTCGACACACAACTTGATCTCTCCATTTTCTTTCTCGACATTTGGGACTAAGTTGGCGACCAACTTGAGTGTTTGATGGGGAAGATGATTCTGGCCTCAATAAGCTTGCTTAACTCTTTTCTCATTAGAGGTTCAATATGGGGATTCACTAGCCTTTGCTTTTGCCTGACAGGCTTGGATTCCGGATCTAGCTCAATAGTATGTTGTGCCAACTCTGGGTTGAAACCTCTCAGATCTTTGTAAGTCCAAGCAAAAACATCTGGGAATTCTTGACAAAGCTGAACAAAATCAGATTTCTCTTGTGAGGTACTTACTTTGCCAATCTGCAATGTTTTGCTTTCTCCCACTAAAATAGGCTCTGAATCTTCACCCTTTACTTGAATGTTCACTTTCTCCTTCCGGAACTGATCATTCGGGTTGAAGATTGACTCCAAGGTTATGAGGCCTTTTGGTAACTTGTTGGTTCTCAGCTGCACCACTTGGTCACCATACTGTTGATGCAGCTTGTCTTGATTCCTGGCAGAGAACTCAACTTCTTCTTGTAGGAAATTAACAATTTGTTGATCATTCTCGAAGACTTGCCAACTTGTGTTGTTATCACGGAACAGCTAGTCTCACAACCAATTTGATATGAGGCTGAGATTTCTCACTTTTGATACTTTCTACAACGTCAAACGCAGCCCCAATTGCTGCCGGTCTGTCACAATGAGCTTCATTCATTTTTCTTGGGATGGAATTGATGCTAAAAGCTTCAAAATCTTCAATAAGATCCCATACCGATTTTTGTGTAGCACTTAAGCGAGATCATTTTTGGCAGCATTTTTTCCTTTGACTTGGTTTACGATCAGCTCACTATCACCAAATACCTGTAAATTCGATACCTTTCTTCATTGCCCAGCGATCCATGAATTAAGGCTTCATACTCATTTGTATTGTTTGAACAGAAAAGCGGAAATGGAAGGTGAGTAATACCTTATACCTTGTGGTGAAATGAGCATAGCTCCTCCTCCTGCACCTTTTCTACTCCTTGACCCATCAAAGAACAACTGCCATACTTCATTCTTGTCCTTATGATCTGGCTTGGTGATGCTGGGGAGAGGTTGATCCTCTTCATGTAAACAATAAACCCCTAGCTCAGATTCTTCTATTTCTTGATAAGGATCAAAGGCATGCACTTTGCTTGCCCATTCATCAAGAGTCAAATCTGGGATACTTCCAACCTTGGTGTCAGCTTCATCAGTGCTTGGATAATCTTCTTGATCAAACGCTGAACAGTTGGTATTGATTTGGCTGGTAGTGTAAGGCTCAATGTGAAAGTTCGCAATAGGTTCAGACCTGATTGTGGCCTTAGTTCCATACCTTGTTCTGAACAACATGTGTGACCAATCCGCCGAAAGATAGCCTCCAATTTTAGCAGTGAAGTCTCTTGACAAGCACAATGCAAAGAGTGGTGGTAGGTCTATGACTGACACATCTTGTAACACTATTACGTTGGGACATGCGTGCAGTGTGAGGCTCAAACCTTTGATTACTCCAACCGTTGTCACTGCTGTCCCATCTAATTGCACTACACCCTTGGAGATGACTTCATATTGAAGCCCTAACTGATCAGCTATTTGCTTGGGCATTACTGAACTACTTGCCCTAGAGTCAATCATGCAATTATGTACCAACTTATCTCCTATGATCAATGAAACATAGAATGGAGGGGGCTTCAACATTTTACCTTGCTGACCTCCATGATTTCCTTCAGGCTGGGCAGCATTTGTGAGTACCTTTTCTTACATTTGGACTTGTTGATTTGAAGTTGACCGAGTCCTCATGGCAGCGTGTAGCAAATCTCTCTCGCCTGGGATGGATAGTGATTCCCACATTGATATGTTTACATTTGTCTTCTTCATCTAATCAATGATGTTGAATTGGGATGAAGCATCCCTCTGTTGTCCCCTAGCTTACACATTCATTCCTTGCACATGGGCAGCAACAACTAGCATCTGAGTTGGTTTAGGGGCTGGTTTGGGTGCTCCTTGCATGTTTGGAACTGCATTTTGTTTGCCAACACCTTGTGGAGTGACAGAAGGTCGTGAACTACTTGGGGCCAATGGCTGCTCGTCACCCAAATTTCTCCTTTTTGACCTTGTGTTGGCTGCAACACTTTGAGAGGGTATTTGATTCATACCACAGAAATCTTCGGCCTACCAATTGACAAGAGTAGTTTCATTCAGAGATGTTCCTTGCTGAGGTGCTTCTTGCTGCTGATCTCCTTCATGGCTAGACTCTTGCGACCCACCAATGGTTTGCACCATCAGAGCTTGATTTAATGCACCGTTAAAGCACATTGATTGGTTATGTGGCTGACTACATGGGAAACACCAATCATATTCTTGGGCCATGTTATTTTGGACTGGCACTAATGCTTTAGAAGTAGACACAACATTGGGGTTATAGGGCTGAAATGGTCTATTAGCGGGAGGCCTTACTTGGCTTTGATTTTGATTTGCAGCCTGATTTGGTGACCTATTTTGTTGGTATGGGGGCCTAGCCTGGTATTGTGCTTGAGGCTGATATGGTCTAGCACTTTGAGCTTGTTGTCTTTTGATAGTAACCAGCTCATTTCCCAAATTTTGCAACTGTTTCATGACCTCTTGGAGTTCATTTGAAGCACTAGAGGATGAAGTAGAAGTTTCATTTGAACTTTGGTTTCTAGGGGTGGGAATAGGAGCCAAAGTGGGTGCTTGACTAGTGCTTGGATTTTCTAAGTTTGGATACAAGGGCATGGGAGGCCTAGGAGCCAGTTTACCAGCTTGAATAAGACAGTTTTTGGCTCTAATGGCAATGCTATAAGCAGCAGGTAAGGTTGTGCCTCCCATAGATTGAATTAACATAGAAATATCAGAATTTAAAGCTTTAAGGTAATATAGAAAATCACCTTCTGCTGTTGGCCTGACTGCCACTGGAATCCTATCCCAAGACCTTTGAAATTTGAAGTTGAAGTCAGTCAACTGCTCGTTGGGAGCTCTCTTGATAGTTGTCAGCTGCTCCAAAAGAGACAAGTTGTCTCCCTTCTCTCCAAATTACTCGTGAAGTGTAATACACGGTGATTCTAGTTTGTGATAGAACCAGCTCCAAGGCTCCTAAACCATTGTAATGCTTTACCCTTGAAGGAAGATGCCAGTAACTTGACAGCCACTTGCATTTCATTGATTTCATGGATTACACAAAGGTTAGCAATATCTTTAACATGATCACCTGGAGTAGTATGATTTTCTCCGGTGAAGTAGGGAATGTTCTTCAAGGCTGCAATAGGAACTGGATGTTGTGCATTGAGAGCAAGTGGGCTGCTGCCTGTGAAGTTGACGTAGGGATTGTTTTGAGCCATTCTAATCGGTCTTAAAGCCCTTGTATACTGAATGAAAGGCCTGTCAGGTGGAGGAGTTGAGAGAGTTCTGTTTGGTGGAGATGGAGACCTTTGAATCCTTCTTCCCCTTTGCCTTCTTCTTGGAGATAATTGCAGGTATTCAAACAGTAACTTCTTCTTCTCTAACTCTTGACCTTGTGGTGATTCTTCTCATGAGTTTTCAGGCCTGCACTGCTGAAACCAGTTGATTCTTCCCTTGGAGTCACCAGATATGCAAATAATAGCTCTTATAAGCAAGAAAACTACAGCAGATGCATATCAACTTTGCTGCAATAAAAATGAGACCTCTAAGGTCCCACCGGGCGTGCCAAAACTGTTGTTGCAGACTCACAGCACCCCTGGATGCAGATCAGGCTTCTAGGTTGATCACTCTAGCATCTAGTGTGATTGCACAACATGGAAACCTCTCTCCAAGTGTGGGGACTTGTGAAACTGAGAGAGGAATCTCCAGATTAGAGGTTGGTTCCTCAAACTCCTCTGATTTAGATCTATATTTTGTAAAACTACAGAGGTTCAGATCCTAATCCTACTCTAAACTGCAAGGAGACAGGGATAGAAATGCAAAAATTGAAACTAACTAAAGATGGTGATGCACCAAAAGGAGTGGTGAAACATTTCTGTCAAGAAAATAGACACAAACTAGAGATTTGCAACATGAAACATACACAGGCTGATAAGATATAACTTAGGATCTGAAATAAAGCAAATAATACAAACAAGGGACTGTAAACCATTCACAAAGCTTGCATTATCATTTCCAGTGTCAAAATCACTGCATTACACCCTCAGAGAGGTAAAAACTATTACAGCCTTTGGAGAGGTCTGATTCTTCAAAACAATCACTTGCTGGAGGTGAAAGAAGAAGTCTGCTATGTCAAAAATTGTTCCCCCTTCAGAAATGAGCCAAATCTGGCTTTTACATTGCATGGGTCGAGCCCAGGGGACAGAAAATGTACAAAAGCATGGGAGCCCATCCTTTCTTGACTATAGGTGCATTAAAATGGCATGGGGGACCTTATAAACCCATACCCTATCATTTTGACGGATTACAGGAGAATGCGACCCATTCTGCATTAAATCTGTCAGCTGGAATGTCACTTCTGGCCATGAACACGTGTCAGATCTGTTTCTCAATTTTATCTCTCCAAAATGCACCAAAACTTGAGATTAACCCTAGAATCATGTAGAGAATTTCACAAGCTTTCCGTTGATATAAAGAACGTGCAAATCTGAGCTCTGGATCGAAAGATATGTCGATCTGAAGATTTAGGGCACAAAACAGGTGAAAATGCGTTTTAAAATCTTTCCCGCGCTCTGCCACCTGGATGACACGTGTCAAGCACTGATTGGGTGCGTGATTCTCTCTCCTTCTCTGCTCGTTGGACACGTGTCCTCCTTTTATTGGCTCGGGTCAATGCTTGAAACCTCGCCCTTTGACTTTTGGACTTTTTCGCAACCGTGTTGTCTTTGATTGGCCCTTTGACACGTGTCGTGATTTGATTGGTTCTCGAGCTCGGATTTTCACGTCCACCACGTCCATTTGTCCCGGATGTCCCAGTGCTATGCGGGACAAAAATTCGAACCGCCCGAAATGGTTTCCTTTGCTCTGACGGCGCGTTCGATTGCCTTTTCGCTTCCTTTGCGTCCCGCGTGCAGCCCCGGATGTCCCAAATACTTAGTGCGAAAGTTCTCCTTTTCGGGGCCGGCGGTTCGGTTCGCGTCCTTCGCGCCCATTTGTCCCAAATGTCCCTTTACTTCACGGAGCCCGGAGGCTTTTCGGTGAATCGCGCCTTGGCGTCCCAAATGTCCCGACTATTGCAGAGGACTAGGACTTAGCCGATTTTAATAATTTTTTTCGCCCAAGCTTATTTTTCGCAACTTTTCACATTTTCTCGAGTTTGCTCTTTTCAACGGACAGGGGAGTTAGAAGAATTTCTGAGGGGACCCTAGAAACATGATTTTTGCCCCGAATCCATCCATTTGCCTGGGTCTTGAGAATTTGACGATGTATGTTATCAAATTCAAACCTTGGGGGTGAATTTGGATAACAAGCACATCCTACTAATTCCACATGTGAAGTAAGACCCGAAGAAGAGTATGATGAAGCTCAAATTAAATATGAAAATTATGAGGGAATTTTGGCCATTGATGAGATTGGATCTGTTGGAAAAATTAGTTTTGTGAATATACCCCTTCTTTGGATGATGAAGATGATGAAATTGTTGCTAATATGAATAGTCATTCTTATGTGATGTTCACCCATTCGAAGGCTCAAGAGAGGGATAATTCTTGCAAATTCAAATATCCTCAAGTGATGACTCTACAAAAACAATAACAAAAGGAGGATCATTGCTGCCCTCTCCATCTTCCAATACGAGTAAGTCTACCTCTCTTTGTTAAAGTTATCCCCCATTTCTACATTCAAATGTAATGATATGAATAAAAATAGTATCAATGCCATTCTAAGAAGTAGTCACCTCTCACTACTGCATCTACACCTTCACCCTCCTCGAGTCTCATTTTGACATAATTGAACATGTTAAGAATTCCAAGGTCCAAATTTCTAAATTTGAGTATTTGAGAACTCATCCCAAGAAATTTGATAAACTTGTCCAATTTATCAAAAGAAAAATTCAAATTCATGTCCCACAGATATCGATGCAAAAGAGTCACTTCCCACTCTTAGCAATGCTACATCTCATAACCTTCTTTCCTCCACATCTTCCTCTTCTAGAAAAATTGAACCCTTCTACCTCTCCTTGTTGGTCAATGGATACAAATTAAATAATTGTATCATTTAATCTAGAGCTTGAATAACATCATGCCTGGAAATTTTATTCTTCAATGGATAAGAACAAATGGAGGAACTCAATGTCCCTCTTGAGACATTTGTTGATGAGTATGAATGTGAAGATGAGTCCCTCTCTTTCCCGATTTTGTGAATAAGATTATATTCATGATGAATGGAAGGAAAATGATATGTTTGAATCTCCCATTGATTTCTTCATTCATGAGGATAGTACTGTTATCCAAAATTCACCCCCCTAGGGTAAATTTTGATAACATGCATCAGAAGATTCAAATCCCAAGCAAATTGATTGATTCAGAGCAAAATCAGGTTTCTAGGGTCCCTTCAGGTATTTTTCTAACTCCCCTGGCCGAAGAAACAGGGAGCAAGCTCTGAGAAAATGCAAAAAAGGTTGCAGAAGGCAAGTAGGTTGATCCAGGAAAAAATCATAAAAATGACTAAGTCCTAGCCCTAGGGGCAGTCGGGACATTTGGGACAAAAAGGCCCGAACCGGCCGGCTCGGCCGAAGTAAGCACAAACAGCCCGCAAAGCAACAGGGACATCTGGGACAAAAGTACGCGGTGGACGCGAAATGCCGGTTCGACCGAGAGGAAAAAATTGGCTAACTGCTGAGAGAGACACTGTGGGACAATCGGGCCAAAAAGGCGCGAACCGGCCGAACCGGCCGAAATGAGTCCGAGAGGGTCCAAAATCAAATGGACGCCCGTGGGACAAATGGACGCGAAATGCCCGAACCGGCCGAAATGACCACAAAGGGCCCAAAATCAAATGGGACATCCGGGACAAATGGAGGCGAAGTACGCGAAGGAGCCGAGGACCAATCAGAAGCTGCCACGTGTCCTCACAGGAGAAAAAGTCAAAAGGTCAAAGGGGCGAGTTATCGAGCGCTGAACCGAACCAATGAAATGGCGCCACGTGTCCAAGTTTAAGGGGCCCACAAGCAATTTCAAAGGAAGGCCCGCGAAAGACGGAGGGAGAGAATTGCTCGTCGTCCAATCAAGCCACGTGCCACGTGTCGCCCGGACGATGAAGAGCGGGAAAACATTTTAAAATCTGTCTTGGTACGCTCCGTGCCTAAATCTTGAGATCGCCATATCTTTTGATCCGAGCTCAGATTTCCCGTTCTTTATATCAACGGAAAGCTCATGAAATTCTCTACATGATTCTGGGGTTAATCTCGAGTTTTGGTGCAGTTTGAGAGAGAAAATCAAGAAACGGCTCGACGCGTGATACAAAGTGGCGACGCTTCAACAACCGGCTTTAATGCAGCAGGACAACCCGCCGTTTTGCGGGATCCACCGCTTATACCATAATGAGATTGTTTAAAATACAACCCGGGGTGGTTGGAGTAGATCGACTTTCCTCTTTCTTCCTTCTCTCATTCTTCCTATATATTGTAAGGAGTGGCAAAATAAAAGAGGTGGTTCATTCTTTCGGCTCTGCCCTCCCTTCTTTTCTTCTCTAGGATTGAAAATGGAGTTCGAACCTCTTCCCTTGCTCTGTAATGGCGTTTTTGCCTTTTACTAATGGAATGATGTTACAGTGCAAACTGGAGCAACAAAACGTGTTTTGTGATGCATCTGTCCATCCTTCCTCGTTTTTGCTTGTCCTCTTCTTGCCTCTCTTCATTGCAGGTATTTGTGCATGTTTGAATGTTCATTGCAGGTTTGGAGCTGTGTTCATGGAGTTTTGGGACATTTTCTGTGTGAAATCTATCCTTGGGCCTGTGATGCATCTGTCCATCCTTCCCATTGCTCACCTCTCTTTGTCCCATGGCGGTTTTGATAGATGTCCAACATTCTCCTTCTCTCGGTGTATCACCGTTTTAGTGTAGGCTTTTGTTGTTTTTTTCCTTTTCTCTCTCTCTCTGTCTCCTTGGCATGGTTAGATTAGGATTAGATTAGCTTGCCGCATTGGAATAGCTTGTGGCGGGTAGTTTAGGAGCGGGAACCACCTTCTCTCGGAGATTCCTCTCTCGGTTTTACAAGTCCCACGCTTGGAGAGAGGTTTCCATGTTGTGCAATCACCTTTGGATGCCGAACATCAACCTAGAAGCTGATGTGCGTCTGTGGGAGTCTTTGTGATTTTGCATCAACAGTACCTCCATCAAAGAGAGTGATATCGAGGTCAATACCAAGTCAATATGTGTGAAAGTGAAACATAAGGAGAAGATGGTGAACATAAATCAACAAGAGGTATATGATGATGTTGAAAATTTCAAAATATCTACTAAGAAAAGTTATACAAAAACAAAATTAGTGAGGAACATGACAAGTAAGGAGCAATTTTTTTAGAGAGCATAAGGCTAGTTGTGAACATGGTGAGCCTGGTATGATCAAGAATTAGTCTTGTGGTAATGTTAAAATGAAGAATGTGAAATCAAAAGCACAAGTGAATGTAAAAATGGATTGGAAACCTAAAATGGAATTTTGAGGTGTGAGAAAAGTGATCTATTCATATTGATCTTCGAGTTGCAAGAGGAGTCATGATGAATTTCTCAAGAGGAGTCATGCTGACTTTCTCAAGAGGAGTCATGTTGAATTTATCAAGAGGAGTCATGCTAACTTTATTAAGAGGAGAAATTAAATATTATAATTTTTAGGTACCTAGAGACCTCTTTCAACACATTTCTTTCTCAATAATTTGAGAAAGGGGTCATACTTCATCGAAAAAATCAATGGGTTCACGTGAACAAAGTTGAGAAGAAAAAGGAATATAGTGAAAGTGGGTTTCCCCTACATATACCATAGGTATTTATCTTTGTTTCCCTTCCAGATTGTGTTTTTACCTATTGTGTGGTGTGTTTCCCTTTTTGTTGTGTGTTTTTCTTTTTCGCCGCATGTTTTTTTCTTGTTCTTACTTGTGTGCTATGTGACTCTATTGGACCAATGGATAAGGTATTGGTTTTCTCTCCCATGAGATAACTAAGGTTCATGCTTTCTCCTTTTTCCTTTTTCTAATCTAAAACAAGTCCCTAAGAAATATCTAGTTATTGTCATGTTAAATGTCTAGCATGTAAAATATAAAGTTTTGGTGATGACAACAAACCCAATTCCCTTTTGCGATCAATGTAAACCTTTCCTCCGACCAAAATTTCAATTGTGTCACCCTTATTTTGGTTAAGAGGAATGTACTAACATTATTTTCAAGTGTGTTTCATGTGTAGAGAAGTGTACCTAGCTTGATTCTTGAAGTTATTGAGATCTATGAAAGAACAATGCTCCTGGAGGCTTCAAAAGGGCTATTTTTGGTCTTTTTATCATAGGAGGACATCCCTCAGAAGCTTACAAGGAAGATTCAAACCATCCAAGAGATGTGTGGGAGATAAATGAAGTGATATAAGGAATTTTAGGGAAATTATGTGGAGATAATTGAGGTCGGGGAACAAGTTAAGCGGCCCGAGCCTTTTTGGGCAAGGCATTAGGAAATGCATGTTTCAAAGGAGCTATTCACCTTGTTCGAAGGGTTTTAAGAGCCTCGTGAAGTTTCGAGAGCTCATATCCCAAGAATTAGAAATATGACTGAGCCTACTTTGTGGTGCAATAATCAAGATAGAATTTTGGGAGTATAAAAATGTGGAAAACTATCCATCAATGCAACATAAGAGTATTTCTACAAGGTGGAACTTGCTTGAAGGGTTTTAGACACTGGGGAAGATTTAGGAGCCTAAAAAAATGTCAAAGTGGGTTTAATTAGACCCTCCTCATGTTCCCCATGTTATATTTTATCATACTCTTTTTGGACCCTAGTGGCAACTCAGCTTAATAGCGTATAAACATGTGAAAAAGTGGAAAGTAGACTGAAAAATAAAATTAAAAGATGAATAAGGTCTTGAAAATGGGGGAATGGACTCATTTTGTCCTTTAAGGTCAAAAACATATAAGGTTTTCCATCTAAATTCCATGTCTTGCTCCCAGACCTGAAAAATCACTCCTTAGTCTATTCTCATGTTGTGTTTGATGACATCAACGTTCCAAGAAGCTTGGGAGGGGTTTTGAAGGCTTAATGTCCCTTTTTCCTTTCAACCCTTGGTTCAAAGGGACATGAGGGACACAAAATTGTTCTCCCCCATCCTTGGCTCAGTTTCGTCACTCAAAACCACAACTTGGGATGTTAGAAAGATGTTTTCAACTCACACTTTTGGATCCATCCCCATGAAGCAAGCACCCATGGAGAATTTTTGAGGGGATGATGTCACTTTTCCCTTTCCCCCTATTTTCTATAGACAACCACACCTTTAACCTCCACTAGAATCGGGTTATCTAGTTTAAGTATAAATTGAGTTAAAGTGTGTAAATGAGAGGGAAGACAATTTTGAAAGGGAAAAAACTATTTTAATTAAACACTTAAACCAATTTAAATCTCATATGGTATTTTTCTCTCCATTTATGCTGGTATTTTGTTATGCTCCTAAAATGTCTTTAAACATCCATCATGCCAAAACCTTTTTTACTCATATCTCCTAAACCCCATGTTCGTTTGACATGAGATTTTAATTATAGATTCCTTGAAAATACACATTTAAGAAGAGTATTTACATGCCTACATTGATTATATACATAATTTTATACATCCATTTTAAATTTTAAGCCAAAAATATGTTTTCTCATATCTACAAAAACCTGGCAATTGAAATCCTTTGAAATTTGGAGCAAAGCCTCACATTGTAAAATAAAAACTTTTGAGACTAATTTCATTCCATTATAACACCGGGAAGACCTAATTCTAAAAATAGTAATCCTTCATAAGCCTCACTACTATAAATAGTAAGTGTTATAAACAGTTCATTCTCAGAGTTGTCATTTCCCTTTGAACATCAGGGAAACTCAAAATTGCCAAATTAAGAAATTGGTAACTAAAATGGACTTCTCAAAATAAGGATTAATAAAAATAGTAAGTATCGGGATGTTAGTTAAGAAAAAAATATGTTGAGCCTCTCATGCTTTGAGAAAAGTGTGGCTTAGGCAAAAGGAAGCCCTCTCGGTTCCCTAAATTTAGTCTCAAAGTGTTTCTCATCTCATCAGATGGGTGGATCAAAAGTTGGAAGCATTCTTCATTCAATATCTCTCCTTCACCCATATCATATAAGAGGATTTGGTCTTTTACTTCATTGTGTCTCACAAGTCACCATGGTCATTTGGTGACAAGATCACCCCATGTGAGCAAGTTGTCTCATTGTGTATATCAGGCACATCAAATGCGAGAAAGATCAGAGAGACATGATCGTGTTTCAGAGATTGGAAGGTTGGTTCAAGTGAAGAAGGATTTTCTCTTGGTTTCAGTGGTCCATTGCTCATGTGTTTCTTGCTCCTTCTCTCGAGTACCTGATCGGGTATGGAAGTTGAACATTCAGTGAGCAGTCCCCAAAGAGGAGGTTTTTGAAATATTGAGTGCACTAGGAGGCTTCATCAAGTTTAGGAAGTGGTCAAAGGATCAAGAGTTCACTGGAGTGCATCTCTACAAAGTAACTCAGAGCTTCTTCATCCTTCTTCATTCCACATCTCTTCTCTCTCTTGTGATCTCTCTCTACTTTCTAATTCTCCATTGTAAATTGTACTTTATGGATCTTTCATCCTATTCACTTAAGTGACCATTGTAATTTTTCATTGTAAAAGTCCCCTTTTCATTAATAAGAAAGGGGATTATTTTTCTTTCCTAGAGGAATGTGAAAGGTCACAAGTGGTGGGACTATGAAAGGTCATGTGGGGGTAGATGAAGAGATGGATTGTAAATCTATAAATTGGAATGGCTTCTCCATTCCAAGGGGTTATATTTTCTTGGTTGATAGCTCCCATTGTCTTACTACAAACAAGAAACTACAATTATTCTATCTCTTTGTCTTATGTTTTCCTCTCCATCTCAACTTTACTCCATGAGCATGGTTACTTGTGCAATATTATGCAAATGAACTTGGATTTATTTTTGTTTTGTTCCTCTTTCCTTGACATGGTGTCTTCTCATTATTAACTTGGAAATATTCTATTTTTATGTCAATAAAATCAACTTTCTATTTATTGAGTAAAATCCCATTCTCATTTTCTCCTCTCTCTCCATACTCACACCTTTACATCACCTCATTTTACACATAAGTTTAGTGGAGTATTCATGTATGATCCATGGTAAAAAAGACACCCATGATGGCTAGAGTAGTGTGAATATTTCCTAATTTCAATAGGGGCACACGAAGATATTCCTTTAGTAGATTACGAGCAAGGATTCTCTTTAGACCTCGATTCATTCGTGTATTGGGAAAATTTTTGATTCCTTTGATCAAGAAATGGAGGAAGAGCCTCAGATCATGCAAGTTGATCCTCATCTTGTTCTTCCATCTTCACATTCTTCATTATGTGATGAAACTCCTGGTCTTGCATTGATCCATGGCCTATCTTCTCATCACCCAATCACTCTTTGTTTATCACAATTCCTCAGTCATCTCTTATGGGGTCAATGCCAAGTAGCCCTTCATCTTCATCTAGGTGTGGGTCACCTTCTAGTATCCCTCCCTTTGTTATTTATGGGACATTTTGGAGTAGTCCACTATCTTCTATTTTTGGGGCACGTCTAACTAGCCCGTTGTCTTCTATGTATGGGTCACCCTCGGGTAGTCCATCATCTTGTATTCTTGGGACACATCCTAGTAGCCCATCATCTTCCAGCTATGGGTTACACCCTAACATCCCTTCTCCTTCTATTCTGGGGCCACATCCTAGTAGCCCTTCATCTTCTGTCTATGGCTCACCTCCCAGTAGCCCATCTTCTTCAATTCTTGGACCGTATCCTTTTCATCCATCACATTATTCTTATACCAAAGATTGTGGCAAGCCCATCATCATTTATCACATCAATTCTAAACATCCACATTCTTCTCCCACTTCTTAGGATCAGACAAGTCAAGCATTAGCTTATAATAAACCTAGACAAGTTTTTTACCAAGCTAAGACCAAAACACCGAAGAGCTCCAAAGCTCCCAACAACTCAAATGATTATAAAATTCAAATCAAACGTGATTCTATAATGCACACCAATGTACCCATCAAGTATGGTACAAAGTGTAAAAACCTATGGATAGGGAACTCAAGCTTGCACATAAGAAACCAATGTTTCAAAACAAATCACAATCATTTGTTAAGTGTGAGCTCACCACGATCATCGAAATCAAGGATAATATTACACTCGATAATCAAACAAAATTAGTCTCTCTTATCAAAGAAATCACAAACATCGTTGCTGAATCATATCATGTAAAGTGACATGTTTCATTCTGATAACCATCAAAAACTAAAAAAATCATAAAACAGTTCAAAAATACAAAAAAGAGAAAACATTAAAACATTAGAAATTTTTTTAAGGTACAAAGATCAAACATTACAATCGGGTGTTGCGTACAGATGGATGTTCTTTACTCCCTTTCTTTCATATTCCTCTATAATTCATCCACCATTTTCATCCCTTTGATGTTATTGTGATTAGCCTATTTACACGCATTTTGTGACATTTATCTCTATGGTATTTTTTTGACCCTAGTCTTTTATCAACTTAGTAAATTAAAGAACGACTGACCTCCTAGAGATTCTATCACAATTCTCATCTAATAAACTTATTATGAAGAAATTTTGGATATATTTGTTAACACTAGTCAATTTCATCATCGTAATCACTTTTATATCCTTCCATCAAGCCATCAATGGTTCTTAAACCCTTGTCAAACAAGAGAGCTGAAATAAGTTTTCAGAAATCAAAAGAATCAAAATTAATCAATCAAAAATAAAAAGCTAAAAACAAAAGAAAATTGATATATAACTCTCTCTTGGGGTATTTCCAATAATCTCTCTTGGGGCTATGGGGCTTGATCGACAAGAGAGAAATGTTTTGATTATAATCAAATGCATCTCCTTCGGGCTATGGATGCCGGATGGCGGTGGAGCAATGTATGGCTCTCCTTCCACAATCCATTCAAAATCACCTTTCAATTTAAATCATTCCTACACATTGGATAGTTTCTTCACTTACTATGTATCAACTCTTTCCTTCATTAGGTAATTCATTTCCAAGTGCACACATGGGATCTCGAGGAGTAAACATGATTAATATGTTATCAAGTGTTACCTTTTGTACCTCATTCAAACTCTTGCTTTAGCACATGTCTTGTATCATGATTTGTGCCTTGGGCTAATCACTTTTTCATCGAACACCTAAATATTTTCATAGCATCCTCTGTTCTTTGAAATTTTTTAGAACATCCATGTGTATCGATGTCCTATTTGCCATGTTTGTGCACTTTTCCCCCCTTTTAATAAGAAAATTTTCTACTTCTTTTCTCTCATGTGTTTATTGGCTAGCTTACATTGGGGGCATCCTTGCTCCCTCATGATTGAACCTATTTTATATTGGCCTTGATCCCCCTTCAGCATGTGAATAGTTTTCCTTTGAATACTCCCACCTAATTGCTAGGGCATTTTCACATCTTCACTTTCTTGTGCATACATGTGGCATTCTTCCCTTATACATCCCATCTATCATTTGGGAATCCACGCTTCTTTGTCTTCTTGTACATAGTTTCAAAAAAATTCAAAATAAAAAAATTCAAATATGTTTCTACAAAATCTAAAACAATAAAAATCATCCTACAAAACATCGCTCTTTGGTTCTACTTTGTTCTTTGTGCAGCAACTTGCGAGATCATCTTGATCTACCTCTATCAAAAAAGTTGTCTTGCTTACTATATCTATACTCTAGGGAACAATGAGTTGCTTGGTACTATTTCATAGTGTATGATTGCTTTTCATAGGACCCAAGTGTCCTTCATTATTCCCCTTGCATGTATCCTTTCTTGGTGCACCATCTTTTAACCCTTTTTGTTAATTCACATAGGTCAGAATCAAATCTTGATAACAAAACATTGCATTATCTTTCTCTATTAGGTTGGCTTGTTTACTTTCTTGTATTGCATTGCATTATGTATGTTGCAAGGAGTTACGCATATTTTACTTTCTCATATTGCATTGCATTTTTATGTTGCATGGATTTTGTATTTTCAGCAATGGACAATTGTTTGTATTATGGCTTTTATGTCATTCTACTTTTGTCGTATGCTTATATTTACGATAAGGACCGATGACGTAGATCTTTCGTAATATGATGACACTAAAGTTGTTTCAATACACTAGATGAAAACTTTATCTTTTCTTTCCGTCTCCATTCGTCGTCTACATCATTCTCCTATCAATACTATTCTTTTGATTCACTTAGGGCATCCTACCCATGCCCATTCTTCTATCCATTTCTCTCACCTTTTTCAATCGTCGATCACCTTCTTTCATCACCCCATTGACACTCTAGGGGCACATATACACACCGTATCGACACTTGAAGGGGCCTTTCGTTACAGTATTATTGACGAGGCATTGTAATGGTACACTCACCTTCACTTTGGGTCCATTAGTACTTACTATGACATGGAGGACGCTTTCCTCCATCGGTTTATCATAAAAATGGCCCTAAAGTTACTTATGACCGCTTACCTGCTTTACATGAGGGCTCGTTTGAACCTATCAAGGAATATATTTTACGGTTCAATTATTGTATACATCAACTAATATTATAACCTATTGATCTAGAAAAGCAATTTATTTTCTCGCCGTGGTTTGATTCTCGCCATTAAGCAAAGATTGCAGTATGATACATGTGAGTCATTCATTCTTCTATGCTATAAAGTTATGGACTTAGAACAATTTATTCTTTAAGAAAATGTCATTAACCCTCCATGTACATCTACTCCTCCTCCATTGAAAGTGGTTGAGTGTCCTACATAGTCTCCACCTTTGTTTCACAACTAAGGAAAACAATCTCAACCTACTCCACCACCACAGAGAACTTCTTCTCTTCCTCCGCAACATGATACTTCTCCTTCCTTTGCATCTATGTCACATGAGCCATTACATTTATCTCATCATGCTAGACCTCATGATGTGCTCTTTTCCTTACTTGAAAAAATGCCTAATTCACTTACCATCAAACCAACATCATCCACAACATAGGCTACAATATCAGTGTGACCAACCTTATTGTAATTATCATCACATAAATGGCCATAGGGACAATGATTGTCTTTCCCTTCATGATATATTGCAACAATTAGAAGATAAGGGCATCATCTCCTTTGGCTCTCACTCACGTGAGTGATCCATCTCTCCTCTACCTTGTTAGAGAGTTTATACTACAATTGAGTCATCTCCTCGACCTGGTGCTTAGGCCATGTTACGTTCACCACCAAAGTTCATTACTCATGCGTGATCTCCACCGCATCCATACACCACTGCATCATCACATCCATTGCATTCACGCTATCCATCGCATCACGCTACTCTTTCACATTGGATTCCATATCCCACCGCCTTCGCACATACCACCACAACTTTATGTGACATTCAGTTTGGCACATATTCACATGATGCTTCCATCTCACATGCTTCCACCGCTTCACACCGCCTTGGTATTTAGTAGGTGATTACTATAACCTTACCCCCAATGATGCACTTGTGTTCTTATGGTTCTTACATGACTGTTGAGGGTTTTTCTCTAAGAACCTTTCATCACGCACTCCGTCATTCATCTAGTGCACTCAATCATTTCCGATGACGCACTCTTTCTTTTTACAGATTCATTCTTGATTCCGAGGGGTAATTAAAATGAACCTAATCATCCATATGTTTGGGGGCATCACTAATTCCCCTATTTATCACACTAACATATTATGATTACATTACATTATTGTGATACACATTCCTCACAACACGTTAGTTCAATCATCATACATCATCTCTTTCTACATTCATTCTACTATCATCACTATACTAACTACACATTACAACATTCCATTTAATAAACATAAGAAATGTACAAAAATATCACATACATGCCAACACTAATCACAATCACACACATAGATACACCACAAAATAAGCTCATCATATATAAATCACATGTGTCCATACATATATAGCGAATACAATCATCACCGAGGGGGAAATTACCCTACATCATATAAAATAATATTAATTACACCTCATCATCACTATCACTCTTGGGGTATTGTGAGAGCCCTATAACTAGATGCCTCGTCACTAACTCTGCACCGCTATTCATGGCCTTAATATCTCTCCACTTGCCTACGCAATAAGGTGTTCTCCTAAGACTTCTCTAAAAATTGACGCATTTGCAAGTCCATGTATCATGTAAACACGTCCTGTGCCAAAGGACCACCACCCACCACCTCTCTAGCTCATCAAGTCTCCTTACATGCCTCATCCCTCTTACCTATAAACACCATGCATGTGGCCACTATTTTTGCCACTAGCTCAAATAAATGGGCATGCTCACCGCGTTATATCAACCACTCACTCAAGTATACCTCCATGAAGTATATTAGTTGGAACATTCGCATCAAGGTACGGATGGTTGTGTCAAATATTAGGGATCAATATGCATCACCTATAAAACACATAACACAACACATTAGATAATCACCACTAGACCATAGGAAAATAATAACATACATAACACAATTTTCCAAATACTCATGCTCAACTATAACTACTACTAAATTGTTGGGGGAATGAGCTTCCCACTCTTCTCCTCCTCCATGTGGTAACCCCACTGGACCCATAAATAATAGGAACAACGAAACCCACCCATGTGTCGTCTACCATGCGTGGTACTCCTCTGTGTAACCTACATCATCTGAGTCTATCAAATCTATCACTATTTCTACCTCATCTAGCCCGGGAGGTACTAGCTGCTCTGCTGTGGGCCCTGGTCTAGCTCTAGCCCTCCTAGGTTCTCTGATAGCTCTTAACCATATGTCTAGCTCTAGGGGAACATTCTGAGCCATGCCAAATTGTCGTGATACTCTCTTCACCTGAAAAATTTCATCCACGCATGGAAATCGATCCTCCAGACCACATACTCCTCCAAATACACCACAACTCTACAACATCCTCAGGCCATCCCCATAGTGATGGTATGGCCTCCATATAACTTCCTCATGCCCCAACCTATCTATCGGTGCCATGTGGATATCTGTGTCTATTCTAAACCCACAAATATTAATCCACCTCCTTGTATATATCTCTAGCCTAGCCCACTCTCCTTGTGGACCTCTAACTGGTCTCAACATGGCTATATACTCATACACCCATATGTGTAATAGTGTAGTGGCTCCTATCCCACCACCATGCTCATCATGAGTAAATCGATATAGATCTCTATATAGGTGGGCCAACACACACCATGCCCATGCGTATCTAGTACCCTCCTCCTCTATCTATCAACATATATCATGCATCTTATACAAGATGCCTACACCTCCTCCCTCCACTGCTATAGATGAAGAAATCACAACTGCTATGAACTTCCACAAGCCACGTAACACCCAGACCATAAGATAACATCCAAACTAATATGGGCCTCAATAGGTACTCAAGCCCATGTAAAATACTGTCTAGCAACACACATCTATCTCTCCATATCCTCCAATGACATCACCTGTACTCTCTCTCTCTAAAAATTGGTAATCATAATATGCGATATACATCCTCTAAAGTAACAATCATCTCCCTCGTAGGTAACCAAAATGTGCATGTATCTACACACCACCTCTCGCATAGTGTAGTCAACATAGGAATATTGTGAGGCACATCCCCCATCCATGCTATATACCGAGAGGATGTCACGGTCCATGACATCACAATCCTCATTTGACAAGTCCAATCTAAGAAACATACTCAAATGACAACCATCGTGGAACTCCATCTAGTGAATATCCCTTTACACATCACAAAACAACAATAAACATAATATTAGAACACTACACAAATCAAAACACACTTTCTTATCAAATTACTACACATCTAACATCATATTTTCACCATTTTAGGCCATATACACATGTTTTGGATCGGGGCACCTAGATGCGGGGATCGAGGTGCCCAAGAGCATGACACTATCACTCGGATCTGGGTGATCCTATCCTAGGGGTCACTAGTACCCTCACCGCTCTTGTCTAGGTCTCAAACTTCGAGAAAATTAAAAATATCCAATTTTCAAAAATTCAACAAAAATGACTACTACACCGTACATTTTTAAAAAACAACACACTTACCAACTCCGCAGTTGTGTGTGACACTACGACGGTCGCCACCATCTCAAACCGGCTAGGATGTGCTGCTCTCACCTACAACATTTTCACTCACTTTGCACTTAATCTCACAATCACGCGAAAATAAATGAAGTGACTAAATAATTTTTCACTTCACTACTTATAGTTACTTTTTCACCTACTTTACTATAGTCATTATTTCATGCTTATTCTCACAACTAATACACACCACACCATTTTTGTCATATCTTGAGCATTTCTACTTTGATTTACACCCTATTTGTGGCATTATTTTTAGAATTCTTCCTACCACCATAACATACACATTACATGTACATTATCTCTCCTTGAATTTGTCTTCCATCCAATTCATACACATTTTTATGATTTCTATCACTTTTTATCTATTTCGTGCTTACTTTCAACTTAACGTTCATTCTTCTCATCACTTCCCCTTTCACCAAAAGGGGGCATATCATTGGGGTCATCCTATAATCCCCCTTACATTACCATGCGATTAATCAACACTACCAACTCATCATTTTCCAACATTTGCTAATTCACCGTGCAACATCTCACTATTAATTCCCCTTAATGACCTAATCTAGGGGAAACAAATGTACAATTCTTTTATGTGACATTTCATCACTTCCCCCTAATGACCTAACCTAGGGGCAACAAGTTTTTAAATATTTCCATGTGATTATTCACTAATTTCATTGATCCCCCTAATGACCTAACTTGGGGGCAACTAGCGTAAAATCTCTCTACAAGTAATAAATCAAATCAAATCAATCAATCAACGTGTTCAAATTTATAACAATTGAAATCATATAATCAATACAAATTCAACACAATCAACCTCCTAGATGACCTAACTTGGGAGTTACATGTGGCCTCCTAGATGACCTAACTTGGGAGATTACATCTATTACTTTCCCAGATGACCTAACATGGGAAGTTATTCTATCTATTTGGCATTTGCTTCTAGATGACCTAACTTGGAAGCCATCATACATTTCACATTTACTTCCAGATGACCTAACTTGGAATCCATCACATTATGGTGACACCCGTGGAGTGGGGGCAAGAGTTCCTTTCCTATACCACTCCTATATGGGTCAACTATTTGATCAAAATTATTTTGATCCAAAACCCAAAGAAAATTGTTCTCGATTTCATCGTAGTGGTTATATCTTGAGGATTTAGTTAGAGACTACGAGAATAACACACTTTTCTCCCTACACTCTTCCTTTGGCGGTAGGATGCCCAAATCCTTTGGTTGATTATTTGTATACACACATTCGGGTCAAGAATCGATCAGTCCCTAACCCATCTCATCATCATCATACAACATTTGAAATCATCAATCATCTAATATTTCTATCATCACTCTCATTTAGTGCACTTTTACGTTCTTCACTACATTGCATGGATCAACATGTTGATCCATAGTTGACACAATAAATGGCTCTTTTGGAACGGTTTTACTACCACATGTGTACGTTCTACTACAACATGGGATTTTTGAATTTCTCTTAGGTACACATCTCTATCTACTCTATGTTCTTGAGCTTTCCGCTCACCACCATAAAGTGGGGAAAATGTAATAAAAAATCACGCACTTACTATTACATTTATATTGCTAAATATGTTATTTTATATATGGATCTCGCATGAGAAAAATATTCACTAATGACCTATCCCCTAGTCCTATCGTTAGTTATTTGGTCATCATCATCATTTGTCTTGTATAGTAATAAGTTGTTTGCACATTTCTAGTCATCTCTCAGGGAGTATCAGGTGTCGTTATTTGGTCATTTTTCATCTCTAGTATTTGACTAAGGTGCCTAGGGTATAACTGGGGTGCCCATGGGTTCCCTGGTCCTTATTTTAGGCACCCTTGTCATGAAAACACTTACATCTAATTTAAATTTTTGAGGTCGGTCTTTATAATTTTCTCTCTCATTCCCCTAGGTACTAGTCGGCATGTTAGGTCATTAGTGTCGAAATTTGAGCAAGAGATCCCTATATAAACATAACATACTTACTATCTTATGGGTGGAATATCTACCATCAAGGGCTAGCTATTTACTAAGGAAAGGGACTGCATTTGGGCATCATTACATCACACACACTACATAAGAATGGTTGTATTCATTTTATTCCATCCACCATTTATATTTTACATCTAGCTATTGCCCCTATCTCTCGCATCATTGGTGCCAGGGGAACCATAGGAACATAATTACACACACAAGACCATATAACTACATTGGTTCTCGAATGTAGTGTAGTGCTTAGTTGTAATTCCACCATTGTGGCAGCTAAGGTTAGTCGACCCCTTCATATGCATCTTTATTTTTAGGAATTTGATGCTTTGTATGTGGTTTTACAGGTAGATCTTCATTACATGTTTACGACAACATAAGTGAAGTTACTGCGATAACCACGTGAGAAGGATCGAGACATTGCAAAGATCTAGTGACGCTTCCAAATTTAAGTCCTAAGATGTTCTATAGAACATAGTTCTCATACTACTGATTAGGCGCCCACAAACACCCCGATCCTCTCCCGTGCACCCTGGTCTAGGTAAATATTCATCGTTGTAATTTTTTGGGTTGTACCATCATACTCTACTTCATCCGCACATCATCTTGTTTAGTCTCGAATCACAATGAGGTAAGTTATTTTTAGGTTAGTACCTTATCTCTCTTATTTCAATTACTTCACTTTTTTAAATATCAAATAAAATTAGTTAGCATCTACATTTCAGTTTACACTATTTATTTCATTATTATACTATCTAGATTAACTCCTAAAATTCATATTTTAGTTAATCAATAGTATAGTATGAGACCGAGACTAAATAATTACCCAAAGTGTATGGTTTTGTGTCTACATTTTCCCCACTTTATGTTGGTGAAAAAAATTATCGGTAACATAAAGTAGATAGAGATGTGTACTTAATATCTATGTAGAGTGATATAGAAAACATGTTGAGGGCCTAGACAAAGCATGGAGTGAAAAAGATGGAACATGGAGACTAAATATACAAAAGCGTAAAAAGTGATGAAAGTGAACCTATGGATGAAACATGTGTGTATGTCTTGATGTGTGTGGTGTACTTGCATGGTTAGTATTGTGTGTGTGATGTACCTGCTATATGTGTGTGACATGGACTGTTTGCTTTGCATACGGATGGTTGTGCAAAAGAGAATACGATCAAGTAGTTAAATATACATGTATACGTGTAATGCATTAAAAAACACATGTATATATGTAAAAATCATGTAAATAAAGTATGAAAATGAAAAGGAACATGTGCACCTGATCTATGATGAGAAAAAGGGTGTAGAAAGGATCTTGTAAATGTCAATGAATTGCAAGTTTTTAGGTGATCTCATGCCATTGGACGAAGAAGTGTAGGGAGGAAAGTATGATTTATTCCCAACCTATAACTACTTCATGAGAACCGAAAAGATCTACATCTTTGTCTAATTTTTTGTGTGATCGATGTAATTGGCCGAAGGAGTATAGAGAGGAAGGTCTAGTTTATCCTATAACCCGTAACTATTCCCGAGAATGCTAAGGATAAGCTACTTGTAAAAGCAATTGTGTATGGAGTTCGTAGACTAGTCTGAACCCACTCGTTGTGAAAACCACTATGTTATGGTAAAAAAGTGAAGCGTATAGATACGTGTGTAAACCCAAATGATGCCCCCTCTTTCGGGGTACATGCGATGTCACGAGATAGGAGAATGCGACCCAAAGAGGATTGAACACGAATCTTGTGTCCTACAATGGGAAGGAGATGAGTTTGGTAGAAACCAAGGCACATGCAAATAACTGGCTAGGAAACAAGTGTTAGTATAGACAAGCATGCATTTATAAGACAAAGTGTAAGCTATGTAGACAATGTAGAAGTTGGAATGGAAGTAAACACACAAGAAGACAATGTAGGTTGCATAATGTGAGTTGCAAACATGGGACACCACTCATGGGTCATATGAAACTCAAGGCCATAGTGGTCGTAAACAAACATGTGTGCAAAAAAAAAAAAAGGGCAAATCCCGCAAATAAGAAAATACAATAGCAGACAATGTAACAAACAAGTATGGAAGAAAATATCCCTACATGACAAATGTTGCACATAAAACACCTGTTAGCATTGTAGAAAGATAAAACATATATCAAAGCGTGCGTAAACAAAGAAAGTAGTGCGCTATGAACACAAATGAAATAATAACACCTATAGTCTACTAATGTGGATGCCCCTAGGAGCCACTATGGGACTGGTACTAGGTCAAAGCATCCATGTTGTGTGTAATAGATTTGTATAGTTTGTGATCACAACTAGAAAAGAAAGTGAAGGCACATGTGTGTATGGTAAAAGTAATGACAAACAAAATATCTATCAAACATGCATAATAAAGCATACATGTAAAATTATGAGTAAGCAAGAGTAAGTGCAACCATAAAATGCAATATGCTATGGATGGATGGAATGTAATTAAGTGTGAATGATAGGAGCCGAGTGCCACCCAAGTGAATGGAGTTGTATGCAATGAGGTTTATTTATTATTCCCCCTTAGTTATCAATAATGGACGGTAAATGAGAGTGTGCCATCAAGAAATGATCAAAGTATGTGTTGTGCAATGCGATGTGGTGAATGTGTAGTGAAGATATGTGACCTAAAGATGAATTGTGCATGATGTTATAGCCTAAGCGTATATCATGAAAAGATGAATAGAAAGGAGTGGTGATTTATCCTAAAGTGTATACCACTAAATGATGTAAACAAAAGTGATGATGTAGCCTATCACAAGATGATGCTAGAATAAGTGACCCTATAGCCTAAAGCGTATATCACGAATCTAACAACGTGGCATGAGAAAGAGTGTGAATGGTTGAATGTGTCAGTGTGATGTTGTTCATTTGTGATGTATACCCTCAAGCATCTAGTGTGGATCATGATACTAGAGTGTGTCACCTTTGGGTAGTGAGTGTAGCGCGTAGAAGTAGATGAGTAGAATGCATAATATGTGGTGTATACGTAGTGTGATATACAAGGTGTGTAATGTGTAATGTGCAAGCTGTGATGTATGGTGCAAGACATTTATATAGTGCGTATGATGTATATAGGATAGAGTGTAAGATGTTGGATGTAAAGTGTATGATGTATGAAGATGCATGATGTGTATAGCCTATAGTGTAGTGTGTATGGTTCATGTGTATAAGATTCCCTCAATGTCAATTTTGAACCGAAGCATAGGAGTGTGTCATCGTGTAATGACAATTTTGGTAGCGTAGATGACTATGTGTATGCTAGAAGGTTGATGTGTGGAAATGTGAGTATGAAATGTGTGTTGATGCTAGGTTGGTGGGGATGTGTGAATGCTTTGTGCCCCCACATGTGTGAGGAAAGGAGAGGATCAAGTGATTTCATCAAGAATATTATCAATATCATGGTCAAAGTCAAATGGATAAGCATTAGATGTTGAGGTGTTAATGTCAAGTGGGGATAACCACTTAGACAATCCTTATCTTAAAGATTATTTTTAATAATCTTAGTCGGTCTTCACAACTTTTAAAAGAGTGAAGTGGTATAACTGCTCACCCATCCTATATAAATAGGATGATCCCTCATGGGATTGGACGGCTTGGTAATCTAGATTTTGCTAATGTTTTTCATAGACCGATTGATCTATACTTATATACTTATGCGGGATTTTATACAATGAGACAAAAGTTTGTTATTATTACTGTGAGACCGAGGAGTGAAGTGGAAGTGTTGGGTTAAATTGATAAATTCTTAATATAAGAAAATGATTTTCAGTGGAGTTTTTTACCTACGGGTTTCTCCACTTAAATTTGGTGTCTCTTGTCTCATTTAATTTCAGCTATTGATATTTGTTTTCATTCATATGTTAACTATTATATGCATTTGTAAAACATCTGGTTAAAATGTTTACACATTATAATCTATAATCCTCAACTATTAATATGTGGATCTATAATTATTCAATTATATATTCCTACATTTTTTCTAACATGGTATCAAAGCTTGTGATTATGTGTGTACAGAGCTAGATTTGGATGTTTTCTAGCTTGCAAGAGTGAAGAAGCTTGAATATTGTTTGATCTGTGAAACTCTAAAGACTCGCTGACAACTTCAAGCTAAACTAGGTACAAAGTTCTAATTTTCATCCCAAAATTACTTGGATATTGGTTGATTGACTATTTGGATCCTGTTAGAGATGTTTGTATGGTTGATATTTTCTTCTGCATCTAGTTTTAGTTGTTTACGGTTTAAATTTGTCGTCTACGAGCTTATTTAAAGTTTTCACTCCGTTTATAGCCATTAGGGTTATTTTTTTATTGTGGACCCAAAATATTTCCTTAGATCTAGTTAGTTCGGAGTGTTTAAATCCACCCTATCTTTATAAATATTTTTTTCACTAGATCTGCTTTTGCGAAGCCTGATCCAATCTTTTTTCACCATCTGGCTTCGTTTTGTTGATTTTGTAAAGTTTGGACCAATAAAATTGCTCCAAATAGCTTCACTTGTCATTTTTTCATGTTTGTGAAGCCATACCCACTCTTAGAGTGCCAAGTGGCTTCAATCTGACATCCTTCTATCTTTGCGAAGCTTGGGCCAATCATTTTATGCCATCTGGCTTCACCCGTCGATTTTGTTTGACTTTATCATTTCTACTATATTACTTTGAATGCGAAGCTTGAGCCAATCATATGTCTCCAAATAAATTTGCATTGTCAGATTTTACAAATCTTGAGTCAATAAGAAGACTCCATCTTGCTTTGTTGTATAAGTAATATTGTTTATCTTATTGTCAATCATGAAACATGAGCCAATAAGGGCTTTACACGTGTCTTCACGTTGTCAGACTTGGATTAGTTGTCCTCTGTCATCTACAAAATTTGAGCCAATAGGATTTCTCCAAGTAGCTCCGTATTTCACATTTTTCAGTCTTTCATTTGTGGTAGTTGTTATCCAATTAAAATTTTCCATCTTTTCACATTTTTCAGTGTTTTTCAATCTTGCAAAAAGTGATCCATTTAAAAGGCTCCACATGTCCTCAATTTTCTTTAGTCATTTTGGTTGCACTACGAAGTGTGAACCAATAGTATTTGGACACATATTTTTTTCGCATTTGTCAGTCTCTGTCATTTGCGAAGTGTGAGCCATTTAAAAGGCTCCACATATCTTCTTTTTTGACTTGTCTTTGTCAGATTTGTGAAGCGTGAATCAATTACTTTTTGACATATATTTTAATTGTGTCATCCTTCACAAGTGTCAGGGTGTCAGTCTTTGCTTTGGCTTAACCACTTAAATTGTGACACTTGTCTTATACCTTTTTAGACCCAAAATTTATTTCAAGTTTGGTTTATTTTAGGGACTTTAAGCCCGGTCAAAGCTATCTATTTAAAGTTTGATGAAAAGCTACCAAGTGTCTTTTATTTAGTCATTAAAATTTCGACAAGTGGCCTCATTTGACTAAGACTTTTATTTCACATTATGTCAGAGTGTGAAAAGTGATCCAATTAATTTATGAAACATGTATGCGGTTATGTTTTTAATTAATATTATTTCATTTTATTAGCTGCATTATGAGCTAATTAAAAATGACACATATGCTTCTTTTTTCTCTTATAATTGTAGACTGAAAAAACATTAACTTTTTTTAAAGTTTCCCATCCTCTCGAGGATATATTTTAAAGCCGACACGTGCCCTTTCTTGATATTTTTGATCTGTGCCATGTGTCACCTCGTCAAACTTTCCTTGTCTCGTGGGTTTGCTAATTTTTCTTTGTATCGTGACTTCCAAAGTTTCTTTACCTCTTGGATTCCAAATTAGACCTCGACTGAGCTCTATCAAATTGATCTTAAATTCGACCAATTCAAGCTAATTTTTGATTAATTTTGAGTTGATTGCATTTATATAGCTGATAAAAAGATGTGTAGCTAATTTTTGTCTTTTTTTGGATTCCTTGACTCATTTTTTATATGAATTTGTTCCCATTGCCATTTGAGCATTAAAAATGGCCAGTTCTACTAGTTTTTCATTGGATAAATCTCGGGTTTAAATGAAATGAAGTATAGTATCTGGAGGGTAAGCTTAAAAGCTTTTTTCATGGATAGAAAGATTTGGGATCTTGTGACTGGTATTGAAAAATGTCACATATAGAGACAAGCTACCCTTGAAAACCTTAGCTCCTTCTCTCAGAGATCTTAGGAAGCTCTATCCATCCTATTGTAAAGCATTAGAGATGAATTATTAATGCATATAGGTCATATGGACTCACCTGTAGATGCATGGAAGAAATTAGAGACCATGCATGAAGGTAATAGGTTGTCTAAAATTATTAAATTGGTTTTAGAGCTGTTTACAACACCCATGAAGGGGGATGAGAAAATTGTCAACTATTTGGCTAAAATTAAGAACATCAAAGCTCAATTAGATGGCTGTAACTATGAATTATTTCAAGATAAGATTCTGTACTTCATAATTCAAATCAATATTCATGAAAAATTCAGAAACTACATCTCAATTCTCAATTCTAAGTATCAGAATGAGAATGATCTGCCTGATCTAGACACTTTGTCTTCTTTATTGATTCAATAAGAGAGAGTCATGGAGAACTTTGATTCAAAAGAGACTGCTTCTCAAGCTTTGTTCTCATAGAGTCATAAGTCTTCTCATAATAGAAATAACAATAATCATAGTCAAAAGCCTAATATCAGATCTAGATTTAAATCAAATCCTAAGACTAACTCTAAGAACAATCAAAACTTTAAAGTCAAATTTAATGGTACTTGTAATAAGTGTGGAAAATTTGGGCATAAAGAGTCTGATTGTAGGGTGAAGACTAACAAATCAGCTAAGAATAATAAGAATAGCAAGCCTAATAACCATAAGAAAAATTAGAAGAAAACCCAAGAAAATGTGGTTGAAGCAGTCTATTTCTTTGTATATTGCCCTTTCACTTCAAATGAAAATGAATGGATTCTTGACAGTGGTGCCTCTAGGCACATGAATTTTACTCTTGGTATCCTCTCATATGTAGTTAAATGTGAAGAGAATATCTATCTAGGAGATAACTCAATCATTATATCAAAAGGTTGTGGCAATGTTAAGCTTTCAAATGGTGTAATTAGGAATGTCTTGTATGTTCCTCAATTGAAAAATAATATTTTTTTCTTGTTCTCAGCTAACTAAATAAAACTATAAAGTTGTTTTATTACAAGATAAGTGGTTTGTCTTTTTTAAAATTATTGGTAAATAGTTTTCAAGGGACTATACCGTGTTCAATAAGGGCTCAAAACTAAATAGAGCTATAGAGAGACAACAAAAGAGGATCAAAATCCGGATAAAGCATTATGCCCAAAGTAGTAACCAAAACATAGTTACTAGTATAAAGCAAAACAAAACATAAACTATAACAAGACAACAAAACAACGTGAGAAAAACATAAAAATACCGAAATATAGCAGCGTCTAAAATGAAGCCCTCTAGCTAGAGGGAGATTATTTATTGGAAACTCGTCGATCCTGGATTTGATTATTTGTAGCAAAGTGAACACCGCTAAAGTGGTCATGTGCGTGGGGTCACTTGCATTCAACTTCGATATGGTCTCGAATTCTCTCCTTTTCGGTCCCTTAGATAGTTTCGGGGACCCCGCTAAGCATGGAAGATAAGTGGTTTATCAAAGATATGTTTAAAAATGTTATTAGTTCTGGCATTCAGAAAAATGGCTTGTATTTATTTCATGGTTTTGTGTCTGAATCTTGTTTTTCTTCCTCTTCTAGGAATAATATTTAACTTTGACACAAAAGACTTGCTCGTGTAAATTTCAAAATCCTATATGATATGTCTAGACTGAATCTTGTTGTTGGTCTTCTTAAGATAAAGATAGGTCATGAAACTTGTGAAATTTTCCTACGTGGTAAGCAACATGCTCAACCATTTCAAAAACATCATGATCCAAATTCCTCTTAGTTATTAGAACTGATTCATAGTGATGTGAGAGGTCCACTTGAGGTTCCTTCTCTTAGTGGAGCCTTGTATGCTTTCTATTTTATTGATGATTACTCTAGAATGACTTGGTCTTATTTCATTAAGAAGAATTTTGATGTCTTAGTTAAATTTCAAGAATTTAAAGCTCTAGTTGAGAATGCTTCTAATATGAAAATTAAGAGAATTAGGAATGATAATGGAGGTGAATATGTCAGTAAAAGTTTGATAAGTTTTGTGTGTCATGTGGAATTCAAAGAGAGTTGACTAATCCTTATTCCCCTCAGAAAAATGGCATTGTAGAAAGAAAGAATATGACTGTCTTAGAAATGGCTAGGACTATGATTCATGCTTCTAATGTGCCTAAATTCTTATGGGATAAAGATATGAACACTCGTTGTCTATATTCTTAATAGAGTTCCTACTAAATATCTTTATCAAGCAATTCCTCATGAAGTTTGGAAAAAGAAAAAACCAGATATTTCTCACTTAAGAATATTTAGTAGTCCTGCTTCTATCTTCATTCCAAAATCCAAAAGGAAGAAGCTTGATCCAACCTCTTTTTCTTGTATTTTTGTTGGCTATGGCTATAAAACTAAAGGATTGAGATTTTATGATCCATTCAAGCATGACATTGTTGAAAACATAAATGTTCAAGTCTTAGAAAGAAATTTCTCTGATGATCCTCATGAACCCTCCTCTGTTGCTCTAGAGATAGAGCCTGATAATTCTTCTCCCATGGAAAAAAAAGTTCAAGAGGCTGATCATTCTGATCTAGATATGATGGAGATTGAGGGGGAGTCATCTCAAAATGTCTTGTAACCTAAGATTCCTAAATGGGCTCAAAGTCTTGTTCAAAACTCTCAACCTGATAATCTTAGAAAGCTAACTAGAAGTCAACATACTTATCATGCCTTGATGACCCTCTATGAGGTAGAACCAAAATCCTTTGAAGAATCATCTCAAGATGATAGATGGCTTCAATCTACGAAGGATGAATACAATACTTTAATAAAAAAATGACACTTGGGAACTAGTCCATCCTCCTTCTAAAAGAAGCATTGTAGGATCTAGGTGGTTGTTCAAAATCAAATATAACTCTCTAGGAGAGATTGAAAAGTTCAAGGAAAGGATGGTAGCTCATGGTTTCACTTAGAAACCTGGTATAGACTATGTTGAGACCTTTTCTCCTATTGCTAAGATGAGCATTGTGAGAGTTCTTCTTGCATTAGCTTCCCAATATGGTTGGGAGATTCACCAAATGGATGTTAAAAATTATTTCTTAAATGGTGACTTAAAAGAAGAAATCTATATGAGTCAGCCTAAAGGTTTTGAAGAACTTGGTAAAGAACTTTATGTCTATAATCTTAAAAATTATTTTTATGGTCTTAAGTAATCTCTTAGAGCTTGGTATGCTAAAATTAATAGGTTCTTTCAGGAACTTGGTTTTTCTAACTTCGCTATCGATAATGATTTATTTGTTATGTTTGTTTTTAGCACATGAGAATTTCGTTCCAGAATAGAGTTACTTCTATCCTTTCATTCTCTTGAGAAATAGATAAGGGTTAGGGCTAGGAGGAATACCTGTTGAATGTTGGGAAGGTGTGCGCATACCGTAGAGAGATCAGATCGATTGTGAAGAACTCCTTTTTTTCTGGGAAGGACTACCTGTAAATAAGAATGCAAGACCACTAGATTTTAGTTAGACAACAAGTGAGGGAACTGCCTTAGGCCCAGGAAATATTAGACTTCCTTTCGAAGGTGGTCGAGTTCCCATTTAATATGAATTAAAGCAAAATGATAACAAAGAACTACAAGATAATACTTACTGGTTCCTGATGAAGATACAGGTCCAAGGAATGTGGTGGTGATAGTAAGGCTTAGTTGGGATGATCGGTATTAGAAAGTGAGCTGATGAAGCTATCCTCAGTCTTTTCCAATGCTTGAATGAGGGTGTGACAATGATCCGATTGCTCGATTGTAGTCTTCGGCTTGATGCTCTTCTCTCTGCAACCTTTTCTGCTTGTTTCACTTCTCTTTCTTGCCCAAATGAATTCCGGATCCTTTGTTTTTGGTTTAGGGAAGGTCATTACTGAGGAACCGATGGCGGTTACGTAACCGATGGCGGTCGAGTAGGGACCGATGTCGGTTAGGTCAAAGTTGGCTATTTTTAGTAAAATAGCCAACTTTCCCTCCTTTCTCTCGAGGATCGGTTGTGGGCTTGATCAAGTTATTATTAAGTTTGTTTTGATTGCGGGTGAGGGTGATGAGTCAAGGGTGTGAGTCCGGACCAAGTCATAAGTCTTAATTAGGTTGGTTTAGGGTTAGGGCTAGGTCATGATGAGGTGGCAAGGTGAGGTGGCAGGGGTGGAGATGTGGATTTATTAATTATAAGGTAATTAATAAATCATTAGGTGTGTAAGGTTTTAGGTGGTGAGGTAGGGTTAGGTTGTGGGACGAGATATGGGGTAAAGGGCATCGTAAGACCCAAATTTGGTGTCTACATTTGCCCCTTGTTGTCGTGTAGCTTGTATTTTAAAGCTGCACTGACAAAAATAAAAAGTGGTTGCCCCAGTTAAGGGTATAGGTAATCCCCCTCAAATCTATCACAGATTGAGGTGACGTGAAATCAGGGATAGGGTTGATAAAGGGTGAATTATGATGAGATGATGGTAAGATGGTGGGGTAAGTTCAAAGAAGCCGACGCACGTTGAAATGTAGTAGTGCGACCAGGGTACACGAGTTGAAGAGCAAACAAGCAATTCATAGGCAAAGGTCGATAGTTTATCCAAACAAGGTTGATATAATCCTAGTATCCAAGGCATAGGAAGTAGCTCCAGGGGATATAACGGGTAAGGTACCGAGAATGTTTAGGCATGTTCGGCAGTACCAAATGGTTGGTTTGGTTGAGATAAACGCACGGTCTTGGTCTAGGCAATGTTGGTCGGCTGATCAATTCAAGTATCCTAGTTATGCTAAAACACGAACAGGTGAGCTCGATGGAACAAACAGCTACATGATAGAATCATAAATTGCGGGTCTTGGTCAAGGTACTTAATTGGTGTGGCCTTGGGTCAGGCCGATTGGTTGGTTGTGGCCTTGGGTCGGGCCGATTGGTGGGTTGCGGCCTTGGGTCGGGCTGATTGGTGGGTGGCGGCCTTGGGTCGGGCCGATTAGTGGGTTGTGGCCTTGGGTCGGGCTGATTGGTGGGTGGCGGCCTTAGGTCAGGCCGATTGGTTGGTTGCGGCCTTGGGTTGGGCTGATTAGTTGGGTGCGGCCTTGGGTTGGGCCGATTGGTTGGTGGTGGCCTTAGGTCGGGCCGATTGGTTGGTTGTGGCCTTGGGTCGGGCCGATTGGTGGGTGGCGGCCTTAGGTCGGGCCGATTGGTTGGTTGCGGCCTTGGGTCGGGCCGATTGGTTGGGTGCGGCCTTGGGTCGGGCCGATTGGTTGGTGACGGCCTTAGGTCGGGCCAATTGGTTGGTTGTAGCCTTGGGTCAGGCCGATGAATTCGAAATAAGGCTATTTAGCAAAGCTGGGGGTAGGTGAGGTGGTGAAAAATGGAGATTGGTGGATAAGGGCGGGAGTTAGGTTAAGTAAGTAGGTAACCGATATCGGTTATCTGTGACCGATAGCGGTCACAAGACCGATACCGGTCATCTAGGGCGCATCGTAACCGACATCGGTTATATGTCAAAACCTATAAAAAGAAAAATACGGCATGTCATTTTCACATTGTCAATTTGAGTACCAACCTTTTGCTTGTCTGAGTTGTGAATCGATTTTGTTGAGTTTGTGGCTGAGTTAGCACTAGTTGAGTGGAGGAGTGAGTGATTGGTAGGCCCCAATGATCAGGAGGTAGAGTTTGATTGGTGGAGGACCCTGTTGAGGAGATTTGGAGCTATGGCACAGCCTAGAGGAGTAGGAGGTGCTGGAGGAGCTGGACCACCACCACCTATCCCACCACGATGACGTGTAGTCGTACCGGTAGGCTCTGAACCCCTTTTTGTGTGAAGTTGAAGCATTTAGCTAGGATGTGGGTTTTGGGGTAGGAATCCAAAATTTAATAAAATAATGGATAAATGAAGGTAAATCGTAAAATGGAGTTGGTAGGTATGTTAGATAGGTCAAAACAGCAGGGTGGGTAAGTTTTTAGGTAATTGGGTTGGGTAGATAGGTAAAAAATTAAAAAAAAGGGGATTCGGGGGCCATTTTTGATCCGGCCCGAATCTGATCGCTGATGGCCGATGTTGGTCACTAAGCGGCCGGCAAAGCGGTCACACAACTAAAGACTAGTTGGTTTCGAGACCGGCGTCGGTCATGTGTCCGGACGGCGTGTGTGTGTGGTGTACCATCCATTATGGGTAGGAGGTAATGTTGTGAAAGTAGGTATATTGATTTGTTGTAGGCGGGTAGGATAGAGTTTTGGGGTGAAGGGGGAGAAGGTAGAGTGGCTAGGAAAGGTGAGTGGGGTGGGGGTAATCGGGTGGTCGGGGCCGGTGCGGGTAGGATAGGTTATGGGTTGTGGATGAATTGGGAGGGGTTAAATGGGCTGGGATATAGTTAGAGGACGAGAATAAAGCGGGTGGAGTATGGGTGGGTTAGGGGTTGTAGGTTGTGGAATAGGTAAAGGGATATTGTAGGTGTTTGTTGGGTGGGGAGTGAGTATAGAGGGTTAAGGTAGTTGTTTTGTAAAGGGTAGGCGATGGAGTGTGTTGTTTTGCGAGCACACCAGCAGCTTGACGCGATGCGGATCGGATGCCACCTCTACTGGGGCGGATGCGGCCACATGTGACTGCAGCACAGTGGGCAGTCATGCGGGAGGTTGGACTCGGCGGAGTCCAGAGATATAGGGCTGTGGATAGGGACCACAGCTTGATGGTTTCCCTCATCGAGAGATGGGATCTGGAAACCAATGTCTTCCATCTCCCTACCTTTGGAGAGATGACGGTCACACTTGAGGATGTGTATCGCATCCTGAGACTGCCGATCATTGGTGAGGCAGTGTTCCAGGTGGATGCGGAGACAACGATGGATAACATCCTATAGGTATTCGGGGATGCGGCCCCATTGATTACATATCATAGTGTGAGCATCTGCTACGGCGATATGTATTGCGCGCATAGATAGGAGACATGGCTTGTCGTGCTGATGATGATTGGTATCACCTGCTTCACCCTTCCTGACTTAGAGGGAGGCCACTTCCCACGGGCTTTGATGGGAGTATTACATGAGATGTTGGAGGAGCACACCTGCTATGCATGGGCACCGTGTATCAGTGCGATTATACAGAGAGCTCTAGGGCTATCGCCGTATGAGGCGATTTGGTATATGTTCAAAAGTTTTGTTACATACGGGCCTACAAGCATATCGTCTGTATATGACCAGTAGGGTTGCCCAGTGCATCGGGGCCATAGGTAGTGTATAGATATGGATTCCAGAGGTGGTTGGGAGTCATGGGCTAGCCACGAGTGGTGATTGCAGGGTGAGATGTGGCATACTACCGACATATGTTAGAGGGCCTGACCGCACTCGATATTATATGGAGGCCATACAGAGGCCATCAGCCCCGAGGAGGAGCCCGAGCGTAGCTACGATGGATCCAGTATATCTTCTGGATAGCTGGACGGAGACCGGGAGTATGAGCGGATTCCCCTAGAGAGGGTACACCGACAGTTGGGTCTATGACAGGACGAGCCACCTCCCTTCCCACAGTATCGGAGGGAGGATGTAGAGGCACCACTGCCTCCTCCGCAGCCATTGGACCCAGTCTGGGTCGCAGAGAGACCGGTGGATGATACGGTGGACGATGCCGTGTGACAGGTTCATTTTGGTGTGGTGGTGGCGAGAGGGCGAAGCATGAGAGCACATCCCGCATGCCCAGATTTGGCGGTTGTTATAGAGAGAGGATCATCTCTTGGGCAGTGTGCAGTTATTACAGGCAGCTTGCTCTGCACGCAGTGCACCGGATCGGAGTGCTATACGGGGGTAGTTGGCCCAGCACAGCCTTGCACAGCACACCAAGGCACGAGGGACGAGCACGAGCACAAAGCCACAGCACGAGCACGAGCATGTGCAGCACCAAAGCATAGGCACATGCATGCACCGCCTCGGCATAAGTGCATAGCTGCACAGCACCGCCTTAGAGCACGTGGTGTACAAGTAGGTTAGGGGCCACTTCTATTAGGAGCCAGGGGACCAGCCCCTCCAGCCATGGTGGCACGGGCCCGATATATGGAGGTGAGATAGGAGGCCCGATATTATCAGGACGTGCTATATGGTACCAGTGCCGACTATCAGCCATATGTGGCTCACAGGCGAGACATCCCGAGTCACGAGTCGAGGGGGCGCGGCCACGGCCGATGGGTCAGTGATGGGTAGGAGGTGAGATCTGGCATAGGGGCGAGCTGAGAGATGAGCCGAGGGAGCGGGAGAGAGCTAAGTAACCCCAGGAGTAGAGATGAGTATATAGAGGATTTGTTGATAGATACACCGGTCTGCGAACCGAGTGTGTATATAGAGGCCTGCATGCCCACATAGGATTTATTTATTCATTTTTGTTATATATATACCGGCTCGTGAGCTGAATACATTTTTATAGTTGATACCGGCCTGCGAGCCGAGTATATTTTTGACATGAGAGACCGACCTGCGAGCCGAGTCGAGATTTTGATAGAGACAGTGGCCTGCGTGCCGACTTTGTATTTTTAGATCACAGAGGCCCCATGCAGGGCAATTTGTATATTTTGACATTGATTTGATGATGATATATAGATGAATTTTCTCCACATGGTGTGTAAATTTTTGATTTGATGCATGTATTAGAATGTTTCATGTGTTTTGTCGATGGTATTGAAATTTGATATATATATAGATAATGTTGATGAAATTTTGCATATGTGTTGATGGTATTCTGATGATAGATATTGATAACTATGTCGTTATGCAAGGAAAAGAGGCGGGCACCACCAAAAATTTACAAAAAACAAAGAAATGGCCTAGGATAACCAAAGGGAGAGAGGTGACCGATATCGGTTAGGTAACCGATGTTAGTAGTCATTCGGCCGATGCGGTTTAGGTAACCGATATCGGTTATGCTAAAACGAGCTTTTCTAAAAATAGAAAAGCTTGGGAGGCAACTTAAGTTCTTATTTTTAGAGTCATGCAACAAGTTAAATACGAGAATGCGACACTGTTGATGGCTTATACAGGTAATTGCATGGGAGAATTGAGTGATAAGGAGGAAAGAGACAGGTAAAGTAATCATGGGCTTAGATTAAGAAGGCAGAAAGACAAGTTATATTGAAGAGGGTGGTGAACATGGCTGAACAAGGAGAAGCATCCAGTGGGTAGAGAAGAGAGGGAAGACAGGTTCCACCTCAAGCTGTTGCATCCCAAGAGGTATAAGTTTTGGTTGGAATTCAATTCTTGCATGTTTATGAATAGGATGAGAGAAGGTAAGTGGGTAGAGATGAAAAAGAAAAGGTGATAGGCAAGGGTTTGGGATGGGGTGAGTGTTATGGGGTAGGTAATCAAGGGTTTCGGGTATGTTTGTAGGTACAGAGAGGGGTAAACGAGTGAATAATTATCGTAGGTGGTATTTTTAAGGAGGGTGTATAGAATTAACAGTGACCGATATTGTTAGAGATAACCGGTATCTATTGGTTATCTATAACCGATATCGATTGTAAAATTCAGAATGTGATAAAAACACACCGGGATTTTATTTATTGATTTGTTATTTGTTGATTTGATGTACGCAGAGAGGGGGGTTGAGCATGAATGATAGGGTGTCGACTTTGTTGTCACGGGTCTGAGCGGATGTAACACCAGCTAAGTGGGCATTGATAAACCATGTGGGGTTAAGTGGAATCCACTATTATTCATGAATCGCAATAATCATGCTATGTTGCAGGCGTTGATTGAGAGATGGAATCAGAAAAGAATACCTTCTATCCGCCAACTGGGGAGATGCGGTGACATTAGAAGATGTGTTCGAATTTTGAGACTCCCAATTCACAGGAAGACCGGTGTATCGGCAGAGCCTAAGTGGCGCGGGAGTGATAACAACGGTATTTGGTCCATTGCTACGAGATTTGACAAAGCGAGGTTTGACATTCACTTATGGTATAATGTTTGTAACACACACCCGAGGCAACAAGGTTGTCAAAAGTGGTATTAATGATAGCGGTGGAGTAGTATGCATTACCGAGGGCGGATGGGGAAGATTTCTAAAATCATTGATGTGTATTATTTGGAAATGATAGAAAGGAGCGTGACTTTTGCATGGGCACCCGTATATCGGCGGAGCTATACTGAGGGTTTATGGGCTGTAGGTGAAATCACGAGGACTACACCTTTGGATTGTGCATACTTATTACATTGTTGGGCTTATGAGCACATTGTGTGTGTGTGACCAATAGGTTGACCAATCTAGGGAAAAAGAGACATGAGTGCGAGAGGTTGGGATTTAGATGATGGGTCAGACAGAGCAAGAGGTGAGATCGAGGCCATGACAGATGATGTCGAATATTATAGGCGAGATGTGGGAGATGGTGATGATTGCGGATATCCTTTGGAGGCCTTACGGGAACTATATGGTGATGGAGAACATAGTTGAGGATTTGAGGGGTGTAGAGTGATTGAGGTGGATCGCGGGACACAGGCCAAGTGAGTACGAGAGGATTCCTCTAGATCACGTGCGGTGATAATTTGGATTTGTTCAGGATATACCCATGGCTTATAGACCATACATGAGGATCGATGCCGAGGTAGCATTCTCACCTCCCCGGCCGACACCTCCAGAAGGACTAGAAGAGACAACAACCGATTGCAGGGTAATGGATGCAGGAGTGACAAAGGCTTATAGATTATGGTGGGTAGCAGAGCTGTGAGGTACACGTGAGAGGGCTGATCATCCTGACATAGCTGTGATTACAGTGGAGAGAGATCACTGCAGGGTTTAGTTCACCAGCTTCAAACGCAGGTGAATGAGACAACGGGATTGTTAGCGGTTGCGAAGTCACGAGTGGAGAGACTAGAGGCGAGATTCCTCCACGCGAGAGGGCGTATTCATATGTTACAGGAGAGATTGGCGGATCAGTGGGAGGAACCAATAGTAGTGGCACCTTTGAGGATGGAGAGGCTAGGTGAGCGGCGTCGACGATCACAATCACCACCTGGTTTGGGATGAGGCGCAAGGGTCTAAGTGAATTTCATAGGGGTAGAAGAATAAATAAGGATGCCGACCTGCGCGTCGATGATAGAGAAGATGTATTTGTTTAACATCTAAATAAAACTAAATATGTATGTTGATTTGAGTTTACGATAATAATAAGAATGTTTGTGTTTTGAATGTTTTGAATTGATAAAAGACCAAGGTGAGTGTTATCAATATAAATATGTGAAATCATTTATATTTTAACAACACATGATAGGTTATGGTAGGGGATGGTCGAGCTAACCTTGGGAGACCCCATGTCTCCTAAGTGCTGCCTACATAGCCCATTACACAAAGCAAGGAGGGGCCTCAGACCGATGTAGTTCTCCCTTAGGACCAGGGAGAGATGAATTTAGGCAATTTGGTTGTGTTTAGGCAATTTGTTGGTTGGTAAAATTTTTGATATTGGTAGGGTAAGGTTGTTGGAGTTGGTAAGGTATAGGTGAAGCGAGGGTTAGCTTACCCAAGCATAAGGGAACCATGTCCTGATTAAGGTCAACATATAATCCCAGATTCGGGTAAAAGAGGCAAAAATGTCCCATAGTTGGAAAGAGCTAAACAAATCACGTATTATCATAGGATGAGCTTGAATCTCTAGGTACCTTGCATAGGCGAGAAGTCGATAGGTGAAAAGAGTTGTATAATCACAATATATCGGATATACGCACGTCCCTTGAGTTTTGTTATTGTGAAGAATGGTGAGGTGAGGTGGATGGTATGGCTGGGGCGCAGAGAACTTGTTATAAGGTGATTATTCTGATGAAGAGAACCAAACCAAAATAGACAAGTCCATGACTCAAAAGTGCTTTTGAATATTGATTTTATTTTTCTGGATATAGACTGATCGATGTGGGAAGTCTATATGGGATATGCATTTTGTTGTTCTTGAGGTCTTCATGAAGCTGATCAATGCGAGAAGCTTCGAGAGAGGTTGTCTTTGTATAGCTGTCCTTGAGGAGCGTCTATTTATAGTAGTAGATGCGGCTTTTGTACATATTTGTCCTTCGAGGGAACAGTCTAGTTTATAATAGCAGATGTGGCTTTGCACATAGTTGTCCTTCGAGGGAGCAGTCTATGTATAACTTAGAGGTCTAGATGTCCATTTGGCATGAAGCATCTAGTTTTACAGGAAGTTTGACTCAAGAATATCCCATAATTGTATAATTGAGAACGTGTTATTTTGATACTTTTAAGTCATGGACCAGACTAAAAAGGGGAAGGCATATTTAAGAGGAGGTGATGATCAAACCACGTGAGGTTGATTCTACTTTGAGATGCATGAAACAAACTGTATGAGGTGGTAAATGAGCTCAAGGGACGAGCGCAAGGTAGATAAGAAGTGATGTAACACTAAATTCAATAGTAGAATGGTCGAGAGATGCAAGGCATTAAGGGGTTCAGGCTCAGGTTTACCATTAAGCGAAGCTAAACGGTAAGTGCCTGATCCATAAGTGTGAGTGATAATGTAAGGCCCAATCCAATTAGGAGCAAATTTTCCATGTTTGCTCTTTTCTAGTTTGGTCACATGTTGATTCTCTTTGAGGACAAGATCGCCAATCTGAAAGGTACGCTCATGAATTCACTTATCATAAGCATGCTTGATGCACTTTTGATAGATTTGAAGGTGGTCAAGAGCTATAAGATGACGCTCGTCAAGAAGCTCTAATTGGGCTAACCGCTCTTGGCGGAAATCATCATTGGTGAGAATATCCTGGAGAGATATTCTTAGGGAGGGGATTTGTATTTCAAGAGGCAAGACAGCCTCGGTACCATATACCAAAGAGAATGGTGTGGCATTAGTGGAGGTATGAATGCTGGTACGATAAGCCCAAAGGGCAAAGGGGATGTGATCAGGCCAATTGTTTCCAGAATCGTTAACGAATTTCATGAGAATTTTGGTTAGGGTTTTGTTAGAAGATTCGGCTTGACCATTTTCTTGTGGATAGTAAGGTGATGAGAAGCTAAGTTTGATACCAAAGTTGTCACAAAGGTCTTGTAACAACTTATTTTTGAAATATTTTCCATTATCTATTATCAGGCGATGAGGAACACCAAAACGATAGATAATGTGATGGTTGATGAACTCTACGATTTTTTCTTTTTGGTTGAAATGAGTGGAATGGCCTCCACCCATTTAGTGTAATATTCGGTTGCTGTGATTATCCAATGGTGATGTTGCGAAGAAGGCGGGTGAATCTCACCAATAAGGTCTAAACCCCATTGTGAGAAAGGCCAAAGATCTCGTGTGACCTATAGCGGGTGGCTAGGAGTATGTTGAAGGTTGGCATGTTGTTGACACATAACACAACACTTAACATATTCATAGTAGTCTTTATTGAGAGTAGGCCAATAATATCCTAGGCGAAGGATTCACTTGGCCATGGTGAGGCCACTAAAGTGCCCGCCACAAAGTCCGTCATGGACTTGTTGGATGGTATAGGTGACCTCGTGCCGGTTAGACATCGAAGGAGGATGCCATCAAAGCCACGTTTATAGAGGAGTCCCCCCATGATGACATAACGAGAAACACTTTTAAGAAAAGTGCGTTTACCATTACTAGTAAGGTCAGGTGGGAGAACAGAGGTTGTAAGGTAGTCATGAAATTGGTGATACCAGGTATCCTGCGAATTAGCAGATACATTATTTACCATACAAACATCCGGGACTGAGTAAGATGGGGAAAAGAGTTGTTGGACCAAGACAAATATGTCAGAGTCAGTTGGTGAGGTAGGAATTTGTGAGGCCAAGCAAGCCATAGTATCCACAAATTTATTAGTTGAGCGGGGAATGGTTTGGATAGAATAATGAGAAAATAAGGTCAAAAGTGAATCCACGTAATGTTTGTACTTTTGAAGTTCCTCATTTTTACATTGGTAGATGCCAGTAACTTGATTTACTACCAATTGAGAGTCACCGAAAATGTTAATAGACTTCACACCTAAGTGTAACGCAACATGGAGACCCAAAACAAGGGCCTCGTATTCCACTGTATTATTAGTGCAGGGGAAATGGAGCCGGAATGAAAGAGGCATAGGTTCAACATCAAGAGGAATGAGAACAACGCCTGCCCCTCCACCCCATTGGCATTTGGATCCATCGAAGAAGAGGGTCATTGGATACGACACCTCACTGAGTGAAAGAGTTGCGATGAGTTCGTCAGGGAAAGTAAAATTGGTAAATTGTTCCCGGGTAAAGGGGCTTCGTGAGTTGGTGCTGTGATAGTTTGTCCTTTGACTGATTTTGGTGTACAAACTCAAGGTTGAGGTCGGTGAGGAGCATAAGCCATCGGGTGATGCGTTGGTTTTATGAGGTTTGGCGTACATATAATGGATGGGGTCAGCGTTGGTGATGACAAAAGTTTTGTGATTCAGGAGGTAATGTCAGAGTTTGGTGGCCACAAATGATAGGGCTAGGCACAACTTTTCTATATGTGTATACCTAGTCTCGTAATCCACAAGAGTATGGCTTATGTAATAAACTACTTGTTCTCGATGCTCAGAGTCATGATGTGCGAGCATGGCTCCTACAACATGGTCGGTGGCAGAAAGGTAAAGGTAGAAAGGGTGATCGTCCTGAGGTGGGATAAGCATGGGTGGCTACAAGAGATAAGCTTTAAGAGCCTCAAAGGCTTGGTGGCATTCCTCACTCCATTGAAAATACAATGTCTTTTTTAAGGAGATGATGGAAAGGTTGACATCGGTCGAAAGTTGTGAAATGAAACGTTGGATAGATTGGAGTTTTCCCTGCAAACTACGTAATTGTTTGAGGTTAGTGGGTGGGGGAATTTCTAGGATAGCTTTGAATTTTCCGGATCAACCTCAATGCCACGCAAAGAGACGATAAAACCAAGGAGTTTTCCTGAAAGGACACCAAAGACACATTTCTTTGGTTGAAGATGAACACAGTATTGTAACAAGTGATCGAAAATAATGGTTAAAACATCGAGATGTTCACTGCGATGTTTAGATTTGCCAAGAAGATCATCGACATAATCCTCAAGGATAGTGTGCATAATGTCATGAAAAATGTAAGTCATAGCCCGCTGATAGGTCGCACTAGCATTCTTAAGGCCAAACGACATGACACGATAGCAGAAGGTTCCCCAAGGAGTAATGAAGGTGGTTTTATGTTGATCGGCCAGGGCTACCAAAATTTGATTGTATCCCGAGAAGCCATCCATGAGAGAAAGCATCTCATGGCCTGTAGTGAGATCAACAAGTTGATCAATACTAGGTAGGGGGAAGTCATCCTTTGGGAAAGCGAGGTTAAGGTCCAGAAATCCGTACATATCCGAAGTCCCCCGTCGCTTTAGTGACAGGTACGATGTTAGAAATCCATTGAGGATAGTCAATAGGTAAGATGAAGGAAACAGAAAGGAGTCATTGAAGCTCTTCTTTGACCAAGAGGGCAATGCGTGGATGCATTTTTCTCAGTTTCTGTTTAACTGGTTTGGAGTCGGGTTTCAGAGTAATGTTATGGACAACAATGTCAGGATCGATTCCTGGCATGTCAGTGTAGGACCAAGCGAAAGCTTGGTTACGGGCACGGAGGAAGGTAGTGAAGGTAGTTTGTTCTGATGCGTTAAGAGATTGTCTGATCTTCACAATGTGAGGATCATCCTCTGTGTGGATGTTGATTTCTATAGTCGACTCATTCAACATGGTTTGAGTTTCAGATGGTAAGGCGTGTTGAATATAAGAGTCATCCGCACCAAGGTAAGTGAGGATGGAGTCGTCATCCTGGCACTCAACAACATTAATTGAAGGCGAGTCTTCTTCGATCATGTCTGGATACAGAAGGGGAAGAGAAGATGGGTCTTCATTATCATGTTGATAAGTGAGAGGACCCAGGAAGATAGCATTTACGAAAAAAAAAAAAAAAAGTTAGGAGGGATAGATTCCGGGTCTATCGACTCTGTGGGTGAAGATGGCAAAATAGGTGATGATGGTTCAGAAGAGGTAATGTCGTTGTCTTCCCGGATACAACTGACACGAGGTTTCTTTGGTGTAAGTGTTTCAGAAAATCCAAGACCACTACGATCTTTGTGTTTGCGTGTAGTCACGGGAATGATTGTATGTCGGCCTTGTTCATAAAGACCAAAACCAAAACCTTTCCAAGCACAGCGAGTCAAGAAGGTGAGGGCAAAATGACGATTTGTTAGATATTGAAAATCAGATTGGAAGGGAACCACACCAAGGGGAGGTTCAGGGGTAACGGAGGATGCGTCGACACCCCCATACGTTAGGTTGGTGCGGAAATTAGGCGGTCTGTAGGAGATCACCTCCCCCACATGACGGTCGTAGGTAGGATGCGCATGTAACTGTCCGTACTCCTATGGGGTATGGAAAGTGCTAACATTATATAGGCGATACTCCCCCAGCATAAGGCGTTGAAAAACATCTACCAAGGGATCTGAGGTTGGGATGTTGTCCGTGGGGAAGGAAGTGGTATTTGCGGTCGGCGGTTTCATTGGTTGAAGGTGTAGGTGCGGCTAAGGTGGATGGTTGAGGTGTGGGTGAAGTAGATGGTTGGGTTGGATGAATGGGTGCCTTGACTGGTACAAGCACATCATTAGGGTGATATAACATATTGCAGGTTTTGAAGGGGGGAGCGTCAGCTTTTACGGTGTATGACTTCCCCTCATACTCAAATTTTATGCATCTATGTAAGGTGGAGGGAACACATCCCATAGCCGGATCCAAGGGCGGCCTAACAACATGTTGTATTGGAATTCTCCCTCAAGGACATAGAAGATTTCGGGTAAGGTACGTGGCCCTACACGAATGTTAAGGATCACGGTGCCTAAAGTAGAAGTAATAACATCATTGAATGAATGCAACATGGTGGGGTTGGCACACATGTAGCTAGAAGGGATATTCATTTGTTGGAAGGCTTTGGAAGAGATGATGTTTAGGCTAGCGCCCCGTCAATCATAACACGACGTACTCGGATGTCCCGGATGTAAGCCGAGATGAAAAGAGCGGGGTCAGGATCTTCTGCACCAAAGATGACAATTTTGTCTTGAAAAATTGACAGCAGCGGCTTGCTGTATACAGGGATAGAAGTGGTTGTGGAGGTAGGTTGTTTGGTGAGAGAGGTGACGTGGTTGGGTGTTAAAATGGAAGTGATGGGCAAGGTTTCGTTAGGTAAGACCTCTATCCCTTGAAGGATCTCAATTAAAGCTTGTCGATGAGATTCAGAGGTTTGAATGAGATCATATAGTGTCATTTTTACAGGTGATTGGTGAAGTTGTTTGATCATGGTACGATGGGAAACTCCATCAGAGACGGGGTAGGTAGGTCCATGAATAACCACTTTAGGTGGTGGTGCGATCGGGATGGCGGATAGAGAAAGAGAGGCGCAGGTGTGCTTTCTTTAGCTTTCCCATTGTTTTTCTACCCTCGAGTAGCAATACTAATCATGTTGATCTCGTGAACACGAGAGGAGGAAGATGGTAGGGATAAGTCATTGTCTTTGAGAGGTGGGGTTGCAATAATGATAGATCTTGGTGAGGTGGGGATAGGTGGTATAGGAGAGGGGATTGAAGCTAAAGGTTTCTCCCTTCGTAAGTTGTCTTTCTTAACCTTTCTATCGAGATAGGTGACTGACGAAGGATGGCTTTCAAAGCTTTACATCCCTCCACATCATGTCCTGGTGTGCGGTGGTAAGCACAGATTTTAGACTCATCATAACCTATAGGTCGAGGTTTAGATGGATCATAGAGTCTGAGTGGGGGTAGGGAAATGGTTGCATTCTCCACCAACATATCAAGGATCTTGGCGTAAGATCCTTTGAGCGGGTCAAAGTCAGAGGAAGATGAGGCTATTGATTGGGTGGGTTTTGGTAATGGTTGGGTATGGTTGGTTCATACGGGTGGTGGTTTAGACAAGGGGTTTTGATAATTGGATTTAACTAAACGTGGCTTCTTCGGCGCAGAAGTCATGTTTAGCTGGTTAGATGATGAGGCCACAGATGACGTGGTGGCAGGAAACAACCACGGGGAAAGAGGAGTGACAACAAACAAATCCTTTGATGATGGAGTTTGTTTAGGGTTGGTAGGTGGACAGGATACTTGGGGTGACGGTGTTGATACACCCGTGGATCTCTGTATGGGTGCAGAAGGTGCAGGTCGTTTTAAAGAAAATGTAGGAGGTATGATGTATTGAGGCAAGGTGGAGGGGTGAGGTCCCAATATAGAAGGTAGGTGTGACGGTGAGGGTTTTAGTTGTGACAGAGGCATAGATTGGACTTGAGGAGATTGGGTCTGTCTCCTAGGTGGATGGACGACTTTATTTTTGGATAAATCTAACCGTTTAGGTGGGTGTGTTAGGCTGGGTATTGGTGAAGTCCCAAGCATAGGGGAAGGTTTGGTTAGGTTAATAGAGGTGGATGAGGTATTCGGTAGAGATGAGGGGGTGAAGATGAGGACATAGGCATTTTGAGCTTTTGTAAACACCTCGGGTATATGGTAGAGGTGTCTGGATCGGTCATCTGCATTTGAGTAGAGCATGGTGTACTCAAACGCTCCCATAGGACTCATCTATCTTCTGAGGGATGAAAATATTCACGTGTGAACAGGAACCTTGGTATGGAAGAGAGATGGGTTGTGATCCCGGTCCACTGTGGGTGTGATACAGGGGGTAAAGGAGGCGTTGTATCAATGGGTACTAAGAGGTCAACCGGTCGCTGGAAAGATTTAGGTGATGAAGAACTAATAGGTAGGAGGGCATGTTCGAGGGGATCCATTATGATTGAGGAGTTTGGTGATGTAGGCTCAAGGGGTTTCTCCTCTAAGGGTGACAGAAAAAGTGGCAAGCCTTCTTCTATTGCAGCAAGAGTGGTGGAAGGAGATGTTTGGGAAATAGATAAGTTAGATAACATCCGCTCACAATCTTGCAGGGATGTGGTGTAAGAAGACTCATTCGTGAGAAGAGAACTCTGGGCGGTTAATTCCTTTATGGGTAAAGGAATGGCAAGGTTATCGTCTTGTCTTGATGGTGGTGTAGGGGGTGCGGATCCCTGCGTTAGTGAAGAGGCCTGATTCAGAATTTCCTCGATAGAAGCTTTTGGTTGGGAGTTGAAAACTGCATGGATTTCATGAACACTCTTCTCCTCGGCTGAGGTATCTTGATTTGTGTTACTATTAGATGCATGGTTAGGAAATGGTTTGTTGAATTTTTTAAATTTCGATTAGCGGGGGCATTAGGATTGTCGAGAGTTATATCCCCTGCATCAACCATTTCCTGCACTATGTTTTTCAACATCTTGCAGTTTTCGTGACTGTGTCCCTTCACGCGATGGAAGTTACAGAAGTCATTTTCTTTATACCAAGAAGGAATAGCGTGGGTGGAATCAAACCCGGAGTGAGGTTTAACAGGAGGCAAGGTGATAGCTCCTGCTTTAAGCAATTTGTCTAAGATCACACCATAAGTTTCTCCCAAGGGAGTATAGTTGATGGGCTCGGCTTTATACTTATAGGTGGCTTTCGGCTGGGTATTAGAAAGTGCTTGAGATTTGACCATCACAGTGTGTACGACACCCTTTGATTTCGAAGTAACCGATGTGTGAGAATTGGTGGTGTTGGGTTTGGTGGTAGAGTCTTGGGTCGGAAATTTGAGCTTTTGTTGCGTAACCTCAATTTCTCTTCCTCTAAGGCTCGAATCTCTAGTTTTTGAGCCATAGTAAAGGCCTCATCAAAGGTGCGGAAAGTTTGAATTTGGAGGGTGGGAGAAATGTGTTTAGCACAGGCCCGCGTAAAGAGTTCGATGAGCTCGGCTTGAGGTAAGGCGTAAGTAAGTTGGTTGATGAGGCCCCGCCATCATCCAACGAAATCTGCGATAGACTTGTCTTCAAATTGTCGGATGGCATAGAGGTCGGTAATGGATACTTTCTTGGCAATATTGATGGAGAAGTGATCCAAGAAAGATTGGGCTAACTGGTTAAAGGAGAAGATTGAATCTTTGGGTTAAAGCAACCTTGTACCACTCAAGGCGAGGTCTGATAAGGACATGGGAAAGGTACGGAGTAGTAAGGCATCGTCATGAGCAATCGAGATAGCAGGCATGTACGAGCGATTGCAAGTGTTGTTGAGGGTCCTCCTTACTATTAAAGTGAGTAAATTTTGGTAATTCCCATTGGGAGGATATGTATGAAGGGGGACAGGAAGGATGAATAGGATCCCGACAAAATTTACTCATATGTCAGGGTGTTATGACTTCCTGAAACAGAAGCCTCAAGATTTTGCATCTTGTCCATCATCTGTTTGATTAAATCATTGGTTGGGTTAGATGATGGTGCTGTCGTTGTAAACAGAGGAGGATTGGTCCAAGAGCCGCTACTAGACAATGATGGGATTGAATGTTGATAAGATAATGGTGATGAATGTGTTGGGGTAGCCGAATAAGGGTGTCCTATATAAGAGGTTGAGGCCACCGGATGAATTTGTGGAAATGAAAAGGTGGGTGGAACTTGTGAGGGAAAGCTCGTGTGTATAGGTGGCAGAGAGCAAGTGATGAAAGAGGAAACTGCGAGAGAGATGAGGTAGGGGTAGTGGATGGTAGTGATATGTGGGGTCCTAGATTAACCAGAGGAAAACCAATCGGTGCAGTATGAACCACCGAAGCTACTAAGCTGGGAGACGGGGCTAAGGATGAAGATGGTGAGGTGGAGTTATTAGGTGGGGAAGGGGCTAAGTGAGCGGCGATACTAATAGGCATACCAACGAGGAGCTGACCGTCGGGTGCACGGTCAGGGGTATGAGACAAATAATATTATACGGCGCTAGGATTAGCATCCAAAAATTTGGCAAATTCCTTATCTCCTACGGAGGATCTTGGGAAAATTGCTAGTATCGTAGGATTCCCATAGGATGCGAAGGGGTGACTCGGGAAAAGGCATGGAACATGCATGTGAAACCATGGTAGCTCTTTGCTTGTTTCAGGTGATAAAACCATGGAAAAGAGGACACAACAGGGATTTAATCAATCGGAAACGAAAACAACAACAAAATGTTGGAATTGATAGGTTGCTGGTGTGTCAAGAACTGTTAAACACAGTAACCGATATCGGTCAGATAACCGATGTCGGTCAAAATGTAATAGCGTCGGTCGGTTAACCGATGTTCGGTAGTATGGGACAGTGTCGGTCCTTTGTGAAAGCAAAGAGAGGATGTAAGAAGCTGCTTGGTTTGGGATAACAATGCTTAATATACCTACCAAACTGTCTTGAAGTGATCTTTGAAGCTTGAGTGTATGTGAGAGAAAAGAACTAAAAACAAGCAAGATGCACACGCAAACCAATAGACTAACCCTAGGATTAGTTTTAATCACTTTGGGCTTATGCCTTAGATGCCAGATGATGTCAATCCTAAACGAAAGACCTAAGGGAGATGTCAAGTTTGTTGTGGCTCATAAGGCTACCTCAATCGGGCGGAGGAATACCGCGGAAAGGGGGGAGGTTTGAGCTGTTGTATTGATTATGATGTGATTTGGTATGTGTTGTGCAGTGAGAGTAAGATTAATTTCTCGTCAATACCGTGGATATCACCCCCATGTGTACGACCTGTTACTTAATCTACATTCACTAGAATTAAAAATAACAAGCAAGAATGTGATGCACGTGTTTTAAACCCAAATCGAAAATGATATTCGATGAAGCAAAGAAGATGACTTTCACTAAATGCAAAGATATGAAAGCAAGACAAATTCTTTTACCAAAATGACAAAATATTTTGTGAATATTTAGCAGAAACAAACAACAAGTATGCTCCCTATATGAAAGCAAGCAAGAAAGAAAGAAACCCGAAATGGTCCCCCACAGGCGTGCCAAAATGTTTCACACAGAATTTCATTCGGAATAGAGTTGCTTCTATCCTTTCATTCTCTTGAGAAACAGATAAGGGTTAGGGCTAGGAGGAATACCTGTTGAATGTTGGGAAGGTGTGCGCATACCGTAGAGAGATCAGATCGATTGTGAAGAACTCCTTTTTGTCTAGGAAGGACTACCTGTAAATAAGAACGCAAGACCACTAGATTTTAGTTAGACAATAAGTGAGGGAACTGCCTTAGGCCCAGGAAATATTAGACTTCCTTTTGAAGGTGGTCAGTTCCCCATTTAATATGAATTAAAGCAAAATGATAACAAAGAACTACAAGATAATACTTACTGGTTCCTGATGAAGATACAGGTCCAAGGAATGTGGTGGTGATAGTAAGGCTTAGTTGGGATGATCCGGTATTGGAAAGTGAGCTGATGAAGCTATCCTCAGTCTTTTCCAATGCTTGAAGCGAGGTGACAATGATCCGATTGCTCGATTGCAGTCTTTGGCTCGATGCTCTTCTCTGCAACCTTTTCTGCTTGTTTCACTTCTCTTTCCTGCCCAAATGAATTCGGATCCTTTGTTTTTGGCTGGGGAAGGTCATTTACAGGGAACCGATGGCGGTTATGTAACCGATGGCGGTCGAGTAGGGACCGATGTCGGTTAGGTCAAAGTTGGCTATTTTTAGTAAAATAGCCAACTTTCCCTCCTTTTCTCGAGGGATCAATTGTGGGCTTGGTCAAGTTATTATTAGGTTTGTTTTGATGCGGGTGAGGGGTGATGAGTCATGGGTGTGAGTCTGGACCAAGTCATAGGTCTTAATTAGGTTGGTTTAGGGTTAGGGCTAGGTCATGGTGAGGTGGCGAGATGAGGTGGCGGGTTTGGAGATGTGGATTTATTAATTATAAGGTAATTAATAAATCATTAGGTGTGTAAGGTTTTAGGTGGTGAGGTAGGGTTAGGTTGCGGGATGAGATACGGGGTAAAGGGCATCGTAAGACCCAAGTGTTAAGTTAGACCCTAACCCAAATTTTGCTAAATTTGATCCTACTCTGTATAGGCAGCTAGTTGGTAGTCTAATTTATTCGACCATTACTAGACCTGATATTTCTTATGCAGTAGGAGTAGTTTCAATATTTATGCAAGAACCTTATGAGGTTCATTGGAAAATGGAAAAGAGAATTTTGAAATATATTAAAGGAACAATCAATTATGGTATTTTTTATTCTTCTTGTAATGATGCAAAATTATTTCGTTATTATGATTCTGATCATGTTGCGAGATAGAAATTCTACTTTTGGATATCTTTTCAAGTTGGGTGCAGGTGCCATCACTTGGATTAGCAAGAAGCAACCAATAATGTATATATATTCTCTTGAGACAAAGAATATAAGTGCTATGGAAGTTGCAAAAGAAGCTATGTGGTGAAAGTACTTCACTGGATGAGTTTCACATGGGCTTCAAAGGGAGAACTACTCTTCTATGTGACATCTAGAGTTGCATTGATCTTGTAAAGAATCTAGTTCAACATCAAAGGACCAAGCATATTGAATTTCATATGAATTTTATTTGAGAAAAATCCTAAATGGTGATATTGATCTCAAGTTCTGTTCTACTGAAGATCAAGTTGCAGATATCTTCACCAAGCCTTTGTGTCTTTGTGAAGTTTTGCAAGTTTCATGCCTTGTTGGGCCTATCAAAGTTTCCATTGAGGGGGAGTGTGCATGACAATGCCACCTCTTAACAAATATTGTAAACTTTTAATACTTCCTCCACTTTGTAATAAGTAAATGTGTCACTCTATGTGAAGTTACTTGTAAATCCCAGTGAAGCTTTAGTTATGGGTATGCCTTAATTTATAAAAGGCTCCATAATTTGATGTAAGTATTCATAAGTAAAGCACTTATTCTTAAGATTTTTGTATGGGAAGATCAGATGATCTCCCTTGTTTGCATGCTAGCCTAAAAAACTGTTGCTTGATTCAAGGATTTTTAAATCCTTTTGTAGAAAAAGGTTAAATTGGAATGTCTTTTTTTTGTTTCCCCACTTAAAATTAAGGGGAGTGTTGGGGTGTTAATGTCAAGTGGGGATAACCACTTAGACAACCCCTGTCTTAAAGATTATTTTTAATAATCTTATTCAGTATTCATATATTTGAAAAGAGTGAAGTGGTATAACCGCTCACCCATCCTATATAAGTAGGATGATCCTTCACGAGATTGGACAACTTGGTAATCTAGGATTTGCTAATTTTTTTCATAGACCAATTAATCTATACTTAGCTACGTATGCGGTATTTTATATAGTAAGACATAATGTTGTTATTATTACTGTGAGACCGAGGAGTGAATTGGAAGTGTTGGGTTAAATTGATAAATTCTGAATATAAGACAATTCTTTTTAGTGGAGTTTTTCCCTATGGGTTTCTCCACTTAAATTTGGTGTCTCTTGTCTCATTTAATTTAATCATTGATATTTGTTTTCATTTATATGTTAACTATTATATACGTTTTTAAAATATCCGGTTAAAATGTTTGCACATTATAATATATAATCCTTAACTGTTAATATATGGATCTATAATTATTCAATTATATCTTCAAACATTTGTTCTAACATTAGAGACTTGGTAAGCAATAGTGTCAGGTTGATCACGTAATGAGCCATTGAGGCGTAAGTTGTACATACCCATGGCATAATCCTCATCAATGAAGGGTGGTAATGGACATCCATGTGTATACCAACAAGTGAGATTCTACGTATAGCCAAGAAAGGAACTATTGCAAATGAACATATGACCGAAAGGCATAGGAAATGAGATATTCATATGATCAGGGTCTAGAGTACCCCAATGTAATCAAGCCATGATTGTCCTAAAGTAAGTGGTAAAGAGTGAGGTTCTCGTGCAAGAAAAATTGTGAGATGAAAGACACATAGGCCATAGGCAGTGTAATGTGAATGAACCCATAATAAAGATGAGAAGCGTATGATGAAGGATAAAGATCCTCAAAATAAAATCCTAGATGAGTCAAGCCATCATGTGAACATATAGTGTCATCACAAGTAGGATCAAGTGGAATATGCTTCCAATAAGAATCATTCATGAAAAATGTGCATGTGAAAGGAGATCATACTAGTGGAGGTGGCATATGATGAGGTGAAGGAGATAGAGTGACATCTTGATGTAGGGACATGCCCCGATAAACAATCATAGCAGTAGTAGTAGTAGGGGAGACATAGATGTAGTTGGTACATAATCTATCATGCAAATGACACCCTCAAGTGGTGGTAAATGTGGTAGCACATTAATGGGTTGTGGCTCTTTAGTAGTATCCTACCTTGGACTAGGAAGTACAGTGTTGGGATCATGGTAATATTATTGGTATGGATGACAGTCATGAAGAATAATATATTTGACACCCTCATGTAAAAATTTGACACAGTGATGTATGGTAGATGTGACTTCTTGCATGGCATGAAGCCATGGCCAACCAAGTAAATAGTTGTATGAAATAGGGAAGTTAATGACAAAGAAAACCATGTTAAGAGTTTTAGGTCCAACTGTGATAGGTAAAGTAATGGAACCTAAACATGGATGAACAGAGCCATCATAGGCACGAAGAGAAAGACATGATGGACTAATGTTGGCAACAGAAAGACCTAGATTTTCAAGGAATGACATAAGACATAGGTTAAGTTCAGATCCATTGTCAATTAAAGTATGTTTGATACCCACATTATATATGTGAATCATGATATGCAAGGGTGGATCATTGTCAAAAATAGAAAGATCAGCATGAGGATTAGATGGGAAGGCAATATGTTGAGAAAATGCATCAACAAATGATTGATAAACAAATTTGGGATGCATATCAGTTGGAATGTGAGTAGTAGCAAGAAGATGATAGACCCTATGCCTTAAGTCAGGGTTGGAAAAAAAAATTCATTGATTGAGATACTCATGATGAGGAAGAAAAATACACAAGGAGGAAATCAAATGTCGAGTTCACCAAAATGATTAAACTAAAATGGCACATATTATCCTAATCGATGCTATATGATCAAGTAAATAAATGAAATTAAAATGTAACAAATATACCCAAAATAACTAAGCAATAAAATGTGAAACCCTAATATGCAAAGAGGGTTAAGAAGGCCTTAGCTGATTTGAAGATGCCTCGAGACTGTGTTGCAGTGGAAACCGGATGAACAGGAGGAGAAAACCTTCACACAAGAGCTTGAGAAAGTGCATATCTAAGATATTTGACTCAACTGGGGAACTTAGAGAGGGATAGGGGCACCTTTGGGTGCCCTTGTCTGAATTCTACGAACCCTAGTCAAAGTGTAAATGCTCTAAAAACCTCCTCTAAGGTGTCACAAGATGTTCACCTGTATTCACTTCTTATCGCGTGAATGTCACTATAATTTTCCAGATGTTACCATAAACCTACGATGAAGAATCACCTACAAAACCACAAGAAAAGCATCAAAACCATAAAAATAAAGATGCATATAAAGGGGTAAATCTTGTCTTCAAATTCCAAATGGATGGAATTATCATTGAGCATTGTACTACATCTCAGACCCAATATAGTTCTAGGTGTGTGTGTATGTGGAATTGTGCCCTAGGTGCTCTTGTTCAGTCACACTTTGTGAAGGAGCAAGTAATAAATAGATTTATACTTTGTAATAAATACATGTATGGAAACAATAGGATCACCTCTATGAAGTTTTATGTAGTGAACCAAACTTTGTGCCTTGTGATGGAGCTAGATGGATGCAAATGTAACTATAGATACCTTTGATGGATGCAACCTTAGGTGGTGATAGCATATGCTTAGTGATTTTCCCTCATTATGGTCACATAACTTTATATTTATATGGTTCTCTTTCTTTAATTTTGTAATTAACCCCAAAAATGCCAACCACAAAAAATATAAAAAGCTCAAATGGCTAGAAAGTGCCCAAAAAGTGAGAGGAAAGTGCAAAGAGGATCAGGGTGCCCAGAGGGGACCAAGGTGCCTGGGAAACCCATTCTGGCTAATCACCCCAGTCAAAAATAGGGAAAATGTAGTATGAAAGTACAGATTGGGAAAGTATGGGTGCAAGATTGAAAGTAACAATAGAAAACAATGCAAGATGGCCAAAGACATGGGTTGATTAGTACTATTTTTCACTTAAGAACCATATGAATAGTATGAGACCGGGAATAAATAATTACCCAAAGTGCATGATTTTTTTCTTCATTATCTTTATCATCAATCAATGTATTTTCCACCTCACGTGGTGAGTCATCTCACTTAAAGAGATCATAAGTTTTAGGAGCTATATGACACATGGTGGATTGCATCATAGAATATGTCATTTTCATATGTATCAATAGCATCATAGGATTTACATTCCATTTTGGAATCATAACTCCTCTTTCCCTCATGGAGGGAATGATTGTCTAGGCATGGGAGTTACATAACACTCCCATATGTACCCTCCATTTTTGATCTATGAGAAGACTATACCTGTTTTACCTTATGCATGATTTTCCATTATTTTTCAATTCTTGCTAATTACTTGGAGCTATCACACTACCATTGGAGTGCCACTTCTTCGATGTGCACATGGTTTCATATTGATCCTTGTAGAATAATATCACATGGTATTAGAGATCTTATTCAATAAGCTACACTCATTTTTATCGGTTGCTAATTACTTTAGTTTCAATTTTATTGGTTCTCGTGTAAATTTTTGTTCATTATTTAGAGTCTTTCTAACTAGTTTTAACATCTCATTTTTTGGAGTTTGTGTATTTTTGGGGTTTGTGTAGGTGCATTTTTAGTGCTTTCTCCACCAAATTTAGCTTGCTGCAACTAAATTTGGAGGAAAGTGAATTTAAAGGTAGGTTGTGTTTTACGGTTTTATCGATTTATTATTTTCATTAAAAGTACAAATTTTATTTGAAATTTTTCTGGTTTTACCCTTCTTTCCCTCCTACCTTGCTTGGTTTGAATTTCTTGTTTTACCCCTACTCTTGTCTCCATTCTACTAGCTCTATCAAGCTCCTTAGTGAGTTGGTTCTCCCATAACGAGTCGGGTTATTTTTTTCATTGGTCATGTTACCCCGTTGAGCTTCCTTTTACATTGTTGCTTTGGTTCTGTGTGATTTGTGTTTGGGGTTTGCTTCATTTCATGCTTGAAATGAGCTATCCTTGCATTAGGTTAGGTGTTTTTTTATTTCCATTGAGCCATTCCTCTTTGTAAAAACCCACACTTTTAATTTATAAGACTTCAAATAGGATTAGAACAAGGAAAAAGTGGGATATTTGAAAAAGGCAAAGTCAAAGGTTAAATATAATTAAATTTAGGTCTTAATTCATTTAGGATCTAATTTTAGACACAAAATCATGCACATACTATTATTTTACTATGTCTTAAAGTATGTTGTTATATGCATAGATCTTAAGCAAGAAAATTATTTAATGGTGACACAATCTCTTGTCCACCCACTTGTTGGAATCACAATGAGATAGGGGCATGAATCAATTGTTCAAAAACCTTAACCAATTTCAAATTAACTTTTATACACCATTAACATTCAACCATGCATTAATGAGATCTCAACAATAAGCAACAACCATCCAAAAGAACATAAACATGAAAGAGTACATAAGAACACAAGATGTAAGTGGGAAAACCTCAAAGAGAATAAAACCCACTAAAAACATCACTGATATTACAGATAACAAATAATCAATTAAATATTACACATCGTAAGAGATTTTTTTGTGAGGCAAGTAACCCCACAAGGAGCACCAACCCCTAAAACCTTGTTGATATTACTCACAACAAGATACTTGCATGAATATGAATCATTACACAATATTTTTATTTAAATATCACTGAAGACATGCTACAAAAATTCAACTGATGGTTATTAAAATTTTCATCTCCAAACTCCTTCAAACCCTACTTCAAACACACCTCCTTCTAGCTCGCTCAAACTTGGAAAAACATGACTTGTTTTGATATCAAAACCTTGAAAAAATGCTCTCTAAAATTACTCAACCTATCACACACTTCCTCAAATTTGAATAGATGCCTTCATACCTGTTTCAATCACACACTTGGGTTGCAATTTTTCCCTCTCTCTCAACTACTGCAAATTTGAATTCAAACATGCAATTTATACCCTTCTCATCTCTTAAACATGAAATAAGTCAATCTCCATCCTTTGGTTCAAATAATACATCTCAAAAATATCCCAATACATTAACTAAAACATTCATAATGGACCCAAGTAGGTTGACCACGACCAAATACACTAAACAAACTCAAAACCCCATCACCTGGATGGCTAAAACCACAAACACCATAACCATGATTATTCAAGCTCCCTAATTTCTCAAACATGTAAAATATGACATAAAAACATCATACATGGTATTTAATTATCTTTCACCAATCAAATTTATCATAACACTACTAAGAAGGATCATATCCTTCACCAAATAGTTGTTTCCAGGAACCAGTCTTCACCTTTGGGCCTCAAGACCATAAGAATAACTCAACTATGGTATGTAATCACTCATTATAATCCCTTGAACCTATAGATAACATTCATGATTTCTAGATTTCATGAAACATCCATATGTGCAAACCACACTCACTTTCCGCTTCACCAAATTGAGCTACCCAGAAAGTAGTTTTAGAAACACAACCGACTTTTACCCTTGTTGCCACTTTCAAGAGCTCCAAAGGCCTTCAATAGGAAAAAAATTCATCCCGATTTAGTCTTTGACTTATAACAAACATCAAATAATCAATTTCATGTCTTTTCCAATTCCATCTTCTAGTAAAAGAAATTTTTTCTTGAGAAACAAGAAACCTCCTTCTTCACAAATAAGCTAGATGACCTATCAAACCTTATCATAAAGATAAAAACCCTATAAAATTTTAAATCCATATGAATATAATTTCCAAAACATCTTGCATTTCCTTTTGACTCTAGGTCCATCTCTCGAAAAGCGCTTAAAACTACCCCAAAACTGACCTTAGGAACAATCTTCATAAATAGGGCACACTTTTCCATTTAGGAGATCAAACATGATATGAAACCATCATGGAAATTAATTACAACTCCCATGCTAAAAAACATCAATTTATTTTTGAACTCCTTTAGACAACCTTGTCTCAAACTAAACTTCTTCAGAAACTTGCGAGTTTTAAGTGGGGTCCACTGATAACCACATGCTCTATCATACCTTTATGGAAATTTAGAGGATTATTATACAACATCAAATAATAATACTATCACAAATAATAAATTATCATAAATCAAAAAGAAAATATCTCATATTGCTTTTGTAGCTAGGGTATCAAATGCACAAAAATGTTGTTTACCTTCTTAACATTCGTTCATAAAAACCTGACGATGAAATGACCTAATTATTTTTGTGAAACTTTATTAACGCAAATAAAAAATAATCCTTGAAAGCCACAAAGTCCCATGAAAATTTTAAAATTCATGGTGAGCATCAGAAGGTGCAATTCAAGTTGGAAAATGCTCTTTCTTGGACCCTGTTTCACATAAAACATCATAACTTGCAAAATATTCTTTCAGAATAACTTGAAAATTTTCTCACAACTCTAGGAAAACTTTTTCACCATCTCAAATAATAATTATATCTCAAATATGTTTGCATCTTCTCAACCCATCTCATTTGCATGTCTAGCCCTTGGGGTTTTACATGGTTTATGCTAGGGTCAACTGAACCAACATTGTAAATCATCAAGAAACCTATCCAAAAGGCCCTAAAATACATGGAATTAACATTTATGAAATCCCTTCATTCCTCCATGAGCTCTCATGGATCTACAACTCATCCTCATGCCTCTAAGCACCTAGATTGTGTCTAGAGAAATACCAGAAACCGGGTTTTCAGCCTATACATGCACCTTGAAACTCATTTGAGTGCCTAAACACTACCAAAACATACTCTCCATGATTCTACCATGGTCCTAAAGCCACCAATTTACTCCATCTATCATGCACCAACACATAGGCTAGCTAGGTCACCTGACTAGGCTTGTTAGACCAAGCTAATATCACCGAATCACATCATACCTTCATGAAACCATCTGAACCTAAATGTCATCAACCTACCTAGAATTATATGACACATCTCCATCATCCTCTTTTTCATTAATGAGATTTTACATCAATGACAACACCTAGAACTCAACATGCCAATAATCTCCCCCTTTGTCATTGATGGAAAACTACCTAATCTTCTCCCCCTTTTTACATTAATGAAAAAGCATACATGTAATTGTATGATCTTCTCCATTCTTATATTTATAGATCACCTCTTTGTTGGATGCATAAACCAAAAACTTCCCACTATCTCACAAACTTGTTTTTCTCACAAAACTCCATTTTTTCCTTTCTTTCTTACCAAGGAACATCAGAGACCTTATAATGATGCATGATACTTATTAACATGCCAAAAATGATGAATGAGAGTCTCATATGAATTTCTGCCCTCAATAATACCATGCATACCTTCCTTATTTATTATTTCATATTGATAGGGATTCAAACTTTCTTATTTCTTGCATACTATGTTCAAACATATCATTTGAACCAAGATCCCTAAAATGAATTTTCGGTCTATTTAGGCCAAATTTCACAATCTCTATAATTTCAAGTACTTTATGAAATACCTCCTTATGAATCCCCTAGACTCATACCATCATACTCTAGTAGAAAAACACAAAAAAATTTCTTCTTACCTTGTTTTATTTCCTTGGAGAGATATCAAACACTTTAACTCTACCCTAAAGTTCTTTCTCGGTCTCTTCAATCTCTCTTCATGCTATTTCACTCTTCTTTGGATAAATGAACTATACCCCATGGAATTATACAACCATGTTGCTAGGTAGTAGCTACCACACTATGATTCCGTAACAACTCAAATGCACAAGAAAAAAATCACATTTTATTAACAATTCACAAAGGTCACAAGGTCCAAAACTTAGGGCTAGAAGTTTCAGTTAGGTTCAGGGAGAAATTTACCCCCATACCCACTCTCTAATAGGATCAGAGTTTCAACTATATTTTCTCACACTTGATGCCTCCAAAATTTCCCTAAATCATTTCCATTGGATAGGAAATTTTCTCACCTTTCCGGTGATATAAAGAAGTCCTCCTAACTCCTCCAGAAACTCAAGATATGAGCAAGCGGACTTTAGAGGTCAAATTTTCCCCAAGGGGGACACGTGTCAAGCAGGGGTGAAAAACCCTTTTGGTGGGTTGGCGGGTTGCGGGGCGGCTTAAGGAAAATTTTCCTCACGGGAGAAATTTCCAAATTGCACTCATGCCTCTCTGCGGGTCCTCCAGGGACACGTGGCAGCCTCAGAGACATCGCCAGGGAAGGGGGAAAGGTGGAGTGGTAGAAGGATTTGGGACATTTCACCCAAAGAAGAGGAAAAAAACCAAACAACGCTCCCGTGCCCATGGGTCCACTTGGGGACACATGGCACTCCACGGTTGGTCATGGGGAGAAGAGAGAAAGAGGGGCGTGGAGTGGTGGGAGAGGTTGGCGATCTTCACCAAAGGGGGAAAGAGGAACAAAATGATGCGTGGGTTTGCGCGCCCATGGAGGGAAAAACCCCATGGCAAGGGCGGGTTACGGGGCCGCAGGGAATTTTTTTGAAAATTTCCCAAAGCAAAATAAAATAAAATTAAGGGGTTCTCCCCTCCACTTGCACCCAAATTTGCCACGTGGTAGCCTGTAATTGGCCATGGGCCAGCGGGGCTAGAATGAATTTTTTTCCAAAATTTTCAAAAAAAACTCTAAGGGCAAGGAAAGTGCCATGCCTCCATTCTTTGCCCAAGTGAGGACATGTGGTAGCCTTTGAATGGATATGGGCCAACGGAGGAAAATGTGAAAATTTTCACAAGCCAAAATTTTCAAAATTTTTCCTAAGGATTTTAAAAAGGAAAATTTTGGGCCACGGGCCCAGGAAAATTTTCCCAAATTTTCCCGCCAAGGCCCAAAAACTTCAAAGTGCCATAACTTTTGCTAGGAAGCTCATTTTTGGGAAAACGGGATTTTTAGAAATATATCAATGCCCTCTTTGCACAAGAAACATCAATTTTAATTTTTGATAAGTTTTTAAGGGTCAATTTTACAAAAAGGATCTGCAGGCTTATAATTAGTGAACTGACAATTTTCAACTTCCAATTTTGATTAAATTTGGTCTCCTCCTTCACTCAACATGTCAAAAAGACATGGATGATTGATCTAGGGAGGGTTTAGAGTGTTTTAGGAAAGTTAATTTGTTCAATTGATTCAAAATTGAATTTGTCCAACAAATGACAGAAAAAGGTTGAGGAAGAGATTAAGCTCAATTTTGCAATGGTTCAAGATATTCTCTTAAATATTCTTTGTCAATTGAGTACATTGCTAATATATCATGGTAAATTTTAAGGTTTCCAAGTTGATTGTTAAGTGCTGGTCCAAACTGTGCATTTTGTTTAAATTCACCAGTTTTAGAATTCACAATGCCAGTGATCAAATTTTTAAAGGAACTATTTATCAATTTTATCATATAGGTATGGTATTTACTTCCTAAACTAATCCATTACATTCAGTTGATTCTAAACCATTCATTTCCATGTTAAATTACAAGTTTTGATTTCAAATTTAATATATTTTAAAGAGAAACAATACAATATAATTCCCACCTACGTGTTTCTTCATCTTGCAATTAAACAGAGATTACATTTACAATAGTAATTCAATTCCAAAGCAACAATGTGAGTTTGAGAAAGTAGAGTATTCCTTTATTGATTTCTAACAACGACTTTACAACTTATTCCTTTCTTTTAACTTCAAAATACAATATACAATACATGTAACATTCTTTCACATTCCTTTTCAAAACAGAGAATGGAATATAACTCTTTACATTTCTCATTTCAATTTCAATATTTCATCATCAATACAAGTATATTTTCATTTACAATAATTATACAAATCATCCACTTCAAAGTGGGAAGGAATACAATAAACTTTCTCACAAGAAGGGACTGTCAAACTGTACATTTCTCTTTGCTCTAGGACAGCAACATGCTCAATTTATTTTTTTCTCCAAAATGATCACAACAAGAGAGGGGGAAAGGCAACGCTCTCCACCCAACCAAGACATCCAATGAAAGGAGAAGCCTTCCTTCATCATTGGCCCCCGAGCCCCAACTAGAGTACAATCAAAGGTGTAATTCAACCATGGCAACAACTAGCTTCCACAACACAACATTATTTCACATACACATTTTTTTTTTTGAAACACAATGCAACACAAAACAAACAATAGTTCACAACTACATTTAAAAACATTTCAAAACAGAACTCAGGCTTGATCTTGCAAGCCAAAGGAGAAAGGACTATGGGGGAAGCTACTTATGCCTCCCAATTGGGAATTGGGCATCCACCTATAATCATACCGCCAATATAACATATCATATCCCATAAACCTTATGCCTCCCAACCCCTCCTTATGCCCCCCCCCCCACAAGTAAGAAATGTAAGCTATTTATTTTCCATGGTGGATCCCAAACCCAAAACTCCCTCCACAATGAAACTGATGCCACTGGCATTCCCTTATGCCCCCCCACATGGATTCCCCATAGCCTTCTCCTACACCTCCCTAAGGCATTCTACCCAACCAGCCAACAAAAATAGTAAAAATTCTCCATACACACAACACAACAAGAAAATAACAACAATAAAAGAGGAATAAACTCCTACCTCTCCATGGAAGAATTTGCTCCACATAGCAAGCTTTGAATGTCAAAAATATAGTCCCAAAACAAAAGTGCCAAAGTATCAAATGCTCTCCAATATCCTCCAAATCAACAAGAGCTCTAATCATAAAAAAATGCACCCCAAGGATGAATGCAAAGAGGTTCAACAACCAAGCAACAATCTTCACCAAAGCTTCTCCAAAGTAAGAGCTCCAATCACAAGAAAAATGTGCCCAAGGAAGCATGCAAAATGTTTCAACAACCCCAAAACAAGAAGAGAGTTTGAATTAAATAGAAGAGGGAGAGAAGAGGATGATGTGGATCCATGTAGGATGCCACCAAACATCCACCAATTCAAACAAAAAATACAAAAATCCATTCTCCTAAGCACAATAAAGAGGTAGGTGAAAAATGACAAGTTACTTGCACACTCAAAAGAGCCCACACCTCAAGGGACAACAAATTAAATGAAATGTAAGAGAGTGCAATCCAAAAAAAGCAACATGATGAATAAAATGCATTTTAAAAGTCACAAATCACATCTCCATCCATAAGTATGGTTGGTATATTAAATTTAGAGGTATGGGACAAGTTTTTCTTGTCCCACAAGCCTCCAAAAACAGCTCCCAAGGAAAATTTCGAATTTTTCATGGAGGTGGAGTGTTTCATACTCCAAAACATACTTAAACATACTCTTACACAAACCAACAACTTCCATTATTATTTTCCCATATCCCCATTTGATTTATTTAAATTTTAATCATAAGATTTCCACATTAATCTACCACAACTTTAATAAATTAAAGGAAGGAATACATTACTGATAAAATACATACAACAATAACATTTTACCACATTAATAAAATACACAAACCCATGGTCACATGTAAAGATGATCCCCCATGGGAATCTCTAACAAAATACAACACACACACAAAACAAGTTGCCATGGTGACCTTGTTGAATTCACCTAGAATTCCACTTTGGTTAGTCTCCAATCCCCGATGTTTGTTGTGATATTTTAAACCTACAAAACAAAATACCTCCTTCGGCCTCATGGCCATATCAGAATGTCCAAAATGAATATATAACAAAATCACAAAATCATCTATACATATGAATCACAACAATCACCAAGGCAATCAATGAAATCATTTACAATTTATATCGACAACTATATCATCATCAAATAATTTTCCTTTTCTAGGTTTACTCATAATCTCCAAAATCACATGTCTGAATAACTTCCATTAAACATCCATGTCCAATAATATATCATCATCCACATGTAAGGTGTCTCTAATAATCATCCTACATCGTAATCAAATCTAGATCAAGAATAATCCATGATCAAATGTCTAATCATCATACTAAATCCAACACTATAAGGATGTCCATCATAGAGTCTACAATATCATGATCAGAATAAAAGTGTTGAAGGAAAGTGGGCACTACATCCCCCTCCCCTTAGACTTGACTTCCTCTTGGAAGTCACAAGAACTGATGTGGAAACAATACAATAGAGAAAGGATCATGCCCTTTTGGAATTGCTTTGCTTCAACAAGTGTGGGTCTACAGAACTCAAGTTTGGTCCAATATAATTTAGTAGAAGAAGGGAGATTGCAAGGGATGAGTTCTAAACTTTCAGCATGCAAGGCTATGAACATAAGAATCTAAGGAGTAACTTTACGCTATCAAACAAGATACAACACATAACAATATAACAAGAAGAGTTCCCAAAAGATCATCAAGAGTAACCACCAAGTAAGGGAATTATAGGGAAAATTTCCATAAACTTGAGATGACCACACAGTTTCCCACTGATACACATACCACATTAACAAAAATTGAGGTTTCCACTAGGGTTACATTATGCTTTCATAGTTTGTTGTTTAGAGAAGGCTAGCAAAACCAACCATGGCCAAGATTGCATGAGGAAAGAGTCTACTCAAGGTCCACAATTTGAGGATCACAAAGGATGAGGTGGATCAACAAGGACACCTAAATCAGCAAAAACATTTACAATCAAGGAACTAATCAAGGAAGCACTTCTATAACTCGAGAGGGTACAATCAACTTTTCATGGTAATGCAAGTGAAGTCAAGACCACAAGGTTTTCCTATAGTCTGATTTTTACACTTTAGTTTTAAGAATCGAACACACCATGCCAACCAAATCTAAAGAAGTCAACCATATAGAAATATATATATATATATATATATATATATATCTCCCCTAGCAACTAACATATCAATTCAAGCACCATACATTAAAGCACAATGGGGATTATCTATCTTATTTCCTACTCAAGCTCAGAATAGCCATAAAGAGAGCACAAGGAACACCAAGGACCATTCAAGGTTGCTAGGGAGAAGAGCAAGTAACACGGGGTCCAATCAAATCCAAGGGTGAATAACATCATCTTGCACTTTCCATCCTAATGGGAAGAAGGGATTCAACAACAAGGTGACTCAAGAGAATATGAAGAAAAGAAGACTTCCCAAAGTTATCTTATATCCTTAACATATGTTGCCTTAAAATTACAATAACTTAGGTCTCCAAGGACAAGACAACACACACGGAGGTTGCTTCTCAAACAACATAGATAAGTCTCAATCAAAAAGGACCACAACTCACATCCGTCGAGCTATGGGATGATAAGGGTGTGATGACCCAAAACTCCCACAAGAAAGGCACATACATCCATGGACAAGAAGTAATAAGCAACTAGAACACATTACTATCCACCGGTGTTTCACAATTTCAGGTAGCGACAAAAACTACAAGTTCAACTATATATTGCACTCAATACACATAAATTTTACCCATTTTATAAATCAACTTATTAAGTCAAAAGTTATAGCTTTGCTTGATAAGAACATTCCTTTCATGCTTCCTTAGTTACAAATTTCTTTCTATTATGACATCATCAGTTTACATTATAAAAACACCACTAAGGTGGGCATGATGTCTCACCATTCTGTATAGGCAGAGAGCATTTAGTTTACTTGCAAGGAAGGTGGATGGAAAAGATTTCCCTTCTATTCTTCTACATGGTTTTTTTATTTCTTCTATTAATCTACCAAGGGTATAACAAGGATCACTTCCCTTTTCTATGCTCCAGTTTATTTGTTAAGTTCCAAGGTCAAATCTCCTTAATTATAGTTTTATGGTGTTTTGGTTGAGTCATCATATCAATCAAATTTTGATGAGAAGGAAGGTTCAAACACATCACAAAATTACTTTTATGGGAAGGAGATACAAATCAACACACCACATTTTGATTCTAAAGGAACAAGAGACATTCAACATAGAAAACACATTATTAATTTTCTATAAGAACTAGGAAACAATGAACCAACATGAATCACACCAAGATTTCAAAAATTCACCAAATAATTTCAAGCATCATAAAACATTCTTAGTGGGTCTCCACAAGTTTCATAAGAAATTTTCAAGGAAGGCTCATTAAAGAGGTTTAATCTTACTTTTATGAATCTATTAAGGTTTAACAATTTTTTTTTTTTGTGGTTTAGGATGGTAACATTTTACTCCCTAATAACCAAAGAAGGTTTTCCAATCAATACTCATGTCCCCACAAGATAACACCAGCCAAGCAACCAGATGACAATGCAACTTTACTCCAAGGAACCACATCCACACTAAAAGGCATCCAATGCAATGGGGCAACCAAATAATTTACCAAATCATGAACTTAACAACCAAGAGTTACATTTTTTTAAAAAGGAAGTACAATATAAGCACCACCAAGATTATCTATTAAGATCTACCAAACTAACATTTCTAAGAGAAAGATCCAAAAGACCCAAAGCATCCATAAGTGTTTCCAAGTAACCCAAAGATTAATAGGTCATAGAATGTTATTCATAGTAAAGGAAATTTAAGGTAAGGGTAAACTTATTTATAAGTCAAGAGAGTAAAAAAGTACACTTAAATAAACACACTTACCTGAAAGGCTTAAATCTATCCATAATTACCAAGATGCATACATTCCATGAGTCAAAACTTTCTATGATGCAACTAGGAACCCAAGATACAATTTAACATGCCATCGATGAAAAGTCACTATCAAAACAAACACTTTTCCAGTAACATTTATAGTCAACCAAAGAGGCAATCCAATCCTAACAAAATCTAAAATCCCATAATTAAACACTTCTACTCCAATGAGGGTCAAGCTCTTACCAAATTGAAATAGAATCACCACTACCATTGTCAGACTGCCCTCTAGACCATACTACACAACAAAATTTCTTTCTAGCAAGGTCAAGCAACAAAAAGGGTCGCTCTAAGATCTTAGACACACTCAAGGTTCCATGCATCCATAACCAAGGCATGAATTTAAGCACCTAAAAGGACCTTCAAGACACCTAGGGTGTACCCCCATATGACAATTGTCACCATACATGAAGCATAGAACCAGCTCAACAACATGCAAGAAGGAAACCACGTAACATTTAGCCAAGTAGCCAACAACATCATGAGCTCGAGTCATCAATCAAATAAAGTCCAAGAAATATCGCAATCAATAAAAGTGGCTAAGTAGCCACATTGCAAAGTTTGAAAATTCTTGCAAGAATTATAATTAAATAAAAGATCCTCAGAGCTTCTTCAATCCAAACATAAAATAAGATGTTGGTCCTTGATAAAATACACAAGATTATGAATGTAAAACACAAAAGTTAACACCACATTCACTCTGCAGCCTTTCATGGCTACCAATAGGGGTACTCTACCTCGAGGTTAGTTCCAAGAACACATACAGGATTGGGTCCTAAACGACACCCAGAACTTAGTGTCCACTCTCTCATACGGGTAACAACTAGAAAACTGACAACCAGACCCTCTTTCTTAACCACTCAAGGATGGAAGCTCTAAACAACTTCTAATTAACTCTTCCCGACCCAAAACACAACCACTACTATCCAACCACAAGGATCACATCATACAACTCATCATTCCAACAACTCCAATAAGGAAGGGTCTCAAAAAGGGCTTAATGCATCATATAATTAAATCAAGTTTTAGGGCTTGTAAAACAACACATTTTCAAAAGGGAACCGAGTTTCCATTATACTAGAAGTTCAAAAATTCAATTTAATTTGACATTCTTAGTTACCCGGTTTAGACAAAATGTCACTAAGCAAGCACAACAACTCAAACAACTTATTATTATTTTATTATCATTTTAATTTTGGTAGTTCAAATGAACAGAGTAATGTAATATTTCTTCATGCTTATTTCTTTTCTTCAATTTTCAAACAAGTTTTTTTTCTTAGATTCAAAAGTGTGCTAGGTTTACAGTTCATGTCTCAAGTTTTCTAGTGTGCCCAATGGTCCAAGCTTTGAACCACTACTCTGATACCAAGTGTGATGCCCGGTTAAAACAACCCACTTGAGAACCATGAACAACCTAGGTTTAGTTAGAAAATTATGGAATAATTTTTTTTTGATTAGGAGTTAATGACCAAAGTCTCAAAGACAATTAAATTCAATGGATAACTTTTCCCATTATAATAATTACTAATTCCACATTAAAAAGCAACAAGAGCAATAAGTCCACACCTAGCTCAAATCTCCCTAGGGATTAATTTAATTACTGATTACATTGACATTTTAGATAAATATTTCCTGATTAGCAAAGTTAGGGTTAAGGGACCCAAACCAATTAAATACCCAAGGTATTTAATTCCACAAGATCAAGACAAGAGTAGGGTTTAATTACAGTGAGGAAGGGAATACATAATTAGGATCAACAGAGTAAGGTCTCACTTACCCATTCCCAGAACTCGATTAAGAGTGTCTACAACCATGTTGCTAGGTAGCAGCTACCACTAACAGATTCTAGAACAACTCAAATCCACAAGAAAAAATTATATTTTATTAACAATTCACAGAGGTCACAAGGTCCAAAACTTAGGGCTAGAAGTTTCAGTTAGGTTCAGGGAGAAATTTACCCCCATACCCACTCTCTAACAGGATCAGAGTTTCAAATAGATTTTTCTCACACTTGATGCCTCCAAAATTTCCCTAAATCATTCCCATTGGATAGGAAATTTTCTCACCTTTCCGGTGATATAAAGAATTCCTCCTAACTCCTCTAGAAACTCAAGATATGAGCAAGTGGAGTTTTAGAGGTCAAATTTTCCCCAAGGGGACACGTGTCAAAGGAGGGTGAAAAACCATTTTGGTGGGTTGGCGGGTCGTAGGCTGGCTTAAGGAAAATTTCCTTATGCAAGAGAAATTTTCCAATTGTCTTTCGAACCTCCACAGGTCCTACAAGGACACGTGGCGGCCTTAGAGACATCACTGGGGAAGGGGAAAAGGCAGAGCGATGGAAGGATTTGGGACATTTCACCCAAAGAAGAGGAAAAAACCAAACAATGCTCCCATGCCCGTGGGTCTACTTGGGGACATGTGGCACTCCATGGTTGGCTATGGGGAGAAGAGAGAAAGAGGGGCATGGAGTAGTGGGAGAGGTTGGCAATCTTCACCAAAGGGGGAAAGAGGAACAAAATGACGCGCGGGTCCATGTGCCCGTGGAGGGAAAAACCCCATGGCGAGGGCGGGTTACGGGGCCGCGGGGAATTTTTTTGAAAATTTCCCAAAGAAAAAACAAGGGGTCTATCCTCCACTTGCACCCAAATCTGCCACATGGCATGGCCATTGCCTTGCTCACGGGCCATGTGGGGGCTAGAATGATTTTTTTCCAAAATTTTCAAAAAAAAAAACTCTAAGGGAAAGGAAAGTGTCGCGCCTCCGCCACTGCCCCATGAGGACACATGGTAGCCTCTGATTGGCTGCAGACAAGCGGAGGAAAAGGTGAAAATTTTCCTGAGCCAAAATTTTCAAAAATTTTCCTAAGGATTTTAAAAAGGGAAAATTTTTGGGTCGTGTGGCCCGCCAGCAGGAAAATTTTCCCAAATTTCCCCCAAGGCCCAAAACTTCAAAGTGCCATAACTTTTTCTAGAAGCTCGTTTTTGGAAAACAAGGACTTTTGGAAATTTCTCAATGCCCTCTTTGCACAAGAAACAACAATAATTTTATTTTGATAAGTTTTTAAGGGTTGCAAAAAGGATTGCAGGCTTATAATTAGTGGAAATTTTCAACTTCAATTTTGATTAAATTCGGTCTCCTCCTTCACTCAACATGTCAAACAGACATGGAGGATTGATCTAGGGAGGGTTTAGAGTGTTTTAGGAAATTTAATTTGTTTAATTGATTCAAAATTGAATTTTTCCAACAAATGACAAAAAAGGTTGAGGAAGAGATTAAGCTCAATTTTGCAATGGTTCAAGATATTCTCTTAAATATTCTTTATCAATTGAGTACATTGCTAATATATCATGGTAAATTTTAAGGTTTCCAAGTTGATTGTTAAGTGCTGGTCCAAACTATGCATTTTGTTTAAATTCACCAGTTTTAGAATTCACAATGCCAGTGATCAAATTTTTAAAGGAACTATTTATCAATTTTATCATATAGGTATGGTATTTGCTTCCTAAACTAATCCATTACATTCAGTTGATTCTAAACCATTCATTTCCATGTTAAATTACAAGTTTTGATTTCAAATTTAATATATTTTAAAGAGAAACAACACAATATAAGTCCCACCTATGTGTTTCTTCATCTTGCAATTAAACATAGATTACATTTACAATAGTAATTCAATTCCAAAGAAACAATGTGAGTTTGAGAAAGTAGAGTATTCCTTTATTGATTTCTAACAACAAATTTACAAATTATTCCTTTCTTTTAACTTCAAAATACAATATACAATACATGTAACATTCTTTCACATTCCTTTTCAAAACAAAGAATGGAATATAACTCTTTACATTTCTCATTTCAATTTCAATCTTTCATCATCAATACAAGTATCTTTTCATTTACAATAATTATACAAATCATCCACTTCAAAGTGGGAAGGAATACAATAAACTTGCTCACAAGAAGGGACTATCAAACTATACATTTCTCTTTGCTCCAGGACAACAACATGCTCAATTTTTTTTTTCTCCAAAATGATCACAACAAGAGAGGGGAAAGGCAATGCTCTCCACCCAACCAAGACATCCAATGAAAGGAGAAGCCTTCCTTCATCATTGGCCCCCGAGCCCCAACCAAAGTACAATCAAAGGTGTAATTCAACCATGGAAACAACTGGCTTCCACAACACAACATTCTTTCACATACACATTTCTTTTTTTTGAAACACAATGCAACACAAAAAAAAACAGCAGTTCACAACTACATTTAAAAACATTTCAAAATAGAACTCAGGCTTGATCTTGCAAGCCAAAGGAGTAAGGACTATGGGGAAGCTACTTATGCCTCCCAATTGGGAATTGGGCATCCACCTATAATCATACCACCAATATAACATATCATATCCCATAAACCTTATGCCTCCCAACCCCTCCTTATGCCCCCCACAAATTTTCCCTTATGCCCCCCCAAGTAAGAAATGCAAGCTATTTCTTTTCCATGGTGGATCCCAAGCCCAAAACTCCCTCCATAATGAAACTGATGCCACTGGCATTCCCTTATGCCCCCACATGGATTCCCCATAGCCTTCTCCTACACCTTCCCTAAGGCAGTCTACCCAACCAGCCAACAAAAGCAATAAAACATTCTCCATACACACAACACAACAAGAAAATAACAACAATAAAAGAAGGAATAAACTCCTACCTCTCCATGGAAGGATTTGCTCCACACAACAAGCTTTGAATGTAAAAAAATACAGTCCCAAAACAAGCAGTGCCAAAGTATCAAATGCTCTCCAATATCCTCCAAATCAACAAGAGCTCTAATCACAGAAAAATGTACCCCCAAGGATGAATGCAAAGAGGTTCAACAACCAAGCAATAATCTTCACCAAAGCTTCTCCAAAGTAAGAGCTCTAATCACAAGAAAAATGCGCCCAAGGAAGCATGCAAAATGTTTCAACAACCCCCAAAACAAGAAGAGAGTTTGAATTAAATAGAAGAGGGAGAGAAGAGGATGATGTGGATCCATGTAGGATGCCACACCAAACATCCACCAATTCAAACACAAAAGACAAAAATCCATTCTCCCAAGCACAATAAAGAGGTGGGTGAAAAATGACAAGTTACTTGCACACTCAAAAGAGCCCACACCTCAAGGGACAACAAATTAAATGAAATGTAAGAGAGTGCAATCCAAAACAAGTAACATGATGAATAAAATTCATTTTAAAAGTCACAAATCACATCTCCATCCATAAGTATGGTTGATATATTAAATTTAGAGGTATGGGACAAGTTTTTCTTGTCCCACAAGCCTCCAAAACAGCTCCCAAGGACAATTTCGAATTTTTCATGGAGGTGGAGTGTTTCATACTCCAAAACATACTTAAACATACTCTTATACAAACTAACAACTTCCATTATTATTTTCCCATATCCCAATTTGATTTATTTAAATTTTAATCATAATATTTCCACATTAATCTACCACAACTTTAATAAATAAAAGGAAGGAATACATTACTGATAAAATACATACAACAATAAATTTTTACCACATTAATAAAATACACAAACCCATGGTCACATGTAAAGATTATCCCCCCCATGGGAATCTCTAACAAAATACAACACACACACAAAACAAGTTGCCATGGTGACCTTGTCGAATTCACCTAGAATTCCACTTTGGTTAGTCTCCAATCCCCGATGTTTGTTGTGATATTTTAAACCTGCAAAACACAAATACCTCCTTCGGCTTGTGGCCATATTAGAATGTCCAAAATGAAATATATTAAAAAATCAAAAAATCATCTATACATATGAATCACAATAATCACCAAGGCAATCAACGAAATCATTTACAATTTATATCGACAACTATATCATCATCAAATTATTTTCCTTTTCTAAGTTTACTCATAATCTCCAAAATCAAATGTCTAAATAACTTCCATTAAACATCCATGTCCAATAATATATCATCATACACATGTAAGGTGTCTCTAATAATCATTCTACATCGTAATCAAATAGATCAAGAATAATCCATGATCAAATGTCTAATCATCATACTAAATCCAACACTATAAGGATGTCCATAATAGATTCTACAAAGTATCATGATCGGAGAATAAAAGTGTCGAAGGAAAGTGGGCGACATCAGCATATTACCTCAACAAGAGCTATTGAATCATAGAAATAACATAATTCAACTACGACACTTCTCTTTATTTTGAAAACATGATATGGCATACTTTATAGATAAAGAAGAATTATTAGAGAAATTTCTTCATCCTTTACACTTGACTTAACATTACACAACAAAATTGACACTTTGAAAAAAAAGAATGAAAAATTCCTCGATACCATACAATGAAATTTACACAAGATGGATTTTTGACATATTGATGACACCTCATACTCAGACCAAGATACTTGAATTATCTTAATACAATTTCTCTTAGACTTTACTGGACCTTGAGCATCATTCATGATTTAACTTGGTGTCTAAACTTATAGAATTCATATCATGACTCATTATTGGATTAAGAGAAAATTAGAATAGATCATGACCATACCTTGAAGGACCATGAAAAGAATTCAAGGAATTCAACTAACAATTACTCCTTATCATGACAAACATACACTCAAAAATATGAGTGCAAAATTTTAGAATGACTTCTTCACTATAAACACATACTTACAATATTTGAAATATAATAACACCACAAGACTTACAATACATACCTGAACATCATGAAGACATACCTTGATAGACCACATACAACATCATACTTCATAAATTCAACTCCCCTTTCTCAATGCTTCATATGGATCATTATGTCTCTAAGAAGCTTAGTAGAGACATAATATTTCATGATGGATCTAGAAGAAATACTTGAAGAGGTCCCATGCCCTCTTAGACACCTAAAATTCACCCTCTTCTCCTTTCTTCTAATCTACACTCCAAGCAATCCCTTGTCTTGCATTCATAGCATCTATTGAAGGACCATTAGTGTTCCTTCTAGGTTCCCATATCCTATCTTTATTGGAAGCATGTATTATAGAACCCTGAAAGCCTCTTTCTTGCACCATAGGACCTTGAAATATATTATCATGTATTGAGTAACCATGATGAAATTCTCTAACAACATGACCAACTTCATTACAACTGAAACATACCACTGAAATCTTACCTTTGTAGCCTTTAACTTGACTAGGTGGATCATACAAACAATATCTAGCAACATGACCTCTCTCATGACAATTTTAGCACACTACATTCTTAGCTTGATCACTCCTACTATCTCTCCATGGATGATCATATCTAGAAAACCTCCTACACTCATTTTCCCTATGACCAAATCCATTACAAGTAAAAAAATAACCATTGAAAGATCTTTCATACCTTGAGGCATTAGGTTTCCTAATGGGATTTGAATTCTCATTGTAATTGATGAAATTTTACTTCTTTACTTCCTTGGTGTTTGGTAATTCACCATAATTTATTGGAATACTATCTTCTTACTTCATATCTTTACCTTTGAAGTATTATTTGAAACCCAAACCAACTCTATCTCCTGCTGATTTCTGATTACTAAAGATATCATCAAGAGCCTTGGATATTTTCTCAAACTTATGAAATGATTTTTCTTTGATAGCTACCTCATATAACTCTCTCTTGAGAAGAGTCACTTCTTCCTTAGATTACAAGTTTAGAGTCATAGCTATCATTTGCATCCCTAGCCTTCTCACTATCTCATCTAGATTTTAAGTTACAACCTAATGTTTCTCTTCTAGCTCATGAATTTTGTAATCATATTCTTTGACACAAGTATTTAGCTTCTTGCAATTACTCTCACCATCCTTTAGCTCAGATTGAGCACACACTAATTTAGTTTCATAGTCATTGTCTTCTTCTTCAAAATATTTTCAAGAATCTGATATGAAATCACCTAAAAATATAGAAACACCACTAGTACATCTCATAACATATTTTTTCATGAACAATACCTCCTCTCCTATGTCTCCATGCTTTGATTGAGATACAAAATCTGAAACACCACTATCACAACTACTTGCTTTAGATGAGGAAGCTTCTTCCTTTTATAGAAACTCTTCTTCTCATCATCAAACTTATTAAATATCTTCTTACCTTTACCATACTTATGACACTTCTTGTCATGATATTCATCATGATCATGTTCATAACGATCTTCCTTCTAATAAGGAAAATTGATAACAAAATGTCCTTCTTTATGACAATTAAAACATTTATAAGGAATATTACCTTTGTAATTTTCAGATCCAACCTTCCACCTTCTAGCAAACATTTAAAAGAGTTCTTTATCATATCCGAGAATCATCCATCTTATGAGCAACACCATCATCTTTAGTCTTATTTTTCTTTTTCTTCTTTTCAACGTTGAAGGTTATCTCCTTCTTGATAGGTTTTTCATTCTAAATTCTCATCTCATATGTAGTTAGGGTTCCATGCAACTCATCCATTTTCAAGAGAGTTAAATCCTTGGATTCTTCAATGGAAAAAACTTTGGAATCAAACCTGGGTGTTAGAGATCACAAAACCTTTTGAACTACAACCTCTTCCTTCAATTCTTCACCTTTACCTTTCATGGTTTTGAAAACCTTGTCAAATCTAAGAAAATATGTGACAATAGGCTCATTATCACTCATTTCAACCCTTCAAAATGATTTATAAAAGTCTGGAGCTTAACTATCCTTACCTTGGAAATTCCTTTATACAATACCGAAGCTTCTCCACATTTCTTTTACTGATTTGCAATGCATCACCTTCATAAGGTAAGACTCACCTAGAACACACATGATAACATTCATAGCCTTTGAATTATCACTACACAACTTTTTGTCTGTATTACTTATTGGAGAAGTAGTTAGAACAATATAACCATATTCCACATATTTCCAAATATAAAACCCTAGAGACATGATGCGAGTCCTCATCTTCAGACTCAAAAAATCATAGTTCACACCATGAAACAATGGTGCCTTACTGGTAGAAGAACCACTTTGTTGACTCACCATTTTTGTGCTTTAAGGATATCCTTTCAAGTGATCAAACTTCTCCAAAAGGACCTAATTTGATACCAATTGTTGGAAGCAAAATGGACTGGGGGGTGAATCATTCCTTCAAAAACCTTAACCAATTTCAAATTAACTTTTATACACCATTAACATTCAACCATGCATTAATGAGATCTCAACAATAAGCAACAACCATCCACAAGAACATAAACATGAAGGAGTACACAAGAACACAAGATGTAAGTGGGAAACCATCAAGGGGAAGAAAACCCACTTAAAACTTGCTGATATTACACAAAAAAATAATCAAGTGAATTGTTGAGTAGACATACTATTGTTCTAAGGAGAATAAATGCAAAGCATATGCATGCAAGAACAAGGCACATTTGAAGGCATGAAATAATAGGAAAGGAAATGTGCACCAAAAAAGTTGGCTTAGGACTTAGCCATTTTTATGGATAAGGGCTATTTTTGGAGATAGTGTGCGGAGCACACATCGGGATGGAGACTTGCGTGACACACAAATGGTATTTTGGGAACACATGGCTGATAAATGCCATGCATGGTTGTAGTTAATAATAGGATTACTTCTTCTAGTTAACTATAGGACATATATTATTAGCACACTTACATGTGTGCATGTTATTGTAAAGGCGCATGGCTATTATCAACATGCGACCTATTTTGAGAAGTGCGTAGGTGGTGAAGGGAAATTCCCCACCCCTATAAATATGTATTGAACTATGTAGTTTAGTGTGTGTGAGTTATTATAGAGTTATCTTTGTTGGATCCGATACTCACATGACTTATGGTGATACTTTATAATGTAAGAAGCTTGTGTTTTACAATGTTTAATGCAATGGATAATATTGGTTGGATAATGGTGTTAAACGTAATTGAATATGGTTCATGTATGGTTAATATTATTTATTATTTAATTCATGATTCTCTAAGATATAGATCTCGATTATGCACTGTGGAATGTTTATGTTTAATTATGGATCTGAATATGTATTATCTTCATCACACTAATACCATGCACAAGTAACTCTAAAGAGGGGTCAGGTACCTTTGTACACTTCAGGGTGAACTCTTAGCTTCATTGGGTGATGTGCCAATATGAGTGGGTTATTCAAAGTAGATTCACGACCATTGGCGTAGTGTTAACTCATCCTAGAGAAGGTATTATAGATCATCTTATCTATTTTTCTATTAGAAAGTTGGCTCATGCAGAACAAAATTATACAAATACAGAGTGCGAGGCCTTGTCAATGATCTACGTGTTGCATAAGTTCAAACAATACTTGCTAGCAACAAATTTTATATTTTATATAGATCACATGGAATTAAAATACTTGGTAAATCGATTGTTTTATAGGGTGTATATGTTGATGGGTGCTCCTATTCCAATAATTTGACTTTACAATCATGGTAAAACTAGGTAGAAGTAATTCTGGCCCAAACCACTTGTCAAGAATTCAATCAAGGAAGCACACGTAGACAATTGAAGATACAATTTTGGATGCATAATTATATAGGTTACATCACACACCTTCAGAATTGGAGGATATTTTTGTCTTTTTACATATAGGTATGACACCAGTAAGGAATGAAAGCCTTAGAGAGGAAACAAATTACAATTCATATGACACCCTTCATGCTAATCATTGGTGAATTATACAAACTAGTCTCGAGATGAAGTATTGACTTTGGTGTGTACTAGAACATGAGTGCACATATATCATGGAAGAGGATCATGGCAATATTGTAGGTGGGCATTATGTAGGTGACACCACTACGCATAAGATTCTACTTATTGGATTATGGTGGGAGACCCTGTGTAAGGATTGTAAAGAGTATTTTAAGGCATGTGGTCACCATCAAGACCTTGGAAAACCTGGGCAAAGAGATGAAATGCCTTTAAGGCCTATTCCTAGTGAAAAGCTATTTGAAAAATGGGCAATAGACTTTGTGGGTCCTATTTCCCTAGCCACACGTAGAATCTGGATCATGCTACATCATTAATTACATAGATTATCTTACAAGGTGGGAAAAATTAGCACCCATAAAGGATTATACAATAGCTACAAAAATAAGGCTCTTATGGGAAAATATTCTCACTAGATATGGATGTCCGTTGAGTTTGACAAGTGATATGGGCACACACTTTTGAATGAGACGATCAAGATATTTTTGGATGAGTTTATGGTTGCACACCGGAAGATTACACTTTATCACCCTCAAGAAAATGTGACTTTTGAGGCCTTCAAAAAAATATTAAGCTAGAACTTGACAAAAAATTGTGATGTTAGAAGGAAAGATTGGGATGATAAAGTTTTTGCTATACTTTGGGCATATAGAAAACCTTACAAGAGGTTGAATAAGGCCACACCATTTCAGTTGGTGTTTGGTGTAAAAATGTTCTTCCAATGGAGTTCATGTTGCCATCATTGCATATTACACACACCTGGAAGTCTAGTTGATGAATAGGCATTAGAAGAAATAATTGACAAGTTAATATAATTGGATGAGAGGCACGCTATAGCACGTTGGAGTCAAAATCGGGAAAAGTCAAGGCATAAGGCATGACATGACAAATACATCAAGGATAAGAAGATTGAGGTTGGATAGATGGTACTCCTTTATTATTCCAAGTTTCGCACCATTCGAGAAAACTTATGGTGAATTGGTTGGGATCGTTTGTTATCACTCACATCATTGAATCAGGTGCTTGTCAGTTAGAGGCTCATGATGGAACATAGTTACCCGTTACTTTAACGGGAGTAAAGGTCAAGCCCTACTATAAATAAGTCTTCTTGGTGTTTGGAATAAGGAAGTATTGCCATAATATAGATTTCCTTTTTGTATTTCTTTTAATGTATTTCCATCTTCTTCACTATGCTTTGTCAATTTAGTTTGGAGTTTTGTGTAATAAGCACGTTTACACACTTTGGAAGCTAATTATAATTTGAAGTATTTTTATGTGTAGAGGACTGCATATACCATTGGTGTGAGGTAGTTGCTATTTTTAAATAAAAATGGGTACACATAAGAACATACATTACATGTGCTATTTAAAGATGGAAGGAAGTTGCGAGAAAGAAATTTCTTTCAAAGAAGACCATATTTGGAAATAAAGGAATGAATAGTATAATACGAGGTAAGCAAAGCGGCCGTGGAACCTACTAGGAGAAGGCACAATGGGGAGTTACTTTGGTGTATGGAAGCATGCACAAGGAGGTTTGTTCTAGAAGGTAAGAAGGAGTGCTAGAAGGTTATAGGTGGGGCACACGGGTGTACTATGAAGGAATTGGGAAAATGGTCAATTAATGAGAGGATTGGTGGTAGGTAAAGGAGCAATAAATGTAATAAATTTTAAAAAATATATATAAGGATGTGATGTGGGTTCATTTTTACCTTTGCGATCACAAGTATTCGAGTGAGCTAAGTATGACCAAGCCAAGAGAAATATGTTAAGGTGCGAGAGAGCTACAAAACTAGATGTGGAGAGAAGATTTGTGCGCGGAAGTGGCTTACATCCCCATTGGTGAAAGGTTTGAGCACTGTGAAGCATTGATATGGAGTTAGGGCACATGGTTTCAATCTAGGGCATGTGGTTTTGAGCTAGGGTTTGAGCTTACTCAACAAAAAAGAGAAAATGTGGGATTTTTATAATGGCACCAAAGAAAGCACTGTAGTAGGTACGAAGGGAAAGAAAAAGGTGGAAGTTGAGGTTGAAATTACTCCTCGAGAGAAATTTTTCAGAGATGTAATATCTAGAAGGAGTGATAGTTGGACGGGATTGGGATTCCCACATCTGTAGATGTAAAGTAAGTGATTACAACCACCACACCACTGACAACAAGGGAGAGTTGGATGCTTTGTTGAATAAGAAGACCAATAAGCACATGGTGGAGGACATGCCAGTGTATGACGACGTTGGGGAGAAGTTGCTCAAGAAGGTAGGGGTTTATCAACTATATGAAATCCCATATTTTGGAAAAAATAAGCTTTATACCAATGGATTATGAGAAGATTCCATGAGGATTTTTCTATTTTTCGAATGGAGGGTAAAGATCACAATAGCCCCGATTTCTACATTAACAAGACTAAAGGACACAAGGACATATATTATTACTGATCTAACTAATAAAGTAGTTATTGTAGCCACCATAAAGAAGTTGGGATACTCCAAGGGTTCATGCGGAATAAGCATACACAAATTAAGGAAGTATCCTGTGGTGTAGGTAGCCGCACACCTACTCACTAAGTTGAATGATCAAGAGAGATGGTCACAGGTAAATACCATGTGGCTACATATCATGAAGAATATGCCATAAGGATAATTCTACAATCTAGCATGTTACATAATAGAGAAAATTATTGAGGAAGTGTGCATAGGTGAAAAGATAAGTTTTGGTGCTATTCTATTATCTATTGTCTTTGTAGAAATTAGAGTGCCTGATGGGCCAAAGAACAAAATTTGGGAATACCCAACAAAGAAAATTTTTCGCGGAGAGGTTCGAGAAGTACTTATGTGAAGGAATAATGAGTGTCCTATTCAAGAAAAGGGGCGGTAAGCGTGGTATGACTAACTTATCACAACATTTGAGGAGGAATGTCACATTCCAAAGGATTTACCTTCAATAGTGGGTAAGACAGTACAATTCACGGTGTATCAACACTTTTACATCACATGGTTTGCAATGAAGGATGGGACATGGAGTCCATGGTGTAAAATGCCCTACGCCTTCACATCACGATACTTACAGGCCTCATTACAAAGGTTTCCGATGCATTCCGGTTGAGCTTTACTACGGACAAGGTAGATTGTGACTACCATATTGTCCAAAAAAACTTATGTATATCCAGGTCGATATGCCTACATTGAGAGGCTCATTTCAGATGTTATAAATATGAAGCTAGTAAGTTTGGCTATTGGGGATAGTGGAGTTACAATTGCATATCTTTAGCTTAAGCCTATGTTTGAGAATAATAATTATGTGGAGAATGAATTTATGCTACAAGGTTCACCTTAGGAAAACAAACAGTTGAGAATGTGGAAGCTCCAAATCTTGCCATGACCATAAAGATAGATGAGGAGGAAGAGCATGAGGATAGTGGAGGCTTGGACCATAGAGGCTAGTGGAAGCCCATAGATAGAGTGGAAAGTGAGCACACAGATACTTCACCATAGACACAAGAAGGAGAAGAGGAATTGGATGTGGATGCAGTCCCTAAAGAGTGCCAATTTAAGAAGGTATTCAGAAGAACCAGAGCCTCAAGGCACAGGAACATCACATCATGTACAAAGATCACCTCAAATATCCCCTCTAGAAAGAAGCACTAGAGAAAAATAAAAGAATAAATATGAAACTTAACGAGGAGGTGGAGGAGTCTAAAGAGAGCACGATGAAACCCTAGTTCAACTAGAAGATGTGGAGGAGCCTTGAGATGAAGAAATGAGAGATGAAGAAGAAGGGGTGAAAGAAATAGAAGAAACTATGCATGAGTAGACCAACATGCTAGTTACGACTTAGGTAGGAGAAGGGCCAACTCTAGACCTTGGCACTCATGTTCCTAAGGGGATAAGGACAAAGAGAAGTGAAGAGTATGTTGCGCCTAGTTTGGGCTATGTTGATGACATAAGCAAAATCATCCACACTTGGTTTGAAAGAAAATTGGACCTTAAGGAATTATATGGATGGGAGCTGATGGATCCAGATATGGCCACTACACATGCAAGGAAAAAATATCTTAGTCCATGCGTAGAACCATATATATGAACCAAATTTTGATGTGTGCAAGGAGTCCCATGTCTCAAGAAGAGTAAACAACGAACGACAGATTAAGAACATGACCATAAATCCCACTCTTATGTCTGATGAATAGGTCAATAATTCCTTAGTCAAAGTATCTGCTGAGGTAGTGTGGAGAAATATCGATAAGGTTGCCATCATTAGAGCACCGATGGAGGATAACAAGGGAAAACTACAAAGATAGAGTGGTTAAAGGTAGAGAAGGAGAGAGAACATGCAAAGAATGAGGACTTTATTGACATGGATAAAGAAATTGGTGATTACATTCTGAAGGAAAGGCCTCATCTTGAACCAAAGGTACCTGAAAAGTTTCCTTCTATTATGCATTATGTGCGCACTTTGGTTGATTTGGTGCTAGAAGATGGAAAACTTATAATTCCCGCACCAAAATATCTTTGAAGCAGAAGCGAGAGAGAGAAAGGGCCTCTATGATCGAAAATTTTTATTGTATGAGGTGCTTCTCCAAAATTTAAAGGATGAGATAAAGAAAGCAGACCAAGCTCTAAATTTGTGTGCAACACAGAGGCGATAATAAGGATCGGGACTTTAGTTGAAGATAATAAAGTTTTGGCCGTAATGAAAGATGATACTTTAGGGTGCACTGTAAAGATTGACACTAGTAAAAAAAAATCATGAAGCCCTTCAGTAGCACTCGTGATCCACATAAGGAGAGGATAGATGAGATTGGTAAGCTCACGACAAAAAGATGGATCTTCTACGGAAGGAATGATGTCCGCTATGGACAATGTTATATGGGTACTATAAAATGAGAAGGAAAGGATCACTCAGGACGAACTAGATGCCATAGCCACAGACATTATAGAAAAGACAAGGACACCAATAGATGATTGGAAAACACTGGAGGTAGAAATCAAACTTGAATATCCAAAGCTAATACTCCTAGTTGAAGAAGAGGATGCTTAGGAGTGAAGGTTCATTCTTTTGTATAGTGATTCTTTAAGTCTTTCATCACTTATTCTTTATTATTTGGGAACACTTTGAAAGGAATTCCCATTACCCTGCAGGCATCCACATGTACATGAAATAGTTGGTTCCATGAGGGAAAATGTAGAATAGGATTTTTATTAAGTCTCTTCTTTAATGCCTCAAATGCACGCTACTTCAGTTCTCTCTAATATAATGTCCCTTTTCCTTTTAGTAACTCTTCTTGGGGCACGAAAATATTTGTATACCCTTTGATAAATTTTCTATAATACCCTATGTGGCCCAAGAATCCACACACCTCACTTTTGACCGGTAGGCTCCTCCGTGCCTACAATAACCTGCAACCTTAGCTAGATCTACTAACAAACCTTCGTAGACACCAAAAATGGGTCACACTCTCCTTGGTCCCCTGTCAAATAAATACCTTCATCACATTCACCCACCATGGCCCCCTTCACCCCACTAATATTAATTTAATTTAATTAATTCATTATCCTCACCATATTTATTATTTAAATATCTATATTTAGCTAATTCCCACACTTACACCTCACCTAGACACCTCATCAAGCCAACTAACCCTAAGACCTATTCTTAGTAATTTTCCATAACTAACTAAGACTTACCCAAACCCTAAAAATCAATACCTACATTCCCTCTAACCACATTCCCGCATGCTTAAAAGAAACTTCCAATCTAATCCACGGGTTACCGACACGAGATCCTAGAAAATCAAGGGGATCTACCTAGTTTAGTAAACCTATAGAATCCTACCTTGACCGATGCTAGTTACCCCTAACCATCACCGATTAAGCCGGAACCACCGTCAGTCACCATTTAATCCCTAAAACAACCTTATTTTTGAGGTCAAGTAACATTGGCACATCCCTGAGAGATATCACATCTTTTTAGAATAATTTTCCATAAGAAAATGCATGTAAGGAAGGAGATCAAGCATTTTCTCTTGCATAGGCATCCAACATTCACCCAAAAACCATCCAACAATCACCCAACATAGATTTGATCCAACCAAGCAAAAAGGAATGCACATGTAGCCCATGCAGGAGATTTCCAATGTTTGGTGATCCTCAACAACATTCAACCTCTTACCAGCACCTTCATCCATCACTCATAGGCACCTAGAACCAGATTTCAAATAAGTAGAACAATTTACTCCTCTAGTTCATTCATTTAATCATTATATCTTCATCATTTGTTCTCCTAGCCACCCATTGACCTCCTTTAATACTCACCCCTCCACATACCCATTAAAACCTTACCAAATCCCGTCCAAACAACCTAATACCTCATTTTGGCCAACCAAGTCCTTTGTGCAATCATAAGGGAGATCTAAAGCTCATTATGTGGTATTCCCAGTATTCCACAATAACCGGCACCGGTTCTCTCCAACCGGCGTTGGTCACCCTTAACCGGCATCGGTCTCTGTATTTACCAATACAATCCATAACAGTGACCTACCCACCTATTCCCACACTAACTTTACTCACTGTGACCTTCAAAGATCTAGAACCGGTTGCTTGACCTTCGAGATCTTATCTCAACCTATCTGTTAGATTAGATCTGTCTTATTGTGTTTTAATGAGATACCTAAATCATTTTAATTACAATAGGATTTACTTCATTACCAACATTAAATTGTTTTAAACAGTGGATTGACAACCGTTTAGGAAGTATCACACTTCTCGGATCTAGCACACGTTAGGTAGTTCACTACACATATTGTTTAACTCTTTTCGATGGTCTTGTGTTCCATTTCAGGTAGTTCCTCCTAGCCAAAAGGAAGCTCTCATGATCAACTGTGGATTCAGAAGTCATACGCGTGCAACAACCCAACAACCAACATTTCAATGGTATTCCTCCTATGCCCATTACCCTATCTGTTTCGTCACTTTCAAAGAAATTTCTAAGAATCAAGTGAAAATTTTTGGCACACCGGTGGGACCCATCCGGGATTCCTTGCATTTTATTCATTCCTAGGAAAATTTGTGTGTTTGTTTCCCGATAAGCATACACATTAATTTTCTTCCTTAGTAACCCTCATTTTCTTTCTATTTTCTCTAACATAAACCTTTCTTTTGGTGTACTTAAAAAAATCATTTCTTGTTGTTTTTGCATTTTAGTGAAAGAGCATCCCTCTTCCTATTCATCCATTTGTGTCATCGAACTTCATATTTCAATTTGGGCTTAAAAATCATTGCATTTCACTCTGATTTATCGCATTAGCTCACATTAATTGAGGGCAACCTATATGCTAGAAGTCATTCTAGCTGATGGTTGACAAACGAATCATAGTAAGCACATCTCTCTCTCTCTATCTCTCTCTGAGTCTTGCCAAATTGCACAAATTCAAAAAAAATACATATTCTTAAATAACATCTTTCTTGGGAATTCCTGTTAACGATCACACTAATCTAAGTATTGGCAGGTACTCCCTAGCTCACTGCTATGTCAAGTCATACTTTAGAGCGAAGCCCGCCCCCACCATAACATACCCGAAACCTCACCTTTTAGATTTCCTTCTTTGTAGGAAGCCATCCTCACCAAAAAACTCTATTTTACAGTTCATGAGTTAGTCCTTAAATAGCATAAGCTAAACAAACATAATAGAAAAGGCACTCTTAGGATCATATTTTTCTTAGTGTTTCTACTTGGCTTGTGTTTTGAGGTGAGAGGTCACATTCTTCATATTTCTTGTTCATCCTTGCACGCTCCTCATCATAGTTGGTGTATTCTAGATTCATCTGAGTGTGCCTGGACCATATTCTCATCATTATCATACTTCTAGGTTTAACTCCACATCAAATTTTAATTCACAACCATTTTTTCTTTCATCACTGCTTTCAATTTCACGGTGGCCATGATGTCGATCCGGCGATCATCATCGATTACCCCTGACCATCATCGGTTATACCCAACCAACATCGGTTCACTTTGTCATTTTGTTAACCTATCCAGAGGGACATTTATTCACCTTCTTCAACTTTTCGAGTCCCCTGTCACTACTATCATTCCCATTGACATTGTAAAACTCATCAGGTTTGGCATACCTATCAGATTTGACCTTATACCTTGTTTTTGACTCACTGTCCATTTCCCACAGTGACCGGCATCGGTTACCCCTAATTGGCATTAGTTTGCCCAACCGCATCGGTTATCTTGTGCCACTTTCCAACCAACATTTGGTACCTAGTCCACTTTTTACCGCCTGTTTCACTGTTCGCTTTATTTTTCGTGTCATTTACAAAGAAGTGGCCTAACTTGATCAGTATTGGTTCACATGGTGCTGACCCAAGACAAGAAAGTGCACTCATATTCCACACTAGTTGTCAACCACTCCTACCTAGTCCTTCACTACCTTCCATGGGTCCTATCCAACCTATCACTATCGCTACTAGGAGATGAAGAGTTCACACGACTCCTTGACCAAAAACCTACCACCTTCCAGTTTTACCTTTCCCACTTATCCACTCAAGATGCCTCGGGTCGGTTGATTTACGACATGCCCATATCTACCCCCCGACTCTCGCTCCCACTCCCTGCATTAGCCCCATCTAGCTTCATGTTTCCTGTATCTACTTTACCCTCAGTCGTTTCATAGTTAGGTCCTATACCCATTATGACTACAACATCTGCTACATCGTTGCACCCACCACATCCACCATACCTTCGAAAACCACCCAAAACGTAACCTCATCTGCCCCTATTGTCTCACATATACCCGTAGCTACACAACCACCTCCCGTGTTGGTGCCCCTACCCCTTTTCAAAACATTGTCCTTTTTATACCATAGTCATTGGCCCCCATTGCCACTAGGGATACCATGACCCTTCCACCTCTATATACGTACTATCAAGACCTCCTGTTTCATCTATTATTCACTCTAGGTATGTACCCCCTATTTCACTACCTCCTTCTCAATCTACCTACATGGTAGCACCATATACTAGAATGCCACCCCGTTATATGCCCAACACCAAACCTCTTACGCTACAAGAGGCACCCAATCATCGCAACCTACCAATGACCTAATCAAATTGATTTGGACAAGATACGAGACATTAGAGGTGTCAGTTTCTAGCTATTGCAATACTCTCACCTATGATGATATTTGTAATGAGCCTATCTACCCATCCATTCCTATTCATCCATACCTCGTACATTGGGAGATGCCTAAATTCAACCGTTTCAATAGTAAGGAAGACCCACAACAAAAGTTGTAGTCGTTCAAACATGGGTGCTACCTAATCACCCACAATGATGCTTTGCTTTTAAGGACCTTTCCCATGTCTCTGACTGGACCTGTGTTAGATTGGTATAGTGGGTTACCTAGACACTCTATATTTTCATTTAATCAGGTAGCCCAAGACTTCTTGGATCACTTATCCATCAATATCATCAAGAAGGTTACCATGACTGACCTATACTCCACGCGTCAATATGAGGATAAATCTATCGCAGATTTTGTCACTCATTTGGTGTAGCCTGATTAATCAACTCACCTTCCAACTGCCACAAATAAAACTCATCAAGATCTTCACATGGGCTTGTGCTAGACATGTCTCTCACCGACCTTGCAGGTCCAAAACTTCCAAACATTTGATGAAGCATTTACCATGGCACGAAAGCTAGAGATTCGGGCCATCAAAGAGAAGAAAATCCAATTACGCATAAGAATTTGACATTCAAGTCAAATGATACATCTTCTTCTTCCAAACCACAGAGAAATTATTCAAAAGCTAAGGGCACCACTAACGTAGTGGTACTCAAAGCCGGCCTAGCTCATCCATCAAATCAAGCTACCCCCTCATCTAATCTCTCACCCATCTAGACTTTTCAATTCAGACGAGAACAACAGAAATACACCCCAATTGGGGAGTCCTAATCTTTTGTCTTAGAAAATCTCATCAAAGCTAGGGCCATCACCCTTCCACCTATAAAACCACACACTGGTTTTGACCCTGCTCACCCCATGCCCACATGGTATAAAGAACATGACTTCTGTAACTATCATTGATTAAAGGGTCATAGTGATAGAAATTGCATCACTTTCAAAAATATTGTCCAAGAAATGCTTGAGAAAGGTGAGTTAATTGTGGATAATTCTAACACACCTATTGTTGTAAATATCTCCCCCCTCGGGTAGATATAGACAAGCGGAAGAGTATGGAAATCAAAGAAACTTAGAGCCGATATTTATTGAGTCACCAAGTAAAGGGCACATGTAAAGAGAGTGTCGACACAAATATGGATGCGCCCATGGTGCGAGGTAAATGAGTGTCGAAAAAAATATAGATGCGCCCATGGCACAGGTAAAAGGTGCACATTAAAAGGTGTTAACATGAAAATGGATGCGCCCATGGCGCAGGTAAAAGGCGCATGACAGAAGGTGTCGACACGAAAATGGATGCGCCCATGGCGCAGGTAAAAGGCGCACGACAGAAGGTGTCGACACGAAAATGGATGTGCCCATGGTGTAGGTAAAGGTGCATGATAGAAGGTGTCGACAAGAAAATGTATGCACTAAGGCGTAGGTAAGAGGCGCATGAAGAGGTGTCGACATGAAAATGGATGCGCCCATGGCGCAAGTAATAAGATGTCGACACGCCAAAAGTTGCACCCATGGCGCAGGTAAGAGGTGCATAGAAAGAGGTGTAGACATGAAGGGGATGTACCCATGGCACATGTAAGAGCATTTCGACATAAAGATGGATCCGCCAAGGCGCACCTTCAAGAGGCGCAACATTTTGAGCGCTGACAGGAAGCAGACCGTGGCGCAGATATTCAAATGGCCATAACTTTTGACAGGGAGCTCGGATTCATGCAAGGTTGGACTTTTGGAAAGCTTACAAGGTCCTCTATCCAAATACAACTAGATATATTTAATTGGGTGGGAACAAGTTCTTAAAAATGCAAAATACAGTTAGCCACTTTTTGGGTTTGCTAGGGTTCTCACCTACCGTCATAATGAGATAAATTAAATGCAACCTGGAGGTGGTTGGGGTAGATTTGGTTTTCCTCTCTCTTACCTCTCTCATTCTTCCTATAAATTTTAAGGATAGGATTCTTTCTAAAGGTTGGACATTCTTGTTTTCCCCTCCTTCTTCTCTTTGGCGGGTGAATTTGTGGAGTTCAAACCTCCCATTTAAAAGCGTAATGCAACTTTTCCTCTTGGCATTTTGTAGTGTATTGTATCAATCTTTGGAGAAAATAATGCATGTCTGTGGATGATTCTCAACCCTCTCTATGTTCATTTGCATCCTTTTGATCTTTCACTGCAAATTTGGTTATCTGTGCATGATCTTGCATTGCATTTAAATGGTTTGTGTTTATTGGCAAGATAGGTGTTTTCATTCCTCGGTGCATCACCTTTGTTAGTTTAGATTTTTTTTTTATGCATCTTCTTACCATGTCTCCTTGGAAAGTTAGTTTAGGTTTTGAGTAAACCCTCTGCATTTTTTACGTGTGCATCTGAACAAAGGAATAGGAATCGACCTTCATCCGGAGAGCTTTTCCAATTTCGCAAGGTCCCACACTTGGGAAAAGCTCCATGTTATGTAATCACACTGAGAGTCTCAACCCATCGAGTTGCCGAGACACTCGGGGTGCTATGATTCACTATCAACACCTACTAAACAAAATCGACATATATTCAAGAAAACCTTTGCCAATCATTCCCCTTCATCGATCAAACCGGTGATACCTCAACTCAAAATAGCCATACCCACGAGGTCCATGCTATTTTTAGTGATGCACACTGGTGCTTCTCAATTACCCCATATTCCTTCCATATAGGAAATTCCAACCCAAAATCCTCCTTCTACATTGGAACCCACCTCACTTACTCCTCTACCCACAGAGGAACACCTTACACCTCTTGCCTCACTTATAGAGGAGCCTTCCAATAAAATTGAGACCATTTCACCTTTGGCTTCTCCACCTAGAGTACCGACACCCACGTACTTGTTCACTCCATGGAGGATACTTATTTACCTTCTCCACCCATGAGGAGCACCCATCATCTCATCCACCACAGAGGAGCACCCATCATCTCCTCCACTTATAGAGGAGCACCCATAATCTCCTCCACCTATCACGAGACCCAATTGAGATACCTTTACCTCTTGGTGAGAATTCTCCATTAGCTACCCAAGATCCCTGCAGACCTCCTTTTGGCCCTCTTACCCATGGAAGCTGAAGCTAGACAATTCCCATCTCGAGACATGTTTTACAAGAATATCCATTGGGTCCTCATCAACATCACCTACAAATGTGCCGCTATCACATTTGGCCGATCACCTAGATTATGTGGACAAAGAATTATTGTGGGGCTATCTTCTACTTCCTGTTTCAACACAAATGTAGATGTCGCTTGTTGATACTTCCACTATCTACCCAAAAATATTTCAACCAATTGAACCAAGCACAACCACCTTAATCAAATTTTTTTCCATGACACCCATCATAACTCAACACATACCCTTACCCATAACCCAACCTACATCTAAACCCAAACCCACACCTACAACATCTTCCTCGACTAAACCTATTACCACCTTAGGGGTCACCCCAACCACCAACCTTACTCATCCACCTATCAAACTGGATTTAGCTACATCCTCCAAAGTCAACACCAAACCTACTCCGGCACCCAAATAGAAGAACCAAACCCATATAACTCATACCCCAGCTGCACCAATCATACTCAGTATCATCATCAGCCTTTTCTATTTATTTTAGGACCTCAACCTCCCAACATGATCAAGAAACTTCCACCCATCAATAAACCAAAAACACAACAACCCACTCCTTCCTCGCAAACCTCTAACCTACCCAAGCACCCGACACGACTTACACCTACACCTGCAACATCTTTACCACCCATACCTCCAATAACCTCAACAACTTCTTCATTACCCACTACACTTCAGTCTCTATCTCTCACACCCCCTGCTCAACCCACATCATCTACCTTCACAAAGCACCTCCGTTATCCCCATGGGTAACTCGCCCTCTTCCCCCATCTACTTTTCCCTCTAGATCTCGTACACCCATATCACCTTTACCCAAGAAGGTGCAACCCAAAAATAAAAAGTCAGTAGCCATCCAATAAGGTAGTCAAAGCAACCATACACCCTCCTTCCCATTCATCTACCATACCCCTACCCAAAAAAACACGACCAACACCCAAGACTACTCTAGCACCCAAAACCATGGCTCAACCCACTCCCCCTCATACAAGGACCATTTCTCAACAATCAACCGCACCTACACCCAAACCCACTTTTACTTCCCATTGCGATCCACTAGCGGGGCCCTATACCAAAATATTAACCAACCTTCTTGAGACTTTGTTATGACATTACATTACCACCGGACCTTATGAAAACCTCAAACCCAAGCCAAAATAGTTTGATAACACTAAAATTTATGCCTACCATCATGTGCCAGGGCACAATGTGGAGAACTACAAGGCTTTGAAAATTGTCCTTATCTAGTTGTGTCCTCCGGAAGCCAAATTTGACGATGACGACCTTCTTGATGAGGACCCTAATTCACCAACACCCATTCCCACATTCCTTCCCTCACTTCCCACTCAACAACTAGGACCTCCACTATAGCTCCTAGAACCACCCCTAAGATTTGAAATTAACATGGTTCTTATCAGGAACTTACCACACCATCACCCAAATTTCATTGCACCCGACTCACTTCACAAGGTTTTCTCCTTCGGTAGGTTTTTGTCCATTATGTCGTTATACCACTCACCCTACACCTTCTCCATTTTCCAACTCCCTCGGATCAACATGATCATCATTACTACCCATGCTCGAAGTATAAAGGTAAGGAAAAGGAAACTGACCCACCAACTAATCCTATATAAAACATACCATCTGCATCCGCACCTAAAATCACTATCCGTGGCCCCACATACCCTATTTCTAATGGGGCCACAAATCGCACCATGCTCAAACAACTACACCAACCCCCCCTCAAAATATCCTTATATGACCTCATCCAAACCTCAGAATCCCATCGTCAAGCTCTCATGGAGGTTCTTCAATCTATTGAGGTTTTTCCCAATGACCCCACACCCGTAGCCTCCATTATCACACCCCATCATGTAGCCTCTCTCACCAAATTGCCACCTTTATCCACACCTCACCCTACTCACCAAATAGCCTCCCTTAGCTTCTCAGAGGAAGAGATCATGCCACACCAAAATGATGACCCCGAACCAGATCTCTTCATCTATGTTCACATCGGTAACATAGATGTACGATGGGTAATGATTGATGGGGGTGATAGCATTAATATAATTTCATCCCACACATTCGCTCAAATGTGCATACCTAACAATTGCATGCATAAACATCCTGTCATGTTGCGTTCATTCAATGACACTATCACTTCTATAGTAGGCACTGTCATTATCCATGTTCATGTGGGCCCTTGCACTGTGCCAGAGCTATTCTACATCTTGGAGGGTGAATTTCAATATAACATGTTACTTGGTAGACCCTGGATTCATGTCATGGGTTGCGGTCCTTCCACTTTGCATCGTTGTGTAAATTTTGAACATGAAGGACACACCTATACCATTCCAGCTGATCCATCACCTTTTAAAACATGCAACATGCTTTACTGACCTAATGACGTGCTCATACCCATTAAGGCATCTACCTCCATGACCCCTACTACTTCACCTACACCTCCGCTTACCAGTACAATCGCTACCTCAACCACAAATGCCTCCTCCATTCCTACCGATGCCACAACCTCCATGGCCAACCCATTAGTCTCCTAATCCATTAACTCCACCTCCACATTGACCTATGACACATCATCTATTCCCGCTACCCACATACCAACCACTGATCCCTTAGAAGGTAGTTTTCAATGCCTCGCTGCGGGGAGTATTACATATATAGTGTTAACACGTTCCTTACTCCACAAGAGTATGGAAGCCTTCACCAACACCCTCACTATGATCACCACATAGGATAATGCCTCCTTGATGGTCCTCCTCATCTTTGTACAAGTCTCACCTATGGGGACTTGATACTACCACTTACACACCCAAACCACCATTACAAACTCACCCATTTTCCACTTGACTTCGGTCTCTCACCAATCGCCATTTTTCCCACACCTTCCTACACCGATGTGCATGAAAGGGTTTTGCTTTTGGATTTTATGAGCAAGGATGCCATACTTTGTTATTCCATGTACCACCCTCAAACATAATGACCATAGTGGTATTAGCTTTCTTGAACCACTTACCAAAAAGCCCGCATTGAACTCATCAAGGAAATCAACCCTTCTCCACCTTTTTCGCCCACTCCGCCTTCATCACCGCCTTCATCGATGGAGTTGATGGATCTAGAATCTATCCCTCCTAACTTTGTGTTTCATAAACACCATTTCATTCGGGCCTTTGACTTATCAACGTGAGAGAGCGAGGCTCCTTCCTCTCTTCCCTTCCTGTATCTTGAAATGATCGATGATGATACACATTCAATTAACGTCATTTAATGTCAGGATGATGAATCTATACTCACCTAACTTGGTGTAGAAGAATCATATATTCATCGGTCATTACCCTCTGAGACACAAACCATGTTGAATGAATCAACTATTGAAATCAATATTCATACTCAGGACGACCCGCACATCCTAAAGATTGGTCAATCTTTGGATGTCACTTAACAGAGGCCATTGCCTCTTTTCTCAAAGATCATAACCATGATTTTGCTTGGTCTTATGCTAATATGCCCGGTATTGACCCCACCATAGTGGTCCACAATATCATAACCATTCCCGATGCCAAACCCATCAAACAAAAGTTAAGGAAAATTCACCCTCGCATTGCCCTTCGTCAAAGAAGAACTTTAATGCCTTCTTTCCGTTTCCTTCATATTACCCATTGATTATCCTCGTTGGATTTCTAACATTGTCCCTATCACTAAGGTGATAGGGGGACTCCACATTTGCATGGATTTCCATGACCTCAACCTAGCCTTCCCAAAAGATGACTTTCCCTTACCGGTATTGACCAACTGGTTGACCTTACCGCTGGTCATGAGATGCTATCACTCATGGATGGATTCTTGGGTTATAACCAAATCCTTCTTGCCCCAAAGGATCAACACAAAACCATGTTCATCACCCCTTGGGGGACCTTCTGCTACCAAGTCATGCCTTTTGGCCTTAAAAATGCTGGTGCCACATATCAACGAGTTATGACTTACATCTTCCATGATAGCATGCATCGTATATTGGAAGATTATGTGGATGATCTCCTGGCCAAATCTAAATTCCGCTGTGAGCACCTTGCCATCCTCAAAACTATTTTTGACCATCTCATTAAATATTGCTTTCTCCTTCACCTAAGAAGTGCGTTTTCACAGTCCTCTCAGGAAATCTCCTGGGCTTTATCATTTCTCTATGTGGTATAGAAGTTAACCTTGCTAAAGTCAAGGCCATTCTCAAAATTCCTCTGCCTACTAACCTTATACAACTCCGTAGCCTGCAAGGAAATTTGTATTCTATTCGCCATTTCATTTCACAATTATCGATTGGTGTCAACCATTTCATCATATGCTAAAGAAGGATGTCTCCTTTAAATGGGATGATGATTGCCATAAAGCTTTTAAGGCCCTAAAAACATACCTTCTCTAACCACCCATACTCATTCCACCTAAAGATGATCAACCTTTCTACCTATACATCTTAGCTACCGATCACTCCTTGGGAGCCATGCTTGCTCATCGTGATGAACAACATAGGGAGCAGGCGGTTTATTACATAATCCATACTCTTTTGGACTATGAAACCTGATACACCCATCTTGAAATTTTTTTCTTAGCCTTATTTTTCATTGCCACAAAACTCCTCCATTACCTACTCAACCACAAAACCTATGTTGTGACCAACACTAACCCCTTACACTTCATGTATGCCAAACCTTATCAAAATTAGCATGCTACATGATGGATTATGCTCTTAGCTGACCTTGACCTCAAATTAATTCTTCAAAATTCCATCAAGGGCCAAGCCATCACTGAACAATTGGTAGATGCACCTATTTTCGGGATCAACCCTCTAATTTTGACTTCCCTGACGAGTCAATTGCTACCCTTTACCGGAAAAACCCACTTACTAAATGACACTCTTCTTCATTGGTTCCAAGTCTCGGTGTGGGGGTGGGGCTGGTATTATCCTCGTTCCACTTGATGGTGAACCCATGCCTTTTTCTTTTAAACTAGATTTTGATTGTACAAACAACATTACCAAATACGAAGCACTTTTATTTGGTCTCTAAGCCGCCTATGCCCTAGATGTCAAATCAATCAACATATTTGGTGATTCTCAAATGGTCATAAACCAAGTCAATGGTATATATCAATGTAAGTAACTAGATACTTCAAAAGTATAAACATCACGTAGACATACTTTTGACCACCTTTGACCGTTACGCCCTAAAAACCTGTCCCTCATTCAACCAACATATTTACAGTGACACTATGGCTTGCTTGGCTTCTCAAATACCCATTTTGCCTACCGATTCTAAAATCTTTGTCACTGTACACAAAAATCTAATCACCCTCTTACCTCATAATGTTTCCTCCATTGGAACCATCACCCCGATCCGAGGGACGTTTGGTATAAACAATACTCGACTATCTTTCTCTCTCCATTTTCCCTCCTAATCTCACCAGTAACGGACAACGCGCCTTGCTTAAAAAGGTTTCTCATTACATCATCATGGGGGCCTCCTCTATAAGCATGGTTTTGATGGTATTCTCTTACGATGCCTCACAAGTTCTAAAATTCCTTATACCATTAAGGAAGTTCATGATGACATATGTGGAGGTCACTTTGGTGGCCTTTGTTACTAAGTGTATTCTTTGTTTGGGCTATTCTGGCCATCCCTTAACCATGATTGTTATTACTATGTCAAACATTGTGTAAAATGCCAACAACATGCCAACCTTAATCACACACCCAGCCACGCCTTACGGGTTTCCCGTGACCTTTGGCCCTTCTCTCAATGGGGTTTGGATCTTATTGGAGAGAGCAACCTCCATTCTTCCCGGACAATCAATGGATCATCACTACTACCAAATACTACACAAAATGGGTGGAATCCATACCACTCATCTCCACGAAAGCTAAGAAAATATGTGAGTTCATCAATCATCACATCATTTTTCACTTTGGTGTTCCTCATCACCTCATCACTGACAATGGAAAACAATTCAAAAACAAAACATTGTGGAAGCTTTGTGATGCCTTCGGCATTCAGCTAAGTTTCTCATCACCTTATTACCCACAAACCAACAGCCAAGCCGAATCCACTAACAAAACCCTAAACAAAATTCTCATGAAAGTGGTTAATGATACCAGGAAGGATTGGCATACGCACATTCCTTTTTCCCTATGGGCATACCACACTAGTATTTGCACTTCCACTACTACCACACATTTTTCTCTAGTCTACAGTACAGAGGTTGTTCTACCTCTCAAAGTCCAGATTCCCTCACTTCGCATTTCTCTCCATGACATGCTCAATGATGATGAATTTCACTAAGACCATTTAACACAACTTGAGTTATTAGACGAAAATCATCTTAACGCTCTTGATCACCTTCAAGTTTACTAAAAACGTATCAAACGTGCCTACAAAAATGTGTCCATGAACGAATCTTCCAAGTTAGTGACCTTGTTCTGAAAAAAAATCAACATGTAACCAAAGCGAGAAAAAAAAGTAAACAGGAAAATTTTCTCCTAATTGGCTTGGACCATACATTATGACTCATACTTATGGATTGGGTGCTTATCATTTATCTTCACTCGGAGGTAAACCCAAACCTGAACCCCTTAACTCCTTGTATCTTTGACCATTCTACTATTGACCTATAGTCCTACCTCACCTTTTGCCTCTTTCCATGCTCATCCCTTGAGCACTACCCACTTCTTACACCTCACCAATAATTAAAAAAGAATCATGTGAGTACCTATCACTTGTTATCTTCTCTTGAATATGTGTACCACAACGCTACACATAACCTGATTCTCATGGATACTTTTCATCTACCTTTAGATGAGATCCCATGGTCGTTTCACCCTAATTTTTGAACAAGAATCCTATTCTTCACCTTGGTCTTGTCCATGACTTCAAAGCCCCACATGGGACCAACCCCTTGAGTCAAAATTCTAACAAAGATGACTCCCTTAAAAGGACATCTTCCTCTTAGCAATCACTGCTGTAAATAGACTGCTCCTCGAAGGAAAACTATGTAAAGGTAAAAAAAAAGAGTGGAAGCTTCCTACATCGATCAGCTTCATGAAGAACTAAAGGAGTTAAATTCCTCATCCCATATAGACTTCCCACATCAATAAGTGTATCTCAAATATAAGTCAAAACAAAAAACATTTTAAGCCATGGACTTACCCATTGTGACCTCGGATCTCTTTCCTAAAAAGCATGCTACCTCATAAAATATAAATTTAATCACATTTCACCTTTCTCACCATTCTCACTCCCATTTCCTACCGCCTCAAGGGACCTCTTGGAAACCAAGAAATTTGGTGATCATGTGACTACTTTTGACCTTAGAACTCTGAATCATGCAATGTCTTTAGGGTGTTATGGTCATCACCTCCTCCAAGGTATGATCTACTCGGTATGATCCTAACCAATTAGGTGGATTTATTGCCTCCTCTTAACTTTTAAATGTCGTTATTTACATTTTGATTACCTTATACAAGACTTGATCGTCAACTCTTACCTTTGGGCTAATCTTCTTCTTTTACCACAATCAACATCACCTATACCAATTTTCCTATAACCCACACACACCTAAAAACCTAAACCCACAACATGCCTAAAACCTACCATCTCATTTTCATACCCCCTCATATTATTCCCTAGCTTATGGGAGAACTACCTCAGCTTGAGGTCCCTTTTCACCGGGAATTTGTAGGCAGCACTCCGAGGGCATGGGGCCCTTGGAGGTTAGCTCAACCACTCTCTACCCTAACCAATACATCTATCATCATCCTAAAATACATTATACCCCACTTAGTTTCCTTTTTATATCAACAATTGAAAATCAAACCACACAGACAAAAAGTTGCTTACCATTTTTATCATCATCATAACATACATTTCTTATGAATACTATTTCTCTACCATCATCATACATATATTATAAAGCATCTTAAAATAGCCCATATTATCATTCATTATACAAATTAATGAATCACAATCGTAACCACCACGACTCAACCATGCCTAAACCAACCCGACTCAACCATGCCTATGACCTGATTTAACCATGCCTAAACCAACCTGACTCAACCATGCCTATGACCTTACTCGATCCATGCCTAACCAAACCTAACTCGATCCATGCCTAAAACCAACCTGGCTCCCTCATGCCTAACTCATATAATTTCCTTCCATATCACAACAATAAATCAAAAGTCTCACAAAAAAACCAACAAATCAAGCATCTCATGCATCTCATCATATAAATAAATATGTGTCTCAATACAATGTACAAAGATATCCAATCATGTCCGTCATCTCAAAATTGTCAGCATGCAGGCTGATACTCAATGCAAAATGTCATCGGCACGCAGGCTAGTATCATATACACTGAAACAATAAACCAATACAAAATATCTTTGCACGCAGTGGTATATGCTCAAAATATACAAAAAATCTCGTACATCCTCACTATCTTTGGCACGTAGGCTGGTATATATCAAAAAATGACTACAATACATCAAAAATTAGGAGCCATATATCAGGCATCTCGACGGATATCCTCCATATCTATATCACTTGTACCCTTTGCCTTCTCGGCCTTATCTGACGACCTGCTAACATCTCCCCACCCATCATAGGTGGTGGATGGGTCCTTGCCAGTGCCTCACCTTGAGATGGTCTCCATGAGCTGGTGGCCTCTCCATGATCTAGCCTCAAAGTTTGATGGCCCCATGTGCTCTCTAAACTATGAGTGCGAGATCTAGTCCTCTCACTTGAAGCTTGTTATGCCCGGTACTCTCCATAGGATAGAAAGTATATCCCAACCACCATCAACTAATCATAGTAGTATCTGGTGTCACCTAGGGCATCCCATAACCTAGATATAGGCCCCATAAGCCTCAGCCCCTATACCTATCCTACGAGACCCTGTCCACTCACTCCGCTGTGAACTTGGACCCTGTCTCAAAGTGCCTGTGGTGGTTCCCTCTACCCCTGTGCATATATCTAAGCATGTAAGGCCCCAATCTATGCTTGATATGAGGCCAACTGGCCCTACAACCCTGTCACCTATGCCTGTAAGGCTGCCACTTGACCATTATCCCCATATTCGTCTCCACCCCCATCCTCAGACCATCCGGGCAGTGGACGGCCACTGTACATGTAGCTCCGCTACCTCTGCCTTTGATATCGTAAGCTATGTCTACACCATACCCAACTAGGTAATCAGAGTAGCCACCTATCCTGTATGGCATCCCTCTACACCATGATGGTGGCTAGATCTGGGTGGTATGGCTCATAAATAAGCCACCCATCACCATTTATATCTATCGTGACCTGAAATCATCAAGCCGCCACAAGTATATTATTTGTTCCTCGCCTGTGGGAATTGTAGGCTATGGTAGAGGTAAGGGCCTCTCCACATCATCTCTCCTATACTATGGGAAGGGTGGAGGTATGTCTTGTAGTAGCCCAAACTACCACCTGACTCTATCAACCGAGATCATCTCGTGCTCCCGACATGATGACCCTGTATCCATCTCAATAGCTGGAGCTCAGCTAGCTCATCACGCATATGCCTATATGAGGGGAAGCCCACATATGGCCTCCAAATGATATCCACCCCAGAAAACCCCTCCAATAGTCACTAGAAATAGGCCACATCATGTGTGGGCCTGTCTGATCTCCACTCTCCAATAGTGGGCACCCATCACCTATACCCCACTTGTACATAGCCTGGCAGAAAGGCATTAGCTTGGGGTATACCCACTGGGACACCACCAGACAATGTGCTCATATGCCCAATAGTGAAGTAAAAATGTACAACACAGGCTAAACCTACGTAACCATCCATAGGCCCATAACTCACTGTATAGCTGCACTAGGAATGCTAGTGCCCAGGCAAAGCGGGTATGGTCCATCATCATGTCATGTAATACCGCCATCAATGATTGGGGAAACCACCCACCCTCTATATCTGGTAGTGCAAAGCAACACACTACCTCCATCAATAGAACTACTAGCCTTGTCTCCTTCAGATGGGCTAGGTACATATCTCCATAGTGAATCTTGGCACTATGGAATGTTAGCTTGGCCATCCCCTCTAAAAACACCATCAACATAAGATCCTCTGAGGCCTCGAAGAAGATAGAGTAGACTTGTGTACCCAATATGGGTAGCGACATAATCTTGAACACATCCTCCAGGCCGATCATGTGATCTCACCTATCGGTAGGTGGAACGTGTTGGTCACAGAATCCCATCTATCGATGAGCACGACCATCAAACTAGGCTACCGGACTACATGCCTGTAATGTTAGACCCCACTCAGTCCCACCACCTCCACATGCCACATCTCCTCGGGATTTCTACGCCATGAATCGTGTCACAAGCAGGGGTGGAACCCTGTCTCACATACGTAGCTGATCTCTCCCCTACATCCAATATAAACAACACATTAATCTACATTTATCACACCCATACTTTCCCCCTCTCATTTTCCAACACCCTATTTTACCCCTACCCATCTCAATTACCCAACCTGTGGCACTTTTTACCCCTTTCTCTTCAAACCTAATCGGTGCCGAGTTCTCTCTAATCGACCACGGTCACCCCTAAATCGGCATCAATCACTTGTTTCATGACCGATACTAGTTTAACCCTACCGACACTAACTTGGCCCGACCAACATCGGTCATTGTCGCGGTGAAAACCCGCGACCCCCAAACACACCTTTTTCTCAAAAAATTCTCACGCTGACCCTTTTACCCACCTAATATCACCTACACCTCCCCTTATACCTCATCCCCTCCCCTCCTCTCCCACTTATCTCTCTCCCCATTCCTATTTTACCCACTTTACCCTCCCACTTCCAAATTTTATTTTATTTTCTCCCCCACCAAAAACAAAAACCAAAAAACCTATTTACAAATCACCTAATCTATCTAACTAAATACAAATAGAGTTAGATGCTTACCTCATCATGTTACCATCGTCGTGGTGGCACATCTAGCCACTACATCAAAGTAGCCCTGCTCAATCCCTCTTCGACCTCTGCCATGACCAAATCTCTACCGCATCTCCAACCAATCAAATCACACACACCGATCCGTGGATCCGCCTCACCAACCAATCACCGCCGTTTAGATCGCCTACTCAACACTCCATTCCGTCTGGACACTTTTCCCTCTTTTCTCTCTCTTTTGTCATTTTCTCAATTCGCTATATGACAAATGAATATAAAAAAATAGATTTTTGTTTTTATAACCAACCCAAACTAACCGACACCGGTTTAACCTTCACCTGACATTAGTCGCGTGCCCTACCTTATCGTGGTTGACTACACTATACCAGCTTTGGTTATCCTTGGTAGCATCGGTCATCCTCTCTTGCACAAAACCCAACATTTTACCTTATTACCCCATTTATCCCTCCTTTTTTCCACACCTACCCTTAGCCTAACCATTTACCTCACATAACCTTTACCCCGACTATTTACCTCACCCTCCTATCCTCATCATTTACTACCTACCTTTGTCCTCCTTTGGGGACTCATTATTTTACCCATACATAGGCCTTACCCACACTATGCCCTAGATATTTGGACACGGGCCATCGCTAGTGATCCTTGACCTCATGTGTTCACTATAACTTGTGGCAGCTGCATTACTGTGTTGATTGACCTAATGACCTTACCTTGCCTCTTGCCATGACTATTTATCCTGACCCTACCTTGGGTGTACTGAAACATACCTAAATGTTCATGAACCTAACCTACATTATTCTTCCGACCATATCCTATACCTTAGATACCAGAATCACCTCAACCTTGTTTGGATAAACCTATCGACCTTTGACAATATAGAGTTTGCCTACACTTAACCACGGTAGCATCTTTGCGGTTTATACATGTGCGTGTGTTTGACTGTCACTACCTTTGACCCTAACCCATTACCTAGATTACCCAAGTAGACCTTGCTCCTTTTTCCCTATTACCTTTTATCAAACCACTCATCGATTATGCCCTCGCCTCGCTTGAGTTCCTAGTTTGAGGGGGATCACCTTCACCCACACATGGGGTAACCACATATTATTTTTGTCAACGTTGCTTACCAATACAAGCAACACAAAAAAATGGGCAAATTTTAGACACCAAAAATGGGTCACACTCTCTGTGGTACCCCTGTCAAATAAATACCTTCATCACATTCACCTAGCCATGACCCCTTCACCCCACTAATATTAATTTAATTAAATTAATTCATTATCCTTACTATATTTATTATTTAAATATCTTAATTTAGATAATGCCCAAACTTACACCTCACCTAGACACGTCATCAAGCCAACTCACCTAAAACCTATTCTTAGTAAGTTACCATAACTAGCTAAGACTTACCCAAACCCTAAAAATCAATGCCTACATTCCCTCTAACCACATTCCTGCATGCTTAAAAGAAGCTTCCGGTCGATCCACCATTAACGCCATGAGATACTAGAAAATCAAGGGAATCTACCTAGTTTAGTAAACCTAGAGAATCCCATCTTGACTAAGGCCGATTACCCCTAACCATCGCCGGTTAAGCCGGAACCACCATCGGTGACCTTTTAATCCCCAAAAAAACCTTATTTTTGAGGTTGGCAAAACTTTAGCACATCCCTAAGAGATATCACATCTTTTTAGAATAAGTTTCCATGAGAACATGCATGTAAGAAAGGAGATCAAGCATTTTCTCTTGCACAAGCATCCAAAATTCACCTGGCAACCATCCAACAATCACCCAGCACATATTTGATCGAACCAAGTGAAAAGGACTGCACATGTAGCCCATGTAGGAGCTTTCTAATGTTTTGTGATCCTCAACAACATTCAACCTCTTACAAGCACCTTCATCCATCACTCACAGGCCCCCAAAACCATATTTCATATAAGTAGAATAGTTTACTCCTTTGGTTCATTCATTTAATCATTATATCTTCATCCTTTGTTCTCCTAGCCACCCATTGACCTCCTTTAATACTCACCCCTCCACATACCCATTAAAACCTCACCAAATCCCATCCAAATAGCCTAATACCTCATTCTGGCCAACCAAGTCCTTTGTGCAATCATAAGGGAGATCTAGAGCTCATTCTGTGGTATTCCCAATATTCCATAAGAATCGGCACCAGATTCTCTCCAATGGCGTCGGTCACCCTTAACCGGCATCGGTCTCTATATTTACCAATACAATCCATAACAATGACCTACCCACCTATTCCCACATCACCTTTACTCACCTGTGACCTGCCTAAAACCTCTGTCAGACCTACAAAGACCCAGAACTAGTTACTTGACCTTCGGATCTTATCTCAACATAGCCTATTAGATTAGATCTTTCTTATTGTGTTTTAATGAGATACCTAAATCATTTTAATTAAAATAGGATTTACTTTATTACCAGCATTAAATTATTTTAAATAGTGGACTGACAATCGTCTAGGAAGTATCACACTTCTCGGATCTAGCACACGTTAGGTAGTTCACTGCACATATTGTTTAACTCTTTCTAGTGGTCTTGTGTTCCATTTCAGGTAGTTCCTCCTAGCCAAAAGGAAGCTCTCACGATCAGCTTTGGATTCAAAAGTCATACGCATGCAACAACCCAACAACTAGCATTTCAACAGGTATTCCTCCTACGCCCATTACCATATCTGTTTCATTACTTTAAAAGAAACGTCTAAGAATCAGGTGAAACACCTTCCTTGCAGATGATATGCCCTAATAGAGTTCTAAAAGGTGTAGAAAACATGCACTTATTCATGTTTAAATAGATGCTTAGCTTGTTTACATCTATAAAAAATTAAGCGTAAATTATCACAATGATCCTTAACAATCCCATATACGTTCAATCATCCAAGTAAACATGCAAGAAATTGTGAATAAAATCCTAGAATTCTTGAAAAACTATGTGTGAAAGTACAACAGGTGCGTTCTTCAAACCAAAGGGCATCATAGTATATGCAAAACTTCCCCATTTAGTGGTGAAAGTTATTTTCTCTTGATCCTCTTGTGTAATTTTAACTTGATGTTACCTTGAGAATCCATTTGTGAAAGAGTAAATTTTGTGCCCTGCAATGCCTTCTAACATTTCCTTAGTGAAAGGTGTAGGAAAAGGATCAATCACACATGCAAAATTCATCTCCTGGTAATCCACACAAATCCTAATCTAACCATCTTTCTTTATACTAATTATCATGGGGCTAACCCACTTTGACTCCTCTACGGGCTTAATGATGCAAGATTTCAGCATTTTGTCAATTTCTTCTTTAAATTTTATGCATAGGTTCAAGTTCATCATGTAGGGTCTCTTCCTAACCGGGCACGCTCCTTCCTTTAGCTTAATCTTTATTTCTCCTAATGACTCATGCACTCATTTTAAATCATGGTAGCCTCAGGAATAAATCCGAAAATTTTATAGTAACTCAATTATCTTTGCCACTTCAGAATCAGACCAATAATCCCCAACTATTTCCTCCTTAGGTTTAGCATACATGCCAATGTTCACCTTCTTGGTCTTCATAGGTTCATGATAGGTGTACATGTTTTTATCCGCACTATCTAAGACCTCGCGCATACCTACTGAATGAGATATGTCCAAATATTCTACTTCTTCATCATCCACTATGTAGACCATCTTTCCTTTCTCCTTCTCAAAGCAAGCACATGTAAATAGATTGACATCTATATCATCTACTTCATCAAAACGTGCTCCTTGTTCTTCCTCACCAAATAACTCCTGAATGAGTTCTTCAGCCTTGGAACTATCTCCCATAGTTAAGCACTCCATAACCTGTAATGCCTCTCTCATTGGAGGTTTAGTAGAAAAGTACTCAAAATTCTAGGTCATTCCTGTAATCAAGTCCTACCAATTTCTAGTCTCCCTATGTAGTTCTACATAAACATACCAAGTGCGTGTGCAACCTTGCAAAGTGGAATAAAGTTTATGCACCCAAAGTGAAGGTGGTAAAGCTTCCTACCTAACTTTCTAGAGTCTCTCACACTACTAAACATGGTGTTGAACATGTTGATTACCATGATGTATGCAGATTTGAGTAGGTGCATTGCTCCTTAGAAATCAAGTTTTGAGAGAAATTCTTGTTTCACTCCATTCTATGAGATTATCCCTGTCGACCATCCACCAAGACGATGTCATCCCACACGGGGCATATACTAATATCTTTCTTCTCTCCACTTGATGAATCCATTGCTCCTCTATGACGCATATGAATACCATAGGATATCCTTCTCCAGTATACCAAGGTATAGAGTTGTTACCTATTCTTCTAATATAATGAGGTTTGCTCCTCTGTAAAAATGTGCTTCTTACTTCACTTGCCCAGCCATCTCATAGGTGTCATGTGCCCAATTATCACAAGCAATTCTTGTAGTATCAGTAATAGAATGTGCATATTCCCACTAGAGGATTCCTTCTTTAGATGGCTCTAATACTTCCAGAATCCGAATGGCGTGTACATAAATTCTATTCAGGTCTTCCTCACTCAATGGTTCAACATAAGGTACATAATTCCCATATGTCAAAGGGATAATAACTCTTTCTTCCTTTTTCTCAAAACTTATATACTCCTTATTGAACCATAGATCAACATTATTTTCATAACACCATGAGTGCCCTAGTAGAGTTGGGAAGAATTTGTCTTCTTTACGTAAGTGCTAAAACCTCAAAGTCCCCAATGAAATTGGCCCTTTTTATAGTAATAGATGTATCCTTTAAAACTTTGATTGGAGTGGCATTAGTTCAATTAGCCATAAAAATTATTGGAGGATGACTACAATGGAGGTCTTCCCATTTGAACCCATACATATAAAGTAAACACATTCACTTCCGCGCGTGTGTAAATCAATATATTACTTAAAAAACATCCATCCACAACAACATTTAGAGTGATATCCTTGTCATAGTCCAAGCTATGAGGGGGAGGATTAACATACAAGATCTGCCATACATTCTCAATACTTACGTGCTAAGTGTTTCCCTTTAGCCAATTCCCTAGTAATGGAATGATATTATCCAGGTGCAACATCTTGCATACCTCTTTCAGATCATCAATATCCAATTGGTGTCTCTTCTACCTTATTTTGTTTGAAATTATTTTACTATTCCTTTAAACACTATATTTCATCCTGAAGGTTTTTGAGTACCTCCATAGTTTCCTGATAAAACTCCTTCTAATGTGCAAGATATGGGTACCTTGCATGTAAAAATTACTCCTTAGTGATGACAGCTTACGCTATAATGTCTCTCTGCACGCACAACTTTAGTACGTGTAGTAATTCTCATAGGTAATATCTCAAGCTCTGGTGCCAACTTTGGCATCTAATTATTCTCTATAACATGCTTTGTATTCTAGCCATCCATGCACCCTTGTTCTCCTATTTATCTTTGCTTTCTAAGATGCTCATATAATTATGAGCATTCCTTATAGTTGTGATTCTTCCCACAAAAAAATTAATATTTTGAGGACATTCATGCATGGAGTGGTTAGGATATCCACATGTAAAACACGTTCTATAAGGAAACTTACCTTGTCCACCACCACAGCCTCATCCCCTGAATCCACCATGGTATCCTCAACCTCTGTTATGACCTCCTTCAAAATCCCTTCATTCCGATCATAGCATGCTTGAGTGTGATCACAGTCATGGTGCTCAATTTTACCTTTAGTGTTATTTGATACTCTGTTTTTCGTACACCAATATCTATGGCATCATGGATCTGACCAATCAACCTGCAGTCTTTTGTATTATGAGTTGTGGACCAAAAAATCTTACAATAGCAAGATACATTCTTTCTTATCGCACATTATAATAATGGGTAGCAACTTACATCTTGGTCCAAATTACATATCTCATAGTCTAGCAACAATGAACACACTGATCTATGGGGACAACTATCCTTAGTTTTCCCTTCCACTTCACAATCTCTACATTAAATCCCACTATATGTTTCATGTGGCTGATTGGCCAATAGTTTCTCCAAATGCTTTGCCATAGCAGTAAGATGTCTGTGCTTCCAAGAATGGGCTCACTCCAATGTCTATACTTTTAAATACCTCAGTGTGCACCACTACTTCAAGTGCTTCACACAGGTTTGTATATGTGTTATGTGACAATGCCCTCCTAAATGGTGTGATCAAACCCCCAACGAACCACTATGCATGTTGGCTTGCATGAATATCAAATAAAATCTTAAAGAAAAGTGTTTTGAAATAGGAATCATATTCCCGAACACTCTTAGTAGTACCCTACTTAATATCCTTGAGCATTCTCATACTCTCTTGCTCAAACTTTTGGATATGAAACTCCTTAAGGAAAGCTTGTCGTAATGCTGAAAAATATATGCAAGTCGATAAGGGTCAAACTTCAACAGAACCAACTATGAGCACGTCCGTAACGTAGTTACAAACCGACTTTCCTTACTCTTAGAAGCCATGATTCCTTTTACATGCCACAATATCTTAGACATGTGCACGTGTTCATTAACATATTCTATCCCACTATACTCTAGAAGACAAAGTTATATCTCCATATAAATATTATAGGGTTAATGAGGACCCTTCCCACGATCCAAAACCTCCTTTGTGTCACCTCTACCTCTAAACCCACTAGATCCACTTTGAAACTAGAGCCACCTATGCCCTTTGATCCTCCTCCTGTATTCGAAGAGGAATGGTGGATGTTTTTACCTATGTCCCAATAGTGGTACTAAATTGAACTCCTAAAGTCGCGAGGTGGTACTACTCCCAAAAGTGAGTCCAAAATTCTGTGCACTTGAGTTACGTGCCAAAGATGCACTTGAAAAGGTACCTCAAAATAAAAAGAAGATGTTTACGACTATAAATGCACTTTCGACTTTATTTACTCCTTTTCTACTAATCCCCAAACTAGCTTGCTAACTACTAATTATACTAGATACTAGAAAACCAAGCACAATGGCTAGGTTACTAGAAAGATTAAGATGCATGCTCATGAACCATGTCGTCTCCATTGAAATGATCCGATATGAGGTGAGGAGGGTTCCTTTTCATGATTTCCTAAATGGGGAGTTCTAGATGCTCTGGCTCCATGTCTTCTGTGTGAGCTCCAAATCCTTCACAAGCCATCTCTCTCCTCAATGCCATCCACTATGCAATATCATGCTACTTCTCTATCTCCCTCTTGCATGCCTCATTGTACTTAAGCTACCTTTCTTCTCTTTGCCTCTCTGCCACTAGGTCCACCATCCTTCACCAAACCTTCTCCTACCCCCATACATGGTAGGGTTTAGCTAGCCATTGGCTTTTCTTCCAAGTTCAGGGTTACCATCAAGATTTTGATTTCCAGTGGAATGCCTTGTAGATAAGTTCCCTTGGGATAATGTAAAAACTAGAACTCAACTACCTCTGGGCATGAGTAAGTGGAAATTGAGTACTCTAAAATATAGCTATTTAAAACACCACAGAACAAAGTATCCACATCGCGTGTCTAAATCAGATCAATATCATAGAGGGCCTGAAATTCTTCCTGCATCTAGATAAGTGTGTGATACCTCTAATTTATTTTAGAAGCATATGTAACCAACCACTCGTATAGATCTACCGGAAAGATAAAAAATAAAATCTCATATAAACAGTCATACAAATTCTACTCTACCCATGCATGTGTGTCAAAATCAGATCCATTGTTGAACCTCTGAGAATACTCTTCTTCTAGATCTATTATCCACTCCTCAACACTTGCTAAGGTCAACCGATACGTCTTCATTGTGAAACATCCTAAAAAAACTGAAAAGAGATCCTGGAAATATAACCAATGATGCAACCTAGAATCTATTGTGAATAACCTAGGCGCACTGGCACATCACCCAGCCTGAGCTGAGTGCTCACCCGAAGCATGCAAAGGTACCAGGCCCCTCTTTAGAGTTGTTTGTGTAAGATGTTAGTGTGATGAAGATAAGACATATTCAGATCCATAATTAAACATAAACATTCCATAGTGCATAATCTAGATCTAGATCTTAGAGAATCATGAATTAAACAATAAATAATACTAGCCATACATTAACCAGATTTAATTACGTTTAACACCATTATCCAGCCAATATTATCCATTGCATTAAACACTATAAAACACATAAGCTTCTTACATTATAAAGTATCACCATAAGTCATGTGTGTATCAGATCCAACAACATAACTCTACAATAACTCACACACACTAAACTACATAGTTCAATACATATTTATAGGGGTGGGGACTTTCCCTTCACCGCCTACACACTTCTCAAAATAGGTCGCATGCTGATAATAGCCATGTGCCTTTACAATAACATGCACATATGCAAGTGCGCTAATAATATATGTCCTATAGTTAACTAGAAGAAGTAATCCTATTATTAACCATAACTATGCATGGCACTTATCACCCACTTGTTCCCAAAATACCATTTTTTTCCATGCAAGTCTCCATCCCGATGTGTGCTCCACACGCTATCTCCAAAAATAGCCCTTATCCATAAAAACGGCTAAGTCTTAAGCCAACTATTCTGGCATGCATTTCCTTTCCTATTATTCCACACCTTCAAATGCACCTTGTTCTTGTATGCATATTCTTTGTGTATCTTCTCCTTAGAACAATATTATGTCTACTCAACATGAATATTACACATCAAAAGAGATTTCTTTAGTGAGGCACCAACCCTACAAGAAGCACTAATCCCTAAACCCTTGTTGATATTACTCACAACAAGAGACTTTCATGAATATGAATCATCACACAAAATTTTGATAAGAATATCACTGAATATATGCTGCAACAAATCAGCTGATGGTGATCACAAGATTCAGCTCCAAACTCCTTCAAACCCTACTTCAAACACACCTCCTTCTAACTCGCTCAAACTTGGACAAACATGACTTGTTTTGATCTCAAACCATTACAAAAATGCCATATAAAATTCCTCAACATGTCACACACTTCCTTAGATCTGAATATATGCCTTCATAGCTATTTCAATTAGACACTTGGGTCCCACTTTTCCCCTCTCTCTAAAGTAGTGTAAATTCGAATTCAAACATGCACTTTATACCCTTCTCATCTCTTAAACATAAAAACAAAATTCTACCTCCTTTGGTTCAACCAATACATATAAAAACATGCCAATAAATTAATTAAAACATTCATAATGGACCAATGTAGGTCAGCCATACCCAAATGCACTGATCAAGCTCAAAATCAACTCAAAACCCCATCACCGAATGGCTAAAAACCACAAAAATCATACCCATGATTATTAAATATCAATAATTTCTTAAACATGTCAAATAAAAAATAAAAAAATCATCCATGGTCATTAATTATCTTGCACCAATCAAATTTATCATAACACTACTAAGAAGGCTCATATCCTTCACCAAACAATTGTTTCTAGGAACTAGTCTTTAACTTTGGGGCTCAAAACCACAAAAAAACTCAATTATGGCATGTAGCCACTCATTGGAATCATATAGATATGTAGATCACATACATGCTTTATAGATCTCATGAAACATCCATATGTGCAAACGAAACCAAATTTCATCTTCATCAAATTAAGTTACCCAGAAAGTAGTTTTAGAAACACAACTGGTTTTCACCCTTGCTGCCACTTTAAAGACATAAAAAGTCCATAAATAGGAAAAAAACATCTTTATTCACTCTCAAAGTGATAGAAAGAATCATATAATCCATTTCACACCCCTTCTAACTCCATCTTCTAGCAAAAACAATCCCATCCCGAGAAACAAGAAACCTTTTTCTTCGAGAGATTAAGCTAGTTAACTTATCAAACCTCATCAGCAAGAGAAAAACCATATACCACTAGAAATCAATATGAATATAATTTCCATAATATCTTACATTTCCTTCCAAATCCAAGTGGAAGGCCTTCAACCAGTCCATCTCTAAAAACTTGTAAAAGCGCCTAAAAGCGCCTTAAGACCAGTCTTCATAAATAAGGAACACTTTGCTATTTAGGAGCTCAAACATGATCTGAAAACATCATAAAAATAAAGTAAAACTTCCTTGATAAAAACAATGTCAATTTATTTTTCAACTCCTTTGTACAACCTTGCCTCAAACTGAACTTCTTTAGAAATTTACATTTTCAAGTGGGGTCCACTCATCACAACATGCACTATCATACCTTTCTTGAAAGCTGAAGGAGTCTTCTACAACATAAAATCATCATACTAGCACAACCAATAAATTCTATCCACTCACTAAGAAAATATCTCCTACCACTTTTTAGCTAGTGTTTTAAGAACACAAAAAGTTGTTTACCTTCTTAACATTCGTTCATAAAAACCTAACAATGAAATGAACTACTTATTTTTGTGAAGATTTATCAACCTGAATGAAAAATCATCACTAAAATCCATAATGTCCAATGAAAATCACACAATTCATGGTGAGCACAAGAAGGTGCAATTTGAGCTAAAAAATTCTCTTTCTTGGACCTTGTTTCACATAAAACATCATAACTTGTTATAGACACCAATTTTTGGTATCACTACCCTTCACCCTGTGTTCACTCTTGATCATCTCTTCCCATTTAAAATTCATATTTTCCCTACTAAATTCAATTTATCTCACTTACCATTACTTTCCACCATTATCATCTATTATCATCCCTAATCATCTTTAATTAATTCTAATCCACATTTAATTCATTTTCTCTTCCTAAATCCTCCATTTTATCCTTTCTAGGCCCCCATTTAATGATTTCACCTCTCCATGGCCTTTATTTAATATTTTCACCCTCCACCTACTCATTTACTCATCCTAAGCAACCCTAATTCATCCTAACCCTTCAAAACCCTAATCCTACCTCTTATGGGCTCTTTGTCTCAATCTCGTCACCTTTCCACACCCAAATGGATGGATCCCCACAATCGGCGATGATCAATACGGGTCTCCATCCACCCTATAAAGTTTCCCTTACCCCTCCTTTTCTTAGGATGCAATTTTTTTTGGAGATTTCAAGATTTCTTGTGATCTTGCCTTCATTTTGTGTTTTCTCTTACAGTTGTCATCATCATCTTGGAGATCTTGTGCTTCAACCTTGGAGATTTGGAGATATTTTTCACCCTTGCATGCTTAGGTAATTTTTTGTAATTTTGTCACCATTTTCTTCACCAAGATCTTGTGTAGGTTTAGCTATCATAATAAGTTCTATCTCTATCTTCTCATCCATCCTTTTTACTCGCATGTCTTCATTTTAGTCCATCCCTTTTAGCCAAGCCTAGATCAACCCTAGTCACCATCAACCCAAATTGCATTTTGCTATATTTTTTCCATCCAGATCCCCATTCATTATCTATCGGCCCCACAACCACTCAACCCTTAGGGATTTTCATTCTTCCCTTTCTGTCACCTCATATTTGTTCTACTAATCCCAGGTTATGCATTAACCCGACCTGGTCACCATTGACCAAATCTGTCTTTATTATAGTCATCTTCAAATTTCTAACTTCCTTTCATCATTTCTGTCATATTCTATACTATATCTCTTGTAGGTTCTGTTTTCCATCTCAACTCATCATCATTTCTAGATTTTCCTCTAAAGGATTTAGATCTGCATTTTCCATCATTGTTTGGTTGATCTGTTCTAGTTTTTGTCGATTGGGCCTGTAGTCTCAAGTCACCATTGACCTGCACAAGTTTGATTTATCTTGTTTAGATCAGATATGAATTTTATCACTTTTATTGCATTTTTGTTTATGTCCTATTTTAGATTTTTCTACATCTAATTTATCAATATTTTATCTTATCGTTATACAAAACGTGGGTTGACATCCATCCTAGGATGTTTTCACTTCTCGGGATTGACATAATCAGGTAACTCACCCATCTATCTACTAATCCATTTTTCATGTTGATCTCTCTTTATTTTTAGGTCATATAGCTCGATACGAGAGGAGGATGTCTCATTTGCACTCGAATTCATCGTCATCATCATCCCATCTCGAGGTACCTTAAGCTCTCACATATTTGGATTTACTTATTTTCTTTAGTACTAGTTCACTAATATAAACATGAATGAGGGAATTCTTTCAATACTTGCAAATTATTATTCAAAATTACTTGAAAATTTTCTCACACCTCAGGAAACCTCTATCCACCATCTCAAATCACAAGTATATCTGAAATAGGTCTACATATTTTCAACCCATCTTATTTTCATGACTAACCCTTGGGGTTTTGCATGGTTTATGCTAGGGTCAACTGATCCAACACGTAAATCATAAAAAAACCTCTACAAAAGGCCCTAACATACTTGAAACAACATTTCGACATTCCTTCATGCCTCTATGAGCTTTGATGGATCTGCATGACTCATCCTCATGCCTCCAAACACCTAGAGTCGGTATAGATGGGAACATAAAACTAGGTTTTCAACCTAGTCCTACACCCTAAATATCGTGTTATTACCTTAAATCTCCCCAAAAATGTTCTCCATGCTGATACCATGATCCTTAAGCCACCAAACAACTCCATCCATCATGCACCAAAACCTAGGCTAGCTAGGTCACTTGACTAGGCTTGCTAGACCAAGCCAATCTCATTTAATCACCTCATGCCATCATGAAACCATTTGAACTTACATATCTCAACCTACCTATCATTATCGACACATCTCCATCATCTTATTTATCATTAATTATATTTTACATCAATAACAACACCTAGAACTACGCATGCCAACACCACTTCTATTGATTATTTCTATTGTCTTTCTCTATTAGATTTGTCATTAATGTACCAGATTATTGTCAGTCACAAGGATCCTTGTTTGTCTATCTTTTCACATTTATCATCATTTATCCCAAGAAACCAATGCCCACTCTAGACACTAGCATCCAGACGCTCCTATTCATTCGGCGCTCTGTCCTCTTTGTTCTTGTTACACATTTTTACATTTGTGGTTGTAACATCCCCATTTTAAGATACTAGAACAAGGGATTTTTTTTTAATACAACATTCCCTGTTATGAATTATATAATTCAAACACACGTTCAAGTTTTAATAATTGTTCTCTGTCCAATTAATGTAGTTTGGATCACACAATTTCCTTTTAAAACTAATGTTCTCTGTTCACATATTTGTAATATGGAACACACATTCAGTGCCATTCAATCATATAACAGATACCATATGCTACTGTAAATGACTCGAAGAACTACCGACCTCCCACTTTATGGCTCGGAGTTTCAGCGATCTCTCATTTCATGACTCGGCGACTTACCGATCCTTCATGTTAATTCATGCATAGTATAATGAATATACAGGGTTATTTTACCGTTTCTAGTTATCGAAGTGATCCATTTAAGAAGCCTATCTGAATATCTATTCTTCGATATTCATCTGACATCTGCATCTTAAACTAGGTGATTAGGACAACGCAACCAACACTTGTGATACTTTGGCCAAAGATTTTCACATGCTTTGCATGATCATATTCCTAGATGTGATACACACCAATGGAATACGTCCTTCACCTCACTTCATCTGTTATCTAGAATGGTCTTTCCTGGTCTCTACTAGTCCTTCCATTTAAGGTCAAACTCTAACCCCAATTAGCAATATGAACGAGTATAGGAAGTTACTCATGGTAACTAAAGATACGCAGACATATGGTGTCGTTCCTAGATGACTCCATGTGTCTAGTTACCTTTAGTCCTCTACAGTCACTTTGTATACGTGATCACATTCCTATCCCCAGCCAAGAACTTAGTATCAAAACTTATGTACACTTATTGATTTAATTCAAGAGGGCATTGTAATATGTCAGCTATAACATTGTGTCATCATGAAGGCCCCACCTTCACAAAGACACCATATTGTAGCTGACATATGTCAATGTCCTAGAGAATCCTCTCATCGAGGGTACACATCCAGCTCAATTGTGATTTGGTTATAATCTTAGTATTTAAGATCAACTTTCAGCAGCCATGCTGATCCTTTATCCTTGTTCTTGTTACAGTTGTATGTAGCTAAGAGAGACTTAATCCATCTTCTAGCTTAATACGCATCTCCTCCTTCATACCGAAGGGTTTCCTATTCACTTCTTGGTTCCTTTCTTAATCTTTGGACTAAGCAGTCCATTATCGATAACTTAATAAGTTTAACCTATTAAACTTAACCAAGTTTTCCACAACTATAAACAAATTCAGAATTCCATCTTATTAGACATCATTTAAACAAGGTCTAACTCTAAATGAATTTATTCATTTATCCTCCTTAACCTTACTTAGTTAAGGTCTGTTAACAATAGATATGATTTCCCATATCTTTATTTTCTGAATTTAAACATTCGAGGCTATTAACGGAGTCCGAATACAAGGTTCGGCTGCCCCTAAGTTATTTGATATCCCTTAGTTTTCAAACTAATCCCGAATACCTTCCAATTAGGATTTCGTGTTTATCTAAATCTTTTTAATGTCAATTCAAAATTCATCTTAACCCAAGTATGAACTAATTGCACATTTCAACGTAAAAGTTGCATTCAGGTAAAGAATAGATGTTATTTCCTTTTAAATTCATCCATTAACATTTGAATAATTCCAAGTCAAGGAATAATGTTATATTCTCAAACTTATTCAACAATATCAAACTGATACAGTTATTGAAAATATCACACTTTTACTTGTATTCATCCATCAGATTTACAATCTATACATTTGCCAGTCCAAACGACTGGACTTTGTTTATATCAAACAACATTACAACTCATAAAGATAGAAGAATGTAACTTCTTCCTTTCTCATTTCCTCGTGGAGGAGTAATAGCTATCAATACAATCCATCTTCAGTTAATCAAAGAAGTATCGGAAAACAACCATGTCTTCATTTATACTCAAGTTTCATCTACAAAATTACTTGCACGGGTCAGTTCATTGAACTGAGCATATTAAGCACTTGTCTTTAAAATGAGGTGCTTTTAATTAACTGTCTCAATAAAAGAACCCTGCTTTTATGAAACGTTAATATGAACATCATTCAAGAATTAAATACCAAAAAGGATGAACAACATATCAACTCAATCATCCAATAACCCTCCCAATCGGACAAAGGATTACTGCCCTCTTTCCAAATACTTATAACAAGAAGTAATTTCCTTCAAACATTTCCAGATTACAAACATCCGTAAGAACTAAAAACACAATTATGCAACTGTTGTTCTAACATAATGCTATCAATTCCATTCTCTTACAATAGTTGTGAATTCAAAAGATAGATCTTAACTAAAATCTAAACCAAATTATTGTCCCTTCTTTCATACAACTCATCTGATTTCAAGCAATCAAACGTTGAAGAGAACAAGCAAACAAGTAATTAAATACAAATGCTTAACCCAAGCAGTACGAAATTCGTTCCATAACAATTATAGATTTCCAACTGTATGAGAGAAAAATGATCATTAATTCAAATTATCCATTCACACTCTCTTTCTTTTCCTCATAGCTGTACTAGAAGTTTTAATCCAAACGTGATATCAATCAATGATAATGAGTCCAAAGAGAGATAAACAAAAATCAATAATCAAATATAAGGGAGCAAGATCATATCACCTCTTCTTACTGTCTATCCAAATACCTCTTATTTAGAGTAGACATACTCCAATAGTATAATTCATTCAGAGTAGTATATTCAGTAATTGAAAACTACTATTACCTTTCCAAAAAGTTGACTAGAGTTCATTCTAACTGGTCTATAAACATTAGTACCAAAAGAACCAGTAGGCGAATACCATATCAAATTAGTACAACAAAGTAAGATGCTACAATAACCTTACTATCCCAGGGAACCCGTGTTTTATGCAAATAAAAAAAAGCATCAAGGAATTATAACTCGCATAATAGTCTATTAATATCACCACAGCTTTGTTTTTTCCAAACGTTTCCACACTGAACTCAGAAATACAATATTCACATAACAATGCCTTTATCAATGCAAACCCGCATAGGGTAATAGATGCGCAAGCAAGGTACAGTCAAAACAATCTCAACAGCAAGCCAAATCTCATTTGTTTCATTCATTTGCATAGAAACACTAAGCCATGTTCGTTTTCATGATGACAGTTCAGACTAGAAGATCAAACCGCATCCAAAATGCACAATAAAATCCTCTTTCCCATTACCTTCAGATTTTGAAGTAGCAAAGAGAAAACATAATTCATTAATGATTTCAATAAGAAGAACAATCATTTTCTTCAAACACCCGAGAATACCCAAGTCATGTTCATTCTTTTAAGGACAGTTCAACCAGACATACAAATCATCTCATCTTTTCATTTTCACAAGAATGCTCAGAACTCAGAAGTGATATTCATTTAGCTAATGTATTTATTAGCACAACCCAAAATGGTAATAAAGCGAATACCCAACACTGCCGAAACGAACCACACAACAAGGACAATGTATTCAACTTAATCATTATGCAAAGAATGCTCAAGCCGCGTACAACAAAAGAAAATGACTCAACTCGAAATCATCTCAATGTAACAGCCAAATCAAATAACCAAAACCCCCATCATAAGAGCAGGGTTGTTTTAATGAGACTATTAAGCAAAAGCAAGTGGTTTAAGGAGAAGGGCTTAACATGCCTGTTAATTTTTCTTGTGGCTCGAAGAAAACCACGCCCACTAGAGTTGTTTCTCTCCATGACATCCTCGGCCAGGCTTTCCAACCAGTCACTAACTTCCATAGGCTCAAGAATAGCCTTTGTTTTTCCAAAGAATAGAGATAATAATCAAAACACAGCTGGTTCGACAGAACCATGGAGAAACAAAATGCAGAGCAACTAAAATCCAAATGCACACAACAACAAACAATTTTCCTTTTTCCTCTATCCTCTTTCCAAGGTGAGCTAGTCGCTAAGACCAAGATAATTAATGCATTGAATGCATTTCCTTTCCTCATTCCTCACGCCACTGCCGACTCGGGTTGGTGAGTTTCCAAATTTCAAATTTGCATATAAATTCCATTTAGTTTCTAAGCTAGTTGGACGCCTCCAACTTTTCTTTATTCCCGTCAAACTTGGTCTGTACATGTAAGGGCTTCATTTACTGTCCCATTAAATTTCCTACCTTCCCCCCTTATCCTTTCCATCCACATGGGTCTATGCGTCCCCTTCCTTAGGTTAGGATTAGTCTAGGATTTTAATAGTCCATATCTAGGTCATTCACCTAGTTCATAGGTTAATGGAATTTATATCTATTTTCTCCCTTATGAAATCTAAAATCCATATAGGATAGTAGTTAGGGTATAAGATAAAACTTAGGGGTAGGTTAGGGTTTAATCCCCTAATATTTAATTAACTAGTTTCCATATCAAGTCTTTCCACTTGACAGTCATATTCAACATTAAGCAGGACATTTCGTCCTAAGTTCCACAAACTCTGTGCCACTTGCATCCAGGCCCTTATCGTATTATCTTTGTCTAGCATTACAACAAAGTGTGTGGTTCGAGAATCAAACCTTTTTCATTGGCATCTACGTACTAGATATTCATACCTGAAATTAGGTGCTGCAACATTTATATCAACCTTCAGTCTGGTTTAAAAGTAAATCGACAAAGTGATCATAAGAAGGCCACAACATACCTTGGATCAATGGAATTGATTCAAGGCATGTTGTCAATCAGCAAATAGAGTTCATCAAGCATACGACAAGTTTTTTGTCTCATTAGCAATCACACAAGCAATAATAACTTTTGTCCCAAGTATCAAGTTACAACAAACAAGGGTCCAGATCAGCAACACATTCCTCTAAGATCAAAAGATGTGTCTTAACATATTTATCTTCATTTCTGTAGTTACAACATCATGAAAGGTAATTACCATGATAACTTACAAAAATCAAGGCATTACGGTGGTCATCCTTTTTAGTTTTCTTATCCTTATCCCAAACTCATAGTCATCCTTTCATGTCAATAGTGTCGAAATTCAAATAAGAGATTCTTATATATACACAACATACACTCTATTATGTTGGTTGGAAATTATAAGGGGAAAACTCATCTACATACTATCACTACCATAAAAGGGACTGCATTTTTGGGCATCATACACTGCATAGGAAGGGGAAGTTCTAAATTCCATATTACACATTTACATATTATCTAGCTATATCCCACTATCTTGGCATCATTTGCGTGTGGAAAACCTAATGACACTATCTCACAAACAAACACAAATAACTACATGGAGTATGGAATGTAGTGCAATGCTTGGTCATAAGTTCACTCATCGAGTGATCACCGAGGTTAGTCCGACTTCAAATTTTTCATATTTCATTCCAATTTGATGTGTTTCTAAGCTTGTGTAGGTAGTTAGGGTTTGTTTTGTATGTTATAGGCACCCTTAGTGATTAAAGAGAAAACTATATGAAACCAATGGAAAGTAGTAAAGAAACCCTAAAGACATAGGAAAATGTAGATTCTGAGCTTCTACGCAATCACCGATGCCCGGGAAAAGTCACCAAGCACCTAGACACCCTTGTCCAACACTATGCTCCCGTGTCTAACATCATTCTTAGGCTCCATAATTCACAGAAATAGTTACGACACTATTTCAATTCGGTTCAACACTTTACTTTGCCCGGCAGTTAGCCAAATTGTGCAGGACCAGACTAAGTCGCGTATCCCTCTCATTTACTTATAGTCTTGCATTGCTAAAGTTTTTAACATTTGTATGTTTTATGATTTTTTTATATTAGTTACTCTAAAATTAGATTTAATTAAGTTTTTATTAAATTAATAATATTTAAAAAGGTGGTATTTATTTAATTAAATTAGGTGTTTATTTAATTTAAATTAGGCATCTAATTTATTTTTTTAATTAGATCTTTGATTTATTCAATTAGTGGTAATATCATCATTTAATTAACGCTATAATCATCTTTTTTGCCTTTTAATTTTTAAAATTAGGCGTTTTTTGTTAAATTTTATTGGAGTATGTAACGCCATTCCTAGCGGTGTTTTGTCTTCTAAGAGCCCTTACGCATCCGGAGGTCCTCTAGACTCATTTTGAGTCAATTTTTTCTTTTTATCACCCTTGTTATTGCTTGCAGACTAGTGAGCACATCTCGCCACGGTGTTGCGGCAAGGGGTTTCTCGCGTGACGTGAGACACTTTCGGGATCGGGTTTTCTCCCCTTCTCTTGATTTTATCTCATTTTGTGCTTTATTACGGTGTTAAACTATCATGATCAACAAAACTTGATTGTGGTCTCCACTCTTGCATGTTATTACGCTATTTTCAAAGTGAGTGATCAACTATTTAATGAATCACATTCACTCATGATTGTAATCAATGCACTAAAATATAAAGTTGTAAAAACATGGGGTATTATTATTGTTACGGGGTGGTTGTGTTTTTTTTTTCCTTCTATATTCCTTATCTCTCTTCACGATGGATGTTATTTTGATTCCCCTACTCATGCCATTCAAATTTTTTGAATGGATATTAAAATTGGTAATGAAACTAAGGAGTAAAGGGTTATTTCACATCACCACGGGAGCTAAAATTGAACCGATGATGAGCCCAAAAAATATAAGTGGATGAATTGATGTGATGAAACCTTAGGTATTATTTCTATGTTCATCTCTCCTAACTTTCTCTTCCACATACGTTTCTCGATATACCCGATGAAGTGTGGAAAATATTGAACACTATGTTTAGAAAAAAAGATGACATGAGATAGTATGAGTTAGAAAATGAACTACTAGGATTAAATCTTAGTGACTTTGAAAACCTATAAGAATTCTTCTTAAAGTTTGTCCACACTAGATTTCTTCTAAAGGAATATAAGGTGGAGAAGAAATATTCTCAATTGATCTTATCAATTATTTCCAAGTTAGGTTCTAAATACTTTGTCTTCGTTTTTAATTTCCATGCCACCAAAACCGTCTTGGGAAGTACTTTGAAAATTACCTCATTTGATGGTTTTTGTCCCAAATCATTCAAGAACAGGAAAAATTAATTCAAGTGGGGACTCTCAAATCTAAGTCACATGTCCTTTTAGAAAGTAAGGATAAGGAAAATAAAATTGAAAAATAAAAAGAGAAAAAGGACCAACCCAAGAAGGAAACAAAACTAACGAAGCCCAAACCAATCCTAAAATGAACACTTCAACTTATGAGCCTAGCACGAAGAAGGAAAAGAGTAAGTGTTCCTATTGCAAGAAGTATGGCCATGAAGAGCATCAATTTATGAGAAATCAAATCGATCACTTAACTCATTTACTTGAGAATAGCAAAATAAGTGTTCCCAGTCTATAAAAATGCTCGAAGGTTGATTCTTCTAAAGAAAAAGAGTCTAAATATGAGAATAAGAAATGAAATTCCTTGTAGCAAGATAAACTCCTTAATCGACATGGTTTATCAAATTTTATGCCTTACACCACATGGATTCTTTGTATGTTGAGTTCTCCAACATAGAACCTTGTGACATGTCCCAAATCACATTGGGTGATGAAATTATAGTGTTGGTTTCTAGTAATGGATCAATAGAGATGGATGGTGGAACATTTAACCAAGTGTTGAGTGTTCCTAGTATCTCTACCAATATCGATCAGTTTACCAAATCACTCACCTTGGTGAAGGAATGCGAGCAGAATTTGGTCCTAACTAGGATTATTCGTGAGCTTCACTCTGACTCCATAGTGGTTGAGGGAAAGGTAGATCACCATTTATGGTTGTATACCTTCTCCCAATTTATTTATGATTTAAGACCTACTGCCTTTCTCACTCATGTAGATGAGGTTAACAACCTATGACATGAGCATTTTGGCCATCGTAACTATCGTTACCTTGAACAATTGAGAAAAAATGAAATGGTCAATGGGTTACCCTGCGTCAAGTTTTAAAGGGTCTTTATGAGGGTTGTGCCCTCGAGAAGTGCCTCAAATAAAATTTTGGAAAGGGAAAATCTTGAAGAACTACTTGTCCTTTGGATATTGTTCATAGTGATATTTATAGCCTTTTCCCATCTCATTCGTTTACTAGAGATCTATATATAATAACCTTCATTGATGACTTTTCACGTTACACTTAGGTGTAATTTCTTAAGCTAAAGTCTGGAGTTTTGATAATTTTCAAGACTTTAAGGATTTTTTTGAGAAATAAGATGAAAGGTCTATCAAGATTCTTCAAACTAAAAATGGAGGTGAGTATATGAGCAACTGGTTTGAATATTTTTATACCTCTGAAGGTATTACTTTGCAGCATACAATTGCTTATATCCCTTCGTAAAATGGAGTTACGAAAAGAAAGAACTAAATGCTTAAGGATATGGCCACTTGTATGGTTCACTTGAAATACCTTCCTCTATAATATTGGGTAGAAGTAGTGAAATATTCTTGCTACATTTAGAACCATGATCCACACAAGTCTGTAAGAGGGATGACACCCTTTAAAGCCCGGCTTGGACGTAAACCCGATGTCAAGCACTTTTGCGTATTTGGATTCAATGTTATGAAAAATATTTCAAAAAATAAATGCAAGGCCTTGGAATCACAATCCAAACCTTGTATTTTTGTAGGGTATCTTGATGGCATGAAGGGGTATATATTTTTGAACCCTAATACTCATGAGATTTATATTGAGAGAAGTGTGAAGTTTGATGAGTCATCTTCAACTTTTACTTCTCCACCTTATGAGGTCCTTATGATCTATGATTTAGATTCGACTTGTCGATGATGATGTTGTTGAGCACGTTCCTCCTTCACTTGATCCTCTTGATCCTCTTGCACCTCTTAGTCCTCATGCTTCAGAGTCTTCCGATTCTGACAATATTGATGATGAGGACTTTGTACCTTCTCACTCAAGTGAAGAATATTATAACTCGAGTCCGATCCTCATGGTCCTCATTGGGCCAAGAAGACTTTGAAAAGTGTTGGAGAGTGGATTGGGGATCCTTCTAATGAGATATGTACTCACTCAAAGTTTCTTGGACCCCACTCCTTCACCTTTGATTCCGACCCTCTATCTTATTTGGAGGCTTCGGGATTCTTGAGTGGGATTCTGTCATGGATGAGGAATATTCCTCACTCATGAAGAATGATAATTGGGATCTCACCCCTTTTCCAAAAGGAATAAAAATTGTTCAATGTAAGTGGGTGTACTGGAAAAATTATGGTGCTGATGGAGAAGTCGAGAAGTATAAATCATGACTAGTAGCTAAGGGTTTCTCCCAAGTAGTTGGGGTTAATTATTTGGAAACCTTTGCTCTAGTTGTGAAGATTACTTCCATACAAATGAACCTCATTATCACTTCCATGAACAAATGGGAAGTCCACCAGATGGACATTAAGAGTGCCTTCCTTCATGAGGACCTAAAGGAAGATATCTACATGGAACATCCTCGAGTTATGTCCATGATCAATCCCTTGTTTTCAAGTTAAATAAGTACATCTATGGCCTCATATAAGCCCCTTTGACTTGGTATGCCAATATAGGCTCCTTTCTACTTGTATTAGGGTTCACTCAGTGTCACTCAGACCTAAATTTTTACATTATGTGGTAGGATTAATCCATGCTCATTTTTGTTTAGTATGTTGATGAATTGTTGGTCATGAGAAACTCTTCATCTTTCATTGATTTTGTGAGGATTTCCTTGGCCAACAAGCTATCCATGTCTAACTTGGGATTGATTTATTACTTTCTTGGGATCCAAATTTCACAATTTGATTTGAGAATTGTAATTTTGCAGCCTAAGTACTCCCTTGATTTTATAGCTCAATTTAACATGTCCAATTGTAATACTTCTCCTACTCCTTTCCTTTCCAAGGTTAAGTTGGTTTTTATTTCTCTACTCCCTTGGTTGATGGTACCCTTTATTGATGGTTGGTGGGGAGTTTTATTTACTTGACTCACACTTAGACGGATCTATCATATGTTATTGGGATCATGTCCAGATTTATGTAGGAGCCTCATGAGTTGTATTAGAAAGTAGAAAAGTGGATCCTTCACTATGTTTGTGGCACTCATACAAACAACATTCACTATTTAGGAGGAAAACAATTGACTTGGTTGGATTTAGAGACTCTAATTGGGTCTCTTGATATAGGTAATAAAAAATATACCTCGGGATATAAGTTCTCTCTTCATTCGGGTCCTATTAGTTGGTTTAGAAAGAAGCGAATGTGACTTCCATATCATCTACTAAGGTAGAGTACATAGGATAAGTTAATGCTGCTACGGGAGATGTTCGATTGTAGGGTATCTTGTGATTTTGGTATTCAATTTCACTAGCCTACTATTATCTACTATGACAACATGACCACCATATAAGTTTTACAAAATTAGTTTTAGCATTAGATGATGAAGCACATTGATATCCACATGCACTTCATACGGGAGATGATACATGAAGACATCATCGACTTGCATTATTGTCATAATTTAGATCAGATTGTAGAAATTTTCACTAAGCCCTTCACTGAGGTGAAGTTTCTTCACTGCAGTCTCTTCTTAGAGTGAGGTCCTCTACAACCACCCATCTTCTTTAATATTTCTATTCCTCTTTTTCTCTTCTTCTTTTCTAGGAAGATAGTGCTTATACATGGGTACCTTATCAAGAATTTAGTTTCCTTTCCCCATTAATACATATTTCTTAGTTATCAAGGGGAGTTATCTTTATGTTCATACTTTCCATGACCTCTACCTTAGCTTCAACGAAGGAGGGGTGTTGGTGTGTGAATTTCCTCCTCACCACTCAATGTCTTCTACACCTCATGTGGTGAGCCATCTCGCTTAGTGAGATCAAAGGTCTTAAGAGATATATGACACATGGTAGATTATGTCATAGAATATGTCATTGTCATATGCGTTAGTGATGTCATAAGAGTTACATTATATTTAGGAATTTTAACTCTTATTTCCCTCATGGAGGGAATGATTGTCTAGGCATGAGAGTTACAAAACACTCCCATATGTATGCTCCTTTTTGGATAAATGAGAATACTAGACAGTTTTTACCTAATGCATAGTTTTCTATTATTTTTTAATTCTTTCTAATTACTTTGAGCTTTCACATTACTATTGGAGTGCAACTTAGATGTGTACGAGGTTCCATATTGATCCTTATAGAACAATCTCAAATATGCTACCACCAAACTCTTAGCTAAGAATTTTATAGGAGATGCCTTGGATTAGTACCATATCCTCCCATTGATTCCATTTTTGAACTAGAATGTTTGGTAACTGATTTTTGTAATGATAAATGTATAACATGTAAAATTTAAATTTTTTTCATTACAACCAAACCCTCACTTAAAATTCCCTTTCTCGGTTAATGAAAAATCTTTCCTCGTGACCAAATTTCAATTGTGTAAACCTTATTCTTGTTTAGAGGAATGTGATAACATGATTTTAAAGTGTATTTCATGTGTAGGGAATTTTATCTAAATAATTCACGAGGTTATGAAGATCTAAAGAAAGAAGAATGTTCCTAGAGGCTTTAAAAGGGCTATTTTTATTCTTTTTGTCATTGGTGAAAATCCTTCAGAATTTTAAAGGAGAATTCAAATCATTTGGGAGATGTATGGGAGAGAAATGAAGTTGTATAAGGTAGTTTAGGAATATTCTATGGAGATAATTGAGTTCAGGAACAACTTGAGTAAAACATGGTCTTTTTGGGCAAGGCACTTAGGAATGCATGTTCCAAAGGAGCTAATGATCTTATTTGAAGGGTTCTAGGAGCATCGTGAAGTGTTGAGAGATCATATCCTAGGAATTGGAGATATTCCAGAACCTATTTCGTGGTGCAATAATCAAGTAAGAATTCTTGGAGTATAAAATATGGAAATCTTCCCATTAGTGTGTTGGGCCCCTAAAATATTAACTAAGTACAAAAAGGCACATGAGCACACAAGGCCTAAGTTGAAGAGTGGATGCACAAGAAGAATGCACGCAAGGAAGGGTTCTAGGAGGGTTTTAGAATAACCCATATTATGTGCCGAAGACAAGGTCTTGGGACTTTTCCGTGTTTGGCGTATCAGGTAGAACACAAGAAATGCATGGCCTGACTATGCATGCAGAGTGGATAAGGTGTTAGCCTGGTGACAGGTTGGCCTAGGAAGGAATATGCCTTGCGATGGAGGCTTCTAGAAGGCCATCATGACAAAGAGTGGAGAGATCAAAATTGGAGGAGCATGTGCCCATTGAGGACCACATTTAGATACTTGGTGTTGGATCTGAAACCTTAGAAAGGTGGTTTGGCAGTTCAAGGGGCCTATAAATACAAGCACCCACAGAAGAATAAGGAGAGAGATCAATAGAGAGTGGAGCTCTGTAGAAACAATGCGAGGAGTTATATTGTGTTGGGTAGATAAAATATAGGAGATGGATGTATCAAGGGCTTAGAGTTATAAAATTGATTTTTGAGAGCTAAGGAATGTATATCTAGTTATGATGTATGACTTCGGTTTGCCATACTGTGATGTTTTGTAATGAATCTAATGAATGTAATGAGGTTACCAAGTTATCTGAATATGATCCTTCTTGGTTCAAATTCATGCATGATTCTTCATAGTTCTTTTTCATGTATGTTTATAAGATGAATATGAATCCCTATGCATTTTCCTTTCTATTTTGATTCAGTTCTTTAAGTGTATTAAAGTATCTTTTGTCTGTAATGATTGCAATGGTCTAGAGTTTTTCGAGCTCTATGATGTTTGCATGTCTCATTCCCACTCAATTTCTTTAAAGTTTGGATCATAGATGATGTTTCCCACTAAAATCACATAAAGGAGGGACTCGGCACCCGCGTGTGCCTTGGGTGAGTGCCTAATGCCCGCTAGGTGATAGGCTGGTGTGGCTAGGATTCCCTTGTTCTTTGGTGGGTGTAAAAATGACTACATCTTGGTTCCATTTCCGGGACTCTTTTCGAAGTTATAGTGGGAAATAACATACATCATGATCTGTGCAATGAGTGATGATAGAGCGTTTAACCTTGGAAAGTGTTGAATCATGGTTTAAGAGCACAAAGGATGAATTTTCTTAGAGATTTAGCACTGGACCTGAGTTTGATGCATGTAGATGGGTAGAAGAGAACCTCTACCATGATTTGTATGAATTTTTTTTTCTTTTGCTTCCTAGTAGAGCTGTATGAATGGCTCTTAGCATATGCATCCAGATCAAGCTAGTATTATAGATCACATGCGTGGACCCAAGAAGAGTACTAGAGGTTGTAAGATGTAGATCTAACATGGACTCATGCTGTGGATCATTGGTGGAAAGGAGTGCTGACTAGCTACACCATGGAATATGCTATTTCCATGTATTCTTGTCTAGATGTTGCTTGAGTTTGATTTTTTGGGGATCCAGAGGATCATTTCTATGTTATTCCTCTGGAAAAGAAGATCTTGGTTGTTACCTTGAGTTTATAGGCATTTTTGATGGCCAACTAAATCATTCTGAGTGTTGGGTGAGGAGGCTAGGGTAGAGGAAGATGGTAGATATTACAACTGAGAAAGAAAGGGAGGAGAGATGACTCAAGTATAGTGAAGCGTGTGAAAGGGAGATTTCTAGACAACGTGAGGTTGCAAGTGTGATGGATATATAGAGGCAGATGTTGTGGGAAGGATTTGAGGTTCACACAGAGGACATGGAACCTGAGTAGTTTATGCTACCCCATCTTGGCAAGCACATAAGAGAGACCCTTCAACTTCTGATGAGAGTTCGTCATGTGGAGAGAGAAGAGTTGTTGGCATGCATTTGAACCCACCTAGTGACCAAACCCTGGTGCTTGGTTTTCCAAATCAAGGAAGGAGTATCATTAACCTAATTGGTATAGTGGAAGTGACAGATCTGTACCCAAGAGATATAATTTTTCATTTCCCACTTCTATGGCTACACATACTATTCTAGTATTCAGAGGAATTTTTGGACAAGGAGAAAATATACAAGGCTTGGGTAATGCATCGGGGAGTGGTGCGTGTGACACACATGCGTAGTATAATCTCGCAGATGACACATAATTTAGTGGGACATTGGGGACCCTAGGCGTGACCGATTCAGGACTATTATTGGCTATTGGTGGATCTGGATGTGGAACTGGTGGATCTAGAGGCATGGGACCTGGTGGATCTAGTGGATCTGGTGGAGGAGAAAACACCAGAGGAAGTCAAGGAACTAGATCAGGAGGACAAGAGCCCTAGCCAACTCCTCAAGTCTTCTTTGACATGTCTTTACATTTTCTAGATTATAGAGGTATTGAAAATGCTACGGAGCATGTTCACAAGTGTGAATTGCTATGGCATGCAAAGGGGATCACAACCCAAGAATGAAAGGCTAGTCAATTTGTAATGATATTGAAAGGGCATGCACATAGATGGTATAGGAAGTATGACCCCTATCAGACGATGGTAGATTACACCACATTGAAAAATGTTTTCCTAGCAGAATTCTACATCCTTGAGTTTGAACAGAAGAGCATCAATGCCCTTAAGGAAATTCAACAAAGAATGACAAAGAGTGTGTGAGAGTATGATGCCTGGTTTAAGACTCTCCTATCAAATTTGTCATATGACATTCACCCTTCATAGCATGCTCAATGGTTTGTTGGAGGGTTTATAACCCCATTTAGAAGATCTTTATCTCATAATACTTTCATAGACCCGTGTGAGGCGTTGGAAGCTATCCTGCGTGGCTGAAGCTATTGGGAGTGTTGACACTAGTCTTAGCCCATTTCTAGAAGGTCAAATTGCTATGGATAAGTAGATGGAAAAGTTATCTATAAAATCAACTCATGAGACTCGTAATGGAATGTGGTGTATAGATTGTGAGGTAGAGGTACATGCCAAGGATATTCTCCCTTGGAGGATAGTACACACCTTAGTAGTAGATCTGTGAGATTTTTCATGGGGACCATGATGCGAGTAGATGTCCCTTGTTACACAAAAAATTTGAAGAATGTTCTTATTCTTGTAAGATCTGAACCTCTACGACCCATGATACTAAGGATTTTTAGCTTATTGACTAGATCCATGAGGCCATTGATCATGGTGTGTGCCAGACTAGCATTACCAGTAGTTCTAAGGGTGATGATTGCCATTATGAGGAGCACACAGATGGAGGTGTGTGCGAAAGGGGATTTTGTGGAGGATTTTGTGGTCATGGTAACTATGGAGGAGGAAGAAGTGAGTTCCCACATGGAACCTATTTTAATTGTGGGTCTATAGACCACTATAAGAGTGAGTGCCCATATTTTTTGCAGTGCTCATGGTGAAGAAGCACAAGTATGAGGAGTGCCATGAGTTGTTTGAGCATATGAATCGGTAGTGCTAGAATGAAAAGGGCACTATAATGGTAAGAATTAAGAAGGATGACACACAATTCCTACCACGAGTGACATGTGATGTAGGCTTAGAACCTATTATGGTAATAACAAGAGCATAAGCCGCACGTGTAAAGGAAATGCCAAGGCAGAAGAACCTAGTTTCAAGGGAAGAAGTGGTACATGGGAAGTAACCAGATCTTGCACATCAGAAGGAGGTATATCAAGAAACCATGGACGTCATTTGGAGTTTACAAGGAGAAATCCAGTGTCTAAAGGAGCAGTCTAGGAGGGAGGAGAAAAGAAGGAAGGTTGAGGCACCAAAGGATGACCTGGATGAGGTCAAGGAAGTATGTAAAATGCTAAGGAAAGAGAATATTATTCCCTTTCTAGGGGCATGGTTGAGAGAGAAGGTACCATGCACCGAGAGAAGAGCACAAGAGGCAGGTCTTGCATGTAAACCTTCCCCCTCACAACCTTGACTATGATAGGAGATCACGTTAAATGTAGTCATGGATGGATGGATTCTTAGTAATATCCTCATTGACACATGCATGCAGAGGTCAATGTTCTCACCTTGGATGCATGGCATTAGATGGGAAGACTTGTATTATAGCCATCTTTGAATGTGTTGTATATGGAAAACAAAATGAAGGAAATGCCCATCGGTGTCTTAAAGGATGCAGCTATCACCATTCAAGGGGCTAAGTTTACTAGGGTACTTCAAATTCTTGGTGCTCGCTAAGGTAGACAATTTCCCAGCATTACTTGGGCACCCATGGTGTTATAAGAACAATGTGGATCTTCGGTTCAACAAGGGATACATAAGATTTGAAAATGAGGAGTGGGTCATCATACCCCTGGCTGATGGAAAATCAACACCCTATATTGAACCTTTGCGAGAAGAGGTCCTAGATAGAATACATGTGTTCTCAATCAAGGATCCAAAGGTAATCCATCCCACAAACGGAGTTATCGAGTTTAAGGATGCTCAGTCCTTAAGTAACACCACCAGTATAATATGTGATAATTTTTTGCATGTAACCTATGAGTTGATCAGAAAACATTTGAGAGGATCAATAACAAAGGTGACAAAGGCACATATAGTCTAACACCTAGGGGAAAGGAGCTACCTAAGTACTCAGGAGGAGCCTTCCCTGAGGTCTTTTTGCAGGAGATGGAAGCTCAGTGGAAGAAGGAGAATGAATGAAGAGGGATGTTAAGTTACGTCCTACTCAAAATTACTGCATGCTAGTGGGTGACACATTGGGATAACCTCTTGGAATGGTGCGAGGTGAGAATTTCCTTCTCTATAAGGTTTTGCAGGAGCAACGTGCCCACGGCTATAAAAGACTACCATGGTAAAGAGACCACTTCCTTCCATATCCAAGCATGTGAGATAGCCTGGATGGGAAGCATAGAAGCATTGCCACCTTCATTATGGGTTCACAAGTTGTATTCCACCCTACAAGGTTGTGTGTGTGCATGGTACATTCATGTTGAGACACGCCACCAGACAAGAAATTGGCAAGAGTTAGTGGCTGATCTCATTCAAACATTTGAATATTAGAGTAAAAAACCTTTGGTGGATAAGGTGTTGCAGGTTATCAAATGCCTTACCATTAGGGATAGTGCCATGGCAAAAGATAGGCTACTAAACTTGCTAGGTGAAATTGGACTTGGAGGATAGCTTTGAGGAAGAAGAAATAGAAGAGATACAACTTGAGCGTGCATGTATGGAAAAATAAAAAGGGAAGATGGTGTATGTTATTGATGGGGAAGAAGTGGAAAACTTGGATGTTGACCATTCTGTAGGGGACGTGCGAGGTGTTAGATAGTTCTAATGAATGGGTGTGCACCTATCATGAGCCTTTAAAGATAAAGAAGGTTAACATCAGCTTAGAAGAAGAGCCTAAAGAGGCTATCATCGAGACTATTGGTTAGAGAAGGAAGTCTCTAAGATCATTGATCTTTTATGTGAGTTTGAGGATTTATTCCCACATGGGTATCATGAACTCAAAGGCATTCACCATTCCTTGGGGAAATGAGAATTAAGTTGAAGGAGGGTGTGTGCCTAGTTCGGAAGAGACCATACCGAATGAATCCTAACTTGCGCGTGAAGGTCAAGGAAGAAATAGATAAGATGATAGCATTGGGCATTATTAAAGTTGTTGAAGAGTCAGAATAGATAAGTCCAATGGTAATTAGTATCAAGAAGGATGAAAGGATAAGGATATGTTGATTATAGGGACCTAAACAAAGTGTGTATCACTAATCCTTTCCCAACCTTATTCAATTAGGAAATCTTAGAGAGAGTGATAGGGTGCGAGGTCTATTCTTTCACAGATGGATTCTTGGGCTATCACTAGGTAAGGATCACAAAGGAGGACCAGAGGAAGACAAATTTCACCATTGAGTGGGGAATTTTTGCCTATACAATCATGCCATTTGGGTTGAAGAATGCACTGTTGTGTTCTCGCACATTGTGGTATAAGCTTTCCAGACTTCATCCATAAATTTCTTCAAGTCTACTTAGATGATTGGACAATATATGGGTTAGTGAAGGACCATTGTGACAATTTAAGGCTGATGTTTGAAAGGTGTCGGCAATTGAGGATATCCCTCAACATTAAGAAATGTGTCTTTACTACCCCATTTGGAACATTATTGGGGCACATCATATGTAAGGAGGGCCTACTAGTAGATCCCAAAAAGTTGTAGTAATTGTGGGATTGAAGGAGCCTACTAGTCAAAGCACGGTGTGTGGATTTCTTGGGCATACTGGGGTACTATAGGAAGTTCATCAAGGGATATGCCAAGATCTTCATGCCTTTAGAAGAGTTTCTTAGACATAAGAGTTCCTTTCATTGGGGAGAGGCGCAACAAAAGCATTTGACACTTTGAAGGATAGGCTTGTCACTGCACCCATCCTATGTTTCCCTTCTTGGGATAAGCCTTTCCATGTTCATGTGGATGCCTCAGGAACCACCATTGGATCAGTACTTGCACAACCTAGTGAAGGGATTATTGATCATCCTTTGTGCTTTACAAGTAGGAAATTGACACTAGCAGAGCATAATTATACTACAATTGAGTGTGAGGCATTGTCAATGATCTACGTGCTTCATAAATTTAGAAAATATTTGTTGGCAACCCCTTTTATATTTTACATTGACCATATGGCATTGAAATAATTGGTGAACAAGCTCATTCTACAAGGGTGCATATGTTAGTGGGTACTATTATTCCAATAATTCGAGTTCACAGTGGTTTTCAAACTAGGTAAAAGTAATTCTGGACCTAATCATTTGTCTAGGATTGATTCAGGAGAGGATGCGAGAGAGCATTGAAGAGACTATGCAGATGCACAACTATTTAGGTTATGGCGCATGCCCTTGGATTTAGAGGACATTGCGGTATTCCTTAAAATAGGTGTGGTGCTAGATAGAATGAAGGCCTTAGAGAAGAAGAAGTTAGCCATATGTGTACCCTACATGCTAATTAGTGGAGATCTATACAAAATGGGTCGTGATGAGGTTACGTCTTTATTGCATGCTAGAACATGAGCACATTGCAATTATGGAAGAGGCGCATGGTGGGATTGTAGGAGGACACTATGTGGGAAATGCAACTGTGTGGAAGATTCTACTCGTAGGGCTTTAGTGGGAGACCATTTATCAAGATTGCATTGAGTTTTGCAAGGCCTGTGACCATTGCCAGTGCCTTGGAAAACTTAGAAAAAGGGATGAAATGCCCTTGTAACCAATAGCCAGCATGAAACCATTTGAGAAGTGGGCTATTGACTTTTTCAGACCAATCTCACTAGTGGCGCAAAGGACTGGTTCATGGTATATCCTCACTTGCATTGATTATTTGAAAAGGTGGGCAGAGGCAGTGCTTACAAAGGATTATACAGTGGCTACCACTACTAGATTCTTATGGGAAAACATAATCAGTAGGTTTGGATGCCCATTAAGTTTTACAAGTGATAGAGGTATGCAATTCCTCAATGAAATAGTCGAGGATTTTGTTATCGAGAATTCATGGTGGCCCATCACAAAAATAATCCATATCACCCTCAAGCAAATGGGGCTAGCTTTGAGGCATTTAACAAAATACTTAGTCACAAGTTGAATAAAATTTTTGATGTTGGTAGATAAGATTGGGATGAAAATTATCATCCATTCTTTGGTCATATAGGACAACCTACAAGAGGTTGAATAAGGCCACACCATTTCAATTGGTGTTTGGTGTGGAGGCTGTCCTACCAGTTGAATTCATGTTACCTTCTCTACGTATAATGTGTGTAGGAGGATTAGCCAATGAACAAGATTTGGAGGAAAGAATTGACAAGTTAATGAAATTGGATGAAAGATGATCACTCACTAGGTGGATCCAGAATACGGAAAAAGCAAAACAAAAGGCATGACATGATCATCACATTAAGAAAAAAAAGTTTGAGGTTGGGCAGATAGTGATATTATATGATTCAAAGTTTTTGCGCCATCTGAGAAGTTGAAAGTACATTGGTTGGGTCCTTACATCATCTCGTACATTGACTCAGTGCATACCGATTACAAGAATTGGATATGATGAGATTGCTAGGACACTTCAATGGGAGTAGGCTAAAGCCCTACTATAAATAAGTCTTCTTAGTGTTTGTAATAAGGCAGTATTGCCAGTTAGTTTAGGATTTCCTTTAATGCATTTTTTTTCTTTTCTTGTGTTTCCCTTTCTCATTGTTGTTTTTTGTGTTGCACCTTGGGTGCCAAAGTAATCTCATTACTTTTTGAAGGTTGTAAATGCACAGAGGACTGCGCATCATTTTAGTGTGGGGTAGAATAAGGTGGAAGAAATTGTAGTGTGAATCACCAGAAGGATTGTGTTGGAAGCTCGGTTGGATGGCCATAGGAAAGGAAGTGCATGGAAGGAAAGGTGAAAAAGGATGGTTGGTGTCAGGGTAAGGCTACATTGTGGATCCACGTACAAGAGAGGAAGAAGTGAAAAAGTAACACAAGGTAGGTGAGAGTAAAAATCATGACATAAGTACTTTCGGTGCTGGTGACACGTGCACAAGAGTCTTTAGTAAAGATGGATTGGTTGTGCGCTAGAAGTTGGGGAATTATCTGCGCATGATTGGGCACATGAGTGAAAGCGCTAAAGTTGGATTTTTAGAAACATCTGCATTAAGTGTTGAAGTATGGTGGTAGGTAAGGTAACATTTAATGTTAAAAAGTGGGAAAAACTATAAATAAAAGGTTGGACACTTCATTATTTACATTGTGAATATGAAGAAGGAAGAGATTTTATGAACTAGGGTTTTCAGAGTTGATCCGTGTGAAGAAAAATTAGAGAAATTTAACCATGAGTGACTAGTTTGGATTTGCAAACTAGGGGTATAGTTCATGGGCATGGAGAAAGTTATGGAGAAGCACCGTCTTGTGAAGGGGATATCCCAAACAAGGGTTTGACAACTAGGGCATGGGTTGAAAAGGTGTTTCTTCAAAAGTTCAAGATATAAGATTGGAAAGGGTAGAGAAGCAGAGTTAGAAAATTTAAAGTACAAAGATAACCTACACAATGACACCTAAGAAGGGAAAAGGCAAGGGAAAGGGAAAACAACAAGAAACTACCGTAAGTACCAATGAAAAATGGTATATAGAAATGCAAAGTACCCAGATGGGTTTTTTCTTGGAAAGGAGTGGGAATCCCATTTAAGAAACATGACATTAAGTGATTATAACCATCACACAAATGTGACTGAAAAAAGAAATGGCGTTGGAGTTAGTGTGCCCAAAGAATAAGAGGACACCGAAGGGTTACCCATTTATAGTGATGAAGTAAAAGTGAAGTTGGAGAAGGTGGGATTATTGCAAATCTATAAGTTGCCATACTTTGGGAAGCCTGAGCGCCTCTATCAGTGGCTGATGTCACGCATACACAAAGACCACTTTCACTTTGTAGGGCGCAAGATGCACATAAACCCTTAGCTAATTTCAAAATTCACAGGTCTCATCGGTGAAGGAGAGAGTAAAGAGGAAGACGCTTATGACAAAGAAGCCATCAAAGAAACCATCACCGCATATGCATACAAGAAGGGGTCAAGGTACTTTGATATTGCAGATATCCAAGACTCAGTGATGAGAATGGCTACGCACCTGGTAACAAAACTCAATGACTAAGAGAGGTGGACGTAAGTGAACAAGTCATGAATCAATGATATCTGTTGAAATATATTAGAGGGCACCATCTACAAATTTTCCACATATATCATGGATGAGGTCATCAACAACGTGTAGGAGGGTGACAAGATACTTTTTGGAAATGTCCTCTTACTTATTGTGTTTTTAGAGATAGGAGTGCCAGATGGGGAAAATGAGTTCGTATGGGAGTACCTAGAGGAAGGCCCCTTTCCCACAAAGAGATTTGAAAAATACACTTGCGGTAGCATGATGGATGTTCACAAGGCATGTCTTGAGAAATGGTATATGTGCTTAAGGAATGCATTCAAAGCAAAGTGGAGGATCCCAGAATAACTACACAAGCTCACAGAAGGAGAAGCTGAATTTGTAGTATACCAACACTTCTGCATTGGCAGATTTAGGTTGGTTGATGAAAGCATGAGCCCATGGTGTAAAATCCCATTTTCTTTCACCAATCAAGTACTTCTGGCGGGGTAAACAGATTCAAGGAATCCAAGAAACTAAAGTTTGACCTTGGAAGTATGGATCGGGACCACATGGAGATGCGCAAGATGTTGGTCTACCCCAACAAGTGTGTGTACGTGGAAAAGTACATATTGCATGAAGTTCAGATGATAAAACCCATGACTCTACCTATTGCAGGGGGGTCCATGGCGCATGTATACCTTCGCATAAGGCCCAAGTTTGAGAAGGGTGATTATCTTTAAAATGAGATAGCTATACCTGAGGACCTAATGGTAGGAAGAAGACCGTGCCCAAGAAAAAGGAGATGAAAGAAATAAAGAAGAAGGAACCTAGTGTCCAAGATACTCAAGCGGTGGGCACCTTGGGAACAAGTACTTACACGTGCTAGAAGAGGTCTCCAGTTAGAGAGGAGGTGCTAGAACAAGAAAAGCTTATCGCAGAGGAGAAATCACCTGGAGGAGGAAGAGAAAGCAGAATCTCCTATACTGGAATCCCAGTTAGGAAGAAACAAAAGGTGATGGAGGAAGTTGACTCAGAGGAAATAGAGAGCTTGGAGAAATACATGGGTGAGAGGGATGATGATGAAGAAGATGAACCTGAAGGGGACCAAGAACCACTTATTTTCAATGTGCATGATTTGGAAGAAGAAGGCAAAGGGGAGAAGGATGACTACCAATTTTGTGAAGGAAGGGAAGCCAAGAGGAGGAGGGTGCCCAAGACATGGAAGGAGGTGAAGAGGTTAGCACAAAGAGTTAGAGGACTCCAAACCTCACACAAGAGCAGATAAACAAGGTGGCAGAAAGAGAAGCAACAAAAATTATTGAAGCCTTGGTAGAACAAGAATTGGAGCGCAACACTAAAATAGTGATGAATGAGGATAAGGAAGGAAGCGTAGGAAAAGACCACAACAACATGAGAGGACCCAGTCTAACAATAACTATTCCTAAGGGCACGTGTATAGGTGGAAGGTGCATGGAGATCAAAAGACCAAGAATGGACTACATTGATGATCACAACAAGGTGTTGTGCATGTGCTTCCAAAGCACAGTCCCAACAGATCAAATCTTGGAAATGAAGTTGTTTGATGAAGAAGGTGCATACCCTCAAATGAGGAAGATTCTCTCTTGGGCAATTGATTCCCACATCGATGAGCCAGATTTTGAGGTAAGCCAAGGAGCACTAATGAAGATGCTTGAGTCAAAAGGAGATAACCCCTTGGTGAGTGCTCAACAGCTTTCGGATGAACAAGTCTGCAATGCTTTAAATAAGGTCTCGATTGAGCTGGAAGCTAGGTTATTTGAAAGGAATGACAAGGTAAAATTTCTAGAGGCAAAGCTAGAAAAGAGGGAAGGAGAGCTAGAAGAGAGCACCAAGAACTTGAAGTAGGAGGAACTAATTAGTGCACAACTAAAGCATGAACTTAGGGAAGAAAAGGGAAGGGTGCATGAGGTATACAAGAAGTTATAATCCATCACAGATGTCATTGTTTTGAAGCATCCAGACCTGGCACCACCTGCGCAAAAGTATGGATCTTCCCTTGAGTGCCTTGAAGACTTAATGTGCATCCTCACCATGGAGAGGAAACCTATAGCCTTAGAATCCACGGAAGAAATAACAATGTGCTTGGAGAAGGAGGACAAATTAAAGGTTGTAGCAATCATTGCCAAGTATAGCAAGGTGCTTTCTGATGTGAAAATTGCTACCCATACTACTGAGGTCGTGTATGACAATTGCGCAGACAAAGATAAAGTGGCGAGCATTTTGGTCACCACTCACGAGGTAGAGCTCAAGGAATTCCAAGAGAAGAACAAAGGGAATAGAGCAGAGTGGGAAAGGATCTTGGCTAAGGTTGAGAAGAAGTCAGAAGCTATTGAAACCTTACGAGGTTCAATTAAAAATTGATGAAGGAGTTGTACCCACATATTACAAGAAGAATGGATGTGCTTGAGGATGTGGGAAAGGAATTGGAAGGAATGGTTAAAACATTGAACACTCAAGGAAATGGATTGGGTTTTGAGGAAGTAAGCACCCTAGTCGGCGACCTCTTCTAGAGAGTGCAAAATGAAGTCAATTCTGGAACAAGTTGGAGGCCGACTTAAAAGATATTTTCCTATCTTGTTGCAATAGTGACAACACTCCCCCATTCTTTCATTTTTTCCCCAATTCTTCATTCCTTTATTCTTTTTCCAAGGCGTTAAGCCTATTATAATTATTTCTTTAAAGAAGTGTTCTCACGGCAAGAGAACATGTAAAGTGTGGGGTGATGTTGGGCCCCTAAAAAATTTACTAAGTACATAAAGGTGCATGAGCACACAAGGCCTAAGTTGAAGAGTGGGCATGTAAGGAGAAGGTGTGTAAGGAAGGGTTCTAGGAGGGTTTTAGAAGAATCCATATTATGCCTTTGAAGACAAGGTCTTGAGAATTATCCATATTTGGTGTATCGGGTAGAACACAAGAAAAGCATGGCTTGAATGCACATGTGTTGTGGATAAGGTGCCAGCCTTGCATGACAAGTTAGCCTAGGAAGGAATATGCCCTATGATGGAGGCTTCTAGAAGGCCATCATGGAAAAGAGTGGAGAGCTCAGACTTGGAGGAGCATGCACCCATGGAGGACCACATTTAGACACTTGGCACCGTATCTTAAGCCTTAGAAAGTTGTTTTGGCGAGTTCAAGGGGCCCAGTAAATACAAGCACCAGTAGAAGAATAAGGAGAGAGATCAATAGATGTAACATCCTCATTTTAGACAATAGAACAAGTCAAATTTTTTTTTTTTTGATAAATGCATCCTGGTTCTAAATACATAATTTAGAACTCACAAATCAAATAACCATTCATTTAACAGATAACCATATGCAGCTGTAATGACTCGGAGTACCTCCGATCTATTCATTTCATGACTCGGTAATCTACCGATCTATTCATGAGTAATAAGAGTTGGCGTTATTATTTAACACTTCACTCCTGTGGTTCTCTTCCCTATTCTGGGATTCAGAATGCTCTGTCCAAGGAACCTAACTGAATAATTGTTACCATTATTCATCGGCATCTCATCCCTTAGACTAGGTGAATTAGGACAACGCAATCAGCAGCTTGCGATACTTTGGCCAAAGATTTGAAACATACTGTTTATGTCTCGTATTCCTTAACGGCATACTCGTCAATCTGGAATACACCCTTCACCCCATTCTTATGTTATATAGAATGTCTTACACTGACTACTGTCAGTCCTTCCTTTCACAACTTAATCACTCGGAGACAGATTAACAAGGTGATAATGTTATATGGATGCCCACGAGTATTAGGGATATGATGACATACTGGTTTAACCCTGCAGTTAGACCAGTGTGTCAAGATACCCCGAACCTCCTAGGCAACCTTATAACATGGCCACATTCCTAATTGGTCCCTGAGTAATTCGTCGAGATCAAAGTGTAAATATTAGCGATCAATGCAAAGGGTGTGTCGTCATAAGTCACTGCATTGTTGTAACTCGAGAAGATCCTAATCTTCTTGGAGGTACAACCTGCAGATTGTCTTGTGCCGTCAACCTTTAAATCCACCTCAAAAAGATCTACTTACTAATATGCGTTACGCACATTGAGTTTTAAATTACTTTAAAGACTTTCCCCATAGGTTAGCCTTTCCCAATCCCTGGATTCTTCGTCTTAAGACGACCTTCCTCAATAAAACCCATTAGATGGTAGAGGTATTAAGGTCAAGCTCTCATCAAGGAGTCATTAGAATACACATGATTCTAAACAACAGAATTGGACATTATCTCATTACCTTCATATGAGATTGCCATCTGAACCCCATTAGATTTATTTCAGTTCTCTTAACTGAATTTATATCATACTTATTAGTATAAAGATATAATTGGTTAAGAATCCAATTTAATGTTGTCCTGCCATACTAGGACTAGGGATTAGTAATTTACCTCAGCTTGATTAGTGTTCTGCTTAGGTTCGTTTTAACCCTATCTTTTAAAAAGACAATGATTTAAATTTCAATTTAGCTTTCGATAGAACAAATTAGAACTACTAAACACTCATAAGAATTCAATCACATTTTCTTTAAGCTTTCATTGTCAATCACAAAAGCATCCAATTACACAAAGATAACATTGCCACTCTGGTATATAAACCGAAGAAGGTCAACTATCAGAATTAAGAATACAACACATAAGTATCAAATACTTATTTTCATTCCTTTCATAACTATACAAATACATTTTATGCAAGCAGCATACTTGATACAATGCTTAACGGAAAAGAAACATCTTTCCACATATAGTACATTTAGAAAATCAAGCTGTAATTCATTATAAATCAAATTAAACAATCTGATCATCCTGTCAGATCTGCATTGCTTTTACCACTTACGGAAACCATCTGCAAAAATAGTCAACATGAGTCAGTTCGATGAACTGAGCATGATAAGCACTAACTTTTAAAACAATTGCAATCCGTCAATTGTTTTCATTAAACACCCTGTTTAAATGAGTTCCATTATCCAAACAAGTAAACATATTCAGACTATGCCCTTGTAATACAAAAATGACTACAAACGTGTAACTCTATCATCGTTACAGAATAGTCCTAAACACTTCTCAATTATTTCATCAATATTAAGAATCAAAGAACGAAAGTATCCAAAACAATTATCTTAAATCCAAGATCAGCAACATTGGACAGATCGTTAATTTCATCAGGAAATGGAAATATCATAACAACTCTTGAGTATATCAATATGTTAAAAACAGCTCCTACTGTTACAGATATCAACATGTATTATAATAATAGAAAAGAAAGGAACAAATCATTCACACTTCCTTTCACACAAGTTCACTACTGTACCGTCTCCTCATATGGAAAGCATTCATCCGGTAAGTATACGAACAAGTCCGACAAGCCACAAGAAGAATTGCTGTTTAAATAAAGAAATAAAACACAGCAAATAAATCAGTCGAGTCCATCAACAGCACACTGTTACAATAAGGCAACTACAGTACAGTAGCCCCCATGCCGAACAACATGGTCTTTCTACCAGACAGACTCAGAATGACCTCACGCAAGAAGCGACAGGCAAGAAGACAACTACTGCCGTTACCTATTTAGGTACAGTTAGCTCCTAAATTCATTCATACTCAAAAATGGATATCAAAGTAAGGAAGGCGTAACACGCCTACAATCCCAATAACAATCTACAGCCTCTTCAATCCTTTTCAACACTGTATGGCTTTTGTTCCCAAGGTCGAATTCAAAGGAACTCAATTGTTGCCACAGTCAATAAGAAACTCGAACTCCTTTTGAACAATGACATCTCCCTACGACTTAAGCAGAGAGACGTTTAAATGAAACCCACGCATCACACACAGCCACATCAACTGGCATGAAATCTAAAGAAAACACAACATAGAATATCGTAGCTACATCTGAATGAAATCAGAGTAGAAAGTATGGTATCCATGACCTACTTCATAAAGCCGTTATACAAGATGTCAAGCTATTCACAGAAATCCATCAAGGCCAAATAAACATCACATGTTCAATCTCAGGCTTATACAGAAGCCAAAAGAAACAAGATATCCTCCACAGGGTCAAACAATAGAATAAACCCAACAGTCCTAATTTGAAGCGATCACACTGGTTATTTATCAAGAATTCAACCGAGTCTATACAACAGTATTCAAGATAATAAAGAAGAATAATTAATGATTCCATCTACTCCAGTAATGATAAACATAAAAGAACAGGCTTCAATAATTACTGATTTCGTAAAAAGAACCAACTGAACCTTCTTCAATATTTTTGAACAAGCTTACACAGAAGGAAACGAAACAGTACAACCGGGGAGTCTATACCCAAAATTTACTATAGTTAACAGAGGTCGAAAGACCTGTTACTTCTTCAAGACTTCAAACAAATCAATATCCAACATTCAAATATATAAATGTATAGCTTCCACAGTGGTCCATTTATACAAGTCATTCAATGGACTCTACAGAGTCGTTCCAATATATAATATACATATATCCATAATGCATACTGTAACGGTTAAATCTCGTTACCCCAACGAAAAAGGAAAACAATTCCAAAAGAGTTGCAATAAGATACTGTCACACCGAAAGATGTTTATTCTCAAACAACCTTCAAGACAAAATGAAACCCAACAGTATCAATAACTACCTTCATTAAAACCCACGACAGAGCTAACAAAGATTCAATAAAACTGAACAGTCAAACACTATCCATCAGTATCCCTTCTAACAATTTCCACAACAAGTATTAACAAAATATTTATATACATTTATATATACCAACATGCATCAATAGCCTGCACCCATCGGGAGGACAATTCATGGACTCACACAGAGCAGGCCTAGCACAAAATCTTGCCATATTTTCGCATATAAAATCCAGAATGCAAAACACCCAGAAATATATAGCAACCGTTCGATTATATCAACACCCATCAAGGGATAAACGAAAAATCGAACCAAAAGAGATACAGTACCAAAAATCACACAAGACCACCAAGGAAAAATCATCTATTTTCTCAAAACATTTGAACAGAGTTGTTCTAATGAAATCACTTGAAAGACAACAAGATTTTTAAAGGTTAGGGCCTAACATGCCTGGATTTTTACTCAAAATTCCGAAGCAGACCACTGGAAGAGCTCAGACTTCCTTTTCCTTTTCCAAGTTAGAGCGACCAACAAAATTTTGCTATCTCCATAACATATATATTTCCCTTGCCAGAGAAAAGAGTTAGATATTCTCATGTTCGCCATGCAACACAAAGAAGACTGGTGCGAAGAACCAGTGAACAGGCAGAAGGAAAACTGAAATTCGCGACAAGCCAAACAAACCAACAACTTCCCAGTTTGCATGCCTTCACGCGAGTTCCGAGCTCGACTACCGAGCACATTGAATGCATTTACACCGACTTTCCCGCTCAAACTCCACTACCACCGACCGCCAAAATTGGCGACAGTCAAATAAAATTTCCAGTTCATTTTCAGTTTTGGCGACCTGCCACGTCGGCACAAGTTAGCCGTTCCTAAAACCTCTGCCAAGACCTGTCCCTCATACTTATCCTTAGCATTTAATGACATAGAAAAATGCCGCCCATGGTTTGCACCCCTCCATAGGCCCCCATACATTTTGTTCAATAGTTAGGTTAGTATCTTAGGTTAGAATTTAGGATAATACTTATTCTAACCACATTACACATAGATACTAACTTAGGACATTAGCACTTAGCCTAGGTCTAGGTTAGATTAACACTAATCTAACCCCTAGGTTAGGTTACTAACCATTAATAATTCCAGTTAGGTCTACATTCTGTACACTCAGAAAAAGACCTACATCATACCTTCTTGAACAGGGTTAGCTCCTGTTCTGCCTCAGGCTGCAGAATCGTATGTAACCGAATTATTACCTGGTCCACGATCGAGACCTTCCAGATATACTTCCATATCGGGAACCAATCCATTTCACATGATCAGCCTGAGTCATACTCCGGACCAGCTTATTCAATGCTTCTAGACCTTGCAACCTGTTCAAGGTCTGTGATTTTAATTCATCACGAACAGACTTAGAGCAATACTTGGATCAATTCCACTGATCCAAGATTAGATCTTATAGATGGATAACTCTATAATTCATTCCGAGATCAGATTAAACTCAGATGCAAAATGAAATAAATAAAAGAGTCTAATCATATTCTGACTCAGTCAAGGATCTGCAAAGAAATTACAGTACATATCAAGCATGATTTCTAAATCGAGGAACACATCCTTTTATAAGAAATCACATATCAACACTTGTATGCTCAGGAGGAAGTAACAACAGTTCAGGGTGTTACAAGAGAGATCAATAGAGAGCGGAGCTCTGCAAAACGCCACAAGGAGTTATATTGGGTTGGGTAGATAAACTATAGGAGATGGATGTATCAAGGGCTTGGGGTTATAAAATTTCTTTTTGAGAGCTAAGGAATGTAGATCCAGTTATGATGTATGACTTTGGTCTACCATATTGTGATGTTTTGTAATGAATCTAATGAATGTAATGAGGTTACCAAGTTATTTGAATATGATCCTTCTTGGTTGATTCATGCATGATTCTTCATAGTTATTTTTCATGTATGTTTATAAGATGAATATGAATCCCTATGCATTTTCCTTTCTATTTTGATTCAGTTCTTTAAGTCTATTAAAGTATCTTTGTCTATAATGACTGCAATGGTCTAGAGCCGTTCTAAGCTCTATGATGTTTGCATGTCTCATTCCCACTCACTTTCTTTAAAGTTTGGATCATAGATGATGTTTCCCACTAAACTCACATAAAGGAGGGACACATCAATTTCACGTGCCTTGGGTGAGTGCCCAACGCCCACTGGGTGATAGGCCGATGCACATGGGATTCCCTTGTTCTTTGGTGGGTGTAAAAATGACTACATAGTGCAATATAAGGGTATTTTTACACGGTAGAATTTAATCAAAGGGTTTCAAAACCTAAAAAGAGTTAGGAGCATAAAAATGTCAAATTGGATTAAATTGGACCATCCTCATGGTCAATGTGTTATATTGGTTCATACCCATTCTAAACTCCGGTGGAAACTTAGCTTATTAGTGCACATGCATGGGAAAAGTGGAAAGCGGGATGAAAAGGAAAATTTCAAGCTAAATAATGCATTGAAATATATGGAAATGGATTCAATTTTCCATTTGGAGTCAAAATCATATAAGTTTGGCCCTCCAAACTCCATGTATTGCTCCTGGGCCCAAAAAATCACTCCTTAGTCTATATTCACATTGCATTTGATGAAAAAAACACTACAAGGAGCTTGGGTGGGGTTTTAGAGGCCTGATATCCTATTTTACCTTTGTCCTAATGTGTAATGAGACATGGGGAAACTAAAGTGTTCTCTCCCATTGATTTTTATGTTGTGTCACTTAAAATGCAACTTAAGTGGTTAGAAACAAGTTGTAAACTCACCTTAAGTTGGATTTGGCCCCTTTTTCATGGGAAATGGACCCTTGGCAGACTTTTACACCCATGATGTCCCTTTTTTACCTTATTCCCAAGTGTAAAGGGACATTAAAGTGAACTCTCCCTATGGAGGAAAAGTGTCAACATTTGAAAACACAACATGGGGTACTAGGGAGTGTTAGGAATTAGTGAACAAATATGCGGAAACAATTCCTCAAATCACAGCAGTAGGAAATTATTTAGCAGAATTATACTTGCAAAAATATAACAACATAAATAAATAATGCACAAAAGAAGACAAGACAAGATTTAACATGGTTTACCCAATACAAGCTACGTTCACCAAGAACTTGCTCATATTTTATTATCAACAAGAATAAAACAATTCTTACAGAGTCTCTCTCGTTGTGAACTCAAATTTTTTTCCAAAGATGCTAAACCACATCTAAACCACAATTGATACCCAATTGCTCAACCTTGATCACTCTTGATCACCTCTTGATCACTAAGACTCAAGACCTCTTGAACACTCAAGATACATTCAAGATACATTAGGAAGCCCCTAACACCTCTATTTATAGGATTACAATCCTTTAAGAAGTCCTAAAGCTGACCCTAGAAGTTTGAAAGTCATAATATTTCAACTTCGCAAGGATGGAAAAATTGTCACGAAGTTTACATCCAATTAACAACAACTTGATGATAACATCACAACATGAAAAACAACAGACGACTGCAGAATGCTCCTGAAGTCTCCAAACTTAATCGTTCAAACTCCAACACTTCAATATTGATTCTAGAAGACCAAAAATAGGCTCCACACCCCAACAATCTCCCACTTGGAGCCTATTTCCACCGAAAAAATTTTCAATCCTTCATTATCAACCACAAGGCCAATTGAATTTGAACACAACTTCAAATTCTCCCTTGTGATTGCCTTGGTCACCATATCCGTAGGATTATGACTAGTATGAATCTTTTCTAGCTTTAACTTATCTTCTTCCAAAGCTTCCCTGATGAAATGATCTCAGCTAAATGTTCTTCATCCTAGAGTGGAAATAAGAGTTTTTGCTAAATGAATAGCACTCTAAATATCATTGTGTAGTAGTGTAACTTTTTGCTTATGAACCAAATCATCAAGCAACTATTGTAGCCAAATCATCTCCTTTATTGACTCTGTGGCAATAACATACTCATCCTCTATGGTTGACAAAGCCATAACCTTTGTAACCATAAAATCCATCTCACCACCGCATCGCCAACCATAAATACATAACCTATCATGCTCCTCCTACTATATAAATATCTGGCATGTCTAAATCTATATAGCCACATAATGTACTTGTCCGATCCATCGAAACAAAATGCTACTCCCATGGTCCCTCTCAAATATTGAAGGATCCACTTCAATGCCCGATAGTGTTCTATACCCGGATCACTCGTAAAATTTCTCATTGCTCCCACCGCATGGGAAATATTAGGCCTAGTATATACCACAACATAGATCAAGCTACTAACCACTTATGAGTACGGTACCCTGGAAATCTAGATTTTATCCTTCTCGGTCTTAGGAATCTACTCCTTTGATAATTTAAATTGATGCACAAAGGCGTACGAACTAGTTTAGCATCCCGCATACTAAACCTCTCCAAGACCTTCTTTATGTACTCTTATTGAGATAATACCAAATTCCTCTCCTTCATGTTCCGAGTTATTCTTGTTGACAACCATCCTTGGCAGATCATGCCGTCATAGTCATGGGAATCCTTAGGTTGGTGGGATGTGTTCCCTAAGGAGAACTCAGATTTTTAAAGAAGCCAGATCTTATCTGCAGGGTGAGATAGGGGTAGAAGAACTAAATGAGAAACATAAAATAAGCTAAGGTGATGCACCGAATGAGTCTACTTGAAGGTCAATCAACACCATAACTTCTTAAGAAGGGAAACAATGAATAACTGAAAAAGGGTGGATGAAATGCACCACAAGTCAGAAAGGGTCACACATAACACTACCTCAAACTACTTAAGCACAACTTCAAAGATAGTAACAACATTCAAAGATGCACAGTTTCTACATGAAAATAAAGGTGATCAAAGATAATAAGGATATGCGGATGATGAAATAAAGCACCACAAGCCATATATATTACTCCAATAGTTGTGCACAATATTACATTTAGAAAAGAGGTAAGATTTCTGTTACAAAACCCAGGAAGAAGGCTAGAGTTCCAAGACCTCTGTCTTTTACAAAAGAGAGACTTGTGATAGAGAAGAAAATATTAACTCTCCTAGTATCTATCTAAAAAATGAATGTCCTTTTCATCAGACTTTGATTACAATATATAGGAGGAGAAGGAGGTAAGAGACAATTCTCAAACTCTTTTCCAACTACCCTTCAATTATGATAAATGATGTGAAGTGACAAAAACAGATTTCCTCAAATCTTCCTCACTATTTGGCCCTTTCGAAAAAGTGAGAGCCATGCCTATTTAATGCATATTTAATTATCCTACAACCAACTCCTTTGAGATGGACTCACCTTTTGAGAAAAACCCTTTCGGCTATTTATTACATAACCAAATATTTTGACCCTTTATGCATTGGTTTCTGGCCTCTTGATTCAAACGATGCGTATTTTGTGATGAAATGATCCTTTGAATGCATATGAATAATTTGAGTCTTTGTAGGTTTCCACTCTTCACATGAGGCTACACATTCAATCTTTACTAAAATGAAAAGCTAGATGAACCCTTACCTCTCGATCCTTTGAAAAAATATCTCTAACATTTAGGATCTTACTGAGATAATACCATAAATCACTTATACGTGCCCGATGTCTTATCATATTTTTATGGCCCACTTTGAAACTAGAGTTAGAATTTTGTAAGATCCACGTGGAAGGTCTACATATCCTTATGATTCTTATTTTCTTTCGGCTCTTGGGAATGTGCTTTGGGTAGACAATTGGCACCAACCACGGGCTTACTACTTTATTCCCTTTGGTAAGTAAAGGAATCGTGGTATATAAATGTGAAAATCATTCCCAGGTTGGACCACTTTTTGACTCGCGTGTTAGCCTTGTGAGAGTTTTAGACTTCGTCCCATCCTTTGACTTCTAAAGTTGCGGTTTGCTCAACTCTCTTTGTGATTTGGCTAAGTCCCCCTTTTCTTTCGGTGAAGACTCGGCTCCGAAATGGGTTTTGAAAATACAAGAAAACTCCTAGCTATGGAAATTTAAATAACAATTCTCATACCAAGGATTTGTTTTTACGCCCCCAAATATTTCATAGTAAAGGAGTCACCTAGTCGCTTCTTGAGTGCCTTTATTTCTTGCATGTTCTTCCCTACAATAAGCTTGTCATCCACATACAAGCACAAAATAATATAAGTACCATCAAGAAACTTCTTGATGTACACACAATGGTCTCGAGTGACACCTAGAGTAACCCTAATTTTGCATAAAACTATCAAACTTCTTGTACCACTACCATGGGGCTTGTTTGAGGCCATACAAGCTCTTGTTCAATTTTCACACTTACCTCTCCTTCCTTTTGACCTCATAACCCCTGTGGTCGCTGCATCTATAATTCCTCCTCAAAATCACCATGAAGGAATGCAGTCTTCACATCGAAATGATCTAAGTGTAGGTCTTCTACTGCTACTAAACCAAGAACAGTCCTAATAGAATTCATTTTAACAACAGGAGAAAATTTTTCATTAAAGTCTATACCTTTCTTCTGTGTAAATCCCTTAAACACCAACAATGCCCCTGTATCTTTTTGCCTCAATCTTCCTCTTTAATTTTGTACACCCACCTTTTACGCAATGCTCTCTTGCCCTCGGGTAGCTCCACCAGATCCCAAGTCTGGTTCTCCATAAGAGATCTATACTCTTCATCCATTGCCTTCTCCCACTTCTTCCCGGAATCTACCCGCACCTTTGCTTCCTCAAAGCACTCTGGCTCTCCACTATCGGTGAGAAATAAATAATTTGAAGATGGAGTAAATCGTTTAGGTTCCCTTATTACCCTAGAAGACCTTCTCACCTTAGGACTTTGGGGTTCATGATGAGTAGGTTCCTAAAATAGCTATGTCGTAACATGTTGTACTCGAAGGCTGGCCCCTTAGACACCTTGCCATATGTAATGTCCTCTAACATTGTTTATTCTTTCTTTGATTCCTCTTTCATTTCCTCGCTGTTCGTTCTTTTTATACATGAATTTTTCATTAAAGACTATATCTCTAGACCAAAATAATTTCTTGTCCTTAAGACTCGCAAAAACAGAAAACAAAGTCATCCTCACCATATCCAACAAAGTTGCATTTCTCGAGACTTAGCCTATAACTTAGTCCTATCATATTTATCAATGTGAACAAATACCTCACATCCAAATACTCTAAGAAATGAGTAATCCATTTTCTTACAGACCAAGCCTTCTCAGGTATACCTCTATCTAAGGCCATAGAGGGTCCTTTATTAATCAGATAAACATATGTGCTTACCGCTTCTTCCCAAAACATGAGTGACAACCCCACATGTAATCTCATGCACCTAGAACACTCCATGATTGTCCTGTTCATTCTCTCTTACACTCCATTTTCTTGTGGATTCCTTGGAACCATCCTTTGCTTACGGATCCCATTTATTGAACAATAATAAAAAAATTATTACTCCAATACTCCCTCCATTATCCAACCCAAGAGATTTCAACTTGAAACTGTTTCATTCTCAACCAAGGCTTTCCATCTTTTGAAATTTTCAAACACATCATATTTCATTCTAATGCAATAGACCCAAACTTTTCTAGTTACATCATCAATGAAAGTGACATAATAACATTAACTACCAATAGAGTTTACCTTAGTTAGCCTCCATACATATGAATGCACTAAATCGACTTACCCTCCTTCATGGTAGGTCCAACCTTGAGGAATCTCACCCGCTTATGTTTCCCATAAACAAAGTCCTCACGAAGTCCAAATATAACTCTTTTAATCTAGAAACCCATCCTTTATGATCTACATGCCCTTTTGACTCAAATGACCGAGTCTCTAGTGCCACAAAGTTACATCTCCATTTGTAAAAACTAAATTAAAATAATCGACACCCTTTGGTTAAATATAAAGTACCATTTTTATCACCTCTTGCAACTACAAGAGCTCCCTTGGTAACCTTCCAAGAATCTACTATAAAACTAAACGTATAACCATCACTACCCAAGTAACCCACTGATATCAAGTTCCACCTCAACTTAGGCACATTCTTGACATCCTTAAGTAGCCATGTGTTCCCATTCTACATTTTCACCCAAACACAACCTTTCCCTACTATGATGCATGGTTCATCATCACCAAGATATACATGTCCAAAATATCCTTGAAAAAAATTAGTAAAGTAATGTCTATGTGGGGTGGCATGGAAATAAGTCCCTGAATCTAACACCCAAGACTAAACAATAATATAAAAAGAAAGAATTAAGGCATCCTGACAAACATCACCTACTACCACATTTACCTCCTTAGTTTCCTCCTTGTTCTTCTTATCCCGAAGAGCCCAAAAATATTTATTAGCATGACCAACCTTCCCACAGTGCCAACATTCTAACTTGCTCTTGAACTTTAACCTTATGTGATCATTTGACTTCCCATAGTTACCTTTCAGTTTGTTCTTTTGTCTCCCTCTACTCTCCATTGTCAAAGCATTTCCTAGAAGTAGAAGAATCTCCAGTGCTCTTCTTTCACATTTCCTCACTTAGGATCACACCTATTACATCCTCAAACTTCAGCTTTGAATTATTAAAGATTTAATTACTTACAGCCATAACCAAGCTTTCCCCACAATCGATAAGGAGCAAAAATCAAAAATCCCGACCTCATCATTAAAGTCAATTTTAACCGAGTTTAACATACTCACAACTGTATTAAATTAATTCAAATGATCAACAACAAAACCATTCTCGATATCTTCATATTAAATAAATTTTTCATAAAAATATTTTATTAGAGGCAAAGGGTTTTTCATATAACTTCGTAATGCACTCATGATACCTTATGTGGTCTTCTCTCTGCGATATGTTGAAAGAAACTAAAGATGTAAGGCATAACCGAATTGCCTTGAGCACCTTTCTATCTAGAAACTCCCAATCCTCATCCGACATGACTGTAGGTTTCTTTGTTTTTCTAGCCAAAGGGACATGGAGGTCCTTCGATATAAGTAATCCTCCATTTTCATCTTCCAAAAATTAAATTTCTTCACATTGAACTTATCAACCCTCGATCGCCCTCATTTGCCATAGCTCCCACTCAAGCTAAACTTTCCATGTGATTTACCACTTCAACAAAAACCACCAAATCTATGATAATCTGTTGTTAGGAATTACTGAACAAATATGCAGAAAAAAATTCCTCAAATCATAGTAGTAGAAAACTATTTAGTATAATTACAACATAAATAAATAATGCATACGAGAAGACAAGACAAGATTTAACGTAGTTCACGCAATGTGGGCTACGTCCACTAAGAACTTGCTCATATTTTATTATCAACAAGAGTAAAACAAATATCACAAGATTCTCTCGTCATGAACTCACAATAGAATCCCAAAGATGCTAAACACATCTAAACCACAATTGATACCCAATTTCTCAACCTTGACCACTCTTGATCACCTCTCGATCACCTCTTGATCACTAAGAATCAAGACCTCTTGAACACTCAAGATACATTCAAGATACATTAGTAAGCCTTTAACACCTCTATTTATAGGATTAAAATCCTTTAAGAAGTCCTAAAGCCGACTCTATAAGTTTGAAAGTCATAATATTTCAACTTACCATGGCTAGAAAAGCATCACGACGTTGACATCCAATTAACAACTTCGACAAAGAACGCCGAACATAAAAAAAAATAGACGATTGCGGAATGCTTCGAAGTCTCCAAACTTAACCGTTCAAACTCCAACACTTCAATAATGATTCCAAAAGACCAAAAAAAGGCTCCACGCCTCAACATGAAGATGTTTTCAACTCACAATTTTTCCCCATCCTTATGAGACCTTCACCAATGACACATTTTGGAGGGGGTGATGTAGCTTTGTCCCTTTATCCCCTATTTTTAGGGTACAACCAAACCTCCAACCTCTAATATACCTAGTTCAGTTTATCCCTTTGTCCCTTTGTCCCCCTATTTATGAGATGTAGCATTGCTAAGAGTGGGAAGTGCCTCTTTTGCAACGAGGTATGTGGGACACGAATTTGAATTTTTTCCTTTGATAAACCAGAAAAATTTATCAAATTACTTGGGATGATTTCTCAAATACTCAAATTTAGAAATTTGGACCTTGTACTTCTTAAAATGTTCAATTATGTAAAAATGAGACTCAGAGGAGGGTGAAGGTGTAGATGTAGTAGCAAGAGGTTGACTACTTCTTGGAATGGCATTGATACTATTTTTATTCATATCATTACATTTGAATGTAGAAATGGGGGATAAATTTGATAAAGATACATAGACTTACTTGTATTGGAAGATGGAGAGGAAAAAAATTATGCTCCTTTTGTTATTTTTTTAGGGTCACCACTTGAGGATATTAGAATTTGCAAGAATTATCCCTTTCTTGAGCCTTTGAATAACTCAACACCACATACGTATGATTTTTATATCGTAATGATTTCATCATCTTCATCATCCAAAGAAGGGGTATATTCACAAAAACCAATGTTTTTAACAATTTGAGCTTCATCATACTCTTCTTCGGGCCTTGCTTCACATGTGGCATTAATAAGAGGTGCTTCAAGAGCTAATCTTCTTTCTCCTCCACCTATTTTGTTTCTATTCTGATTATAATTTTGGTTTGGATAACCTCCCCTCAAAAAGGTGGCTTATACAAATTATTCTTTAATAAAATCACATCATTAGCTAATTTTTGGAAAAGAGAATCAAGTAACACCTTATTTAGAGGTTTGAATAGGCCTCATTTTAAGAGGCCTCGGAAAATTGGAAGTGGAACATCCTTGAAAAATATATTTGGAACTAATTTCACAAAGATAGGAGAATTTTCCAGAATTCGGAGAATTTTTTTCACCGGCATAATCTAATTTTTTGGTCAAACAAAAACAAATCTTCTTTGCCGCACGACAAAAATCTTGCCGACGTGTGACAAAAAGATTTTCTATCACACAAAAATTAATCTTGTTGTCACACGACAATAATTTCTTATTATTATATGATAGTGAGTTCTTTTTATCATGCGACAATAAGCCTTGTTGTCACATGATAACAAGTTCTTCTTATTATATGACAATAATCTTTGTTTTCATGCGACAATAAGATATACTATCATGCAACAATAATAACTTGTCCTATGATAATAGGACTTACTCGTCATATGATACTAAAGCTTGCTATCTCAAGACAACAAAGCTTGTTGTCGCATGACAACAAATATTTGCGACGTGTGAAAAAAATCTTTGTTGTCGTGCGTGTTTAGGGTTTTGTTGTCACATGTCTCATTTTCCTCTTGTCTCTTGTCCCGATACCCAAAACCCTAATCCTACTCTATAAATTTACCCCTCTCGGCCCTCATTTATCACACTTCATAAAACAATTTTCTCCATTTTCTTAGTGCTCATAGGTCTCGTATGTAGTAAAAAAATCATGCAATTTAGAAATTATTTATTGTTGGGCCCCTAAAATATTGGCTAAGCATAAGAAGGTGCATGGGCATGCATGGCTTAGTTGAAGAAGGGAACTCAAGGAAAAAGCACATAGGATAGGGTTTTAGGAGGGTTTTACTAGAACCAATGCTAGCGCAAGCAAGATGAGTAAAGATCTTGAGACTTAACCATAATTGGCATATAAGAAAAACAAGAGGAAAGCATGACCTCGACTTCCCATATGGAGTGGATAAGGTGCTAACCTAACAACTTGGTGCACACGGAAGGAATATACCTTGTGATCTAGAATATTCTAGAAGGTTATCATGGTAAAGGATGGAGAATTTGCATCTCGAAGAAGCATGCTCCCATGGAGGACCACTTGGACACATGGCAAGTGATCTACAACTTTAGAAAGGCATGGCGGTGCTTGATAAGGCTATATATATGAGCACCTGGTAGAAGACACAGAGAGAAATGGAGAGTTGAGAATTAAAGAGAGGTGAAGCTATGGAGGAATAATGTGAGACCTCCATGGGTTGCATTTAGAGGATCTGTAGGAATATGTTGTATCAAGGGGATGGGCCGAACAATTTTTATTTGTTCTATGAAGGGCCTAAGTCCAGTTCCGATGCATGACATTGGTCTGCACTATCATATGGATATGTGATTGCCTCAGTTAATGTAATGTGGTTATCAACATACTTAATATGAATAGATGTGTGGTTCCATTTTCACTTACATTTGTATGGAATGGTTTTATATATATTTCACATGAGTGGGTGTAAACCCCTATGTATTTCCCTTATGTTATGATTCAGATCTATATTCTGTAATGATTTTCTTATATGAATGAACACATTGGTCTAGAAGTCGTCTTGAGCTCTAAGATGAATGTATGGTTCATTTCTAGTTTCTTCACTTAAGTTTCTATCATAACTAATGCATTCTCACATAACTCACATAAAGGAGGGACTCAATGCTCACGCATGCCTTGGGTGAGTGCCTAGTGCCTGCTAGGTGATAGGATGATGCACATGGGATTTCTTTATTCTTTGAGAGGGCATAAAAATGACTACATCTTGGTTCCATTTTTGGGACCTCTTTTCAAATTTATTGTGAGAAATGACATGCATCTTTATCTTTGTGATGTGTAATGACAGAATGCTTGACTCTAGAAAGTGTTGAAATGTGGTTCAAGAGCATGGAGGATGAGTTTGCTCAAAGATTCAACACTGGACCTGAGTTCAATGCACGTGGATGGGTAGAAGAGAACCTATACCATGAGTTGTATGAGACATTATTTTGCTGCTTCCCAGTAGAGCTATATGAATGGCTCTTGGCATACGCATCTAGATTAAGCTAGTTCTATAGATCACGTGTGTGGACCCAAGATGACTATCAAAGGTTATAGGATATAGATCTGACTTGGACACATGTTGTTGATCACTGGTGGAAGGGAGTGTTGGCCAGTTACACTTTAGAATATGTCATTTTGACGTATTCTTTCCTAGAAGTTTTTTGAGTTCAAGTTTCGAGGGAGCCTAAAGGGTCATTTTTGAGTGTTATTCCTCTGGCTATGAAGATCTTGGTCATTACTTTGAGTTTAGAAGCATTCCCCATGGCCAACTAAGCTACTCTGAGTGCTAGGTGAGGAAGCTAGGGTGGAGGAAGATGGTAGACATTACAGATGAAAAGGAAAGGGAGGAGAGATGACTCAAGTATAGTGAAGCTCGAAAAGGAGATGACTAGACAATGTGAGGTTAAGTGTGATGGATCTATGGAGGAAGACATTGTGAGAGGGTGTTGAAGTTCACGTGAAGGACGTGGAGCCTGAGAAATCTATGCTACCCCATCTTGGCAAGTGTGGGAGAGAGGCCCCTTTAGCTTCTGATGAGAGTTTGTCACATGGAGAGAGAAGATCCATCGGTGCACATCTGAACCCACCTGGTAACCAACCCCTGATGCTTGGTTTTCCAAATCAAAGGAGTATTGATAACCTAGTTGGTATTGGTGGGAGTGACCAATCGGTGCCCAAGAGATATAATTTTTTGTTTGGAACATCCATGGCTGCACATACCATTTTGGTGTTTGGAGGAATTTTTGGGCAAAGTGCAAGTACACAAGGTTTAGGAAATGCTATTGGGAGTGGTGTAAGATATACTTCTAGGAGTGAGGAAATCTCACAAACAATTGGCCTTACGTTTAGTGGAACATTGGGGACACTAGGTGTGACCAATTCAGGCCCATTTCCAAACTGGTGTGGATCTAGTGGATTTGGAGGCACATGATCTTGTGGATCTATTAGATCTGCTGGAGGGAATACCAGAGGAAACATCGAGGGAACCAAGGATATAGATAAGGAGGACAGGGGCCTTAGCCACCTCCTCAGGTGTTCTTTGAAATGTCTTTACACTTGCTGATTACCATGGTATAGAGGATGCTACGGAACACATGCAAAAATGTGAATTATTATGGGATGCAAAGGGGATCACTACCCCAGAGTGAAACGAAAGCCATTTTGCAACAATATTGCAAGGATACATGCATAGCTTCTATAGGAAGTACGAACCCTATTAGATGGTGGTAGACTATACCGCATTAAAAAATGCCTTCCTAGCATAGTTCCATATACCAGAGTTTGAGCAGAAGAGCATCAACACTTTGAAGGAGGTCTAGTAGGGAATGACATAGAGTGTGTGGGAGTATGATTCATGGTTTAAAATTATCCTATCAAAACTATCATATGACATTCACCCTTTATAGCATTCTCAATGGTTTGTTAGAGGGTTGATCACTCCTTTTAGGAGGGCATTGTCCCATAAAACATTCACAAACCCTGTGAAGCTCTAGAGGCTACGTTACACGATGAAGTAGTGGGGAGCATTGATTCTAGTGTGAACCCTTTTCTAGAGGCTCAAATCACTGCCATGGCTAAAAAGTTAGAGACGCTGTCTACAAGCTCTGCACATGAGACTCGTAGTGGTCTTTGGTGCATGGATTGTGAAGTAGAAGGGCATACTAAGGATAGATTCCCCCAGAAGTTAGTATGCGTCATAATGGTAGATTTTGAAATTTTTCATGGGGACCATGATGCAAGTAGATGCACCTTGTTGTAGCATGTAATTCGGAAGAATATGTCTTGCTACTGTAAGATCTATACCTCTACGACCCATGATACTAAGGATTATAGGATTATTGGCCAGATCCATGAGGCCATTGATCATGGTGTGTGCCAGACCAGCCTTGTGAGTGATTACAAAGAATATGATCAATGTTTTGAAGGAAGCACAGATGGAGGGGCACGTGGGAGAGGTTCACATAGAGGATTATGTGGTCACAAGAATCGCAAAGGAGGAATAATTGAGTTACAACACGGAACCCGCTACAACTGTGGATCTACAAAACATTATAGACATGAGTGTCCATATTTATTATAGTGCTCATGGTGTGGGAAAAAACATAAGTATGAGGAGTGCCCTGAGTTGTTTGAGCACATGACCCAGTAACACTAGAAGGAAAATGGCATTGGGATGGTGAGTATAAAGAAGGTTGAAACACAGTGGATTCCTAGAGTGGTGCATGAGTCAAGGTTAGAACCTGTTCTGGTGACAACACGAGCAGAGGTTACACGTGCCAAAGAAGTACCAAGGCAAAAGAATCTAGTATCAAGAGAAGAAGTGGTGCATGGGAAGTATTCAGACCCTTCCCATCGAAGGAAGTATATCAAGAGACAATGGATGTCATTTGGAGTTTGCAAGGAGAAATCTAGTGTCTAAAAGAGCATTCCAGTAGCAGGAGAAAAAAAGGAATGCTAAGGCTCTGCAGGAGGACTTGGATGAGGTCAAGGAAGTGTGAAAATGTTAAGGAAAGAGAATATTATTCCCTTGCTAGGAGAATGACTGCAGGAGAAGATGCCATGTGCTTTGGGAGCAGAGCGTGATAGGAAGGTGTTGCATGCAACCCCCTCCCCATAGCCTTGACTATGAAAAAGAAATCACACTAAATGTAGTTGTGGATGGTTGGATTCTAAGTAACATATTGATTGACATGGGAGTAGAAGTCAATGTTCTTACATTGGATTCTTGACATCAAATGGGAAGGCCCGCATTGCAGCCATCTTTGAATGTGTTGTATATGGAAAACAAAACTAAGGCAATGCCCATTGGAGTATTAAAGGATGTAGTGATTACCATTTAGGGGGCCAATTTTATTGGAGACTTATAAGTCTTTGTTCTCACCAAGGCAAATAAGTTTCTAGCATTGCTTGGGTGCCCATGGTGCTATAAGAACAATGCTGACTTGAGGTTCAACAAAGGATATATCAGTTTTGAGAACAAGGAAGAATAGGTCATCATCCCTTTGATGGATGGGAAGTCAAGCACCTTACACTAAACCTTTGGGAGAAGAGGTCCTTGATAGAATTTATGTGCACTCCATCAGAGACTTGGAGATAATTCACCCTACAGAAGGAGTTATCCAATTTTAGGATGCCCAATCTATGAGTGATACCACAAGCATGACATGTGACAATTAGGCACACGAGACCTATGAGGTAATTGGGTGACAATTGAGGGGGTCTATAATAAAAGTGACTAAGGTGCACTCACTTAAACACCTATGAGGAAGGAAGTTACCAAGTTACTCTGGAGGGGCATAATTTGAAATTTTCTTATGGGACATGGAAGTTCAAATTGAAAAATGAGGACGAAAGAAGAGGTTTGATCGAGTTATAGCCTACTCTGGATTGTAGCGTGTTGGTGGGCTATACATCGAGAGAGTCCCCTAGAGTGGTGTGAGGTAAGAATCATGTTATCTGTAAGGTTTTCTAGGAGCAACACACCCACGGTCATTGAAGACTACCATGGTAAAGAGGCCACTTCATTTCATACCCAAGCATGTGAGAAGGCATGGATAAGGGGTATAGAAGCCTTACCACCACCATTATGGGTGCATAACCTGTATTCCACACTATAAGGTTGTGTGCGTGCATGGTAGGAGATGACAACTAATCTCATTAAATATTTTGAATATCAGAGCACAAAGCCATCAATAGCTAATGCATTGTAAGTGAACAAGCACCTTACAATGGGGGATAGTGCCATGGAGGAATATAGGCTACTATATTTTCTATGTGAGCCTAGTTTAGAGGCATGTTTCAATGAGGAAGATTCGAAGGAGATGTAGTTTGAGCGAGCATGCATAAAAAGAAAAAGGAAAGATGGTTTATGTCATAGATGGAGAGGAAATGGAGAGTCTAGATGTTAACCACTCTGTAGGTATGCATGATGTTATAGATAGTGCATTGATGAAAGGATGCATGCTTACCATGAGCCCTTAAAAATGAAGAAGGTTAACATTGGGTCAGAGGCAGAACCCAAGGAAGAAATCATTAGAGACTATTGGTCGAAAAGGAGGTCTCAAAGATCATTGATCTGTTATGTGAATTCCAAGATTTATTCCCTCATGGGTATCATGAACTCAAAGGCGTCCACCATTCCTTAGGGGAGATGAAGATAAAACTGAAGGAAGGTGCATGCCCAATCTAGAAGAGGCCATACCAGATGAATCCAAATTTTTGCGTACGGGTCAAGGAGGAGATAGAAAAATGATAGTGTCAGGTATCATTGAAGCTGTGGAAGAATCAGAATGGATAAGTCCAATGGTCATCAACATCAAAAAGGATAAAAGGATCAGAATTTGTGTTGACTATAGGGACCTGATTGTATTATGTGTCATTGATCTGTTTCCTAACCTGTAAATTGAAGAAATATTAGAGGGAGTGGTTGGGTGCGAAGTCTACTCCTTCCTGGATGGATTTTCAGGGTACCACCAGGTGAGGATTGCAAAGGAAGACTAGAGAAAGACAACTTTTACCACTGAATGGGGAATTTTTTCCTGTATGGTCATACCTTTTAGATTGAAAAATATGCCTACTGTGTTCTCGTGTATTGTAGTACAAGCCTTTCAGACTTCATCCCTAAATTTCTTCAAGTCTATTTGGATGATTGGACTGTATATGGTCTATTCAAAGACCATTGTGATAATTTAAGACTAATGTTTGAAAGATATCGACAGTTGAGGATATCCTTCAACATTAAGAAGTGTGTCTTTGCTACCCCATTTGGAACCTTATTGGGACATCATATGTAAGGAAGGCCTACTAGTATATCCTGTTAAGGTTGCAGTCATTGTGGTTTTATGGGAGCCTACTAGCCAAAGCACCATGCGTGGATTCCTTGGGCATACGGGTTACTGTAGGAAGTTCATCAAGGGATATGCCAAGATCACCATGCCCTTGGAGGAATTACTTACATAAAAGAGTTCCTTTCATTAGGGAGAGGCGTAGGAAAGGCCATTTGAAAATTTTAAGGATAAGCTTGTCACATCACCCATTCTCCATTTTCCCATTTAGGATAAGCCTTTCCATGTTCATGTGGATGCCTTTAGTATAGCCGTTGGATCAGTACTAGCATAGTCTGGTGAAGGGATTGTTGACCATCCCTTATGTTTTGCAAGAAGGAATTTAACATTATTGGAACAAAATTACACCACTATTGAGCGCAAAGCACAATCCATGATCTACGCACTGCAAAAATTCAAGAAATATCTACTGGTAACACCATTTATATTTTACATGAGACCATATGACATTAAAATAATTGGTAAACAATCCCGTTCTACAAGGGCACATATGTCGATGGGTCCTACTATTCTAATAATTTGAGTTCACAGTGGTTGTCAAGCTAGGAAAGAGTAATTCTGGACCCGATCACTTATCTAGGATTGACTTAGGAGAGGATGCGCAAAGCATTGAAGATACCATTCGTAAACAACTGTTTAGGTTACAACGCACACCCTCGGACTTAGAGGATATTGTGGTGTTTCTCAAAATGGGTGTGGCACCAGAAGGGATGAAAGCATTAGAGAGGAAGAAGTTATCCATATGTGCCACACCCTACATGCTAGTTAGTGGTGATTTGTACAAGCTAGGATGTGATGAAGTATTACGTCGGTGCATGCTAGAACACAAGCACTTGGATATTATAGAGGATGTGTAAGTGGAAACTATGCGGGGATGCCACCGCATGCAAGATATTACAAGTTGGGTTATGATGGGAAACCCTATATCAGGATTGTAAAGACCATTGCAAGGCATGTGACCATTGTTAGTGCCTTGGTAAACTAGGAAGGAGGATTGAAATTCCTTTGCACCCTATTCCAAGTACAAATCCATTTGAAAAGTGGGCCATAGATTTTATAGGCCCCATTTCACCAACCGCGTGTAGGACAGGATCACACTATGTAATCACTTGCATAGATTATTTGACAAGATGGGTAGAAGCAACACCTACCAAGGATTGTATAACAACTACAATAACTAGGTTTCTATGGGAAAATATTATTACATGGTATGGATGCCCGTTGAGCTTAACTAGTGATAGAGGTATGCATTTCCTAAATGAAACCATCTGGATTCTACTAGCAGAGTTCATGGTTTCTCATCATAAGACTACCCCTTACCATCCACAAGAAAATGGAACTGCCGAAGAATTTAATAAAATATTGAGTCATACCCTGACCAAAATTTTTGACGTTGGTAGACAAGATTGGGATGGAAAAGTATCAACAATTCTATGGGCATATAGGACAACCTACAAGAGGTTGAATAAATCCACACCATTCCAATTGGTGTTTAGCGTGGAGGCTATCCTACCCATTGAATTCATGTTACCTTCTCTACGTATAACATGCACAAGAGGATTGGCCGACGAGCAAGTGTTGGAGGAAAGGATTGAAAAATTTATGAAATTGGATGAGAGATGATCATTGGCCAAGTGGAGTTGAAAGAATGAAAAGGCTAAACAAAAGGCATGACATGATCATGACATAAATAACAAATAATTTGAGATGGTCTTGTTATATGATTCTAAGTTTCTGTGCCATCCCGAGAAAGTTAAAAGTCCATTGGTTGGGGCCCTATATCATCTCAAGATATCCTTAATTTAGGCATGTGCCAGTTGAAAGCACTGGATGGAACAAGATTTCTAGGCCATTTCAATGGGAGTAGGCTGAAGCCCTACTATAAATAAGTCTTCTTGGTGTTTGTAATAAGGTAGTTTTTCCATTTAGTATAGGTTTCCCTTTATGCAATTTCCTTTCTCATGTTTCCTTTCTCATCATTTGTTTTTTGTTTGTTTTGTGCCTTGGGCACCGGTAACCACATTAATTTTTGAAGGTTGTACATGCGTAGAGGACCACACATCTATTTTAGTGTGGGGTGGAGTGATGCGAAGTATAGGCCCATAATACAAGTTGAACTGGTAGTAGAAGTTGTGGTGAATTTCTGGTTGATGGATACAAAGCGTGTAAGAATGAAGGAAGCACATGGAAGAAGAGGTGGATGAAAAAGGTTGGTGTTAGGATAATACTTCAGAGAAACCATGTATAGAAAGGGAAGAAGTGCAAGAACAACATGAGGTAGGCGAGAGCAAAAAAATTAGGTGGACAGAAGAAGTGCCTTCGGTGTTGTTGACACATACGTAAGAGTCTTCTATCAAGATGGATTATTTGCATGCCAGAAGGTTGTAGTATGTTTCATGTAAGATTGGGCACTTAAGGTTGGCTTGGTGGAAAAATTTGCATTTAGTACTAAGTACGGTGGTAGGTAAAATAGAATTTAATGTTGGAAAGAAGGAAAAGATATAAATAAGAAGTCAGAAAATTCATTATTTACCTTACATTTACAAAGAGAAAAGATCTCTCACAAACTAGGGCATCCAAAGGTGATCTGTGTGAAGAAAAATTTAATAAATCTGAGAGGACGTGACTAGAGAAAATCCAAAAACCAGTAGGAAAGGAGTACATGGGCATGGAGGAAGTTTTGAGAAGGAAGTTGTTGAGAAGTGTCATCTTGTGGAAGAATTATTCTAGTTAGGGTTTGGCAGCTAGGGCACAGTGTAGGAGGGTTTCTTTGCAAGGTTGTGCATTAGGGTTGGATAAAGTGGTAGAGCAAAGAAAGGAGAAGACATTTGAAGTGTTAACCTAACTAGAAGAATGACACCAAAGAAAGCAACCATCTCACCTAAAAATAAGAAGGGCAAGGGCAAGGGGAAGAAAACGACTGTCGTCAGTAAGCACAAATGAAGAGTGGTACGCGGAGATGCAATACCTAGATGGGGTATTGCTAGGAAAAGAATGGGAATCTCATTTGTGGAAAATGAATGTGAGTGACTATAATCACCACACTAGCATGATAGAAAATAAATGGATTTGGAGTTGGTTCACCCAACAAACAAGAGGACACTAGAGGGCATGCCCATATACAATGATGAAGTAAAGGTTAAATTGGAGAAGGTAGGGTTACTGTAACTTTACGAATTACCTTACGAAAAACATGAGTGCCTCTACCAGTGGCTAATGGCATGCATTCATGAAGACCATTTTTATTTCATGGGGTGCAAGATGTACATAAATCCCTAGTTAATTTCCAAATTCACATGGCCTTATCTGTGAAGGGGATAACATTGATGATGACCTAAGAGACAAGGAGGCCATCAAGGAAATAGTTACTACATATGAATATAAGAAAGGATCATGATACTTTGACATCGTAGAGATCCTAGACCCGTGATGAGGATGGCCATGTACTTGGTAACCAAGCTCAATGATCAAGAGAGATGGACTTAAGTGAACAAGGCATGGCTGAACATATGCTAAAAAATATCTGAGGGGACCATCTACAACTTGTCCACTTTCATTGCAGATGAAATCATTAGTAGCATGCAAGAAGGTGAAAAGATACTATTTGGCAATGTCCTCCTCACAATTGTTTTCTAAAAATTAGAGTGCCCGATGGGCTAGAAAGGTTTGTTTGGGAGTACCGGAAGAGGATCCTTCACCCACAAAGCAGTTCACAAAATACACTTGTGAGACCATGACAGCCACTCATAAGGTGCACTTAGAAAAGTGGTACAAGCACATGAGGGATGCGTTCGGGGTAGAATGGAGGATTCCAGAGTAGTTACCTGTGCTTGTGAAGGGAGAGGTAGAATTTGTAGTATATCAACACTTTTGCATTGGTAGATTTAGGTTGATAGATGAAAACATGGGCCCCTGGTGCAAGATCCCCTTCTCCTTCACCACACAATAATTCCAAGAAGGGGTAAACAAGTTCAAAGAGGCCAAGAGACTAAGGTTTGACCTTAGTGAGGTGGATCAAGACCATAGGGAGCTGCACAAAAAGATAGTTTACCCCAAGAAGTGTGCATACGTGGAAAAATTGTTTCTATGAGATACAAATGATGAAACTAGTGACATTGCCAATCATTGGAAGGGATGCAACAAGGATATACCTTTGCATAAGGCCAAAATTTGAAAAGGGTGCATACTTGGAAAATGATGTATCCATCCTTGAGGACCCCATAGGAAGAAATAAGCCCACACCAAAGAAGAGGGAAAGATAAGAGGTGAAAAAAGCACCAAGTGTTCAGGCTACACAAGTGGTAAGTGCACCAGAGACAAGTGCTAATCCCAAGACTTACTCATAGATAAATAATTCCCTATTGAAAGTAAATACTCCAGAGGAAGAAGTACGAGCATGAAGAACCCATCACCCAGGAGAGGTCACTCGAGGAGGAAGAGAAGGAAACAAAATCTCTTGCTAGGAAGAAGCAAAATATCCCTGTTAGGAAGAAGCAAAAGGTGAAAAAAGAAAATGATTCAGAGGATACAAAGATCTTGGAGGCCTATAGAGGCGAGAGAGATGATGATGATGAAGATGAACTAGGAGGTGAGGACCATCCTATCTATGAGGTACATGAATCGGAGGAGGAAGGAGAGGAAGAAGAAAATGAGTACATCTTTGTCAAGAGGAAGAATGACAAGGAAGAAGAGGATACTCAGGACAAGGGGGTAAGTGAGGAAGTTACAAAATAAAAAAGGACCCCAAGCCTCACTAAGGAATAGATAGATAATACCGTAGAGAAAGAAGTAGCCAAGATCATTGAAGACCTAGTAGAGAAAGAGATGGAATGCAATGTAGACCTAGTGATGAAGGAAGCAGAGGAGGAAAGTGTAGAAAAGGAATATGACAGCATGGGAGGGGATCCTAGTTTGGTTGTGAGCTTTCCTAAGGTTGTGTGCATGGGGAGAAAAAGCACGAGAGGAATCACAGGTTTAGAGGATGGGCTATATTGATGATCCAAACAAGGTGTTGCATGCATGTTTTCAAAGCACCATACCAACAGAGCAACTCTTGGCTATGACATCATTTGATGAGGAAGGTGCATACCCTCGCAGACAAGGAAAATGATTTCTTGGGCATTTGAGTCCCACATCGACGAACCAAAATTTGAAGTAAGCCAAGGGGAAATAATGAAGGTACCAAAGTCAAAAGGTGACAACCCCTTGGTAAATGCTTAGTGGCTATCAGACGAGAAAATATACAATGTCGTTGAATAAGGTTTCGGTGGAAGTAGAGGCTAGAATCTTCGGGAGGAACGATAGGGTGAAGTTCCTAGAGGAAGAACTAGAGAAAAAGGAAGAAGAGCTCAAGGAAAGGACCAAGGACTTAAAGCAGGAGGAGTTAATCAACGTGTAACTAAGGTGTGAGTCTAAAGAAGAGAAGGCAAGGGTGCGTGGGGTCTACAAGAAAGCATATATGATCATAAATGCCATTCTCTTGAAGCATCTAGATATAATGCCACCAAAAAGAAGTAAGGATCCACCTTGGAGTGTCTAGAGGACTTGACCCATGTCATCACAATGGAAAGACAACCACTGGCCTTGGATTCTGTAGAGGAGGCATAAAGGTGCAAAGAAAAGGAGGACAATATGAATGTTGTAGAAATTGTTTCCTAGTACAAGAAATTCCTCGCGGATGTGAAAGCCATCACCCAATTCGTTGAGGCCACGTATGAAAAATACACCAATAGAGATAGGGTAGAAAACATTCTAGTCACCACCCATGAAGTGAGCTCAAGGATTTCTAGGAGAATAATAAGGGGAATAGGGCGGAACATGACAAAATTCTAGCCGAGGTGGAGAAGAAATCAAAGGCTATTGAGACCTGCATGGGGCTCAATCAAAAACTGGCTGAAAGAGTTATATCCCCAGATCACTCAAAGGATGGATGCACTCGAGGATTTGGGAAAACAATTAGAGGGGATCATGGAAACAATGAATACCTAAGGAGAAGGGCTAAGCTTTGAAGAGGTGAGCACCCTAGTTGGTGACCTTTGTCAATAGGCATAGAGTGAGGTCGATACCTGGAATAAGTTGGAGGAAGACTTGATGAAATATTTCCCTCTCCTCTTGCAGAAGTAATCATAGTTTCCCCATTCTTTCATTCTTCCCCAAATTCTTCATTCCTTTATTCTTTCTCCAAACTATTCAAGGACAGTCATTATTTATTCTTTGAGAAGGTGTTCCCAAGGGTGGAGAATATATATAGTGTGGGCTGATGTTGAGTCCCTAAAATATTGGCTAAGTACAAGAAGGTGTGTGGGAAAACATGGCCTATTTGAAGAAGGGAACACAAGGAGAAAGCATACATGATAGGATTTTAGGAGGGTTTTACTAGAACTAGTGGCACATGTGCAAGGCAGAGAAAATATCTTGAGACTTAGCCATATTTGGCATATCGGGAAAAACATGAGGAAATCATGACCGACTATGCATGCGAAGTGGATAAGGTGCCATCCTGGAAACTTGGTTCCCACAGAAGGAATATACCTTATGATAGAAGATTCCAGAAGGTCATCATGGAAAAGGATGGAGAACTCACATATGAAGAAGCATGCTCCCATGGAGGACCACTTGGACACATGAAAAGCAATCTACAAATTCAGAAAGGCATGGTGGTGCTTGATAAGGCTATATATGAGTGCCCAGTAGAAGACACATAGAGAGATGGAGAGGTGAGAATTGAAGAGAGGAAAAGCCATACAGAAATACTATGAGAGCTCCATGGGTTGGGTTTAGAGGATTTGTGTAGTGCCCACTTCCCTTTGACACATGTTGATACTTATTTTGATACTGATTGATTACATTATGGACATTATTATGTTTTGATTTAGTATGTTGTTAGACATTTGATCATGGATTATTGTTGATCTTGAATTGGTTATGATGCATGATGATTATTAGAGACACTCATATGTGGATGATGATATACTATTTGACATGGATGTTTTATGGATGTTGTTTGGACATGTGATTTTGGATATTTTATGATGATGATATAGTTGTTGGGATGAATTGTATGTGATAATGTTAAACTACCTTGATGTTGTTGTGATTCACTTATTTAGATGATTTTGTGATTATATTTATATTCATTTTGGATGTTCTGATATGGCCACGAGGCCGAAGGAGGTATTTGTATTTTTCAGTTAAAAATATCACAACAAAACATCAGGGGATCGAAGACTAACCAAAATAGAATTCTAGGTGAATTCGACACGGTCACCATGGCAACATGTTTTGTGTGTGTGTGTGTGTGTGTGTGTGTGTGTGTGTGTGTGTGTGTGTGTGTGTGTGTGTGTGTGTGTGTGTGTGTGTGTGTGTGTGTGTGTTGTACTTTGTTAGGGATTCCCATGGGGAATTTCCTTTCTATGTGACCATGGGTTTGTATATTTAAATAATGTGTTTCCTTTTTATTATTGTGGTATGTATTTTATTAGTGATGTGTTCCGTTCTTTATTTAATTAAAGTTGTGGAGAATTAATGTGAGAAATCATATAGTTAAAATTTAAATAAATTAAATTGGGATATGGGAAACTAATAATGGAAGTTGTTGGCTGTTTGTATTAAATTTGTAAGGGATGTGTAAGTTGTGTAAGTCTGATTTCAGAGTATGAAATACTCCACCTCCATGAAAATTTGAATTTGTCCTTGGGGTTGTTTTAGGAGGCTTGTGGGACAAGTAAAACTTGTCCCATACCTCTAAATTTAATTTACCAACCATACTTATGGTTGGAGAAGTGATTTGTGACTTTTATAATAAATTTTATTAATCATGTTGCATGTTTTTAATTACACTTTCTTACATTTTATTTATTTTGTTGTCCCTTGAGGTGTGGGTTTTTGGAGTGTGCAAGTAACTTGTCATATTTTCACCCACCTCTTTATTGTGCTTGGGAGAATGGATTTTATCTTTTGTGTTTGAATTTGAGGATGTATGATGTGGCATCCTACATGGATCCACATCATCCTCTCTTCTCCCTCTTCTATATAATTCAAACTCTTTGCTTATTTTGGGTTATTGACTGATTTTGCAACTTCATTGGGGTGCATTTTCTTGTGTTGAGATCTTGCCTTTAGAAGGAGCTTGGAGAAATATTTACATACTTGGGAGATTGATATTTGGAACCGTGTTATGGAATTTAAAAGCTTGTTGTTTGGAAGAAAAGTAACCATGGAGAGGTAGGAATTTAACTCTCCTTTTATGCTATTATTTTCTTGTTGTGTTGTGTGAATGGTGCATGCTTTGATTTATTTGTTGGCTGGTTGGGTAGATTGCCTTAGGAATGGTGTAGGAGAAGGCTATGGGGAATCCATGTGGGGGAATAAGGGAATTCTATTGGCATTAGATTTTGTGGAGGGAGTTTTGGTTTGGGATCCACCATGGAAAATAAATAGCTTACATTTCTTACTTTGTGGGGGCATAAGGAAATCTGTGGGGGCATAAGGAGGGATTTTGGGGGCATAAGGATATGTGTGTGATGATTTATTTTGGTGGTTTGTTCGGTGGATGCCCAATTCCCAATTAGGAGGCATAAGTAGCTTCCCCATAGACCTTTCTCCTTTGGCTTGCATGATCAAGCCTGAGTTTTGATTGAATGTTTTCTATTGCAGTTGTAAACTACTGTTTTGTGTTGAACTATGTTTTATATTGAAATGTGCATGTTTGAAAGAATGTTGTGTGTTGTGGAATCCAGTTGTTTCCATGGGTTGAATTGCATCTCTTATTGTATTTTGGTTGGGGCTCGGGGCCAATGATGAAGGAAGGCTTCTCCTTTCATTGGATGTCTTGGTTGGGTGGAGAGCGTTGCCTTTCCCCCTCTTTTGTTGTGATCAACTTGGAGAAAGAGAAAATGTGCATGTTGCTGTCCTGGAGAAAAAGAAAATGTAGTTTGACAGTCCCTTGTGAAAACATATTAATTGTAATCCCTTCCCACTTGTTGTGGATGAAATTGTAATATGTATTTTGTGGAGAAATATGTATGTAATTTGATTATGAAGTTATACATTTGAATTGTGAGAGACATTTATATCTATGTTCTGTTTATTGGAAATAAACATAATTCTATTATTGCATTAAACATGGAAAGATGTAAAGATTTATAATTGAAGTCAATAAAGAGTTGAAAGACCTTTTTCATATGCATTGTTGAATTAAAATTCAATGTTTCATTATATGACAAAAGAGATAGTTAGATCTCTGTTTTTAAAAAAGAAGAAGAAATGTACATGGAAACGATGTTGTATTTTGTATTTTGGGAATGTGTAAAAATGGAACTTAGTATTGTTTTGATTCAAAATGGTTTGTTTATAAATAATTGAATGTAATAGATTAGTTTAGAAGTGAAATGCCACATTTAAAGGATAAAATTGATATACAGATTTAAAAGAAATAGATCTCTGTTATAAACTTTAAACTGGCAAATAAATTTAAATAAAATGCATAGTTCGGACCTGCACACATTAATCAACTTGGAAATGTTAAAATTTAGTATGTTGTATCATAAATGAACTCAAATTGACAAAGAAAACTTAAGAAAACTATTTAGAACATTGCAAAATTGAGCCAATCCTTTCCTCAACCGTTTTTTGTCAATTGTTGGACAAAATTCAAACTTGAATAAATTGAGAAAATTTACTTCCCTAAAACACTTTAAATCCTTCCTAGATCAATTATCCATGTCTGTTTGGCATGTTGAGTGAAGGAGGAGATCCAATTTAATCAAATTGGAAAGTTGGAAATTACCAGTTGGCTTTTTAAAATCCTGCAGATTGTTTTTGTAAAATTGACCCTTTAAAATTTATCAAAAAGTAAAATTTATGATTCTTGTGTAAAGAGGGCATCGAGAGATTTCCAGAAAGTCCTTGTTTTCCTAAAACTGAGCTTTATAGCTCAAGTTATGGCCCTCTGAAGTTTTCCTTCCTTGGCAGGAAAATTTGGGAAAATTTTCCCTGGCGGGCCCAGCCCGAAAACTTCTCGTCGAAATTACCCTTGGAAATTTTTTTGAAAAAAAAAGTTGCTTGGAAAACATTTTGAATTTTTCTCCCCTACCCTGTAGCCAATCAGATGCTGCCACATGTCCTCATGGGGCAGCGTGAGGCACGACACTTTTTCTTCCTTAGCACTTTTTGAAAATTTTGGAAATTTTTCTTAACTTTCCCCACTGGCCTCGGCCCAATCACAGTGCTGCCATGGGACGGAGGAGGGGTGGAACCTTTTCAAACTTCACCTTTAGATTTTTTTTTGGAAATTTTTCCTAAAATTTTCCGTGACCCCACACCCATCCCCGCCCTTTTGAAATCCTCTCGTGGACACGCGACCGCACGCCTAACTTTCCCTGTATCTCCCCCTTCAGCGAAATTCACCAATAATCTCCACCATCCACCTTTCCCTCTCCTTCATCCTAAAGATGGCATGTTGAGTGCCATGTGTCCCTAGTAGACCCATGGGTGCATGGACTTTGTTTTTACTTCCCTCCCTCTTGGGTGAAATGCCTCAAACTCTCCCGCCGCTCCACCCTTCCTTCACCCTCACCTGCTTTGGATCGGGACCGAAATGTGTCCCTGGAGGACCTGCGGAGGTGCAAGCACAAATAAGAATTTCCTCCTATGTAAGGAAAAATTCCAAATGCCACCCCACGACCCGCCAACCCAAATTTTCTCTTCACCCCTGCTTGACACATGTCCCCTTAGGGAAAATTTGACCCCTAAAGTCCACTGCTCATAACTTGCGTTCTAGAAGGAGTTAGGAGGACTTATTTATATCACCAGAAAGGTGAGAAAATTTCCTATCCAATAGAAATGATTTAGAGAAATTTTGGAAGATTTAAGAGTGATAAAAATTAAGTTAAAACTCTGATCCTATTAGAGAGTGGGTATGATGATATTTTACTCCCTGAACCTAACTGAAACTTCTAACCCTAAAATGTGAACCTTGTGACCTATGATAATTATTTTAAAGGAAAAGTATGTTCTTGGATTTTAGATTTGTTTCAAAACCTATTTGTGTCAACTATTGTCTTGCAACTTGGTTGTGGACACTTCTATCAAAAATTATTCCATAATTTTCTAACTAACCCTAGGTTGTTTCTTGGGTCTCAAGTGGGTTGTTTTAACAGCATCACACTTGGTATTAGAGAAGTGGTTCAAAATCTTGGACCATTAGGCACACTAGAAAACTTGGGACATGAAACTTAAACCTAGCACACTTCTAACACTAGAAAACAACTTAGCTAGAATTTGTATATTTAAGTAAGCATGGAAGTTGTGTAATACTTAGAAAATAAACTAACTCTCACCTTGGTCTATACACAAGACTCAAATGGAGCGAGAGGAACCTTCACAGAGACTCAGACTCACCACCACCACCACTGGATCAGGGTGTAGCAACTATCCTACCTTAGATTCTACAGACCCTTTAGGATGTTAATGCCACTCTACACGAGAGGATTAGGAGGAGGACATGCAAGCTAGCCATGACAGAGCCCCTTCTATCGAGGGTTAGGTATCTCCTCGACCCAACAAGGAGCATAGAGGAGAGAACTCCCATGTGGAGTCAGCCAGAGTAGATTCACCACCTAGGAGATAGGGTGACATATTTCTAGAGAATAGAGAGAGGTATCGAAGCCCTAGGCTTAGGGATGAGCATGCAGAGAGACCTAGAGGCCACTAGACCACAACAACAGATCACATTAGGGAGATCTTGAAGCTTCGGCCCTCACACTACTCTAGTGACATGGGTGGATTTCAGGTAAAGGCCTGGATAGTGATCTTAAGTGGTTGCTTTAAGCTTTTTCCTATTTCTAGCAACACAAAAGCTCGTGTTGCGATCCATTTACTGAGGGATGGAGCAAGAGTATGGTGGAGGAAAGAGGAGTAGAATCTCCATGTAGATTCAAAGACAATGACCTAGGAGCTATTTGAGGAGAGATTTAGGAGTAGGTATTTATCATGGAGGTTCATACAGTAGAGGATCGATGAGTTCCATGACCTCGATAGGCATCTCTTTCTGTAGCAGAGTATGAGAGTAGATTTATGGATCTACTCTAGTATGTAGAGTATATACAGGATGAGCAGGTATGGATTCACAGGTTCATCGGGGCTTGAATTTAGATATTAGAGGTGTAGTGCAGATCCACTACCCACAGACATTAGCAGAGGCCGTCGAGAAGGCCTATATTACAGAGGAGACTTGGGGAAAGACCCAAAGCAGGCTAGAGATTTAGTTAAGAGCTGCATACATCGGATGTGGGATGGTAGATTGGGGGTCCGCACCCTTCCTCATGGTGGCTAGGGTACAACACAGTCATCCTTTAGGCCACAACAATAGCAATAGCAGTCCCGCCCACCTCATAGACCTCCATAGAGAGCTAATGCACTAGAGAGGTCGAAGTATGGGGCCTCCTCTTAGGGGTCCCATCAGGACACATGGTGGACCTAGAGCTCAGTCAGTGGGAGCTCACCAACAGAGATCTCAACAGACCGCAACTAGATCATCGGGATCCACACCACACACTTCTAAGGCACCTACTAGAGGTACTACTCGTTGGGGAGGATCAGGAGGATGTTTTGGTTATGGAGTTATTGGACACTTTTTGAGAGATTGCCCACAAAACCCTAACAAAAAGGGTAAGACTTAGATTTTAGAGCCAACTATTAGTGATATGGGATGCAGCCACAGGATTTATGTATCGATGAGAACCACTAGGTAGAGCACAAAAACACGCACATCATTGAGACCACATGTAGCATTGGTGGTATTCCTACCTCTATATTGTTTGATTCTAGTTCTTATGATTATTTCATTGAACCATCTTCAGTAGAGTGATGCAGGCTGGTGGTAGTTAGGAATGGTCTTAGTTGGGATGTTGAGATGTCTTCTAGAGCCAAGATCTCTATAGAATCCTTAGTTAAGGAGTGTGTAGTGGATTCGGGACCTTTCACCACTAATCGAGATCTTCGTATCCTTCCTTTGGGATCGTATGGAGTCATTTTGGGTATGGATTGGTTATCTGCACAAGGCTAGGATGGATTGTTATCACAAGACTATATCTTGTGTAGATGATTTGGGAGTTGAGTCAGTGATTTCTTGGGTCAAGAAACCCGTTTCTATTCACACCATTTCCTCTATGCAACTTAAGCAGTATGTGCGGCAGGGTTGTCAAATGTATGCTATTACAGATCAAGGATGATCGAGGATGGGTCTAATGGACCATCGCTAGATGATCATCCCATTTTGAGAGAGTTTGTAGATGTCTTTCCAGAGGAGCTACTGAGGTTACCACTCCCATGTGAGATTGATTTTCATATAGATCTAGTTCCTAGAGTAGATCCTATCTCATGGGCACCTTATCAAATGACCACCCTAGAGCTCTATGAGCACAAGTTGTAGCTTGAGGGACTTTTGGAGAAGGGATTTATCCATCCTAGTGTATCCCCTTGGGGTGAACCGGTGATCTTTATGAAGAAGAAGGATGGATCTTTGCGGTTGTGTATTGATTACCCAATTGAACAAGGTAACGATCAAAAATCATTATCCTCTTCCTTGTATTGATGACTTGTTTGATCAGATGAAGGAGACACAATTTTCTCTAAGATTGATCTTAAGTCAAGCTATCATCAGCTAAGGATTTTAGAGGTAGACATTCATAAGACCACTTTTCACATGAGATATGGGCACTATGAGTTCACAGTGGTGCCTTTTGGTTTGACTAATGCCCCCTGCAGTGTTCATGAGTTTGATGAATGGGGTATTCAGGACCTTCTTAGATTACTTCATGCTCATCTTCCTAGATGACATTTTGATATACTCACGTATGCGTGAGGAGCATGAGGGGCACCTTCACCAGGTTCTTTAGTGTCTTTGGGAGCAACAACTTTACGGGAACTTGGAGAAGTGTGCATTATTTCAGACAGAGGTGCAATATTTGGGTCATATCATTTTTGGGGAAGGTATCACAGTTGATCCTTCCAAGATTAGAGCCATTATGGATTGGCCAACACCCCACTACGGTGCACAGATTTATGGGATTAGTAGGTTACTACCGAAGATTTGTTCAAGACTTCTCTCAGATTGTGCACCCTATCACTTCCCTTTAGAGGAAAGGGAATAAGTTTGTTTGGTCAGATAGATGCAAGTAGGCCTCAAGACACTGAAGGAGTGTCTCCTTACAACACCTATTCTTGCAAAGTGCGCATCCACATGGTGAGTTCTTTATTTTCACAGATGCTTTGTTGGCAGGACTTAGAGGCGTGTTGATGCGATGGATGGTGGAGTAGTGGCTCTTGAGTCTCAAAAATCAAAGATCACGAGCTTAATTATCCAACCCATGATCTTGAGCTTGCGGCAGTTGTGCATGCTTTGGTTAGATGGAGACATTTTCTTCTTGGAAGGAGATTCACACTCAGGATAGATCACTTGAGTCTTCACCACCTCTTCACGTAGCCCAATCTCAATGCTCATCAGTGGTGTTGGATGGAGTTACTTTGTGAGTATGACATGGAGATAGAGCATTTGAAGGGGAAGGAGAATGTGGTATCACACACTCTCAGTAGATGGAGACATGTGGCTATGGCCACATCAGTGAGCATATATTTAAGGAGTAGGATTCTTGAGAGCTTCCTCTTGGCATGCCTTTCTACATTGCAAAAGTATGAGAAGATATTAAGTCACGAGACCCATTGAAGGGAAGTTTGATGGATTTACCTTAGAGACATATGGTCTTCTCAGGCATAGAGGCTAGATATATATTCCTAGAGATGGAGGCTTGAGGCAGGACATCTTGGTAGAGGCACATTGTGCACCCTATTCAGCCCACCTAGGGGTGAAGAAGATGCATGCCACCTTACGAAATTTGTATCATTGGAGAGGACTTTGTCGAGATGTGGCCCAGTTTGTGTCACGATGTTTGGAGTGCCAGAGAGTTAAGGATGAGCATCAACATCCAGCAGGCCTTCTTTATCCTCATGCTATATCGAATGGAAGTGGGACACCATTTCCATGGATTTCATTGTTGGGCTACCAATGTCGAGATATCACCATGACGCCATAATGAGCACGGTTGATAAATTGAAAAAGTGACTCACTTTTCTCTTGTGAAGACCACTTATACAGCTAGAGCAGTGGCATGAGTATACTTAGATGAGATTGTCGATTACACGGGATTTCAGAAGATCATTTGTGACTGTGATCCCTTATACACTTCACATTTCTGGACCACCATGTAGTATGTCCTTAGGATGAGGATCAACTTCAGCACAACATATCACCCTGAGATAGATGGACAGATCGAGTGGGTGAATTAGATTTTAGAGGATATGCTCAGGATGTATGTGATGGATCAGCAATCTAAGTGGGAGGAGTACCTGTACTTAGTGGAGTTTTCCTATAATAATAGTTTTCAGAGTTCCATAGGCATGGCTCCTTTTCAGGCTTTGTATGGTAGAGAGTGCAGGACACCTCTTAGCTAGGACATGTTAGAGGACATAGTATCTCTTGGACCAGCTCTTTTATAGGACATGGAGCAGCAGGTGGTGTTGATCAGGTAGAGATTATAGGAGGCACATGACAGGTAGAAGAAGTATGTAGATTAACATAAGATCGACCATAGTTTCGATGTGGGCATGAAGGTGTTCCTTCATGTCAGGCCACACAAAATCCCTATCCGTTATGGAAAAGGTTCTAAGTTAGCTCTTAGATTCGTTGGTCCTTTTGAGATCTTGGAGCGTATTGGCCCTTTAGCCTACCGTTTAGCATTTCCACTGACTTGTCTCACATACATGATGTTTTTCATATTTTAGTTCTCAGGAGATATATTGCAGGTCCTTCTCATGTGTTATATTGGACATCATTGTAGGTGTAGGATCGAGGGTAGGTGATGGTGGATCCCATTCACATCTTAGATCGCAAGACCTTGGGCCTTTGAGGTAGAGAGGTTGATTAGGTTTTGGTGTAGTGGGACAGATATGATGAGACTGTAGCTACATGGGAGGATTCTACTTCTTTACGAGTTTAGTTTCCACATTTGTTCCAGTGACTTCCAGGAGAAAGTCGAGTCTAAGGGGAGGGGGATGTAGTTCCCACTTCCCTTTGACACCGCCGATACTTATTAAATATAGTTGATCACATTATGGACATTATTATGTTTTGATTTAGTATGTTGTTAGACATTTGATCATGGATTATTGTTGATCTTGATTTGGTTATGATGCATGATGATTATTAGAGACACTCATATGTGGATGATGATATACTATTTGACATGGATGTTTTATGGATGTTGTTCAGACATGTGATTTTGGATATTTTATGATGATGATATAGTTGTTGGGATGAATTGTATGTGATAATGTTAAACTACCTTGATGTTGTTGTGATTCACATATTTAGATGATTTTGTGATTTTATATATATATTCATTTTGGATGTTATGATATGGCCATGAGGCCAAAAGAGGTATTTGTATTTTGTAGATTAAATATATCACAACAAAACATCAAGGGATCGAGACCAACCCAAATGGAATTCTAGGTGAATTCAACGGTCACCATGGCAACATGTTTTGTGTGTGTGTGTGTGTGTGTGTGTGTGTGTGTGTGTGTGTGTGTGTTGTACTTTGTTAGGGATTCCCATGGGGGTTCCTTTCTATGTGACCATGGGTTTGTATATTTAAATAACGTGTTTCCTTTTTATTATTGTGGTATGTATTTTTATTAGTGATGTGTTCCTTTCTTTATTTAATTAAAGTTGTGGAGAGTTAATGTGAGAAATCATATAGTTAAAATTTAAATAAATTAAATTGGGATATGGGAAAGTAATAATGGAAGTTGTTGGCTATTTGTATTAATTATGTAAGGGATGTGTAAGTTGTGTAAGTTTGATTTTGGAGTATGAAATACTCCACCTCCATGAAAATTCGAATTTGTCCTTGGGGGCTGTTTTAGGAGGCTTGTGGGACAAGTAAAACTTGTCCCATACCTCTAAATTTAATTTACCAACCATACTTATGGTTGGAGAAGTGATTTTGACTTTTATAATGAATTTTATTAATCATGTTGCATGTTTTTAATTGCACTTTCTTACATTTTATTTATTTTGTTGTCCCTTGAGGTGTGGGATTTTGGAGTGTGCAAGTAACTTGTCATATTTTCACCCACCTCTTTATTGTGCTTGGGAGAATAGATTTTTTCTTTTGTGTTTGAATTTGAGGATGTGTGATGTGGCATCCTACATGGATCCACATCATCCTCTCTTCTTCCCTCTTCTATATAATTCAAACTCTTTGCTTGTTTTGGGTTGTTGAATCATTTTGCAACTTCATTGGGACACATTTTATTGTGTTGGAGCTCTAGAATTTGAAGGAGTTTGGAGAAATATTTGCATACTTGGGAGATTGCTATTTGGAACTGTGTTATTGACTTTGAAATCTTACTATTTGGAAGCAAAGTAACCATGGAGAGGTAGGAATTTAACTCTCCTTTTATGTTGTTATTTTCTTGTTATGTTGTGTGAATGGTGCATGTTTGATTTATTTGTTGGCTGGTTGGGTAGAATACCTTAGGAATGGTGTAGGAGAAGGCTATGGGGAATCCATGTGGGGGCATAAGGGAATGCCATTGACATAAAATTTTGTGGAGGGAGTTTGGGTTTGGGATCCACCATGGAAAAGAAATAGCTTGCATTTCTTACTTTGTGGGGGCATAAGGAAATATGTGGGGGACATAAGGAGGGATTTTTGGGGGCATAACGATATGTGTGTGATGATTTATTTTAGTGGTTTGTTCTGGTGGAAGTGAAATTCCCAATTGGGAGGAATAAGTAGCTTCCCCCATAGACCTTGCTCCTTTGGCTTGCATGATCAAGCCTGATTTTTGATTGAATGTTTTCTATTGCAATTGTAAACTATTTTTTTGTGTTGAACTATGTGTTAGTGCAAAATCACAAAGACCCCCGGATCTTGGTTAGTTTTCTAGGTTGACCATACTATCATCCAGTGTGATTTCATATCATTGAATCCTTTCTCCAAGTGTGGGACTTTAAAAAGTGAGAAAGGATTCTCCAGAGAAGGTTGGTTCCTATTCCTCTGTTCAGATGCACACGAAATATGCAGAGGGTTTTCTCGAAACCTAATCTATTCTGCCAAGGAGACAGGGTAAGAAGATGCATAAAAATAAATCTAAGCTAATAGAGGTGATGCACCGAGGAATGAAGAACACCTATCTTACCAGAAAACACAGACCATTCAAATGTGATATAAGATCATGCACAGATAACATAACTTGCAGTGAAAGACCAGGAGGATGCAAAATGAACACAAAGAGGGTTGGGAATCATCCACAAACATGTATTACTTGCTCCAAAGATTGATACAATACACTACAGAATGCCAAGAGGTAGAGTCGTATTACAGTTCAAATGAGAGGTTTGAACTCCACAAATTCACCTGATAGGAGAAGAAGGGAGGAGCAAAATAAAAAAATGTTTGACCTTCGTCCATGAACATGCGTCGAGCCATTTCTCAATTTTATCTCTCTAGACTACACCAAAATTCAAGATTAACCCTAGAATCATGTAGAGAATTTCATAATATTTCCGTTGATATAAAGAACGTGCAAATCCGAGCTCTGGATCGAAAGATATGTTGATATTAAGATTTAGGGCAAAACAGTCGACGGGGAAAATATTTGAACTTTCCGCGTGCTTTTCCACTTGGATGACACGTGGCAGGCTCTGATTCATTGAGCAATTCTCTCTCCTCCACCTTTCCGCGGGCTTTCCTTTGAAATTTCCTTGTGGGCCCTTAAACTTGGACACGTGGCACTATTTCATTGGTTTGGGTCAGTGCTTGAAACCTCACCCTTTGACTTCTAGACTTTCTCCCTCATGACACGTGTCGTGATTTGATTGGTATTTGGGTCTGCCAGCTTTTCGCATCCACCGTGTCCATTTGTCCCGGATGTCCCAGTGCTGTTTGGGACAGAAACTTCCAATCCACCCGAAATGGGCTTCCTTGTCCCTCATTTGGTCGATGACACGTGGCGTTGCTTGATTGGCTTTCGGATCCTTCGGCTGTCCACGTCCCATGCATCCCTTTTTCCCAACCGTCCCAAAGGCTAAAGTTCCCCATTTCGGCTAAACCGGCTGGTTCGCGTCCTTCGCGTACATTTATTCCAACTGCTGGGACTGCCTCGGGGACAAATTCTTCCGATTCACCCGATTCACCGGTTCGCGTCCTTTGCATACATTTGTCCCGAAATGCTTAGTGTGAAAGTTCTCCTTTCGCCAATCCGGTGATTCACGTCCTTCACATCTTCTTGTCCCAAATGTCCTAGAGCAGTTAGTCGATTTTCTTCTCCTTCGGCCGAACCGGCTTTCCGGCGTCCCGACGGCCCGGATGTCCCTTTTCCCGCAGATTGCTGCACGGCGCCCTTTTCGGCCGATCCGCATCTTCACGGCCCAAATGTTCCAACTTTTGCGAGGACTAGGACTTAGCCAATTTTCACGATTTTCTCCTGAATCAATCTACTTGCTTGGAACTGAAAAAATCTGATGCATGTTATCAAAATTTACCCTGGGGGGTGAATTTTGGATAACAATTTGGTGAATTTTCGGGGTCACCTGCCTGCTAGGTAGAAGATCAGTGGCCTTTTAGCGATCCATTGGGCATGGAGTCCTAAGCAATAACCTGAAACGAGCCTGATACAGCTACTCCTCTACGAGCACGCCTGAACCGTAAAAATTCAACTGAGAGTGACAAAACTGTGCCTGAGCACTTAGGGAAAAAGAAACCTAACTATAAAAAGACAATGTGCACACGCACTTGAGGAAAGAAAATCTAATCTAATATTTACAGAGGTAGTGAACTTCCCTCTAGAAGCAACACATGAGATAGATTCCATTGACTTGGAATCTGCAGCTTCTTCACCCTCCGTGAGGCTAATTGGAAAGCATTGTTGTTGTTGCACTTCGTGACCATGTATGGGCCACTCCAAATGGTATAAAATTTTGAATGCCTTCCCAATTTTGCTCGTCCACATCCCATTTGAACACTAGATCTCCAACTTGAAAAAATCTATCCTTGGCCTTTCTATCAAAGGTCTTCTTGATCAAAGCTTGATCCTTTTCCATTGCTTGGGATGCCTGATTTTTGATCTCTTGCAGCTCCATCAACTCTGCATACCTCACCTCCATGGGCTCAAATTCAAGCAACTCCAGCTGCTTCATGAGTTCCAATGTTGGCAACTCCAGTGACATGGGCAAGATTGCTTCCTTTCCATAGACAAGCTTGAATGGAGAATTACCTGTGGATCTTTTGGGAGTGATCCTATCAGCCCATAAGGCTGATTTCAGCTTGGTATGCTAAGACCTCGATTCTCATCAAGAGTCCTCTTAATGATCCTCAACAAGTTTTTGTTTGTAGACTTGGCCGGCCATTACCCGAGGGTAATAGTTCGATGAAGTGCTTAGGTAGATCCCATTTTTGACAGCCCACTCAATCACCTTAGATCCAATGAATGCCAATGCATTATTAGAGATTATTGTAGTAGTACGCCAAATCTGGTAGTTATCCCTCGTAAAGTCTAAGATGCTAGAATCATTTGCCTCTTTGAGTGCATGCTCATGTCCATCCTGGTGAAGTAGTCCGTGGTGTCAAAATCCATTTGTGCCCTTGGCTTGAATTGGGATTAATGAATCCAATGAAATCCAAACCCCATTGCATGAATGGCTGGTCATTTGAGATTGGATGTAATGGAAGGGTAGCGAGTCTTTCTTTTCCCGTGAATAATGCACAATTCTTACACCTCTTGATCCATGCGTAGCAATCATCGAAGATTTTAGGCCAATAATAACCAGCCTTCATGATTTTTAGAGTCTGTCACTCTTGGTGCAAAATGACCACCAGCTGGTCCACCATGAAACTCTTCCAACACCCTTTGAATATGATTTGTGCTAATACATCTCAATAGCACTCCACTCACATCTTTCTTGAACAAAACTCCATCAACGATGGCATATGGAACAACCTGCAACCTGAAGTATCTCCTCTTCGCTTTGCTCATTTCTGGAGGGCATAGGCCTGTCTGTAGGAAGTGTATCATACTCTAAGTCCAACAAGGAGTGGGCACATTATCATTTTCCTATTCTTGACCATCTTGTAGTACCAAGACAACATTTTCTTCATTACCTGCTTCAACTTGTTGACTCAAGGCTAGTTGTTCGCATAGTCCCTTCCCACGTACTAGTTTGGTGACCTTGATCTCAATGTCATATTCCATGACACGAGTTATCCATCCTGCATGTTTCTCATTCAGATCCTTGTTTAGAAGGAAGTCCCTGACTCCCGCATGAGAGACCAATAATTGGATCTTGTTGTTTGAGACTAGGTGCTTGAATTTCTTTAAACTCTTGATCACTGCAAGTACATGCTTTTCAATGAAAGAGTACCTAGTTTCGTATTCCTCCAAGCCTTGACTGAAGAAAGCAACTGGTTGTTCTAATCCTTCTTTGTTTTGTTGTGCCAAGATTGTAGAAATTGTATCTCCACCACCAAAGGCGTATAGCATGAAATCCTTGGAGAAGTTTGGATTGACGAGAGTTGGAGCTTGAGATATAGCCTCTTTTATTGCCTCAAAACTTGCCTTGCCTTCAGATTTCCACTTAAATTCCATGCTCTTCTTCAACATCAGTGTTATTGGCTTTACGAGAGCTACAAAGTTTGGAACAAACCTGCAGACAAAATTGATCCTTCCTAAGAAGCTTTGAAGAGCCTTCTTATGACTTGGCAATGGCAATGCTCGAATTGCTTCAACTCTTTCTGGGTCAATCATCAATCCCTCCTTTGAAACAATATGGCCAAGAAGTTTTCCCTCATGAGCCAAGAATATGCATTTTTTGGGATTCAATGATACCCCAAATCTTCTACACCTCTGAAATACCTGCCTCAGATGAAAGAGGTGATCCACTGCATTTTTGGAGAATACAGTGATGTCATCAAGGTATATCAAAACTATTTTATTGATCAACCCCTTGAATGCCATATCCATTGCCCTTTGGAAAGTGGCTCCAGCATTTGATAGCCCAAATGGCATCTTCTTGTAGGCATAGGTCCCCCATTTGGTGGTGAAAGCCGTCTTGAACTGGTCATCTTCCTTCACCATTACCTGATTATACCCTAAGTAGCCATCTAGGAGAGAGAATCTCTTCGAACCGGATACTACTTGCAATATTTGTTCCATTGAAGGAAGTGGGTAATGGTCTTTGAGAGATGCCCTGTTTAGGTCTCGGAAATCTACACACAACCTGATTTCTCCACTCTTCTTCCTGACTGGAACCAAGTTTGCGACCCAGCTTGAGTGCTTGATCGGGAATATAATGCTTGCCTCTAATAGCTTATTTATCTCTTTCTTCATTAGAGGCTCAATGTGAGGGTTGATTGGTCTCTCGCTTCACCGATGGGCTTAGCATCTGGATCCAATTCTATGGGCTTGAGCTGTGTTGGGATTGAAACCTTTCAAGTCTTCATAGCTCCAAGTGAAGACATCTGGAAATTCTTGGAAAAGTTGTATGAAATCTTATTTCTCCTGCTCAAAGTGGCTACCTTGCCAATTTGAAGTGTTTTGTTTTCCCAACCGGAATTGGCTCAATCTTCTCTTTTGACTGTATGTTAGCCTTTTCTCATGAGGCCGGTCATTAGGGTTGAAGACAGACTCCAATTTTACTAAACCCCTAGGAAGCTTGTTTGTCCACACTGCACTACTTGATCCCCACCGCTGCTCTACTGTCTGTCCCGATTCCTAGCCGAGAATTCAGCCTCTTCTTGTAAGAAATTGACGATGCGTTGATCGTTCTCAAACACATGCCGGCCTAGTGTTATTATCTGGAATTGCTGGCCTCACAATCACATGGACATGTGGCTATGTTTTTTCCCTTTTGATGTTGTCAACCACATCAAACATTGCTCCAACAACTGCGAGCCTATCCGTGGCTTCAGCTTTTCTTCCTAGGTATGGATGCGATATTGAAAGCTTCAAATCCTCAATGAGGTCCCATACCCTGTTCTTGTAGTTCTTTAGCAGTTCATTCTTTGTAGCATGTTGTCCCCTGACTTGATTGACGATTAGTTCACTGTCACCAAAGACTTACAAGTTCTTTATTTTCTTCTTGATTGCCCAATGTATCCCTTGCACCAAGGCTTCATATTCAGCAGTTGTTATTTAAACAAGAAAACCTGGAAACGAAAGGTGAATAATACCTTATACCTTGTGGTGAGATGAGCATAGCTCCTCCTACTGCACCTTGCCTACTCCTTGATCCATCAAAAACAAGCGCCATACCTCATTGTCATCTTTGTGGTTTGGCTTGGTGATGCTAGGAATGGGCTGATTTTCTTTGTGTATGCAATAGACCCCTAGCTCAGATTCTTCTACTTCTTGATAAGGATCAAAAGCATGCACCTTGCTTGCCCATTCATCAAGAGTCAAATCTGGGATACTTCCAACCTTGGTGTCAGCCTCGTCAGTGCTAGGGTGATCTTCTTGATCAAATGCTGAGCAATTGGCATTAATCTGACTTGGAGTGTAAGGCTCAATATGGAAGTTTGCAATAGGTTCAGACCTAATTGTAGCCTTAGTTCCATACCTTGTTCTAAACAGCATGTGAGACCAATCCACCAAAAGATAGCCTCCAATTTTAGTAGTGAAGTCTCTTGACAAGCACAATGCAAAGAGTGGTGGAAGGTCTATGACTGATACATCTTGTAAAACAACAACATTTGGACATGCATGCAAGGTAAGACTCAAATTTCTAATCACTCCATCTGTCGCTATTGTTGTACCATCTAGCTGTACTACCCCTTTAGATGTTATTTCATACTGGAGCCCTAGCTGATCAGCTATCTGTTTAGGCATTACTGAGCTACTTGCCCTCGGAGTCTATCATGCAATTATGTACTAGCTGATTTCCAATGATTAACGAAACATAGAAAGGGGGGGCTTCAACATTTTACCTTGTTATGCTCCATGACTTCCTTTAGGCTGGGTAGCATTTGTAAGCACTTTGTCTTGCATCCGAACTTTCTTTGATTCAAAGTTGGCCAATCCTTCATGGTAGCTTGCAGCAGATCTCTTTGGCCTGGGATAGATAGGGATTCCCACATTGATATGTTGACGTTTGTCTTCTTCATCTGATCAATGATACTAAACGGGATGAAGTATCCTTTTGCTGTCCCTTGGTTTGCACATTTACTCCTTAGCCATGGGCAGCAACAATGTGCATTTGAGTTGGCCTAGAGCTATTCTTGGTTGCCCTTGTGCATTTGAAATTGGATTTTGCTTGCCAACCACTTGTGGAGCCATGGGAGGTTGTGGATTGGCTGGGGCTAATGGCTGTTCTTCACCCAAATTTCTCCTCTTTGACCTTGTGTTGGCTGCAACACCTTGAGAAACTACTTGATTCATGCCACATAAATCTTCTGCTTGCCAGTTCACCAATGTGGTGTCATTTGGGGCTGATTGCTGTTGGAATGTTTCTTGTTGTTGATTGTTTCCTTGACTGCCCTTGCCCTCCACACCAGTAGTTGTCACCATTAGTGCTTGATTGAGAGCACCATTGAAACACATGGATTGGTTATGAGGCTCGTTGCATGGAAAGCACCAATCATATTCTTGAGCAATGTTGTTCTGTGTTGGCACTAATGCCTTAGAGGTAGATATGGCATTTGGATTATAGGGCTGGAATGGTCTATTGGCAGGAGGCCTTGTTTGATTCATATTTGCAGCTGGATTAGGTGGCCTTTGTGGTTGGTATGGCTACCTATTAGGTTGAGCTTGGGGTTGATAAGAAGGTTTGCAACCTTGGGCTTGTTGCCTCTTGAGAGTAACTAGCTCATTGCCTAGGTTTTGCAATTGCTTCATGACCTCTTGAAGCTCATTTGGGGCACTTGGAGATGAAGTGGAAGCTTCATTTGAACTCTGATTTCTAGGAGTGGGAGAAGGAGCCAAATTAGGTGCTTGACTAGTGTTTGGGCTCTCTAAACTTGGAAACAATGGCATGGGAGGTCTAGGGGCAAGTTTTCCAGCTTGAATCAAACAATTTTCAGCCCTAATGGCAATGCTATAAGCCATAGGGATTGTTGTGCCTCCCATGGACTGAATTAACATAGAAATATCAGAATTTAGAGCTTTGAGATAGTAGAGAAAAGCACCTTCTGCTATTGGCCTGACTGCCACTGGAATTCTCTCCCAAGTCTTTTGAAATCTGAAGTTGAAATCGGTCAGCTGCTCATTGGGAGCTCTCTTGATGGTTGTCAGCTGCTCCAAAAGAGACAAGTTGTCTCCCTTCTCTCCAAATTGCTCGTGAAGTGCTATACACAGCTGATTCCAATTTGTGATAGAACCAGCTCCAAGGCTCCTAAACCATTGCAATGCTTTACCCTTGAATGAAGATGCCAGTAACTTGACAGCCACTTGCATTTCATTGATTTCATGGATTACACAAAGGTTAGCAATATCTTTAACATGATCACACTGGAGTAGTCTAATTTTCTCCAAAGTGAAGTAGGGAATGTTCTTCAAGACTGCAATAGAACTGGATGTTGTGCATTGAGAGCAAGTGGGATCTACGCCTCGTGAATTTGACGTAGGGGTTGTTTTGAGCCATTCGATTGGTCTTAAAACCCTTGTTGACCGAATGAAAGGTATACCAGTGGAGGAGTTGAGAGAGTTCTGTTTGGTGGAGATGGAGACCTTTGAATCCTTCTTCCTCTTTGCCTTCTTCTCGGAGATAATTGCAGGTATTCAAACAACACTTCTTCTTCACCAACTCTTGACCTTGTGATTCTTCTCATAAGTTTTCAGGCCTGCACTGCTGAAACAGTTGATTCTTCCCCTTGGAGTCGCCAGATATGCAAATAATAGCTCTTTTAAGCATGAAAATTGCAGCAGATGCACATCAACTTTTCTGCAAATAAAAATGAGACCTCTAAGTCCCACCTGGCGTGCAAAAAGCTGTTAGTGCAAAATCACAACACTCCCCGGATACTCGGTCGTTTCTAGGTTGACCATACTGTCATCCAATGTGATTACATAACATTGAATCCTTTCTCCAAGTGTGGGACTTTGAAAAAGTGAGAAAGGATTCTCTAGAGAAGGCTGGTTCCTATTCCTCTATTCAGATGCACACAAAATATGCGCAGAGGGTTTGCTCGAAACCTAATCTATTCTGCCAAGGAGACAGGGTAAGAAGATGCATAAAAATAAATCTAAGCTAATAGAGGTGATGCATCGAGGAATGAAGAACACCTATCTTGCCAGTAAACACAGACCATTCAAATGTGATATAAGATCATGCACAGATAACATAACTTGCAGTGAAAGACCAGGAGGATGTAAAATGAACACAGAGAGGGTTGAGAATCATCCACAAACATGTGTTACTTGCTCCAAAGATTGATACAATACACTACAAAATGCCAAGAGGCAGAGTCATATTACAGTTCAAATGAGAGGTTCGAACTCCACAAATTCACCTGATAGGAGAAGAAGGGAGGAGCAAAACAGAAAAATGTTCGACCTTCTTTAAGAAGCCCCTCTTTACAATATATAGAAAGAATGAGAGAGGGAAGAGAGAGGAAATCCAGAATCTGCCCCAACCACTTCTAGGTCGCATTTAAAATCATCTCATTATGGTAGAAGCAGTGGATCCTAGAAAAATGGTGGGCTATCTAACAGAAACGGTGAACTGTCTGCTGCATTAAAGCTGGTTGTTGAAGCGTTACTTCTATCCATGAACATGTGTCAGAGCCATTTCTCAATTTTCTCTCTCTAGACTGCACCAAAATTCAAGATTAACCCCATAATCACGTAGAGAATTTCATAAGCTTTCCGTTGATATAAAGAACGTGTAAATCGAGCTCTGGATCGAAAGATATGTCAATATGAAGATTTAGGGCAAAAACAGCAAAAAAAGTCGGCAGGGGAAAATATTTGAACTTTCCCCGCGCTCTGCCACTTGGATGACACATGGCAGGCTCTGATTCACTGAGCAATTCTCTCTCCTCCACCTTTCCATGGGATTTCCTTTGAAATTTCCTTGTGGGCCCTTAAACTTGGACACGTGGCACTATTTCATTGGTTTGGGTCAGTGCTTGAAACCTCGCCCTTTGACTTCTGGACTTTCTCCCTCATGACACGTGTCATGATTTGATTGGTATTCGGGTCTACCAGCTTTTCACATCCACCACATCCATTTGTCCCGGATGTCCTAGTGCTATTTGGGACAGAAACTTCCAATCCACCCGAAATGGGCTTCCTTGTCCCTCATTTGGTCGATGACACGTGGTGTTGTTTGATTGGCTTTCGGCTCCTTCAGCTATCCGCGTCCCATGCATCCCTTTGTCCCAACTGTCCCAGTGCTGAAGTTCCCTATTTCGGCCAAACCAGCCGGTTCACGTCCTTCGCGTACATTTGTTCCAACTGTCCCAGGACTATTTGGGACAAATTCTTCCGATTCGCCCAATTCGGCCGGTTCGCGTCCTTTGCGTACATTTGTCCCGAATCGCTTAGTGCAAAAGTTATCCTTTTCGGCCGATTTGGGCGATTTACATCCTTCACGTCTTCTTGTCCCAAATGTCCCAGAGCAGTTAGTCAATTTTCTTCTCCTTCGGCCAAACTGGCTTTCCGTGTCCCACGCGCCCCGACGGCCTGGATGTCCCTTTTCCCTACTGATCGCCCTGGCGCCTTTTCGGCCGATCCACGTCTTCACGGGCCAAATGTTCCAAATTTTGCGAGGACTAGGACTTAGCCAATTTTCATGATTTTCTCCTGAATCAATCTACTTGCTTGGAACTGAAAAACTCTGATGCATGTTATCGAAATTTACCCTGGGGGGGTGAATTTTGGATAACACTATGTTTTATAATGAAATGCACATGTTTGAAAGAATGTTGTGTGTTGTGGAAGCCAGTTGTTGCCATGGGTTGAATTGCATCTCTTATTGTGTTTTGGTTTGGTGCTCAAGGGCCAATGATGAAGGAAGGCTTCTCCTTTCATTGGATGTCTTGGTTGGGTGGAGAGCATTTCCTTTCCCCTCTTTTGTTGTGATCAACTTGGAGAAAGAGAAAATGTGCATGTTGCTGTCCTAGAGCAAAGGAAAATGTAGTTTGACAGTCCCTTGTGAAAACATATTCATTGTAATCCCTTCCCACTTGTTGTGGATGAAATTTTAATATGTATTTTGTGGAGAAAGATGTATGTAATTTGATTATGAAGTTATACATTTGAATTGTGAAAGACATTTATATCATGTTTTGTTTATTGGAAAGAAATAGAATTTTGTTATTGCATTCAACATGGAAAGATGTAAAGATTTATAATTGAAGTCAATAAAGAGTTGAAAGACCTTTTTCATATGCATTATTGAATTAAAACTCAATCATTGTATGACAAAAGAGATAATTAGATCTTTGTTTTTTTAAGAAAATGTACGTGGAGATGATGTTGCATTTTATATCTTTGGGAATGTGTAAAAATGAGATTTAGTAATTGCTTTTGATTCAGAATGGTTTGTTTATAAACAACTGAATGTAATAGATTAGTTTAGAAGTGAAATGCCACATTTAAAGGATAAAATTGATATACATATTTAAAAGAAATAGATCTCTATTATAAACTTTAAACTGGAAATAAATTTAAATAAAATGCACAGTTCATACTTGCACATATTAATCAACTTGGAAATGTTAAAATTTAGCATGCTGTATCATAAATGAACTCAAATCGAGAAAGAAAACTTAAGAAAACTTTTTAGAACATTGCAAAATCAAGCCAATCCTTTCCTCACCATTTTCTATCGGTTGTTGGACAAAATTCAAACTTCAATAAAATGAGAAAATTTACTTCCCTAAAACACTTTAAATCCTTCCTAGATCAATTCTCCATGTCTGTTTGACATGTTGAGGGAAGAAGGAGATCCAATTTAATCAAATTGGAAAGTTGGAAATTACCAGTTGGCTTTATAAAAGCCTACAGATCGCTTTTGTAAAATTGCCCCTTTAAGATTTATGAAAAAGTATCATTTATGATTCCTATGCAAAGAGGGCATCGAGAAATTTCCAGAAAGTCCTTGTTTTCCCAAAAATGAGCTTTCTAGCTCAAGTTATGGCCCTCTGAATTTTTCCTCCTCAAGGGAAAATTTGGGAAACTTTTTTTCTTGGCTCTGTGGTCCAAAATTTCCCATCGAAATTACCCTTGGAAAAAATTTTGAAATTTTTTTGCTTGGGAAAAATTTTGAATTTTTCTCCACCAGCCCACAACCAATTAGAGGCTGCCATGTGTCCTCACATGGTAGCGGTGGAGGCGCGACACTTTTTCTTCCTTAGCACTTTTTGAAAATTTTGGAAAATTTTCTTAACTTTCCCCATCGGCCCGCAGCCAATCATAGGCTGCCACATGGCACGGTGGAGGGGCGGAACCTTTGCAAACTTTACCTTTAGAAAATTGTTTTGGAATTTTTTTCCTAAAATTTCCCACGACCCCGCACACCCACCCCTACCCTTTGAAATCCTCTCGCGGACGCGTTGCACTCCGCTCACCTAAGTTTTCCCTTATCTCCCCCTTTGGCAAAATTCTCCAATAATCTCTACTACCCAGCTTTCCATCTCCTTCATCCCCACGATGTCCTTTTGAGTGCCATGTGTCCCTAGTGGACTTGCAGGCACGTGGGCATTGTTTTGACTTCCCTCCCTCTTGGGTGAAATGCCCCAAACTCTCCCGCCGCTCCACCCTTCCTTCACGCTCTCCCGATTTGGATTAGGACCCGACACGTGTCCCTCAGAGAGGACCCATGGAGGCGTGAATGCAAATGATAATTTTCTCCGTCCAATGAAAAATTCCAAACGTCACCCCACGACCCGCTAACCCAAATTTTTCTCTTCACCGCTGTTTGACATGTGTCCCCTTGGGGAAACTTTGACCCCTAAAGTCCGTCTTGCTCATAACTTGAGTTCTACAAGGAGTTAGGAGGACTTATTTATATCACCGGAAAGGTGAGAAAATTTCCTATCTAATGGGAATGATTTAAATTTTTTTGAATATTTAAGAGTGAGAAAAATTAAGTTGAAACTATGAGCCGGTTAGAGAGTGGGTATGATGATATTTTACTCCCTGAACCTAACTGAAACTTCTAACCCTAAAATTTGAGCATTGTGACCTTTGATAATTGATTCAAAGGAAAAGTAGGTTCTTGTATTTTAGATTTTTTTTGGAACCTATTTGTGTCAACTGTTGTCTTGCAACTTGGTTGTGGACACTTCCTATAAAAAAAAATATATTCCATAATTTTCTAACTAACCCTAGGTTGTTTCTTGGGTCTCAAGTGGGTTGTTTTAATGGGCATCAAAATTTTTAGAAATACATGTATCAAGGGGATTGGTATGAAAAAATTTCTTTGTACTATGAAGGGCCTAAGTCCGGCCCAATGCATGACATTGGTTTGCACTATCATATGGATCCGTGATTGCCTCGCTTAATGTAACGTGGTTATCAACATACTTAATATGAATAGATGTGTGGTTCCCTTTTCACTTACATGTGTATGGATTTTTTTATATATATTTCACATGAGTGGGTGTAAAACCCTATGTATTTCCATTATGTTATGATTCGATCTATATTCTCGTAACGCTTTTCTTATATGAATGAACACATTGGTCCGGAAGCCGTCCCGAGCTCTAAGATGAATGCATGATTCATTTCCAGCTTTTTTTTCATAACTAATGCATTCTCACACAAATCACATAAAGGAGGGGCTCAACACCGGTATGTGACTTGAGTGAGTGCCCAGATCCCATTGGGTGATAGGCCGATGTGCATGGGATTTCCTTTTATTTGAGAGGGCATAAAATTGACTACATTTATCCTAGTCTCATACTACTATTTAGAAGGTTATTGAGTGAAGAAAATACTAATTATCCCCATATCTTGGCAATCTTGTTTTGTTTTGTTTTGTCATTACCAAAAGCTTGCACCCATATGCCCAGTCATATTTTGTCATCGTGCATTATTTTAGCCTCAACTAGGGCATGCATATTAGTATTGTGGCACTGTGGGTGCGTTAGTCCCACTAGGGGTGTCCGGTCCTTTTACACTTTCCCACCACATTTTGGTATCTTTCTAGCCATTTGAGGTATTTATCTTTCTTATGGTCAGCCTTTTCAAGGTTAATTATGAAATTAGACCAAGAGAACCCTATAAATATAAAGTTATGAGACCATAATGAGGGACCTAGCATCATTCACTACTATCACTCATCTAGATTTACATCCATCTATTTCATTAGAGATCAATTTCATCCACATGCTCTATCATCAAGGAAAAAGATAGGACATATGCATCACACACTTCATAGGGGTAGGATTCTATTCTATTCCATGCATACATGCTATTAAATTTTCTACATTTAGTTATTACTTACTACTTCAAAAAGTGTGATTGACACAAGAGAACCTAGGGAACATTATGTACACACTCACTAGAACTACATTTGGGTATGAAATGTAGTGGAATGCTTATTTATTAATCCCACTATTGTGGCAAATGAGGTCATCACCCATTCATTTACACCTTTATTTTTAGGGTTTTGATACTTCTTTTGGTCTTTTATAGGTCTTCTCATCATCTTGGATTATTGGTGACATCTAGTACTGGACAATGAACTTGATGTGACAAACAATGAGGATTTTAGACCACCTCTCCGCTTATGAAGATCAGTTTAAGATATTTTTCATAGACCATGTGGTACCCAAATTGTCGACCAAAGTTCCTATAGAATCCCCGGTCCCTCTTCAGTGTTTCTAGTCTAGCTAGATCCTCCAAATTCATCCTTTTGGGGATTATGCAAAATTTTTCGCTTCTAATTTTTCTAGTCGTCACCGTGACATCGCCCTGTGAGCATATTCTATTCAACTGAGTTCTTTCCTCTTCCTCCTTACACATTAGAGTTAGCATTTCCATTTTCATAATCACTTATATCATTTACATACTTCTTTTCTTAATTTATCTACTTTTTTTAACAATTGTCCATAGCTTAGATTAACTATCCCCATACTACATGGTTCAGCTTAATCATTTTGGTGAACTAAACTATGTATAATTAACTAAAATGAATTAAACTATGTAGTATGGGAATAATTAATCTAAGATATGAAAAACTATAATAAAGTAAATAAATGTAGTATAGAAAGTATGTAAATGATCTAAAAACTATGTAAAAGGAAATGCTAACCCTAATGTGCAAGAGAGAAGAGGAAAGAACTTAGATGAATAATAGATGCTTGTGAGACTGTGTCATAGTGATGATTGGAAAAATAAGAAGCAAGAAAGACTGTAGAAATACTAAAAATGATAGATCCGGAGGATCTAGCTAGATAGAAGCCCCTGGAGAGGGGCTAGGGCGCATGTGGCCACTCGGTCTATAATCTAGGCACCCCGGTTTGTGAAAAATCTATAAACCGATATTCACAACGCCGAGAGGTGGTTTGAAACCCTTGTTGTTTATCACATCAAGTTCATTGTCCCATACCATATGTCGCCAATAATACCGGATGATGAGAAGACCTACAAAAGACAAAAATAAGTGTCAAAACCTAAAAATAAGATGCAAATGAATGGGTCGACCGACTTCAGCTGCCACAACAATGGGATTTCTAATTGAGTGTTGCACTACATTTTGGACCCAAATGTAGTTCTGGTGAGTGTGTGCATAATGTGCCCTAGGTTCTCTTGTTTTAGTCACACTTTGTGAAGTAGTGAGTAATAACTAAATGTAGAAAATGTAATAGCATGTGTGTATGGAATAGAATATAATCCTCCCCCTATTTAGTGTGTGACGTAGATGTCCTAGCTTGTGCCTTGATGATGAAGTTATGTGGATGCAAGTGATATCCAATGCAATAGATGGATACAACTCTAGATGAGTGATATTAGTGAATGATGCTAGGTCCCTCATTATGGTCTCATAACTTTATGTTTATAAGGTTCTCTTGATCTAATTTCATAATTAACCCTAAAAAAGTTTACCACAAGAAAGATAAAGATCTAAAACAACTAGAAAGAGCCCAAAATGTTGCAGAGAAAGTGTAAAAGGATTAGGGTGCCCTTGGTGGGAACAAGGTGCCCATGAGCACCCTTAGTTGGACTAGGGTGCCCACAGTGCCCTTGGTTGGACCGGGCACTTACGAGCACCCCAATACTAATTTGGGAGCCCTGCCGAGGCTAAAATGATGCAGATGATAGAAGATGACTGGGCATATGGGTGTAAGAGGTTGGTAATGATGAAATAAAATAAAACAAGATGGCCAAAAGATAGGGGTTAATTAATAGTTTCTCCATCAAGAACCTTTTAAATAGTAGTATGAGACCAGGATAAATAATGTCTAAAGTGCATGATTTTGTCACTATATTTTTCCCCCTCTTTATGTTAGTGAGTGGAAATCTCAGTAACATAAAGTAGATAGAGATGCATAAGCGATGTCCATGAAGAGTGTAGATGAAATGTGTCGAAGGACTAGAAAAAGCGTGGAATGAAAAAAAGATAGAGGAGTGTGGAAACTAAAGAGGAAAAATGTGCAAGGAAAAAGTGATGAGAGTGAACCTAGGGAAAAAACACAAGTATAACTGCTATGTGGAATATACCTACATGGTTTGTAAAGTGTGTGTTGTCACAAAGTGTTTTTGTCATTGTTGTTGCCCCCATTTGACTGCTTGTTTCTCATATGGTTGGACTGTAAGGAGAAAATGATCAAGTAGTCAAATATATATGTATGTATGTGTAAAAAATTAATGTAAGAGACACATGTAAAAGTTTGTAAATGTAAAGTACACAAATGAAAACGTGTAAATGGATCATGTACACCTAATCCATGTCGAGTAAGAGAGTGTAGAAGGATATCCTGTACTACAATATTTTTGGGTGATCTCATGCCATAGGCCAAAGAAGTTTAGGGAGGGAATAATTTGTGTCACCAAGTTCTAACTGCTTCCCTGAATGTGTGTGAAGAGATCTCTGTATCGTCCTAGTTTTCTTGGGCGATATGATGCCACTGGTCAAAGTAGTGTAGAGAGGCACACCCACTGTAACCTCTAATACTGTAACTACTTCCTAGAATGCTAAGGACACTATGTATTGTAAAATCCGTTGTGTATGGGGTTCGTAGACTATTCTAAACCCACTTAATATATAGAACTAAACCAAACCGGTGTAAAATCTGTGTTAGTATGTAAAACCCCTAAATGATGCCCATTATTTGGGGACACATGCAACGTCGCTGATAGGAGAAATGTGAATCAAAAAGAGGACCAACCACGTGTATGCTATAACCCTAGAAAGTTCTTGGTAAAAACCAAGGTACACATAAACAAGAAGGCTAGTCAAAGACAAGTGTATACATGTATGTATATGGAAAAAAATGTGTAAGCTATGCAAATAGTGAAGTAGTGTAAACACGTAAGAAGAACAATTAATCTATATAAAGCGGGATACAAACATGGGACATCACTCACGATGTCAAAAGACACACAAGGCCATCATGGATGAAAATAATTAGACAAGTGTGTACACCAAACAAAGGGCAAGGCATGCATATAATATTAATCAATAGCAGAAAATGTAACAAACAAGTATGGAAACAAATATAACTACATAAAAATGATTTATATGAATCACTGTTAACGTGTTAGAAAGATAACTAGTATGTTAAAAGCATGTAGAACCAATTAATGGAAAGTGCTAAGTACAAAATGTAAAAATGGCACATGTGAGAGACAAATGTGGATGCCCCTAGAAATCAAAGTGTAGGATTGGTAGAAGGAAAGCATCTATGCAATGCGTAAGAGACCTATATCTATGATCACAACTAGAAAAATATGTGAATGCACATGTGTGGATGATATAGATAAATGACATTCAAGTAAGCTAACTATCATGTGTAATAGAGTGACCAAGAATAAGAAAAAGTAATCAAGAGTAAAAGAAACCGTAATATGCGCAAAGTATGTTGTGGAGGAACAAAATGCAAGATGGAGTGATAAGAGCCACGTGCCCCCAAGTAAATGGAAATGTATGCAGTGAGTTTTGTTTGGTTTTCCCCCTCAGCAGTAAAGAATGAACCGTAAATGAGAATGCATCATCAGGAAATGATCAAATAGTGTGTGTTGTGTCTAACATGATGTGAGGAATTTGTAGGTGTAGTGATGAGATGTGAAGTGATGATATGTGCATGAACCCTATAGTTGAAGTGTATATCATGACCAAATGAACATATAAGTGATGATTTAGCCTAAGCATATATCATTATAATATGAAATAATGAGTGATGATTTATCCCTTAGCGTATATCACTACAAAATGAAAATAAGGAGTGGTGATGTAACCTAAGGTGTATACCACTACAAAATGATATAATAGGTGACGATTTAGCATAAACCGTATGTACCTAACCTAGGATTGTTGCATGATGAAAGGTTGAATAGTAAATGTGTGATGAGTGTAAGGTCCATTTGATTTGTAAACCCTCGGTAGTCGAGTATGGACCGAGGAACTAAAGTGCGTCATTGGATAGTGAGTGCAGCACGTAGAAGACAACATAACGATGAAATACAACCATGTGATGAATAGAAAATGTAAATACACGATGTGCATAATGAAATGCAAGATGTGTATAATATAAGATGAATGTGAATACACGATATGTAGAATGTAAATGCAAGAGGTGTAGAATGTGTAAAATGGCATGTATGGAGATGGAATAGTAATGTAGTATGTAAGATGATGCTATGCTAGACTCATATATGATGAAGACTAGTAGAATATGTGTGAAAATGCGTAGTGTAATATGGATGGTATGTAGATAAATAAATGATGCCATATGTAGGATAAGTAGTGTTGGACGTAAGACACGTAGAAAATGGTGTATGCCTAATGACGACTAGCATGATGTATGGTGTATAAATGCAAAAATGAAAAAATGTTGTAGACAAAATGTAGAATGTATGGTGTATGACACATAATGTATGAATATATGTGGTGTGTATGCCTTATAGTGTAGTGTGTGGGGTTCATGTGTAGTAATCCCTCAACAGTCAAGTGTGAAACAAAGCACAAGAGTGTGTCATCGGGTAATGATGACGCTATAGTAAGAATGAATATGTATATGCTATGAAATTGAATAATGCAAAGAGGAGATGTGAGTAGGTGCTACAATGATGTATGCGTAAATGTAAAGATGTGATGTAGTACTATGTAATAATGATAATGCAATAATGAGAGATATGTCTATGGTGCTAATGTGATGGGGAAAATGTGTGAGATACTATGCCACCAAAGTATGCGCACAAAGAGATCATGTAAAGTCATCGAGAAGATCATCATCCTCTAAGTCAAAGTCATATGGATAAGCATTGGTGACCTGATAAGCAATAGTGTCTAGTTGATCATACAGTGAGCCATTAAGGCATAAGTTGTACATACCCATAACATATTCCTTATCGGTGAATGGAGGAAGTGGGAAACGTGTGCATACTAATGAGTGATATTTTTCATACCAACCATGTGTATACTAATGAGTGAGATTTTTCATACCAACCGTGTGCATACCAACGAGTGTGATATTCAATCTCATGTCATCCCTAATGACCTTAATTATAATATTATCCTTGGGAGACCATGTATCCATGCTATGCATGTGGTCCCCTCTACACTACATGCATGACTTAAATTCTTGTATCAAGGCACTATTTACGATGTGCCGGCTGATCCATCACCTTTTGAGTATTGTAATTCTATTGAACAAGCTACTGATATCCCTACTTCCTCCGATATTACTCATGAATTTTCTAAGTATGGATTAGGGTATGAATATCTCCATCACTTTGGCTTCTCTGATACACAAGTAGATCAATAAGAACATAAAATCACAGAGCTTTGGGACCTCCCCACACGGTCACACAAGTTTGGGTTAGGGTATCACCCTCCTTCTCTCCGCCTCCCTTGGATGCTTATACCTCCTTTCATGTTCCTTCACTTCCCTTGCTACATCTGGAACTCATTAGTGATGATGCATCTACTCTTTGGGATACCCTTGATACTTTTTCTACCGATAGCGCACTACTTGATTACATGGGTGTTTATGATCATCTTCCCTCTTTCCACCATAAGAGGCATCATCCTTTGTCCCTCACTAATATGGTTTACCTCGGGAATATGATATCACCACTGATAATGCTGATCCACTTGACACTCTTCCTACTAATTTGTATATCGAGGATTGTTCAGCCCTTCTAAATGAAGAAACAATACAATACAACTTAGGCACATCTAAACATCCATGCATAGTTTTGCTAGCCATCTCTCTCACTCCTGTTGAACAAAAGGATATCAAAAAGTCCTTCATGATTTCTCAAATATTTTTGCATGGGATTATAGTGATATGCCCAGTATTGATACATTTATAGCAATGCATAATATTGTCCTTAACCTAGGTGCTAAACTGTCCAACAAAAATTTGTAAAATGCACCCTAAGGTAGCCCTCTTAGTCAAAGAAGAAATTAAAAAGCTTCTAGATGCAGGTTTTATTCATGATGTTGACTATCCTAAATGGGTATCTAATATTGTACTAGTGATGAAACCTAATGGTTAGGTTTTTTTTTTTGCATTGAATTTCATGATCTAAACAAATCTTACCCTAAAGATAGTTTCCTTTACCACACATCGACGCTATTTTTATTCTACAACTAGATATGATATCATTTCTTTCATGGATGGATTTTTGGGTTATAATCAAATCAATATCATCTGACTGACCAAGAAAAACCTTCCTTCACCATACCATGGGGAATATTCTATTACACAGTCAAGCCATCCAGCCTAAAAAATAATGGAGCTACTTACCAACGAGAAATGACACACATATTCCATGAATACATTCACAAGATTGTTGAATATTAAGTAGACAACATCTTAGAAAAATCCCGATGACATTCCTCTCATACAAATGATCTTTGGATATTATTTGAATGATTACGACAATATCATGTCCGCTTGAATCCTAAAAATGTGTTTTTGGGGTCACAACAGGTAAAATTATTGGATATATTATCTCCCAATGTGGCATTGAGATTGATCCTAATAAAATCAAGGCCATTATGATATGCCTCCACCCAAAAACTTGCACTAGTTATGATCGCTATAGGGTAAAATTCAAGCTATTTGACGATTCATTGCACAACTTGCTGATAAGACTCAACCATTCACATGACTCATGAAGAAAGATACCAAGTTTTTTTGGGATGATCAATGTTAATAAGACTTTGATAAAATTAAAGCTTACTTTCTAAATCCTCTTGTTCTGGTTCCACCCTTAGCCGATTGACCTTTCTTGTTGTATATTTCTGCTACGTTTCACGCTTTAGGATATTTATTGGCAAAAAATAATGATTCTCAATATGAAAGAGAAATTTATTAGATAAGATGTATTGTACTCTCTTATGAATGTAACTCTAGCTACATTGAAAATTGTGCCTCGGTCTAGTCTTCATTGTAGACAAATTGTGACACTATCTTCTTAACAATGAGGTACATATCATAACCAAAGTTGACCCATTACGTTACCTTCTCTCCTGCACACATCTATTAGGAAATTTGGCATGTTGGGTCATGCTCCTCATAGAATTTGATTTTAAGTTCCTACTAGAAAAACCAATCAAAGGACAAGTTATTGCCAATTAGCTAGTTAAAACTGTCCTCTCTAATGCATCACCCATTTCTGAATCCTTTCATGATGATTTCAATACTTATGCCATCAAGATGTATATGTGGAAAATATAATTTGATGGCTCTCGTTGTCGATCTAGCGCTGGGGCTGGGATAGTTTTCATTACCCCACACGATGACCTTCTCCCCTTCGCATATCGCTTAGGGTTTTCTTGTACCAATAACATAGATGAGTATGAAGCTCTCATCTTAGGATTTCTTACTATTTAAAAGATCTTCATTCATAACTTATACATACATGGTGATTCTTAATTAGTCATTGATCGGAGTTAATGATACATACAACACAAAGGAGGAGCATCTCATTCCATACAACACCCTTGTAAAGGATCTTTTAGCTACTTTTGAGTCTTACTCCATTACTACTATTCCTCGCAAAGATAATCATCATGCAGATGCTATGGCTAGTGCCGCATCACTCATCCCACAAGACATAACCGATGAACAATCCACTTTCATAGTTACACATTTACACATAGCTCTATATCTAAATTACCTCTTATAGCTTGTGCCATCATACGTAGTCAAGAAAACACTAAATGGTTCACGCCTATTTATAATTACTTATATAAGAAAACTATCCCTAACACCCTACAGCCTCATGAAGCTCACCAGTTACATCGTGAGGCTACTCGTTATGTTATCGTTGGGACCAAATTATGAAAATGTGTTATCAAAATTCTTCTTCTTCATTTCCTTTCACTTGCTAGATATCCCCACAACCATCTCAAAAATTCATGATAACATATGTGGTGGTCACTTCTCGGGTAAAGCTATGTCACAAAAACTTTTATGCTAAGGGTATTATTGGCCTACAATGGAACAAGATTTCCTTGAATATGCTACTCATTATGAAAAATGTCAAAAACATGGCAATCTCCATCATGCACCTGTGTATGACCTCCAACCCATTGCACCTACTTGGCCTTTCTCCCTTTGGGGATTTGACCTCATTGGTATGATCAATCCTGAATCTACTGACAAACATAAATTCATTATCACCACTACTAAGTACTTTACTAAGTGGGTTGAAGTGGCTCCTCTATGAACAATCACTGGTACAAATATTTGTAACTTTCTCACCACCCATATTATCACACATTTTGGCGTGCCTTCTACTATAATCATTGATAACAGACCTTCCTTCAAAAATAAGGAAATTAAAAAGTTTTTGCTAGATTCAAAATAAAATAATCATCCTCCACACCTTATTGTTCATAAGGAAATGATCAACTTTGAGGCCACCAAAAAAACCATTATCAAAATATTACAGAAGAACGTTGACTCTAGTGGTACCGATTGGCATAACCAACTATTCTATGCTCTATGGGCTTATTGTACTAGCATTCATACACCTACTAATGCCACACCTTTTCATTAGTTTGCAATGCTGAGGCCGTTATTCCACTTGAGCTTGAAATACCTTCCTTGTGGGTCTCAAAGGCATCCTTAAAGACAATGAATATCGTGAGAACTTCCTACATGAACTAGAAATGTTAGACTCACATCATGTTCAAGCACTAGAACATCTTTGTGCATATCAATCTTACATCACTCATTCATACAATTGCAAAAATCACCCTTGAGAGTTAAACATTGGTGACCTTGTCTTGAAATAAAATCAAAATAATGTAAATCATTGAGGCACCACAAAAGGTAAATTCAAACCCAATTGGCTTGGTCCATACATTATCACTGATAAGCTTGGTGGTGGGGTATATCGCCTCACCACCCTTTTAGGTAAACCACTCAAAAATCCACTCAACATAATGCATCTTAAGAAATTCTACACTTAGATTGCCACTACTTCAACCATTACCCAATGATGCACCTTAGTTCATAGGTCCATACTCGATTGCCAAGTGTTTACAAATCAAATGGACCTTACCTTCATCACACATTTTTGACCTTTCATCATGTGACAATCATAGGTTAGTGACATACGCTTTACGCTAAATCATCACCTATTCTATCCTTTTGTAGTAAAGTATACAAATTAGGTTACATCGCCATTCTCTGTTTTCATCTTGTAGGGATATACGCTTAGGGATAAATCATCTCTCATCCATTCATCTTATAGTGATATACACTTAGGATAAATCGTCACTTATACATTCATTTAGTCTTTATATACACTTTGGCTATAAGGGTTCAGGCACACATCTTCACTAGGTCACATCTCATCACTACACATACACATTCCTCACAACACATCAGAAATAACACACTCTTGACCATTTCTGATGACGCAATCTCGTTTACGGTTCAATATTTATTAATGAGGGGGAAAAAGAATGAAGCTTATTACATACAATTCCATCCAATTGGGGGCACGTGGCTCCTATCACTCCATCTTGCATTCCATTCCATCCATCCACATCATCACGCATATTATGGTTTCTTATACTATTGCTTACTTTTGATTTTTCATGGTCTCTTTATTACGAATGCTAGTTAGATTTCTTGTATTTCATTTATCTATATCATCCACACATGCACGTTCACGTATTTTTCTAGTTGTGATAAAAATACATGTCTCTTACACACAACATGGATTCTTTCCTTATACCCTTCCTACATCGATCATTGAGGGCATACACATTTGTCTCTCACCGGTGTTATTATTTCATTTTTACTTAGCACTTTCCATTAATTGGTTCTACATGGTTTTGACATACTAGTTATCTTTCTTACATGCTAACGGGTGCTTCATATGCAACATTTATTATTCAGGGATATTAGATTCCATATTTGTTTGTTACACTATTTACTATTATTTTCTCTTATTCTGAGACATTGCCCTTTGCTTGATGTGCACACTTGTTCATGGACATGATGGAATTACGTGTCATGCAAAATCGTGAGTGATGTCCCATGTTCGCAACCCACTTTGTGTGGCTTACTTTGTATTCTTGTATGTTTACTACATTTCTTGGTAGCTTTTATCTTTTGTTTGCGTAGCTTACACACTAATTTTTATATGCATGTTTATTTGAAATTATCTTTGGCTAGCCTTCTTGTTTGTGCATGCCTTGGTTTTACCAAGAAATTTATAGGGTTACAATGTACATGCGGTTGGTCCTCTTTTGGGGCCATATTTCTCCTATCAACGACATTGCATGTGCCCCCAAATAGGGGGCATCATCTAGGGGTTCTTACATACCAACACATAGATTCTAACCGGTTCGGTTTAGTTCTATAAAATGAGTGGGTTCGAGCCATTCTACTAACCCCATACATATAGGATTTTATAGGACATGGTGTCCTTAGCATTCTAGGAATTAGTTACAAGATTGGAGGTTATAGTGGGTGTTCCTCTCTACACTACTTTGGCTGTGTTGTCGGATCACCCAAAAAATAGGAAAATATAGAGATATCTTCACACACATTTAGGGAAGTAGTTAGAACTTGTAGGACACAAATCGTTTTCTCCTACACTTCTTTGGCATATGGTGTGAGATCACCCAAAAAAATCGCAGTACATGGATTAGGTGCACATGTTTCATTTACATTTTTGTGTTTTACATTTACATGCGTCTTTTACATTGATTTTTACACTTACATACATATTTTAATACTTGATCGTTTCTCCTTGTAGGTCCAAAGCCATATGAGAAAGAAACAATAATATGGGGGCAAAAAAACATCAACAACAACACTTCGTGATAGCACATACTTTACTAACCATGTAGGTACATCTCACACTACGGTAGCTATACACACATTTACGCCTTAGGTTCACACTCATCAATTTTTCTTTACGTATATTTCATCTTTAATTTCTGCGCTCCTCCATATTTTTGTCATTCCACGTTTTGTCTAGTCCTTTGACATGTTTCTACTACACTCTTCATGGACATCAGGTACACATCTCTATCTATTTTATGTTACCAATATTTCCACTCACTAATATAAAGTGGGGTAAAATGTAGTCACAAAATCATGCACTTTAGATATTATTTATCCCGATCTCATACTACTATTTAGAAGGTTCTTGAGTGAAGAAAGTACTAATCAACCCCCATCTTTTAGCCATCTTGTTTTATTTTATTTCATCATTACTGACCTCTTGCACCCATATGCTCTATCAGATTATATTATCCGCATCATTTTAACCTTGGTGGGGTGCCCATATTAGACTTGGGGTGCTTGTGGGTGCCCTGGTCCAACCAGAAGTGCCTAAGTCCTTTTACCCTTTCTCCCACTTTTTGGGTTCTTTCTAGTTATTTAAGGTCTTTTATCTTTATTTTGGTTAGCATTTTCAGGGTTAATTACAAAATTAGACCAAGAGAACCCTATAAATATAAAGTTATGAGACCATAATGAGGGACTTAGCATCATTCACTAATATCACTCATCTAGAGTTGCATCCATCCTATGCATTAGAGATCACTTGCATCCACATAGCTCCATAATCAAGGCACAAGCTAAGACATCTGCATAACACACTTCATAGGGGAAGGATTCTATTCTATTCCATGCATACATGCTAGTACGTTTTCTACATTTAGTTATTGCTCACTACTTCAAAAAGTGTGACTGACACAAGAGCACCTATGACACATTATGCACACACTCACCAAAACTAAATTTGGGTTTTAAATATAGTGTAATGCTCAGTTAGTAAGCCCACTATTGTGGAAACTGAGGTCACTCGACCCATTCATTTGCATCTTTCTTTTTTTAGGGTTTTATACTTATTTTGGTCTTTTACAGGTCTTCTTATCATCTTGGATTATTGGTGACATCCGGTATTGGACAATGAACTTAATCGACATAAAGCAAGGGTTTTAGACCAGCTCTCATCCCTTTGAAGATCATTTTTAGAGATTTTACACACAACAAGGTGCTTGGATTGCAAACTAGAGTGCCCACAGGTGCCCCAGTCCCTCTCTAAGTGCTCCATTCTAGCTAGATCCTCCAAATCCATCCTTTTTGGGGCTTCTACACAATTTTTCCTATTTATAATTTTTCCAGTCATCACTCTTACCTTTCCTACGAGCATCTTCTATTCATATGAGTTATTTCCTCTTCCTCCTTGCATATTAAAGTTATTATTTCCTTTTACATATCCATATAGATCATTTACATACTTCTTTGCTACATTTATCTACTTTGTTTACGATTATTTATAGCTTAGATTAACTATCCTCATACTACCTAGTTTAGTTTATTTTAGTTAATCATTGTAACTCATTTTCAACTCGGTGCTCATGAGTCGGCCTACATATTTCCTATTTAAATTCTACATATTTCCTTTTGCAAAACAAACAAAATTCGGTCTTTATTCAACTATTTTAGCCTTGGTCTCGATTCTCACATGGTCTTCTTAACTACATCATGATAGCTCAAACTATCTAGGCCATCGCCCTACCCAAGATTCAATATAAGAACTTAATGTGCCCATAGATTAATGTAGTCTTACAATTGAATGAAACTTACAAGGAATGGGTACATGATTGTGGGTTCGAAGGACTAGTTAACATGTCATAGTTTGAGACATATACAAATGTTTTGAACTACCTCCTCTCATCATTCAATCCAATAGATGAAAAATTCACTGTGAATTTTCCAGATGGACGTACATTCAGATTCAGTGTTGATCCTATAGATATTCATTGATTGACAAGCCTTCCTTTTAAGATTACAACATTATTACAACCAAATCCACTTTGATAGAAGATGATAATATTTTCCTCAAATCCTATTACAATTTCCATGTTGATGGTACGTGTTTTAATTTTTTTGAATTTTAGTTTTATTTAACATTTTAATTTTGATATAAATTATGCTTAATTCTTATTTAATGACTTTTTTCAGAAAATCTCAACAAATCAAGATGAGGAGTTGATGTGCAAGGAGTTGCACACATTTTTATTGCTATAATGATATCATTTTTTCAAGCGAGAATTGTTTTGCAGGGTAGGCAAGTAGATATTCCCCATTGGGATATTGCCTACATTCTCGCAACGATCCAAAAGAAAAAAATTTGATTGGTGCACATACTTATCAAATAAGATAAAATATGATATTTCCAATATTGGAGTTGCTAAAAACCAACTGTTTGTTCCACAAACTATATCCTTGCTCTTTATTTTGAGGCATTTTATAATTTAAAAGGTGAACCCACTCCTACTTGTATGAACAACCAGATGAAGCAATTGTCAATTTCAATTGAAGAACAACATGTTAATAAATTATATTTTGATGTTAGTAAGATTATTCACTTACATTGCAAATTACTAACATTATTCACTTCTGTTTTCCTCTTTACCTTATGTAATTTTTTTTGTAGGCCATTCCACAAAAAAAGAAGCATCAAGAGGTAGATGCCAACAATATCTTTGAGGCATGGTGAGATTCCTAGTCGACATGGATTCTTACTCATCACCTCACCCTCAAGTGTTTCAATTAGTAAAAAAAGATACATAATACCCCTAACATTCAATATTGGTTTTTACATTTTACCATTTACCATTTTGATTTAACATGTTACAGGGACTTTGGACTACCCTCCACATTTACCACTACAATCATCACCCACTCAATTAGTTCAGTCGCATGCATATATTCAATCACAACAAGTACAAAATCCTACATGCCCCACACAATCCTTTCAAATTTGATACGAGAAAATACATGTTTCCTTTTAGCTAGGTATAAAATTGTTGCTTTTTTGTAAATTTTTAACAATTTTTTATATAAGTTAGTAATGATTTTGTTCTTGATAGTGCATTCTAGTTCATCACCATCTATTCAAATGATGCCACCTCCTTCACCAATATCACCATTCGATTTAAAGTTCCAACAAGAGGAAGAAAGACCACTAGTAAATGCATGACACTTCCGGCCCCCAACGAGACACTAAACATTCCTTCCGAAGTTCCCAATCTCTCTTTCGATGGCATGCCCAATACAACGGGAAAATCAGTTTTAAATCAAATTAATTTGGATGAAGATTATTTGAGCATTGATAGCAATGACTAAACATATTTTTTTGATACACGTGATATGATTCAAGGCCCGCATGTATGTTTCCATTTTGATGTATTTATTTTAACATTGATACATATCAATTTCTTGTCAATTTTTAATTTTTAAATTGCTTCCAGTTTTAATATTTAAATTTATTTTAACAAAAATAGGATCAAGTGCACAAAAAAAAAAAAGAGGTAGCATAGATGCCTCAAGCCTCAAGCCTCCCATCCTCTCCATCATCCTCTTTGGATAGTGACTAGTTGACTAGTTTTTCTTTGGATAACTTGATTGCTAATGACTATGAAGCCCATGTCCAAGAATTTGTTATGCCTAGTCTAAGTCATCTCAAATAGTGGGAGCTAAGGGCTAAAGTGTTAATTAAGGAGATAAATAATCATTTTGATAACCATAGCCAGAGGTATAGTTTATATGCTATAGTTCAAAATCATCCAACTAAGATAGATGTCTTATTGAACCAAGCACAAGGTGGGATTGTAACATATAGTAATAGTTATCAAGACAATGTTTTAGATAAAATTTTGAATCGATTAGAAAATATTAATGCTGAAGCCCAAGATATTACAACAAATGGTCAAAGGACAAAGATCTGGTGGAAATTTCCAATGCTAAAAGAGATAAAGTTGTTGTAAGTATTATGAATTACAAGTTACAACATTCAATTTTAAATCATATTTTTATTACTTTCAATTTTTAATAATATGTTTTAATTGAGCTAATTTTTTTGTTGCAGTCAAAATATGAAAATTTAAAAATTCAAGCAAAGGTGCTCCAAGTTCACTTGGAAATAACTAAGAAAATTTTATCCGTGGAAATGTAGCTTAAGCAGACTATTGTTTTGGTTAACAAGAAAAACAATACTCTGAAGTGGATTATCAAAGAGAATGACATGGATGCGGATATTTTGTTCAAGAAAAAGGAAACTACAAATCCTTCTTTGTTATCCCATGGAGATGCTTCAAAGGAAGATGAAGCAATTGTTAAGAACTTAAATATTGTTGCAGAGGATCTTGTAAATTCTAGAATTCTCGAAGCAGGGAATAGAGAAATGATTGGGAAAAGTGACACAAAAGTCACAAAATAAATGGAAAAGGAAAGTGGGTGTGGGGAAGCTGTTAATGTTTGAGCATATACTACAAGTGTAATTGTATTTGTGAAAAATGTTTACAAAACTTAAAACTTGAAAAATGTTGAAGTTTGAAACTTGAAACTTGAATATTTGTTTAAATTGAAGAATATTGTCATTGTCTACTTCTATTGTCTATAAGAATTTCAGATAGTTTTTCAACAAGATATGCTTGCACATTGCAATGGTTTTCATGGAATCTCATTTTTTTACATGTATTATCTTGCAATCTGGAATTTATATTTTTTATATATAGAAATTCTAGATTGTGAATTGTAATGATATCAAAATATGTATGGAATGCATTTTCTTTAATGTTGAAATTTTAATTATTTACAATGCAATGTTTTTCATGGAATATATATTTTTACACGTAATTTAATTGACTACCACATTTCACATGACTTGAGTACCTTCAATATTTCATGTTTCCATAAATACACAACTATTGATATAAAATATTAATGAAGAAGACGATGTAATGATTCTCTTCCACCTAATACAACAAAATATTCTTCTCTCTACTTGTAAAATTCAAACTCTGTAATAGGTTTCTTCACATTACCTCTGTAACCCTTCTTAAAATCCTTAGGAAGAATCACATAATGGTTTTCCTTAGGAAGAATCACCTCTTCTTACATGTTGCAATGGTTTTCATGGAATCTCATTTTTTTACATGTATTATCTTGCAATCTGGAATTTATATTTTGTTATATATAGAAATTCTAGATTGTGAATTGTAATGATATCAAAATATGTATGGAATGCATTTTCTTTAATGTTGAAAGTTTAATTATTTACAATGCAAAATATGTAAGATGGATACCCTAAACTGTGTTTAAGTATGTAAAATGCAAAATATGTAAGATGAATAACTCAAATTGTGTTTGATTCATTACACTTTATTTATTATTGTCTTATGTCTAATTACGATATTTGAAAAATAGTATTCCAAAAATGCATGTCACAAACACTACATCAAAGCAGTTTGAAAATACCAAAATAAATAAAACAAGATTATTATAACTCCAAGTATGAGAGGGTTTAAGGTACCTCTAGATGGGATGACGATGTATACGGGCACAAAATGAGAAATCCTCCTTCGTAGCAAGCTAGATGACTTGTAAATCAAGAGAACTCAACACAAAAAATGGATTAGTAGATAGATGGGTGGGTTTCTTGAAAATGTCAGTCCAGAAGTGAGAGCTTCCTAGGATGGATGTCAACCCACGTTTTTGATAAAGATAAGATAAAATATTGATAGATTGGATGTAGCAAGATCTAAGATAAGAAAGAAACTGAAATGCAATGAAGATAAAGTAAAGTAATGATCTGATATAAGAAAATTAAATAAAACCTATGCATGAAGATGATGACATGAGCTATGATGCCTAGTTGATGATGAGTGGAGCAAATCAATTGGAACATCAACCTGAAAATTTAGATATGAATGCCTAGCGAATTAGTGTTCCAAAAATGCATGTCACAAACACAACATCAAAGTAGTTTGAAAATACCAAAATACCAATTAAATAAAACATGATTATTATAAATAATTGTATTTGAATAAATGTAAGTTGATACTTGTAACATTTTAAATGATAACTAGAGCTGAAACAATCCATTTTCAATAGCCTCCTCATAGTCAATATTTGCATCTGTAGAGTTAGAGGACGCACCAAATCCAATCTCATTATGATTTTCTTACGTCTAATTATAAACAACTATATTTGAATATATTATTATGAAATTCAATACATAAAAAAATTAAAATTTCAAGTGATAAAAAAATGTAACGTGATACTGTAAGATTTGAAATCATATTTAGATCTAAAACAATTCATTTTCAATAGTGTCCTCATAGTCGATATTTACATCTGCAGAGTTAGAGAATACACCAAATCCAATATAATCATTAAGAACATTTGTATTTGTAGTTTTATTATTAACACCTCTTCTTTTAACAAGGGAATTCCAATGTGCAATTTCTCTGTCAAAAGGAAATGTGTCCAGGGAGTAGCGCAAAACATACAACCTCATACAACTTTCTAGATTTTTATCCAACATGTTTCTTAGTTTTTATTTTACAAAAGATCAAAAAATTAAATTACTTTCATCCTTCAAAAATCCCAAAATAATTGTTTTGCACAACTCGTATGATAAAAATATTCATTGATGTCTTCCTGTAACACACTACTTTGGTAGATTTTTTTAGAGCCTTGTAATTGCACCACTCTCTTGAGGTTCATTTAAAAAAGATATTGACTAACCATTTTTATTGCAAAATCAGATGATTGAGAATTTATTAAGTCAATATTCAGTATACCTTTGATTTCAATACCATTGACCTCTGATGTCTTTGTGAAATGATCCATTATTATACCCATGGATTTATGAAATAACTTACTTACAAAATCTGCATGATCACCTGTAGTATTCCAAAAATTGGATTCATCACTCCCATAGCTTCAAGAATTTTATCTTTATTGAAACACTCTCTAATTTTGGATGCTAAGGATTGTGCAATTTTTAAAAGCTTATTCATGTATCAAATGTAATAGAATCAAATAAAACATGAGTCACATGAACTTCTTCTCTTTCCAATCCTAGAATATCTTGTCATTTTTGCAAACTATGTAGTGGTATCTCCCTCCCATTAAAATTGATACAGAGGTGATCATGGATATTAAATCTCAAATCTAGTAAAACTTTTCAATTATTGAAAACAGGTATATCAAAACTTTATTCTGATAAGTACAAGATATCAAGAGATTGACATACCCACTTTCTCAGCCATATAAAATCAACAATATAGATGGATCTCTCTTGTGCATGCTTCATCAATGTATTGATCTCCTTCAACATTGGTAGAATGCCAACCAATGTAAGAAATTTTTCCAAATCCGTTAAACAGAACAACAAATCCTTAGCTTTGTCAACTTCATGATGATATTTGTGCATGAAACCAGCCAATGATGGATACTCCTCACAAATTCTGCATGTAGGCTCATACAAAGAAATCCACCTTGTATCAAAATCCTTTAGAAGATTTTTACCATCTGTAATTACAATTGTAAATTTTGAAACTTAATAAATTTCTTTAGACTGATTGACATATAGGAATTCAATTATCGATAAGGTCTTCTACTCTTGCAACATTTTCAAAGTTTCTAACTATTTTATATGCTAAATTCATTTTCTGTGAGCCATACAATGAATTGCAAGAATATAAGGGGATATTGTTGTTTGCAATCGAATACACATCCTATTTTGATGACCTTGCATAAATGATGCACCATCTACACCAACACATACCAACTTCGTAGCAATTTCATATTCAGTCATGCTAACAATATATTTCAAATTGGAAACAACTATTTTATATAGGTTTTCAGCATTGCAATTTTCAACCATTTTTGTATAGCCAATAGATGTGGTTTCCTTATATGATTTTCAAAAGTATAAACATGGATGCATACCCATGAGGTGTTGTCAACTATTTTTACTTCATCAATTGATAGAGATATAAACTTTACATTTTACACTCTCTTTCAAATCTTCCTTTTCAATCATTGTAAGGCATTTATCCATTTCCCATGCCTTCTTTGTATGACCAATGAGATTGAGGAACATTGTACATTCCATTATATTGCTGTTTTTTTGAAATCAATGAAATAAGAAATAGGTCTTCCCTTCTTAAGGATGTGGAATATGGTAGAGAACTGTATGCTTTTAACATGCAAATTTGATTCAATCACCTTACCAATTTGTGATGTGATTGTTCCACCCTTTTCCATGAGATGTATGTGTCTTTTCTGCTCAACTTCATACTTTTCTATGTATTTAACATGCATACATTATTTTTCACTTTTCCATCTGTGTATTTTTTATGTTTTGGCCATCCTCCCTTTATACAGTGACATATTGTTTTCCACAATGTTTTTAATTATGTCTAAATCTAGTTGCATTGTTTGTTGATTTCCCAGTTTCCAGGTACATATTGTACATGTACATTCAGTTGGGATATCTTGTAATTGGCTCTACAAGTTTGATAAAAGGAAATTTTACAGCCCACCAAGTGTCCACATATTCTTATTTTCTTTCAAAGTTTTACTTTTATGACTATAATTTTTGGAATATCTTGATCATCTTGTTTCCTCTTTCATGAACTAGAATTTTCATTTGATTTTGGTGTTACATTTTGTTGATTATTTGAGATATCTTGATCCTCTCTTGGTTGCATCTCAATAGGAATATCTTCAAGCTTTGACATCTCAACAAGAATATCTTCAAGCTCTGGCATCTCAACAGGAATATCTTCAAGCTCTGACATGTTGTCATCATAGGTATCATTTGGTTGATATTGTGTTGAATCCATGTCCACTTTAATAATACCTTCCACATAGTTTGTACTGATTGATTCCAGTTATAACTTTGTTAATCCTAAAATATGACTAAGTCCTAAAGCAAAGGATGAATGCACATGGAAGGTATTGTGGAGGAAAGTATGTGGATGAAAGCACGTAAGGAGAGGTAGGTTGGGACGTGGGAGTAGGAAAAGGGTTTAAGGAATTAGCTGAATTTTAGTTAAAGGGCATCACATGCAAAACACGTGAGGCTGCAGATAAGCACAATGATGACAATATTGTTACATGGTGACTTGAGGCTCAAAAATAGAATATTCTAGGAAATCTTTATGGTTACGGGATTGAAAGTGGAGGTTGTTATGGATAGCCAGTATTTGCATGGCATGGGAACTCAAGTAGATTAGGATATGATGATCAAGTGAGATTCCATCATATTTAAGGAAGCATTTGGATATAGACAAGGATAATAATAATAAAGAGTTGGAGATTAGAGGGTGTGTCAGAGGTCGAGTGTGTATGTAATGGCTCTAGGGGTAATATAGGATTTCTAGATGTGGGGTGCTATTATCTTGATCTATTCGGTCTGCTATGACCCTTTTGATGTAGTATGGCTACTATAAACACTAATTTTCAATATATATGACTGGTTATTTTGTATATCTATGTTTATGGGTTCAAACCCTAGTGTTCACTTTACTCATGGTTTAGATTTGGTTCCTTCATATTGTTATAATGCTTATGTTATTTTCATGATGCATCTATTCTTAGATCTAGTATATTTACTTTTGTTTGTATTTATGTTTCTATAAACATTCCTCCATTAATGGAAAAGCATTATTACGAAGCTCACATAAAGGAGGGTATCGACACTTGTGCACGCCTCAAGTGATCACCTAGTTAAGGTTGGGTGATAGGCCAGTGAACTTAGGATTTTAATTAAAAATTTAAATGGGGATACATCTTGGTTTTGTTGTCGGGACTTATTTTGAAGTTGTTGTGAGAATGGTGTGCAATGACAAAATGCTCAACCTTAGATAGTGTTGAGACTTGGCTTAAAAGCATGGAGGATGAGTTTTCTTAACAATTTAACACTGGTCTCGAGTTTGATGCACATAAATGGGTAGTGGATCACCCTTATCATGAGCTCTATGAGAAATTATTTTCTATTTTCCAACAGAGTTGTATGAATGGATATTAGCATATGAATCAAGGAAGAGTTGGTATTATAGACCTCGTGTTTGGACCCAAGAAGAGTATCAGAGGCTGTATGATGTTGATTTGACCTAGACTTGTGTTTTTGATCATTGGTGGAGAGGTGTGTTGAATAGATATACCTTAGAATACATGATTTCTACGTATTATTTCCTATAGATTACTGAGTTTGAGTTCTTGCGAGAGCTAAGAGGATCATTCTTGTGTGCTATGTCGTTAGCCATTAAGATCCTAATCATCACTCTGAGTATGGAGGAATTTCTTATGGCTGGATAAACCCTCATTAGGTGTAGGGCATGGAAGTTGGTGTGGTGAGAGATGGCAGATCCTACGGTGGAAGTAGAGAGAGAAGAGAGGAGGCTCAAGTATAATGAAGTGCGAGAAAGGGAGTTGGCGAGACAACGTGAAGTTGTTGGAGTGATGGATTTATGGAGGCAAACATTGCATGAAGGATTTGAGGTTCATGCGGAAGGCGTGGGACACGAGAAATATATACTACCCCATCTTGACAAGCATAGGAGAGAAACCCCTTGGATTCGGTGATATCTCATCATATGAAGAAAGGAGAGCCATAGGCATGCATCTTAGCCCACCCGGTGACCAAACCTTGAAAATTAGTTTACAAAGATTTGAGACAATAATTTCTAGTTTAGTTGGTGTTGGTGAGAAAGTAGTATTAGGTAGATATCATTTTGTATTACACCCATCTATGATCATGTAGAAATTTCTAGTGTTTGGAGGTATTTTTTCTAGCACATCATTTGGGAAAAGTTTAGGTACATAAAGCTTGGGTATCACATCTAGGAGTGGTTAAATATCATAGATTGTTGGAGCGTAGTTTATCACAATGGTGGGTACAAATATCCCATATACATCAGGCCCCTTACATGCTACGGGAGGAGGATCTAGTGGATCTAGAGGAATAGGAGCTAGTGGATCTAGTGGATCTGGTGGTGGAGGTAACACCGAAGGGAATCAAGGTCCTGGATCTGGTGGACAAGGACCTCAACACCATAATTTTTTTGAGACATATCTCCATTTGCTTGATTATAAGGGTGTTAAAGATGCCAAAGAGCATATACCCAAGTGTTAATTTCTATGGCATGCTAAGGGGATCACTACCTTCGAAAAGAAATAAAGCCAATTTATAAATACATTACGAGGGTGTGTGCATAGCAATTGGTACCAGAAGTATGAACCCCATTAGATGGTGGTGGATTATATTGTGTTATGGGATGAATTCTTAATGGAATTCCATATTCTTGAATTTGAGAAAAAGAGCATCAATGTGTAGAAGGAAATTCAACAAGGGATGAAAGATAGAGTGTGGGAGTATGATGCGTGCTTTAAAACTATTCTCGTAAAAGTTATCTTATGATATCCATTCCTCATAACATACTCAATGGTTCATTAGAGGATTGATCACACCTTTAAGATGAGTGCTTTCCCACAAGAATTTCATGGATATGTATGAGGCCTTAAATTTTGATTTATGTCTTGAGGCCGTCGAAAGTGTTGACATTGGGGTAAGCCCACTTTTAGAAGCAAAAATCTCTACCATGGAGAAGTACCTTGAGAAATTGTCTACGAACTCATATTATGAGAGTCTCGGTGGACTATGGTGCACAAATAGTGAGGTCGAAGGACACAAAAAGATATTTTCCCATGAAAATGGTTCACACCGGGTCATTAGATTATGAGATCTATCATAGAGATCATGATCTAGGTAGATGCCCATTATTGCAGTATGCACTCTGCAAGAATGTGTCTTCTTATTTTTAAGGTGTTATCATCTATGATGCATGATACAAAGGACTACCAATTGATAGACCAAATTCATGATGCCATTGATATTGGTGTGTACCAAACAAACACTGGGAACAATTATAAGAATGAAGGTTAGTTTTAAGGGTGTGTAGATGGAGATAGTTGAGGAAGAGGATTTCATGGAGGATTTAGAGGTCGTGGTAGTTAAGGAGGTAGGAGTGAATTTCCCCATGGAACTTGTTACAATTATGGATCTACTGAACACTACAAGCGTGAGTGTCTGGATTTTTACAATGCTCATGGTGTAGGAAGAAGCATAAGTATGAGGAGTTCCTTGAGTTGTATGAGAACATGATCCAAAACCGAAGAAGAAGAAAAGGGGTGTAAGAATGATAAGTGTGAAGCAAGATGATCCACTATGGATGCCTAGGGTATTACATGACTCATAATTGGAACCTGTCTTAGTAACTACATGGGCGAGTCCATGCATGCCGGGAGGAAATGAAGTAGATAACTCTTATTACCGAGAGAAGAAGTATTACATGGGAAGTATCCTAATCTAACTCATCAGAAGGAGGTTTACCAAGAGACCATGGAGGTGATTAGAAACCTATAAGGGGAGATTCAGTGTTTGAAGGAGAAATCTAGGAAGTTGAAGTTGAAGTGTTGAGGTTCCCTAGAAGGATATGGATGAGGTCAGAGAAGTGTGTAAGATGTTGTGCTAGGAGAATATTATCCCTCTCTTAAGAGAGTGGCTAAGAGAATATGCATGCTAGAGGTGAGCACGAGAGGCATGTCTTACATGCTAATATGCCCCCTCACAATATTGATTATGACAAGGAAATCACATTGAATGCAATTGTGGATGGATGGATCTTGAGAAAAATTCTGATTGACACGGGAAATGAGGTCAATGTTCTCACTTTAGATGCATGGAATCAGATGGGAAGACCCCCATTACAACCATCTTCAAATGTGTTGTATATGGAAAATAGGACAAAGGCTATGCCCATCAGAGTATTGAAGGATGCATCCATAACCATCCAAGGGGAAACATTTACTAAAGACTTTGAAGCCTTAGCACTTTCTGAAGTAGATAACTTTCCAGCCCTACTTGGATTCACCTGGTGTTATAAGAATAATGTTGATTTGCACTTCAACAAAGGGTACATAAGTTTTGACAGTAAAGAGGACCACATCCTTATTCCACTGATGGATGGGAAGTATGTGATCTATGTGGAACCCTTACGAGAAGAGGACCTAGATAGAATCCATGTGTGCACCATTAAATAACCTAAGATTATTTATCCATTAAGAGAAGAAGTCATTCAATGGGAAGATGATCAGTCTAGGAGTGATACAACTAGCGTTGCATGTGATAATTGGGTGCACGTGACCTATGAGATTATTGGGAGACAATTAAAGGGCACCATGACTCACATCATTAGGGAACACTTGGTTAAGAACATGGGAGGAAAGCACTTACCTAGATACACTAGAGAGGGTAATCGATGTATTTCTTTGCGCGATGGAGGAAAAATGGACCTCTCAGATAGAAAGGAGGAACATGCTAACTTATACCTTGTGCATAATGACAATGCGTTAGTGGGTGATCCATCAAGATAACCTTCTAGAGTGGCGTGAAGTGAGAATCACGCTCTCTATTAGGTTTACGAGTAGAAATACAACCTATGGAATAAAGCGAATGTCATGGGAAGGATTCCACCTCATTCCACATCCAAGAGTGTGAGAGAACCTGGATGATGGGTGCGAAGCCTTGCCTCCTTCAATATGGGTGCATAAGTTCTATTCCACCATGCAACGATGTGTACAAAAATGGTATATTCATTTAGAGATGCATCGTCAAATGGGAAACTGGTAGGAAATAACAACGGATATTATTCAAACTTTTGAGTATCAAATTTCGAAGCCATTGATGAATGAAGTGTTGCGGTAGTCAAGTGCCTTATAATGGGAGATAATGTAATGGTGAGGACTGAATCCTAAATTTTTTTGGAGAACCCGAGTGGGGGCACACTTTTTAGAATAAGAACTAGAATAAGGAGATACGAGATATGGTACAACTTGAGTATGCCTTCCTGGAAAAATAAAAAGGAAAGTTAGTCTATTTGATAGACGATGAGGAAGTGAAAAACTTGGATGTTAACCATACAAAATGTATGCACGAAGTATTAGATAAAGTAGATGAGAAAGCACATGCATACCATGAGCCCTTGAAAACAAATAAAGTTAACATTGGTACAAAGATAGAGACGAAGGAAGTTGTCATTGGAGATTACTACTCGGCTAGGAGGTTTCAAAAATAGTTGAGCTACTACGTGACTTCCAAGACTTGTTCCCACATGGGTACCATGAGCTTAAGGGAGTTCACCACTCATTAGGGGAAATGAGGATTAAGTTAAAAGAGGGTGCACACCCTAGTTTGGAAGAGACCTTATAGGATGAATCCAAATCGTGTGTCAAGGTTAAGGAGGAGATTGATAAGATGATAGAATCTAGTATCATTGAGGCAATTGAAGAATCTGAGTGGGTGATCCCAATGGTAATTAGTATTAAAAAGGATGGAAGGATAAGGATTTGTGTTGACTATAGATACTTGAATGTTGTGTGTGTCATAGATCCTTTTCTAACCCCATTTACTAAGGAGATCTTGGAAGGAGTAGCAGGGTGGGAGATCTATTCTTTTATTGATGTATTTTCGGGCTATCGCGAGTAAGGATTATGAAGGAAGAATAGGAGAAGAATAATCTCACAATAGAATGGGGAAGTTTTACTTATACGGTCATGCCTTTTGGGTTGAAGAACATGTCTAATGTGTTTTCATGCATTGTACTACATGCCTTTCAAGACTTCATCAATAAGTTTCTATAGGTCTACCTGGATGATTGGATGGTGTATGGGTTAGAAAAGGATCATTGTGAAAATATAATATTAATGTTTAAAAGATGCATACAGTTGAGTATCTTGCTTAACATTAATAAATGTGTCTTTGTTATTCCATTAGGCACATTACTTGGTCACATTATATGCAAGGAAGGCTTATTAGTATCCCCTGCCAAGGTTGTTGTTATTTTAGGTTTGGAAGAGCCTACCAGTCAAAGTGTTATGCATGGATTCTTAGGGCACATGGGATATTACAGGAAATTTATCAAAGGCCATGCCAAAATTGCTACATTATTGGAGGATTTATTGAAACATAAAGGTAAATTCCATTGGGGAGAGGTGTAACAGATGGATTTTGACACACTAAATGAAAAACTTACCACTGCGCCCATTTCTCTCTTTCCCTCTTGGGATAAACCCTTTCATGTGCACGTAGATGCTTCAAGGATGGCGATTGGAGCAGTCTTAGGATATCCTGGGGAGGGTATCGTTGACCACCCCTTGTGTTTTTCTAGTATGAAGCTAACTCCAAGTAGAACATAATTATACCGCTTGCCACGAGAGGGTGAGGCATTGTCAATGATCTATGCATTGCAAAAATTTAGGAAGCACTTTCTAGCAATGCCTTTTATTTTATACATAGAACACATGACATTAAAGTACTTGGTGAATAATCTTATTTTGTAAGGACGCATATCTTTGGTGGGTCTTAGTGTTTTAGGAGTTTGAGTCTATGGTTATGGTGAAACTAGGGAAGAGAAATTTGGGATCAAAAGTAGGTTTTTTTTTGCGAAGAGCCCAACCAAGGAATGTTGTAGAAGCAAAAAGGATGGCCATTGAACTTGATGATGATCTCATCCTCTCTAGAAAGATCAAGAATCCATCAAAGGGAAAAACCCAACATCTTGGAGATGAGAGAACCAATCCATCACTGCAAAAGTTGGTGAATGAGATGGCATATTTGAAGAGGGAATTATTTGAATGAGTATCTTCTCAAAGAAGCAACATAAATCAGATTTTAGGAGCACCCCAAAGGCTCACCTTGGAGGCCCCACCCGTGAATGTAAATTGCATATTTCAAGAAAGTGAAGAAGAGCTTGAACAAGAAAGTGAAGGTGGTAATTTCCTAGAAAGTGATGAGCTTGAAAATGATACACAAATCAGATTCTATGAGTATTATGGATGTGATGAAGAAGAAAAATAAGATTCACCTAGTTTCTCATGTGTGGTATTCACTCGTTCTCAGTCTGAGAAAGGAAAATATCCTTTCACTATTGTAGAGAAAAAGAAAACTGAAGATCCTCCTGTGGCAACTCCGCAAAATAAAATAATCAGTCAAGGATCCCCACTTCCATCTTCCATGAAGTTTACATTGTTGGAGCCAAACCCTTTAGCAAGTAAGAAGACTCCCACAATCCCAAGTAATCTTTTTGATGTCTCTTCCAAGTCTAAATCTAAATCTACTCCTACAAAATCTAATACCTTGAAAGCTCCTAGTGTGCCATTCAAAATACCATCCATCCCTCAGACATAAAATCTTGCTCCCAAGCCTATCCAAACTCTAAAATTAGTTCCTTCACCCCCTTTTCCACATCTTCTCCCTTTGAATTTATAGAATATGCAAACAAGGCCAAAGTGTAGATTACTGAAACTGAATATTTGCGGACTCATCCTGAACAATTTGAGAGGTTCATCCGATATATCAGGAGTGGTAGTCTAAAAACCAATGATGTAGCTCATCATCCTAAAGGAATACTACCAAACCCACCTACAAATCCCTCACAGAACATGCTTTCTCTGAGTGCATCAAAGATTGATAAAGTTGAACCTTTCTATGTTTCCCTTCTTGTTGGAGAATATGTATTGAACAATTACATAATAGATTCTGGTGCCTCAGACAACATGATGCCTTTTAAGGTTGCCAAATCTCTCAAACTTACCATGACTCCACCTAGTGGTTCTTGTTACTATTTGGAGTCAAGAAAGGTCCCACTTGTAGGGAAGGTCAAAGATACAGTGTCTCTCACCAAATTTTCAGACAAGAAGATTTTAATGATGATTTTGGTAGTTGATGTCCTAGCCTCACTTGAAATGTTCTTTGAGTAGAAATTTCTACCGAGACTTAGGAGGGAAAATTCAGATGAACTAGTCTTCTACAACCATACCAGTGAAGGGAGACATGGAGAAATTGCTTCCTGAGAAGAAGATGAGGTACACAGTATGAAAGTTCGGAAGTCAGAAGTGACATCTTGCACCGAGGGTAGTAGGTGAATGAATCACTTTGTGGCAACTGAGGATGAGGAGGATATACCCATCTTGATAGGTCCATACATTTCTTCCCAGAGAGATTTGGACTTTGAAGAAGCATTGAGGAGATTCGAGTTACAAGACATCAACCCCAAATCCCTAGATGATGCAGACCATAAGGAAGAGGAAATGGTTCTTGGTGATTTTCAAGAAGAAAAACCAGCTTATATTATTTTCAAAGACGAGGATTTATTCTCATTCCCATTTGGGGATGAAGATGATCTCAGTCAAGCCATCTATGGAGAGAAAAAATCAGCTTGTGATGAGCCCGTGAAAGGTTTGAAAGTAAAGTCTATACAAGGATTGTTAAGAGCCGTGGAAGAAACATAAGACCCTGAGATCAGTTTGGAACTTTTAATGCAAGCCATGAATATGGAAGATAAGTGTGAAGATGACTTGGAAACCTCAACCAAAGTGTGAAGATGAGCTACGTTGAAATAAATCCATATGAGAAATATGATGTCCCTCTCGAGCCAATGTTTGGTGGATACAATGATGAAATTGAAGTATTTTCTTTCCCATTTGAAGATGAAGACTCTTTCCATGATGAGGAAAGTGAATCAAGGAGTTTTGAGACCTCGAAGATGAAGATATTTTTGATGAAGGATTGATAGAATGCGAGTGATTCCCAAAATGATGAGGTAATCCCTCCGGGTAGTTTCCTTGAGCTGAAAAATAAATATTCTTCAAAGGCGTACAAAGAGGAGCTATAGGAAATGATGAAGCATAACTTCGTGTAAGAAATATTGGATGCAGTAGAAGTTACGGAAGACCCCAAGTTGATTCTTGATCTCTTCACTCATGCCATGAACATACAAGACAAGTATGAGTTTTCCTCCAATCCTTCCTTCAGTACTCAAATGCCTCACAATGGAGTAGAGATAAAGGATGAATCAAATGTTTCTCATGGAGAATATTTCAATGAGCATAAACCCGGAAAGAAAGTAACTCAGAATATCCAAGGAATTGGAATGGAAATCATCTTTGGGGTAGTGATGATATGCTTGATGGAGAATCAGCTATATGGATAAACATGGAAGGAAACTAGCATTATGAAACCGATTTCAAAGAGCATGAAGGTAATGGAATTTCCAAGAAAGGACCTAAGCATTAATAATCTCACATGGAATCACTCCTACTAAGTACAAAGACAATTGTGAAAACACCTAGATTTCATAAGTAGCCGAGGAGGGGAGGCTACTTTAAGGAACCTACCAACAACTTCACAGAACATCATCATTTAGTGTTTCCTCTTCAGGGGTAACTTTTGAGAAATGAAAAGTACTTCAATGAAAGTGAGTTGTCCCCGCCTTGTACCATAGGTGATTGATAGGTGTTTTTCCCTTTCTATTGTGTGTGTTTCCCTGCGTGTTGTGTGTTTTCATTCCATTGTTTTGTGTGTGTGTGTTTCCTTCTTCTAATATTCCTTTCTAGAAGTTGTACATGACTCCACAGGGCCCAATGGATAAGGCACTAGTCAAAAAATTATATGGTCTAAAATTGAGATTCTAGATTCCCATGTCATGTCTTCACTATGCTTAGTCCATGTCATGTCCCCAAGCTAGAGCTATTTGTTGTCATGAAAATGTGCAACAGGGAAATTGGAAGTTTCTAAGCATGACAACTATACCCCTATGCAAAAAATTTCATGTTTTATCATTCCTAGGCACCCCAGGTCAAATACGTTAGTCTTTTCACCCCATATTTGATGTCAAATTTGTCCCCTAGGTGATTTAGGAAAGTCTACTTATTCCCCCTAGGTGATTTTAGGGAGTTCTAAAAAGACACTATCTTTTGGCAGTATAAGAAAAGGGCTATCGTTGGCCTTCCCAGTTGGATCAACCCCTTGGAGGCAACGAGAAGGGAAAAATTCAACATGGAGGTGAATGGAAGACCTTAGAACATAATGGAAATGAGTTTGGAAGGTTTGTGGAATTTTTGCAAGACTTGGAGCAGTCTGAGTGAAAGTAGGGTTCATAAGCCTAAGCGGTTCACGAGCCTAAAACAGATGCGGGGCTATAGAAGAAGATTTCAAGAGTTACGAATGGAGTTAGAGGTAAAAAAATCTTTAGAAAGAGGATTCCAATACCTACATTATGGTGAAATAATATTTTTCACAACACCTTCGCGCATATGATTGGCAGGTAGTTTTTCTCAGGCACAAGTGGAGTCCGAGATCAAAAATATGATTTTCACGGATCATATGGTCGAATCAAGAAATTATACCCCCAAATTTGGATTTAAAATTTCATTTCTAGTTAGGATAATATAAAATTTCACCAATAAATTCCACCGAGAGCTCAAGTTATCTTCATTCCAAGTTACCCTCTCAAAGGCAGTTCAGGACTTAGTCATTTTTTTGAGAGGACACGTGTCAGCACCAGGAGCCTGGCGGGATTTCATGTCCCAAAATTCCCTAAGGTTAGGTGAATCAGCCCTTGGAAAATTTTCCCAGCCCCCATGTGACCTCTAAGACCCTCATATGACCTCCAAACTTGACAGTTCAACCCATAGTTGCTTATTTGGAGCATACATTCCCTGTCGTCGGATCGGGCACCACGTGTTAACTCTAGGACCACCGTGGAATTTTATGTCCCTTATACACCTGAGGTGGGGGACATAATACCTTGAAAAATGTGCCCATCCCCATAGGGAGTCCTTTGGACACCCACGTGACCATCATTTAGCCCCAAGTGCTTATTTGGAGCATGCATTCCCTGTCGTCAGATCGGGCACCACGTGTCAGCTCCAGAACCACCATGGAATTTTATGTCCCTTATGCACCTAAGGTGGGGGACATTAGATATTTAAAAATTCACCCAACCCTTATGGGGAGTCTTCTGGACACCCACGTGACCGCCTTTCAACTCCCAGTGCTTTAAAGCAACTTTTTCCACCTTCATTCCCTACCATCGGATCGCCGCCACGTGTCATCCTCTTGACCACCATGGAATTTGATCTCCTAAAATATTTGAGGTCAGGGACATCAAACACAAAAATTGTGCCCAAATCCAACTCAAAAAATCAAAATCATTTGTAACTATTAGCTGCTTCCAATTGCTTCTTGTTGCTTCTCACTGCCGGAAGAAAAGTTGCAGAGAACACAAGTCCACCACTCCACCATTGCAAGAAACTCAGACCAGATCAGAAAAGGAACTGAAATACCTTTCCCATGGCAATACATAGGTATTAGAAGGAATTTTCATCAAGCTAAGAAGGAGAAATGAAGAACAGAGAAGGAGAACAATGGAAATCCCCATAGCCATGAAAATGAAGATTCGAACATATCTTGCAAACCGGTGCTTGGATTGATGAACCATTTATTGCTAAGTTTTTATCTCTTGAAGGCCATTAAAAAATCATATTCAGACCTCAAATTTGTAGCAAGGATTGTGTGTAGTGAAGAACTCCTCTTCCGGTTATACAAAGGAAAATCTTGATTTCCCATCAAACCGGTCACCGGATTGAAGAGAAATTTCACGTGAAGCACCATAATGAAAAACCTATTGCAATGGAGTTGATTTCATCGCTAACGAGAGAAAAAACCAGACCTGAAATTTTCAAGGTCCATTAATGGCTGTCATGACACAAGTAATGAAAAAATCAGCGAGCTACCTCTCCACTTCTCAAGGTTCCAGTGGGCAAAATCACTTGAAAATTGGAGGAAACGATCGTCGAAAAATCTAGTTTTGCGCAAACTAGTTTTCACACCATGAACTCCCTATTTTTAGGGATATGGAGGGCTGTGTTTTTTTATCATTCTACCCTCTTTGAAGAAATTTTCAAATTCCTGAAGATCGATGGGTGAAATCATCTGAAAATTGGAGGGAACGATCGTTGAAAAATCTAGTTTCACATGAACTAGTTTTTGCACCGTGAAGCCCCTATTTTTTAGGGATATGGAGGGCTATGTTTTTGTCAGTATTCTTCCCCACTGATGAAGACATAATTTTCCCACTTTTTTAGATGAAGGAATTACTCCAAATTCAGAGCGTGGAACCTGGAATAAAACCCATAATTTCAAGACTCATTTCGTCGATTTGACATTTGTGGCACACTTACTAAAAATAACATGTCTCCTTGCATAGGGAATGTTACTTTGGTAAGCCACCATTTTAAGATTCCATGAAGAAGGTGGTGAACATAGAGGGAACATCATAGGAAAGGTCATAAAAAGGGTCATCTCGGCTCGCAATTCACACTTACTAAAAATAGTAAGTTACACTTACTAAAAATAGTAAGTTACACTCAAAAAGTAGTTTTGGCACAATGGGTCATATAAGGATAATCATTCAAGGAGACATCATTGTTTGGGATCATCTTAGCCATTTTTATAGGGAATTTGAGATCCACCTTAGTTCATTCAACTGGGCGAGTGTTTGTGAGCTAATTTGGAGGATTTTCATAGTGTGCAAGGAGTTTGAAGATTCAAAGTTTCACTGCATTTGGAGCTTTCCATCAATGAGGATCAACAAACTTCATCAGGTGACATCTCCTCTTCTTCTTCTCTCTCTATTTCTATCTCCTCTTCCCCCAACTTTCTCTCAATTTCAAATGTTCTAGTTCTTTGTTGGGGTTTACACTTTTTGATATGCCTTTAAGTCACTTAAAAGTGACTTTGGCTTAGAAACATAATGTAAATTAATTCACCTTGCTATTATAAAAGGGACTTAAATATTTAAAGTGGAATATGAATAGTCTTAAGTCATATTAAGGCATATGGAGGGTCATGAGGAAGATGATAAGTCACCTCTCATTCTATAAATTGTAATACCATTCCCATTGCAAAGGGTTGGCGATTGATCTTGTGGACTAAAGAGTGCGTTGTACCTAGAGAAAGCAAAGGAGATAGCCATTTTCTTCTACTTTCCTCCATTCTCAAATTTCCTCTATTTCTCCACTATGTACAACTTTGGTTTGAGCAATCAGTACAAGAAGAAGGAGTTTCTAGCTTTATTTGACTAAGGGGTTTCTTGATACTTTGTGGTCAATAAATTATATTTGGTCTTGTTGCTATTTACTGGGTTGTTTCTTCTCATGAATGCATGTGTTGAAGTTTCTAACTAGTGCGTGAAGGAATCTAATTTTCTACCTACAACATTAGTTCTCTTAACTCTTTTCTCTCTCCCCTTTCCCGCTCTATAGATGAAGACTTCCCTAAAGCAAGATATTGTTAGCTTTTCCATAGGGTCAGTGGAGTGCCCCTATTAGATCCCTGGTCGAAAGACCACCACAGAAATACACCTTTTCAAGTGCATGCATATACGGAAGCTGCACTAGTTAAGTAGAGTGAATTATATTCCTAGAGCATTGGAAAGAAATCCATAAGTTCCTCCACCCAAAAATTTTCTCGCCAACACTGCTATATTAACAAGTTTTAATGAGGAGTGGTGCAGGAGAGATGTAGTATCCATATGGCATTTTAATGTGGATGGAATCAATTTCTCACGTGTGCAAGATGGATATTAGTGATTATAACCACATGATAGATACCATAAAGAAGGATATGGTGTTAGAGCTAGTTCACCCAACTGGAGAGAGAACACACGATGTGTATGATGATTATGTGAAGACCACATTAGAGAAGGCTGGACTTTTGAAACTCTATGAGTTTCCATATTTTGGAAAACTCAAAAGGTTATACCAGTGGTTAATGTCACACATGCACAAGGACTATTTTTCACTTCCCTAGAAAGAGAATGTGCCTAACTCATTAGTTGATCTCTAGATACACCGGGCTTATCTACACTTTGAAGAATCTTTGGAGGATGAATTGGGTGATAAGGAAACCAATAAGGAAATAACCGCAGAATATGACTACAAGAAGGGTTCACACTAATTTTATATCACTAAGATCACTAACCCAATAATGAAGATGGCCACACACCTGCTCACCAAGTTGAATGGACAAGAGTGGTGGACACAAGTGGACAAGAGGTGGTTGTATGTTTGCAAGAAAATTTTAGAAGGAACAATCTACAACCTCTCGGCCTTCATTGTGGAGGAGATCATAGATGCCACATGTGATGGGGATAAGATCAATATGGTAAAATTATTCTTAGCATTATATTTTATAAGATTAGAGTGCCTGATGGGCCGAATAATTATGTATGGGAATGCCCTGATGAGAAGCCTTCCCTCACTAAGAGGCTTGAATTGTACACTTGTTATATAATGAATTCTCCATATAAAGTGCACTTAGAGAAGTGATACAAGTGAATGTGCGATGCATTCGGGGAAGAATGGAAAATCCTTGAGAAACTTCAAGCCTTGGTGGATGATAAGACCAAGTTCACAATATAACAACACTTTTGCATAAGCAGATTCACTTTGACAGATGAAATGAAAAGTCCATGGTGTAAACTACCCTTTGCCTTCACAATGCAATACTTTCAAAGCATGGTTAATAGGTTCAAGGAGGCCAAGAAATTTAGATTTTATCTAAGTGAGGTAGATCAGGATCACCATGCATTGTGCCAAACCTTAGTATATCCTAAGAAGCACACATATGTGGAGAAGTATGTCTCTCATGACGTACATATGGTAAAATCTGTGTCAATACCTATTGCAGGAAAGACAACAACAAGGGTCTATGTACACCTAAGGCCCAAGTTTGAAAAGGGTGCATATGTTGAGGATGATGTATCCATCCCAGAATACCCCACTGGAAGAAAGAAGGTGGTGCCAAAGAAGAGAGAAAGGGAAGAAACTCCAACAAGCAGGGTGTTAAGTGCACATACAATCTGGACCATGGAAGCACATGAGTCAAGAATTGGAAAAATTAATTAAACTTGGAGTAATAAATCCCTTGTGAAGGAGAAGTCACGTGAGAAGGAAATTTCCTCTATGATGGAGTAGCTGCTAGTGAAGAAGAAGAAGAAGATGACATGATTTCAAAATCTGAGGAGACAGAAAGCATGAAGGATGGTGACTCTGAGGAGGATAATGAAGGATGTGAGGAAGGAAAAATTCCCCTTGTGCATGATATACATGAATCTAATGAGGAGTATAATGATTATGATGAGGGAACTCATAATGTGGGAGGAAGTGAAGAAGAAGTAAGGACAAATGCAGAGAAAACCCCACACCTAGCTGGAGGACAGTTAGAGGAAACAATGGAAAGGGAAGTGATAGACATCATTTTGAACTTATGGAGCACAAAGTGGAGGACAGTGCTAAGGAGATATTGAGAGAGGTGGAAGAGAGCATATATAAGGATAAGAGTATAGCGGTTACTTTCCCAAAAGTAGTGCACATGGGTGGGAAAGGCATGAAAACGAGGAAAGGACACAAATTATGTAAATGACCTTAACAAGGTCCTACATGCACCATGATTTCAAATGATAGTGTCCACAGAACAACTCTTTTATTGGTCATATTTTGAGAAATATAGTTCGTAGACGCACACAAGGAAGATGTTGTCATGGAATTTTGAGTTCCATAGTGATGAGCCTGAGTTTGAAGTTGGCGTAGATGTAAAACCCTAATGAGGTGAATCTTATTATGGATACTCAATGGATAGATGATGAACAAGCCTATAATGCGCTAAAAAAAATTTCATTAGAAGTAGAGGCATGGTTATTTAGGAGGAATAAAAAAATCAAAGCCTTGGAGGAAGAATTGGAAGAAAAGAATAAAGAGATAATCGAGAGAGAAAGGGAGATAAAAGGGAAGGAGTCCATAACTACCTAGCTGAAGGCTAAGTTGAGAGAGGAAAAGGTGAAGTTGCATGAAGACTACAAGAAGGAAAATACTATCTCAGACTCCATAATTCTATCATGCCCAAATTTGGCCCATCATGAGCAGAAGTATGAGTTAACTTTCCTCTACCTAGAGGATTTGACGCACTTGATCACAATGGAGAAAAAACCTCTTGCGTTGGAGTTGTGAGAGGAAGTTCTAGCACAACAGAGGGCTGAGGAGAAATCAAATATTGAAGAGACCATAACTCGGTACTCCATGCTCCTTTCCTCTATGAAAACTGTGATGGACATGGCTGAAGTTTTTTATGACAATTGTGGAGACAAAGACAAATTGACAAGTGTATTAGTTTCTACCCATGAGGAAAATGTAAAAGAGTTCCAGGAGAAGAACAAGGGTAATAGGGCAGAGCGAGGAAAAAAAAAAAGTAGAAGTAAATAATAAGTTAGAGGTGATTGAAGGCCTAAGGGTCTCAATTAAAAATAAAGTAAAAGAATTATATCCCCAAGTCACGTGAAGGATGGATGTCGTTGAGCAACCTTAGCAAGAAGATGGAAAATATTGTTGATACACTAAAAGATAAGGGTGAAGAGTTATCATTTGATGAATTCAACATACTAATAGGGGATTTATTTCAACAAGCACAAAGTGAGGTGGATGTCGGAATAAAATTGAAGCATCCTTGAACAAAGACTTCCCAATCCTTATGCAATAGTAGTAAAATTATTTTATTCTTTGGCACAAGCCATGTAAAAATTATTCTTTCCTTCCATTATTTATTCTTTGATTGTTGGAGGATGGATTTTTCGAGGATGGATAACATGTTTAGTGTGGGGTGATGTTGAGCCTAAAAATGACTAAGTCCTAAAGTAAAGGATGAATGCATGTGGAAGGTACTTGTGGAGGAAAACGTGTGGGTGAAAGCATGTAAGGAGAGGTAGGTTGGTGTGCGGGAGTAGGAAAAGGTTTAAGGGTTTAAGGACTTAGCCACATTTCAGTTAAAGGACATCACATGAAAAACACGTGAGGCTTGGATAAGTGTAATGATGACAAGGTTATTACATGGAGACTTGAGGCTCAAGAAAAGAATATTCCAAGGAATATTTATGGTTACGGGCTGGAAAGTGGAGGTTGTTATGGCTAGCTGGCATCTACATGGCATGGGAACTTGAGTAGATCAAGATATGATGACATTTGGCATGTGGGTCTACTTTAGAATGATGATTAGGTGATCTTCTATCCTATTTAAGGAAGCATTTGGATCTAGAAAAGGATATTAGTAATAGAGAGTTAGAGATTAGAGGGTGTGTGTAGAGGCTGAGTGTGTATGCAATGGTGGATTCATGGTGATAAATATGTAATGGCTCTAGGGGTAATATAGGATTTCTAGTTGTAGGGTGCTATTATCTTGATCTATTCGGTCTGCTATGACCCTTTTGATGTAGTATGGCTATTGTAAACACTGATTTTCAATATATATGACTGGTTATTTTGTATATCTATGTTTATGGGTTCAAACCCTAGTGTTCACTTTTCTCATGGTTCAAATCTGGTTCCTTTGTATTGTTATAATGCTTATGTTCTTTTCATGATGCATCTATGCTTAGATCTAGTATCTTTACTTCTTCTTGTATTTTTGTTTCTATAAACATTCCTCCATTAATGGTGAAGCATTCTTATGAAGCTCACATAAAGGAGGGGCTTGGTGCCTATTTGCGCCTCAAGTGAACACCCACCTAAGGTTGGGGATAGGTTGATGTGCTTGGGATTTTAAGGGAGAAGGTAAACAAGGATACAAGATGTATGGGTGCTAGTGGTAGTTATATTGGTAGCTACAGAGTTTCCAAAATACTTAAACAATGTTGAATTTTGAGATATTTTGGTTACCTTTTGTGTCTTCCGAGCACTAGAAGCTTCCATTGAGTACTTGATTTGGGAACTACACCCTTGTCACACATCTACAAGCCTTACACCATACGTATTTAGCCTTTTCACACTTTTATACACTTGTTGCGCATCTGGGCCCTTTTCACGCATAAAAATCCAAAGCCTTGTTATGTGTCAAAAAGCCTTGTCGCACGTCAACAAACCTTATTGTGCATCATAAATTCTTAAAATGCATCAACAAGACTTGTCATGCATCAACAAGCCTAGTTGTATGAGATGTAAAAACCTACTTATCACATGTCGGTAAGCCTTTATTATCACGTTTTGAGCAGATGAAAGTGGAATACTTAGTAGAAGGAACACAAAAGGTTCATGTCGAGATAACAAGTGCGATCAAAGGCATGAAGGATAGGGGAGAAAACACATGTAAAATATAATGGAAGATTTGGGACTTAGCCATTTTTACGTGTACAAGTTATTTTAAGCATAAATCGGTAAATACTTATGTGACACACATCGACTATTTTGGAGGAGCGGCTACTAAGCACTTTGCATGGGTATGAGCTAAGAATATATTTACTATTACCGATTAACTAGAAGAGGTATATTGTTAGCACTATTGCACGTGTGGCTGTGATTGTAAAGGCGCATGGCTATTTTCAGCATGCGAACTATTTTTGGAATTATGCAAGTGGTGAAGGGAAAGTCCCCATCCTTATAAATATTTAATGATTTGTGTAGTATAGAGGGTGTGTGAGGAAATAAGTACTTTGTGAAGTTATCGCCAAATTTGATGCGCACATAAGCTATGGTATTATCTATTACAATGAGCTTTTGTGTATTTATCATGTTTAATATAATGGAGTGTATTGGCTGAATCAGAGTATTAATCCTGGGTATAATTGGTCCTTGTATGGTTGATTTCGTTATGGATATTATTTAAATTTGTTATTTTTTAGATCTAGATCCAAACATGCAATATAGAATGATGTATTAATTATGGATCTGAATGCATTAAGTCTTCATCATACTAACATCCTACAACATAAAACCTAAAGAGGGGCCTAGTACCTTTACGCACTTCGGTGAGTGCTCGGTCTAGGGTGAGTGATGTGCCAACACATCACTGGGGATTTTCTTGGTAAACTATAGGCTACATCATTGGTTCCATTACTAGGACCTATTTTTAGTTGTTTTTCACGATGGTTCACGATGAAGACCTACCGGTTGACCCTAACAAGTATTGATGAGTGGATACATGATCTAGAAGAAGAATACACATAGAGTTTTAGCATTGGATCTAAGTTTAACACACGCACATGGGTGGAATAAAATTTGTATGATAGTTTGTATGAGATATTATTCACCATTTTTCCAATAGAGTTATACGAGTGGCTGGTTGCTTATGCATCTAAAAGGAATTGGAGGTATCACACATTTTTTGGATGTAGGAAGAATTTCAGGCCCTATATGATGTTTATCTGATTTGGACACGCATTGTGGATACTTGGTTTCATGGTGTTCTGAATAACTATATTCTGGAGTACTCAATTTCCACTTATTCTTTCCTAGAGGTAGCAGAATTCCAATTTTTATGATATCCCAATGGAACTTACCTATAAGGCATTCCACTGGTGATCAAAATATTGATGGTAACCCTGAACTTGGAAAGCAAACCAATGGCTAACTAAACCCCACCACGCATGGGGGTAGGAGTAGGTTTGGTGAAATATGGCAGACCTAGCGAGTAAAAAGGAAGAGAGAAGAAAGGTGGATTAAGTATAATGAGGCATGCGAGAGGGAGATAAAGAAGTAGTGGGATGTTGCAAAGTGAATGGAATTGAGGAGAGAGATGGATCGTGAAGGATTTGGAGCTCACACAGAAGGCATAGAGCTAGAGCATCAGGAACTCCCCATTTGGGAAAGCATGATAGGTAAACCTCCTTGGCCTCACATGGAAGTGCTCCAAAAGAGATGACACTGGGCCGTGGGTGCGCATCCGAATCTACCTAGCAACCTTTCCCTTACGCTTGGTCTTCCAAAGATCTAGTACGAAAAACACTCAAAAAGATAATTTAGGAAGTGGGAGAGTAGAAGTAAGTCATATAACAAGCACATTGATGGCAACAAAAATGTCTTCATTGTTGTTTGGGGTAAATTTATTAGGTGTATATTCCACACGAATTCGGTGTGTAGAATTTTGGACTCTCTTCTGGGAGTAGTAACACTTCATAGAGCTGCGCAGGGTGCAATTCAATTACTATTAGGACATAGGAAAGTACATCTTTTTGTTTGACTCAGCTATAAGTTCAAGAACAAGGGGTATAGGTGGTTCTAGTTCCAGTGGATCTGGTGGTTCTCGAGGTAGAGGAAACACAGGAGGTTACGGATCGGTGAGAAAATTACGCACCAACCACATAATATTTACATGGAGATGTATCTTCATCTTCCAGAGTATAGGGACATAGATGAGCACAGTTAACATGTTCACATGTGTGAAATATATTGGCATGAAAAGGGAATCATGGATGTTGAGCATAGGGAAAGTCAATTCGCCACTACGTTACAAGGGTGCACACACAACTGGTATAGAAAGTTTGACCCTGATTAGACTTGTGTAGACTATGCAACTTTAAAATATGCTTTCCTTAAAGAGTTTCACATCATGGATTTTGAGCGAAAGTAAGAGTATATGCACGCTCAAGGATATTAAACAAGGCACTACTGAGAGTTTCAAAGAGTATGATGCTCATTTCAAACTGCTATTCTCTAAGCTTTCTTATGATATTCATGCAATCTAGCATGCAAAATGGTTCGTTGGAGGCCCGATTACGCCTTTTAGAAGGGCACTATCACATAAGACATACACTAACCCATGTGAAGCACTTGAAGCAACTTTATGCACTGAGGCAGTCGGGAGTATAGACACTAGGGTGAGCCCATTTTTAGAAGCATAGATAGTAGCTATAGTGAAATAGTTGGAGAAGCTAGCAGAAAATTTAGCACATGAGACACGTATGGGGATTTGGTACACAAATTGTGAAGTGGAAAGTCACACAAAGGATAGTTGTCCTTGTAGATCAGTACACTCGTTGATTTTGGGTGTGAGATATGCCATTTAAACCATGATGCTAGCTGCTTCCCATTATTACAATGCATATTAAGGAAGAACATTTCTTGTTACTATAAAATTCTGAGTCCAAAACTAATGACACGAGAAGATTGCGGCTGATTGGTCGAGATCCATGATGCTATAAATATTGGTGTACAACAAATAGGAGTATCGAGATAAATTTAAAGGAAATAACACACATCATGATTGAGATCACAATAAAGTGCACTATAAACATAATGAAGGGAATTTTGAAGGAGGTCGTGGCAGAGGTCGAGGATACTGTGGTGGATTTTGAGGACGAGTCTGTGGTGGTGGACAAGGTGAGTTTCCTCATGGAACACGTTATACATGCGGATCTCCTGACAACTATAGGCATGAATGTCCTCAGAATATTACATGTTATTTCTATGGAAAGAATCATAGTTATGAAGAATTCCTAGACTTGTATGATCATCTTAGTAAGTAGCATAAACAAGAAAATAAAGGTGTAAGGAAGGTTTGGATACAACACGCTGTGGAAAATCAGTGGATGCCTAAGATGGAACTAGAATCTGAGCCATTACAAGTAAGAATCACTACCCATGCTAAAGCAGCGCATGCCAACGAAACATTGCATGAGAAGCCTACCATCACTAAGGAGGAGGTTCTACATGCACGGTACCTAGATCCTATCCTTCGAAGGAGGTACAAGGAAATCATGGAGGTACTCAGGAATCTTCAGGGTGAAATATAGTATTTAAAGGAGTAATCACGGAAGATGGAGAAAAATAAAACAACAGAAACAGTCCAATTTGATATGGATGACTTGAAAGAAGTGTGTAAGATGTTGCGTAAGGAGAATATTATTCCACTGTTAGGTAATTGGTTAAAGGGAAACACTCCACACATAAGTATTAAGACTAGACGATAGATCCCGCATACAAATCTTCCCCCTCATAGCTTATATTATGATAAGGAAATCACTCGAATGTTGTTGTGTATGGGTGGATTTTGAGTAATATATTGATTGATATAGGCACATAAGTCAATTTTCTTACTTTAGATGAATGGGTACAAATGGGGGACACCCATTGCATCCATTTTTGAATGTATTATTCATGGCTAACTGGATTAAGGCCACTCCCATCAGAGTTTTAAAATATGAATCCATTACCATACAAGGAGCCAAGTTCACTGAATGTTTTGAGGTTTTAGCGTAGGCAGAGGAAGATAGCTTCCCAGCTCTATTGGGGCATCCTTGGTGCTATACAAATAATGTTGATATTTAGTTCAATAAGGGTTATATCAGCTTTGAAAACAAGGAGGAAATAATTATTATCCCTCTAACAGATGGAAAATATGTGCCCTATGTTGAGCCTTTGAGTGAGGAAGACTTGAATAGGATTTATGTATGCATCGTCTGGGACCCAGAGGTACTTGAGCCATCTAAGGAAGGAATCCTCTAGTGGGAGGATGCACGGTTTGTTAGAGATACAAGTGTTGCTTGTGATAATTGGGATAATAGAAATTATGAGTTGGTAGGGCGCAAAGTCAAGTGTATATTTTCTAGGGAAAACAAACCACATTGTATCAAGAGAATAGGTAACAACTTGATACCTTGTTACACTAGAGAAGGAGATTCTATCGTATTTCTTCTCACCATGGAGGAATAATAGATAGAATAGTTAGAGAGATGGAATATGCTAGCATATACCCTACGCGGGACAACAACGTGTTGGTGGGTGGTTCACAAGGATAATCTTGTAGGATGGAATGAAATTAGAATTTCTCTTGCTACTAGGTTATTCAAGAGCAATTCACCTACTCAAATATACACTTATCATGGTAATCAACCTGTTTAACAATGTGAGATACTCTAGACAAAGGGGTAGGAAGCTTTACCACCTTCGCTCTAGGTGCAAAAATTTTATTCCACTTTATAAGGTTGTGCACATGCTTGGTATGTATATGCGGAACTCCATAAATAGACTAAAAATTGGCAGGATTTAATTGTAGGAATGACCAAGACATTTGAATTCTTCTCTACTAAACATCTAGTAGAAGAGGCATTAAAGGTTATTAAGTGCTTAACTATGGGGGATAGTGCCAAGAAAAAATAACTCATTCAGGAGTTATATGATGAATGAGACTCCAGAGCATGATTTGCTAGAGAAACATAGACAAATGCCACACTACTTAAGCACGCTTTCCTTGAGAAAGAAAAAGGAAAGATGGTCTACTTAGTGGATGATGAAGAAGTAAAATATGTGTATGTAGAACATTCAATTGGTAGACGTGAGGTTATGGATAGTGCGAGATAAGACCATGTGCACTGTCATGAACCTATGAAGACAAAGAAAGTGGATATTGGATCAGATCTTTCGAGCCTAAGGAGGTGATAATTGGAGACTATTGGTTTGACTCAAGTGGAAAAAATCATTGAGTTACTATGGGATTATCAGGACTTATTTCCTTGGGGGTACCATGAACTTAAAGGTGTGCATGAATCATTAGGAGATATGAAGATAAATCTTAAGGAAGGTGTGCACTCGATCAGAAAGAGACCCTACAGGATGAACCCCAACTTACGTGAAAAGTTCAAAGAAGAGATTGACAAAATGTTGAAGTCTAGAATCATCAAGCCCCTGGATGAGTTAGAATGGGTTAGTCTAATGGTGATCAATATCAAGAAGGATGGTCAGATTAGGATCTGTGTGGACTACAGGGAGCTAAATGCATGTGTGACTGATCCCTTTCCTACACCATTCACTGAGGAAATACTAGAAGGCGTTGCAGGGGCACGAAATATATTCATTTACAAGATGGATTCTCTGGGTATCATCAAGTTAGGATTTCCTAGGAGGATCAGGAAAAGACTACTTTTACTACTGAATGGGGTAACTTTGCCTATACTGTGATGCCTTTTGGTCTGAAAAATGTGCCTACTGTATTTTCACACATAGTTTTCAAGTGTTCAAATATTTTATTCACAACTTTTTGTAGGTTTATTTAGATGTTTGGATGGTGTATGGGCTTGTTAAGGGTCATTGTGACAATCTATGTTTAATGTTTGAAAGATGTAGACAATTGATTATTTATTTAAACATCAAGAAATGTGTACTTGCCACACCATTTAGAATACTGTTAGGACACATCATCGTAAGGAAGGTTTGTTGGTTGATCCAGATAAGGTTACAACCATTATCGACTAAAAGAGTGTACTAGTCAAAGTGAGGTGTGTGGATTATTGGTTCACACCGAGTATTATAGAAAATTCATAAAGGGTACGTTAAGGTTTCCACACCTTTGGAGGAGTTACTAAAAGGAAAAGGGACGTTCTACTAGGGTGAACTGTAGCAACGTGCATTTGAGACATTGAAGGAGAAACTTACTACCATGCCTATTCTATGCTTTCCTTCATGGGACATACCATTTCATGTACATGTGGAAGCATCGGCACAACCATTGGTGGGGTGTTGGCTCGGCTTGGAGAAGGTATTATAGATCATCCTATGTTTTTGCTAGTAGAAATTTGACTCCTGCAAAGTAGAATTATGCAACTATAGAGCACAAAGCTTTGTCAATGATCTATGTGCTACATAAATTTAGATAGTACCTTCTAGCAACACCATTTGTATTTTATATAGATCACATGGAATTGAAGTATTTGGTAAAAATCTTGTTTCTGAGGCGCATATGCAAATGGGTACTCTTATTCCAAAAATTTGATTTCACAGTTGTGGTAAAACTAGGGAAAAGTAATTCTCGACCAGACCATTTATCCATAATGCGATCGGGAGAAGAAGCATAGACAATTGAAGATATCATGCCCAATGTATAGTTATATAGGTTACAATGCGCACCATCGGAATTAGAGGATATTTTTTCCTTTCTACGAACGTTTATGGCATCAGTAGGAATAAAATCCTTAGAGAAGAAACAACTTGTTATATGTGCAACACCCTTTATGTTGATTAGCGGTGACCTATACAAGTTGGGCTGGGATGAAGTATTATGCCACTGTGTATTGGAACATGAGCGCATAGATATCATGGAGGAATCTCATGGTGGTATTGTAGGTGGCCACTATATAGGTGACACCACTATGTGCAAGATTCTACTCATTGGATTATGGTAGGAGACCCTGTATAAATATTGTAAGGCATATTGCAAGGCTTGTGATAACTATCAACACCTTGAGAAGCTAGGTCAATGAAATGAAATGCCTCTAAGACCTATTACTAGTGGAAAACCATTTGAGAAATGGGATATAGATTTTGTGGGTCCTATTTCACTAGTCATGCGCAGGAATGGATCATGATATATCATTACTTGAATAGACTATCTGACAAGGTGGGTAGAAGTAGCGCTACAAAGGGTTGTATAATGGCTACAAAATCCATGTTTCTATAGGAAAATATTATTAAAAGGTATGGATGTCCTTTGAGTTTGTCCTATGATAGGGGCACACATGTTACGAATGAGACAATCAGAATTTTATTGGATGATTCATGATTGCACAAAATAAGACTACACCATATCATCCTCAGGAAAATGGGACTGCTTGAGGCTTTCAATAAGATTTTGAGCCATACATTGAAAAAAATTTGTGATGTTGGAAGAAAGGATTGGGATGATAAAGTTTCTGCAAGTACTTTGGGTGTATAGAACAACATACAAGTGGCTAAACAAGGCCACACCTTTTCAATTGGTGTTTTGTGTAGAAGTAGTTCTTCCTATGGAATTCATGTTACCTTCTTTGCGTATTGCGCACACTGGAGGTCTAGCTGATGAGAAATCATTATAAGAATAGATTAACAAGTTGATTAAGTTGGATGAGTGATGAGAAATAACACACTGGAGTCAGAAGCAAGAAAAAGCCAGGTAGAAAGCATGGCATGATAGGCACATTAGGGATAAAAATCTTGAGATAGGAAAGATGGTGCTTTTTATGATTCTAAGTTTTTGCACTATCTAGGAAAACTCAAAGTACATTGGTTAGGACCATATGTTATCACTCACATACTTGAAATAAGAGCTTGTCAGTTAGAAACACTTGATGGAATATGGTTACCTAGTTACTTCAATGGGAGTAGGCTAAAGCCCTACTATAAATAAGTCTTCTTGGTGTTTGTAATAAGGTAGTATTGCCATTTAGATTAGGTTTTTAATTATGTATTCCCTTAATGTATTTCCTTCTTCGTCACTATGCTTTTTCAATTTAGTTTTTTTATATGAAATAAACACGTTTGTGTGCGTGAAGCTAATTACCATTTGTAATATTTTTATGCATAGAGGACTACACATACCATTTGTGTGGGGTGGTTATTGAGAAATGGGTACACATAAAGGAACAAATTGCTATAGGTTCTATTCAAAGTTTGAAGAGTTGGTGAAAAGAAGATTGCTTCCAAATGAGGACCATGGATGGAGATAAATGAAGGAACAATATAAAACAAGGTAAGTGGAGGCCATGGAGACTACCAGAGAAGGCACAATGATGAGGTACTTAGGTGCATGGAAGCACGCTGAAGAGAAGATCATAGCCATAAGGTAAGAAGGCATGCTGAAAGGTTATGACCGAGGCGTGAAGATGTCTTGCATGGTAAAATGTGAGAAGGGTCACTTAATGAGGAATGTTGGTAGGTGAAGGACCAATAAATGCACCAAATTTTTGAAAATCTAAGGAAGGGATATGAGTTCATTCTTACCATTGTAAATCGTAAAAAATTGAAAGAGCTAAGTGCAAATGATCTAAGCGAAGAGTATTGAGGTGTGAAGAGTGTGAAACTAGACATGAGGAGTAGATTTGTGCACGGAGAAGCTTACGTCCCCATTGGAAAAGGGTTTGAGTGAAGAAGAGAATTCAAAAGAGCTATGGAACATGATCTCAACTAGGACACATTGATTTGAGCTAGGGTTTGAGTTTTCATGTTTGAAAAGCTAGGAATTGAACATTTGAGGACAAAGAGTTGTAATTTATAGTTGGCACCAAATAAAGCACCTACAGTAGGAGCAAAAGAGAAGAAGAAGATGGAAGTGGATCTTGAAATTGATCCCGAGAGCAATTTTTTAGAGATGCAATACCTAGAAGGTGTGATAGTGGGACAAGAATGGGATTCCCATGTCGAAAAATAAAGATCAATGACTACAACCACCACACATCAGAGAATAAAAAGGAATTAGATGCGCTATTGAATACAAAGACAAACAAGTGCACAACCAAGGATATGTTGGTATATGATGACATGGGAGAGAAGATGCTAAAGCATATTGTAGTTTACCAGCTGTACAAACTCCCATACTTTGGAAAGTATGAATGTTTGTACCAATAGCTAATGAGTAGGGTACATGTATATTTATTCTATTTCACCAGACATAGGGTAAGGATTACAACCGATCTGATTTCCACTATAATAGGACTGAGGAGCACAGGAGTGGACCTGAATAGTGACTTAATAGATAAAGAAACCATCTTGGAGACATGGAAGGAGTTAGTATACACAAAAGGTCTGCACATAATGGATATAGATAAAATAAAGAAGTATCCGGTGGTACATGTAGTTGCACATATAGTCACCAAATTAAATGATCAAGAAAGATGGTCCTAGGTGAACAAAATGTGGTTACACATTACAAGGAGAATGTCGCAGGGAAAAATTTACAACATAGAAGGCTACATTGCAAACACAATTATTGAGGAAGTGCACACAGGTGAGAAATTCATCTTCGACGCTATCCTATTGTCCTTAGTATTTTTGAGATCGGAGTTCCGATGGGATAAAGAACAAGATCTGGGAGTACCCCATGCAAAATAAATCCTTGAGAAATATTTTAGAAATACTTATGTGAAGGGTCAATGAGTGGGTCGTTCAAGAAAAGGGGAGATGTGGTATGATAGGCTCCACCAGCGTTTGAAGAGGAGTGGTGCATCCCCAAGGATTTACCTTTGGTGGTGGGAAAAGAAGTTGAGTTCACAAAGTGCATAAACACTTTTACATCACATAATTTGTGATGAAGGATGGTATTTGGATCCCTTGGTGTAAGTTTCCATATGCCTTCACAACACATTACTTCTAGGAAATGGTCTAACACTTCAACAATGCGTGACACCTGAACTTTGTTGTAGACAAGGTAGACTATGACTACCTTACTCTGTAAGACCTATGTGTATTCGGGAAGACTACCTACATAGAGAGGCTAATTTCAGATGTGATAAGCATGAATCCCGTGAGTTTGGTGATTGGAGATAGTGGGGCCATGCTTATCTACCTTCAGCTCAATCCCAAGTTGGAGGGAAACAAATATGTGGAGAATGATTTTGTACTCCAAGGATCGCCTAAGGGAAAGCATATAGTAGAGAATGTACCAAAAACAAAGCCCACTGAAACTGTGGAAGTAGATGATGAGGAGGAAGAGCGTGAAGATAGTGGCGGCTTAGTACATAGAGGACAAAGGAAACCCTCTAGACAAGGTAGAATATGAGCATGCAAGTACTCCACCCTAGACATAAGAAGAAGGGGATAAAGAATTGGAGGTAGGAGCAGACCTTGAGGAATGTCACTTTAAGAGGGTATTCGGAGAACAATTACTTAAGGCACTACTCCCGATTAGTGCGAAGATCACCGTGACTCTCTCTATATAAGGAGACAAGCGAGAAGAGAAAGATAAAATTGAAGCTAGATGAGGAGGTAGAAGAGTCTGAAGAGAGCACACCTAGATCTCCTACACCACCAGAGGATGTGGAAGATACAAAAGATGAAGAAATGAAAGATAGAGAAGTGAAGAATGAAGAATAAGGGGTAAAGGAAGGAAAGACAAAGCAAGATACTACTCAGGAAATTGAAGATCCAACTCCAAATCTTGGCACGCTAGTTTCTTAGGGGCCAATAAGTAAAAGAAAAAGTGGAGAGTTTACTGTTCCATCTTTGGGATATGCTAAGGACACAAGTAAAATTTTTGTGCCCATTTTCAAAGCACTATGAGTCTTAAGGAGTTATATGGATGGGAGGTGATGGATGAGGACATGGCCACCATGTGCACAAGAAATTAGTTATCTCGGTCTATGCACACACACATTGATGATCCAGACTTTGACGTATGAAAAGAATCTTGTTTGTCAAGAAGGTTGAAGAAGGCATCTCAAGCTAGACATATACCCGTGAAACCCACTATTATGTCTAATGAGTAGGTAAGAAATGCCTTGGTGAAGGTATCTATAGAGGTGGTATAGAGGAACATAGACAAATTTGCCACTATCAAGGTGCTAAGAGAAGAGATCAAGGCCAAGGATTCTGAGATTGCACAATTGAAATAAGAAAAGGACCTAAAGCATAAAAATAATGGGGTTATTATTGGCATGGCAGAGGAGATCGGGATCATGTCCTCCAAGAAAGACCACACTTAGAGCCCAAGGTACCCAAAAAGTTCCCTTCACTATGCACTATGTGTGCACATTAGTCGATTTGGTGCTTGAAGAGGGACCAGTTAGGATGTCAACACTAAAATACCCTGAGTAGGAAGAAGAGAGGGAAAAGGCTGCAGTAGTGCAAAAATTTCATCATACGAGGAATTGCTTCAAACTCTACGGGAGGAGCTGAAGAAAGCAGATCAAGCATTGAATATCTATACAACTCGGAGGTAGTCATTAGAATAAGGAAAATGGTAGAGGAAAATGAATTCCTAAAAGATATGAAGGATGAAACTTTGGGGCATGGTGAGAGATTCGACAGGTGGTGAAGCAAAAGCGTGAGGCCCTTGCAGTGGCCCAGGAACCCCACAAGAACAGGTTGGATGAACTGGGAAAAATTATAGCACAGAAGATGGATCTGTTGGAAGGGAGAATGTCTGCAATGGCTAACATTATGTTAGTATTACAAAATGAGAAGGGAGAAATTACACAAGATGAATTAGAGTCCATTGCAGTGAATATTCCGAAAAGGTTGAGGCCACACTGAGTGAGTGGCAAACATTAGAGGTAGCAATAAAAGAAGAATATCTAGAATTGATTCTTCTAGTTGAAGTAGAGGGTGATGCAGAGTAAATCCTTATTCTTTGTATAGAAATTATTTTACATTCTTTCCATTACTTTATTCTTTATTGTTCGAGGAGTAGCCATTGCCAGGGTGACAATGTAGTTTAGTGTGGGGTAATGTTGAGCGGATGAAAGTGGAATACTTAGCAGAAGGCACACAAAAGGTTCACGCGAGAGAACAGGGCACAATCAAAGGTGCAAAAGGATAGGGGAGAACACACGCACGCGAAATATAAGGGTAGATTTGGGACTTAGCCATTTTCATGTGTACGGGCTATTTTTGGAGATAGTGTGCCAAGCACACAAACCGGGTAAAGACTTGTGCAACATGCATCAACTATTTTGGAGGAGTGGCTACTAAGCACTTTACATGGGTGCGAGCTAAGAATATATTTGCTACTACCAGTTAACTAGAAGAGGTCTATTGTTAGCGCACTTGCATGTGTGGTTGTGATTGTAAAGGTGCATGGCTATTTTTAGCATGTGACCTATTTTTGGAATTATGCAAGTGGTGAAGGGAAAGTCCCCACCCTTATAAATATGTAATGATCTGTGTAGTATAAAGGGTATGTGATAACATAATTCTTGTGAAGTTATGCTGCTAGATTTGATACATGCATAATCTATGGTATTATCTATTGTAATGAGCTTCTGTTTATTTATCATGTTTAATTTAACGGAGTATATTGGCTGAATCAGAGCATCAATCCTCGGTATAATTGGTCCTTATATGGTTGGTTTCATTATGGATATTGTTTAAATATGTTATTTTTTTAGATCTAGATCCAAACATGCACCTTGTATCATGATGTATTAATTATGGATTTGAATTATTAAGTATTCATTTTTGTAACATCCTAAAACAACAACCCTAAATAGGGGCTGGTACCTTTGTGCACTTTGGGGAGTGCTCAACCTAGGCTAAGTGATGTGCCAATGTGCCGGGATTTTTTTGGTAAATTCTATGCTACATCATCAAGCATATGCAAATCCTTACTTGTCACACATATGTAATTTTATTTACACCTTTTTCACTTATTTGCAATCTGATTTACACTTCTTTTCATGCATCTAATGGTACTTCACAAGTTCACATTGTACTTGATTATTATTCAGACAATACCTTACTAGTAAGTTACTAGTATACTACTTGATGAATTACCTATGTTTATATAGGATTAGTTTTCAATAGTAGGAAAAGGGGACCCCTAAAAAAATTATACAATAAAATTTTGGTGAATGGTACACTGACCTACTCCAAACAATTCACCTTGTTTACACAAATGTGCCAAGACCAAGTCCCCAACTTCAAAATTTATCTCTCTCCTTCTCATATCAACATGTTTCTTGTATTTTCTAGTACTCTCTACAAGTATCTTCTTCACTTCCATATGCACATCATGCATAGCTTGAGCATACTCACCACCTTTTCCACATTTCCTACCCATCCGAGTAGTACTCCTTAACTCACATACACCTCTAAGGACGTTACTATACATAATTTGAGAAGGAATAATACTTGTACTTTGATTAATTGAATCATTGTAGGAAAAATCAACTTGTGTTAGCATCAAATCACATTGTTTGGTCTTGTCACCAATTAAACATCTTAGCAAGTTACCAAGATGCTAGTTCACTACTTCCATTTTCCCATCCCTTTTTAGTTGAAATGAATTCCATCCTTTTGCCCAACTTCTTCCATAACATCCTTCAAAAGTTCCCAATTTATTTTTGTCTCTATCTGATACAATACTTCTTGGAAACCCATGTAATCTTATAACTTCTTGAAAGAAAAAAATAGCAATATGTGTCACATCACTAGTCTTCTTGCTTGCTAAAAAGAGAGCTATCTTTGAAAATTGAACAATAAAAAAATAGAATCATTACCTCATTTAATTTTTTTAAAACTAAGAACAAAATCTATTCTCAATGCATCCCATGGTCTATCTAGAATAGGAAATGGTTGATACAATCTCGTATTTTGACCATTTTCCCCTAGCAAGTTATAAAACTATACATCCTTGCATGAAATTCTTCACATCCATACTCATTTGTGGACAATAATACTTGTTTCTCAATTGTGCTAAAGTCTTATCAAACTCATAATGACCAACAAGATCTCCACTATGTTTTTCTTTCAAAAGGCTCTCTCTCGTGGAACCTTGAGGGTACGCAGAACCTCCTTCCTTTAAACAATAACCCATCATGAATCACGTAATCTAAAAATGGATTTATTTCCATTATTATTGGTTTCATGCACATTTTTCATGAAGCCCTCCTCAAACAAATCCTTTATTGAATCAAACGCAACCACATTTACCTTGAGCTCATTCAAAACAATAAATTATCTACTCAAGGATTCTACAAATATGTTAGAATTCTTGAAATAAAATAATAAATTTGAAGAAATTACACCTATTTCGTGTTCCTTTGATTGAGTTTACCCGGTTTTTTATGAATTACAAATCATGATTGTTTGTGTTAAAAACAAACTCTTTTTTGGCAGCAAGCAATGTTGCCTCTTCTTGAGAGTTTACATCATTGCATAGAATTCTTGGTCATAGACTAAATACGTCTTAGATTCATTCAACTTATCACTAAAACAAGTAATGGACCTACCTTCTTGACTTAACACCACTCATATAGTTATCCCACTTACATCAAAATAAACTTGAAATAATTTTTCAAAGTCCTGGAAAAGCTAACACCAATTGTTCACACGCGTTCTTATTCAAAAATAAAAGCTATTATCTACAAAAAATATTCATTGAAACGTTTTTTTATCTCCTTTCGAGTCTTCTTAATCATTGCACATATGCTACTAAATTTTCTAATGATTTTTGATAGAAACTTGTCAACCCATTAAACCTCCTTGCCTCAAACTTACGCCTTGTTAAAGGCCACTCTACAATTTCTCTCACCTTCTCGTGGTCCATTTTAACCCATATTTTGAGACCACAAACCCCAAATATATCATCTCCTATTACATGAAGCTACATTTATTTAAGTTGATCAACTATAGTGCCCACCATTTGTATTCCTTCTTTATGTTTTGTTGAATCATTTCGATTAGTTCATTATTGCATATGCATATATTAGACATTTGACTATTGTAAATATTGCTTAGATACTTCCATATTTTATCATCAAGTTGGTTATGATACTCTTACACTTGACAATACACTATTCTTGACACTATTTTCTTATCCATTTTATATACATTTTGCATGGTTTAGAGATGATGATAGTGATGAGATGGATATGATTTTTATATTGGATATATCATTGATTTTGATCGTAATTTCTATATTGATGGATAGTTAGATGTGGCATAATTGTATTTAGTTGACATAGAGTTATTTGATTACCATGATTATTCATATGGTTATTTCATTTGATTTTAGATCGAGCAGGTATGAGGTTTTATCTTGAGTGTGTAGGACTACAAGTTACACCATGAGGAGAACATGGGACTCAATGGTAGCACTACCAAGATGCACAAGCCTGCCTAGTTGAACCCATCCTCACCTTGTTGTATACCTTGTCATTATTCATGCATTTTGATTTTGGTATGATCACCTTGATTTTATGTGTTGGTCCCATTTATTACTCTTTTTAGATTAGGTAACTATTTAGTTTTGGTTGGCCATTTTTCCCTTCTCTCGGGATGTATCTCTCATTTTGACTATCTCGGCTTTTGAGCCCTTTTGTATACAAGGTATAGTCCCTTCAAAACTATTTGCCCTTAATAAAAAAACTATTTAGTTTTGGGGGACAAAAAAATCCGCAGTACATATAAAGATTATATAACATCTAGGGAAAAAAACAACCCAAAAAAACAAAAGGGTATAGATAGAAAAAATATTGAAAAACATGAAGGCCCAAAAAGGAGTTAGGAAAACACAACCTCGATTACATATACTAATTTTTTTAATAAAAATCTAAACACAAACACCCAAGGAAACAACTAGAAGGACAAAAACAACAAGACCAATGAACCAATCTACCAAAAGTCATCTAAAGTTTCATTTTCTTGTTGCTCCTAGTACGTGAGATAGGGCCTTGATTAAAATTTTCTAGATTCTTCCTAGGAGTCGATGAGTCTCCTACTTGTCATCATTGGTGTCAACAACCTCCTTGTCATCATCCCCGCCGAGATCTAACCTAGCACTCCTCTTCTATTTTTCCTACTTAGCCAATTGATCCTATAGTATGGTGATCCTCTCTGTTCTTACATGAGGAAATCTGCATTATTCTTGGATTGTGGTTTTAATGTGCCACTCCTTCATATCCTAAACCAACTGTATGGTCACCTTGAGAAAATTATCAATTTCCACCTCCATAATAGTTGTCCTATAATCTTTGTTGGTGTCTCCAAGGTTATCATCCTTAATTCCCTTCCCTTTAGAATATTCCCCATTCTTGATGAGAAAATCACCTCCATGGCCACATCTTCAATGTTATTCACTCTGGATCCTTCTTTTCAACCTTTTCACCTATTGGCTAAGAATTCCTCATTCGAGCTAGTAGGGTGTGGGATAGGGGTAGACATGGTTTATTGTTATTGAATAACAACAAAATCAATCCATGATGCAGGGGGATTAAAATTTTTCCTCAAACTCCAAAATAGAAACAATAAGGGACATCAAAAATAAAAAAAAGGAAACTCATTGCTTGATTGTGGTTGAAATAGTTAAGGATAGAGAGGTGTCGTGTGTAGATTTTGCAAAACTTGCCTTCAAGGGTTAAATATCTCATGACCACCTTATAAAAATCAACCCACCTCTTCGGGAGGCAATTACTAGCTATGCCATCATCATACATGTGCACCCTTTCAGGAGGCCCAAAAAAAGGTAGAGATTTCATTGTTCATACAATTCTTCTCCTTAAACAATTTAAGCCCCTCCTCCATTGACATGCTCTTGAAATCCATAATAAATTGTTATTTAGCATGCATTTATACCCCCTAAAATTAACCCTACCATGATCCCATGCTTTTCTAAAATATAGGGCTAAGTCAGGGTCATTACCGTTTGATGAATTATGTGAAACCACCCTTTCTCGAGAAAATGCCAAACCATGGTGTCTGGTTGATTGACTGAAACGAGGTGGGTTCCATTATAACATGTTCACCTACCATATTGTGCCCACTTTGGTTTCTCATATTTCTCCACATCTTCTTAAACAATCTTTTCCACTCAATACAACTGAAAACCCCCTTCTCTCGCCATCGAACTAGAGCAATCACTATTCCCAATTCTACCCCGTGGATCTTGACTAGATAATTTGTGGCTCATGTGAGCTTCCTTACCTATGTTTTTCATTATTAATGATGATGTCAGTGTGGATCCATGGTACGTTTACCTCCCATTCCCCCAATATTCCAAATCATTACCTTGGTTTTCCAAACCATCTGTGTTGGAATTTCTCTCCCTACACACATGGCATAAGGCCACATCATCAAAGACCCCAATCATACTTTGAGCCCCCGTATCATATTTTTGATGTTCTACCCAACCTTTCATTTTCCTTCAATGGCCTTAATAATTAGTAGATATTCCCTTCTATAATGATTTTCTTGAGCTTAAGTATTTTAATAATCCTTATGCCCTTCACAACCAAAATCACCTCAACATAATTATTAGAATTATTACCTAATGGTCCTATATAGGATATAATACAATTCCCCATATGATCCCTTTTAATTCTCCCCCAACCTTTCCTTCCCTTATTTTTGTAGACCCGGTAAAATTAATCTTAAACCAATCCATAGGGGAGGTTTCCATTTTGAATTGATTGTATCCTTATTTTTTCCAAATTTCACTCCTTTGTTTGGGTTGATACTTAATGCTCGAATAATCCTAGTATCCTATTTAGAAAAGGAGTTCTCCCACTTGTGCTTATGGATCCCAATGTTTTCCCTAGATTTTGTTTAATTTGGTTGATCACCTTAGAGATGTTATTTAACTTGTTTTGAAAAATCTTGTTGTTCCTCTCATTCCATATGCCCCATAGGATGTGTGGTAGCATGCATTTCCATATTAAATTGAGAAGCCTAGGTTTGAAAGGATCTTTCCATTGATCAATCAGATTATTTAGACTTCTTGGGAGAGGGAGTTAGATGTTGAAGATATTCAATAATTCCATTATAACCTAGAAAGTATACTTACATTCCATAAAGAGATGATAAACTGACTCAACATTCTCCTTGCAAAGAGAACATCTGTTGATAAGGATCATTCCTCTTTTCCTTAAATTGTCCACAATTAAGATTTTGTTCAGTATTGATTCCCACATTAAAAATTGATTTTAGGAGTAAGATGTTTGTTCCATATTCTTACACAGTCCTTGTGCTCCTCATTTTTAAAAGAAATTTCATATCATGATTTTACTTCATACTGACCCAAAGTCGAATTACTCCAAGTTATTTCATCCTCCAACATTCTATTGGGAATAAGGATTCTCCTTAAATTGTTTTTGATCTCCTTAAATGGTATGATATAACATATGAAATTAGAGGGGGGTATGATAATCACCCACCTTGTCTCTTGAGGATTGAAGATCCAATAATTTATAACTTTCTCCCCAAAAATCTGATTATAGTGGAGTTTAAGATCATTCCAAGGATCACTCATACATAGAGGTTTCTTGTCCATCCAAGAGTCCTCCCAAAACGTTATTTCATTCTCATCCCCTAGACTCCACATTATTCCTTTGATGAGGAGGTGTTTATTCTGCTAAGACTATTCCAAAATACAAACCCCTTAGGCAACTCAACTAGAGTTAACAGATATTTCCTTCGCCAATAGTCGTAGATATTTTTCTTATAGTATATCTGCCCATAATTCATGTTCCTTGTATATTCTCCACCCTATCTTTGCAATCAAGGATTCATTCATGATTTTTAAGTTTTTAACCCTATGCCCCATATATTTTTGGTTTTGTAACATTCTCCCATGCCACCAAGGGTATTTTATATTTATATTTAGTACTCGACCAAAAAAATATTCTTTGATTTTTTTCAATAGCACTTTTTAACTTTGCTCAGATTTTAAAGATGGACATGATATAGGTAGAAACCCCATATAGGGATTTTGGAGGAGTTGAGCTTTTTTTACCTTCTTGTGTGAGTAGATATCCTTTTGATGATGCTATCCACACAAATGCATACCCAAGTAATTATCTGGTAAATATTTGATTATGCACTCTATAATGGCTTCCAATCTTCTTTGTTGATCAGGATGGAAATTGATGAAAAAAAATCTCTTATAAAATTTGATTAGTTTTCCGATACTTCCTCATAATCATTAGTAGTTTCCTTAAATACCTTGGCTTCTTTCACATCTTATTGGATTAAAAGGAATGTGTCATCCAAAAAATTATTACAAGATGATAGGGTCAACTCCATTGGTCACTTGAATACTTGTTAGTATTCTATCCATCATAGCCTTTTGAAAAATTTGACTAAGAGTATCAGCCATAATGATATATAGAAAGGGGGATAGAAGACCCACTTGGTGGAGTACCCTCTTAGATTTCAAGAAACCATGAGGCTTGCCATTGATAATAATTGAGAAGCTAGATGTAGAGGTAAACTCCTTAATCAAATGGATAACCTTGGGATTAAATTCAAATTTTTCCAATATGAGACTTAAAAATCCCATGAAACTCTATCATAGGCTTTATGCATATCTAGTTTCACCATCATATCCTCCCTATTGGATTTCTCCACCGAATGCACTCATTTCATGGATTGTAATGATACTATCCAATATTTGTCTTCCTGGTACAAAGGCACCATAGTTAGGTGAAATGAACTTATGCAGAACCTCCCTAAGTCTGAAGGAAAAAATATTGGAGAAAATTTTGTAGATAGTATTGCATAAACTGATCGGTCTGAAATCCTTAAGATCCTTAGCTCCATTCACCTTGGGTATCAGAACTAAGAAGGTGTGATTGACCTATTTTAGCATCATTCCCCAAGAGAAGAAGTCCTGAACTAATTGCACCACATATTTTTTAATGATATCCCAAGACATTTAGAAGAAGGTCGGGAATCCATCTAGGCTAGGGCCTCATCCCCTCCATAAGGAAAATAATGGCTCTTATTTCATCTTCCTTTGGAGTCTCCATAATATCTCTATTCTCTTCCTCATTGATAACTTTATCAAAGAGTGAAAGAGCATCCTCCATCTTCCTCCCATCAGCTTGATTTCCTTTAGCATATAGATTTTGAAAGTAGCTAATGATAGTCCCTACTAAATCATCTTTTTCTTGGGAAATGTCCCATCTGATTTAGTGACTTTAAGAATTATTAATTTTTTTGCTTTGATGGTGGCTTAAACATGAAAAAACTTGGTGTTCCTGTCCCCATCCTTGAGCCAATTAATTTTGGATTTTTGCCTCCAATATATTTCTTCCTTAGCAAGAAAGTTATGAAATTATGAGAGTATAATTTTCTCTTATTCCTTGTCCTGAATACTCCATCCCCCTCCTCCATAAGCTCCTCAAGAATCTTAATTCCTCCCTAACTTTTTTTTTTGAAGAAAAATGTCCCCGAAAACCTCCTTATTCCATTTTTTAATGTTATTTTAAATATTTTTAGCTTTGAGACCACCCTGAACATAATATTACCATAGGTGGGAAAATTCCACCATTCCTCAATCCTTTTACTCAATTTAGGTGCAAGGTCCACATTTTTTTGAATCTAAATGGCCTTCCTTTTACAATATGAACTTCATCAAACTTTAGGATGAGAGGATTGTGATCTGAACTCGGTCCTAACAAGAGATGACAGTGAATACACATGACTTTACACCCATTCAATATTAACCAGGAATATATAAAGTCTGATTTGAATCAAATATATGCTAGTTCTTCGATTTGAACATGTAAACTTAGAGCCTCTAAGTTCCAAATCAAATAACCCATTATCATGAAGAAAATTAGCAAGATTGTCCATACTTTTGAGAAAGTAGTGACTCTTTTTTATCAGATGGAAGTAGAGGAGTATTCAGGTTCCCCCTATCATCTAATCCCATTCCCTAAAATAGTTCCTGAAGGTTTTCATTTCATTCCATAGATCTTTTCTCCCTAAAAAAGAGTTCAAGGTGTAAACATTTAAAAGAATCCATTTTATTTTTTATACAAGGTCTGTGAAGAAAATAACTAAATGATGTCTATTTTGAATTAAAAATTATCCTTCTAAATTACTCCCATTCCACATGCATGGCAGTCCATCTACAAATAACCTCTTTCCAAAAACACTTTTTAATTTCTTTAAACTTATCCTCCTTTATTTTGGTTTTTTGGATCACGAGGATATCAACATGGTTATTTATCCTAATATCACTAAGGACCCTATGTTTTTAGGGTTATTCAACCCTCTAATATTTCATGATAATATTATCATTAAAAAAATTTAGGTCTTCCCTTACTTGAAGTAAAGGATCTTTGTCTTCCTTTAACCACTTCCTTCTTTGTAAGTCTTTCTCTAGTCTCTCTCAAAGAGGACCTACCCAATCCATGTTTGGAGCCACCCAGATCTACTTTAGGGGTGGGATTATTTGGATTATTCATGGGATGTAAATGTGGTGTAGAGACCGGTCTGAGCCTACACTCCACTATGTCAAACTCATATAGTCTAATAGCCTCAAACATGTTTCTAACCATAACTAGGTTGGAATATTGTTTCGGGTGAAAAACATGGACTACCATAAGTTTTCTCCACCACCGAGAGACTTAACCTAATACTATTCATTGGTGTCCACTATCTTGTTAATCTTTTCTTGATCTTCCGTAGACTTTCGCAATGGGGTGAGACCCCGACCTCCTACCCTTCTCCTTCCTCTTTAGTATGTTGAACCTCTTCAATAACTGAACCAATGGGTTTTTATACCAATTCCTAATTTACAATGGAGACATACTTAGAAGATTCACCAAATGCTATATGATTCCCATTAGCTTTCTTTCTCGGGCCTTATTTAGCTTTGGTAGACCTTGTTCTCCTTATTCTATTTGTGTTTCGAACATGATTTGGCATTTTAACCTACCTTAAAGAATGAGAAACAAAACAATAGGGTAGACTCATAGTCTATATTTTTCTAATACTCCCCCACTTAGAGGTTAGAGTTATAATTTTTGGTAGTTCCTTTTCCATAACAAAATTTACACAGAATCGGCATGCAACATCTTGATTTAGCATGAGTCATGAGATCAACCACAACGAGATTCCCACCACATTTTTGATGCCAAATGATTTCACACTCCAACTATTCTAGTGGTAAGCTAGGTAAGTGCACCCACATCGGATAATCTCTCATATGAGATTCAAAGGATTAAAGCTAGGATTTTGGCTTTGAACCAAAAAAAAATATCTCCCCATAAACCATGGTCCCCTAGCCATAATATTCATGGAATTCTCTTTCAAAGTCGGGTGATCACAAAAATCATTACAAAGAGGCCACCACCTCCATGTATCCTCTAGAATCCATCTTATGAGGGACCATTTATGGAAATCATCAATGTTAGGACTTCTACCAAGAATCTTAGCTAAGATGGTATGTTCCATCTTCTCCTTAGCACGTTTAACAATTAATTTTGGTGTTTCCAAGGAAATACCCTTATTACTTACCTTTTGAAGAATAATATCCTTCGATTGGACACATGCTTCTCTCCCAGTACCTTTTCAACCCATGTGGGAGCCCGTGATTTGTTGGTTTGTCCCTTTCAACCTGAAAAATTTGTATCCTTCTTCCCTTTGGCCTGATTCTACTCCAAATTTGCATTCTCTTGATCTTCATCCTTTTCCCACCCACCTCCAAACTCAAAATTTACACTTCTTTCTCCATAGCTCACTCTCTCCATCGCTCCATTTATTACTCTTTCACATTTTCTCAGCTCTTTAAATAAATCTTGGTGTTAACCCTCTTGTTTAGAGTTGTTTATTGCTTAGTTATCTTTTGATGATGCTTTTGGTAATTACGATGTTTATTAGTGTTAATTATGTTTATTAGCACCTTTTAATCACCTAAACTTTCTTTTGGGGGGACCAACAAACATCATGGATACGCCACCTTCCCTAAAATCTCGGATTTGAGTAAAAAGTGAATTTTTTAGGCTTGTTTGGAATGCATGACGTCTCTCTTACCTTAAAAATGACCATTTGGACCAAACTTATTCAATAGAGGGAACATTTTGTGAATCCCAAAAGTTTTTTCCCTCTCAAAATCCTCTCTCAAGTCACCATATTTCCTCTCTTTTGTCTCTTGTGAATGACCTTGGGATTTGGTAGCATGTTTTTGGGGGATTGTATTTTGGAATTTTTCTTTTTGCATTTATTATTGTGTGGGTACTTAGATGGGAACCTTGATGAGTAGGATGTGCCTTGTTCGAGAGGTGACACATGTCACCCTCCCATTGGCTTGGGGCTTTGGATAGATTACTCTATTTATATCCCCATTTTTGAATTTTGGGGACTTTCTCGGAAAGTTTTTGGGAGTGCTTGCTTTTTGGAGGAGCTTTTGGAGGGTTTCTTGGCTTACTTGGATCTATATCTTGTTGTGGATTCCATTGGAGCATTAAGAGCTTGTTGAATTTGTATTGATTGTGAGGTAGGCCTCACCCATTTTCTTGGTTCTTATTATTACTAGATTGTATAGAAATATTATGACTTGATATTGTTTCAAATGTTTTTTTAGGGTATGGGAGATGGATTTTGGTTGTTCTTCCCCTTTCTCTTTTGGTGTTTTGGTTTTGTCCCTTTACCCTTAATGGGGAGTGGATCTTGGAATGGTTTTGGAAGCGGGAAGAGATCATTTATTCATCCTCATGGAATCTTGATGAAGCCCTAAAGGACATTTTTATTGTACTCCCTTCCTTGGGGATGTAGAAGGCATTTCCATTTGGATTGGAAATCCAATCATATCCTTGCCAAGGAATCATGTAAGGATTGAAAAGATTTGGCAAGGAGGAGAATGTGGAGCTATAAGGAGTTTGGTGGGTGTTTGGGATTTGTGAATTTATTATATTTGGAGGATGATCTTGGCATTAGATGTTGCAATTTTATTTTTGGGATCCATTCTTCCCCTCTTCCTATTTCCTTTGGTTTTGATTTTTGGTGCTTGAAATTTATTGATTTGGTGGAAATTTGGCTTCTTCCTCCCTTTGGTTGTCTTGCATGACTATGTTGGTTCATTTTTGTTTTGTTTGGCATCTTGGTGGCATGTTATCCCTATTTCCCATGGGCTTGGGGGAGGCTAGCATGCCTTATCTTAGGAGAAAGGAATGTAATTATTCCTATGGTTGGGAGATTTTCAAGCCTTCTTCTTTGTGGTGTTTGGAGCACTTGGAAAAATTTGGAGCTTGGAGATAAACTTGGAGGAATTCTTGGATTTCTTGGTTGGAGGAGAGTTGTTTAAAAATTCAGTTTTTGGGCATGTTGTTCCCACATAGTGGGAGGCTTGTAATCTTGTATTTTATAAATGTTGTTGCATTATACTTGTTTAGAAGTAAATTTTCATTCTATTTCTCTCTTGGAGACTTGTTGTAAGGGTTGTGAAATATTATTTTTGGGAAGCAATCTAAAGGGAAAGTTGAGTGCTTTTGTTAAGAAAACTTGGTTGTATTATCCTCTTTGATTTTTCCTTTGAAATGTGTTGGTTCGAAAATCTATCGCTTGGGCGATTTATGGATAAATGAGTCAACAAAGTGTGTAGGGCATAGCCCTCTTTGAGTCAAAGCAAAGCGAAACGGTTTATTGCTATTCTACCGTAAGGAATTTGTGTAAGTCTCACAATATTCCACCTTCGGGGGTTTGGGATCTCATCCCAGTAGGGGTGTTTCCAACTGCGAAAAGAAAGGAAATGAAGTAGAGGATGAAGAAAGATCAGGTCCGAAGGGAGAAAAGAAATGAATTCCAAAGCAGAAAGGTCAGAGGGTTTATGTTTTGGGATTGGTAGTAAACAGAGCCAAACCTACTTGCATAAACGAACAAAGCAATACTGATGAATAAATGACAAAAAGGTAGAGATAGATCTAATAGAATAAACACATAGATCTGACATAAGAAAGATCAGATGCCCATAACACACATATTCAAGCACAAAGTCTTAATATTTGTATTAATATTCTCTTCTGTTACAAAAAGTACAAAGCCTTTTCTCCCTACTTCTATTTTTCATCTAAAAGATATCCACCACTTGAATACAACAAGTATTCAAGTATATATAGAAGGAGAGAGGAAAAGAAGTCAAAAGAAAACAAACAACTTATTTACATAAATATCTACAAAATATCTCAAAGTCATGTTGAATTTTGACACTTGATGGATGACATCATCCCATGGTGCAACATAGATGATGTCATCATTTGTGCTAACATACTTTAGACATTTACAAAAATAAAGTCGAAGAAGAGAGAGAAATTATTCATCGTCGTCGTCTCCATGCATTGAAAGCGGATATCTTGCTTTTTACTGCTACTCGGTGACGAGATGTGAAATTGGGCATGGTATTCCATGAACTTGCTGATCATGGGCTCTATTTGATCCTAGGAAGGATCCTTGTGTCGCCTCACTAATAGCCTCGCAATTCTCCCGCTCATTTGTGAGCTTCTCGGGAGTTTGGAATATTCATTCTCTCGCTTCTATTAAGAACCCGATGGAGTCTCGATAGGCTAACAAAGTTATTGATGGATTCTGCACAAAAGTGAACTCGCCCTGACCTCTTGCGAAACAATCTCCTTGAAGATCTGGATGGTTTCGTCAACCTTCCTTAAGGCGAAAGAAGGAGTAAGCAACCGGAGACATCGTTAGAACAATTTGTTCCATCTCGATGCATGCTGCCTAGGGCTTCTTCCTTTACCTTATCAATCTTTTCAAGGATGAATTCTAGTTGATTCATCTGGTAATCCAGAGTGAAAAGGATTTATTGAGGGCCCTGGGGTGACCAAAAATGCTGAACTTGACCAGATCTTCGAATGAACAGTCAAATTTTTTTTGAAAGGTCTCATGCTGCAGCCTAGCATGGTCCATCTCTTCGGATATGGGTCCTACTAACACTTGGAGTTCTCTATTCACCTTGTTGATGTTCGGGATACAAATCGGTGAACTCGCGATCACTGCTCACCGTCCTTGAGGATCCGGCTCCTCCGTGTAGAAACCGCCATACCACCGCCGCCGATCTTTGCATATTCATTAATTTTATCCTAACTCAGAGGCTCAGGAGTTTTGGCGGTAGTTGTGGGAGGTGCACTACCCATCTTCTATAAGGCGTGGAGCAGATGTTTATTTTTCTCTTTCAGTAGCCTTTTCTCTTCTTTTGCTTCTTGAAGCTTCTTGCAGAGGGTGTCAACTGTAGATAGGGCCTCTCCCTGAAGGCTTTCAGAAGACGTCCCCATTATGACTTGAGTCACTATGTAATCTGTCGAAGACAGATCCTTTTTATCTTTCAGAGGATTGGGGTATGCGATCTCCATTACCCTCTCTCCCGAAGCACTCTGAGAGAAGCATGTGATAGGATTTTGCTTCTTGGCCCCTTTGATGGGATAACGGAAAATTCCATCGGTGCGATGGGAACTTTCCTTTTCTGTTGACTTAGGTGCTGGGAGATCCAGGCTGGACTTAGGGGAGAAGGACCAGAAATAGAGAAGGGGGCAGCTGCAGTAGTAGAAGGGAAAAATGTGGAGACACGTGGCGGTGACATTGAGAGGAAAGCCAAGGAAGTGCCCACGGGAGGAAGGGATACTGCAGGGGAGGAAGTCATAAGAAGGGAAGGGATCTCAGAGATGAGGGAAGAAATGGAGGGGGACATCTTTGCGAGAGAGGAGAAGATGGAGGAGGAAGAAGGGGGAGTGGACACGACCAAAGGAATGGTCGCTTGGGCCACTCGAGGAGGGGAAGGAGGAGAAGGAGAAGGAACAGAAGGGACCTCAATTGTTATGATTATGGCCACATCCCGAGTGGATGTGCCTATCGTAACATCTTCCACTGTTTCTTTCTTTGGAGAAGCCGAGTTATAACTTGTTTGGGTGTAGTGAAAGGAGGACTTTCGGAGCTTCCTCTGGGTGGAGCCTGGATTCACCCTCTTTACCTTTTCCTTTCCCCTTTGATCTTTGTTTCACCCAAGGAGGTGCGTTTCCCAACAGAGAGGTCATGAAATCAACTCCGAGGTAGATGAGCCCATTCATTCGGCACCAATGCTCTATTCTGCGTAGAGTTTCCTTGACTCTCTCCTCAATTGTTTGAGGAGCTTTGGTCCTGTCAATCACCGTGAAAGGCCAATTGTCCCCATTTGTATCAAGATACACTTGATCAACTTCTTGCTCAGTAGTTTGGTAGCCTTTGGGGACGATGGCCACCCCGTACTGGATGATTTCTATTAAGGCCAAGTGGGAATGATCCTTCCTCCTGAGCTCAACCTCATGATATATGTCGATGTAGATATCTTCGATCTGAGGGATGTGGATTGGATCGAGCTTGGCCCTAGGTAGACAATTTCTTGGGTCAAAGGTGGGCCTTACTGGGAAGTTATGTTTTAGATTCAACAACTCCAGTTCTGCAAACATGTCTTTCACCTTGTGGTGAGTGAGACATGTATACCTACCCACTGTGAGGGGGAAAGGAGTTCCACCCTTCTTTCTCTTTAGACACTTTTCCTGGTAAGTAATAAGTTACCTCGATGACACTCTAAGCAGAGATCAACTTGGGACCGGCATACCTTGGCAGTTTAGTTGGTTCTCCCAAGAAGTTAACTACCCTCAGATAGGTAAATGTGGGGAATTGAGTGAACAGGGCCCCCCATTTCTCTGTAGCTGCTACGATGCTCTTGGTCGTACGACCGTGAGTCATATTTGGCCTCAACAGGTAGATGATAAAATAGAAGAATGCATCGTTGATTTTTGTGAATTGGGGAATGCTATTTTCTAGCTTCAGTTCTGGATAATATTCATAGATTTTAACTTGGGGCCAAACCCCGCACCGCATCAGAGCCGGATAGTCCCTTTCTGAAGCTGCAACATAGACCACGTAGGAGTTCATATAGAACCTCCCCGTTGTGTTAAGTTGTTGTAGCTGCTCCGATATCATGCTGCTTATGATTTCTGCCCACTCAAAGCGCTGATCGGGCACATTTTTGTTCATTGTCTCTAGGTATCGCAACATCCACTTGTGAAAATAATGGGCATCAGGAAGCCCAAAGACTCTGCTCAGGAATGTGATGGTGTCGCTGAGTTCCTCTGAAAAGTCACTACGATGAATGACTTGTGGCCACCGAGTCACCACCTTTTTGTTCTTCAGATAAACCTCATTCATCAGCTGCATGCACTGATCTTCATTGTCATCCCAGGCCTTGATGCAATCTTCCCGGCTTATGGCCACAAAGTGCCGGTTGTGAGGGATGCCAAGCATTATTTCAAAATGGTGGGTAGTGAGGTTGATTATAACCTCACCCTTCTCATTGTGGAAACATCTTGTGTCTTTATTGTAGCATTGGGCTACCACCATCATAAATTCATTATTCACGGCACTAACTGGGATTCCACCAGCAAAGTGTAGCGCACTACCTATCAATTTGTCCATCCATGGACTTCTTGTGACCCTCTGGGTTCTGGCCCAAAAATCTTCCATGTCAATATGGCCTGGGCTTCGAGTCTCGATGTCTAGGTCACACTCTGCTTGGGACTCGGGCATCTTGACCCTCTGATACTTATACTTCATTTCTTCTTCTGTGAGCTTGGCCTTGCCTTTAGATTTGGTAGGTCTCTTGCTTGATGTTGACATATGTAACTCTGAACTCAGTTGCTGATCTGCAAGGAGAAGAAGGGAAACACAATGTAGGAAGGTCATGTTAGCTGTTTGATCTTCCATTAAAGCATTGACAGAAAGAAGAGTTAGCAATTTTAAGGCCTCAGGTGCAGAGGTGCATGTACATTGCAAGCTGTAGGGTTAAATAGTAAAGCGCACAGGAAAGGGCTACTGCAAGGGATAAATCAGCACCAAAAGGGCGCATGGCGCATGGACATTGCAGATTACATTTTTTTGTTGTAAGCACAAGTGCGCCTATGCCATGTGTATATATTTTATAAAGGGCGTAGATATTTTTCATGTTACACGGTACATGGATGCGCCAAAGGGCGCAAGTATAATGCATGTAACATCATTTTTCATGCACCACAAGAGAACTTGGTGTGGCGCATGGAAGGTCTCCGCATTATGTAACACGCAAGGAATGTGTGCCATTGGTGCAATTGTTCATTATGTAACACACAAGGAATGTGTGCCATTGGTGTGACTGTTTATCATGTTGCAGGGGTGACAGATGCGCCAAAGGAGAAAAATAACACTGCCTCTTTTCAAGTCATGATTCTTTTCTTGAGGGATTTGCATGTGGTTAAGCTCCTTTTTAAGGATTCATTTGGGTTATGAAGAAGCTTATTCAGAGAGTTCCAAGCCATTTTTTAGGACAGAGTTTCTACCAAAGATATTTGGAAAGAGGGGGAAAATCATGGGTAGAGAAAAACAGCAAGGAGGATGGGGAGCTCATGTTTTGACAATCTCTTTTAACTCAATCCAAACCAGCAAGCAGCCAATAAACAAAACACCAAACACAGAAGCAATGAGGACCTCTTACCAGGATATATAACGAAGAAATGTGAAAACAGGTCCACAAAGAGATTTGAAAATGACAGGGAAGGTGCGCTGGCAGGTACAAAGAAAAATCACGGGATTTGTGTCGGATGACAATGATAGAGCAGACGCGCCTATATATAGGCGAGGTGGTAATAAATGCGCCACCAAATTTTTCAAGTGGCGCATGAAAAGCACTGTCGACACAAGAAAACATGCACCCTGTGGCACATCAAAATGCTTGCCAACACAAAGTTATGTGCGCCTTTGGCGCACCGAAAGTGGTGTTGACAGAGGAATATGTGCACCCTAGGCACACCAAAAAGGGGTGCAACAAAATTTTTGTTGACATGAAGGCGCATGCGCCTTGGCACATGCAAGGAAGATTCAACATAGTGAGGCGCACAAAATTCCCGTTGACACGAGAAAGCATGTGCCAAGGGATTTAAAGGGGGCGTAAGAAAACTTGATGTTGCATAGTCATTATATGCACCTAACCAAAAAAGACCAAAAATGGCTAAGTTTGGAAAACTAGATTTCCTGGGAAGGGATTTTGCAACGTCCGAATGCAAGGGTCCCCGACGAGGCCGAAACAAAATTTTGTAGGGTTATCTCGTAAAATTACCCCAACAATTTTATGGGATAACAAGCTAGCTCTTTCGGGGACTATCTCTCGAGCGAACCTCGGGGTAGAGAATCCTAGATCTCACGTGCCTATCCATTGGGCGACATAGTCAAAAAGAGGGGGACTGGAAAGGGAAACACACAACTAGCAAAAGCAAACACACGACAAAAAAACACACACACAAATGAAGCAAATCAGACAAAGAAGAGAGCGAGCTCTACTTCTCGAAGATTCTCGATGTTGCCCACTATAGGGAAGCGGGAGCTTAGTTCCATCCATATACGAGAGATAGAAACTGTTCTCTCCGTTTAACTGCTTGATCTTGAAGGGCCCTCTCCATAGGGAATCAAAATTTTCGTGCATGCCCTTTAGCTCTCTTCGTTTGTCCCACAAAAGGATGAGGTCTCCCACCGGAAATTTCTTGGCTTAGTTTTTTTATCGAACAATCTTTTGACCTGATTCTCGATGTTCGGTGATCTTGTCAACCACCCTTACTCTCTTTTCTTCGAGCTCTACTAGATACATGATCCTCTTTTAGATGGAACTTTGAAAAGTTTCATCCTTAATTACCCATGCCAAATGTAGTGCAGGGGAGCTCAAGCAGAAATGGGAAGCTCGGCATTGGTGCCATATAACACTTGAAAAGGTGACATACCGAGAGATCTCTTGGGAGTAATGTGATCTGCCCACAAGGCATCGTATAAGGACTTGTGCCACATTCATTGATTCTCATCCACCATCTTTTGTATGATGGTCACCAAGTTTTTCATGGATTCTCGCTTGACCATTTCCCGAGGATAATAACTGAGGCGTGAGCTAAAGTTATCTCATATTCATAGCAAAAACTAATAACTTCTCGTGAAGAGAAGTTAGAAGCATTATCAGCAACAATCTTCTTTGGAACGCCAAACCTGACAATGATATTTTCTTTGATGAAACTACAAACAACTTCGAAGTGGCATGTTTGGATGTGTATGGCTTCCACCCACTTGGTGAAGTAATCTGTCATTGTTAGGACATAATTATGTCTAACACTCGATGGGGATTGAGTGCGCCGATAAAATCAATTCCCCACCGCTTGAATGGTTTGTCGACAATGACCGGCCTGAGGGGAAAAATAGCCAACTTGGGCTTGCCGACGAACTGCTGGCAAGGCTCACACTTTGCTACCCAAGTGGTTGTATCTTGGAAAAGCATCGGCCAATAGTACCTGGCCCGAATGATCTTGTGTGCTGTTACGGAAGAGGAGAAATGGCCCCACAGGCTGAATTATGAAAACTTTCAAGTAACTTCACCTGCTGTGGCTTGTCAACACATCGCAAGAAGACGCCGTCTATCCCGCGTTTGTATAAACCGTCATCCCAGATGACATATTTGGCTACTCTGAGCTTTATAGTGCACTTCTCCTTTGCAGTTAGGTGAGCTAGGCATTCGCCGTAGGTGAGGAAGAAAGCAATATCGGAATACCACTCATCGCTGGTTGCGACAAATAGGACCAGAGGCAGTGAATCGGGTTTATCCAGCCGGTCTTGTGCTTCATTGGTACAATCATCCTTTTCTCTGGAAACTTCTCATCCTTGGTTTTCGCCATGGGTTGAAATAAGCCTTTGCCTCTTAGCAACTTGGTTGGTTTTATATCTAGATCATACTCCTGGACCTTTGCAATCTAATTTCTCCGGCAAGCTTCCTAACTCCTATTGAGTTAAAATTGATTTGACTGCCGTGTCAGGAACCAGCACCACTGTATGAGAATTTAAAATGTAATACCTAAAATTTTTAGCTGCTTTGATAATGGTGAAGGCATTCTTTTCCAATCGAGACATTTTTAATTCGTGAGGCTTGAGGGGAGAGCTCATGAACGCAATTGGGGATTCAACATCCTCAGAATTCTTTTGCATCAAGATGGTAGATACAGTATGCTCAGATGCATAGCTATACATGATAAAATCCTTGGAGAAATTGGGACATACCAGGACTAGTGCGTGAGCGACGGAAGCTTTTATTTCTTCAAACGACCTTTTTCCTTCCTCGCTCCATCGGAAAGTTGGTGATCCTTTCATCATGTCTAATATATGACGAGTCTTTTCAGCAAAGTTGGGAACAAAGCGCCTGAGAAAGTTCACCTTTCCGAAGAAAGAGTGGATGTCGGTCTTGCTTGTAGGTAGAGTAAGGCTTTGAATAGCCTTAACCCTTTTGGTATCTATCTTTGTTCCTTCCTTGCTAACAACATTCCCTAAAGCAACTTTCGTTTTATGACTTAAAAACAGACTTTTTTTTGGGTTCGGGAAATCCCATGCTCTCGGCATCTGGCCAATACTTGCTCCAGATGATCACAATGATCACTTCGTTGTTTAGAGAACATAGTTAAGTCATCCAGATAAACAACAATGACCTTCCCCATCATACCTTTGAATGCCAGGTCCATGGCCCGCTGAAAAGTGGCTCCAGCATTGGTCAGGCAAAAAGGCATCTTGCTATAGGCAAACATACCCCAGGGAGTAGTGAATGCTGTTTTAAATTGATCTTCAAGCGAGACTTCAATCTGATTGAGCCCAAAAGCCATCAAGCATGGACAAAAATTCTGATCCGATTACCGCCAGAACTTGATCCATTATAGGAAGGGGGTAGTTGTCTTTTAAGGAAGCCTGATTTAGGTTTCAAAAATCTACGCATATGCGTATTTCACCATTTTTCTTACGTACGGGCACAATGTTTGCCACCCAAGTACTATGATGGATAGGAAAAATGATCTTTGCATCCAGCATTTTTTGAATTTCATGCCTGGATAGTACCGAGATCTTAGGGTTATAATGCCTCTCGCTTCTGGTGAAAGGCTTTGATGTCCTCCTTCAACGGGATGTCATACTGGACGTCCTTTGGCTTAAAAGACTTTAGATCGGTGTAGGACCATGCCAATACATCCATGTATTTATTCAGTAGTCTGAAAAACTTCCGCTTCTCTTCAGGCATGCAACATTTTCCAATGTTCACAACCTGCGGATGTTCTACCGAACCTAAATTAACCGGTTCGGTTTCTGGGGATGAGCTAGCATCATCTCGCCTTTTCTTTTTACAAAACAGTCATGCCTGTCGAACAACCGCTCCAAAGAAACCAGGCCCTTCGGAATTTTATTTCCTTTGAGCTGACATATGCCATTGTTCCCTTTGGACTTATCCTCTTGACCGGTGGTGATTCATTCACGGCACATAGAATTGGATCCTTCAAAGTGAAGCTCCTTAAAATTTTCTGCCTTTTCTAGAAAGGCAATGAGTTGATTGTCATCATTGAATACTTGCCAATGCTGAGAATTGTCTGGCACACTTGGGTGGAAAACCACCTCAATGGTGTATTTGTCTATTTTCAAACCTGGGTGAGGGAGCATGAGGGATGCTGAAACGGCCAATGAATCAACCATGTCATTCTGAGCTCTTGGAATGGATTCTATTGAAAAAGTGTCAAATTCCTCGATGCTGTCCCACACCGCATTACGGTAGTGCCTGAGCCTCTCGTTCTTCACTTGATATATCCTCTTAACTTGATTCACGACTAGCTCTGCATCACCTTGCACTTTCAAATTTTTGATCCCTCTTTCCTTCGCGGCTTGCATGCCAAGTAGCAGAGACTCATATTCAGCAGTATTATTTGTGTTGAAAAACTGCAACTTAAAAGAGAGAGGAATAATCTCCTCCTCGGGAGATATAAGCACGGCTCCAGTGCCACATCCACTGGTTGCATAGTTGCCATCAAACTGCAAGGTCTAGAACTTGTTAAGATCTTCTTATTGGATGAGAACAACCATTTTGTCAGACTTGGTAGACAAGAAATAGTTCCCCATCCCTGATGATTCGAAAATAATTTGGGCCTTGGGGTCCTTAGAGTTAGTAACCAAGTACTTCTTTTGTGATTCTGGCTCCAAAGCCTACATTACACCTTTCAGTCCATATGAATTTCTCCTCCAACCTCACTACAAAAACTCCTTCCCAGCAGAATTCCATAGGCTGCTGGAATGTCGGCAATGAGGACGGTCATTTTTACTCTTTTCTCTAGGAACGCCGCAAATGTGAACTATGCATCTTTGATTTGACCAATCAATGGAACCTCGCTTGGTTTCAAGGAATAACATCCGCCAAAAGGCTTGGTAAGGGTTAGGCCCAAAGCATGGGTGACTTTGGCAAAGCATGACGTCATCAAAAGCTCCGTAATCAATTATGCGATTACTTAATTTGTGGCCATTGATTAGGAGGGAGAGATAGAAAGGTTCTATCTTGCACGATGCAGATGTTGAGGCAACATTTATGCGAGGATGATGGGAGGAGTGGAAAGGATTCCTTCTGTGGGGATCTAGGGAGATATGACAGCTTGACTTTGAATATACTTGGTCAATCTTACAAGCGCTCAGGATTTGATCGAAGATACTCGGCTTCAGACATTTGGATCTTAGTCTTCTTAGCATGATCTATGATGTAAAATGTGGCTAGGGTTGTTTGGTGAAGGAATGAGTCCTTCACTTCGCGGTGGTAGAGTAGGATTATTGGTCTTAATGGAAATAAGAAGGCTAATTTGGAGGAGAGATCGGGGAAAAGATTTCTTTGTAAAAGACTTAACAGGGGGTTGAGTAAGAAGAGGATTACCTCTTTTAGCAATGGTTGGAAGCGTGTTTGACACGGATTTCTCTTTCCGCACATTGGCGCGACCTCGCTTCTTTTCCTGTAAGCGGGTAAAAACAACATATGATTGTCCACTTGCATATCCTTGTGTACCCTCTTCTTCATCAGATTCCTCCTCATCGAATTCCATATACCCGATAATAGAGTCGCCAAATCACTCACCAATATCTTGATCATCTTCGTCTTGAGACGAAGGTTCTTCATAATCTTGTTCCTCTTCTTTGATTTCGAATAAAGCGTTGACCGGAGGAGCCTCAAGTGCCAACCATGGAGCATCGCGGGCATATGTGGGACACACGATGGGAGTGAAGTTTCTTCATGGAATATCCTGGTACGAGGAACTAGGGGAAGTTTGGGCTAACTGCTTCTTTAATGCGATCAAGTCGTTCGCCATCTTTTGAAATGCCGAATCAGATGAAGTAGTGGGTGAAGGGCCCAAGATTTAGGTTTAGATGATTCCCTTTTTAATTTGCCAGATATTAGCAAGTTATCTTCAATTCTGATGGTAGCGGCTTGGGAAAGAATCAAGGTAGCCACTTGTTCTTGCAGGAGCAAGAAACTTACTTTCGAGCTCATAGCGTTCACAAAGAAACACTTCTGATTTTCTGGTGTTGGAAGCATGGCAACAGGCACACGGTTGATTAATGCGTTGAATCTGGCGATAAAATTACGCATGGTCTCATTGGCCTCCTTCTTTAGGTGAGTGATCTGTGATAAAAATGCAAATGCTTCTTCCGAGGGCTTGTATCTATCTTCAAAAGCAGCCCGTAAGGTGGCCCAACTGGTAATAGATCCGGTCGGCAAATGCTGAAACCATTCTGTTGCGGGCCCTTGCAAAGTTTCCAGAAAAAGGAGAACCGACACATCTTCATGAGTTACATCTAGGATACTACATGACATAATGAATGCAGATATGTGTGAATCTGTGCTTTGGTTTCCGCTCCCGTCAAATTTGGGAAAATTCTTTCGGTTTCCATGTGGGAGCGTGTGAACAGGATGCGGCAAAGCCAGGGGACCCATAGCATTTCCCCATGGTACCGCCATCTAGATGGACGGAAAAAGAACACGGGCTGGAAGCACAGTTCCACTGAGTAGCAAGGCACTACAAAGGGATGTGGAGGCTCCTTGTGAAAACCGGTTCTTTCGTGGAGGTGAGGCACTTCTGTTTGACCGATCAGCTGAACTTAGTGATGAAAAGCGCGCCGGTGTTATACTGAAGTTGTGCCTTTGAAGAAGATCGAAAGTAGGATCGACTTCCCCATGAGCTCTCCTACTACGAGTAAATGGTTCACGTGCCAGTGTACCTTCCTGCTCTGCAATATTGTGGAGCAGATTTAAGAACTCTTTTTGGTTGTACTTGCTGATTTTCTAGTTTTTTTGACAAAAATCAGCAGCACGTACTTTTCTGAATATTTAAATTTATCCTCTTCTGAAAACCGATTGTGGTTAATGACAAAGAACAACGAGGATAAAATGATAGTGAAGCTTAGTAAGCTGATTTTCAGATCTAAATTTGACTTTTTCAAAGAGTTTGAAAATTTTGGTAAACAGTCAAAAACTCAGATCTACGGAAAAATACAGATTTTTATAAAAACTCAGCGAACTAAAGGTCTCCAACTAGGCCGAGATGTATGGATCTCGAAGAAATTTTTTAATTTGGGTCACTTTTTGCAAAAAATTTAGATTTTGAACAAAAGTTAAAATTTGCAAACAGGTAGTGATTTTTCTGATTTTTCCGATTTTCCATCATACCACCATCATAGATCTGATAGATCTGTTCGATCCCCAACGGAGTCGCCAAAAACTATTGGTTTGAAAATCTATTGCTTGGGTAGATTTATGGATAAATGAGTCAACAGTGTGTAGGGCATAGCCCCTCTTTGAGTTAGCAAAGCGAAACTGGTTTATTGCTATTCTACCAGCAGGAATCTGTGCAAGTCTCACAATATTCCGCCTTCGGGGGTTTGGGATCTCATCCCAGTAGGGGTGTTTCCAACTGCGAAAAGAAAGGAAATGAAGTAGAGGATGAAGAAAGATCAGGTCCGAAGGGAGAAAAGAAATGAATTCCAAAGCAGAAAGGTCAGAGGGTTTATGTTTTGGGATTGGTAGTAAAATGTAACCAAACCTACTTGCATAAACGAACAAAGCAATCTTGATGAATAAATGATAAAAAGGTAGAGATAGATCTAACAGAATAAATGCATAGATCTGACATAAGAAAGATCAGATGCCCATAACACACATATTCAGCACAAAGTCTTAATATTTGTATTAATATTCTCTTCTGTTACAAAAAGTACAAAGCCTTTTCTCCCTACTTGTATTTTTCATCTAAAAGATATCCACTACTTGAATACAACAAGTATTCAAGTATATATAGAAGGAGAGAGGAAAAGAAGACAAGCAAACAAACCACTTATTTACATAAATATCTACAAAATATCTCAAAGTCATGTTGACTTTTGACAACTTGATGGATGACATCATCCCATGGTGTAACAGGGATGATGTCATCATTTGTGCCAAAATACTTTAGATATTTACAAAAGAAAGTTAAATAAGAGAGAGAAATTATTCATCGTCGTCGTCCCGCGACTAAAAGTGGATATCCCGCTTTTAGTGCTACTCGGAGTGACGAGATGTGATATTGGGCACGGTATTCCATGAACTTGCTGATCATGGGCTCTAGTTAATCATGGGAATGATCCTTGTGTCGCTCGCGATAGCCTTGCAAGTCTCCCGCTCGTTTGTGAGCTTCTCGGGAGTTTGGAATATTCATTCGCTTCTTCTATTAAGAACCCGATAAAGTCCCGACAGGCCAATAGGTTATTGATGGATTCTTCGTCAAAAGTGACCTCTAGCCCCAGCCCTTGTGAAACGATCTCCTTGAAGATCTGGATGGTTTTTTTCAACCTTCCTTAAGGGGAAAAAAGGAGTAAGCAACCCTGGAGACATCGTTAGAACAATTTGTTCCATTTGATGCATTGCATCCAGGGCTTCTTCCTTTACCTTATCAATCTTTTCGAGGACGAATTCCAGTTGATCCATCTGGTAATCCAGAGTGGAAAGGATTTTATTGAGGGCCCTGGGGTGACCGAAAACACCGAACTTGACCAGATCTTCGACTAAACAGTCGAACATTTTTGAAAGGTCTCATGCTACAGCCTAGCATGGTCCATCTCTTTGGATATGGGTCCTGCTAACGCCTGGAGTTCTTTGTTCACCTTGTTGATGTTCAGATACAAATCGGTGAACTTGGTGATCACTCGTTCACTGTCCTTGAGGATTTGGCTCCTCCAGGTAGAAATTTCCATACCCCCGCTCGTGGATCTTTGCATATTCATTAATTTGACTCAAAGGCTCAGGAGTTTCAACGGCAATTGTGGGAGGTGCACTACCCATCTTCTGTAAGGCGTGGAGCAGATGTTTATTTTTCTCTTTCAGTAGCCTTTTCTCTTCTTTTGATTCTTGAAGCTTCTTGCAGAGGGCGTCAACTGCAGATAGGGCCTCTCCCTAAAGGCTTTTAGAAGACGTCCCCATTGTGACTTGAGTCACTGTGTAATCTATCGAAGACAGATCCTTTTTATCTTTTAGAGGATTGGGGTATGTGATCTCCATTACCCTCTCTCCTGAAGCACTCTGAGAGAAGCATGTGATAGGATTTTGCTTCTTGGACCCCTTTGATGGGATAACGGAAAATTCCATCAGTGCGATGGGAAATTTCCTTTCTCGTTGACTTAGGTCTTTGGGAGATCTAGGGTGGACTTAGGGAGAAGGACCGAAAGCGAGAAGGGGGTAGCTACGGTAGTAGAAGGGAAAACGTGGAGACACGTGGCGGTGGAATTGAGATGAAAGCCGAGGAAGTGCCCACGGGAGGAAGGGATACTATAGGGGAGGAAGTCATAGGAAGGGAAGGGATCTTAGAGATGAGGGAAGAAATGGAGGGGGACAACTCTGCGAGATAGGAGAAGATGGAGGAGGAAGAAGGGGGAATAGTAGAAGAAGGGGGAGAGGACACGACCAAAGGAATGGTCACTTGGGTCACTCGAGGAGGGGAAGGAGGAGAAAGAAAAGGAATAGAAGGGACCTCAATTGTTACAGTTGTGGCCACATCCTGAGTGGATGTGCCTATCGGAACATCTTCCGCTGTTTCTTTCTCTGGAGAAGCCAGAGTTATAACTTGTTCGGGTGTAGCGGAAGGAGGACTTTCAGGAGCTTCCTCTTGGGTGGAGCTGGATTCACCCTCTTTGCCTTTTCCTTTCCCCTTTGACTGTTTTTTCACCCGAGGAGGTGCGTTGCCCAACGGAGAGGTCATGAAATCGACTCCGAGGTAGATGAGCCCATTCATTCGGCACCAATACTCTGCTCGCGTAGAGTTTCCTTAACTCCCTCCTTGATTGTTTGAGGAGCTTTGGTCCCTGTCAATCACTGCGAATGACCAATCATCCCCATTTGTATCAAGATACACTTGATCAACTTCTTGCTCAGTAGTTTGGTAGCCTTTGGGGACGATGGCCACCCCGTACTGGATGATTTCTGCTAAGGCCAAGCGGGAATGATCCTTCCTCCTGAGCTCAACCTCATGATATATGTTGATGTAGATATCTTCGATCTGAGGGATGTGGATCGGGTCGAGCTTGGCCCTAGGTAGACAATTTCTTGGGTCGAAGGTGGGCCTTCTTTGGGAAGTTATGTTTTAGATTCAGCAACTCCAGTTCTGCAAACATGTCTTTCGCCTTGTGGTGAGTGAGACACGTATACCTACCCACTGTGAGGGGGAAAGGAGTTCCACCCTTCTTTCTCTTTAGACACTTTTCGTGGTAAGTAATAAGTTGCCTCGACAACTCTAGTAGGATCAACTTGGGACCGGCATACCTTGGCAATTTAGTTGGTTCTCCCAAGAAGTTAACTACCCTCAGATAGGTAAATGTGGGGAATTGAGTGAACAGGGCCCCCATTTCTCTGTAGCTGCTACGATGCTCTTGGTCGTACGACCATGAGTCATATTTGGCCTCAACAGGTAGATGATAAAATAGAAGAATGCATCATTGATTTTTGTGAATTGGGAATGCTATTTTCTAGCTTCAGTTCTAGATAATATTCATAGATTTTAACTTGGGGCCAAACCCCGCACCGCATCAGAGCTGGATAGTCCCTTTCTGAAGCTACAACATAGACCACATAGGAGTTCATGTAGAACCTCCCCTTTGTGTTAAGTTGTTGTAGCTACTTCGATATCGTCTTCGCTTATGATTTACGCCCACTCAAAGTGCCTTTGATCGGGCACATTTTTGTTCATTGTCTCTAGGTATCAAAATATCCACTTGTGAAAATAATGGGTGTCAGGAAGCCCAAAGACTCTGCTCAGGAATGTGATGGTGTCGCTGAGTTCCTCTGAAAATTCACTGCGATGAATGACTTGTGGCCACCGAGTCACCACCTTTTTGTTCTTCAGATAAACCTCGTTCATCAGCTACATGCACTGATCTTCATTGTCATCCCAGGCCTTGATGCAGTCTTCCCGGCTTACGGCCACAAAGTGCCGGTGGTGAGGGATGCCGAGCATTATTTCAAAATGGTGGGCAATGAGGTTGATTATAACCTCACCCTTCTCATTGTGGACACATCTTGTGTCTTTATTATAGCATCGGGCTACCACCATCATAAATTCATTGTTCACGGCACTAACTGGGATTCCACCAGCAAAGTGCAGGGCACTGCCTATCAATTTTTCCATCCATGGACTTCTTGTGACCCTCTGGGTTCTGGCCCAGAAATCTTCCATGTCAATATGGCCCAGTTCTGAGTCTCTGATGTCTAGGTCACACTCTGCTTGGGACTCGGGCATCCTGACCCTCTGATATTTATACTTCATTTCTTCTTCTGTGAGCTTGGCCTTGCCTTTAGATTTGGTAGGTCTCTTGCTTGATGTTGACATATGTAACTCTGAACTCAGTTGCTGATCTGCAAGGAGAAGAAGGGAAACACAATGCAGGAAGGTCATGTTAGCTGTTCGATCTTCCATTAAAGCGTTGACAGAAAGAAGAGTTAGCAATTTTAAGGCCTCAAGGCGCAGGGCGCATGTACACTACAAGCTGTAGGGTTAAATAGTAAGGCACACAGGAAAGGGCTGCTGTAAGGGATAAATCAGCGCTAAAAGGGTGCATGGTGCATGGACACTGTAGATTACATTTTGTTGTTATAAGCACAAGTGCGCCTGCGCCATGTATATATATTTTATAAAGGGTGCAGATATTTTTCATGTTACACGGGTATAGGATGCGCCAAAGGGCGCAGGTATAATGCGTGTAACATCATTTTTTCATGCACCACAAGAGAACTTGGTGTGGCGCATGGAAGTTTTGCATAACATGGTGTCGTTGCAACAATGGATGCACCTGTGCCGTTTTAATAGTTATGCTTCGACGCATATGATTTGAATGTTAGGTGCGCGCCAAAGGGCACGGGTATTAATGATGCAACAGATGCGTTGAGTGCGCCAAGTAGGGCGCAGGGAAAGTGATTGCAACAAGCGAAGGGAGTGCGCCATTAGGGCGCAACTGTTCATTATGTAACATGCAAGGAATGTGCGCCATTGGCGCGACTGTTTATCATGTTGCAGGGGTGACAGATGCACCAAAGGAGAAAAATAACAGTGCCTCTTTTCAAGTCATGATTCTTTTCTTGAGGGATTTGCATGTGGTTAAGCTCCTTTTTAAGGATTCATTTGGGTTATGAAGAAGCTTATTCAGAGAGTTCCATGCCATTTTTAAGGACAGAGTTTCTCCTACTAGCAGATCTGGGAAAGAGGGGGAAAAGAATGGGTAGAGAAAAACAACAAGGAGGATGGGGAGCTCATGTTTTGAAAATCTCTTTTAACTCAATCCGAACTAGCAAGCAAACAATAAACAAAACACCAAACACAGAAGCAATGAGGACCTCTTACCAAGATATATAATGAAGAAATGTGCAAACGTGTCCACAATGCGATTTGAAAATGACAGGCAGTGTGTGGCGCAGTACAGTGAGAGAAAAATCACGTGATTTTTGTCGGATGACAATGACAAATGATACAGACGCGCTATATATAGGTGAGGTGGTAATAAATGCACCACCAACTTTTTCAAGTGGCGCATGAAAAGCACTGTCGACACAAGAAAACATGCAGCCCTGTGGCGCATCAAAATGCTTGCCAACACAAAGTTATGTGCACCTTTGGCACACCGAAAGTGGTGTTGACAGAGGAATATGTGCGCCCTAGGCGCACCAAAAAGGGGTGCAACAAAAGTTTTGTTGACATGAAGGCGCATGCGCCTTGGCACATGCAAGGAAGACTCAACATAGTGAGGCGCACCAAAATGCCTGTTGACACGAGAAAGCATGTGCCAAAGGATTTAAAGGGGGCGCAAGAAAACTTGATGTTGCATAGTCATTATATGCGCCCGACCAAAAAAGACCAAAAATGGCTAAGTTCGGAAAACTAGATTTCCCGGGAAGGGATTTTGCAACGTTCCGAATGCAAGGGGTCCCTGACGAGGGGCCGGAACAAAATTTTGGTAGGGTTATCTGTAAAATTTCCCCAACAATTTTACGGGATAACAAAATGTAAGAAAATGTGGGTTTGGGAATGGTTATCTTATGGTTTTAAATAAGTGATATCTATTTCCATTATGAAGGTTTTATTTTCTTTTTATGATTCAATGGAAAAAAATGTGTGGTATTATCACTTGCATTATTAAATGAAATAGCTTAAGTGATTTAGAGGCTTGTGAGTTAGTTTAAAAATGTGAAAATCATATTTTGGGTGATTTAAAGGATAAATTATGTTGTTGGAATTAAATGAGTATAAAGGAAACTCATTGTTTTAGCTATGATTTCCAACTTTTTGATAATTTAGTGTTACTTATGAGATTAATCTCCTTCCAACTTATATTCTAAATGCCTTTGAAAAATAAATTTATATTAAAAGCATGATAGTAGTAAAAACATTGACCTTGGAAATACCCTCATTCCCGCAACATAGTGTATTGGTTTTTAGATACTTGTGTGTGTGTGTGTGTGTGTATTACTATGGCTATATAAGCATTTGATTTCATTTTTATAACTTTTTTATTTTTGGAAAATCCATGTTAACAAATTATAATCAAGAAAATAAATATTGATTTAATCCTTTTGAAAAATATGATTATTATATAAGCAATTGATTTCTATTTTATAACTTATTACATTTGGAAAATCTCTATTAAAAATTTTAATCAGAAAATAAAATATTGATTTAGTTCTTTTGAAAAATATGATTATTATACTTGTATAGATATGTATAGTATGTGTGTTGTAACATTCCCAATTTAGTACATTAGAACAAGATTTTTTTATTTTTTTATAAATGCTTCCTGGTTCTAAATACATAATTTAGAACTCACAAATCAAAACAACCATTCTTATAACAGATAACCATATGCAGCTGTAATGACTCGGTGCACCACCGATCTATTCATTCCATGACTCGGTGATCTACCGATCTATTCATGAGTTTCACAGAGTTAGTGTTTTTACTATAACTCTTCACTCTTGCGGTTCTCTTCCCTAATCTGGGAATTCAGAATGCTCTGTCCAAGGAACCTATCTAAATAATTGTTACCATTATTCATCGGCATCTCGTCCCTTAGACTAGGTGACATAGGACAATGCAATCAGTGAGCTTGCGCATTTACTTTGGGCAAAGTTTTGAAACATACTGTTCATGTCTCATATTCCTTGACGGCATACTCGTCAATTTGGAATACATCCTCCACCCCACTCCAATGTTATATAGAATGTCCTACACTGACTTCTGTCAGCCATCCCGGTCCCAAGTCATTCACTCAGGAACGGATTAATAACATGACAACGTTATAAGGATGCTCTCGAGGACTAGGGATAATTTGACATACTGGATCAACCCTAGTTAACCCTGTGTGTCAAGGTACCCCGAATCCCCAAGGGCAGCCTCATAACATGACCATGTTTCTAACCAGATCCTGAGTAAAAACTTGTTCAAGTTTAAGGTGTAAATCTTAACGATCAATGCAAAGGGTGTCACCATAAGTCACCTGCATTGTTGTATCTTCGAGAAGATCCTAATCTTCTCGAAGGTACAACCCTGCAGTTGACTTGTGCCGTCATCCTTCAAAACCACCTCGAAAAGATCTACTTAACTTTAAGGTGTTACATATGTTGAGTTAAAGTTATACTTTAAGACACTCCTTTTTGGGTAGTCTTTTCCCAACCCCCGGGTTCCTCACCTTTGAGTTGCCTTTCCTATTTAAGACCCATTTCACAGAGAGAAGATTAATAAGATTTGAGATCTCATCTAGGAGTTCATTGATTCACAATTATCTTAATCAACGAAATCGGACAGTAGCCCTAAGTCTTCTCATAAGGTTGTTAACCATACCCTTTTAGGTTTATATCAGTTCTCAAAGCTGAAATATATCTTTCTTATTAGTATTAAGATATAGTGTTTTTAAATCATTTAATATGTTGTCTTGACTTAGATCAAGGTTAGGAAGTAATAAATTACTCTTCCTGTTCAGCTTCCTGTTAAGGTTTATTTTAACCTTAGCTTCTCGAAGAACAGTGGGCTAATGTCAAATTTAGCCTTATATAGAACATAACAGAACTACCAATCATTTACAAGTATCCAGTCACATAATCTTTACAAGGCTTACTTAGAGAATCCCAAATATCTCCAAGGTATAAAATAATAAAAATGCACTTAAAAACATTCGAACCGAAGAAGTTCGATCCATCAAGATACAAATGCAGCCACATAAGTAACAATTCCCTCATTTCATTCATTTCTAAGCTAATCAATTACAATTTATGCATTCAGCATATTTGATACAATACTCAATAGCCAAAGAACGACTTTCTTCATATAGTACATTTAGAGAATCAAGTTGGAATTCATCATAAAACCAAATTAAACAATCTGAACATCATATCAGATCTGCGTGCCTTTACCACTTACGACAACCATCTGCAAAAATTGTCAACACGGGTCAGTTCGGTGAACTGAGCATGATAAGCACTAAATCTTAAAACAATTGCAATCCACCAATTGTTCTCATTAAACAACCTGTTTAAATGAAATCATTTCTCAAATTCTAAACATAAATCAGACTAATGCTCTTTCTGTAATTCAAACATGAATTTTAATGCAGAACTCATATTATAGATACCAATTAATCCTAAATACTTTTCAGATGATTCATCATATATATTAGAGACTAAGAAGAACAAATGTATCCAAAACAACCATCCATCTGAATCACTAGGACAACAGTAATCCAACAAATTATTCCATTCAACAACACAAATGAATTTCCTAACAGTTCGTGTGTCCAACAAATATGTTTTTACCCATTCCACAAAGGCAGTTTATAACATTCCGCAAGCTCAACTGACGGGATTCTTTTATAATCATAACATATTTCAATGGTATTGACAAGTATACCTACTTATACAGCAACACACATTTTATACCAGCCTCTCCATACAATACCACAGTCTATTCTTGTTATGCCCTTACCGTAGAGATCACATAAGGATACAAGAAGAAAACAAACAAAGTTTCCAGACTAAGAGAGAGTATTTTCTTATTCCTCCTATTATACATCAACATATACTTTACAAAGATAGAAAAGAAATAGAGACAATCAGATTCCCTTATCAATCATGTTCTGGACTGTACCAACTCCTCTAGAATAACGCAATTACATATACGCATGTGACTAAATAGTCGAGATTACTAGAAGAAACTACAGTTTCATCTAAATTCCATAAAAATCACCTGTAGCCATTAAGCAATACAAGAGCTCTCGCGACAAAGCAGTAGTAAATAATCCAAACATAATAGACTCAACAAATCTTTCCATATCATTCATCAACATGAAAATACCCTATGCCATCGCCTGACATGGCACAACTAGGAACTCTTATCTCAGTCAAATACGAGACTAGATAACACTATAAACAAAGGACGTTTCCATATGCAAACACAACGACATTTCCACAGAGTCGAAATACACACATACACTGCAACATTCAACTGAGTCTAATCTCTACGATGATACAGCAAGGACTTATATCAGAAGCCGAATTCAAGAAAGAATAACCACAACAAAGATTTTACATAATCCGAATTCCATATCAATATTTCATCAAAGTTTCATCCGAAGTCGAGCTAATACGAAAATACAGCAGGGACTCAAACAGAGTCAAGTTTGTAATGAAAACCCAACACTTAATTCCATAGAATCAAACTGAATATAAACACAACAATATTTAGAAAGAGTCTAATCAATATGCATGCACAGCGAGGACTTAAATCAGAAATCGAGCCAACACGCACACATCATGGACTTCATCAGAAGTCATGTTCAAATGGGAATACAGCAAGGACTCCAACAGAGTCATAACCAACCAGTACTCACAACCAGGGTTTCGATTGAAGTCGAATTCATACGACAACAACCCAAAGACTCCAACTGAGTCAATACCAACAAGTGTTCACAACAAGGCTTCTACAGAAGTCAAAAACATACGAAACATTTCAAGGACTCCAACTGAGTCGATACCAACAAGTATTCACAACAAGGCTTCTATAGAAGTCTAAAACATACGAAACATTTCAAGGACTCCAACTGAGTCGATACCAACAAGTATTCACAACAAGGCTTCTACAGAAGTCTAAAACATACGAAACATTTCAAGGAATCCAACTGAGTCGTTTTCATATATAATCCTTGCAAACTTTCAACGGAGTCTAACCCATAATTGCGAACTAGTAAGGACTTCAACAGAAGTCGCGTTCAAGTAGTATAATCACAACAAGCATTCCAAACAGAAGAAACTTCAAATATACCCAGCGAGATTTAACAGGATGCAATAACATAAAAGCACAGCCGGGTCTCCAGCCGAAAATGATTTCAAAAAGAAGAAATAAATACAGTAACATTTTGACAGGGTTTTCAAATAACCAGAGATTTCTAATTCCATAGGAAAAGAAGAACCCATACATTGCTTCAAACCAACTGTACTAAAATCACTTGAACAGAGTTGTTTTAATGAAAGCATTTGGAGTAAAGTAAGATTTTTAAAAGTCGGGCCTATCATGCATGGTAATGTTGCTTAAAAATCTGAAGAAGACCTTTAAATGTGCTCGCACCTTCTCTTCTTCTTCCACAATAGATTAAACAACAATAATCATTACCTTCATGCCTTATAAACCTTCCCCAACCGAGAAAGGAGCTAGATATTCTCATAGTTGCCATGCAACAAAAAGTAGACCGGTTCAAGAACTAGTGATCAAGCAGAGAGAAAAATGGAACGCATGGAAAACGAAACAACTAACAAATTTTCCTTTTGCATGCCTTCCCAAGCAATCCGCTCAGAACCGAAGTTCATCAATAGCATTAACTCCCATATTCCCACCTAATCTCCATTGCCATCGACCGCCAAAGTTGGTGATTTCCAATTGAACACAAACAACCATCCCAAAATTTGGTGATACCGCCATGTCGAGGTCTCAATAGATGTTTACAACCTCTACCAAATCCCAAGTCCTTCATCCTTATCCACCTCATAAATGTCATAGAAACCACCTCTTATGACTCGCGCCCCTTCATAGGTCCCCCTCCAACCATGATCATTAGTTAAGATAGGTTAGAAACATAGGTAGATCATAAGGTAAGACATTAGTCTTACTTCATAGTGCTAGGTGTAGCTAACCTTAGGAACATTTAGCTTATAGTTTAGGGCTAGGTTAGATTAATAATAATTTAACCAATAGGTTATAGTTTAGGTTAAGGTTATTAACCTTAACAAATCCAGTCTAGGTCTCCCAAGTAGGACCGATCCGTATTGGAACCAAACAGGGTAAAACATCCCTGTATAGGATCCTATCAGGTATTGCTAAATAAGCTTACTGAATACCCAGGAACATCTTACCTGGCTTAAGGTCTAGGCCTTCCCGATGTTACGGTATTTGGAACCGATTTTCATTTAACAAGATCAGCCTGAGTTAACTCCTGAATTGCTCATTCAACTCATTCAGACCTTGCAACTTTCGTAAGGTCAATAAATTTTGTTCATCATGAATAAACTTAAAACATCTCTTGGATCAATGCCATTGATCCAAGGCTGAGTCATAAAGATGGGTAAATCCACAATTCATCCCGAAATCAGATTGAACTCAGGTGCTAAAAATGAAAGAAATAAAAGAGTCCAAACATATTCCGACTACCAAAGATCTTCAAATGCAAAGAAGATACAATCTAGATCAAGCATGACTTCACAATCAAAGGAACACATCCTTATACGTAAGAAATCATATATCAAAACTTGAGTGCTCGGGAGGAAGTAACACAGATTCAGTATGCGTTACATGCGTGTGTCTATATATATATATATATATATATAATAGTAATAAATTTAAGAAATTCACGGTAAATCATATGTGGTGAATATTTGTTAGTGGGTATATTGTATTGGATTGGGGATAGGGTTTAGGAGGGGTTGTGACCCCGCCCAAACCTTACCCCCATTATATATGGGGTAAGGGTTAGGGAGGGGCCACGACCATGGACGTGACTCCTACCCAAGCCCCGCCCTCCTCTATATATTGTGTTATACCACCCACGCCGATGACCTTCCCGATTTAAAATGCAACCTTTTTCCATTACCATTATTATATATATATATATATATATATATATATATATATATATATATATATATATATATATATATATATATATATATATATATATCATGACCTTGCCTACACCCTACCCCGATTTTCTATGGGGTAATGGTTAGGAGGGGCCACAACCATGGACACGACTTTTGCCCAATCCCTTCCCCCTCCTCTATATATTGTGTTATGCCGCCCATAGTCGGTGACCTTCCTTGATATAAAATGTAACATTTTTTCCATTGCCATATATATATACATACATACATACATACGCATATGCGCGCGCGCACACACACACACACACACACACACACACTTATCGGTGGATGTGGATCCATAAGTAAAAAGAAATTTTTACCCACAAATAAAATGTAAATAAGAATAAAATTGGAGTTGTAAAAATTCATACAAAAACTAGATATTCAAACAATAAGAGAGATTGGATCACTTAATATTCCTCCACCATCCATGAGAGCTCCAAAAAGCAACCTATAACTAAAATAAACAATAAAATGAGATTACGGGAAGATATACCTTCTATAAGGAAAATTAGGGCTTCATAGTCCAACCCTAATGATGCAACCTAGAATTCAGTGATACAAACCCGATAAGAACCTAGACATGCATTGGCACATCACTCAGCCTAAATTGAGCACTCACCCAAAGTGTGCAAAGGTACCAGGTCCCTCTTTAGGGTTGTTGTTGCAGGTTGTTAGCATGATGAAGACTTAGCACATGCAGTTCTATTACTAACACATCATTCTACAGAATTAAGTACTAACCATGATGAGATCAAAAACATACTAGATTCAGATACACACAAAACTAACACTTAGATTTAGCCAATATCCTCCATTATATTCAATGCAATAAGTATACAGAAGCTTCATTACAATAACAATAGTATGCGCATAACAGATTTAACAACATATCTCTGTATATATCTCCTCTCTCTCTATTACATAGTTTACTACATATATATAAGGGTGGGGACTTTCCCTTCACCGCTTATCCATTCCCAAAATAGGTTACATGCTATTATTAGCCACATGCCTTTACAAAACTAGCCACACATGTAAGTGCACTAATAATAGACTACTGGTAGTTAACTGATAGTAGTAGATCTATTTCCGGCATGTGTCCATGTAAAGTGCTTCGTATCCAATCCTCCAAGAATAGCCAATGTGTGGCACACATGTCTCTACCTCGTTTGTGTGCTCTGCACGCCATCTCTAAAAATAGACCTTCATGATCAAAAATAGATAAGTCTCGTAAAGATGAACTTCTATTCTACACACGTGTTCTCCCTATCCATTCATGCCTTTGAATATGACTTGTTTTCCCGCGGACTTCTTATGTGATTTTTGTCAAGTTTTCCGATCAACATTACCCCACACTAATTTCATTGTCACCCCGACAATGGTCACCTCCAAAGCTGAAGTAAATAATTAAAGAATGTAAAGAAGTATGGAATAGAAGAATGGAAAGAATGAAAGAATGTTTTTACTCGGTAGTTTCTTCTTCTGCAATTTGAAAAAATAATTTAGGATATTCCTATTTTATTTTAGCCTCCAAGGTCTACCACTCAACGAGTGCTTCCTCTGATTTTTCTAGAATGTCCACAACAATGGACTCCAGTTCATCTTTCACAATCTCCCCTTTTTCATTTTACAAGACCAACACAATGCTAGACATTGCATTCATCCTTCCCTCTAGTAAATCCATCTTCTGTGCAATGAGCTTCCCAAGCTCTTCCAGTTGATTCTTGTGTGGTCCTTATGCTACTACTAGAGCCTCACACTTCTGTTTAACCATTGATAATCTTTTTACACAACCCATTGTTTTGTCCTTCATCAATTTTTGGACCTCATTATTCTCTTCCAGGTTTATATGTTAATGAGTGCCTCTAGAGTGTGTGAGATGTTCAACACTTGGTCTCGCTTTCTTTAGCTCTTCTTATAGTGCTTACAGCAATGCTCATATGATGTAATTTTCCACATCATTGAAGCCTTTTCGTGCTCTTCCTCTTATGTTGGATCCTTTGGCGCTAGCATGCACAGAGGTTCATCTTCAAGCACTAGGTCCACCAATGTACCTACATAGTGTATTGCCCAAGGAAATGTATTTGGTACCTTTGGCTCCAATTGTGGCCTAGCTCTTATGATGTTATCACTAATTTCCTCTATAATCTTGATAAATACAAAGTTCTTTTTCTGCGCTAAGTCTTTTTCCTACGTTAGGCATGTTATTCATCCATCCTTAGTTTTAATCACTTCCCTGAGTGCCCTAATTGTTGCATCCTTATCCATATTTTGCCTCACCACCTCTGTTGAGACTTTCACCAATGCATTGCTTACCTGTTCATCTGACATGACAATAGGCTTTACCATCATGTGTCTAGCCTGAGGTGTCTTCTTCAACCTCCTTGATATGCATGACTCCTCACACACATCAAAATATGTCTCATCCATGTGTGTGTGCATGGACCATGATAACTACTTCCTTGTGCGCACTATAGCCATATCTTTGTCCATTAATTCCCAGCCATATAAGTCCTTTTGTGACAATGTGCTGGAAATGGGTGTGGAAAATTTTACCTACATCATCTGCATAACCCATGGTTGGTGGAATGTGCTCTCCACTTGTTCTTCTAGACCTTGGCTACTTAGGAACTTGAGCCTCCAGATTTGGGACTTGTGCCTCCATGTCCCGAGTAGTCTCAAGAATCGTCTCATCTGTTCCCTTTTCCTTCTCTTCTCCTTGTGTCATTTCTTCATATTTATGTTCTTCTATGTTCTCTAGAGGTGTAGGAGAATTAGGTGTGCTTTCCTCTAATTCTTCCACCTCCTCATTCAACTTTAGTTTCCTTATCCTTTTCACAATTGTCTCCTTCTGTGGAGAGAGTCTGGGTGATTTGTACACTATTTTTGAAGTAGCACCTTGGGTTCTTATTCTCCTAAAAACTCTCTTAAATCTGTGCTCTCCTTGGACCACATCCAAGTTCTCATCATCCCCTCTCGGGCCGAGGTGGTGTAATGACACGCTCATCTTCACCCTTGTTTGTAGGATGTCTTCTACCTCTATGCTCCAAACCACCACTATCCTTGCACTCATCCTCCTCATCCTCCACTTCAATTGGCTCTATGGGCTTAGGCATTAGGATGTTCTCCATCATGTGCTTACCCTTTGGTGGTGCTGGAAGTGCGAACTCATCTTCCACATACTTGTTATTCTCCAACTTGGGCTTTAGTTGGAGGTACACCAATGCTGCTCCAATATCTCCCACAACCAAACTTACTGGTTTAATGCTCAATACATTTGAAATGAGCCTTTCAATATATGCACCCCACCCTGGATACACATATTTCTTCCTTAGTGTGTGGTAGTCACAATCTACCTTGTCCGTGCATTGAACGTGAGGTGCCACACATCTGAGAACCTGTGTACTGACACTTAGAAGTACCTTGCTATGAAGGCATATGATAACTTACACCAAGGGATCCATGCTCCATCCTTCATGACAAACCACACTATACAGAAATGCTAGTATATAGCGAACTAAACTACCTTTCCAACCACCGAAGGAAAGTCCTTGGGGATGCACCATTCTTCTTTAAATGCCACACAAAACCTATCATACCAATTCTCATCCCTTTTCTTGACTTATTATGTCATGGATCCTTCACACAAGTATTTTTGAAGTGTTCGTCACAGGTGACTTGTGCTCCATGGGATACTCCTATATATTCTCTTTTGGTCCATTAGGTACTCCAATCTCCATGAACACCAATGACAATAGAACAACTCCAAAGTTGATCCTTCCTCCTGTGCGTGCTTCCTCAATGATTGTTTCTACAATATAACATGAAATGTTGTAAACTACCCCTTCAAACATATTTTTAGCAATGTACAGCCACATGGTATTCAATTGTGACCACCTTTCTTGGTCATTTAACTTTGTAACAATATATACAGTTACTCCGCACAACTAGATATTTCTTCAGTTTATCAATTTCCATGCTGCATGGAACCTTTGTGTACCCCAACTCCTTTCTTGGTCTCCAATATTCCAGCCTTGTTTGTTAGATCATCTCACAAATCTTCTCATATGCCCTTCAATCTCAAGTTACGTGGAGATGAGTGCAGCTGAAATTCAGCTCGCATCCTACAAAGTAGAAAAATCTTCGTGCACTTTGCTCATGAGCCAATGGTATAAGGGCTCATATTTCCCAAAGTAAGGGAGTTTTTTATAGCTGGTAAACTCCTATCTTATTCAAGAGCTTCTCGCCAACATTTTCATACACCAAAGATGACTTCGCCATGCATTTATTTGTCTTTGTGTTCAGCAAAGCATCAAGCTCCTTCTTATTCTCTGTGGTACGATGGTTGTATTCACTCACCTTGATTTTTCTTATGTGAGAATCCCACTCCTGGCCTATGATAACCCCCTCTGGATATTGCATTTCAAAATTTTTTATTTCGGGAGCCATCTCCTCTTCTTCTTTGACCACCTTCTTATTTCCCTTCACTCCTCCTGTAACTACTTTCTTGGGTGTAGTTTCTACCTTGCAATCCTTTATAGATACTCACCTCTTGAATTCTACAACATGTGAATCAAACCATAGCTTGATTATGCATTCCCTAGGTGAAATCATGTTCCCTCACTCCTCTCTACCACCTTGCTTCACTCAAACCCTTCACCACCGGGGACATAAGCTCTTTTTACACATAGATCTCTTCATCACAACTGGTTACACACCTCTCGCACCTCAATTTGATCACTCGGCTCTTCGCACTTAGCTTTGTTTCTAATACTCTTAATTGCAATGGTAAAAATGAATTCACATCCCATCCTTATATAGATTTTTAAAATTTTAGTGCATTCATTTCTCCTTCACCAACCAAATATCCTCTCATTAATTGACCAATTCCATCCTTTCCGCATGTTTGTTAGCATATGGATTTTCATGCATGCAAATGACATGTAACAAAGTGTGGGAATGAAGTCCCTCCTCAATGAAGGTGAGGCTGCCTTTATTGAAAACCAAAATGTATTTACATTTATACATTTGAAATTGTATGTGGGGGTGTTTTGGAACATCAATGGAAAGAAGAGTGAAATGAAGGGAATGCAATAGAATGAAGGAAAGGAGTGGAATGGGATGAATTGAAAGAACATGCAAGAGTTAGGTAAAAACATAGCCTAATATTGCATGAAGAAGAAAGGTAAATGACTAACACAAATAAAATGGAGTTTGAGTTAGCCAAACAAGAATGTTAAAAGGGAACACACATGAGCTAGTAGATAATCGAGCTTGATCACCGTGTGAACTAGAACAACTGATTAATAATGTTGACAATAAGATCAAAGATAATATTTGCATGCAAGATTCAAACACCTAACATCTAATGAACATAAGAACACCAAATGTTACAAGAGACAATGAATGAGACACAAAGTTCGTATTTCATTAACTCCAAAATGTTTTTCACAAAGAACACAATTTCTTCTTGAAACAAAGCTTACACAAAAGTATTTTCTTCTCCTCTCTCAAAGTCACCCTTACAAATGAGCCCTTGATTCCTTTTATAAACCAAAAGTTGGTTACAAAGTAGTTAGGGTTTTAAATGCACATTAAATAGGGCACTTAAGTGACTTTGAATTTTTCAACCAACTTTTAAAAAGTGACTAAAAATAGAAACAACTTAAGTTAAAAAGTCATTTAAGAAAAATACATAAATAAAAGAAATGGGTACACGTGGACCCACTTACATGACTTGGACGCAAACGTAGACATCCTAGTCAAGCAATGTGCCACCCAGATCAAGACACCTAGGTCGTTGCCTTATCCATTGGGCCAAGAGTCCACCTATCCCGATCGTACGTGAATGAACTCATTGATCGTGCTCTGCAATCATCCAAATGACAAGAGTGTTGAGCTTGAAACTTGAGCAATTCATCCACCCCTCTCGTCCGAGCAATATCCCTGGTGTGAGAAAATTTTTCTTCATTCATATTCACATTCACAATTATCCACATTCTCTCGAGTACCTTTCCATGGTGAATTATTCATTTGTCACGAGACCATAGTCGTTATGCCACCTTGGTTTATCAAAATCCAGCTTCCGGTCTTTTTACATTGAGAAGATCTCCAAGATCCAAAATTGCAATTCACCTCCAATGGTATTACAAAACATGGCTTTAAAAAACACCCCATGAATAAATATAACCAGTTATTTGCACTATACATCTGATTTGATGAAGCCGAAAGCATTGTCTAGAATTTGCAAACACTTTCTACAAATTGAATAATCCGACTCTTCCATCTCACTGCATAGTCTATCTTTTATTGGTTCACTTAACATCACCAATAATCACCAAAAATAACATTTTCCTTATTTGAAATGATGGAAGAAGTTATCATATTTCACAACAATCTTGGAAATAAACTCGATGCCGAGTGTGTTAGCATGCACACAATTGAAGGTTCTTGTCGAGTCAAATACTTATTCCTAGAGACATTTTTATCAATCAATATGGCAATGCAAACTTCTCATTTATGTGACAGAGGAATGGTTATTTTATTCATGAACATCATTCAGGAATCTAAATCAAAAAATACCCCGTTACCTTCATCTCGTGGGTAATTGTTAGTGCGATCTATCTCCTCCACAAAAGTATGAATCATTCTATGGGGTTCATACATAGAATTAAACCAAATTAAAATCATAGCATGGTCTTCATCCATAGGTTTAAACCAAGATCTATAGGGATTGACCTTGCCACCATGATTACACTTAACTCTCACAATAATCGTTAAGTTTGTTGTAGTGTAATCAGAATTATTTTAGCTTTTCACTCAACTACTTTATATTCAAGCTTAACCCAACATTTCGAAAAGAATGGTTTTACCACAATGCTCATGGTTCTTCCTTATTATATAACACTTGTAGTAAGAATGTTTTGGCTTCACCATAATAAGCACAATTGTACCTTCCAAATGATGAGAAAATGCCATTACCAATAAAGACCTAATGCTGCCATGATGATGACTCGTTGAAGATGTTCATATAATTGTAAAGCAAATTGTGCTTCATGAATATTTTGATATGGAACAAATCCACCTCTATGAGATTCTCTTCCATGAGTTGCATCATAAAAAAGTAAGGTATCAATAGAGAATATTTGTAATAAATTTCATCAGGTCTCCAGTAACACTCTTCTTTGTCACTTAACCGATTTTGATAAAAATATCTTAAAGGAAAATCCCGAACTTGAGGATGCATTCGATATTGAGTAGATAACAACAACAATCTCACCTCATTAGCAAAACTTGCCTCAAGATTTGATCGAGCTTATTCCATGGAAGTGACTTTCCAAAATGAAAAGGCGAGGCAACTCAACTAAAACTTTATCTCGTTCTTCTACTACAGTTTGTAAGATTTTGCAACAACCGATCACGATCGTGGTCATGTGTAACCGTAACATCAGGATCAACACCAACGGTTCCTTGGGATTGCCCCTGCGGTAGCTGTTGCACTTAACTCTCTCGGAGGCCACCGATTTTTTGAGATAAGTTTACTTCTCTACCCCGTAGCTGCTGCATATAGCCAATTACTTCCTCACGACACTTTCCTAGGAGAATTTCAGTTCTACACTTCACCGATACTACCTGTGTAGCACGATTTTGAGAATCCACACCCACCCTCGCAACATCAGGGTGATAGACCTTCATTTCACCATAAATGAATCCATGATCCAGAACACGCTGTAGTAATTCATCTCATTACATGTATTTGATGGAGCGCAAACAAGCATTCGTGGTTTAGGGAAAAGTTTAGGAAGCCTACGGGAGCAGTGTGTGATCCATACTACTCAAGAACATCATCGATTGATCATGTGCCAATGGACCACGATCATAATTAGGCTCCACCTCCTTTTGGGTTCGTAGTTACCTCTTAAAATATTCAATCCCTCTATTTATAGCAACCACCAGGGAGGAATAAAGATTTGTTTTCCAATAAAGATTTATTTTGTCGTCTTAATTGGATGAGAAAACTGGTTTACAAGTAATCACTCATGGGCACATTACTGATTGATTGAAATTCTTTTGGTTGCTATTTGATTCAATTGGATAGAAGGTGGACTGGAGAAGATGTGCAAGGTGACAATGCATTATCGTTGGTGAGTGCAATCCAAATGCATAGTGCACGGGGCTAGCTGCATGCAAGTTCCCCATAGTGATCGCTCATTATTATTGGCACGCACAAGACAAATAGATGGTGTATAAGCCATGTGTGTGATCTCCCATACCGATTCTAGAAGAGGTTGTGTACAGTATTCCCATAGAGCTCTATCCTAAAACTCATCATTATGGTGTGCCGACTTTGGTTTTTCTTGAAGATTGCCTATAGCTTCGGGAGCAAGTTTCTTAAGTAGTGCACCATAATAGTGCTAATATTAAACAAGATGAATAACATTCAACATTCCCAGGACTATGTGTGTCTTTCCTATCCCTGGTGGACCTTGCACCAAAGTGAAGGGCCATGGTTCCGCCGTCTAGCAGACTCCAACTTGATTTGTATCATTGTTGTATGCATAGCATCCCATTGAATGTAGCTAGTCATGTGGATCATTGAAACTCCTATGAAGATGGTCGATAAAATTTGGTGTGAAACATCTAGGAATTCTTTGGAGGATGCTCCTCATTATTTGGAAAGTGCTTTGGTTTGGGATTTAAAATTGCTTTTCTGCATTCTCATCCTTTGCATGCATGGAAAGCTTCGTGTTCTTCTTCTCCTTCAGATCGCTGAGACAGATGATGGATATTCCTCCTTTGGTGTGTGGATTTATCTTTCCTTGTATTCTTCCCCATTGAGAGGTGTTTGATGGAGTTGGGTTGTTTTTTCTTTGCTTTGCAGGCTTTGTCACGGTATGAATGTTCTTCCCCACGTGGCCTTAAGGAAAAAGGCGTGGAACTAGTGAAGGCGTGATGGTCTACGGGTTGCGTTGAAACTGTTGAATGCTCCTCTCGCCATGTGAACCTCCATTTCTCCCTCGTGTTGTGTGGAAACTACAATTTATTTTGTATTAATATTCACCTTTCTTGTATGCTACGTGAAAACTATTGAATAGATTCCAGTTTGTTTGGATTTATTTCTCCAATATATGAGTGTAAACAGTAAAGAATAAACTCTAGTTCTTCTCTAAAATGATGGACGATGTCTCTCCCTTCTTTATTCAAATGCATGAATGAAATGAGTGTAACAAATTGTTTCTTTAATTCTCGGGGAGAAGGATAAAGAATAGGAGAATTGTTAGTGACCAATTCATTCTTCCCATTAAGAGAAAAACAAACTCCTTGAATCATGGGAAGTGGCATTAATTGCTAAGGAAAAGGGGAAGATTAGATGGATTTTGCCAACGGGAATGTCGTAAGAATTTGGCAATTCCCATCAAATTTTTCCACGAGGGATTTGGTAAAATCCTTTTCCCATTTGCCAATTTATTAAATTGGCAAATAGCGCTTACTTTCCACCGGTGGAGGAACCAGGCGCTTTTGACAAGAAAGTGGGAAAACAGTGCGGGAAGTGGAATGATCATTTGGGAAATTTAAACAAAATTTGCCGATAAAGTTTTAATTATTATTATAATAATATTTAATCAAAAATCTCCATCAATTAATAAAATCAATTTAATTAATTAAAAATGATTTTTAATTAATATTAATTAAATAATATTTTTACATTTAAATTCATAGAAGAGGAATTTTATTCCGATTTGAGCGAAACGAAGCTCGACATAATCGGGAAGAAAATAAGAACATGTGACAAACATGAATCATCATGAAACCTAGTAATTCACAAAAATTTAAAATTTTCATTATTTTTAATAACAATTTTAACGTAGTCAAAATTGGTGATAACAACGTTACATCTTCGCACCCACCCATAACCTTCTAGTGCGCCTTCCTACCCTCTGGTCAAAAATTCTCTTCAATGTGCTTCCTTACACCCAAGTACATCGTCATTGCACCTTCTACCAAGTAGTTGTTATGGCCTCGCTACCTCGTGTTATATCGTCCCTTCATTCATCTCCATCTTTGGTCACTTTTTAGAAGCAATCCTTTGACTTGAAGAGCACCCGTAGCAGCTTATTCCTTTCACTTTTCAATTCCCATGATTTTGTACCTAAATATCAACAATCCACCCCACACTAAAAGTATGTGCAGTCCTTTGTGCATAAACATGCTTCATATAGTAATTAGCTCCATGTGTGCAAGCGCGCTTATTACACAACACACCAACTAAATTGACAAAGCATAACAACAAAGAAGGAAACACATAATTGAAAACCTAATCTAAATGGAAATATTGCCTTATTACAAACACCAAGAAGACTTATTTATAGTAGGGATTCAGCCTACTCCCATTGAAGTAACCAGTAACCGTGTTCCATCAAGTTCTTCTAACTAGAAAGCACCTATTTTAAGGATGTAAGTGATAACATACAGCCCCAACTAATGTACCTTAAGTTTTCCTAGATGGCGTAAGAACTTAGAGTTATAGAGAAGCACCATTTTTCCAATCTCAAACTTCTTGTCGCTTATGTTTCTATCATGTCAAGCCTTCTTCTTGTCCTTTTCTTTCTTCTAGCTCCAACGTGTTATGGCTCATCGTTCATCTAGTAGAATTATCTTTTCAATCCATTCTTCTAAATATTTCTCATTAGCTAGACCTCCAGGTGTGCGCAATACACAAAGAAGGTAACATAAATTCCATAGGAAGAATGACTTCTACGTAAAACACTAACTAAAATGGTGTTGCTTTGTTCAACCTTTTATATGTTGTTTGATATGCCCAAAGTATTGTAGATACTTTATCATCCCAATCCTTTCTTCCAACATCACATATTTTTGTCAATGTTTGGCCCAAAATTTGTTGAAAGCTTCAACAGTTCCATTTTCCTGAGGATGATAGGGTGTAGTCTTATGGTGTACAATCATGAACTCATCCAATAAAATTTTGATTGTCTCATTAAGAAAATGTGTGCCTCTATCACTGGTCAAACTCAAAGGACATCCATACCTTGTAATAATATTTTCCCATAGAAATCAAGTTGTTAGTAGCCACTATACAATCCTTTGCAAGTGATTTTTCTACCCATCTTGTCGATAGTCATGCAAGTTAAAATGTAGCACGATCCAGCTTTTGTGCGCGATTGGTGAAATAGGACCCACAAAATCTATAACCCGTTTCTCAAATGGTTCTACACTAGTAATAGGTCTCAAAGGCATTTCATCTTGCGACAAGGTCTTCCAAGACATTGACAATGGTCACATGACTTACAAAATTCCTTATAATCTTTATATAGGGTCTCCCACCATAATCCAACAAGTAGAATATTATGTGTTGTGGCATCACTTGTATAGTTGCACACTGTAATTCCACTATGATCTTCTTCCGTAATACCCATGCACTCATGTTCCAATACACAACAAATGAAATACCTCATCGCAACCCAATTTGTACAAGTCACCACTGATTAACATATAAGGTGTGGCACATATAGAAAGTTATTTTTTTTCTAAGGATTTCATTCTTGTTGGTGTTATCCCTATGCGTAGAAAGAAAAAAATGTCCTCTAGTTATGATGGCATGCATTATAACTTGTATAACTATGCATCTGGCATGGTATCCTCAATTTCCTGTGCTTCTTCTCTTGACTGTATTCTTGATAAATGGTCTAGTCTAGAATTACTTTTTCTGGTTTTACCACAACTGTGAAATCAAATTCTTGAAATAAGAGCACCCATCGACATATGCACCCTTGTAAAATAGGTTTATTTACCAAATAATTCAATGCCATGTGATTTTTATAAAAGAAGAATGGTGTAGCTAGTAGGTACTAGTGGAATTTATGCAGCGCATAGATCATTGACAAAGCTTCGCGCTCTGTAGTTGTGTAATTATGTTCTGCATGAGTGAAATTTATACTAGAAAAACAAATAGGATGATCTACAATACCTTCTCTAGGTTGGTATAAAACTGCACTAATGGCCATGCCAGAGGTGTCAACATGTACATGAAATGGTTTTTTCCCATGAAGAAAAATGCAAAATAGGCACGGTAGTAAGTTTCTCCTTTAATGTCTCAAATGTGCATTCTGTTATTCTCCCCAATAGAATGTACCTTTCCCTTTCAGTAACTCTTCTAAGGGTGCGGAAACTTTGTCATAGCATTTGATAAACTTTTTGTAATATCCTATATGACCAAAAATCTACACACCTCACTTTGAATGGTAGGATCCCTTAGACCTAAACTAATCGCAACCTTTGTTGGGTCAACCAAAAACCCTCCTGCAGATTATGTGTCCTAAAATTATCCCAAATGATGTAAAGCAACTATACACTTCTTGATGTTCAAATAAATATTAAACTATCTACACCATTTAAACATTAAGCGCAGATTATCACGGTGATCCTTAAGTAATCCATACACCGTCCAATCGTCTAAATATAATTGTAAGAAGTTATGAATAAATTACTTAAATGCTTGGACAACTATGCACGAAAATATAGCAGGCACATTTTTCAGACCAAAAGGCATGACAATATAGGTGAAGCTACCCCATTCAATAGTAAATGTAGTCTTTTCATGATCCTCCTGGGAAATTCGAACCTGATGATACCCAAAGAACCCATTTGTAAACGAATATATTTCACGCCCTGTAACTCCTAGTATTTCCTCATTGAATGACGTAGGGAATGGATTAGTTACACATACAACATTTAGATCCCCGTAGTTGACACATATTATAATCCATCCATCCTTCGATACACGATCACCATTGGACTAACCCATTCGACTCTTCAAGGGGCTTGATAACTATAGAATTCAACGTGTTATCAATCTCTTCTTTGACCTTTTTACGTAAATTGGGGTTCATTTTGTGAGGTCTCTTTCTAACTAGGCACATACCCTCTTTAAGATTTATCTTCATCTCCCCTAATGATTCGTGTATGCCTTTAAGTTCATGGTACCCCTTAGGAAATAGGTCATGGTAATTTCTTAGTAACTCTATGATTTTTGCCACTTCAGAGTCTAACCAATGGTCTCCAATTATGGATTTCTTAGGTTCAGTATTTGTTCCAATATTCACCCACTTTTTCTTCATAGGTTCATGATAGGCACATGTGGTCTTATCCACACTATCTAATACCTCACACCTTCCTGTTGAATGGTATACATCCATATTATCTACTTCTTTGTCATCTAATAAGTAGACCAATTTTCCTTTCTCTCTCAAGGAAAGTGTGTTGAAGTAATGTTGCATCGGCCTCTGGTTATTTATCAAGATACACCCCTGATTCCTCTTTATCTAATAATTCCTGAAGGAGTTCTTTAGCCTTGGCACTATCCCCCATAGTTAAGTGCTTAATAAATTTTAATGATTCTTCCACTGGAGGATTTGTAGAGAAGAATTCAAATGTCTGGACCATTCCTGTGATTAAATTCTACCAATTTCTAGTTTCTCTATGGATTTCTACATATACATACCAAACACGCGTGCAACCTTGTAAAGTGGAATAAAACTAGTGCACCCAAAGTGAAGGTGGTAAAGCTTCCTACCCTTCTGTCTAGAGTCTCTCACACTTGAAATTTGTGCTTTGAATAGGTTGATTACTATGATAATTGCATATTTGTGTAGGTGCATTACTCCTAAAGAACCTAGTAGTAAGAGCAATCCCAATTTCATTCCATTCGACTAGATTATCCCTGTGGACCACCCACTAACATGCTGTTATCCCACATAGTGTATATGCTAGCATATTTCTTCTTTCCAGTGGATCTATCCATTTTTATTCCATGGTGCGTAGGAATACCATGGGATCCCCTTCTCTTGTGTAACAAGGTACTAATTTGTTACCTATCCTCTTGACATAACGTGGTTTTGTGCCTCGAGAGAATATGCTCTTGACTTCACAACCTACCAAATCATAAGTGATATGAGCCCAATTGTCACATGCAACACTCATAGTATCGTAATGGGTTGTGCATCCTCCCACCGAATTAGTCCTTCTTTGGTTAGTTCAATCATCTTTAGATCTTAGATGATGCATACATAAATCCTATTAAGATATTCTTCACTTAATGGCTCAACATAAGGCACAAAATTTCCATCTGTTAAAGGGATAATAACCCTTTCCTCTTTATTTTCAAAGATGATATATCCCTTGTTGAACCGAAGATCAACATTATTTGCATAGAAATAAGGACGCCCCAATAGAGATGGAAAGCTATCTGACTCTGCTAGCACTAAAAATTCAAAGTCTCCAGTGAACTTTGCTCCTTGTATGGTAATGGATGCATCTTTCAAAACTCCTATGGGAGTAGCCTTAGTCCAATTAGCCATGAATAATACATTAGAGGATGGTTGCAATGGGTGTCTTCCCATTTTTATCCATGCATCCAAGGTAAGAACATTGACCTCCACGCCTGTATCAATTAGTATATTACTTAATAGCCACCCATCCACAACAATATTCAAAGTGATTTCCTTATCATAATATAGGCTATGAGGAGGGATATTTACATGAAGGATATGTCATCTAGTCTTAGTACTTGCGTCTTTGAGTGTTCCCTTTAAACCAACTCCTAACGGTGGAATGATGTTCTCTGGTACAACATTTTACACACTTCTCTCAAGTCATCTAAATCAGTTTGGGCCATCTCTAATGCTTTGCTATGCTTCTTTAAGTAATATATCTCACCTTGAAGGTTCCTTAGAACATCCATGGTATCCGATAAACCTCCTTCGATAGAAAAGATCGGGTACCGTGTATGAAGAACCTCATATTTAGTAATGGTAGGTTTCGGTGTATTGCCTCCCTAACACGTGCTACCTCGGTGCGGGTCATGATATTCACTTGTAGTGCCTCAGAAACTACTTCCATATTGGGCATCCATTGATTGTCCACAATGTGTTGTATTCTAACCATCGCTACACCTTTATTTTCTTGTTTATGATGCTTACTCAGATGCTTATATAAGTCTGGGAACTCTTCATAGCTATGGTTGTTTCCACTGAAAAAACATGTACTATTTTGAGGACACTCGTGCCTATAGTGGTCAAGAGATCTACATGTATAACATGTTCCGTAAGGAAACTCACTTCTTCCACCATCACGGCCTCATCCTTTGAATCCACCATGGTATCCTTGACCTCTGCCACAAATGTATTCAAAATGCCCCTCATTCGATCATAACACACTTGATTGTGCTCTTGGTCTTGATGTTCATTCTTGCCCTTAAAGTTATTTGAAAATCCGGTTTGTTGTACACCAATATCTATAACATCATGGATCTGTCCCATAACTTAGTAGTCCTCCGTGTCATGAGTCATGGATCTGCGCAGATTTTACAAGATTACCTTAAAACGTTCTTCCTTATCACACATTGTAATAATGGGTAGTGGCTAGAATCATGGTTTAGGTGGCATATTTCACAATCCATTAGTAATGAGCCTACTATTCTTCAAGGGTAACTATCCTTTGTGTGACCTTCTACTTCACAATATGTGCACCAAATCCTGTGCACATCTTGTGTGATGAATTTGCTGATATCTTCTCCAATTGTTTTTCCATTGCTACTATTTTTGCTTATAAAAATGGTCTTCCCTAGTATCTATGCTTCCAACTACCTTAGTGCACAAGGTTGCTTCAAGTGCTTTACATAGATCGTCAGTGTACATTTTATGTGATAATGCCCTCCTAAAAGGGGTAATCAAGCCCCCAACGAACCATTGTGCATGCTGGATTTCTTGTATGTCATAAAAAATCTTTGATAACAACATTTTAAACAATGCATCATAATATCTAACACTTTCAGTAGTGCCTTGCTTAATATCCTTGAGTGCATTTATACTCTTCTCCTCAAACTCAGGGATATGAAAATCTTTAAGGAATGCATCCCTTAAAGCCATATAATCTATGCAAGTTTGATTAGGGTCAAAAATTTCATACTAGTTGTGTGCATGCCCTTGTAATATAGTAGAAAATTATCTTGCACTACACTCAAAAGCTATGATTCCTTTTGCGCACCACAATATTTCACACATGTGCACATGTTTAGAAGCATATTCTATGCCCCTATACTCATGGAAGATGAAGAGAAATTTCCATGTAAATATTCTGGGGTTGGTGCGGACCTTGCCCACCTGATCTAGAACCTCCTGTGTTTCCCTTGCCTCCAAAACCACCAGATCCACCTAAACCAGAGCTACCTATGCCTCTTAACCCCAAACTTGTAGTTGTAATAGGTCCTATAGACATACTCCCCTATGCTCTGATAATAGTAATATATTGAACCCCTATGGTCTATGAAGTAGTTTCACTTCCAGTGGTGAATCCAACATTTGGCACGCTCATGTTCTATGTGGATGATGCACCTGAAAACACAGCTCAAAATAACAATGAATCTATATGCCCTTCCATTAATGTGCTTGCTCTCTTACTTCCCAAACTTTCTTTTTGATTACTTGTCATACTAGATAGTAGAAACCAAGCACAAGGGATAGGTTACCAGGTGGATTCGGATGTGCACTCGTGGCCCGAGTAGCCTCTGTTGGGGCAATTCTTCATGAGGATGAGGGGGATCCCTATCATGCTTTCCAAGATGGGGAGTTCACGATGCTCTGGTTCCACATCTTCCGAGTGAGCTTCAAATCCTTCATGAGCCATCTCTCTCCTTAACGCCATACTTTATGTAATGGTATGCTGCTTCTCTATCTCCCTCTCGCACCTCATTATACTTAAGATGCCTTTCCTCTCTTTTCCTTTCTTCTACTGGGTCTTCCATCTTTCACCAATCCTGCTCCTACCCCCATGCATGGTGGGGTTTAGGTAGCCATCAGTTTACTCTCCAGATTCAAGGTTACCATCAAGATCTTGATCGCTAGAGGAATTCCTTGTAGGTAAGTTCCCTTGAATATAGTAAAAATCGAATCCAGCTACCTCACGGACATGAATAAGTGGAAATTGAGTATTCCAAGATATAGTTGTTTAAGACACCACATAACCACATATCCACCACTCGAGTCCAAATAAAATTAGCATCATAAAGGGCCTAGAATTCTTTTCATGTCTAAACAAGTGAACAATACCTCCAATTCTATTTAGATGCATAAGAAATCAGCCACTTGTACAATTCTCTTTGGAAAAATAGTGAAAAATCTCTCATATAAAGTGTCATACATGATTATGTTCCACCCACACACGTGTGTTCAACTCAGATCCAATGCTAAATCACCATGCATATTCTTCTTCTAGATTACGTATCCAATCTTCAACACTTTCCAATGTCAATCGGTATGTCTTCATCATGAATCATACGAAAACAACCGGAAAAAGAGGTCCGATAATAGAACCAATGATGTAGCTTAGAATTTAGTGATACAAACCCAATAATAACCTAGACGTGTTGGCACATCACTCAGCCTAAACTAAGCACTCACTCAAAGCGCAAAGGTACCGAGTTCCTCTTTGGGGTTGTTGTTACGGGTTGTTAGCATCTTGAAGACCTAACACATGTAGTTCTATTATTAACTCATCATTCTACTGAATTAAGTACTAACCATGACGAGATCAAAAACATACTAGATTCGAGATACACACAACTAACACTTAGATTTAGCCAATATCCTCCATTATATTCAATGCAATAAGTATATAAAAGGTTCATTACAATAACAGTAGTATGCGCGTAATAGATTTAACAACATAACTCTTTATATATCTCCTCTCTCTCTCTATTACATAGTTTACTACATATTTATAAGGGTGGGGACTTTCCCTTCACTGCTTATCCATTCCCAAAATAGGTTGCATGCTATTATTAGCCACACACCTTTACAAAACTAGCCACACATGCAAGTGCGCTAACAATAGACTACTGGTAGTTAATCGCGGTAGTAGATATATTCTCGGCCCGTGTCCATGCAGAGTTCTTTGTATCCGATCCTACAAGAATAGCCCATGCGTGGCACCCATGTCTCGCCTCATTTTTGTTCTTTACACACCATCTCAAAAAAATAGACCTTCATGAGTGAAAACAGCTAAGTCCCGCAAAGCTAAACTTATGTTCGCGCGTGTTATCCCTATCTAATCACGCCTTTGAATATGAATTTTTTCCTTGTAGACTTCTTGTGTTCTTTCTATCAAGTGTTCTCTATTCAACACCTAAGATCTAGGGTGGAGATCCTTTCAATCCAAAATATCCTTAAAAATGGAATGTGCACTGCAAAGTGGGTACCATGGTGGGCCTTTCCCACTTGCTAGTGGAAATTTGAATTTTAAGTTGGTTTAATAATCTTTTAGGGTGTCTTTAAGAAAAATAAATTTAATTAATTTAAAGAGCATGGGTCTTGGGGACCTCTTTAATTAAACCTTAGGGGTAACATTATTAAACCATGCATTTATTTGGGGAACTTGGGAATTAATTATTATCCCTATTTAATTAAATAAAATCTTTACAAAAAGGGGTAATTAAACTAAATTAATTTTATGGAAGTAATAGTACCTTAGAAAATGAAACTTTCTTCCTTATACATAAGGATTATCTTGGTGCAGAATGAAACTATGAAGATTATTATAAGCCAATTAATAACACTAATTCTTACTAGAGCGGTGGAACATATTAAAAATAAGTATTAACATTAATTTAATCATCATAATGACTTATTGTTATTTTTATATTAGTAAAATGTGATTCGGCACATATAGAACAAAAAAAAAACAATTAATACCTTTATAATGATATTTTAATGGGTAAACTATGTTATAATTTGGGATTGAATTTTGGGGCACCACATCAACAATGTACCTTCCTTCAAATTATCCAAAACCAACCTCAAATGCTTCAAATGCTCCTATTTAGAATGACTGAAAATTAAAAGATTAGCTAAATAAATAATCACAAACTTACCTATAAATGGATTCATTACTTTATTCATGAGCCTTGTGAATGTGCTTGGTGCATTTGACAAACTGAGTGGTATAACCAACCACTCATATAATCCATCATTCATATTGAATGTAGTCTTCCAATCATCACAGTCATTTATTCAAATTTGATGATATCCACTTTTAAAAATATCTTAGTGAACTACTTTGCTCCACCCAAACGGTCCATTAAGTCATCCATTCTTGGTAATGGAAACCTATACATGATTGATATTTTTAATGGATCTTGAATCCATGCACATCCACCACTCTCCATATTTTTTTGGTGCCAACATAGATAGGCATTTACACCATGACGATCTCACTCAAATTATGAGGACCTACACATATTAGTATTTTGATAATGATCATACTGATAGATACCTTGTGAGGGACCATTTGAGATACCGATTGTGATGCCCTCAAGAAAGAATATTTTGAATATGGGGGAGTTCTAGTTCCTAATAATCAATGAGAGGTGCCTTCTGTGGACCATATGATCATGTCCTCCATCACCCCCACCACATATATGTCTCTCTAAAGAGATATATATCCTAGTATAGATAGATCAATTTCAATTTATTCCTATTTATTATGTTGGGGAGTGATGGTGCCGGATGATGTCCCCATTATCTAGAACATAACTTCTGCTTTCACTACCCGATTGGTTAGGCCCACCGAGCCAATCAAATGGGAAACCTTATATAAAGATAGGCAAGGGGGCTGCAACCCCTAGGCCAAGATATAGCGGGTCCTTATACATGGGCTCAAAATATATTGAATCAAACCCCTTCTCAATAACTCTTGAACTTGTCTTTTTTATCTCTTCATTCTCCATTGGAATTAATGTATAATTTTTCTTGTTTAGAAAGCTTGCTCCTCACACTAGATCCATACGGTGGGTAATTTTCCTCATAGACAATATTCTTTCTAGTAACTCACTTGACACAATGTCAACATAGTATTCCAAAATTTCTTGATTTATATTGGAAGATCACTTACCTTAATGGATATCATAACTGATATTAGCTTTAGAATCAATGCATAACATGTCTCCTTTTCCACCTTCAAGAACTATTTACTAAAAACTAATATGATTTTGGGATTATTTTCAACCTCATCTCCTTTATCCTTTAATGGGATTAATTTTAATCTTTTCTAATCCTTCAAAATATTGTAGGAATTTATCTTCCATCATGCACAACTCTTCTATCAAATTTTCATGGCCTTCCCAACAACACATGATGCACATCCATTGGCATAATGTCACAAAAACACCATCTTTATACTAACCAATTTAGAATCTTACCATAAATTTCTCATTCACCAATACTTGATGTCACTTAAGCAACCATGATACCTTGTGTTGATTAGGATGTACTAACCATTTCAACCCAAGATTTTCAACCATTTTTGTAAAATAAATTTTTTTGCTACCACTATCAATCACTACCTTACAACACTTACCTTTGGATTTGTAAAAGGTTTGGAATAAATTATTCCTTTGTGTTGTTTAATTCATCTCCTTGGTTGGTTTCAAAAACAGTATTTTCATAAATAGATCCTCTTCTTGTTTGGAATCTTTGGTGTGTGTTGGAGACCCAATACTCTCTTCATCAACATGAGCAATATGATTTCTCACTTTAGTCCTTCTAACATTATTTTAAGGGTCTTCCGGACACTCAAAATCATTATGTCCAACATACTTATTGCACTTGAAAAACTTACCCATAAATCCTCTACCTATACCTCTTCCAAAGGATATTTTCCCTTGAGAATCATCCTCTTGCACTATAATTCTGATTTTAAGAGTTATTAGCTTCTCTATCATTTGTTTGTTGTCCTCCACCATCGTTACCTTTCCTGTACCTCTAGAATATGTCCCTCTACCTCTAGAATTCATTTGTTTCTTTCTTGACAACTTCTCTTCTACCTTGCATGTACAATGATAGGATTTTTCCATGGTTCCTAGGTTTAACAAATGAATTTCATCTTGAATTGTAGGATTAAACCCATTCACATATCTTGATATCTTCTCTATACCATCCACAACATGACTAACCCATATATTGAGTCTATAAGATCCTCAACTTAATCCTTTATTCTCATCTCCTTTTGTCTCAATTTTTGTAATTTTTTGAACAAACACATCGATAATCACAAGGTAAGAACTTGGCCTTAAAAATTTCATCATTCTATCCCAAGACTTGATTTTATCTCAACCTTTCCTTTCTATATGTATTCTACTTTTCTTTCTCAAAACCCTAGGCACATTGACACATCACTCTGACAGATCTAAGCATGCACCCAAAGTGTACAAAGGTACCAGGTCCCTCTTTTTATACCACCTTTGTCAAGATGTTAGCATCATTCATATATTCCATATCCATAAGTAATTAAAGGCAAAGAATAATAATAATGAACTCATAACCATAGTGCATAATGAATCAAACAAGGATCAAAATCAGATTTACCATGCAATAACTAGTAGTAGAGACATCAATAACCAATATCCATCCACAAAGATCCATTATATTACTTCATCACAAACCACAATAGCTGAATACATCATGGTTATGATCACACGCGTCATGCGTGCAAAATCATACTAAAGCATCATAACTCGTAACAATCCACAATCTCTCTAAATGTGTAAGTATATGTATATATATAGGGGTGGGGACTTTCCTTCACCACCCATGCACTCTCAAAATAGGTTGCATGCTTAAAATAGCCATGCACCACTACAAAAGCAACTAAGGAAGCATGCAAGCTTCGCCTAATAATAGATTACCTATAATTAACTCTAGATCTAATCTTATTATTAGCTTAAACTCTGCATGAATCCTCAAAATTCATCTTTCTCCCAAAATAGCTTAGTGTATCCTTCAAGTCTTCTTGTTCTTATCCAATGCATGCTCTACACTCAATCCTATTTTTATCCCATAACATGCAAAATGACTAAGTTCCAAACTCTAACTTTCCTCACCATGCCTTTCCTTTGCTAAACTTCTGCGCTCACCTACATGCCCTCTTTTTATGTGCCATATTCTTATGCACCTCTAACACCTAGGTAATATTTTATCAAGTACAAATTAAGCCACACTACCCTCATTTCTACCCTTGGAAATGGGTAATCATGCCTTGTCTCTCCAAGAATAAAGAATAATGAATAAAATAATGATTGTACATAATGAAGAAAATATACCAAAAATAATCTAGGCATTGTATTCCTTTGAATAAATAAGTAACTCAGGTATTTATTCTTTATTTCCACCTCTAACTCAATATATTAACTGAGTGCCTTATTTTTCTTTTCAGTGATGTCTGTAAGTACTCCATCCATCTCATCCAAGGTCATATTTTTACCCTCATTCTGTAGCAGCACCTAAGAAAATTCACAAACTAGAAACCATCCCATCCATAACATCCATACATCATGATATTAGTTTTCCAAGTTCCTTTATCTTCTCTTTATGAGGGTCTTAGGCTATTGTGAGTGCTTCGCACTTCTCTACTAGTAATTTCAACCTCTCCTCACACCCAAGAGTCTCACTCTTCTTTGCATCAAGGAACTCATTTTATTCTACTAGTTTCCTTTTTTTAATGATTGACTCGGATACACACAAAAATTGAATTTAGAGTTTTCCTTCTTCATTTCATCCTTCAATGTTTATAGTAAAGAGTCATACCCAACTATTTGACGTGCTATTGTAGCCTTTGTTCTCTCCTTCTTAGCTACTTCATCCTCCTTAGCCTCTTTGTGCTCCCCTAATTGCTTCTTAATCAGAAAGTGAACACAGTCCTATAAGAAGTGCAAGGATGACTGATAGGTCTTCTCAGTCCATTCATCAATATCTGGATGCACATTGATAATATCCTTTCCCAACTCTACCGTAAAATCCTATATATCCTTCTATTTCTCTTTATCCTTATTCTTCCCTATAGAAAACCATTCCAATTTTTATTTTAGGATCTTATTCTCCTCCAAGATCGTTCTTAATGCGATCAATTTATCTATATTATTGCTCATTACCTCTACTTACCATTTTGTTCAATGCATTACTTACATGTTCGTTAGTAAAATCTGTTGGCCTCACGGTCTAGTGCGTGGCTTGGGATTTATTCTTTATTTCCTCTTAATGCATGCATATTATTTTTTACATTATCATCTGCATGCTCCAAGAGATTTTCTTTCAGTGCGCAAGTTGGCCACTTCAGGGTCCATCAGTTCCCATCCATAAAGATCCTCGGCTCCAATGTACTTTACAACCTGATGTGAATGATATTTTTGGGATCATTAATATACCCAGATGTAGGATTTTTATACATCTTTCCATCCTTATTACTCCCTCCTGCGAGTGATGATCCTTTAGAACTCGCACTCCAACATCAAGTGTTGGTCCTTCCCCTGTCTCACCTGCATGTGTACTAGTAGGCTCACCGGATGGTTCTTCCTTATCTTTTCTCGGCCCTACACCTATAGCACCACTTATTACTTCACAATATTCAAATGCCTATGTATCATGTTGTATTTATTCATTTTGAGGCTCCTCTACTTTGAAAATAATAACATGATTCTTCTTAATGATATGTGTGTTGTCATTTGAATTTTCCCCCTCACTATCCTTAGTTTGAATGTAGTTATGTCTCTTCTTCTCTAGATCTATCTTCATTGGGAGCTTTTAGGTAATCTCCTAGGAGGATTTGAGGCCCCCACACTCGTGTCTTGTGGCATTTTCCTTCTCAACACACTTTTTTTTTTTCTCTTCAACACCTCCAACATCTGTCCCTATCTCCTCATAGTCTGTCTCATTTCTTGATTCTTCTTCGTATGCGGGAGGAGTTACCTGTGTTTATCTTTGCTCCAAATGTAGGTTGTCTCTGTAAGTCATAGTCTAATCCATCACTATCTTCTTGTAAATATTCTTCATATGAGTGGGGTGGATTGGGATCTTAATCTTGTAATGTGCCCACCGTATGCTTTCCTTTGGGCAAGTTTAGGAATCCTGAACTCATTCTCAATGTATTTACCTTTTTCCAATTTGGGCTTAAGGTAGATGTATACCTTAGCTGCGCCAAGGTTCCCAACTTCCAAACTCATTGAATTGATACTTATATCATCTGAGATCAAATTTTCTATGTAAGAAGACATACCCAGATATACGTATGTCTTCCGGAGAGCGTATGATAATCATAGTCTACGTTGTCTCAGAAAAACCCAATTTGTGTGAGTTTGAAAACTTGTACACCGAGCCTTGAAGTAATGCACAATGAAGGCATATGGGAGCTTGCACCAAGGGCTCCAATTTCCATCCTTCATTCCAAATATGCATATGCAAAAATGCTAATAGACCGTGACCTTGTATTGTGCCTATTTATCCAATACCAAGGAAGGTCCTTGGGTATTATCCATTCATACTCAAAGGATTTGTGCAAGTGCTTATACTAGAGTTATAGCCTTTGCTTATAAGGTCCACTCATAGATCCATCACATGTGTATTTTACAAATCTATCTGCAAGGGAATTTTTCTCTTTGGGATATTGCCAAATATTCTCCTTTGGCCCATCGGGCACCCCAATTTCCACAAACACAATAGACAATAAAATAGCACCAAAACTTATCTTGTCTCCATGGTGTGCTTCTTCAATAATAGTCTCAATGAAATAAGACAAGTTGTATACCACTCCCTCAGTCATTTTTTAGCAATATGGAGCCATCTTTTATTTACCTAGCTCTAACGCTCCTAGTTATTCAACTTGGTGAGGAGGTGCATAGGTGCCTAAATCATAGGGTACTTTTCTAGCTTGATAATATCCATCACATTACCTCCTTTGCATAAGCTAGTGCAATCTTTGTTGCCTTTATGAACTCCTCATTAGTAAGGCCACTTCTAATCTTAGTGATCAAGATTCTTAACCCTATCAACCTTCCAATCAAGGGTGTGGTAAGTCACATTATTTGCTTTGTAAAATAAAAAAATTCCCTGTGGACTTGGGAAATCAGCCATTAATACAATTTATCTGGTTTTCCAAAATATGGTAGCTCATATAGCTGCATGAATCCAACATTCACCAACAACTTCTATCCTGCATCATCATAAACAACCATGTCATTTTTTGTCTACAAATATGTTTTTACCACCAATTATTTTTCCAATTCATCCATGTTATCCTTAGTGCAATGATTGTAGTCACTTACTTTGCTTCGTCTGATATGCAAATCCCAATCCAATCCCATTATGACACCTTCTGGGTACTGCATCTCCAAAAATATACTTTTAGGGGTATCCTCCACCTCTACTTCCACTTCTTTTTGCTTCCTGCCCCTTATGGTTGCTCTAGGTGCTTGTTTTGGTGCCATTGTGATGATAAAAATGTGTTCTTGCACTAGATTTGAGCTCTGCAACTTAAAACTCACGTGCCCTAGCTTCACCTCAAACCCTATCTCGTATATTTTCTCCCGCATACCTTCTCTTTGCTCAAACACCCTCTCTAATGGAGCTCTAACCAATTCCATGCATAAATATTTTTGGTTTGATGTCTATAACAACTCTCTTACACACTTTCCCATGTAACTCATTCTTCAGATCATTCTTCAACTTGCTGAAAACTTCACAATGCAAGGTAAAAATGATATCACAAACCTGAATTTTATAAATTTTGTAAATTTCTCCACATTTATTGCTCTCCATCTACCACTATAATCAACATTAAATGGTGTTTCGTTCCTTTTCCATGCTTCACAAATAGTTTTTCCGTGTCTCGGTTGTAACCTTCAAGCATGCCCACTAATTCTCGGCCATAGATCTCATCTCATGCGCCTTCATGTGCGAAGTAAAAACCTATGTGCCTTAATGCCAAGTAGTTTCCCATGTTGTTACCTACCTTGCATTACACTATATGTCCTTCCATCTATGTGTGGCCTTCATTCATGAGCAATTTTTTCTTGATCGCACCTTTACTTTAAGAACTTTCACTATACTTCTTCTATGCATACCCATCTTCCAGAGGACATTCAATCTCTTTATAGCTTGGCCCATTTATCACATATCTGCTCCACCCCATACTAAAATTATGCGTGGTCCTTTGTGCATTAACTCACTTAGACAATAATTAGCTCTTGGTGTGAAAACTTGCTTATTAGAACAAAACACTGAACTAAATTGATAAATAATAACAATGAAAGGAAACACATATAAAGAAAATGTATTAAAGGGAAACCTAATCTAAATGACACCACTACCTTATTACAAACACCAAGAAGAATTATTTATAGTATGGCTTCAACCTACTCTTGTTGAAGTAACCAGAAACCACATTCCATCCAATTCATGCAATCTGAAAAGAGTCTTAATCAAGTACATATGTCACCACATATGGTCCCAACCAATTCACCTTCAATTTCCCAGGGTGGTGTGCAAACTTGGAGTCATAAAGAAGATCCATATTTCCAACTTCAAACTACTTTTTCTTAATATACCTATCATGTCATGCCTTCTACTTGTCCTTTTCTGTCTTCTAGCTAAAACATGCAATGGTGTGCCACTCATCCAACTTTATCATTTTGTCTATATGCTCTTTAAGTGATTTTTCATCATCCAATCCTCTTATGCACACAATACCTAGGGAAGGTAGCATAAATTCCACTAGTAAAACAACCTCCACATAAAGCACTAACTGAAAGGGTGTGGCTTTGTTCAATATTTTGTAAGTTGTCTTGTATGCCTAAAGTACAGAAGATAATTTATCATCTCAGTATTTCCTTCAAACATCAAATATATTTGTTAATATCTTGTTGAAATCCTTAGTAATACCATTGGATTGTGGGTGATATGGTGTTGTTTTATGACGTGCCACCATAAAATCAGCCAATAATATTTTGATAGTCTCATTCAAAAAGTGTGTGTCCCTATCATTTGTCAAGCTCAACAGATATCCATACCTACTGATAATGTTATCCCATAAGAACCTTCATGCAAAGTAGCTACCATATAATCCTTTATAGGTGTTTCTTCTTACCACCTAGTTAGATAATTTATACATGTTATAATATAGTGCAACCCAGTCCTATGCACTGGTGGGAAAATAGGGTCCACAAAGTCAATTTACCATGTCTCAAAAGGTTTTGAACTTACAATAGGCATCAAGGGTATCTCATCTCTATTCCTAGGTTTCCCAAGGTACTAAAAATGATCACACACCTTGGCATATTATTTACAATCCTTATATAGTGTTTCCCACCAAAGGCCAACCAATAAAATATTGCACGTGGTAACATTTCCTGCATAATGTCCTCTTGTAATCCCACCATGAGCTTCCTCCATTATAGCTTTGCACTCATGTTCAAGTACACACCGGTACAAAATATCATCACAACCTAACTTGTATAAATCTCCACTGATTAACATGTAAGGTGCGGTGCGTATGGAAAGTTGTTTCTTCTCTAAGCTCTTCATTCCTTCAGGCACCACACAGTACGTAAAAACACAAACATATCTTCTAAATAAGTGGGCACATAGTTTAATCCGAATAACTATGTATCCAAAATTGTGTCCTCAATGCTCTACGCATCCTCTCTTGAGTTAATTCTTGACAAATGATCTAGTCTGGAATTGCTTTTTCCTAGATTTACCACCACATTAAAGTCAAATTCCTGAAACAAGAGAATCCACTGACATATGTGCCCCTAAAAATGGGCTTATTAACCAAGTACTTAAGTGCCATGTGATCTGTATAAAATATAAATGGAGTTTCCAAAGTGTAAGTATATTTCAAACTTTTGTAGAGTTTAAATCATGGACAAAGCTTCGTGTTCGTAGTTATATAATTATTCTTAGTTGGGGTCAACTTCCGCTCACAAAAAAATAGGATGATCAATAATACCATCACCAGGATGTGCTAACTCGAGCCAATGTCCATGCTATAGGCATCAACATATACATGAAATGGTTTGTCCCAAGAAGTAAAGTGCAGAATGGGCGCATAAGTAAGTCTTTCCTTGAATGTCTAAAATGCTAGCTATTGTTCCTCATTCCAATGGAAATTTCCTTTACTTTTCAATAAATTTTCCAAGGGAATGAAAATCTTAGCATATCCTTTAATGAACTTCCTATAATAAGTTGTGTCCTAAAACCCACGCACCTCAATTTGATTGGTAGGATCTTTGATGCCTAAGATAACAACAACTTTAACAGGATCTACCAAAAACCCTCTTTACATATAACATGTCCTAACAAAGTCCCAAAGGGTATCGCAAATATATACTTGTTAATGTTGAGAGAGATGCTTAAGCTGCCGACACCTCTTGAACATAAGTCTCAAATTATCACACCGATCTTTCACCAACCCATATATAGTCCAATAATTCAAATAAACTGTAAAAATTTGTGTATAAAGTCCTCAAATTCTTGTACAACAATGTGTGAAAAGACTGCATGCACATTCTTCAATCCAAAGGGCATAATCGTATATGAAAAAGTCCCCACTCAGTGGTGAAAGTTGTCTTTTCTTGATCTTATCAATGCACTGATGATAACTAGAAAATCCATCGGTGAAAGAGTAAATCTTACACTCTACAATTCCCTCCAAGACATCCTTAATAAAATGTGTGGGAAAAGGGTCTATGACACAATCAAAATTCATGCCCAAAGATTGATGCACCTTCCTTTAATTTGATCCTCATCTCACCCAAAGAGTGATGCACTCCCTTCAACTCATGATAGCCTCACGAAATAAGTCCGTAAGTCACGTGGCAGCTCATTAATCTTTGCCACCTCTTTTTCAAACCAATAGTCACCAATAATGGTCTCCTTAGGTTTCGGTATCTGTCCCAATGTTAACCTTCTTAATTTTCAAAGGCTCATGATAAGTATGCACCTTCTCATCAGCACTATCTAAGACTTTGCACATACCTATAGTGTGATCAACATCCAAATTCTCTACTTCTTCATCATCAATCATGTAAACTAGCTTAGCCTTCTATTTTTCCAGCTAGGCACACCCAATATGCTCCTCATCTATCTCTTATTCTTCCCAAAGCACCTCTAAGTCTAACTCTCCAAAATATCTAACAAGAGTTCCTCATCCTTTACACTATCTCCCAAAGTAAGGTGCTTCATAATCTATAATGCTTCATTCATCGAGGTTTAGTAGAAAAATAGTCAAAGGTATGAATCATACATGAGGTCATCTCCTACCAATTAAGCTGTCACTCATGTTAGATCTACATAAATATACCATGCATGCGTATGCGCAACCTCTTAGGGTGGCGAAGAAATTATTTACCCAAAGTGATGGAAGTAAGGCCTCCTGATCCTTCATCTAGAGTCTCTCACACTTTTGAACATGGTGCGAAGAAGAATCCTTCCCATGGAATTTACATATCTGAGAAGGTACATTGTTCCTTAGAAACCTAGTAGAAAAGGCAATTATCACCTCTCACCATTCTAATAGGTTATCTCTGTGTGTATTCCACCAACGTGTTGTTATCCTATGTAGGGTATAAACTAACATATTTATTCTATCACCCTCATCCTTCCACTAGGATTTTATGGTGCACAAAAATACATCAGGGTTTTCCTCACTAGTGTACCGAGGTACTGATTATGAATCAAACGTTGAAAAATACCCAACTTGATCACACGACTAACTGTATTCTTGATATCTTTCCTAACCATTTCATACGTTCCATGCACCTAATTATCACAAGAAACATTGGTTGTATCACTCATATACTGAGCATCATCCCACTATATAACACCTTCTTTAGATGGCTCAATAAATTAGGGTGTCTAACTATATGCACATATATCCTGTTCGAGATCATGTTCACTTAAGGGTTCTACATAAGGTGCAACTTTCCCATCTGTGAAAGGAATAATTACGCACTCCTCCTTGTTCTAAAAAATGATATAATCTTTATTAAAATGCAGATAAATGTTATTCGCATAACCCCAAGGATGCCCAATAAATGCTAGAAAACCATCTACTTGACGAGTGACAAGACCTAAAATTCACTAGTAAACTCGGCCCCTTGTATAGTAATAGTGGCATCCTTCAATACTACAATGGGCGTGGCTCTAGTCCTATTCTCCATATACAACACATTCAAAGAGGGCTGTAACGGTGGTCTCCCCATTTGATTACATGCATCCAAAGTGAGTGCATTTACTTCTACACTTTTATCAATCAATATGTTACTCAATTTGCATTCAAAGTGATCTCTTTATCATAATCAAGACTACGAGGAGGTAAGTTTGCATGCAATATATGTCTCTTGTGCTTAGATCTAATGTGTGATATATTTTTCCTCAAACATTCCCCTAACAAAAGAATGATATTTTCCTAGAACAAAATTTTTAAAACATCCTTCAAGTCATCAAAATATTTAGGGAAGTTCAATTGTCTTCTCTGCTCCATCTTCCGGGACCGCTCCTTCAAGCACCTTGTATCTCACCCCACAAGTTTTTAATAACCTCCATAGTATCTTGATAAACTTCCTTCTGATGGGAAGGATCTAGATATTTTTCATTCATCACCTCTTAGTTTAAAATAACATGTTTCGCTTTAGAATCTCACGAGTGCATGCAACCTCACTATGTGTAGTCCCTAACACAGGTAGCATCTCAAGATTAGGCACAATCTTAGGAATCCACTAGTCTTCTACGATGTGTTGCACTTTAATCATCCTTGCACCCTTATCATTCTTCTTATAGTTCTTACTCATTTTCTCATATAACTCAGGACATTCTTCAAAATTATGTTACTTTACGCACCATGAGAAAACTACATTATAAGGGAATTCACGCCTATAATGATCGGGGAATCTACATGTAAAATACATTCGTCATGGGAAATTACCTCTTTCACCACTGTAACCATGACCTTTCTATCCTCCATGGTAACCTCTACCTATACCACCTCCATCAGAGTGCCCTTCATGATGTTGTCTTTCCTACTCCTTTGAAATATTCGCAACACTAGTATGGTGCGCGCCAATTTTAATAGATTCATGAATATGATCAATCAATCTACAATTCTCTATATCATGAGTGTGAGACTTAAAAATATTACAATAACAGGGATACATTCTTCCAAATCATGTGATGCAACAATGAGAACCTACTCAAATCATGATCAAGTGAGCGATCTCACAATACGGTAACATTACGTGCACCTATTTACGAGGGCATATATCCTTAGTGTGTCCTTCAATCTCACAATCTATACACCATATTCTATTATGCATCTCATGAGATAAATTGGCTGATAGTTTCTCTTGTTTTTTCACCATAGATGCGATTTATGCCTCAAAGAATAGGATAACCCTAGTGTCTACACTCCCAACTACCTCAATGCACATAGATTCCTCCAAAGCCTCACACGAATCTATAAACATCTTATGAGAGATTTATCTTTTAAAAGGTGTGATTAAACCAACAAAACACCACTGTGCATGTTGGCTAGGATAAATATCATAAGAAAAATTTGATAGAAAAGTTTTAAAGCATGCATCATACTCCCTGATGCTCTCAACCATGCCCTGTTTAATATCCTTCGGCGCAATGATGCTTTTTTTGTTCAAACTTAGGTTTATGGAACTCATTTAAGAAGGCATTAAGCAACAAGTTATAATCTACAATAATTTTGTTCGTATCATACTTCCTATACCAACTATACACGTGCCTTAAAAATTACTAGAAAATTGATTTGCCTTATGCTCAAAAGTTGTGATTCCCTTAGCACACCATAATATCTTACACATGTGCACATGCTCCACTACATCCTCAATTCCTATGTACTCTAGTAGGTAAAGATACATCTCGTGTTGTGGCTGGTGAGGACCATGACCACAAGATCCAAAACCTGTATTACCTCCAATATTGCCTCCACCTTCAAAACCACTAGATAAACTAGATCTCGAACCTCTTGATCCACCTCCTCTGTAGTGGGCACCGAAACAAAGGATAATCTACTCTATGTTCTAACTATTTTACCAAATTTAAATCCCACATTATGTGAAGTTTTACTACTTCTAGATGTATTACCAATGTTATGTGTGCCCGTGCTCTTGTCACGATGATGTGCGAGAAAATATACCACCAAACAAAAATACATCTACGCAGCCATAGATGAATGTCTTGTCTGATGAAATTATGTACTCAATGAAAAATCAAATTTACCTTTCCCTACTCTATCACCAACACTATTTTGTTTCTCAATAACTGTTTTAGGGATTGGAACACCAAGCATAAGGGCTAGGCCATCAAGTGGGATCAGATGTGCACCTATGGTCCTTAATCTTTCTTCATCAGACGCACTCTCATAAGAAGTGGAGGGATTATCTACTATGTTTTCCTAAGTGTGGGAGATCCGATGCTTTGGCTCTACTTCTTCAACGTGAGCCTCAAATCCTTCATGATACATCATCCTCCGCAACTCCACAAAATCATCAATATCATGCTTCTTTGCCAATTCCATATCTTTCACTTCATTATACTTAAGCCACTTTTATTCTCTATACCTTTCTTCCACAAGGTCTCCTGCCACCTTTCACCACACCTACACTTTCCCCTACATGTGGTGGGGTTTATCTATCCATAGGTCATTCTTCTAAATCTAGAGTCACCAACAAGATATTAATTTCTAAAGGGATAACATGCAAATAAGATCCTCTGGGCTCACACAAGAATTGAACCTTAGCAACCTTTGAACATGAATAAGTAAAAACAACGTACTCAATGTATAGCGTGAAAAAAACCACTCCACCAATGGTCTAGAATGCATGTCCAAGTCACATCAGCATGATCTGTAGTCTGTAATCTTCTTGTGTCCAAAAATTATTCTATACCTCCAATTATGCTTTGATACATATGCTACTAACCACTCATACAACTCTATAGGAAAACAAAAAAAGAACATCTCATATAGTTCACGATATATATGTTCTTCAACCCACGCGCGAGCATTGAAATTGGGTCCAATATTATATCTGTGAGAAAAAAGGTCTTCTAAGTCCACAACCTAACTCTCAATGCTATCCAAATTTAACTAGTACATCTTCATCATGCAACATCCTTACAATAGCTTGAAAAGAGGTACTGACAATGGAACCAAAATTTAGTTTGTTTTTCTTTCTCAAAACTCTAGACGTGCTAACACATCACTCATACTGAGATCTTAGTGCTCACATAAAGCATGCAAAGGTACTAGGTCCCTCTTTTTATACCATCTTTGTCAAGATGTTAGCATGATCATTCATATATTCCATATCCATAAGTAATTAAAGGAAAAGCATAACAAGAATCAACTCACAACCATAGTGCATAATGAATCAAACAAGGATCAAGATTAGATTTACCATGTAATAACCAGTAATAGAGACATCAATAACCAATATCCATCCACAAAGATCCATTATATTACTTCATCACAAACCAAAATAGCTGAATACATCATAGTTACCATCACAAATTCATGCACACAAAATCATACAAGAAGCATAACTCTATAGCAATCCAGAATCTCTCTAAACCGTGAAAATAAACAAATACACACACACACACACACACACACACACACACACACACACACACACACACATGGGGTGGGAATTTCCCTTCACCACCCATGCACTCTAAAAATAGGTTGTATGATAAAAATAGCCATGCACCACTATAAAAGCAACTAAGGAAGCATGCAAGCTTCACCTAATAATAGATTACTTATAATTAACTCTAGATATATTAATATTATTAGCTCAAACTCTACATGACTCCTTAGCTTCCTCTTGCCCCCAAAATATCTTGGCATATATTTCAAGTCTTCTTACCCTTATCTAATGCATTCTCTACACTTAATCCTATTTTATCCTATAACATGCAAACCATCTAAGTCTCGAACTCTAACTTTCTCCTATGCACATTTCCTTTGTTGTACTTCCACACACACCTACACTCCTATTTTTATGCACTGTAACACTTATGCAATATTTCTTCCATTCAATAGTATCCCAATCTTGACATGATCTTTCCCATAGGATGCATCACCCTTATTTTGTTACAATAAAACTTTACCTTCTTAGTTTCCTCCATTGACTCATATTCAAAGTATTTCTCCATCTATCTTATCCAATCTATTAGTTCTTTAGAGTTCAAACTTCCATTGTAACAAGGTGTATCAAAATTTATCTAACTACCAATCTATGCAACATCTCAAAGAAATATAGTTTCACCTTCATTCTACATTTCTTCCACCCCAAGATCTTGAGCTTACGCTTCTTCATCATTACTCACATCTTCAACATGAGTTCCCCTTCTTTTTGTTTTCTACATTAAATCCAATCTCGATAGAATACACCTCATCATCTCTACCGGATCTTTAATTTTTGGTCCTCTTTCTCTTGCTTACTCTTCCAACAACATTACCTTTGTGTATAATCTCTTTACACTCTCACAAGCTTATTTTTCACAACATTTCATATGACTCATTTGGAATCCATATGCACACAACCCAACGAGGAAAATACATTGCTCTAATACCTATTGGTGAAGTATAGATTGGGGAACAAATGAATAGCAACAAGTATTAGAATCCAAAATATAAATTTTCTATGTATTTACCATCCATTTCATGTTATCAATATCTTTGAGCCCATCCGATTGAAAACTAGATTTTCTATCTTTTTAATGAGATTTTTAACTAGTAAGATAGTGAATGGAAGTAATCTTATAAGTTGTGGGAATGAGAGATAATTATGGTGTATCGGTACTCAAAACAAATATCTCAACCTATTTAAACACAATTATAACCTTGGTTGATCCTTAGACAAAATTTGGTGATGTTTTGGCTAACATACAATTTTTCCCTCTTAAAAGAAACACACATAAACATAAACTATAAAGAACTCCATGGGATTATCTTGACTTTATTATTACTTTAAATTTATATCATAAACACCTTAATTTATCATATTACATACTCAACAACATTATTTTTGGGTTAAAACACTTTAAAAGAGCTTATAGATGTTTTTACAAACACTTAGGCACATTTTCGGTGCCTCAATACTCTCTACACAATAGGAATTTTTATTGGGGGTCTTTTCTTGTTCTATATACGTCAAAAAACCATCATGAATGTGGGTTTATATCTTCCCCTCATGTCCCATTCTTCCCAGCCAATAACTCAAAAAAATTCCCCATTTTCTCTCTTTCTTTCGCTTATTTTTGGATTTCTTATTGTTGCCCTCTCTCCACTTCTTGGTTATGTTTTATCATCTCTTAGGCATCCCAAAATTTCTCCCCCTCAATAAATTCAAATCACTATGGATTTTTTTTTTTGGACCTCTCATGAGTAATTTTGGGTTGATTTTCATACATAAATAACTCCATGTTAAGGCCTTACTTTACCAAATGGTTTTAGCTACACCATGTCCATATAAAAACAATCAAACTCATAAAATTCATTTTTTGAGGTGGCCTGAGACTCTCCAATAAATAAGATATGTATGCCAACTATTTGAAAAAATTACAATCAAAATATAGAGCCAAATTTGAAATTCATTTATATTTTATTTATTTATTTTTGTTATGCAAAATTTCATGTGAAACCGGATGCTCTTGCATCATTACCATAACTAACATAACTTAATTTTAGCAAAAATACAAGGAATATATGTTAATTATCCTTAGAAGAATTAAAAATTAATTCCTACTCCATATTAGACTCCAATAATCTTGGAAATAAATGTAATCCATGCATGAGAGAACTAGACTCTCAAAATCATTAAACCCATTCTATAAGTGATGACCACTTCTATGAAATGAGACTAGAAGATTGTAAATTATCTCAAAAAAGTTCATAAACATAAAATCATTGTTGGATGTTTTTGGTCATCAAACTTGCACCCGAGTCTCAGATTTAGAGGAACTGAGTTGTTTGAGATCACAACGGAACCATATCCAAGTTGTGGGACCTTGCGCACGTGAGACAGATCTCCATAGAAGGTCGGTTCCTCTATCTATTTTTACTGCTCCTGCTACTCCTAGTGTTGAAAAGGAAAACTAAGCTAATGATGCCGAGGGACTAGGGATAGGAGGATAACATGAAAGGAAACTACACTAAAAGGTGATAGTACTAGCAAAAGAGGGATGAAAACTATCTATTCTGAGAGAAAATGAAAGGAAATGCGTGAAATAAGGCTAGGGATGTGTAGCAAAAATTAAAACATATTTACCAAATCAGTCTCATAGAACAAAACTAAATAAGGAAGGCTGCAAGGGATGTAGAATGGTACAACGAGCACACAATGCAAAATAAAAGGCAAGTAGAAGGAATGCAAACACGTTAGGACATGAAATAGTCACAAAATGATGCTTTTATTACTTCCAAAAATGCATGAGCTGTTAAAATGGTGAAAGAGGATGATATCCACATGCAAGAACCATATCCATAGATCTACAACTCAAAATAGAGAAAATATGAAGTTGCTTTAGAAAAACACATAAGGATTCAAAGTATCCAACATTAAAAATGATCCCAACTCTTACATTTATAGATGAATCCATGGAAGAAGAAGAGAAGGAGGAGGGAAAATCTGAATTTGAAATACAACCACTAACAAGCATTTAATGCCTGCAAATCCACCTAAGAATCTATCAAATGCACTTCCCCAAGTCTATTTGGCATGTTAAAGAAGGAAAGAGGGAGAATCAGATCAAATCGGGTGGTTGGAGAAATTAAATCTACCCATTAATGATCAAAAATATGTTTTCCCATTTCTCACCTACCAAGTCCACCAAGAATTTGAATTTAAATATTTAGCACTATAGCCCATGTCAATAGTTATTGATTGAGACTAGGTGCACGCGGTCAAATATCTACAACAAAATATATTGCTGTCAAGAAGTTTTTAGAGTTGTCTACACACGCAAGAAATGTGGCGTGCATAGATTGGTGAAAGGATGGCCAAATGTGTGAATGTTTTTGTTGTTTTTTCCACACGGCATTCATTGATTTTTTGCAAAGATTTGGTTCTCTGTTGGCATGATTTGATAATTTTATTTTGGCACACTCAAGCATGCTGAATGATGTGGCACAAATGGTGCAACGATAGGCATATGGAAGAATGAGGTGTGGGAAGAAGACAAAAGGGAGGCGGGTGCAATGCACATAAGAAAATGAGGTAAAATGTTGAGCGAGAGAATGCATGGTCAAGGCACAACTATTACAAAGATTTGGGGGGTGCACAAGAGGGATAGGGAATTAGCTAATTGAAGCAAGTGCAAGTCATGTGTGCGAGAATGAAGAAACTACTAGGAGTAAAGAGGATGCGAAAAGATGCATGCAAGAGGAAGATGGAACAAAGAGGAAAATAAAAGGAAGGGAAGAAGGGGAAGTGCACAAGGGAACATGAGGAAAATAAGGGAATGTGCCAAGTGAACTTGAGTGCATGCAACCTTGCAATGAAGAGATCAGAGCTAGAAGATGTATACAAGTTGCCCAAATAACTAGGAGAGTTATTTGGATAACATTTTTGGTGACTTTCGTGGCCATCCGTCGCTAGATGAAGGAGATCGAGTATCTGAAGCATCCATTGGGCATGTAGTCTATTATGTAATCATGAAATTTTGATCTACAAATTTGAAGAACTATCCTTGAAATCACTTGAAGGATCATTTCTTGACTTTATTGAGAATCTGTAAAACTACTAAAAATGCCAACATCCTGCAAGCAAGAGAAGAGCACGCGTAGGAAGCACATGAGAATAAATAACTATGTATAAACAAATAATGTGCACACAACACACTTAGAGGAATTGAAACTAATATAATATAGCATACAAAATGATTCCACACACTTAATAGATGGGTTTGAGATAGATCCCATTTCTTGGGATTTGTAGTGTGCCTCTATTAAGATGAGTTAACTCAAAAGAGTTAGCCTCTTTGCACCGAACCGATGGTGTATGGGCCACTCCAAAGTGCATCAAACTTCTAAAGGTGCCCTAGTTTAGCTCTATCAGTATCCCATTTTAAGACCAAGTCCCCAAATTTGAAATCTTGAGGCCTATCCTTTTTGTGAAACCATTTCTTTGTTACTTGTTGATGTTGTTCCAACTTGATCATGGTATAGTTTCTTGATTCTTCAAGATTGATCAACTATGAAATTATAATTTCTCTCTGGTTTACACCTTCAAATTCTAACTATTGGGCAAGTGCTAATGAGCTCAACTCCATTGTCAAAGGAAGGGTAGCCTCCTTGCCATAGACAAGATTTTATGGTGAAGTTCCTATTGCCTTTTTAATTGTGATTCTATCTACCTAGAGCACATGCAAGACCTTGGTATGCCATTGTCTTTGGCTAATATCAATTATGTGTTTCATGATTCTTATCGGGATCTTATTTGTTGACTCTTCCAAATTGTTTCCTTGAGGGTAATAGTTGGAAGAAGTCTCAAGATAGATGCTGATATTTAGATCCCAATTAGTGATTTTGGTCCTAAGGAAGGCTTTTGCATTATCAAAGATAATGGTTTGAGGAATGCCAAACCTTGTGACTATACCTTAGTGAAAGTCGGGATGGTGACTTGGTTTATTCCTTGAGTGTGATAGCTTATGTTCATCTGGTGAAGTAATCCATAGCTGTCAACACCCACTTGTGTCTAGTGCTTGAAGGTAGATTGTTCATGCCTATGAAGTTGAGACCCCATTACGCAAAAGGTTGATTTGTTTGAATTGGTTGAGAGGGTAAGCGCTACCAATATTTTATTCCCTACAAAGAAAACACAATGCTTGCATTTTGTGACCCACTTGTGTGTATCCATAGAAAGAGTAGGCCAAAAGATACCTACCATTATAATTTTCATTACGTAGTTTTAGTAGAGAAGTGTCCACCAGAGAATCCATCATGAAATTATACTAAATTTTTTTTAGTCTCATGCGCCATTGATACATCTTAACAACATGCCATCAAGATTATTCTTGAAGATAAGTCCATTCATTAAAACATAAGGGATAGATTATAATATTAGATTTCTTCTCTTTGTATTGTTTAAAGTAGGAGAGTATGTTCCTGGTAAAGGAATGTGATCATATCCTTCATCCAGTTGCACATGTCAAGATCTGTATTTTCTCAAGTTTTGTGTGCGAGAGGTCCTCATCCAGAAATAATAAAGCCTCGGGCTCATTATGTGCATCTTTGGAAATATTCTGTAGAGCACACTACCTCTCACCCATTTTTTTCTCTCGATAGTCACATCATAATCCATGATTTTGGTCACCCATCGTGATCTCTTTTCACTAATTTCTACTTCCATGATGAAGTCTCTAACAGAGGAGTAGGAGACTAACACTTTGATATGATTTTGGTGAGCATACTTTTGAATTTTTTGAGCACACACATGATGGCGAAGACCTTCTTCTCCATGTGACTATACTTTAATTCATAATCCTTTAACATCGGCTGAAAAAGGCCTTTGGTTGTTCCAACCCTTGTTCATTTTCTTATGTTATGACTGCAACAATACTTGCATCAATGCTATAAGCATAAAGGATGAAATAATTTGAGTAATCCATGTTGATGAGTTTTGGCATGTAAGAAATTTATTTCTTGATTGTTGAAGTTATCTCTTCCGTATGTTATCCATCGAAGGCTTATTCCTTCTTGAGCATCGGGGTGATGGACAAAACTAGTACTACAAAGTTAGGGATAAAAATCCTAAAACAATTGATTTTGCTAAGGAAGGATTGTAAGGATTTCTTGTGCACTAGCAGGGAAAGATCCAAGATGGCTGAAAGCGAACTCGGGATCAACTGTGATGCCATCCTTTGAAAAACCATGGCCCAAGAGCTTTCCCTGCACCACTGAAAAATTTCACTTCTTAGGGTTAAGGGCTACCCCAAACTTTCTGCATCTCTTAAAGACTTTCTCCAGGTGTGTCATATGATCCGCACTCTACTTTGAGAAGACCATTATGTCATTAAGGTAGACCAAGATGAACTCATTGATGTAACCTTTCAAGGCAATATCCATGGTGTGTTGAAATGTTACACCTACATTTGAAAGACCGAAAGGCATCTTCTAATATACATACGTTCCCCACTTGGTTGTAAATGCCATTTTAAATTGATTTTCTTCCTTGACAAGGATCTAATTGAAACCTGAATACCCATCTAACATTGAGAATCTTTTTGCACCGGCCACATCCTGTAGAATATACTCCATTGAAGGCAAAGGATAATGATCCTTTAGAGATGCCTTGTTAAAATATCTGAAATAAACATAGAGTTTGAATTCACCATTCTTCTTATGCACTGGAACTAGATTCGTGACCCAAGTAGAGTATTTGATAGGAAAATTAATTTTTGCCTCAATGAGTTTAAATAATTACTTTCTCATGAGGGTCTCTATCTTTAGATTGAATGGTTGTTGCTTTTGTTTGATGGGCTTGATACTAGGATCAAGATCAATGGAGTGTTGACCAATACTTGGATCAAAACCTTTGAGGTCTTCATACTCCCATTAAAATATATCGCTATATTTTTGATAGAGATAGATGAATTCTGCTTTTCATTGTGTGCACAAGTCTTACTATTTTGAGCATCAACTCCTTCTTGCATGCAATAGTAGATCGGGAGCAATCTTCTTACACAATGCACATATACCTTTATTCACCCTTGAACTCATCATTAGGGATAAAATTTTTTCTAAGGTGACCAGACCTTTAGGCAACTTGTTTGTCTTCAATTGTATTACTTGGTCACCATAGCTATCATGCAAGTCAGCTTGCATGCTTGATGAGAATTCAACCTCATTCTAGATGAACTTGACGATCTGCGCATCACTATAAAACACTTTCTAGTTGGTGTTGTTTTCTATAATGGATGGTTTGATCACCATCTTGATGTCCTTCATGCTTCCTTTAACAAAGTCCTTAGTAGGAGATAACTACAAGAAAAGTGCAACCATTTGGTCAGCTTCCTTATTCATTTTATGCAGAACCACCTATAGATTTAGAGCATCAAAGCTCATGAGGAGGTCCTGAAATTTTTGTTTATAAGCTTTGAGAAGATTATTTTCCTGGCACTTGTTGGTAACCTAGTGAATAACCAATTATGTATCCCCAAATATATACAGTGCCTTAATCCCTTTCTTCTCAGCAATGAGAAGGCCATGCACCAGTGTTTTATACTCGCCACATTGTTAGAAAAAGTAAATCTGTAATCTGTGTGCATGAAGAAGAATTTCTCATCCTTAGGGGAAATGAGGACAACCCCTACTTCTGCATCGTTTCCACTTTTGGATCCATCAAAGTATAATTTCCATAGACCAGGTTCAACTCGTCCTTTTTTGAGTGCGCACATTAGCACAACTTCCTCTTCAAGAATGTAGTAAGTACCAAGCCCAATTTCATAGGCTTCTAGTTCTTCAACATATGGGTCAAATTTATGGTGCCTCTTTGCCCACTCATCAAGTATTAGATCATGAATATAAGGTGGAAGTGGATGCTCTTCAGGAACTGAAGCTGGTTCATGGATTAAATAGTTGGCTTAGAGAGGGTATGGAACATATGACTCTACATGTAGACACCAAATTTAGGTCGCACTCCCCCTTTACCCACATGTATATTAATTTAATTACCCAAATTAAATTAATACCCATGATCACAATATTCATTATTTAATTAACTTAATTAAACTAACTTCCACCTCACCTAGACACCTCATCACAAACCTATTCTTAGCATATTTCCCTTTTACTAGATCCACTCACCATAACTAACTAAGACTTAGTCGTACCTACCTTAATTAACTAAGAATTAGTTCAACCCTAAAATTGCACGCCTATTCTTCCTCTAACCTATTTCTCACTTATCTAAGTGCAACATTCCATTTTGATCCATGAGAATAGACAGAGCTGGCCAAAAAGATTGCCAAGATCTATCATTTTTAGTAAACCTAGGATTTCCCACCTTAACCGACGCTAATCAACCCTAAACTAATGTCGATCACCCTAAACTATTATCGGTTACCATAGATTAATTTTGGTAACCTTGCTTGAGAGGTTAGAATAATTATTCAAGTCTTGGAGAAGAGATATCTACATGCAAGCATGCACCAAAGCACTCCTGCACATCCAAACACCTTGAAACAACAATCAAGCACTGATATGAAAGGAAAGCATTAACAGAAACATTTTGGGAAACACAATTGTGACATTGATCACCGGTTACACGAATCAACCTTCACCTCTATATAACAACTAGGTATGCAAACACCAGTAAGTACCTTTAGATCTACACCCTCCCATATTTATTTAGATTAGTTTATTCATGTTTATTTGAGGGTTCTAGTCTCCCTTACATCCCACCATCTCTCACCCTCCTGAAAATCCCTCCATCCAATCACCTACAACCTTTTAACCCCAATACCGAATCCGAGACACCTCTAACTACCCCCAACATTGCCATCTACCTCCCCATTACCTATTCATTCTCTGGGAAATCTCAGAGAATCACCAAAACCCACCTTCACTAAGTTTCCATCAGCCTGACCCTACTAATGCCGTTAACCGTGAACCATCATTGGTTTCCTTCAAACAAAATCAGTCATACCATCGACGTCGGTCTCTTTGTCGGAAAACACTGCCTATAACAACAACCTCATACCTTTTACACAAATCACCAAAAGCTTGACCTTGACTGTCCCCACCACTTTATTTACCTGTCTAACTTCAACATCTGATTATAACCTAGCTTGTTATATTAGATGTGTTTATTGTACTTGAATGAGATACCTAAATCATATCAACTACAGTAGGACATTATTGGTTCATATTATTTCTTGTATTAAGTTGTTTTAAATAGTGGATTGATAACCATCTAGGAAGTATCACACTTCCCGGATCTAGCATACGCTAGGCAGTCCACTGACATATATTATTTAATATTCCTTTTGTGGTCTTGTTTATATTCCTAGGTAGTTCCTCCTAGCAAAAAGTAAGTTCTCGTAATCTGTATTGGATTGATAAATTAGAACGCGCACACTCTACCTTCCATCTTCACTCACAGGTATTCCTCCTTACCCTTACCTTATCTATTTTTCTCTTACATACACACACTATTCGGGAACTATTTTGGCATGCCCGATGGGACCCATTTGGGTTCTTTGCATTGTTCATTCTTAGGGAATCATTTTGTGTTTATTTCTTTTTGAAAGATATTTCACATTAAATCTTCTCCCTTGGAAACATTCTTCTTTTGTATTTGTCTTAGTGACACTTGTAGTTTGGATTAAAAGGATTTTTTTTCTATTTTGTATTACATTAGTAAAAGACATACTCTTGCCTATTCATTATTACTCTCATCAAATATAATTTGTGGATTTGGGTTTAAAATCTTGTTGCATTTCATCCTTGTATGCTGCATTATTTAGCTCACATTTAAAAATGAGGGCAACCTATATGCTAGAAGTCATGCCCAGCTGATGGTTGACACAATTGAACCATAGAAAGCACATTTCTCTCTTCTCTCTCTTTGCCAAACCACACAAATTTTAATATACACATCTTCTTAAATAACATCCCACCTAGAAGAAGTTGTCAACGATGACACGATCAGAGGATTGACAGTAGGCACCCATCTAGTTTATTTGTCCAGTCATAACTCAAATAAAGGACCGCCCCCGCCGTAACATAACCTAAAACCTCACCTTTTAGATTTACTTCTTCATAGGACACCTTCCCAACAAAAGAATCTATTCTAAATTCACAAGTTAGTCTAAATAGCATAAGCTAAAACAAAAATAAATTCAATTTTAGGATTACATGTTTTTCTTAGCTTTGTTCTTGACTTGTGTTTTGAGGTGTGAGTTATGATTCTTCATTTTTCTTCTTCCTTTCACACTCCCCATCATAAATGGAGTATTCTAGTTATTTCTAAGTGTATCGGGACCTTATCTAGTCATTCTTAGACTTTTGGGTTGATCCTTTATCTAGTTTTAATTCACAAACATCCATTTTTCCTCATTTCCTCTCATTTCACAGTAACCAACATCGGTCAGTGATCGTTGTCGTTTACATTTAATCATCGTTGGTTTACCTAACTAGTTTTAGCTCTAGCTATTTTGGTTATTTTACTTAAAAAACCTTCATCACCTATTATTTTATGCTTTTTGGTCCTTAGGACACCATCATATCACCTAACATTCTAATATCTCTGATAGATACAATTTTCCCAGTTCATATTCATCAATTTTGTTTCATTTTTGAAACTGGTACTTTCCATAGTGATCAGTATCAATTATCATAACCGTCATTGGTTATCCTTTAATCGTCATCGGTCATACTGACCGTCGTTGGTTTTTGTGTTTGATTTTTAATCAAAGCACTAACCAGATTTCCTCCTCGAATTTGTCCTTATCTTCTTATGTTGTTTTCTGTGTCATTTATAGAATACAATTTTACCAAGTCAACACTAATTCACATGGTGTTGACTTGTAGCCAAACTAACACCCTTGTGTTTCATGACAGCCGTTAGCCACTCCCACTTAGTCCATCACCTCTGTCCATCCACTCACCTATGGATCTAAATTTACCTATCCCCATCACTATCGGTGATGAGGAGTTTGCAAGACTCCTTGATCAAAATCCCGCTACCTTGTAATACTATCTTGCCCACTCATCTACCCAAGACTCCTCAAGAAAGTTAATATATGACATGCTCGTATCTATCCTTCCTACCCTCATACCCACTTTTGTGTCATCTACCACTAGTTTGGTGCTGACCTCATTTTCATCACCCCCTTTGGTCTCTTAGTTAGGTTCCACCTTTTCCATAACTTATGCCCTAACAAGTCTATTGCACCCATGACGTCAACCATTCCTTCACCAAATACCTTGATAATAGAACCATCCACTCCCTTTTCCTCATATGTACCGGTGGCATCATAACCACCTTTGGTGTCGAGTAACCCACACCCCTTTCCAACCCTTTCTATCCCTCGTTATCTACCACCCATTACCACAAGAGTCGTTGCGGCCACCTCACCTATTTACATGCATCACCAACATCCCCAATCTCTTTTGTCACTTATTTGGGGTACATTCCACCTGTATCTATACCCCCTTCATAGTTTTCATATTCCACACCCTCATGTACTAGGATGCCATCTACATCATACACCCATTATCAACCTCCCTTTACTGCGGGAGGCACCCATTCCTCACAACCCACCAATGACCTCATTAGGATGATGATGGAAAAGATGCAGACATTAGAAGCATCGGTTTCCAGATCTCGTAACTCCTTGACCTATGAAGAAATTTGTAATGAGCCTATTCATCCATCCATTCCTATTCACCCATATCTTGTGCATTGGGAAATGCCTAAATTCAACCGTTTTAACAGTAAAGAAGACCTGCAACAACACTTGCGAGTCATTCAAGCATGGGTGCTACCTAATTTCCCATGATGATGCTTTTCTCTTACAAAAATTTCTCATGTCCCTAACAAGACCCACCTTAGATTGGTACAAAAATTTACCTAGACATTCCATCTACTCCTTCAACCAAGTGGCTTAAGCATTCCTAGACCACTTCTTGATCAATGTAGTCAAGAAGGTCACCATGACCGACCTATATTTGACACGATAGTATGAAGATGAATCTATTGCAATTTTTATCTCGTTATGGAGGATTCTTATCAACCAATTGACATTCCAACTACCTCAAACTGATCTTATTGAGTTGTTCACTAGAGCTTGTGCCAGACACATCTTGCCAACTCTGCAGGTACAATTTTTTGAACCTTTGACAAAGCATTCACCATGGCACAAAAGCTGGAAATTCATGCCATTGAAGAAAATAAAATCCAATTACGAAACAAGAATGCCCCGTTCAAATCAAATGATTCTTCTTCATCTTCAAAACCTCAAAATAACTATTCAAAGGCTAAAGGATCTTCCAACGTGGTAGTCCTCAAGGCGAGTTTACCTCATTTTTCTAATCAAGCCTAACCTTCTTCCAATCTTTCCCTTGTCAGGACTTTCAGCTCTAGTGAGAGTAGCAGAAGTACACATCAATTGGAGAACTCTATTCTTGAGTATTGGAAAAGCTTATTAAAGTTGGAGCCATCATGTTTCCCGCATAAAAACTCATACAAGTTTCTATCCCACTCGTCCTATGCCTGCATGGTATAAAGAACATGACTACTATAATTACCATCACATCAAAGGCCATAACGAAGGTAATTACATAAATTTTAAGAACATTGTCCAAGATATGATAGATAATGGAGACCTCTTCATGGACAACCTAAATGTGTCCACAAATTAAAATTTTCACATCTTTAAAATTTCATTCCCTAACCATAAACCATCATCTAATCAAAATAGTGAACCTTTTTTCTAGTGACAAAAATGTCTGTGAAGTCGACATGGTTTTTGATATCGTACTAGCCATTCCTCAAATCCCACCTATTTCGTCTATTGAGGAAATTATGGCATGAGCTCCTCTACCCATAGAGGAGCATACCTCTTCCACTCCTTCACCCATAGAGGAGTCCCCTTCATCTCTCCCTTCACCCATGGAGGAACCCACACTTTCTACCGATGTCATTCCACCATCTACCTCACAACCTACCGAGCAGTCAACACTTTTAAATCTCTCATCCATAGGAGAATCATCATCATCTTCTCCTCCACCAAGGAAGAAGTCTACATCACCCCACCTATTATCTCTCCTACCCATGGGAGACTCATCAGACATGCCACTACCTGTTGGGGGTAGTTCTCCCTCAGCATCCTAGGACCCCATTGACATGATCTTGACTCTTTTACCTATAGAGTCCAAGGTTAGCCAATTAACTATCTTGTAAACATATTTTACAGGGATTGCCACCAAACCAACTCCATCTTATTCTTTAGTAGTCCATTTTCATGGCTGGATGATTGCTTGGATTATGTTTATAATTCCATGCTTTGGGGATGTCTTCGGCTCCCCTTTTCAACCCAAATGCAAATGTTTCCTGAGGATACTTCCAAGATCTACCCAAGGGTATTTTCAACAATCGGATTGACATTGACTATGCCTATTGAAATGGATTCTTCTTTATCATCTATACCTACATCCAAACATATACCCACAAATAAAACCATTCTATGACCTCAAAACCTACCCACACCTATATCCTCACCCGTATCTAGACCTATCACTACCTTGGGTGTCATGCGACATCAAGCCTTACTCACCCACCTATCAAATTGGACTTATACGTGTCTTCCCAAACCCACAAACAACATTATCCCTCCACCTAAAAAGAATACCTAACCTTCTAGGACACATACCTTTGGTCTCACCCACCAAACGTTTGTCACCTTCCCTTTTTGTCCATCATAGAGACGCATCAATCAACCTTGGTCAAAAGCAGTCTCCTACCCAAGGTGAGTCAAAGGATAAATAACCCTACTACTACATCACGAGCCTTTGTAATGCCTCATTCACCCAAACACTCGTAACCCTCACCCTCACCCATGAAATTTTTACCACCTATACCTCCACCAATTACTATCCCCTCAACTTTACCTATATGACATCAACTGTATCATCCACCCAACCTCTACCAATCACTTCCGCCAAAATTCAGTTTTCCCATGGGTAACTCATCCTTGTCCACCATATTCTTTCCCTTCGCATCCCATACTCCCATGTCACCTCTACCCAAGAAGGTGCAACCCAAAAATAAGAACCTACTACCCTCCACTAAGGTAGTAAAACTAACAAAAATTTCCAGTGCTAGTTCTTCTACCACATCTTTACCCAAATAGATTCCATCAAAACCTAAGACAATACCACTTACCAAACTAGGGGGATAACCCATTCCTCCTATTATAAAACCTATTCCCTCATGATCATCCACACCCTTACCCAAACCCATGCTCATGTCCCATTGTGATCCGTTAGCAAGGTCCTACGCCAACATTTTAACCAATCTCTTATAGAATTCCGTCATCACATTACCACCACTTCAACCTCATGATCCTCTCAAACCCAAACCAAAAGGCTTTGATGAAACCAATATTTGTGCCTATCATCATGTGCCAGGACATGATGTTGAAAATTGTAAGGTTCTAAAGACCATTATTCTCCAACTTTGTCCTCTGAATAAAACTTCAATGATGATGACCTTCTAGAAGTAGACCATGTTCCACCTTCACTTCTCACCACACATAATCATTCCTTGCTTCTTCAATGACAACCATCTCCGCCCCCCAACCCTTTTTCCACCTCTAAAATTTAAGATCAACATGGTCTGTATCGGAGATTTAGCCAAATCACCACCCAATTTTCGGTGTGCCGACTCACTTCACAAGGATTTTCCCCACCATTAGGTTTTTTCCCATCGCGTCATTACAACACTCATCATACATCTTCCCCATTTACCACCTCCCCTCGGATAAACATGATTCAAGTTGCCACATGCACTCGAGAAAGAAAAATAAAAATAAAAATAAACGAGCCCCATAACCAACCCCATGCCCAATATACCATCTGCGCACTGTGCCCAAAATCACCATCTGAGGAACTACATACCCTATCTATGACGGGGTCACCCATCACGCAATGATAAAACAATTACATCAGTCCCCTCTAAAGATGTATTTGTATGATCTCGTCCAAACTTTTGAATCTCATAGATAAGCCCTTATAGAGGTTTTACAATCCATTGAATTTTTACCCAATGACCCCACACTAGTGGCCTCCATTATCACCCCTCACCATGTAGCCTCTCTTACCAAATCATCCCATTCTTCTACCCCCACACCTACTAATCAAGTCTCCACCCTTAGTTTCTCTAATGAGGATATTGTACCTCTCCAGTCAGACGATCCCTGATCCTACCCTTTTCATTTCTATCTATATCAATAACATACGTGTATGATGCATCATGATCGATGGTGTTGCTAACATTAAGATCATGTCCTCCCATGCGTATAATCAAATGTGTATCCCTTTTAATTATATGCATATTTATCTAGTTATGTTACATTCCTTCAATGACGCCATCACCTCCACTCTTGGCACAATTATTCTTCACTTTACATAGACCCTCACACTGTTATGTCATGGAACTATTCTATGTCTTAAAGGGAGAGTTCCATTATAACCTATTGCTTGGAAGACCTTGGATTCACATCATGGGTTGTGTCCCTTCAACTTTACACTGCTATGTAAAATTCAAACATGAAGGACATAACTATACCATCCCCGCTGACCCGTCACCATTCAAAACTTGTAACATGTTGTACCAACCCAATGATGTACTTGTACCGGTCAAGACATTTTCCACTATCCCCACTTCTCCTTCACCCATGAGCCCATCCACCAATGCTGCTGCTACCTCTCCCACATCTAACTCTTCTATTCCTACTGTGGCCACGACCTCTACAGTGACCCATCTACTGCCCAACCAACTGATACCCCTCTAGCCTAATCATCTAGTGAGTTGTTTATCCCCACAACCCACATATAGACTATTGATCCCTTAGAAGGTGTTTTTCAACACATCACTATGGGGAAGTACCGCCTATATAATATTGACACATTCCTCACTCCATAAGAGTATGGAAACATGCACCAACACCCTCGTTATGACTACCACATAGGTGAGGTTTTCCCTTATGGTCCTCCCCACCTTTGCACTAACTTAATGTATGGGGGACTTGATACTACCACTTATTCACCCGAACCTCCATCCTAAACATGACCATTTTCATCTAACCTCCAATCTCTTACTAACTGCCACTTCACCCACACTTTCCTTCACCGTTGCGCATGGAAAGGCTTTGGTTTCAGTTTTTACAAACAAGGCCACCATACTATCATTTCATGTACCACCCATAAACACAATGATCGCAATGGTATTGGATTTTCCACACCACCTTCCAAGAAGGCCCACGTTGACCTCATTAAGGAAGACAAACCTTCTCCATCCCATTCACCAATGTCACCACCTTCACCCATGGATTCCATAGATCCCAAATCTATTCCTCCTAACTTTTTATTTCATAAACATGATCTCCCCTGGGTCCTCGACCTACCAACATGATGGAGATATTCCCTCTTCTCCTCCCTTCCTATATCCCTACATGATCGCTGATGATACACCTTCTATTAACATCATTCAATGTCAGGATGATGATTTTATCCTCACCTATATTGGTGTGGAAGATTCTTATATTCACCAATCATTACCTTCTGAGACACAAACCATGTTGAATGAATCAACTATCAAAATCAACATTAACACTTAGGATGACCGCACATTCTAAAGATAGGCTAGTCTTGAGATCATTCAACAAGAAGCTTTTACCTCTTTCCTTTGGGACCATAGCAATGATTTTTCTTGGTCCTATGCCGATATGCTTGGTATTGACCCAAACATTGTGGTCCACAATATCGTAACCATTCCTAATGCCAAACCCATAAAAGCAAGCTGTAGAAAATGCATCCTCGCATTTCTCTTCTTATCAAAGAAGAACTTTAACACCTTCTCTTGGTTTCCTTTATGCTACCCATTGACTATCCCCAATGGATTTATAACATCATTCCTATCACAAAAGTAATAGGGGGACTCCGCATTTGCATGGATTTCCATGACCTCAACCTCACTTTCCCCAAAGATGAATTTCCGCTACTAGGAATTGACCAAATGGTTGATCTCAACGCAAACCATGAGATGCTATCACTCATGGATGGTTTCTCGAGAGTTATAATCAAATACTACTCACTCCGAGAAGATCAACACAAAGCTGCACTCATCACCTTTTGGGGACCTTCTACTATCGATTCATGCCTTTTGGCCTTAAAAATCTTTGGCGTTACATATCAAGTGAGCCATGACTTATATCTTCCATGACATCATGCATTACATATTGGAAGACTATGTGGAAGACATTCTTACCAAATCCAGACATCAGGCCGAACACATGACCGTCCTTAAGTTCATCTTTGACCACCTCATCAAGTATTGTGTTTTCCTTCAACCTAAGAAGTGTTTCTTTGCAGTACTTTTAGGAAAAATACTTGGTTTCATCATTTATTTGCATGACATAGAAGTCAATATTGTTAAAGTAAAGGCTATTCTTAAAATGCCTCCGCCTACTAATATCCATCAACTTCAAAGTTTTCAAGGTAAGTTGTAATCTATCCGTTGGTTCATTTCACAACTTTTTGACCATGTCAACCATTTCATCATCTCCTCAAGAAGGACATCTCATTCAAATGGGATGATGAATTCCACAAAGCCTTTGACACCTTAAAACAATACCTTCTTCAACCACCGGTGCTCATTCCTCCTAAGGATGACAAACCCTTTTACCTATACATTTCTACTACTGACCATTCCTTAGGTTCCATGCTCACTCATCATGATGAGCAACACAGGGAGCAAGTGGTTTATTACATAAGCCACACACTTTTGGACTACGAGACTAGGTACACCCATGCTGAATTTTTTTCTTAGCCTTAGTTTTTGTTGCCACTAAACTACATCATTACCTACTCAACCAAAAAACCTTTGTCATCACTAACACTGACCCTCTACATTATATGTATGCCAAACCCTACCAACATCAATGTGTTGCATGTTGGCTCATACTTCTTGCAGACCTTGACCTCAAATTCATCCATCAAAAGTATGTCAAATGCTAAGCCATTATGGACCAACTAGAAGATGCACCTCTTTCTAGAAATCAACCCTCTAACTTCGATTTCCACAACGAATCCATTACTACCCTCTTTAGATGATGCCACTTTCCAGATGATCTTATTCTTTAATGGTTCTAAATGTCAGCATGGAGGAAGTGCAAGTGTTATCCTCATTCCTCTTGATGGTGAACCTATGTCATTATCTTTCAAACTAGATTTTGAGTGCACTAACAACATCACCGAATATGAAGCACTCATATTAGGCCTTCAAACCACCATCTCCCTAGATGTTAAATCAATTAATATCTTTGGTGATTCCCAACTGGTTGTAAACCAAGTCAATGGTATATACCAGTGTCATAATGAAATACTAAAAATTAAAAATGTCATGTCGACACGCTTTTGACTACCTTTGATCGTTACAAAATTCAAACCACCCCATGTTCTACCAATAAATTTATGGATACCATGGCCTATCTGGCTTCTCAGATACCCACTTCACCTGCTGAATCCAAAATATTTGTCACAATACAAAGGTTGTAATCACCCTCTTATTTACCTTATGAGGTCCATTCTATCAAAACCATTGCACCTGACCCATGTGACCTTTGGTATAAGAAGTTTGTAGACTACCTTTCCCTTTCTATTCTACCTCCCAATCTCACTCATAATACACAACACACATTTCTTAAAGGTGTCTCTTAGTATGTCATCATGGGTGGTATTCTTTATAAATGCGGCTTTGATGGTATTATCTTACGATGCCTTACAAGTTTTGAAATTCATTACATTATCAAGGAAGTTCACGAAGAAATATTTGGAGGTCATTTTAGTGGCTTAGCTATCACTAAACGCATTCTTCACCTTGGCTATTATTGTCCAACCCTAAACTATGACTATTGTGACTATGTCGAATGTTGTGTGAAATGCTAGTAACATGCCAGTCTTCATCACACACCTAGTCATTACTTACGGCTCACACGAGACCTTTAGTGTTTCTCTCAATGGGGTTTGGATCTTGTTGGAGAGATCAATCCTCATTCTTCACAACACCATCAATGGATTATAACCACTACTGAATACTACACTAAATGGGTAGAAGCCATTCCCCTCAGTTCTACAAAAGCTGAGAAAATATGTGAATTTATCAACCATCACATCATTTGTTGCTTTGGTGTCCCTCACCGCCTCATCACTAATAATAGAAATTAATTCAAAAACAAGACCCTACAAAATATTTACGACACTTTTGGAATTTGACTCAATTTCTCATCACCTTATTACCCACATACAAATGGCCAAGTAGAATAAACCACTAAAACCTTGAACAAAATTCTTATAAAAGTAGTTGACGATCCTGGGAAGGATTAGCATATGCACATTCCTTTCGTCTTGTGGGCTTACCTCACTAGTATTCAAACTTCGATTTGCTACCACACATTTCTCTCTAGTCTACGATCGAGGTTGTCTTACCTATCAAAGTTCATATTCCATCTCTTCACATCTCACTACAATACATGCTCAATGCCAATGAATTTTCCAAGACCGTTTAACACAACTTGAGTTATTAGATGAACGTTATCTCAATGCTCTTGACCATATACAAATATACCAAAATGTATCAAATGCACCTACGATAAGTGCAGCCACGAGTGAAACTTTTAGGTCGGTGACCTCGTCCTAAAGGAAAATCAACATGTAACCAAAGAAGAGAAAAGTAAGAAGGGATTATTTTCTCCTAAGCGGCTTAGACCCTATATCTGTTACTCATTCCTATGGAATAGGTTCTTATCGTCTGTCTTCACTTGAAGGTAAACCCAAACCAGAGGCCCTCAATGCCTTTCATATTAGACCATTTTATTGTTGAAATACATTCCTATATCACTTTTTGTCTATTAATTACTCATCCCTTGAGCGTCATTCACCTTCCATGTTTATTATTTTGAGGATCAATGAATAAACAAGAATCATGTGATTACTGTCACCTTTAGCCTTATATTCAATATGAGTATAATGGATCTACTCATAGCATGATTCTTATGCATACTTTTCATCTTTTTCAAAGATGGAATCCCATGGTTGTTCGTCACTTGAAACCATCTCTATCATATTTGAGCTCTATGTGTTATGGTTTTGTCTTCTAAACAAGAACCTAAGATTACTCTATAGTTTTTCCATGGTTTAAAATGTCTAACAAAAAAATGGGATTCAACTCCTTGAGTAAAACTTCCAACAAAAGCGATGACTCCCTTAAAAGGGACATCTCTTCTCTCTATCTCGTCTCTATAAATAGACTGCTCCCTCGAAGGATAGCTATATAAGTCATTATAAAAATACAATAAAATACTCAAAAGCTTCGCATATCGATTAGATTCATGAAGACCTCAAGGAGATAATATACTCATCCCACGTAGGCTTCCCATGTTGATTAGTATATCAAAAACAAAAACAAAAAGTGAAAATGATAACTTTTTCATCATGGACTTGCCTATTTTTTGATCATGGGTTTCTTTCCAAGTAAACATGTCATCGTACACTAAGTTATGCTAAAAACACCCATTTTCACCTCATTTCCCTCTCACCCTAATTTATTATCTACTCAAGGGACTGGCCATAACTATGACATTTCGTGATCATGTGAATTTCTTCACCCTTAGAATAGTCCATTATGCAACGCCTTTTAGGGTCTCATGTTCATAAGCTAATATTTGGTATGATAGACTCATTAAAGTTCTTATCAATTAGGTGGCTCTTTTACCACCTCTTACCATTTACATTCCTCATTCCTTATTGATTATTTTATACAAGACTAGACCATCGACACCTATATTTTAAAATATTTTCATTATCACCTAAGACTCAAGCATTCCTATCACCTAAGACTCAACCATGCCTATCACCTTAGACTCAACCATGCCTATGACTTATACTCAATCATGCCTAAAACCTACCAACCCTTTCCTCTAATTCATCATATTCTTCCCTATCTTATAGGAGAATTACATCGGCTTGAGGCTCTTTTTCACCGAGGCTATGTAGGCAGCACTCCTAGGGCATGGGGCCCTTAGAGGTTAGCTCGGCCACTCTTTACCCTAACCTATTTTCCCCATTTTCCTATTCATATTCTATCTTAGTTTCCATTTTCTACAACACTTGGAAATTAATACAAACATACATATCTACCATGTTCTCACATCATAAAAACATCCAATCGAGCATTTCACATTTCCATAATATCAAATATTTTTGAAATATACAACATAACATACATATAACTCATTGTTTATTTCCCATGTTACTAATACCTTGGAAACTAAATCAAAATTAAAAACAAGACTCCATCATGCCTAAACCAACTTGACTCCACCATGCCTAAACCGTCCTAAATCCATCATGCCTAAACCTACACGACTCCATCATGCCTAAAAAACCTAACTCAACCATGCCTAAACTAACCTAACTCCATCATTCCTAAACCTACCTAAATCCATCATGCCTAAAACAACCTTACTCCACCATGCCTAAACCGACTGAATCCATCATGCCTAAACCAAGTGACTCCACATACCTAAAATGACTGACTCCATCATGCTTAAACCTATCTCGACTCCATCATGGTTAAACCAACCGACTCCACCATGCCTAAACCGACTTGACTCCATCACGCCTAAACCAACTGACTCCACCATGCCTAATCCACCTAGTTTCCACCCATATACATATAAAAATGAAAATTTTACAACACAAGTACATCATCCATCCAATAAACATCATCAACTATATAAATTGGAGAGTCTATGTATCAATACATACATGCACAGATACAAATAAATACCAGTATCTCAAAAACCCACATATACATCGTCACACTATCTTCGCATGCGAGTCGGTATATATAAAAAATATACAAAACTCTATACCCTAAACATATATGGTGACTAATCATCACCCCACTTGATGTCTAGGTTGGTCTCATTTGTCTCCTCCTCCTCTCTCCTCTAGCTCGGTGCCCTATCACCATCTCTCTGCCCTCTATGGGTCTAGCCCTTGCCTCTTCCCCGACTGCGGTTGGGTCTGGCCTCTGTGAGATAATAGCCTCTCCCGACCCTTTCTTTGGGCTCTCCAAAGCACCCCGTACTCTCTTCATTACGTGTGCGAGATCTAGTCCTCTCACTCAAGGCCTATTGTACCATGTAATCCACATAGGAAGGGATGTCTATCTTAGAAGTAGTCAAATGATCCTAGTAGTACCTGGCCTCATTCAGGGAATCCCTAAATCTAGCCATTGACATTGTCTGTGGTAGTGCCATGGGTCTTGCAGCAACCTATGAACCCTACCCTACTACTGGTGGCCTCGACCCCTATACCTATGAACCTTGCCCTCCTCTCTATGTTGTGGGATCCTATCCGCATTGATGTCTATACCATGGGACCCTACCCTGGAGCCTGAGGTGCTACCTATGTTATGACTCAGGCACGTAAGGTCACCATCTATGCCTTTAAAGTGGCCAACTAGCCCTCTAAACTATCTATCTATGCCGTAGGGAAGCTACCTATCCCTTGTCTTCATCTCCACCCTGTGTGGGTGACTAACCCTGTGTAATCCGGGCCTGTAAAGCCACCACTTGTGCCTGTAATGTGGCAGACTGTGCCTTGGACCCCATCAACTGGCCCTATAATACTTTCATCCGGGCATGTAAAGTGGCAACCTGGCCCTGAAAAGTATCCATCTAAACTGTAAGGGTAGCCAAGTCTGGTTTCCTGGCCTAGGTGGTGTTTCTCGTAGATGGACTACCCACCACTACTTATATCTATCTATAACTTTAACGTCATCAATCCTTCAGTCCACTACCTACTCCTCTTATCCAGTCAGCACTATCAGCTTTGGTAGAGGCACGGGCCTCTCCATGTCATCTCTCTTGTACTAAGGGAATGGTGGTGGCACATCCTAGGGCAGCCCAAACTACCGCCTGACCCTATCAATAGGTATCATCTCGTGCTCACTGGAACATCACCCCTCTATCCACCTCAATAGTTGTAACTCATCTAACTCCACTACAATCTACCTTTATGAAGGGAAGCCAACATACAACCTCCAAATGATGTCCACTCTAGATAACCCCTCCAACACCTACCTATAATATGCCACATCGTGAGTAGCCTTGACACCCCTGCACTATCAAAAAATAGGCATCCAACTCCTTTATCCAACCTAAACCAATCTTGCATCGAATGCATCCAACCATGGCATACCAACTAGATGCACAAATATCTTTGTGCTCATATGCTTAGTAGTAGAGAAGAAAGGTGCAACACAAATTGAACCTCCATAACCTCCTGTAGGCCACAACTTCCTATACGGTTGCACCAAGAATGATGGCACCCAAGAAAAATGAGTCCTATCCTCCATCATGTCATGAAGAATCCCCATCAGTGCCCATGGGAATCTCCCACCCTCCACATCTGACATAAAACAACACATTGCCTCCATGATCAAGACCACTAACCTCATCTCCTTAGGATGGGCTGCATACATATCTCCATAGCTCAGGCTCACACTATGAAACCTCATCTCTACCATCCCCTCTCCAAAAACCATCAACATCATTTCCTCTGATACCTCCAAAGAAATAGAATAAACCTACATCCCCATTATTGGTTGTAAGATCCTTTACACATTCTCTAGGGTGACAATGATCTCATCCATCGAAAAATGAAATGTGTTGGTCTGAGAATCCCATATGTCAATGAGTGCAACCATCAAGATTGGATCCCAAACTATGTGCATGTATCATCTCGACCCCAATAGGGATGACATATGTAATGTGATGCCACTCCTTTTCCATCACGCTCTGTCATACCACTAATAATAGAGGCGGTAATCTATCTCTCATCCGTAACTAGTCCCCACCCTACACCCAACAAACCACACCATTATTAAATTTTTACCATACCTAACATATCACTTACCGACTAACATATTCTTGAAATTCTTATTATTTATTTCCCCACAACCCTAACGACCTACCCCTTTCCCCCATCCCAATTTCACACCCCTCGACTCATATCATATATACCTTTTACCCTACCTATTCCTAACAAACTTAAATTTATACCTCACTGCCTCTCTTTCTCTTTCCCTCCCATCATACCCCTTTCTTGATCTATTTTTCCTCAAATCTTTGACCAACATCGGTCCATCATGACGGCATCGATCACCGATATTTGACCGATGTTGGTTATGGCTGACCGATGTTAGTCATTTGTCACACACCGACCAAACCCACAAACCCCCACCCCCATTTCTCAAAATGTTGGGACCTATTGTAGCTACCAAATCTTAAAGGCACGTAGGTGCACATGGTTGGAGGGAGTGCGCAAGTGAAGGCATGCAAGGTAGAATTCAAAAGGGTTCTTGGAGAACCAAGGACATGCACCCACAAAGCATAATTCGGGACTTAGCTGTTTTTGGCCTTTTAGATAGAATGCATGAAGAACATGTTCCATTTGGATAAGGTTCCAGCTTGGCAATAGGGTGTCTTGGAAGGAATATACCTTGCGGTAATAAGATCCAAAAAGATAATCATGACATGGAGAGGCATGCACTTGGGATGACCCATACCTTAACACTTGGGGCTAGATGCGAGGTTGTAGAGGATTTTGTTGGAGACTAGATGCCTATATATATGTGTGCCCTTAGGAAAAAGAGGGGGAGAACGAGAAGAAAGGAAGCGGAGCTCACTGAATTACTACGAGAACTATGGGATAAAAAGGGTAGATGATTATAGGAAGGATGTAATGAGGGAATGGGGAATGTAAATCTTGTTTTGAAAGCCTACATGCATGGATATAGATATGGCACATGACTATGGTCTCCCTTCATGATATTCTATAAGTAATGCTATGAATGAATATGATAAGGTTACCCCTTGTGTTTATATTAAGATCTTCTCTTGGTATTATCTACATATTTCTATTATGTTTTTGATCTTGTATAATCATGAACCTTATTTGAATGTTAAGTCTATTTGTGGAGTTACAACTTCCTAGTTCTGTTAATTTTGTTAAGCACTTTTACTTTTGATATGATTGAAAGGGTATAGAAGCTGTTTTGAGATTGGTTTGAAAATCTATCACTTAGGAAGATCTATGGATAGGCAGAGCTAATAGTGTGCAGGGCATAGCCCCTCTTTGAGTCAGCAAAGTGAAACTAGTTTATTGCTATTCTTCCAGCAGGAATCTGTGCAAGTATCACAATATTCTGCCTTCGGGGTTTGGGATCTCATCCCAGTAGGGGTGTTTCCAACTGTGAAAAGAAAGGAATGAAAGAGAGGATGAAGAAAGATCAGGTCGAAGGGAGAAAAGAAATGAATTCCAAAGCAGAAAGGTCAGAGGGTTTATGTTTTGGGATTGGTAGTAAATGAGCCAAACCTACTTGCATAAACGAATAAAGCAATACTGATGAATAAATGACAAAAAAGTAGAGATAGATCCAACAGAATAAATGCATAGATTTGACATAAGAAAGATCAGATGCCCATAACACACATATTCAGCACAAAGTCTTAATATTTGTATTAATATTTTCTTTCGTTACAAAAGTACAAAGCCTTTTCTTCCCACTTCTATTTTTCATCTAAAAAATATCCACCCCCTTGAATACAACAAGTATTCAAGTATATATAGAAGGAGAGAAGAAAAGAAGACAAAAGCAAACCAACCACTTAATTACAAAATATCTTACAATAGATTACAAAGTCATTTGTTGACTTTTTGACAACTTTGGTGGATGACATCATCCCATGGTGCAACATGGATGATGTCATCATTTGTGTCAACACACTTTAGATAATTTACAAGGAGAAAGTCGGGAAGAAGGAAACTATTCATTGTCGTCCCTGGTGAAAGGGCATATCCTGCTTTTGTTGCTGCTCGAGAGACGAGATGTGGAACTGGGCACGATACTCCATGAACTTGCTGATCATGGGTTGAAGTTGATCCTAGGAAGGATCCTTGTGTCGATCGCTGATAGCTTCGCAAGTCTCCCGCCGCTCGTCATGAGCTTTTCTGGGAGTTTGGAATAATCATTTTCTGCCTCTATCAGGTACCCAATGAAGTCACGACATGCCAACAGGTTGTTGATGGATTCGGCATCGAACATGACCTCTAGTCCCAGCCCCTGTGAAATGATCTCCTTGAAGATCTGAATAGTTTCCTCAACCTTTCTTAAGGTGAAAGAAGAAGTGAGCAAGCCTGGAGACATTCTTAGGACAATCTGTTCCATTTGATGCATTGCATCTAGGGCTTCCTCCTTTATTTTGTCGATCTTCTCCAGGACGAACTCCAGCTGATCAACCCGATAATCCAAAGTAGAAAGGATTTTGTTGAGGGCTCTGGGGTGACCAAGGATGCCAAACTTGACCAGATCTTTGACTGAATAGTCAAACATTTTCTGAAAGGTCTCATGCTGCATCTTGGCGTGGTCCAGCTCTTCGGAGATGGGTCCTGCTATCGCCTGGAGTTCTTTGTTCACCCGATTGATATTCTGATATAAACTGGTGAACTTGGTGATTACTCCCTCGCTTTCCTTGAGGATTTGGCTCCTCCAGGTGGAAACTGCCATGCCCTGCTCACCGATTTTGGTATACTCATTAATCTTATCCTGGCTCAGAGGCTCAGGAGTTTTGGCGGCAGTTGTAGGAGGCGCACTGCCCATTTTCTGCAAGGCATGGAGAAGATGTTTATTTTGCTCCTTTAACAGCCTTTTCTCTTCCTTTGCTTCCTGGAGCTTCTTGCAAAGGGCATCCACTGCAGATAGGGCCTCTCCCTGAAGGATTTTTGAAGATGTCCCCATCGTGACTTGGGTCACTGTGTAATCTGTCGAAGACAGATCCTTTTTATCCTTTAAAGGATTGGGGTATGCTATCTCCATTACTCTCTCCCCTGATGCACTCTGAGAGAAGTGGGTTATAGGTTTTTGCTTCTTGACCCCTTTTGATGGGATGATGGAGAAGTCCATCGGGGTGATGGGAACTTTCCTCTTTTGTTGACTCAGGTGCTGGGAGATCCAGGCTGGACTTATGGGAGAAGGACCAGAAATAGAAAAGGGAGCAGCTGCAGTAGTAGAAGGAAAAAATGTGGAGACACTTGGAGGCGGCATTGAGAGGGAAGCCGAGAAAGTGCTCATGGGAGGAAGGGATACTGTAGGGGAGGTAGACATAGGAATGGAAGGGAGCTGAGAGATGAGGGAAGAAATGGTGGGGGACAACTCTGTGAGAGAAGAGAAGATGGATGATGAAGAAGGGGGAACAGTAGAAGATGGGGGAGAGGACACGACCAAAGGAATGGTCGCTTGGGTCACTCGAGGAGGGGAAGGAGGAGAGGGAGAAGGGATAGAAGGGACCTCAATAGTTACAGTAGTGGCAACATCCTGAGTGGATGTGCCTATCGGAACATCTTCCACTGCTTCTTCTTCTAAGCTTTCCGGGATTACAACCCGTTCTTGTGAAGCGGAAGGAGGACTTTCAGGAGCTTCCTCTTGGGTGGAGCTTGACTCACCCTCTTTGCCTTTCCCTTTGCCCTTTGGCAGCACTTTTTTCCTGGGAAGGTGCGTTGCCCAACAGAGATGTAGTGAAATCAACTCCGAGGTAAATGAGGCCATTCATTCTGCACCAATGCTCTGTTCTTCACAGAGTTTCCTTTACCCTTTCTTCTATGGTCTGAGGCACTTTGGTTCTGTCAATTACAGCGAAAGGCCAATCATCCCCATCTGTGTCAAGATATACTTGATCAACTTCTTGATCAGTAGTTTGATAACCTTTTGGGATGATGGCCACACCGTACTGGATGATTTCAGCCAAAGCCAAGCGGGAATGGTCTTTCCTCCTGAGCTCGACCTCATGATATAGGTCGATATAAATATCCTCGATCTGTGGGATGTGGATCGGATCGAGTTTGGCCCTAGGCAGACAATTCCTTGGGTCGAAATTGGGCCTTGCCGGGAAGTTATGTTTTAGATTTAGTAGCTCCAGTTCTGCAAACATATCCTTTGCTTTGTGGTGAGAGAGACAAGTATACCTGCCCACTGTGAGGGGGAAAGGAGTTCCACCCTTCTTTCTCTTTAGGCATTTTTCATGGTAGGTTATAAGCTACCTCGATAGCTCCAACAGGATCAACTTGGGGCCGGCATATCTTGGAAATTTGGTTGGTTCTCCCAAGAAGTTGGCTGCCCTTAGATAGGTAAAGGTGGGGAATTGTGTGAACAAGGCTCCCCATTTCTCTGTAGCTACAAAATGCTCTTGGTCGTACGACCGTGAGTCATGTTTGGCCTTAAAAGGCAGATGATGCCGTAGAAGAAGGCATCATTAATCTTTGTGAACTGGGGGATACTATTTTCCAGCTTCAATTCTAGATAGTATTCATATATTTTAACTTGGGGCCAAACCCCACACCGCATTAAGGCTGGATAATCCCTTTCTGAGGCCGCAGCATAAACTACGTAAGAGTTCATATAGAACTTCCCCGTTGTGGTAAGTTGTTGGAGCTACTCAGATATGGTGCTGCTTATGATCTCCGCCCACTCAAAGCGTTGATCTGGCACATTTTTGTTCATTGTCTCTAAATATCTCAGCATCCATTTGTGAAAGTAGTGGGCATCAGGAAGCCCAAATACTCTGCTCAGAACATGGATTGTATCACTGAGTTCCTCTGAAAAATCACTTCGATGAATGACTTGTGGCCATCTGGTCACCACCTTCTTATTCTTCAGGTATACCTCATTCATCAACTGCATACACTGATCCTCATTATCGTCCCAAGCCTTGATGCAATCTTCCCACTTATGGCCACAAAGTGTCGGTGATGAGGAATGCCAAGCATTATTTCGAAGTGTCGGGAAGTGAGGTTGATTATGACCTCGCCCTTCTCATTATGGACACATCTTGTATCTTTGTTGTAGCGGGCTACTACCATCATGAACTCATTGTTTATGGCACTAACTGGGATCCCACTAGCAAAATGCAGCCCACCGCCCATCGGTTTGTCCATCCACGACTTCTTATGACCTTCGTGTTTCGGCCCGAAATCCTCCATATCAATGTGCCCAAGTTTGAGTCTCGATATCCAGTCACAATTTTCACGGGATTCGGGCATCCTGACCCTCTGATATTTGTACTTCATTTCTTCCTCTGTGAGCTTGGCTTTGCCTTTAGATTTGGTAGGTCTCTTGCTTGATGTTGACATATGTAATTTTGAACTCAGTTGCTGATCTGCAAGAAGAAGAAGTGAAACCCAACGCAAGAAAGTCATATTAGCTGTTTGATCTTCCATTAAAGCGTTGACAGAAGGAAGAGTTAGCAATTTTAAGGCCTCAGGGCGCAGGGCACATGAATACTACAGATTGCAGGGTTAAATAGTATGGCACACAGAAAAGGGGTGTTGCAAGGGATAAATCAGTGCCAAAGGGCGCAGGGCGCATGGATACTGCAGGTTGCATTTTTTTGTTGTTGCAAGCAGAAGTGCGCCTGCGCCATATGTATGCATTTTATATCGGGCGCTGATATTTTTCATGTTACAGTACAGGATGTGCCAAAGGGTGTAGGTTTAATGCGTGTAACATCATTTTTTCATGCGCCACAGGGGAACTTGGTGCGGCGCATAGAAGGTCTGCATGACATGATGTTGTTGTAATAATGGATGCGCCTGCGCCGTTAACGATTTTGTACTTGGCGCAAATAAAGTTGGTGTTGCATGGATGCAAGGTGTGCCAATGGCGCAAATTTTATCAATGCTACACATGAGTTTGGTGCGCCAAGAGGGTGCAGGGAAAGTGGGTGTTGCAAGCAAGGGAAGTGCGCCTTGAGGGCGCAGCTGTTTTTTATGCAACAGGCATGGTGGATGCGCCATTGGCGCGACTGTATATCATGTTGCAGGGGTGGCGGATGCGCCAAAAGAGGAAAAATACAGTCTTACTTTTAAGCCTTGATTCTTTTCCCTGAGGGGTTTACATGTGTTTAAGCTTCTTTTGCAGGGTTCTTTGGGTGATGAAGAAGCTAAAACAAAGAGTTTTAAGCAATTTTTTCCAAGACAGAGTCCTCTTTACCAGCAGATCTGGAAAGAGGGGGAAGTGCATGGGGAAGGATAGAAAAAAACAGCAAGGGGAGGGTTCATGGTTTCACAGATTTATTTAATCTAGTCCCCACAAACAAGCAGCCAATAACCAAAACACAAAACACAAGAGCAAAGGACCACTTACCAAGAATATATATAATGTCAGAGGTGAAACTGGGTCCACGACGTGATATGAGAATGAGCAGTGCGCTGACAGGTGTAGAGGGAAAAGAATAATCACGTGATTTTTGTCTGATGAAAATGACAGGGCGGATGTGCCTATATATAGGCGAGGTTGTAATAAATGTGCCAACCACTTTTTCAAGTGGCGCACCAAAACACCTATCGACAATGGAAAGGATGTGCCCTTTGGCGCATCAAAACACCTGCTAACACGAAGCTATGTGCACCTTTGGCATGCCAAAAGTGTTGTCAACACAAAAATATGTGTGCCTAAGGCGCACCAAAACGTGGTGCAAAAAAAGTATTGTTGACACGTACGCGCATGTGCCTTGGCACATGCAATAAAGGTGCAACATAGTAAGGCACACCAAAATGCGTGTTGACACTTCAAACAGTGCACCAAAGGATTTAAAGGGGGCGCATGAACACTTTATGTTGCATAGACATTAGGTGCGCCCAACCAAAAAAGACCAAAAATGGCTAAGTTCGGAAAACTAGATTTCCCGGGAAGGGATTTTGCAATGTTCGAACGCAAGGAGTCCTGACGAGGGACCGGAACAAAATTTTGGTAGGGTTATCTGTAAAATTTCCTTGCCAATTTTACGGGATAACAGCTGGCTCTTTCTGGGGACTATCTCTGAGCGAACCTCAGGGGTAGAGAATCCCAGATCTTCACGTGCCTATCCATTGGGTAACAGAGTCAAAAACAAGGGAGATCGGAAAGGGAAACACACAACCAACAAAAGCAAACACACGACAAAAACAAACACACAACAAAAGAAAACTATACAAAGAAGAGAGCAAGCTCTACTTCCTGAAGATTTTCAGATGTTGCCCGCTATAGGGAAGCGGGAGCTCAGTTCCGTCTAGATACGAGAGATAGAAACTATTCTCTCCATTGAGCTGCTTGATCTTGAAAGGCCCTCTCCACAGGGAATCAAAATTTCCGTGCATGCCCTTTGGCTCTCTTCGTTTGTCCCACAAAAGGATGAGGTCTCCCACCTAGAAATTTATTTGCTTAGATTTTTTATCGAACAATATTTTTACCTGATTCTGATGTTTGGTGATTTTTTCGACCACCCTTACTCTCTTCTCTTCAAGCTCTGGTAGATACATGATCCTATTTTCAAGGGAATTTTGGAAAGTCTCATCTTCAATTTCCCATGCTAAGCGCAGAGCAGGGAGTTCAGCATAAATGGGAAGCTTAGCATCGGTGCCATATAACACTTGAAAAGGTGACATACCGAGAGATCTCTTGGGAGTAATGCGGTCTGCCCACAAAGCATCGTATAAGGACTTGTGCCACATTCGTTGATTCTCATCTACTAGCTTTCGTATGATGGTTACTAAGTTTTTATTACTGGATTTCACCGACCATTTCCCTGAGGGTAATAATCTGAGGCGTGAGCCAAAGTTATTCCGTATTCATAGCAAAAACTAATAACTTCCCGTGAAGAAAAGTTGGAAGCATTATCAGCAACAATCTTGTTTGGAATGCCAAACCTGACAATGATATTTTCTTTGATGAAACTGCAAACAACCTCGGAAGTGGCATGTTTGACAGGTATGGCTTCCACCCACTTGGTGAAGTAATCTATTGCTGTTAGGACATAACTATGTCCGGCACTCGATTGGGGATTGAGTGCGCGATAAAATCAATTCCCACTACTTGAATGGTTCGTTGACAATGACCGGCCTGAGGGGAAAAGTAGCCAACTTGGGCTTGCCGACAAACTGCTAGAAAGGCTCACACTTTGCTACCCAGGTAGCTGTATCTTGAAAAAGTGTGGGCCAATAGTACCTGGCCCGAATGATTTTGTGGGCCATCACGGAAGAGGAGAAATGGCCCACACAGGCTGAATTATGAAAAATTTCAAGTAACTTCACCTACTGTGGCCTATCAACACATCGCAAGAAGATGCCATCTATCCGTGTTTGTATAAACTGTCATCCCGGATGACATATTTAGCTACTCTCGAGCTTTATAGTGTGCTTTCTCCTTAGGTGAGTTGGGCATTAGGTGATGAAGAAATTGATATCGGAATACCACTCATCACTGGTTGGTTGCGACAAACAAGACCATAGGCAGTGAATCGGGTTTCTCCAACTAGCTTTGTGCTTCATTGGTGTAATCATCTTTTCCTCCAGAAACTTCTGACCCTTGGCTCTCGGCCATAAGTTGACATAGGCCTTTACCTCTTACCAACTTAGTTGGTTTTATATCTAGATCATACTCCTGGACCTTTGCAATCCAATTTCCTCATAAGCTTCCTAACTCATGTTGAGTTAAAATTGACTTGACTGTCGTGTCAAGGACCAGCACCACTGTATGAGAATTTAAAATGTAATATCTGAAGTTTTTGACTGCTTTGACAATGGCAAAGGCATGCTTTTCTAATCGAGACATTTTTAGTTCATGAGGCTTGAAGGGAGAGATCATGAATGTAATTAGGGATTCAACATTATCAGAATTCTTTTGCATCAAGATGGCAGATACAGTATGCTCAGATGCATAGCTATACATGATAAAATCCTTGGAGAAATCGGGACATACCGGATCAAAGTGCGTGAGCGAAGAAAGCTTTTATTTCTTGAACGACCTTTTCCTTCTTCACTCCATCAAAAATTTGGTGACCCTTTCATCATGTCTAATAAATGAGGAGTTTTTCAACAAAGTCAGGAACAAAGCGCTGAGAAAATTCACCTTTCCGAAGAAAGAGTGGATGTCGGTCTTGCTTGTAGGAAAAGTAAGGCTCTGAATAGCCTTAACTCTTTCGGTATCTATCTTCATTCCTTCTTTGCTAACAACATGTCCTAGTAACTTTCCTTTCGTGACTCTAAAAACATACCTTTTCGGGTTAGGGAAATCCCATGCTCAAAGCATCGGCCAATACTTTCTCTAAATGATCACAATGATCATTTCATTGTTTAGAGAACACAGTTAAGTCATCTAGATAAACCACAATGACCTTCCCCATCATACCTTTGAATGCAAGGTCCATGGCCCGCTGAAAGGTGGCGCCAGCATTGGTCAAGCCAAAAGGCATCCTGCTGTAGGCAAACGTGCCCCAGGGGGTAGTGAATGTTGTTTTAAATTGGTCTTCAGGTGAGACTTCAATCTGATTGTAGCCTGAAAAACCATCAAGCATGGACAACATTTCTGATCCAGTTACTGCTTGTAGAACTTGATCCATTATAGGAAGGGGGTAGTTTTCCTTTAAGGATGCCTGATTCAGGTTTCGAAAATCTACGCATATGCGTATTTCACCATTTTTCTTACGCACTGGCACAATGTTTGCCACCCAAGTACTGTGATGGATAGGAAAAATGATTCTCACATCCAGCATTTTCTAAATTTTAGCCTGGATAGTACCTAAGATCTTAGGGTTATAATGCCTCTGCTTTTGGCGAAAGGGTTTGATGTCCTCCTTCAACGGGATGTCATGCTAGACATCCTTTGGCCTAAAAGACTTTAGATCGACATAGGACCATGCCAATACATCCATTTATTTCTTCAGCAGTTTGAAAAACTTCTACTTCTCTTCAGGTGTGCAACATTTTCCGATGTTTACAAACTGCGGACGTTCTACCGAACCTAAATTAACCGGTTTGGTTTCTAGGGAGGAGCCAGTATCATCTCACCTTTTCTATTTTACAAAACGATCATGCCTCTCGAACAACCGCTCTAATGAAACCAAGCCTTTCAGAATTTTATTTCCTTTGAGCTGACATATGTCGTCGTTCCCTTCAGATTCCCCGTTTTGACCGATAACTGATTCACGGCACATAGAAGTGGATCCTTCAAAATGAAGCTCCTTAAAAATTTCCACCTTTTCTAGAAAGGTAATGAGTTGAATGTCATTGTTGAATACTTGCCAATGCTGAGAATTGTCCGACACGCTTGGGCGGAAGACCACTTTAATGTTATTTTTTCTATTTTTAGACCTAGGTGAGGGAGCATGAGGGATGCTGAAATGGCCAATGAATCAGCCATGTCATTCTGAGCTCTTGGAATGGATCCTATTGAAAAAGTGTCAAAATCTTTGATGTTGTCCCACACCGCATTGCGGTAATGCCTGAGCCTCTCATTCTTCACTTGATATATCCTTTTAACTTGATTTACGATTAGCTCTGCATCACCTTGTACTTTCAGATTTTTGATCCCTCTTTCCTTTGCGGCTTGCATGCCAAGTAGCAGAGATTCATACTCAGCAGTATTATTTGTGTTGAAAAACTACAACTTGAAAGAGAGAGGAATAATCTCCTCTTCAGGAGATATAAGCACGGCTCCAGTGCCGCATCCACTAGTCGCGCAGCTGCCATCAAACTGTAAAGTCCAGATCTTGTTAAGGTCTTCTTCTTGGACGAGGACAACCATTTTGTCAGACTCGGTAGACAAGAAATAGTTCCCCATTCCTAATGATTCGAAAAGAATTTGGGATTTGGGGTCCTCAGAGTTAGTAACCAAGTACTTCTTTTGTGATTCTGGATCCAATGTCTGCATTACACCTTTGATGGGGATTCTAGCCTTAGACCAGTCCATGTGAATCTCCCCACCAACTTCACTACAAAAACTTCTTCCCAGCAAAATTCCATAGGCTGCTGGAATGTCGAAACAAGGATGGTCATTTTTACTCTTTTCTCTGGGAATGCCGCAAATGCAAACTAAGCGTCTTTGATCTGACCAATCAGTGGAACCTGCTTGGTTTCCAAGGAATAACATCTGCCAAAAGGCTTGGTAAGGGTAAGGCCCAAAGCATGGGTGACTTTTGCCGGCATGATGTTATCAGAAGCTCCAGAATCAATTATGCAGTTACTTAGTTTGTGGCCATTGATTAGGAGGGAGAGGTAGAAAGGTTCTATCTTGCCTGATGCAGAAGTCGAGGCAACATTTATGCGGGATGTAGGAGGAGTGGAAAGGATTCCTTTTGGGGAGATCTGGGGAGATATGACAGCTTGACTTTGAATATACTTGGTCAACCTTACAAGCTGTTCGGGGTTTGACTGAAGATACTTGGCTTCAGACATTTGGATCTTAGTCTTTTTAGCATGATCTATGATGTCAAACGTGGCCAAGGGTTGCACTGGTGAAGGAATGAGTCCTTCACTTCACGATGGTAGAATAGGATTACTGGTCTTCATGGAAATAGAAGAAGACTGATTTGGAGGAGAGATGGGGGGAAAAGATTTCTTTGTAAAAGACTTAACAGGGGGTTGAGTAGGAAGAGGATTACCTCTTTTAGCAATGGTTGGAGGCGTGTTTGACATGGCCTTCTCTTTTTGTATCCTGGCAGCAACTTCTGATTCTTTTCCTTGTGAGCGGGTGAAAACAGCATATGACTATCCACTTGCATACCCTTGTGTACCCTCTTCTTCGTCGGATTCTTCATCTTCAAATTCCATATACCCGATAGTAGAGTCGCCAGTCGGTTCACCGACATCTTGATCATCTTCACCTTGAGACGAAGGTTCTTCGTAATTTTGTTCCTCTTCTTCGATTTCGACTAAAGCGTTGACCGGAGGAGCCTCAAGCGCCAACCGCGGAGCAATTGTCAGGCAAGTGCGACCTTTGTGGGACATTGTTGGAAATGAAATTCCTCCGTGGGATATCCCGGTATGAGGAACTGGGGGAAGCTTGGGCTAACTGCTTCTTTAATGCAAGTAAGTCATTCACCATCTTTTGAAATGCCGGATCAGACGAAGTAGTGGGAGAAGGGCCCAAAGATTTAAGCTTGGATGATTCCCTTTTTAATTCGCCAGATATTAGCAAGTTATCTTCGATTCGGATGGCAGTGGCCTGGGTGAGAATCAAGGTAGCTACTTGTTCTTGCAAGAGTAAGAAACTTACTTTCGAGCTCATAGTGTTCATGAAGAAACACTTCTGATTTTCCGGTGTTGGAAGCATGGCAACAGGCACACGGTTGATTAATGCATTGAACCTGGTGACAAAATCACGCATGGTCTCATTGGCCTCCTTCTTTAGGTGAGTGATTTGTGATAACAATGCAAATGCATCTTCGAAGGCTTATACCTATCTTCAAAAGCATCCCGCAAGGTGGCCCAACTGGTAATAGATCCGGCCGGTAAATGCTGAAACCATTCTGCGGGCCCTTGTAAAGTTTCCAGAAAAAGGTGAACTGAAACATCTTCATGGGTCACATCTAGGATATTGCATGACATGATGAATGCAAAAATGTGTGAATCCATGCTTTGATTTCCACTCCCATCAAATCTTGGGAAATTCTTTTGGTTTCCATGTGGGAGCGCGTGAACAGGATGCGGCAAGGCCAGGGGACCCATAGCATTTCCCCATGGTACCGCCATTTGAAAAGTTGGAAAAAGAACACGCTTTGGGAGGATAGTCCCATTGAGTAACAAGGCACTGCAGAGTGATGCAGATGCTCCTGGTAATAGATGCTTCCTTCGTGGAGGTGAGACACTCCTGGATGACCGATCAGCCGAGCTCAGTGACGAGAAGCGTGTTGGTGTAACACTGAAGTTGTGCCTTTGAAGCAGATAAAAAGTAGGATCAACTTCTCCACGAGCTCTCCTGCTATAAGTAAATGGTTCACCTGCTAGTGTACCTTCTCGATCTATAATATTATGGAGTAGATTTAAAAACTCTTTTTGGTTGTACTTGCTGATTTTCTGATTTTTCTGACAAAAATCAGCAGCATGTACTTTTCTAAATATTTAATTTTATCCTCTTCTGAAAAGCAATTGCGGTTTAATGACAAAGAACAATGAGGATAAAATGATGGTGAAGCTTAGTAAGCTGATTTTCAGATCTAGAGTTGATTTTTCAAAGAGTTTGAAAATTTTGGTAAACTGTCAAAAACTCAGATCTACGGAAAAATATAGATTTTTATAAAAACTCAGCGAACTAAAGATCTTCAACTAGGCCAGATCTATGGATCTCAGAAGAAAATTTTCAATTTGGGTTACTTTTGTAAAAATTTTAGATTTTGAACAAAAGTTAAAATTTGCAAACAAGTAGTGATTTTTCTGATTTTTACTGATTTTCTATCATACCACTATCATAGATCTGATAGATCTGTTCGATCCCCAGTAGAGTCGCCAAAAAATGTTGGTTTGAAAATTTGTCACTTGGGCAGATCTATGGATAGATGAGCCAACAGTGTGTAGGGCATAGCCCCTCTTTGAGTCAGCAAAGCAAAACTAGTTTATTGCTATTCTACCAGTAGGAATCTGTGTAAGTCTCACAATATTCTGCCTTCGGGGGTTTGGGATCTCATCCCAGTAGGGGTGTTTCCAACTGTGAAAAGAAAGGAATGAAAGAGAGGATGAAGAAAGATCAGGTCCGAAGGGAGAAAAGAAATGAATTCCAAAGTAGAAAGGTCAGAGGGTTTATGTTTTGGGATTGGTAGTAAACAGAGCCAAACCTACTTGCATAAACGAATAAAGCAATACTGATGAATAAATGACAAAAATTAGAGATAGATCCAACAGAATAAACACATAGATCTGACATAAGAAAGATCAGATGCCCATAACACACATATTCAGCACAAAGTCTTAATATTTGTATTAATATTTTCTTCTGTTACAAAAAGTACAAAGCCTTTTCTTCCCACTTCTATTTTTCATCTAAAAAATATCCACCCCCTTGAATACAACAAGTATTCAAGTATATATAGAAGGAGAGAAGAAAAGAAGACAAAAGCAAACCAACCACTTAATTACAAAATATCTTACAATAGATTACAAAGTCATTTGTTGACTTTTTGACAACTTTGGTGGATGACATCATCCCATGGTGCAACATGGATGATGTCATCATTTGTGTCAACACACTTTAGATAATTTACAAGGAGAAAGTCGGGAAGAAGGAAACTATTCATCGTCATCCCGCAGTTGAAAGGGGGTATCCTCGATTTTGCTGCTGCTCGGGAGATGAGATGTGGAACTGGGCACGATACTCCATGAACTTGTTGATCATGGGTTGAAGTTGATCCTGGGAAGGATCCTTGTGTCGATCGCTGATAGCTTCGTAAGTCTCCCACTCGTCTGTGAGCTTTTCTGGGAGTTTGGAATAATCATTTTCCACCTCTATCAGGTACCCAATGAAGTCACGACATGCCAACAAGGTTGTTGATGGATTCGAGTCAAACATGACCTCTCGGTCCTAGCCCTTTTCAAACGATCTCTTTGAAGATCTGAATAGTTTCCTCAACCTTTCTTAAGGCAAAAGAAGAAGTGAGCAAGCTTGGAGACATTCTTAGGACAATCTGTTCCATTTGATGCATTGCATCTAGGGCTTCCTCCTTTATTTTGTCGATCTTCTCCAGGATGAACTCCAGCTGATCAACCTAATAATCCAGAGTAGAAAGGATTTTGTTGAGGGCTCTAGGGTGACCAAGGATGCCAAACTTGACCAGATCTTTGACTGAATAGTCGAACATTTTCTGAAAGGTCTCATGCTACATCTTGGCATGGTCTAGCTCTTCAGAGATGGGTCCTGCTATCGCCTGGAGTTCTCTGTTAACCCGATTGATATTCTGATACAAACTGGTGAGCTTGGAAATTACTCCCTCGCTTTCCTTGAGGATTTGGCTCCTCCAGGTGGAAACTGCCATGCCCTGCTCACCGATTTTGGTATAATCATTAATCTTATCCTGGCTCAGAGGCTCAGGAGTTTCGGTGGAAGCTGTAGGAGGCGCATTGCCCATTTTCTGCAAGGTGTGGAGAAGATGTTTATTTTCTCCTTTAACAGCCTTTTCTCTTCCTTTGCTTCCTGGAGCTTCTTGCAAAGGGCGTCCACTACAGATAGGGCCTCTCCCTGAAGGCTTTCTGAAGATGTCCCCATCATGACTTGGGTCACTGTGTAATCTATCGAAGATAGATCCTTTTTATCCTTTAAAGGATTGGGGTATGCTATCTCCATTACTCTCTCCCCTGATGCACTCTGAGAGAAGCGGGTTATAGGTTTTTTCTTCTTGACCCCTTTTGATGGGATGATGGAGAAGTCCATCGGGGCGATGGGAAATTTCCTCTTTTGTTGACTCAAGTGCTGGGAGATCTAGGCTGGACTTATGGGAGAAGGACCAGAAATAGAAAAGGGAGCAGCTGCAGTAGTAGAAGGAAAAAATGTGGAGACACTTGGAGGCGGCATTGAGAGGGAAGCCGAGAAAGTGCTCACGGGAGGAAGGGATACTACAGGGGAGGTAGACATAGGAATGGAAGGAGGCGAGAGATGAGGGAAGAAATGGTGGGGACAACTCGCGAGAGAAGAGAATATGGATGATGAAGAAGGGGAGCAGTAGAAGATGGGGGAGAGGACACGACCAAAGGAATGGTCGCTTGGGTCACTCGAGGAGGGGAAGGAGGAGAGAGAGAAGGGATAGAAGGGACCTCAATAGTTACTGAGAGTGGAAACATTTTGAGTGGATGTTCCTATCAGAACATCTTTCCGCGCTTCTTCTTCTAAGCTTTCCGGGATTACAACCTGTTTTTGTGAAGCAGAAGGAATTTCAGGAGCTTCCTCTTGGGTGGAGCTTGACTCACCCTCTTTGCCTTTCCCTTTGCCCTTTGGTAGCTGTTTTGCCTAGGAAGGTGCATTGCCCAATGGAGATGTAGTGAAATCAACTCCGAGGTAAATGAGGCCATTCATTCTACACCAATGCTCTTCTTCACAGAGTTTCCTTGACCCTTTCTTCTATGGTCTGAGGCGCTTTGGTTCTATCAATTATAGTGAAAGGCTAATCGTCCCCACCCATGTCAAGATATACTTGATCAACTTCTTGATCAATAGTTTGATAACCTTTTGGGACGATGGCCACACCGTACTGGATGATTTCAGCCAAAGCCAAGTGGGAATGGTCTTTCCTCCTAAGCTTGACCTCATGATATAGGTCGATATAAATATCCTCGATCTGTGGGATGTGGATCGGATCAAGTTTGGCCCTGGGCAGACAATTCCTTGGGTCGAAATTGGGCCTTGCCGGGAAGTTATGTTTCAGATTTAGCAGCTCCAGTTCTACAAACATATCCTTTGCTTTGTGGTGAGAGAGACAAGTATACCTGCCCACTATGAGGGGGAAAGGAGTTCCACCCTTCTTTCTCTTTAGGCACTTTTCATGGTAGGTTATAAGCTGCCTCGACAGCTCCAACAGGATCAACTTGGGGCTGGCGTATCTCGGCAATTTGGTTGGTTCCCCCAAGAAGTTGGCTGCCCTTAGATAGGTAAAGGTGGGGAATTGTGTGAACAAGGCTCCCCATTTCTCTGTAGCTGTAACAATGCTCTTGGTCGTACGACCGTGAGTCATGTTTGGCCTTAAAAGGCAGATGATGCCGTAGAAGAAGGCATCATTAATCTTTGTGAACTGGGGGATACTATTTTCCAACTTCAATTATGGATAGTATTCATATATTTTAACTTGGGGCCAAACCCCACACCGCATTAAGGCTGGATAATCCATTTCTAAGGCTGACAACATAAACTATGTAAGAGTTCATATAGAACTTCCCCGTTGTGGTAAGTTGTTGGAGCTACTCAGATATGGTGCTGCTTATGATCTCCGCCCACTCGAAGCATTGATCTGGCACATTTTTGTTCATTGTCTCTAAATATCTCAGCATCCATTTGTGAAAGTAGTGGGCATCAGGAAGCCCAAATACTCTGCTCAGGAATGTGATTGTATCACTGAGTTCCTCTGAAAAATCACTTCGATGAATGACTTGTGGCCATCTGGTCACCACCTTCTTATTCTTCAGGTATACCTCATTCATCAACTGCATACACTGATCCTCATTATCATCCCAAGCCTTGATGCAATCTTCCCAGCTTACGGCCACAAAGTGCCGGTGATGAGGAATGCCGAGCATTATTTCAAAGTGTCGGGTAGTGAGGTTGATTATGACCTCGCCCTTCTCATTATGGACACATCTTGTATCTTTGTTGTAGCAGCGGGCTACTACCATCATGAACTCATTGTTTACGGCACTAACTGGGATCCCACCAGCAAAATGCAGCCCACTGCCCATCAGTTTGTCCATCCACGGACTTCCTGTGACCTTCCAGGTTCTGGCCCAGAAATCCTCCATATCAATGTGCCCGAGTTCTGAGTCTCTGATATCCAGGTCACACTCTTCCTGGGATTCGGGCATCCTGACCCTCTGATATTTGTACTTCATTTCTTCCTCTGTGAGCTTGGCTTTGCCTTTAGATTTGGTAGGTCTCTTGCTTGATGTTGACATATGTAATTCTGAACTCAGTTGCTGATCTGCAAGAAGAAGAAGTGAAACCCAACGCAAGAAAGTCATATTAGCTGTTTGATCTTCCATTAAAGCGTTGACAGAAGGAAGAGTTAGCAATTTTAAGGCCTCAGGGCGTAGGGCACATGAATACTGCAGATTATAGGGTTAAATAGTATGGCACATGAGAAAAGTGGTGTTGCAAGGATAAATTAGTGCCAAAGGCGCAGGCGCATGGATACTGTAGGTTGCATTTTTTTGTTGTTGCAAGCAGAAGTGCGCCTGCGCCATATGTATGCATTTTATATCGGGCACTGATATTTTTCATGTTACACGGGTACAGGATGTGCCAAAGGGCACATGTTTAATGTATATAACATCATTTTTTCATGTGCCATAGGGGAACTTGGCATGGTGCATGAAGGTCTGCATGACATGATGTTGTTGTAATAATGGATGCGCCTGCACTATTAACAATTTTGTACTTGGCGTAAATAAAGTTGGTGTTGCATGGATGCAGGGTGCACCAATGGCACAAATTTTATCAATGCTACACATGAGTTTGGTGCGCCAAGAGGGTGCAGGGAAAGTGGGTGTTGCAAGCAAGGGAAGTGTGCCTTGAGGGCGCAGCTATTTTTTTATGCAAAAGGCATGGTGGGTGCGCCATTGGCGCGACTGTATATCATGTTGCAGGGGTGGCGGATGTGCCAAAAGAGGAAAAAATACAGTCTTACTTTTAAGCCTTGATTCTTTTCCCTGAGGGGTTTACATGTGTTTAAGCTTCTTTTGCAGGGTTCCTTGGGTGATGAAGAAGCTAAAACAAAGAGTTTCAAGCAATTTTTCCAAGACAGAGTCCTCTTTACCAGCAGATCTAGAAAGAGGGGGAGTGCATGGGGAAGGATAGAAAAAACAGCAAGGGGGAGGGTTCATGGTTTCACAGATTTATTTAATCTAGTCCCCACAAACAAGCAGCCAATAACCAAAACACAAAACACAAGAGCAAAGGACCACTTACCAAGAATATATATAATGTCGAGGTGGCGGGTCCACGACGTGATATGAGAATGACAGGCACGCTGACAGGTGCAGAGGGAAAAGAATAATCACGTGATTTTTTTCTGATGAAAATGATAGGGTGGATGCGCCTATATATAGGCGAGGTTGTAATAAATGCGCCAACCACTTTTTCAAGTGGCGCGCCAAAACACTGTCGACAACGGAAAGGATGCGCCCTTTGGTGCATCAAAACACCTGCTAACACGAAGCTATGTGTGCCTTTGGCACGCCAAAAGTGTTGTCAACATAGAAATATGTGCGCCCAAGGCGCACCAAAACATGGCGCAACAAAAGTATTGTTGACACGAAGGCGCATGTGCCTTGGCGCATGCAAGAAAGGTGCAACATAGTAAGGTGCACCAAAATGCGTGTCGACACTTCAAACAGTGCGCCAAAGGATTTAAAGGGGGTGCATGAACACTTTATGTTGCATAGACATTAGGTGTGCATGACCAAAAAAGACCAAAAACGGCTAAGTTGAGAAAATTAGATTTCTTGGGAAGGGATTTTTCAATGTTCCAAACGAAAGGAGTCCTTGACGAGGGACAGAACAAAATTTTGGTAGGGTTATGCAGAAATTACCCTTACCAATTTTACGAGATAACAAGTCACTAAGTCAAGATCATGAATTATGCCTTCCACTAAACTCACATAAAAGAGAGACTCAGCTCCCTCTCGCGCACCTCGGGTGAGCGCTTAACACCCACTGGGTGATAGGTGCACGCATGAGGTTCCCTTGTTCTTGGTGGGTGTAAAAATTACTACATCTTGGTTTCATTGCCGAGACCTCTTTTCAAAGTTATAGTGGAACATGGCATACATCATGGTCTATGCAAAAAGTGATGATGGAGCACTTAACACTTGAAGGTGTTCAAAGTTCATTTAAAATTATAGAGGATGAGTTTTCTCAGAGATTCAGTACTAGACCTGAGTTTGATACATGAAGATGGGTGGAAGACACTCTCTATCATGAGTTGTACGAAACCTTCTTCTGTTGTTTCCCAGTAGAGTTATTTGAGTGGCTCTCGGCATATGCATCTAGGTCGGGGTGGTATTATAAATCACACCCTTGGACCCAAGAAACATACTTGAACTTACTTACAAGATGTTGATCTAATGTGGACCCATGCTATAGATCATTGGTGGAAGGGAGTATTGGCTAACTACACTCTGGAATATGCAATTTCCACGTATTCTTGTCCGGAGGTTGCTGAGTTTGAATTTTTGTGGGAGCCCAGAGGATCATTTCTGCGTGATATCCCCCTAGCAATCAAAATCTTGATGGTAACCATGAGTTTAGAGGCATTCCCAATGGCTAGCTAAACCACTCTGAGTGCTTAGTGAGGAAGCTAGGTTAGGGAAATATGGCTGATATAACGACTAAAAAGTAAAGGGAGGAGAGATGGATCAAGTATGGTGAAGCACATGAGAGGGATATTGTGAGATGGTGTGAGGTTTCATTTACGATGGATCCATGGAGATAGACAATTTTGGGATAAGAGGTTCACATGGAGGATGTGGAGCCTGAATAGTTTGTGCTACCCCATCTTGGAAAGCACGGAGAGAGAGAACCCCTCGGCTTACGATGAGAGCTTGTCATGTGGAGAAAGAAGAGTTGTTAGCACGCATCGACCCCACATAGTGACTAAACCTTGGTTCTTGGTTTGTTCTAATGAGGGAAATGTACATTGATCCATTTGATATCGGTGGAAGAAACCGATCGGTGCCCATAAGATACATCTGACCTCTCATTTGGGACTTCTATGGCTTCACACACTATTCCAGTATTTAGTGGAATGTTTGGATAAGGAATATATATAGGAGGTTTTGGAAGCATGTCGGGAAGTGGTGGAGGAAATACAAATGGGAGTGGTACTAGTTCACAAACCTGTCAACTCACATTTTAGTGAGACGATGGGAGCATTCAACATGACAAACACGGGCCCTATACCTAAAACAGGAGGATCCGGAGGTGGAAGTGGTGAAAGCTGGTGGCTTAGGATCTAGTGGATCCTATGGAGAAGGAAACACGGAGGAAATCGAGGACTAGGTCGGGAGGAAAAGGGCCTCAGCCACCTCCTCAAGTATTTTTCGAGATGTATCTACACTTACCAGATTATAGTGGGATAGAAGATGTCATAGAGCATGTGCATAAGTACGAGCTACTATGGCACGCGAAGGGATCACAACCCAAGATCGAAAGGCCAATCAATTTTTGACAACCTTGTAAGGATGCTTACATAGTTGGTATAGAAAGTATGACCCTCATCAGACTGTTGTGGATTATACCACACTGAGAAATGTGTTCTTGGCAGAATTCCACATACCTAAGTTTGAACAAAAGAGTATCAGCTCTTTGAAGGAAATCTAGCAGGAATGGTAGAGTGTGTGGGAATATGATGCGTGCTTTAAATATCTATTGTCTAAACTATCTTATGATATCCATCCTTCACAAAATGCTCAGTGGTTTGTCAGAGGGTTGATCACACCCTTTAGGAGGGCTTTGTCTCATAAAACATTCACAGACCCACACGAAGTATTGGAAGCCACTTTATGTCTTTGAGGTAGTTGTTAGTGTTGACACTTGGTGTTAGCCCATTTACGGAGGCTCGAGAATCACCGCCATGGCTAAGCGGTTGGAGAAATTATCTGCCAAACGGCTCGAAACTCGCTATGGGATGTGGTGCATAGATTGTAATGTAGAAGGGCATACAAAGGATAATGGCGGGATATGTACTTAGAAGGTGGTACTTGTAGTCACGATCAATTGTGAGATATGTCATGGGGATCATGATGTAAGTAGGTGCCCCCTTTTATAGCGTGCGATCCGTAAAAATGTATCTTTTTATTGCAAGATATGTACCTCAACCACACATGACACCAAGGATTGTAGGTTGATTGACCAGATTCATGAGGAAATTGATCTTGGTGTGTGCTAGACTGACATTGCCAGCAGTTCCAAAGGAGATGAGCGTCGGTATGAAGAATGTGGAGATGGAGGTGTGTGCGGAAGGGGATTTCATGGAGGATTTCATGGCCATGGTAATCGCGGGGGAAGGAGTGAGTTCCTCCGTGGAATGTGCTTTAATTATGGAGCCACATACCATTATAAGTGTGAATGTCTAGATCTTCTACAATACTCCTAGTGTGGAAAAAAACATAAGTATGAAGAGTGCCTAGAGTTATACAAACATATGAGTCAAAAAGTAGCACTTAGGAAGGATAAGGGCTCTGCTATGGTGAGTATTAAGAAGGCTGATGTGTAATGGCTCCCGTGAGTAATACGTGAATCATAACTAGAGCCTATTATGGTAACAACAAGAGTGGAGTCCACACACGTAAGGGGAGCACCTAGCGAGAGACTTGGAGTTTCATGGGAAGTATCCAAACACGGCTCACGAAAAAAATTCTACTAGGAAACCATGGATGTAATTCAAAGGTTATAAGGGGAGATCAATGCTTAAAAGAGCAAACTAGAAAATATGAGCAAATAAGACCAGTAGAAGCACCAAAGGATGAATTGGACGAGGTTAAGGAGGTGTGTAAACTCGAGGCAAGAGAATTTTATTCCCTTGCTAGAAGCATGGTTGAGAGAAAAGGTACCACGCACCGAGGAAGAACACAAAAGGTAGATCATACATGCAAACCTCCCACCTCACAACCTTGATTATGACAAAGTGATCACCTTGAACGCAGTAGTGGATGGATGGCTATTTAGCAACATCCTCATTGACACAAGTGCGGAGGTTAATGTTCTCACTACGGATGTCCGGCATCAAATGGGAAGACCGCATTACAACAATCTTCAAATGTGTTATATATGGCAAATAAGACAAAGGAAATGCCCATAGGTGTCTTGAAGGATGTGACCGTTACCATTCGGGGACTAAGTTCTTTGGGGATTTTGAAGTCTTGGTGCTTGCTTTGAGGTAGATAATTTCTAGGTGTTACTTAGGCACCCATGGTGCTATAAGAATAATGCATATCTTCGGTTTAACAAGGGGTACATAAGCTTTGAAAACAAGGAAGAGAGGGTGATTATACCACTTGCTGATGGAAATTCCACACCCTATATTGAACCCCTTAGAGAGGAAGTCCTGGACAAAATATATGTGCGCTCCATAAGAGATCCAAAGACCATCCACCCTATAGGAGTCATCCATTTTCTTTGATGCTCAACTGTCGGTGATACTACCAATATAACATGTGATAATTAGGCACATGGTACTTATGAAATGATTGGGTGACATCTAAAAGGACGGGTGACTAGAGTAACCATGACACGTCTGATTCGACACCTAGGAGGAAAGACAATAACCAAGTATTATGGGGATATATACCCACGAGGTCTTTTTGAAAGAAATGGAAGATCAATGAAGGGAGGATGAGTGGCGAGGTATCTTGGGTTATGTTTTGATAGGAATAGTAGTAAGGTGGTGGGCCACACATAGCAAAAACTTGTTGGAATGGCATGAAGTTAGAATTGCACTCACTATCTGATTCTCGAAGAGTAATATACCCACCGCTATCAAGGATTACAATGGTAATGAACCCACCTCTTCCCACATCCAGGCATGTGAGAGGGTCTGGGGAGAAGGCACGGAAGATTTACCACCCTCCCTTTGGGTGCACAAGCTATATTTGACACTACAAGGTTATGCATGCGCTTGGTACATCCATTTTGAAACTCGCTGCCAGACGGGAAATTGGCAGGAATTAGCGGTTGACTTGGTTCACACATTCGAGTACCGAAGTACCAAGCAACCGGTTGATGAGGCGTTGTAGGCTATCAAGTGCCTCACTCTAGGGGATTGTGCCATGGTGGAAGATAGATTAGTAGACTTACTTGGTGGACCTAGCTTAGAAGTGTAGTTCGAAGAGGAGGAACTAGAAGACATACAATTTGAGCACGCGTGTGCTAAAAAGGAGAAAGGAAAGATGGTATACGTTATTGATGGAGAGGAGATGGAGAGCCTAAATTTCAACCATTCAATTGGGATGCATGAGGTAGTTGAAAGTGTAGATGCATGTGTGCACACATATCATGAACCACTCAAAAACAAGAAAGTTAACATCGGCTCAAAGAGGGAGCCCAAGGAAGCTATCATTGGGAACTATTGGTTGGACAAGGAAGTATCAAAGATCATCGATCTCTTGTGTGAATTTGAGGATTTATTCCCATGTGGATACCATGAGTTGAAAGGTGTCCACCATTAATTAGGGGAAATGAGGATAAATTTGAAAGAAGGTGTGCGCTTGGGTAGGAAGAGGCCTTACAGGATGAATCCCAACATGCGCGTAAGGGTTAAAGAAGAGCTAGACAAAATGATAGCATCCGGTATCATTGAGGCTATGGAGGAATCATAATGGATAAGTCCAATGGTGATCAACATAAAGAAGGATGGATGGATTAGGATATGTGTGGATTACAGGGAGTTGAACATTGTTTGTATCATAGATCCTTTTCCCACCCCTTCACTAAAGAGATTTTGGAAGGAGTTGTTGGGTGTGAGGTCTATTCCTTTACGGATGGATTCTCAAGATATCACCAAGTAAGGATTGCCAAGGAAGACCAAGAAAAGACAACTTTCACCACCGAGTGGGGAAGATTTGCATACACTGGTCATGCCCTTTGGATTGAGGAATGCGCTGATGTATTTTCACGCATAGTGGTACAAGCATTTAAGGACTTCATCCACAAGTTCCTTCAAGTATATTTGGATGATTAGACGAGTGTATGGATTGGTGAAACCATTGTGATAACTTGAGATTGATGTTTGAAATATGTCGGCAGTTGAGAATTTCCCTCAACATCAAGAAATGTGTCTTTACAACTCCTTTTGGAACGTTGTTGGGGCATATCATATGCAAAGAGGGCTTATTGGTGGATCCCGTGAAAGTTGTAGTTATTGTGGGATTAGGGGAGCCCACCAGCCAAAGCACTTGTACGTGGATTTCTTGGACACACTGGGTACTACAAAAATTTCATTAAGGGATACACCAAGATTTCCGCGCCTTTGGAAATATTTCTCAGACATAAGAGTTCCTTTCAGTGGGGAGAGGTGTAGCAGAGGGAATTTGACACTCTAAAATAAAGGCTTATCACCACACCTATTCTATGATTCCCATCATGGGATAAACCTTTCCATGTCCATGTGGATGCCTTTGGTACAGCAATGGGAGCCATTCTTGCTCAACCAGAGAGGGATTGTTGATCATCCTTTGTGTTTTGCAAGTAGAAAGTTGACACCAACAAAACAGAATTATATAATGACCGAGCGCGAGGCATTGTCAATGATCTACGCACTCCACAAATTTAGACAATATCTGCTAGTGACTCCCTTCATATTCTACACTGACCATATGGCCTTGAAGTATCTAGTAAACAAAGTAGTGTTGTAAGGGCGTATATGTTGTTGGGTACTTTTATTTCAGGAATTTGAATTCAGAGTGGTGGTAAAATTAGGAAAGAACAATTATGGGTTGGATCATTTATCAAGGATTAATTCGGGAGAAGATGCGTAAAGTATTAAGGAAACCATGTCAGACGTGAAACTATTCAGGTTGTGGTGCGTGCCCTCGAGTTAGAAGACATTGTTGTTTTTCTCAAGGAAGGTGTGGTGCCCAAAGGGATGAATGCAATGGAAAGGAAAAGGTTAGCCATAAGCACCACGTCCTTCATGTTGATCAATGGGAATTTGTATAAAATGGGCCGTGATGAGGTTTTGCACCGGTGTGTATTAGAACATGAACGCGTGGCCATAATATAAGAATCCGTGGTGGGATTGCTTTGGAGGACACTATGTGGGGAATGTAACCATGTGTAAGATCCTAGTCACTGGACTATGGTGGGAGATGATTCACTAGGATTGCATTGAGCTTTGCAAGGCCTGTGACCACTACCAGGACCTTGGAAAACCTGGAAGAAGGGATGAGATGCCCTTGCACCCCATCACCAGCTCAGGAAGATTTTGAGAAATGGGCAATAGATTTTTCGGGCCAATATCACCAACTACGTGGAGGACTTACTCGCGGTATATCATTACCTATCTTGAGTATCCGATAAGGTGGGTAGAGGTGCGCCCACTAAGAATTTAATCGCAGCCACGACTACTATATTTTTGTGGGAGAACATTATAGTCGGTATGGGTGCCCATTAAGTTTAACAAGTGATAGGGGCACTCAATTCTTAAATGAAACCATCAGGATTCTATTGGTAGAATTCATGGTAGCCCATCAAAAGACTACCCCTTATCACCCTCAGGCAAATGGGACTGCAGAGGCATTCAACAAAATCCTTAATCACACATTGACTAAGATATTGAATGTGGGTAGGTAGGATTGGGATGAAAAGGTGTCAGTAGTTCTTTGGGCATACAAAACAATGTATAAAATATTGAACAAGGCCACACCATTTCAATTGGTGTTTGGCATGGAAGCAATTTTGGTCAAATTCATGCTACCATCTCTGCGTATAGCACGCGTAGGAGGGTTGGACGATGAGCAAGTGCTGGAAGAAAGAATAGATGAATTGATAAATTTGGATGAAAGGTGCTCACTAGCAAGATGGAGCCAAACAAATGAGAAGGCAAAGCAAAAGGCATGGCATGACCACCATATTAAGAACAAATAGTTTGAGGTTGGCCAGATGGTATTACTATATGATTCAAAATTTCTACGCCATCCTAGAAAGTTGAAGGTGCATTGGTTGGGTCCTTATGTAATTTCATACATCCTTGATTCAGGCACGTGCCAGTTATAAGTCGTTGGATGGAACAAAATTACCTGGACACTTCAATGGGAGTAGGCTGAAGCCCTACTATAAATAATGCTTCTTGGTGTTTGTAAATAAGGTAGTTTTCCAGTTAGTTTAGAATTTCCTTTTATGCTTTTCCTTTCTTGTATTTCCCTTTCGCGTTGTTGTTTTGTTTTGTGCCTTGGGTGCCAGTAACCTTATTACTTTTTGAATTATGAATGCATAGAGGACCATGCATTGTTTTAGTGTGGGGTGAGATGATGAAGAGAAACTTGGAGTTATTCTGCTAGGAGGATTTGGGTCGGTGGAAAAATAAGGTTACATTGGAATCCACGTACAAAGGAAAAAAATGTGCAAAAACATGAGGTAGGAGAGAGTAAGATTCATGAGGATGGAAGAATTGCCTTTGGTACCGGTAACATGTGCACAATAGTCTTCTGTCAAGATGGATTGTTTGCGTGCCAGAAGGTTGGAAAATTTTTCGCGCAAGGATTGGGAGTGGGTGGAAAAAAATTGTGCAAGGATTGGGGCGTAAGGAGAAGCGCTGAAGTCGGGTGTTGTTTGAGAACACTGCATTAAACATTATCATACGGTGGTAGGTAGCCTAGCCTTAAATTCATAAAAGTGGGAAAATCTATAAATACAAGAGTGGGCATTTCATTATTTCACTTTGTAAACATAATAAGAGTGATTTTCTTTCAAGAGCTAGGGTTTTGAGAAATGACTTATGCGAAGGAAAATTCCAAGAACTTAAGTGCAATCGGTCACATTGGATCTACAAACTAGAGAAGTGAGTCACGGGTGTGAGGAATGTTGTGAAGAAGCACCGTGATCAAGGAGAAAAATATGAGATTAGGGTTTGTGTTTTAGGGCATGGGGTGCACGAGGATTTTTTTAAAAACTTACAAGTTAACACTGGGAATGAAACTAAGAGGTGCAATGATGGCCATGAAACCGGTTGGTAAACCTAAAAAAATCCAAGAAGGGAATGGGTAAAGGAAAAGGAAAGAATAAACAAGAAGAAATACCCTTGGATATAAATGAGGAATGGTACTCGGAGATGAAATACCCGAATGGGGTTTTGCTAGGGAAAAAGTGGGAGTCCCACATAAGACAGAATGCCGTGATCGACTATAATCATCAGTCAAGTACAATCATGAAGGAAATGGCTTTGGAGCTAGTGCACCCCACAAATAAATGAACACTTGATGGGTTGCGATCTACAACGATGTAGTTAAGGTGAAAATAAAAAAGCTAGGGCTTCTCTAACTTTTTGAGTTTCCATATTTCAAGAAGCCTGAGCTCTTGTACTAGTGGTTGATGATGCGCATACACAAAGACTTCTTCTACTTTATAGGGCACAAAATGTGCATAACTCCCCAACTAATTTTACACTTCATAGGCCTAAACTACACTGGGAATCACTTGAAGATGACCTCCTAGATGAGGAGGCAATCATAGAAATCATAACATCCCAAGGATTGAATAAGGGATCAAGGTACTACGACGTCTCGGATATCGGTGATTCGGTCATGAAGATGGTTGCACACCTAGTCTCCAAGTTGAATGGACAAGAAAGGTGGACCCAAGTGAGTAAGCCCTAGCTAAATGTCTATAAGAAAGTCACAGAAGGCACCATATACAACATCTCCCAATATGTTGCAGATGGAATCATAAACAGCGTGGAGAAGAGAGAAAAGATCTTATTTGGAAACATTCTGTTGATAATTGTGTTCTCAGAAATCAGGGTGTTGGATGCATCCAACAAGTTCATGTGGGAGTACCCTGTTGAAGATCCCTCTCCTGTAGAGAGATTTCAGAAATACACATGTGAATCAATGACAGGGGTACATAAGACACGCTTAGACAAATGGTATAAGTGCCTTAGGAATGCATTCGGGCTAAATGTCGATCACGAACAACTCCCTACGGCGAAGGATAAGCAAAGTTTTCAGTCTACCAACACTTTTGTATCGGTAGGTTCATTTTGGTTAATAGAAGCTAGAGTCCATGGTGCAAACTCCCATTCTCGTTTACTACCCAATTTTTCCAAGCAGGAGTAAATAGATACAAGGAGTCGAAGAAATTAGACCTTGACTTGTCCACCCTTGACAGAGAGCACAGGGAAATGAGGAAGAAGCTGGTCTACCCAGAGAAGTGTGCATACATTGAAAGGTACATGTCACAAGATGTGCATATTGTAAGGCCTTTGACCTTACCTATTGCTGGGAGCAATGCCACAAGGATTTACCTACACATAAGGCCAAAATTTGAAAAGGGCGCATATGTGGAGAATGAGATATCCATCCTAGATGACCCTACTAGAAGGAAGAATCCCACGCCAAAGCGTAAGGAGAGGGAAGAGAAAGAGGAACAGAGGGTGGTGGAGAAGTAGGATGTAGGTACCGTGGGGACAAGTACCTATGTCCAGGAAGAAGAAGAGAATGGTGGTTAGGAGAAGACCCCAGAACCTACAAAGCCACCATCCCCTGAGGAGCCCTCAGATGAAGAGAAGACCACATCCGTGACTCCAGAGTTTTGAGTAGAGGAAAGAAGAAAAGGGGATGAAAGAACTAGAGTCTACAGATATAGATGACATAAACACCTATATAGGCAAAAACGATGATGATGAAGAGGAAGAGCTGGAGGTAGATTAGGAGCTGATTGATGTCCATGATTTGGGGGAAGAGGAAGCAGAAGATGCAAATGATGCCTTCATATTTGTAAGGAGGAAGGGCACCCAAGGGGAGGAAGGCATGTGGAGTGAAGAAAGGAGCGAGGGGGCAAGTACTAAGGAGCTAGATATGCCCAAGCTCACTCAGGAGGAGGTGAATGAGAAAGTGACAAGGGAGGTGGAGAAGATAAGTAATACCTTAGTCGACGAGGAATTAGAGCGCAGCACAAAGCTCGTGCTTGGTGAATTCAAGGAAGAGAAAAGGGAGAAGAGTGTGGGTAGCACAAAAGGCCCAACTCTTTCAGTAACTATTTACAAGGGTGTGCGCATGGGAAGTAAATGTGTAGAAGGGGGAAGTGATGGGATATGTTGATGACCCCAACAAAGTTTTGTGTGTGTGTTTCCAGAGTACTTTGCCCACCAAGGAGCTAACTACCATAGAATCCTTTGATCCTAAGGGTGGATACCCATGCATAAGAAAAATGCTATTGTAGGTGTTCGAATCCCACCTTGATGAGCCTGAGTTCGAGGTTAACCAAGGAGTGGTACTAGCGCTGTTTGAAGGAAAGGGGGACAACCCCATTATAAACATGTAATAACTATCGGATGAGCAAGTGTGTAACATGCTCAACAAAGTCTCCATGGAAGTTGAGGCTAGGCTCTTCTATAGAAATGACAGGGTTAAAGTCTTGGAGGACCTGATGGAGAAGAGGAAGGAAGAAGTAGTTAAGCTAACAAAGGAACTCAGCCTTGAAAAGTTGATCAGTGCTCAACTACAACGAGAATTACAAGAGGAGAAAGCTAAAGTGTGTGAAGTTTCCAAGAAGGTGGAGCTCATCTCCCAAGCTATTATCATGAAGCACCTAGACCTTAACCCTCCTACACAAAAATATGGTTCCTCCTTGGAGTGTCTTGAGGACTTGACTCGGATCTTCACTATGAAAAGGCAGCCTTTGGCCGTGGAGTTAGTAGAGGATGTAGCTACGTGCTTGGAGAAAAAGGACAAGTTGAAAGCCATCACGCTTATAGATGGATACAACAAGGTGCTCGCTGATGTAAAAATAGCTACACAAACCGCTAGGGTCAGATACGACCATTGTGTGGACCAGGAAAAGGTGATAAGCATGCTTCTTACCGGTGACAACGCGGAGCTAAAGGACTTCGAGGGGAGAAGAATAAAGGTAATAGAGCTGAGCAAGAAAAGATCCTAGCCGAAGTGGAAAAGAATTTTGAAGCTATTGAGATCCTATGGGTCTCAATCAAAACATGGCTAAAAAATCTCTACAAGGTCATTACGAGGAAAATGGATGCCTTGGAAGACCAAACAAAGGAGATGGAGATAGTAGTAGAGACCATAAACACAAAAGGGGAAGGGTTAACCTTCGACGAGGTGAGCACATTGGTTGGTGACCTTTGCACAAGAGCGTAGGATGAAGTCAACACTTGGAATACACTGGAGGCTGACCTATGGCAGAATTTTCCCCTTCTTCTTCTTTAGGCAGTTTTCCTTCTATTCTTTCTCTCCCCCGTTCTTTATTCTTTCCCTCCATTATTTTCAAGGCGGGGCCTTACATTTTTGTACTGCATTCTTTAAAAAGGTTCTTGAGGGTGGAGAACAGGTGAAGTGTGGGGTCATGTTGGGACCCTATCAGTAGCTACCAAATCTCAAAGGCACGTAGGCACGCACGACTAGAGGGAGCATGCAAGTGAAGGCACGCACGGTAGAATTCAAAAAGGGTTCTTAGAGAACCAAGGACACACACTCGTGAAACATAATTCAAGACTTAGCCATTTTTATCCTTTTGGATAGAACACATGAAGAACATGTTCCATTTGGATAAGGTTCGGACTGGTAATAGGGTGTCATGTAAGGAATATACCTTGCGATAAGAAGATCCAAAAAGCTAATCATGACATGGAGAGGCATGTGCACAGGACGACCCACACCTTAACACTTGGGGCCGATATGAGGTTGTAGAGGATTTTGTTGGAGACCGAGATGCCTATATATATGTGTGTGCCCTTAAAAAAAGAGAGGGGGAGAACTGAAGAAAGGAAGCGGAGCTCTGCAGAATTACTATGAGAACTATGGGATAACAATGGTAGATGATTATAGGAAGGATGTAATGAGGGAATGGGGAATGTAAATCTTGTTTATAAAGCCTTCATGCATGGATCTAGATATGGCGCATGACTACGGTCTCCCCTTCTGTGATATTCTATAAGTAATGCTATGAATGAATATGATAAGGTTACCATTGCATTTATATTAAGATCTTCTCTCGGTATTATTTGCATATTTCTATTATTTTTTTGATCTTGTATAATCATGAACCTTATTTGAATGTTAAGTCTATTTGTGGAGTTACAACTTCCTAGTTCTGTTAATTTTGTTAAGCGCTTTTACTTTTGATATGACTAAAAGGGTATAGAAGCCGTTATGAGCTCTATAGCTTTTTCATGTCTTTTAAGTCACTAAGTCAAGATCATGAATTATGCCTTCCACTAAACTCACATAAAAGAGAGACTCGGCTCCCTCGCACACCTCGGGTGAGAACCCAACACCTACTGGGTGATAGGCTAGCACGCATGAGGTTCCCTTGTTCTTGGTGGGTGAAAAAATGACTACAACTTACTTAACTAACCTATTCTTGAAATTATTATTATTTATTTCCCGTAACCCTAAAAACCTACCCCTTTCCCCATCTAAATTTCACACCCCTCAACTCATATCATATATACCTTTTACCCTACCCATTCCTAACACACTTAAATTTATACATCATTGCCTCTCTTTCTCTTTCCCTCCCATCATACCCCTTTCTTGATCTATTTTTCCTCAAACGCCGACGACATTGGTCCATCATGACCTACATTGGTCACCCGATATTTGACCCATGCCGGCCTATGGCTTACCGACACCAGCAACCCTTGACCAACATCAGTCACTATCACACCGACCAAACCCACAAACCCCCCATTTCTCAAAATTTAACCATACCAACCTAAATACCTACCCTATCCTACCCAAATCTCCCTTACCTTCCTCCCTACCCCTATTTAACCCACATTGGACTTCCTACCCTTCCTATTTCATCACGTTCTATTCCAAATTCAAATTTCATTCCTACCCAAACCCATTTCTACCCAAACCAATTTCTACACACTATTCAACTAACAAGAGTAGAATTGGATCGAATCTTACCTCATCTCGGTGCCAACTACATGGCAGTACATTTGGCCACTGCACTAGTGCCCCACCCAATCCCTCTCCCTCCTCTACCATGCCAAAATCCACTCCTCACCTCAAACCAACCAATCAAATCACTCAACCTGATCTCGTGGACCCACCAATCGAATGCCAATCACCTGCTATGAGGCTCGCCAACTTAACTCTCCGTATCTTTCTATCACTTTCCAACTTTCCACCTCTCTTGTCATTTTCTAAAATTAGCAAATTAAAAATGATTCCATAAAAAGAATAATTTTCTTTTTTAACCCCAATTCGGCATGACCAACTTCGGTCATATTTGTGCCCTAGCCAACCGACGTCAATTACCATATAACCGACATTGGTAAACCCTTATAGTTATTTTTCCTTGCTAAGCTTCTTTTTACCTGCAACCATTAGTGCTAAAATACCTTTTATCATTATAGACACCTAATGAACCATACGTACATGTCAAAACTACCCCTACATTTCCTTAGTTGTGTCTTAGGATTTGTTATTTTACCTATACCTTGGCCTTACCCATGCCATGACCTATTTTCTTGAACCTAACCTACTTGGTGTGACCATTGACCTTATGTACTCACTATACCTTGCGATGTTGTTACCTATGTTGTTTTAGCCTAATAACCATACATTTCCTATGGTCATCCCATTTATCTTGACTAAACCTTTAGTGTACAGAACATACCAAAATGTTCCCGCACCTAACATATGTGATTCTAGACCATATCTTATACCTTGGATATCTTAATCACTTCACCCTTGTTTGGATACTATCAACCTTTGGACATTGTAGAGTTTTGCAAGCTCTTCAACTTGGTATTGTGTTACAATATATACGTATGTGTGTGTTTGATTGTCATTACCCATTACCCAATTTGACCCTAACCTATTACCTTTTACCCGATTTAACCATTACCCATACCTAATTTGACCCCATCCTATTTCCTTTTACCGAGTTGACCCCTACCCTTCCCCACCTACCTTCACTTCCACCAACTACACATTTATCAAACCACACACCTATTATGTATTATAATTCATCGGTTCCTAGTTTGAGGGGATCACCTTCACCCACACATGGGGCAATCACTTCTTGTTTTTTTCAGCATCACTTACCAGGTACAAGCTACACAAAAAAAAGGGGAAAAATGTAGACACCAAATTTAGGTCACACTCCCCTTTAACCACATGTATATTAATTTAATTACCCAAATTAAATTAAGACCCATGATCACAATATTCATTATTTAATTACCTTAATTAAACTCACCCCACCACCTCACCTAGACACATCATCATAAACATATTCTTAGCATATTTCCCTTTTACTAAGACTCAATATCCACTCACCATAACTAACTAAGACTTATTCCTACCTATCTTAATTAACTAAGACTTAGTTCAACCCTAAAATCACATACCTATTCTTCCTCTAACCACATTCCCACTTATCTAAGTGTAACATTATGTTTTGATCCATGAGAATAGAAAGAGTTGGCCAAACAGATTGTCAAGATCTTTCATTTTTAGTAAACCTAGGATTTCCGCCTTAACCAATGCCGGTCAACCCTAAACCGACACCGATCACCCTAAACCATCATTAGTTACCATATATTCATTTTGGTAACCTTGTTTGAGAGGTTGGAAGAATTATTCAAGTCTTGGAGAAGAGAGATCTGCATGCAAAACACACACGAGCACACCTACATATCTAGACACCTTGAACTAGTAATCAAACACTAATATGAAAGGAAAGCATTCATGAAAACATTCTAGGAAACACGGTTGAGTAAAGACCGATCACTTGTTACATGGATCAACCATCACCTCCATCTAACATCTAGGTCTCAGTAAACACCAATAAGTACCTCTAGATATGTACCCTCCCATATCTAATTAGATTAGTTTCTTCATGTTTGTTTGAGGGTTATAGTCTCCCTTACATCCCACCATCTCTCACCCTCCTGTAAATCCCTCCATCCAATCACCTACAGCATTTTAACCCCCCATACATAACTCCAGACATCTCTGACTACCCTCAACATTGCCATCTACCTCCCCATTACCTGTTCATTCTCTGGGAAATCTTAGAGAATCACAAAAACCCACCTTCACTAAGTTTCCATCAGCCCAACCCTACCAATACCGCTTAACCTGAACCATCATCGGTTTCCCCTCAATTGGCATCGGTCATACCATACTAACATCGGTCTCTATGTCCGGAAAACCTTCCTATAATAGAAATCTCATACCTTTTACCCAAATAACCTAAATCACAAAAAGCTTAACCCTAACCTATCCCCGCCACTTTATTTACCTGTTTAAATTCCGGATCTACCCATAACCTAGCATGTTAGATTAGATTTATTTATCTTACTTGAATGAGATACCTAAATCATATCAAATACTGAGAAAATTATTGGTTCATATTATTTCTTGCATTAATTTGTTTGAAACAATGTATTGACAACCATCTAGGAAGCATCACACTTCCGTATCTAGCATATGATAGGCGGTCCACCGACATTTATTGTTTAATATTCCTTTTGTGGTTTTGTTTATATTCGTAGGTAGCTCCTCCTAGAAAAATTAAGTTATCGTAATCAGTATTAGATCGGGAAATCATAACGTGCACAATCTACCTTCCATCATCACTCATAGGTATTCCTCCTTACCCTTACCTTATCTATTTTTCACTTACGTATGCACACTATTCAGAAAAACACTACATGATAAGAAAATATAGGATCAAATCGTATGGTAAATTGGGTACCATACATTGTCTTGAGTAATATATGATACTAATCAAAAGACAAGTAACCACCCAGTTTGCGCAGTAAATTCTCTTGATAGACATAGGGAAAACAAAGGAGGTAAGTCAATAATAGATACATCTTGAGTTATGGTGAGGCTTGGACACACATGAGGGGTCAACTCAAGATCCTTAATGATCCCTAGGGTAGTGATAGTTGAACCATTAAGTTTCAAGACTCCTTTAGACAAGGGGCTATACCTAAGACCTAGGACATCAACTATCATTTTAGGCATGAAAAAGTACTAGCGCCTGAGTCAATCATATAGTTATGCAATAGGTGTTTTCCTATGATCAAGGACATGTAAAAGGGTGGAGTTTTAACAACTTTACTTACTTTCTTCTCCTCATCTTGGTAGATTTCTATAGAAGCACATGGCTTGTGAATAGTTAGATCAGCACACAAAAGTTTTGTGAGGGTCTCATGTAACATATCCCGTTGAGATGGAATGGTTAGAGCATCCCACATTGTGACATTTATATTTTTCTTCTTCATTTGGTCCACAATGTTGAATGGAAGACCTAATGACTTGTGCATTTGAGGGACAACATCCCTTCTTGATTGTTTAGGTGCAAAAAGAGGGGCTTTAGTTGAAGCTGAGGCTTGACCTACCAAAGGAGGGTCACACACCACTTCTTGAGAATATTTGTGTGGGATATCTTGTGTAGGGACTTGATTGATTTTACTATTTAATGCCTTGTTTGTATCTTTTTATTTTTTTAGTCTCGCTTGTGTTCTTTGGAATTATGACCTGCATGCTAAACTCTAGCATTCTCTTCTTGTACCTTGTGGTGTCCACAACTTGGGCATGCAGTATTCTTGTATCCTCTTCTACTTGGTTGATTTCACAGAATTCTTCAGCACCAAAGAATATCAAATTTACCTCTAGAGGAGATTTTGGCCCTTCTTTGGTCTAAATTTTAGGTGCACTTGTTGAAGCATTCTAGATCATGTAGGTTTGGGAATGTGCAACATTGGTACAATGGTATTGACTATGAGGCATGTTACAATAGAAGCACCATTCTGAGTCTTGTGCCAAATTTCTCTGAATTGGAACAAGTGCTTGACTTGTGCTGGGAACTGGAAGAGAGGGCGCAGGAGGAACTACTTGCAAGGGAATATTTTCACTAACATGTCATCTATAATTCTTCTAGTTGGGTGCATACCTTTGGTTTCCATATTGATTCCACCAAGGCTGATTGCTTTGGCTATGTGCTTGATTATAACTACCTATATAGGATTGATCCTATTATTTCTCTAATGATATGAATTTATTTGAAAAATTTCTAATCAGGGTTTTTAATTCTTCATCTTCCTTTTGTTGTGTTGGAGAGTAGGATGTTTATGCAACAGGTTGTGTGCTTTTCTTAGGAATTAGAATAGGTGCCAAAGAGGGCTGGGGTGCTTGTGAAATTTCTAGGAACAAGGGCATAGAAAGTTTAGGAGCTATCTTCCCCGCCTGAATAAGATTATTTTTTTCCCTTACTACAATATTATAAGAAGCTGGTAAAGTCCTACCTCCCATGGATTGAATCATGACTGAAATATCATTGTCCAATGCCTTTAGATAAAACAAGAAAACATGCAAGGATGTAGGTCTTACCACAAGAGGTATTTTTTCCCAAGTCTTCTAAAATCCGATGTTAAAATAATTCATCTTCTCATTGGGCACCCTCCTTATTGTTGTCGGTTTCTCTACCATAGATAGGTGATTTGAATTATCTTCAAAGAAATTACAAAGAGTTGTTCCTAGCTCATCCTAGGTGGAAATGGATCCAAGTCCCAAACCTCAATACCATTGAAGCACTTTTCCTTTGAAAGAGGTTGCAAGTAGTTTGACTGCTACATCATCATGTGTGATAAAATAGAGTGAACATACATTTTCTACATCTTGGATATGATCCTGAGGGGTGACTTGATTCTCACCAGTAAAGTATGGAATACTTTTGAGCATGTCATTTGGAATATCATGTTGCATGGCCAGAACTAGGGACTTCCTTCGATGAAGTTAGGAAAGTTCCTTAGTGGAGGAGGTGGCTGATGTGCCATTACGGTGGTATTGATTATATGTTGTGAGGAGGAGTTGAATGGGCAAGAGACGCTGGAGATGGATATGTGCACATGGGATTTATGGAACAAACTCTTCTCAGTGATAGCTAGAGGTAATCGAAATAATCTTCAACTGCTGCATTTTTCCTTGTATGCACTCTTCTCATGAAAAGTATTTAGGGATTCTAAAATTGATATCTAAAAATGTTGGGAGTCACCATATTTGTTGTAATGAGCCCTTAAAGGATATTATACTAAGTCCACACACCATAACTTAGCAATATGAAATTTAAAATTTCATTGATGGTCCCACCAGGAATGCAAGAAAATATTGGTTGTCAAACTTGCACTCGAGTATCAGATCTAGAGGAACTGAGTCATTTGAGATCATAATGGAACCGTCTCTAAGTTATGGGACCTTGCACACTTAAGATGAATCTCTGGAGAATTCCAGTTCCTCTATCTATTTTGCTACGACTTCTACTCCTAGTGATGAAAGGGAAAACTAAGCTAATGATGTTAAGGTACTAGGGATAGGAGGATAACATGAAAGGAAACTACACTAAAAGGTGATGGCACCAGAAAAAAGGGATGAACACTATTTGTTTTGAGAAAAAATGAAAGGAAATGCATGAAATAAGGCTAGGCACATGTAACACAACTTAAAACATATTTACCAGATCAGTCTCATGGAACACAACTGAATAAGGAACTGCAAGGGACATAGAATGACACAATGAGCATGTAATGCAAAAGAAAAGGCAAGGAGAAGGAATGTAAACACATTAGGATAGGAAATAGTCACAAAATAATGCTTCTATTACTTCCAGAAATGCACAAAGCTATTACAATGGTGAAAGAGGATGATATCCACATGCAAGAACCAAATCCAGAGGTCTGCAACTCAAAATACAGAAAATATGAAGTCCTTAGCAAAATGTGTAAGGATTCAAAGTATCCAACATTAAAAATGAGCCCAAATCTTACATTTATAGATGAATCCATGGAAGAAGAAGAAGAGGAGGGAAAATCTAAATTTGAAATGTAACCACCAACAAGAAGCATTCAATGCCTATAAATCCACCTAAAAATATGTCAAATGCACTTCCCAAGTCTTTTGGCATGTTGAAGAAGGAAGGAGGGTGAATCAGATCAAATCGGGTGGTTGGAGTAATTAAATCTACCCATTAATGCTCAGAAATACATTTTCCCATTTCTCACCTACTAGGTCTACCAAGAATTTAAATTTGAATATTTAGCATTATAGCCCATGTCAACAGCTATTGATTGATACTAGACACTCACTAATAAGAGATTTGTATTAAAATATCTGTGATTAGATGTTTTTCATATTAGTTTGTGCATGCAAGACACATAACGCACGTGGATTGGTTGAAAGGATGACCAACTATGTAAATGTTTTTTCATTTCTATCATGTGTCATTCATTGATTTTTTGCAAGGATTTTGTGCCCTATTGGTGTGCTTTGATAAGTTGCTTGTGGCACACTCAAGCATGCGAATGACTTGGCATGGAGTGGTGCAGAGGGAACAAGGGTAGGCACATGGAAGAATGAGGCCCGGGAAGAAGACGAGAGGGAGGTGTTCACAACGTGTGTGAAGAAATAAGGAAAAATGTTGAGTGGAGAACACATGGTCAAAAATAACTATTACAAAGATGTGTAGGGCGTGTGAGAAGGACAAGGAATTATCTGATTGAAGCAAGTGCAAGGCACATGCACATGACGAAGCAACTACTAGGAGGAAGGTGGATGTGTAAAAGATGCATGCAAGAGGAAGATGGAACAAAGAGGAAAAGGAAAGGAAGGGAAGAAGGAATGTGCCAAGGGAAATTGAGCATGTGCAACCTTGCAATGAAGATATCAAAGCCAGAAGATGCATACAAGTTGTCCAAATAACTAGGAGAGTTATTTGGATAACATATTTTTGTAAATGTCATCAAATCCAAGACAAGCTCCTTTATTTTCTAATTCAAATGAATATTCATGAGAAATTAGGAAGTTTATTTTGATTCTAAACTTAAAATACCAAAATGAGTTTGACATTCATGATATAAATACTCTATATTATCTTCTAATCGGTGAATAATAGGTCATGACTAACTTTTATCCAAAAGAGAATGTCCCTCAAGACCTTCTCTACTAGAATCGAGAAAAAAAAATCCTTAAAACTTTGGAACCCAAAAAACTAATTATAACTTCAAATCAAAATTTAATTCATCTAAAAATTATAACAACATAAATCAGAACCATAAAAATAATTATGAAGTTCATTTTGATGGAAGCTTCTCAAAATGAAGCAAAATTGGCCACAAGAAAGAAGATTTAAAAAAAATAATAGAAAAAATATTATAACAAAAACCATAAAAAATAATAGAGGAAAGAGTTTTAACAATAAAATTAATGATTCAAAAAAACCATTACACTTTACACTTCTTTATATGCATATAATGACAATGAATGGATCCTAGATAGTAGTTTCTTGAGACAACATGAATTACATGTGTGATATCCTCATTGATATTAAAGAATGTCATGATCAAAATTATCTAGGTGATAATTTTTTTAGAAGCTCAGAGTCACACTAAAGCTAAGGTTTTTAATGGTTTTATTAACAATGCTATGTATGTTTCTAAAATGAAAATGAATGTATTATCTTGATCTCAATTAACTTAGGATAATTTTAATGTTATCTTGCTTAGAGATAAATGGTTTATTAAAGATCAATCTTGTTATGTTATTGTTGAAGGTATTGTTGTCAAAATTTCCCCCACAGGTAATTTTGATAACATGCATCGAGAATATTCAAGTCCGGGGAAAATTGATTGATTCGGGGCCAAAAATCATGTTGCTAGAGTCCCCTCAAATATTTTCTAAGTTCCCTGTCTGAGAGGAAAAGAGCAAGCTCTGAGAAAATGCAAAAAGAAGTTGCAGAAAGGCAAATAGGTCAATCCAGGAAAAATCATGAAAATCGGCTAAGTCCTAGTCCTAGGGGCAGTCAGGACATTTGGGACAAAAATACGCGGATCGGCCGAAAAGCCTCCAGGTAGCCCAAGTGCCATCTGGGACAAAAGTACGCGGTGGGCGCGAAAAGCCGATCCTGCCGAAAGAAAGGAAAAATCGACTAACTGCTGAGAGGGGTAGTCTGGGACGTTTGGGTCAAATGGACCCGAACCGGCCGGTTCGGCCGAAATCAGTCAAGGCAGTCCAAAACAAAGTGGGCCAAGTGGAACAAAAATACCCGAACCAGCTGAACCGGCCGAAAAGAGTCCAGTCAGTCGAAGCAAAGTGGGACAATCGGGCTAAAAATGCACGAACCGGCCGATCGGGCGAAATGAGTCCGAGAGGGTCCAAAATCAAATGGGACATCTGGGACAAATGGACGCGAAATGCCCGGCGCCGAAATGAGCACAAAGGGCCCAAAGTCAAATGGGACATCCGGGACAAATGGAGGTGAAGTACGCGAAGGAGCCGAAGGAGCCGAGGACCAATCAGAAACTGCCACGTGTCCTCACAGGAGAAAAAGTCAAAAGGTCAAAGGGGCGAGTTATCGAGCGCTGAACCGAACCAATGAAATGGCGCCACGTGTCCAAGTTTAAGGGGCCCACAAGTAATTTCAAAAGGAAAGCCCACGAAAGATGGAGGAGAGAGAATTTCTCGTCCAATCAGCACGTGCCACGTGTCGTCCAGATGGCGAAGAGCGGGAAAACATTTTAAAATTCGTTTTGATCATTGCGTGCCTAAATCTTCGAGATCGCCATATCTTTTGATCCAGATCTCAGATTTCCACGTTCTTTATATCAACAGAAAGCTGTTGAGATGCTCTACATGATTCTGGGATCAATCTTGAGTTTTGGTGCAGTCTGAAGAGAGAAAATCGAGAAACAGCTCTGACGTGTGGTAATGGCCAGAAGTGACCTTTCAACAACCCGTTTTAATGCTAATGGGTCGCATTCTTCTTCTGCACGGCCAGAAGTGACATTTTAGCGGCCAAATTAATACAAATGGGTCGCATTCTCCTCCAAAATCACTCAAAGTGACAGGGTATGGGTTGGTAAGATCCTCCATGCTGATTTAATGCATCTGCAGTCAATGAGGAATGGGCTTGCACGTTTTCCCACGTTTTCTGTCCCCTGGGCTCGACCCATGCAATGTAAAATCCAGAATTGGCTCTTTTTTTTTTTTTAAAAAGGTGTTGTTCATTCTTTCTACTCGGCCCTCCCTTCTTTTCTTCTCTAGGGTTGAAAATGGAGTTCGAGCCTCCTCCCTGCTCTGTAATGGTGTTTTTTGCCTTTTACTAATGGAATGATGTTCTGTGCAAACTTCTGGAGCAACAAAACGTGTTCTGTGATGCATCTATCCATCCTCTCTTTTTTCTTGTTCTCTCCTTGCCTCTCTTCATTTGTAGGTATCTATGCATGTCTAAATGTTCATTGCAGGTTTGGAGCTGTGTTCATGGAGTTTTGGGACATTTTCTGTGTGAAATCTATCCTTGGGTTTGTGATGCTTCTGTCCATCCTTCCCAATGGCTCACCTCTCTTTGTCCCATGGCAGTTTTGATAGATGTTCAACATCCTCCTTCTCTGGTGTATCACCGTTTTAGTGTAGGCTTTTGCTGTTTTTCCCTTCTCTCTCTCTCTGTCTCCTTGGCATGGTTAGATTAGGATTAGATTAGCTTGCCTGCACTGGAATAGCTTGTGGCAGGTAGTTTAGGAGCAGGAACCAGCCTTCTCTGGAGATTCCTTTCTCATTCTGCAGGTCCCACACCTGGAGAAAGGATTCAATGTTAGGCAATCACACTGGATGTTAGTATGATCAACCTAGAAATCGATCAACAACTGAAGTCTTTGTGATTTTGCACTAAATGTATTTAGAAAATGGTTTTTATACTTTTAATGTTTTAACATTTGAAACCTGTATTTCCTCTCAAATTAGAAATGAGACCTAACTATGGTATGAAATACTTGTCCATATAAAATTTATAAGCCTTGTTGATATGTCCGAGAAAAACCTACTAGTAGAACTATGTATTCCAAAAATAAAAACATGTCATGAGACTTGTGAAGGATGTGTATAGTGTAAACAACATATTAAACCTTTTCTCAAATATCATAATTCAAACTTTGTGTATCCTTTAGAATTAGTTCAAAATGATGTTATAAGACCACTTGAGGTATACTCTCTTAGAGGTACTTTGTACATTGTATCCTTTATTGATGAATTCAATAGAATGACTTAAAACTATTATATTAAGGAAAATTTGAGTGGGGTGGGTGGCCGGCCCTACCGGCAGAGCGAGTCTTGGCGGTCAAGCTCTCTACGGAAAAACGTATTCTCTTATCCAAGGCGAAATGATTGAGGCTATAGAGAGTCCGGTTCTCCGTCTGAGAGGAGTATTGCATGACCAAGTAATTAGAGGAGGGACGCACAGCAGAGATGGTCTGTAGAAGTCTCCTACTTGTCGGGCCCGATAAGATAGATATAAATAATTTAAATCCCTAGTTTAAAACTCTTCTAACTTAAAAATAAAGAGATTAAGAAAAAAAGGAGATGAATATGTTATTAAATAGTTTGATGCATTATGTACCTCTTGTGTAATTCAATGAGATTAAACACTCATAGTCTCTATTAAAAATGGGATCGTTGATCGAGAGAACACTTGACAAAATGCACACAATAATTTCTCATGGGAAAGTAGGTCGTATTCAAAGGCATGAATAGATAGGGAGAACACACACATGGAGCATAATTTCAGCTTTTAGGACTTAACCATTTTCACTCATGAAGGTCTATTTTTAGAGATGGCATGCAGAGCACACAAACGAGGAAGAGATGTGCGTGCCACACATTGGCTATTTTTGGAGGATCAGATACAAAGTGCTTTGCATGGATACATGATAGGAATAGGATTATCACTGTAGTTAACTACCAGTAGTCTATTGTTAGTGCACTTGCATGTGTGGCTATTTTTGTAATGGTGCGTGGCTAATAATAAAGACGTGACCTATTTTGGGATTGGATAAGTAGTGAAGGGAAATTCCCCATCCTTATAAGTATGTACTAAACTGTGTAGTAGGAAGAAGGTAGAGAGGGATAGATATAGGCATACATAGGGAGATTATGCTACTAAATTTGTTATGCACATATTATTTTTAATGCAATGAAGCTTTTGTATACTTATTACATTTAATGTAATGGAGGATATTGGCTGAATCTAAGTGTTAGTTCTATTTGCATTTGAATCTAGTATGTTCCTGATCTCATCATGGTTAATACTTAATTATGTTCTCCCTTAGAGATAAATTTGACATGCTCGTAGAATGATGTGTTAGTAATGGAGTTACATGTGTTAATTCTTCATCATTCTAGCACCCTAAAATAAAAACCCTAAAGAGGGACATGGTACCTTTGTACCCTTCGATTGAGTGCTCGGTATGGGTTAAGAGATGTGCCAACGCATCTAGGGTCTTATTGGGCTTTTACTACTAAATTCTAGGCTACATCATTGGTTCCGTTTCCGGACCTCTTTTTTTCGTTGGTTTCAAGATGGTTCATGATGAAGACATCAATACACTATTATTTCTAATGGTGCACTAACACTTCTTCCTTTGCAAATGACGGCACACCACCGGGTTAGACCTATCTAACTCCCCTCTCATGACACCTTTTTGGTCATTTTTCCTCTTATAAACCATTTAAAATAGGTTGTTATAGCCTCATTCTAACTACATTAGCTTCTTATTCCCTTCTAGCTTGCTTCTATTAGCTCCCTGGAATATCAATCCACTTCGTTGGATTGATTAAGCCCTTCAAAACCCTTCAAGAACCCTAATTACTCTCTAAGAGAGATTAATTAGTCTAACCTAGGTTAAATACCCTAAACATAGTCAAATCACACTTTGACTTGCTAAAAGTGCTTTTTGGACTTTAGCCTTTGTCCCACATGCACCCAAATCTCCCATTTTCCCAAACAAAAACTATAAATAGGGCTATACCCCCTCCCTCATTTCCTAAGAATTCTCTCTTCTTCCTAGCATAGATTATAGCAATTTGTTTAGGCTTTAGATTGTATTTCATCTTCTTCCATTGAGCTAAAAGCATTTGATTTTGTATTTCATAGCACTAACATGGAGTAAAAGGGAAGATCCATTGGCCTTGAAGCCATTAATGGGGAGATCTCTTTCTCTTAAACACATAACTGAATGCTTAGATCCTCTTAGGTTCATTATTTCAAGCTTTCAAAGAATAGAGGTTAACTTCATTTGTTTAGTTTGCATGTTTATTTCAAATTAATGTATGCAAAGAAGAAAACCTTGCTCATTTCTTATCACATGGTCCATTGATCAGATTGTTAAAAGCCTTTGGGGTTTCTTTAGAGATTCTTACCCCAAATCCATGGCTTTTACAACTTTTCATTGAACACATTTGGCATGCCCGGTGGGACACTTATGTCCATCCTCCATTAATGGAGGTCTTTTAGGTTTTTCAAGGTTCATTTTCAAGTTTTTGGGTCAAATCACTTGTTATTTCCTCATTTTTTTCTAACCCTAGATAAATGACCTTCATTTGCATGTATTTTGTGGGTTTGATATAGAAATAGGACACTTTGACTAACAACTAACTGTTTGCTCTTGAAAATTTGAAAATCCATTTTTTTTTGTAGGTTTTTCACAGGGTGCATGTAGGTGTAAAACAAGGGGTGTGTACACATTGAAACCCCAATGTACCCATCGGATCAGGCATGTACCTATTAGGAGGACTTCATCATTTGCACATTTTCTCTCTACAGAGATGCACGTGTCTCCGTAATCTGGGGCACATATCCGCCTCTCTGGCCATGCATGTGTAAATGGTCGATTTGTGAAAAAAAAAATTTACAATTTCTATTTCAGGCTTGGGGTGTACACATCGTCAAAACCACGAGTGTCCATGTCAATATGGGCATGTCTCTATCATGTTGCAAGCATCTGTGTTTTACTACATTAGGTTTTATTAATTTTTAACTACAGGTGCATACTCGTTAAGTAGGGCGTGTATCCATTGGTTGGGAAGTGTTGGTGTGTCAAGTATAGTGTGCATAGGTGTCGTATTAAAATTGGAAATTTTTTTATAGTCTGTGCAAAAATTTTCTTCTGACCCATTACTGTAGGTTTTTAGAACTAACAATTCAAAAAATAGTGTTTTCCTTAAACATTTCAGTTTGCATAGTTAAAAGTTTTGTTCTTGGCTTAAAATTAACTTTGTAGAAGTGTGTATGCTCTCTCCTCGCGTCTTCAAAGGTGATCTTGGAGATCAAAAACACTTATACAAAACTCATATAAATTGTTCAAAAAACACTTGTTTTATAAAGGATGAAGTAAAACTTTCATGTGATTTCAGTAGGATTTTTCACGTTGCGTATGCTCTTCCTTTCACCTTTTGGCGATCTTAGGAATCAAAAGCAAAGTGTAAAATTCTCTTTCTTGACATCAACCTATGAACTAGAAAATTACTAAAAACTTGTTGTCTACAGGACCTAATGATTGTCAAAGAAAGGTGTCGAAAAAAAAAAACAAACTGCTAATACACGTGTTCTTGTAGGTTGCCAAATGGTGTGCTACTTAAAACCACATTAAGTTAAGCAAGATAAAAAACACACCATATTCAAAACATTATATTGTAGGTTTCAGAAAAGGGTACATCCCTATCCGCTCAACTAGAACATAACCCCTTTGGCATAATGCCTTAAGCTATAACAATGGGGGTGGTTCCAAGAACCCTAAAGTAATCCACCGTTGAGTAACCTCGTGGATGAAACAAGAAGCGCTCCACTTACCCACTTGACTAGTATGCCTTGTGAGATAGAGTTACCGGTTGTCCATATGGTGACCCCAGGGAGAGCACACGTGGATGCACTAGTTGCCCTTTGTGCTCGAAGGGGGTAAAGTAAAGCCGAGATACTCCCAAACTAGTCATTGTGACTTTTTGGGTAAATCACGCTCGCTTAAGACAACTTTGTAAGCACCTAGGTGAGAGAACTTATTAAGGAGGCCATTCTATCTTGGAGCCCACTTTACTAGTCCATTGTTGCATCAAGCCATCACGAAGTGACAACTCATCTGGAATCTAAACCTTGTTTTTCGAACAAGGAAAAGAACCCTTGTGAGTTTTATCTAAGTGTCTTTCATCATGAAACTAAACTACGTCCCACCTTCACTTAGTTTTATTCTTGTCTTTAGATGAGGCAAAGCTCTACCTAGGTGGCTCTTGGTTTATTTCCATCTTTTGATCAATACCCTTGCATTCTCACCACCCATTGTTTGGGGTGAGAAAGGTGCATACATTGCATGTTTTTATCAGAGATAGTGCTCGTCACTTTTTTGTCCATTTACGCCCATCCATGTTTGTGGCTGGGTTGTTAAACATCTAAAGTGTGCAGGTACACTTTTTTCATATCTTTGATAAAAGTCCATCCATCTTGATTTCAAGATCATCTTCACCATGTGTGTCCGGTTCATCTTTTGTCTCTTCTTGAGTTGATAGTTTTGTTTGCATCCTAGATGCACAATCTTGGTACTTACATCATATTCTCATTTTGTGAGAAGATGGTATAAGTCCCCTTATTATGCGGTTACGCTACTCACATGATTAAAAACTCCTTGTTATACTTATCACTTAGTTTCAGTTTCGATGTCATCTGAGTCTTCTTGAAAAGTGTCGATAACACTTATATATATCATAATAAAGTTGTCATGGTACTAACACCTTGCTTGCTGGTTAATGTATCACGGTGACATTATTACGCTATATCTATTCATGACTTCCATTTTTTTAGAAGGTTGGCTTTCATCGGCATTCAAACTAGTTTTAGGTATACCTTGTCGAGGGACTACGACAACATCACATCAGTGCTTAGGCCTTGTTGGGGTTCTAACTTGACCTACATATTGATACATCATTATCGCTATCTATTTTTAGGGCATAGACTTGGTAACAACAAATTGAGTGATCATTACATTTAGGTGTGCATATGAGTGTTCCTTGATAAAGATGATTGCATAACACTACATCTAGGATACACTGTAGTATAGTTCCAACATCACCTTGAACGGCTTATAGAAAACCATACACTTAGGGGTTATGCTAGCTACATACAAATGTTTGCTAGTAATGCCTAAAATCATAAAAATGGCAGCCAAATCAAATGAGCATGATATAGGAGAAAACCCTTTCGACACCTTCCCATTTAGTGGTCACAATTTAGGACCACTCTTTTCTCAAGTCAAAGATATGGAGACGTTAATTGATCATAGTGGAGAAGAGTCAGACTCTTCCGGAGAACAACAAAGGTTAGACCTAAATAGATTTGATGAACTCCTATATTATAATAAAGATCAAGTACTCGCAAGAGTCTTAGCATTAGGAGCTAAACTTCCACATGAGTGAAGAAGAAACAAAGGTCATTAACCCTAATTTAGGAGAATGAAGATTTGTCTTAGACATAGATAACCCTTTTGATGTGGGATATGCTTCCACTTCTGGGCACCATAAGGCCATTGTTGTCGAAGGTGAACCATCATGAAAACCTCACTATAAAGCTTCACGTAAAGTGAAAACTGAGTGAAAAGCTTCTCCTCCTCTGAAATTTGATGAAGAAGAGGACCCCCTGGTTGAGGAGGAGATCCTCCAAAAATAGATCTTGAAGTTGAGTCAGAAACTAGCAAACCTAGGCTCTTCAAGAAGAAACATATACAAAGACAAAGACAAAAACAAACCTAACGAGTTTCAATTTGATCCACATATAGACTATACCTTTAAGGAAACTTAGGCTCAAAGGCCAATGTCACCTACTAAAGAGCAACTCATTCAGGAGGAATTGAAATCTATGAAAGATACACTTACTACATTACAATAGGGAAATGTAGGCCAAAATAGAAAATATTCATATGAAGAACTATGTCCTTACCCCTTTGATAAGGACATGTTACAACAACCTTTCCCAAAACACTTTACCATTCCCAAGTTTGATAAATATAAGTGCAAAAGTGATCCTCGTGATCATATAAAATACTTTTACATGGCTTTCCAAGAGGTCGCATATAGCGATAATTTCTTGATATGACTCTTTCCTTGCAGCCTTGGAGCAGTAGGATTGGAATGGTTCTATAGCATACCCAAGGGCTCCATTACAACGTGGCCCGTGTTGGCAGAGAAATTTGTAAGGCATTACTCCTATAATATGGAGAGTGACATCACAATGAATGATCTATATATAACACAAAACAAAAACCCAATGAGACATTTGTAGGATTTTTACAATGATGGCATGGGTTAGCTAGTCGCTTTCCTTGTGCCTTACTAGAAAAATAGTTAGTGAGCATATTTGTTCCTAACTTAAACCAGAAATAGCCTTTCACTTGCAAATGCATTGTGGCTCAAACTTGAAGAAGTCATAGAGAAAGGCAGTCAAATTGAGAAAGCCCTCATTTCCAAGGGAATGCTTAAACCTATCACTAAAAACAAACATGAAACCAAATCCACAGACAAACCTAAATTCTTCAATAAGAATAAACATGTTGTTGGTGATGGCATTACAGACTCCAAGAGAGTCCAAGCCATACAAACAGGCCCACTCTTAAAGCTTTCACAAGGACCTCATCCTAAAGCACCTACAAAAAATGTATGTTCACGTCCTTAACAGAATCCTTATCTACCATCCTAAAACAATTAGATGATGCAAAAATGGTAGAATATCCAACTACAATAGTACCATATCCGGAAGATGCTCCAAAACCTAGTTTGGTTCAAAGATCATGAATATTGTGACTTCCACCATGTTAAAGGACACAAAATGGATAGATGTTTAAGATTGTGCCATTATATCCAAGACCTCATAGAGGAAGGGAAGATTATTGTGGATTCTCCCCCTGAGACCGGTAAAAGTTCAAATGAAAAAATGGGTATTTACAAGGAACCTTTTCCTAACCATGCAGATAAAAAGAAAAGAAAACCAGATCAAGGGAAAACCTCCAATGACTATAGGATTGCTGCCTATGTGTACCCTACAAATGATAGTCCTTATGATTCCCTCATTGGATGTATTAGCTCATCTAATGAACAGATCAACACCATTTGGATTTTAGAAAAGAGTTGTGTAGTCGGGATGAGACGTGCCCGCTTAGTCATACCAGATCTTGTGCCTATCCCTCAGGAAGGTCAAGTATAATTTAATAGAGTAGTTAGAGAAAACACCTACTAGGATATCTATTCTCGATCTCCTCAAGATCTCTAATGCCCATAAGAACATATTGTACAAAACTTTGTAAAATTTAGGGGTTTCCACAGAGAGGTAGACCCCATGAACCTTCAAGCCATGATTGCATGCTTAGACACCAATGATCATATTACTTTTGATCATACTGCAATCCCACATAACAACCCAGAGCATAACTTACCATTGTATCTCAAAGTGGTGGTTACCCATCACAAAATCAAAAGAGTACTTGTAGATGGGGATCTGGTCTAAATATTTACACTTTGAAGCTGGTTAAACAGCTAGGCCATTCAAAAATAGAGCTGGGAGCTAAGACTATCACAATCACAACATATGAACAATGAAGAAAGAGAGTCAAGCGGGGACTATAGTGGTTCCCATGGAGGTAGGACCAACGTGTCATGACACAATGTTCCATGTCCTTGACTTGGACCTTCCATACAACATGCTCTTGGGATGCCCATGGATCCATGCCATGCAAGCTATTCCATCAAATTTTCATCAGTGCATCAAGTTATGTCATGAAGGGTAGGTGGTTACCATTTTGGGTGACCTGGAACCATTCACACATTGTAGGGCATTGCACATTTTTTCTCGTGTAGCTTATGAATGTCCTTCATGGATGTTGTTGTCCCTCTACAAATGAGAGGCTATAAAAAAATGAATAGATTAGAATCCCTCATGCCTTTCAATCAAGATTTTCCCTCATTGGTCAACCCATTTGCTTCATGGGAGGAAACATCAGCAAAATATGGCCCAGATAAGCCATTCACTCTTGAGCAGGCTCTGTTGATATCAGACTTATCAGTATCCCCAGGACAAGGGGTAAGCCTTATTTTAGTTCAAGAGCACTCATGAGCAATGTCCTAAACCATTGGAAAAATTTGTCCATAGTGGTCTCCTATCTGAGGAGAAAATGTTAGAAGACCCTACCAAGCAAGAGTGCTAGAAGGCACCATGGCTTCATGCAATCAAGCACCTCAAGTACATCAAAGGTCCCCGCATGATGTTTGTCATGGGCTATAGTGGGTTTGGATGTGGCGTCAATGCACAAGGCCGGTTGGAGCCTATCCCTATCCCTCATTTTAAAGTTGATAAACATGGCCTTGGAATAAGGCCCCATGATGCTCTACCTTTTGAGAATGATGCCACCTCTTCTAAATGTGAGGATGTTTCATCTCATTTTGATAGTGACAGATTCCCAATGTAGCCTTTACTATGAGGATCTTGCCTCCATGAACCTATTCCCAGATTCATCGGTCCTTACCTTATCCGAATCCATCCCCTAGATAAATATCCAGTAGCCCTTGTATATCCTAAACTTATAGATTGGGATCAACAACTTCACGTGCCCCTAGATTTCTTTGAAAATGATGAGGCATTTGTAGAGTTCATGGGACTCAGGGACTTTATTCAGCTGGAGACCACAAGAAAGGATTTAAGATTCAACTAGACACATGTGCCTACTTGGGGAAGAAGTAGAGATGTGTGGATGGTTAAAAAAGAAGTTGTAAATAAAGCTACACCTACTTTGAAAAACCAAGCAAGAAGGCTCAATGGAGATCCCATAGTGACAAACTCTTTGATAAACTCATAGACAAATAGAATGAAGAGTCTAAAGATGAAGTGATTTATCCATTTAAAGATGATCATGAGCTACCACAGAAGTCGATCTTACTCTTCCCCCTGATCCTACGTGGATGGAAGATGCTTCTAAAATGCTTATTGAGGAAACAATCAACGTCAACATTGGCTCAGAGGAGCAACCTAGAATAATAAAGTTGGGAGCTTCACTCTCATCTCAGGAACAAAAGACCTTTGTAGAGCTCTTAAAAGAATACATGGACATATTCACATGGACATATGTAGATATGCCTAGTTTAGACCTAGAGCTAGTTGTGCACAACCTCGTTGTGCACCCAGATGCCAAACCAATCAAACAAAAGTTGAGAAAGATGCATCCTAAGGTGGCACTCTTAGTCAAAGAAGAATTAGAAAAGTTGTTAGTTGTTGATTTCATTAAACCTATTGATTATTCAGAATGGATCTCTAACATAGTCCCAATATAGAAAAAAAATCCTGTGGGCATCAGAATCTGCACTTGATTTCATGACATTAACAAAGCATGTCCAAAGGATGATTTTCCCCTACCTAACATTGACATGATAGTCGATTCCACAACTGGTTATGAAATGTTGTCCTTGATGGATGGTTTTTCAGGTTATAACCAGATATGAATTATGGAAGAAGATCAACATAAGACAACATTCATCACCCCTTGGGGAATGTTTTGCTACAAAGTCATGCCCTTGGGCTCAAGAATGTTGGGGCTACTTATCAGTGGGCCATGATAGTTATTTTCCATGATATGATAAGTGACATCATGGAGGACTATGTTGATGATATCCTAGCAAAATCCAAAAGTAGAAAAGAACACCCTGAAAGTATTGAGGTGTATCTTTCAGCATCTAAGAGACTATAAGGTTCACTTGAACCCTAAGAAATGTGTCTTTGGTGTTTTATTAGGAAAACTCCTAGGGTTCATTGTCTCACAAAGAGGGATTGAAGTGGATCCTAAAAAGGTTACGACTATCACATAAATGCCACCACCTACCACTCTCAAGCAACTAAGGAGTCTACAAGGGAAAATTTAGGCAATCCGTCACTTTATTTCACAACTTGTGGATAAGTGCCACCCCTTTACTCATTTTCTCAAGAAAGATGTCACATTCAATTGGGGACTTGACTGTCAGAAAGCCTTTGTGCTACTCAAATAGTACTTGACCAGCCCACCTGTACTAATGCCACCTACCCCGGTGAACCTCTCCTCTTATACATTTCACTACCTAGTTTTCCATTGGTGCATTACTTTCCCAATATGACTTAGCCCATAAAGAGAGAGTAGTTTACTATCTTAGCCACACCTTGATCACATACGAGTTGAATTATCCCCAAATAGAAAAGGCCTTGCTTAGCGGTTGTCTTCACATTTCAAAAGCTTTCGCCATTATCTCCTGAATAATAAAACCAAGCTCATATCCAAAGTTGACCCTCTCAAGTACCTTTTATCCAAACCCACCCTCATAGGATGAATGGCTAATTGGATCATTCTCCTGAGTGAATTTGATATGAGTTTGTGAATCAGAAGTCTTTAAAAGGATAAGTATTGGCTGATCAGTTGGCAGAAGCTCCTCTCCCAGGAATGGAACCTTTATGCTTAGATTTACCAGATGCATCTATGATGTATATTGAGGAATCCATAGAATGGCAAGGTTCATTTTGATGGATCTTTTACCTTCCATGGATCGGAGCAGGAGTGGTGCTCATCACTCCAACAAGCGATGTCATACCATGAGCATTCGGTTGGGATTCCCATGTACAAATAACATTGCAGAGTATGAAGCACTCATCGGCCTCAAGCTAGCTATTACATGGAACATCAGACAACTATGAGTCATTGGGGACTCTCAACTTATCATAAAATAGGTTAATGATGAGTACAAGGTTAAAGATGAGAAGCTTATTCCGTATAAAAAATGGTTGAAACTTTGAAGGAATATTTCACACAAGTCATATTTGAACAAAAACCAAGGTCACATAATAGATCCGTGGATGCTATGGCTACTATTGGGTCTCTCTTATGCATAGCACCTGAAGAAAGCAAGATGCCTTTCTTCGTGGAACATTTATAAGTACCTGCATATGATATGTTGGAGTCATGTTTGGCATGTGAAGTTGTTGGTCCTTTATCCCCTTGGTATGACCCTATCTTCCAATACCTACAAGATGGTACTCTTCCCCCTGACATCACCCATTCTGAAAAGAAATCCCTTATTCACCACATAGCCCATTATACCCTCCTAGGAGGCACCCTTTATCATCGTGGCTACGATGGGAATCTGCTTCGTTGTTTGGATGTTGTTGATTCTATCCACACAATTAAAGAAGTACATGGTGGTATTTGTGGAGCACATACTAGTGGCATGGTCTTAGCTAAAAATCTATTGAGAGTAGGCTATTATTGGCCTACCATGGAATCTGATTGTTGTAACTTCGTAAAGAAGTGTGAACTATGCCAAAAATATGGAAATTTAATACATGCGCTAGCACAAGCCTTATAACCTATTGCAATGCCTTGGCCATTCTCTAAATGGGGCCTGGATCTCATAGGGAAGCTCCATCCTTCTTCATCAGATGGTCATACTCACATCATCACTGCCACCGAATACTTTACCAAATGGGTAGAGGTTGTCCCTCTTACCTATGTCACCGGTGTGCATAGATTTCAAAATTCATCATGAACCATCTCATATGCCATTACGGGATCCCCTCGGCCATTGTCACTGATAATGGTAAATCCTTCAAAAATAAAATGGTTAAAACATTGTGTCAATGCTTCCATATCCAACTTAAGTGGTCTACCCCTTATTACCCTCAAGGTAATGGACAGGAAGAAGCCACCAATAAGACCCTTGTATGGATTATGGAGAAAATGGTCAGTAAACCAGCCGTAATTGGCATCTATAGATACATCCCACCCTCTGGGCCTATCGTACCTCCATCGCACTCCTACTGGTGTGACCCCATATTCACTTGTCTATGGCACTGAAGCCATCATACCTTTGGAAGTGGAGCTTCCCTCCCTGAGAATATCTCTCAGAGACTATCTTGATAAAGATGAGGACTACAGGGTTGCTCACCTAGCAGAGTTAGAACTATTAGATGAAAGGCATATCAGAGCGCTCAATCACCTAAAAGTCTATCAGAACAGAGTGTCTAGAGGATATAACAAATGCATCATTCATCGGGAATTTGATGTAGGAGATCTAGTTCTCAAAGAAAATTAGAAGAACACCGTCAAAGACAGAGAGAAAAGAAAGGAAAGTTTGAGGCTAATTGGTTAGGTCCTTATGTTGTAATTGCAAAATATGGATCAAGAGCCTACAAACTTGCATATTCAGATGGTGAAGAGCTTCAGAACCTATGAATGCCATGCACCTAAAGTGGTTCTATGCTTAGGCATGATGAGAATATCAAATAAGAACTAAAAATTAGAAAAACAAAGAAAAAACAAGCAAAAAAAAATGGAAAAATGAGAAAATAATAAAGAAAAAGTAGGTCCCACATGTGAAAACCATGCAATTGTGGCGTAGTGGGCAGGTCTTTGAGTGAAAACTAGTTTTTGGTGCTCAAGGAAGATTCACAAACACAAGTTACTCTTACGGAAGGATGGGTAATCATTACCACTTTTTAGATATGACTTCTTTTGCTAGGTCTAGAACCCTACTAGGGCCACCTTTGCCTTGCCATGATCTGGTTTGTTTGCTCTTATATCTGCATGGAGGACATTACCTTTGTATACTCCCATCTAATGTTGAGCATACATACATGTTGACACCTTCTCACACATACACGTGTGGCATTCTGCTTTTGTATATTCCCACATCACGTTGGGGGCATCCACGCTTCTTTGTTCTTGTACATTGCTTTCAAAACATGACCTTGGAAAATACAAAAACATTTGGAAAATGATACACAAAAATCTAAACATCTGGAAAATTTCCTTTTAGAGGATAAAGCTACATTCATCTCACAATGTTATCTTAGGAAACCTAGACAACAATGAAAAACGTAGCTGTGAAAACTTATCTTTTTAGATAAACCCAAAAACATTAGAAAATATGTCAATGTTGTCCCACAAAAACAAAGTAGTGCTTTAATTACTTTTAGTTGTTGGTTTGTATAGTTTTGATGTACTTAGTCTATTGAATTGTTTGTTCTTTAAATGGATCATTTGCTTACCTTATATTGACTCTTGTTTGATTTAATTGTGTATGGCATTGCATTCATTTAGGAACTCTCATGCTTGTAAAAAATTGTTGTAGGCTTCTTTATTTGTTATGTGCATCTATTAAAGTTCATTTTTACTTGCTTAGATTAGATCTCATTTTAATCTCTTGTTAAACTTTTGCATGTGTTTGTTTTAGTTGTAGTTTGTTGTGTTGTTTGTATGTGTATATTTGTTTAGTTTTGTTAACTTTTTGCTTGTGTGTTTTGCATAGTTGTTTGTTATCACATCTATCATCTATCATTTCATCACATTTCTAACATCATTCACTACATCATATATATACAAAAATGCTAAGTATCTACATCATGCATGTATGCTAAGCTAATCATCACATATCGTATCATCAATGGGGCAAGAGGGGTTGTGCATAATCACAAATCTATCCCCCCACACCAATATCATCTAGTATCATCCCAAGTGCTAGAATAAAAACTCAGAAACAACTCATGAATCCAAAACATGTGGTGCTATCTATAGATACATCATCAATATGAAAGCATGAAATATACACATTTCTAAATCTAAGGTATGTCACATACATAAAGGAAAGAGAAATCATACATCATAAATCCATCATAGTATGATACATCAAAATGTCCATATATACATGTATAAACTGTCCAAGTCAGTACTCAAAATAATACATCATCGATACAATATGCCATCAAAAAGGGGCATGCATCAAAAGAATCGAGCCTTCATCAAGAGGCATCATCAAAATAATGTATACATACAACTATACATCAAAATCAGCCTTCATAAGAGGCATGTATACAATAATATATACAAAAAGAAGCAGTAAAATGAGCTCAACCACAATCTCTCGCCCCTTGGGGCTCCCGGGTCCATCACCTGGTCGACGGAATAATGGTGGCTGTGATGGACCTGCACCAGGGGTACCACCAAACTATCTAGATGGCCCCTGTCTAGCCGGTTGCTCTGGTATAGGCTACCTAACTGATCTCATTGAATGACCTGATCTCCGTGACTGAGACCTATCACACTCACATCTGACTACTGGAATGATACTACTCGTTGATCTCTTCGGAACTGCCCTGAAGTAGGTAGTCCTATAGTACAAGGCCTCACCACCGGATCTCATCGCATCTCGTATCAAATCTACATCTCTAGAAGTGAGAGCTACCTGTAGGGTGGCATCTCTTGACTATCACCTGCCAATATCACCTGGGCTTGTCTCGAGGCAGCACAGCCTCTCGATCCCTATCTGTACTGTAATAACTCACACCTGGGCTCGTGCCTGATCCCTCTGTATAATATAGCCTGTGCTATCTGGATGCATGGTCCCTCTGGGCCAACAACCATCCACTTTGAGTCTGCGGGACTGGTGTAGGAGGCTCAATATCGAGCCTGTGTGTGTGGCCTCTCTCATCGATCTCGACTACCATGAAGCACTATCGCTGCCCTGGGTGGCATGTGCCCTAGCTTGATCTCTCTCAGTGGTCAAAATCTACACTGGGCATGTGCCTGATCTCTCTCTATGAGGGCATGTACATGTGCCCTAGCTGCATCTCTCTCTCCTAGCCACCTATAACTATATGGAAAATAGCTACTGTAACTAATCTCTTGAAAGAGCAGCCCATCCCCGCCCACCTGCTTGCTACTCTCTGGAATATCAAGTGGTGGGCCCTGCTCTAGAAGTACCTGCTGAAGAGGGGTATATATCCCCATTGGAATGCCCACTAGGGGAAACTCTATGTCCACTACCCTGTATACCTATCTCGGCCTGGGCCTGGGACCCTATCCCTGTGGCTACTGTGGTATGGGACCCTGTCTCCTGCCTCTGACATATTGGTGTGCATCGGGCCCACCCTCATCATCATCATCATCATCATCATCATTCATCGGTGCCACCACCAATGGCTCCACCCTCATCACCACTAGGAGGCCCTACTGGAGGAGGTCTCACACCGGTAATATACGCCACTCTAGATATAGTCAATGGCAGTGTGGAAGCACACACCATGATACTGGGCCCAGGCCCATACTCGGAGAGTAGTGTTGGGATCCCTAATCTATCTCAGTGGCACCCAAATAAAAGTTGCCACATCATCGGAAAAGCTGGATTAGTGCTCTATCATGAGTAATCTGTGGCCCCATGTCAAAATGCTCTCGGGCTCTACGAGCATACCATATATCTAGCCCAAGAACATCCTGGGTAATGTCGAACTACCTCTGGCACCGATCAACCCTATATATCTCTCATATAGCTATGGATTGCCTAGAATGAAATGCTCTATAGTGGTGGTACTGAGCTCTAAGCCATCCTCGGGCCATTGGAAATGTCTATAAGGCCTCCAAACCATGGAAGCCTGCCTCAGCTCATCCAACTCATGCCGATAATGATATATGACCCCCATGTTGGGTCACACATCCCCTGCTGGGACCCAACCCATCGTCGATGGCTCGTCAGGAGCCGAACTCTCAGAACACCTAAGGGGTGACCAATGGCAATATGGTCCCATGCCCAAATCTGTAGGAGGAGGTGAGTAGGTCCTACCATCTTCTGATGGTAGTAAGTAATCAAATGAAGGTCCCAGTATAGATGTGCTAATATGCACTAACCCCAGAGTAGGTCTCTCCCTCCACCAAACCAAGAATCACTCCTAGGAGTCCAAGTGGAAAAGAAGCACCAGTCTTGTCAGGGAGTAAAACTCCACTGAAAAAAGCCATCATGTAGACCACTACTCGGTCTAACTCTGGATCATCTATACATCGGGATAATCTGATGGACATCCCATGCCGTGGTATAGTAGGGGGCTAAATAAATGTATAATATGTCACTGAATATCGGTCAGTGGCTCGTAGTCTGGATAAGCTGGCCCTAAATGGGAACCCACATGATGCCACACATCCTCCTCTAGTGTAATGGTGATCTCCCGGTCGGGAGCGAAGAAACACTGACTCTCGCTATGCCATCTCTCTGCTATGGTTGTCAAGAGGCCATGGTCCAATGTAATCTGTGGCATCTCCACCACATGAGACAATCTGTCACATGCAAAAGGCTCTCTAGAGTCACTCTATCATCATCATCAAACTGTGCCTCTATAATAGCTAGCCGACCAGTAGCTCGTGAGTCTGCAGAATGGGTAGTATACGCTGCAAAATCAACACAAGTGTTAGGTACTTACTTATTTCTATTTTTCTAAGGAAAAATGCTTCTTCAAAAAACATCTAATTCACTAATTATTCTTTTCTTCTGAACTAATCTCATCTATATTCTTCTATACTTGGTTATTTTTTAGCCAGTTGTCTTTTCCCCCTTCATTCTAGCACCTACGTGCCTCCTTTGGCACCTTTGTGCACCTAAATGATGCATACGCGCCCTTACGGATGCATACGCACACTAACTTTTTTTCTCCTTTTGGCGCAGGCCACATAGAATGCATACGCCCTAGTGTGATACCTACTGCCTACCTGATGCAATGCATGCACACATGTGTGTGTGCTGTTCTATTCTAGCCTAGCATACATATGCGCCCCCTCATCAAATTTTTCTATGGTATACGTGTGCGTATGTACCCACCTCTTCCAAATGGATACGCATGTGTGTACCCGCTTCTTCCAAATAGGTACACGTATGCGTCCCTACCTCCCATGAATGAATGCATGTGCATGTGCGTCCATGTCATGTTACATGATGCATACGCATGTGCGTACCCATCAAAGCCGATGCATACACCCATGCGCATGCGTCAAAAAGGTCCTACCTACCCTAGAAAAGCCCTAGAAAATGTAATAAATGTGTAATTAATGGGAGGGATAGGCCACTCATGTATGGTCCATCCATTTGGGTCCGCATGAACTCTCGGATGCGATCCACGCATCTCCTCCTCCTCGGTATTCTCGCCATCTCACTCAGGGCTATCACTCTCACTCACGGTAAAAATTTGCAAGAGCTCTGGTAGAAATGAATTGGTCGTGATTGTTTTACCGACCCGGGTGGGTATATTAACCCATCGCGATGCCCCTAGGGCATGTTTTCTCCACCGTGATCATTCTAACCTTCTTCTATCCATTGTGATAATTATTTTTGTATTAAAATAATTATTTTTACTAATTTTCACATGTTGGGGCACTTTGTGCCACCCAATGGTCACTTCTTCGTCACCATTGAAATAATTTACGCATCTTTCAGGCACCTTTTCCCACCTTTTCCTCTAATTTTCATCTATTTTCCCTCATCATGATAATTATTTATTCATTTATTTTCAATGAATTCTTCCCGACTCATCTTTCTTCTTGTGGGCATATATCCTAGCTCTCTAGCAGCTTTGCCTTCCCATTACCACCTTCACGTGCGTACTTTTAGAAGATCTTTGATCTTTTGAAATTCTTTTGACCGATCAAAAACCTAAAAAAAAAAAAAATTAGAAAAATATTTAAAAACAACAAAAACATTGAAATTCCTCGAGAATGGCTTTAAAATTGGTAAAACCAATCATCTACGGCTGAAATCTATGTCTATTGCATGGCACTCATCCCAGATCTTGCTGACATTTTCAAACATTTTGAAACAATGACTCGCGCATCACCAAAATCTTCAATCACCTACACAAGCTATGTTGCTTACTTTGTATACTCTGGGGCACTATCAGTTGCCTGGTACTATTTTCATCATGCACATTGCTTTTTTCATGGGACCCAAGTGTCCTCCATCTTTCCCCTTGCATAATACACCTTGCTTGGGGCATCATTCTTCACCCTTGTCATTTATCAGAACATTTGGGACTTCATCTCGATAACAAAATATTTGTGCAACTATCTTAAACGTTGTTGGTTTAAGTGTGTGTGATTGTACTTATTTCCCTGTTAGGTGATTTTGTTTATTTCTCGTATTGCATTGCATTCGTGTATGTTGCATGGAGTTGGTCATTTTTAGCACAAGATGGTTGTTTGTATCTTGGCTTTTCATGTCATTTTACGCTTCCGTCACATGCTCACATTTTAATAAGGACCCATGAGGAGGATTCTAAGCATTATGATGATTAAGTATTGTTAGCAATTGATTTGCGGATAGCTCAATATCCCTTTTTCTAAGTTTCTCATCTTCTCTATCCACTTCTCTCTCTGTTTTTTTCTTTTTCGATCGTCGATCAAGTTTCTTCATCACCCCATCGACACTCGAGGGGGCATTCATCATCCTTCATCCTATTAATTTTTCTTCTACCCCTTCAAAAAATTTTTCTACTTGTTTACGTTTGTCTACTTTCTTTGAAGTGACGTAGCTTACATCACCTCAAAGAGGGGAAAATGTAGACACCTGTAGTTTGATCAATACACTATTATTTCTAATGGTGCACTAACGCTTCTTCCCTTTGTAAATTGATGACACACCACCAGTTAGACCTATCTAACTCCCCTCTCACGACACCTTTTTGGTCATTTTTCCTCTTATAAACCATTTAAACAAGTTGTTATAGCCTCATTCTAACTACATTAGCTTCTTATTCCCTTCTATCTTGCTTCTATTAGCTCCCTGGAATATCAATCCACTTCGTTGGATTGATTAAGCCCTTCAAAACCCTTCAGAACCCTAATTACTCTCTAAGAGAGATTAATTAGTCTAACCTAGGTTAAATACCCTAAACATAGTCAAATCACACTTTGACTTGCTAAAAGTGCTTTTTGGACTTTAGCCTTTGTCCCACATGCACCCAAATCTCCCATTTCCCCAAACCAAAAACTATAAATAGGGCTATACCCCCTCCCTCATTTCCTAAGAATTCTCTCTTCTTCCTAGCATAGATTATAGCAATTTGTTTAGGCTTTAGATTGTATTTCATCTTCTTCCATTGAGCTAAAAGCATTTGATTTTGTATTTCATAGCACTAACATGGAGTAAAAGGGAAGATCCATTGGCCTTGAAGCCATTAATGGGGAGATCTCTTTCTCTTAAACACATAACTGAATGCTTAGATCCTCTTAGGTTCATTATTTCAAGCTTTCAAAGAATAGAGGTTAACTTCATTTGTTTAGTTTGCATGTTTATTTCAAATTAATGTATGCAAAGAAGAAAACCTTGCTCATTTCTTATCACATGGTCCATTGATCAGATTGTTAAAAGCCTTTGGGGTTTCTTTAGAGATTCTTACCCTTGAATAGTTATGTCTTGGAATACTCAATTTACACTTATTCATGTCAAGAGGTAGTTGAATTCTGTTTTTATGATATCCAAGGGAACTTACCTACAAGGAATTCTAATGGAAATCAAGATCCTAATGGTAACTTTGAATCTATAGGGTAAACCAATGGCTAACTAAACCACACCACGTGGGGGTAAGATCAGGTTTGGTGAAGGATGGTAGACCTAGCAGCAAAAAGGTAGAGAGAGGAAAGGTGGCTGAAGTACAATGAGGCACACGAGAGGGAGATCGAGAAGTAGCAGGAGGTTACAGAGAAAATGGCGTTGTGGAGAAAGATAGTTTGGGAAGGAGTTAAAGTTCATGCAGAAGATGTGGAACCTGAGCCTCATGAACTCCCCCATTTGGGAAAACATGATAGGGAACCCTCCTCGGCCTCACATAGCAGCGCTCCAGAAAAGACGACCTAGGCCACGAGCGCGCATCCAAATCCAACTGGAAACCTTGCACTTGTGCTTGGTTTTCTAGCATTTAGTACAAAAAGTAGTCAACACTCTAATTCCAATAGTGGAAGAGTAGGAGCAAGTATTATAAGAGGTACAATAATGGTAGTGCAAATGGATTCATTATTATATGGGAGTACTTTTTTGGTGTATCATCAACGCAGAATACAAGCACGCTGATTTTTGGACTATCTTCTAGGAATGGTAACGTTTCATAGAATGTTAGGGTATAGTTCAGTTCTACTATTGGGACACAAGGAAGTACATCTTCTAGTCCAACACCAGCCATAGGTTTAGGATTAGGAGGCATATGTAGCTCAAGTTTTGGTGGATCTGGTGGTTCTGGAGGCAGGGAAACACAAGAGGTTTTGGATCAGGTGGGAAAGGTCCACACTAACCCAAAATATTTACATGGAGATGTCTCTTCATCTTCCAGAGTATAGGGGCATAGAAGATGTTGCTGAACATGTGCATATGTGTGAAATATTGTGGTGTGCAAAAGGAATCACGGCTTCTGAGTGTAGGAAAATCCAATTTTTACTATGTTAGAAGGGCGTGCACATTGAGTTGGTACAGAAAGTTTGATCCTGATTAGACTTGCATAGACTATACAACTTTAAAAGATGCATTCCTTAAATATTTTCACATCCCTGAGTTTGAGTAGAAGAGTATAAGTGTGCTCAAGGATATTAAGCAAGGCACTACTGAAAGTGTTAGAGAGTATGATTCATTGTTTAAAACAATGTTATACAAGATTTCTTATGACATACACGTAAGCCAACATGCACAATGGTTCATTGGGGGATGATTATAGCTTTTAGGAGGGCACTATCACATAAGATGTACACTGATCTATGTGAAGCACTTGAAGCACCTTACACGCTGAGGTAGTTGGAAGCATAGAGCACTTGGGGTGCATCCATTTTTAAAAGCATAAATAGTAGCCATGGAAAAACAATTGGAGAAACTATCGAAAATTTAGCACATGAGATGAACACAGAGATTTAGTGCACATATTGTGAAGTATAAGGTCACACAAAGGATAGTTGTCTAATGAGGCCATAAATTACCATTATTTTGTCCTTCCAAGTTACCTTTAAAAGTGGATTTAAATGTAATCTAGGAACTTATAGTTTTCTTAAGATAGAATATAGGATATATATCTTTTTCATTCTTTAGAAATATTTTTTATCTATTTTTTTACTAATCCTATTGATTATTTGGGAAAAGATGCAAAGTCTTGTGTATGCAGGCCATAAAGGAAAGATAATGCTAGTATTGGGAAAAGTGGAATTGATCATGGATGGTATATCTAAACTCAAATATGATTTCATATTCAGATTCCTCTCAAAAAATTATGCAAGTTCAAAAATAAATCATCTCAATCTGAGATCATATGCAAAAGTTATATTTGTTTTAAGTTAGCTCCAAAAATTGTGGGGCTTAGTTCCAAACTCAAGAAAGCTTAGATCTAGAACTCGCAGGCTTAGTTCCGGAACTCACAGATTTTGACAGTTTTTTAGGAATTGTGAAAGATCATAGAATCCAATGGAAAATATGAGAGAGGTTTTTTTCATAGAAATGTGATTAACAAAAACCTCATTCAGATTTGCTACAGGTATTACCAATAAAGAGAGATCTAACTTTTAGTGAGCTGTAATCCGAGGAAAAGTGTATCAGACGAGCGCTAAAAGTTCCATAAACAGAAATAGAAAAGTAAAACAGAAAATATGAGAGAGGTTTTTTTTCATAGAAATGTTTTTAACAAAAACTCATTCATATTTTCTACAAGTTTTACCAATGAAGAGAGATATAACTTTTAGTGAGCTGCAGTCTAAGGAAAAGTGTATCAGATAAGCACTACAAGTTCCATAAATAGAAACAGAAAAGTTAAATGGAAAATATGAGAGAGGTTTTTGTTCATAGAAATTTTTTTATCAAAAACCTCATCCAAATTTGCAATAGGTTTTACCAATGAATATAAATCTAAGTTTTAGTGAATTGCAGTCCAAGGAAAAAGCATATCAGACAAGCGTCAAAAATTCCACAGTCAAAAATAGAAAAGTCAAAAGGAAATTTTGAGAAATTTATTTGGTAAAAATTATATTTTGAGAAAAAACTTCCTTCCAATAATGTTGAATAATAATGTCATTATGATTCTTGTTACCTAAAAGCAAGGAGAAGATTTGGGAGCAAATCTTCCTAAAATAAGTGAGATAAGATTTGACTCAATAATATATATCTCTCCATATTTTGTGGAGATGGAGATATTATTTGTTAGGTTGGAATAAAGATAAGATTATATTATATTTCCTAAAATAAGGAGTTGGTTGGATGCATGAATTATAAATGCAACCTTCCACATTGAGATATGTAATTATTTTCTCCCAAGAAATAAAGATCTGTTCTTTCTTTCCAATCTTTTAAAGTAAAGTTATTCTGCAAGTTCTGAATTAAAAATATGAATTAAGTCCTCTTCCAAGGAATGAGTTGGCCACTCATTCCAAGGAAGATGGATCAATGTGTTAATGTTTGTTTCTTTTTATTTCGTAGTTTTCCTTTTATTGTAAACTTCGATTTCATGTTATGTGATCCTTCTTCAGTACAATTTTTGTTGTGAACCTGCAGGTGTCTTTTTATCTTTCAGTTATTTTTAATTCAAAAATTTCATTTATGCAAGTTTCATTTCTTTCATGCAACCTTTATTTATGCAAGTGTGATTTCCTTTATGCAAGTGTGCATTTAAATTTCTGCATGTGTGCTTTCAATTTATGCAAGTTTGGATTGTGTTTAAGGGAGTTTCTTTCCAAGATCTTCTTCTCTTAATGCATACAAACTTTGAAAACCAACTTGGATTGACATTATTAATGGCAAGAATTGACAACCCTCATCATTGTCCTCGCAGAATAGTATGCTCATTGCTTGATGGAATGTGAAATATGCCATTTAAACCATAATGCTAGCCGTTGCCCATTATTACAATGTACAATAAGGAAGAACATTTCAAGCCACCGTAAAATCTGAGGTCCATGACTCATGACATGGAAGACTACCAGCTGGTTGGAAAGATACATGATGCTATAGATATTGGTTTACGACAGATAGGAGTTTTAGATAACTCTAAGGGAAAGAATGAGCATCAGGACTGGGATCACAATCAATCATGCTATGATCAGAATGAAGGGAATTTTGAAGGAATTTTTGGAAGAGGTTGAGGATACCACGGTGGATTCAGAGGATGAGGCCATAGTGGTGGGAGAAGTGAGTTCCCTTGTAAAACATGTTATACATGTGGATCTCCTGACCATTATAGGCATGAATGTCCTTAGAATATTACATGTTCTTTCTGTGGAAAGAACCATATCTATGAGGAGTTCCCAAACTTATATGAGCATATGAGTAAGGAACATAAACAAGAAAAAAGGCACAAGGATGGTTAGGGTACAACGCGTTGTGGACAATCAATGGATTCCCAATATGGAACCAGAATCTGTGGTGCTACAAGTGAAGATCACGACCCACGGTGAGGTGACACGTGCCAGGGATACATTGCAGCAGAAACCTACCATCACTAAAGAATAAGTTCTTCATGCATGGTACCCAAATCCTACCTATCAGAAGGAGGTTTATTAGGAAACCATGGAAGTTATAAAGAATCTTTAGGGTGAGATAAAATACTTAAAGGAGTGGAAGAAAGCATAGGAGACGGTCCAAACTAATATAGATGACTTGAGGGAAATGTGTAAAATGTTGTGCCAGAAAACATCATTCCACTGTTAGGGGATTGGCTAAAAGGAAACACTCCGCAAGACTAAATGACAGAACCTACATGCGAATCTTCCCCTCATAGCCTAGATTATGACAAGGAAATCACTCGAATGTTGTTGTGGATGGGTAACTATTGAGTAATATACTAATTGATACTGAGACACGGAAGTTAATGTTCTTACCTTGGGACGCATGGGTACAAATGGGAAGACCCCATGCAGCCATCCTCTAATGTATCATTCATGGCTAATCAGACTAAGGCCACTCCCATTGAAGCTTTGAAGGATGCATCCATTACCATACAAGGAGTAAAGTTCACTAGAGACTTTGAGGTTTTAGCATTGGCAGAGTCGATAGCTTCCCTGCATCTATTGGGGCCATGGGGGTTCACTAACTAGGTGGTATACTACCACGTCTATTCATATTGGGGGATTAAAAATCACCAAAAAAAAAAAAATCAATATACCAAGTAAGTTATGTGGGTGGAAGGGTTTAGTTTTTCTAGTATGGAAAATTATGTATTTGGGGGCTAGGTACAAAGGTGCGAGCTAGGAGGAGAGGTAGGGTCTACATGAGTTGAGAGGAGAGGCATGGTCTGCGTGAACCGGGAGGAGAGATAGAGGAAGTGGGTTTCTCAGAGGAAGGAGGTAGGAGTGGGGTGTCCTGTGGGTGCGTTGTAGGTAGGAGCATGCAAGAGTAATCTAAAATCCATCATTCCTACCAAATCTAAGTAATATTGTGGAGGCAAGTCATCTACCTATAACCCATCTGCACTGTTTCTTGAAAACTGGATATGTCTTGCAGTATGAAGTCTTTGGCACGCAGTCTTTGGCACACAGTCTCATTTTTCATTGAATCCAGTTGCTTAAAGATTTTGATTAGGATATTTTAGGTGGGTTCTCAAATTGGGTCTATTTTTATTCTCTCTTTTGATTTGGGTATACTTTGTTGTTTGAACATTATGTTGTTTGAAGATTTTATGTTTTTGGGAAAACTATTCGAGTCTTTAGGCTGCAAAGATTTTATGTTCCTTCTAATTCTCTTAGAATAATATTCCTTTGTCTTCACCGGCTATTGGGTCTGAGAACATAAGTACAAAATTTTCTCTTTATATTATGGGCCCTATCGGCTTCTCTGGCCTTCCAATTGTAAATTTAAAAATCCTATTGCCAGCAGTAAGCGTGATCTCTGACCCAACAAACAATGGCTTAAGATTTTTCTCCATGTCTAAAAAAGATAAACATAATTTTTGGTGCAGTTCATCTAGCTTATCTATGCAACAATATGACTCTTGTTTAATGTTGGATGTGTTACATACCAAAGGGAAACTGGCAGTGTTCGGGCATGACTTTCTGACACCTCTCTTGCACATTGAGTCCCGCAAATAAACAATGTTGGGGCAGAACTTGGGTAGATTTTTCAGAAAACATGAAATGACACGTTCTTGATTGCCTTCTAGTTCTGAGAATGATGTTTTTTTCCTATTCTCTTGCATTTGAACAATGCGATTTTCCTTCCACTTGCAGTAATCGTCATACTCTGATGGGTGGACAATTTTCGAAGGCACATGAAATCTTTGTTACTTGGCTTGTTGAAGTCAACATCAGATGATTTCATCCAGTTCTCTAGTAAACTTTTAAGAATTTTTTAATTATTCATCAATTCCTCACATCTCGCTTGATTTTGAAACATTGTAGTTTCTTATCAAGATAACACAACGATAAAACCCTTCGGAGAAGATATAGTTTTCACTTACCGTAGATACAGTTGTAGGTGGTAGGATCTGTATGTCTCTATTTCTTTGTACACTAAATCCATTACAAATATTGCAACCATCCTAGTGTTCTTCAAATGATTAATCTGAAGCCTCTTTGTTCTTTTCCTTTTAAGGCTACTGTTGTAGTAACAGTAGCTAAGGCTCTAAATTGGGTTTCCCCTCCAACACAAACATGTATGCTATCACAGAGCTCAACCAAGTATCGAATATAATTTCATGACACATCCTTTCAAGATGCATTCTTGAGTTTCTCACCTTCATGCCAGTAGAATATCAAAATCATTTTCTTTTGGACCTGTACATAAAGTCCAAACTCAAACTTCCCATCTTGGAAGTTGGAAAGAACCACATCTTTTATCAGACCTTTATTCTGAAATATTTCTACCATCATCCTCTTATCTCCATAGAATCCCACTACAGGTAGACAATGCTCATTCAATGCAGTGAAGTTGATCTTAGTCTCTGAGTTCTGACCCGTGATAGCAACACCATCTGGAACAAGCTTATTACATAGGAAAAGTATTTGATCCTCAGAACCTGTATCTTTTCAACAAAGCTCAAGTCTTGCTTGTCAGAAACAATACCAATCACCTTGAAAATATCAGGCTTTGTGAAGCTGCAATAAGTCTTTTTGCATCACAAGTAATTATTTTGTGCCGTTGATCATCTCTCACATTCCAAGTCTTCCTTCACAAATTCTGGCCTTCACAACAATTAGCATCGGACATCCTTTTGGTTGATCCTAAAAGAATCCTTTCTGGAGGAGACACCTTTGAAGAGTATAGCTCTATTACATGGAAAAGGGAGGTCCATTCATCTTTTTCATTTATAGCATGGACATCATCATATTATAAAATAAGTATAATTTCTTGTCGTTCCTTCATGTTTAAGACAACACCAATCCTTCACAAAGCAGATAATGGGAATTATATATGTCAATGAGAGACCAATTGAGTGGCAATTTATAGCCACCTTCCAACAACAAGATTTAATGCTTTAGCTCTTCCTACCCATATTCCAATAGATAGCCAACATCAATTCATTTGAATCACTGAATATTTCTTTCTAACAAAATATGCAGGAACTTCTTCACCTCAAGATATTCAATTCTCCTTCTACTCAAATGCCTGAAAACATAATACAACAAATATTGGATTGGATTAGGACCCTTGGCATATTAGCTCTTCCTATCTATATTCCATTAAATAGCCACCTTAAGTTCATTTGAATCACTCGTTATTTCTTTGTAACAAAACTATGCAGAAAATATTCTTTAGGTCAAACCATTCATTTTGCAATGCCTGTTAACATACAATACATTGTGTGCCTGAATGTAGTAAAACCTTTGATAAATCTAACTCTTTATGAGTTACGTGAACTATGCGGCCAGCCTTAGGGTAAGGAGAAGCCGTGATTATGATTTGGTCCTTGGCATCTTAGCTCTTTTTATCATGCTGTGTATTGTAGCCGTCATTGTTAGATGACCTTGGATTTAATCAATGTGCTAAGGATTAGTAGAAGAATTTACAAAATAAATAGGCAATGTAATAAGCTTCTTGTGTTATATATTTTACCTTGAATCTCCTAATGAAATTGATATAACAAAGTGAGACCAATGACGTTCATCCTCTTGTAATAATAGTGAGACCAATTATTTAATAATAGCATAAAAATGATTCAAACATTATTGTTGAATTTCTTGAAACAGGAACAACTAAACTTGTCAATGAGGGCCATTAATAGATATTGAGGTTTGTGCACTTTCAAGAAACTTGATTAAAGCTTAATCAACCCTTCATTTGACTATATTTCAACCTGCAACTGATCAACTTGCACTGATATTATGCATTCATAGTGATTTTCAGAATTTGCTAACTAGTACAGTTAATGGCGCTTCTAACATAGGCACAAAGTTGAGGAATCGAGCTCCTAGTGGTGACTGCAACCTCTTTTCTCCCTTCCTGTATAGTATTTTCTTGTGTATGCATAGAAAACAATGAACAAAATACTAGAAACATGCATGGAATTCCCTTTCAAACTCTAAAACTTCTTTATTCACCTTAAATCACCCTCCTTTTTATGATTACATCGAGGATATTCATATATCTCGGTCAAAATCCCAAATTTTGCATTCAAAACTTACATCTTGACCATGCATATGTTACTATTATAATAGTTTTCCAGCATTGGGAATGTGTTAAGAATTTTCCTCCTCCATTGTTCTTTGTTTCATGACCATTTAAGGCCTGTAATTGTGACTTTCCATCCCACATATGGGAAATTGTTTCAAAAGCTTCTTGTTTACTTAAATTCATTTTTGTGGGCTCCACTTCAGTATGATAGCTATGGGATGAAGATCAACTAAACTTTCCTCTTCTATCATCATTTTCCTATCATTTATATCCAGCTCTATAAGATATTGGAAGTCTTCATTATACCATTTTCCTGCTTGTTTGGGCTGACATTTCATCTGCCTTATACTTGAATGGACTTTTCATTATTTCCTTTAATACTCCCTGCTAGTCTTCTATCATGCATTTATAAGTAAGAGTAAGAAACTGACTTATTGAGCTCTCTTGGCTACCATAATCAGAAAGATCAAACCTCTCTGTGGGGTGTGCTTCTTGTCTCTAAACTCTTACTCCTTCAATACTTGCAAATTAATATTCTTGATTCATTACTATGAGCCATTTTCTTGGGTTCTTCATTCTTCCATCTTGTAGACTGATTTTTGCCTCTATTGGTCTTGAGAAACAATCATCTTCATGATTTCCTTATCTCTATTTTGAAGAGACTTGGTATCTTCCTTTTGCTGGTCTTTATACTCTATCTCGAGACCGAGGTTCCCTTCTAGCCTTGTATTGGTACATCTTTACGGAAAAGATCCAAAGATCAAGAGTATAAACATATTAAACATGAAACTTCCCATAGCTTGTAGTTACATGATTGTAAAGTAACTGAAAATATATCTTCAAAAAATGTTTAAAATAAGAATATGGCAGTCAAAACATGATGTTTCGTTCTTGTACATTTCAAGCTAAACCAACAACCAGATCTGCAATGAAATTGTCCTCGTCTCTCCACTTCGATGGCTAACCATAACACCCCAACCAACATCTTTAGAATTAAGAGCTGCTTGGATGGATTCGGTCACTGTGCCAATCTGATTCACCTAGAATAACATGCAGCAAAATTGAAATCAGAATATCAACCTTTTCATATTTAAACAATTTATTTTCAAATTTATATGTTGCATGCATTATGTGGTCTATTCATATTTAAGGCATCTCATGGCTGGTAAAGACATATCCCCTGCCCTTTTCATGGCTGGTATAGATATATCTAACACTAGGCCATATGAATTTAAGTGCAAACTCAAGGGCCACCCTAGTCTCTTTTATTTCTGCAGTAGACGGAAATCAATGTTCTTTCTAGAGTTTATGAACTATCTGACAATAGGTTTTCTATTTTCATTTTCAGTGCTTAGTCATTGGCCACATGTAAGATCAATTTAGTAATTGCTTTCATTTTTCATTTAGATATTTTTGAACTCATGTTCTCTTTATTTCTATTACATGTAAGCCACATGTTCTATCCATTTTGACAAAGCTTGTTTTAAAACATACTCTTGCATTTCATTTAAAATATTTTAAGAAGGTCATTAGATACTAATAAATCAGTCATGACCAATAGTATTTTTTGTTTTATAATTTCTATTATTTGTTTTTTAGATTCAAATAATTTTATTGTACTAATACGGTACATATTGATGGAATTACAGATGGATCCAGGGGATGATTTGGATATTGATATTGTAACTGGTGAAGGGAATCATGTCATTGGTATAGTTAGATGTCCGAGGGATTCTACATTTTCTATTGTTCGTCATGAAATGGTGAAAGATGATGTTGTTGAATATCCATTTGAGTTTGTTAACAGTAAAGGGCATTCATTAAACCCAAAGCAAGAGAAAAATTGGAAAGTTTCTTCATCAACTATAGGCATCAAGAGGAAACTTGAAACTTTGGATATTGGTACAGCTGAAAACAATATAAGCGAGATGGTAGAAAAATTTGCAACTGTTGGAGAGAATGTGATGGATTCCATGTTTATACAATCAAGATCTGCTGAATATTTTGAGAATGTGAATGAGCCCATGCAAAAACAATCAAAATTTGTTGAAAGTTCCGAATCAGTAGAGCAGGTTGTAGTTTTTGATATCAATTTATTGAAAAAATGGGAAGACAAACTGAATGAATTAAAGGAAAAGTTTGTCCTCGAGAAGCTTAGTTTGAAACAATGTTTAAAAGAGGGAAAACCTCAAATAAAACTTCATTGTGGGGCTTGTGGAATTGATTATGGATCAGGGGATATATCATCAGCAAGTCAAACTATCCGTAACTACAAGAATTCTCATATGAAATATGAAAAGCATCAACATAAAATTACAACAATTGGAAATAGTGAAAGTCCATCATGTAACCAAATAACACCAAAAATGTGTCTAAAGATCAATCTAAGATTGAACATGCAATCAAAATTCTACACGATCTTAACAAGACACAAGATTCAGATTTGTTCAAGGTGGTGGAAGCAACACTTGGAGAATATGCAGACAAGAGAAAAGTCAAAGTGGAGTGTACACGCTGCAATAAATGGTTTTCTTTAGTGCCTACTAGTGGTAGTATTGCCTCATCTATAAATGAGCACATGAAATCAAAGAAGCACACACTTACTACAAATAAGACTTCTATAGTTGAGTTGAGGAGTGGCACAGTTGGTAGACCCAAGAAGCCTACCATTGATAAGTCCCAACAAAGTTTGAATAGGTTTTTGGTCCCATCATCACAACCAATAGTGCAAGAAGCTTCTACAAGCACAAGAGTTTCACATGCAGGTACGTTGCATAACTTGTAATTATTATTGGATTATCACTTTCTCTAATGTATTATTACTTAATAGTATTTTTAATTATATATTTCCTTTTTATAGCTCACGGATCTCACATATTACTTCTATGTTGGGGGTTTTGGGAACCATATATTTATAGAAATGGGAAGCGATTAGACACTAAGATCTTAATGGATGATCAAAGGGATGGGAAATTTTGGGCCATTGAGAAGCATACCAAGAGATCAATATGTTATAATGGCATTGAATGTAGTATCAATGGAACTTATAGGCATATTCATTGTAAAAGGGTCTCTGAGTCAGGATTCCCCTTTGATTCATTGACATGTACATTTTGTAAGTTGGTTCCCAATTGTGATGACTTCAGGATGTGTTTATATCGTGAAATGATAAGCTCCACTAAAAGACATGGGAGAGATACAGGAAGAGGGAGAAGATTAGACTTTTTGACTCAAAGTGAACTCAAAAGAGTTTCACGAGATGCTAATACAAGCCTAAGAATAACAATGCATGCTCTTTGGTGGGAGAGGACAATTGTTGCTTCATTATCTATTAGAATTAGATCCCTAAAGGAAAAGTTATTTGAATCTATAGAAAGGAAAGATGTATATCGATTTTACAAAGATGTGTGTGAGGCACATAAAAAGGAAAATTACAGGTAAGGACGTAGTTTGGGAATTTGTACAGGATATCTTTCACAATATTGTGCATTCTAAGGAAGGAAAAAGGTATAGTAAATCCACCAAATCTATTTACGAGATGATTAAGCTATGGGGAGGTCCTAGATTGCATAGCTTTCTTAGCTTGAATCTAGATGGTCCTTCAATATCTACAACTCTAAGGCAAGTTTGAAAATCATTAACATACATTCCAGGGGAACATGAATACATTTTTAAGGCAATAGGAAATATTTATGCTAGTTATAAGTCCAAGCATGGGATAGAAGGCCCAATTCCTGTATGCCTTGCTGAAGATGAAACAGTTGTGAAAAAATATATCAGGTGGGTTGCAAAAAGTGATACATTGGTGGGTTTTTGTGGAAATAAAGAAGAACACCAATGTCAATCACATTTCTTAGTGACGGTTGGCGAAGGAGTAGTAGGATATGAAAATATTACAGATGCTTTTAAGAACAATGTGATTGGACACTATGCACGTGTTATTATTGCAAACCCCTTACATGATATGCTTCCTCATTTGGTTGTGGTTCTTCATCCAACATGCAATAGGTTCAATGCAGATTTTGTTCATCAACAATGGAAAACAATAGAAGTGATGTGGAAGAAACATGTAGAAATGTATTTAGGACCTATTATTGGCCATTCCTCAGATGGAGATAGTAGAAGAAGACATCTTATGTTAAGGGATTATTCTTCAACAATGGGATCCAGATATCAAATTCCATGGGAAGGATGGAGGCTAACAGGTTCATATATTGATAAAAAAGTAACAGGACTTCATGATCAAGATTACATCCATAATGGAAAAAAGTTAGTGAATCCTTTATTTAGTGGTCGATGGGATTTGATAGTTGGAAAAGAGTTGATTAGTTTTAATCATGTTCGAATGGTTTATAATAATTTTAAAGTGGATGATCACAAGTTGAAAGTTAAAGATATAGAGAGGATAGATCGATAAAATTGGGCTTCAGCACAATGCATTGCTTCAAGGCATGTTCAAAATTGTTTGAAAGATATGAGAAGTACAATAAGTGGCAGGACAGAGAGGACATTAGGTACAAAGATTTATTTATCAATTGTTGCTGATTACATTGACATTTTTTTGTCTAATACTCTGACTCTTTGGGAAAGAGTGTGGAATGCATCAAGAGTTCATCATTTCTTTATATTATGGCTGTGTTGGGTACAAAATCAGTCCCAAACAGATGTTAGCATTAATTTTATCAGCAAAGAGGCATATCTTGATGTGTAGATTTCTTGCCATTTTGTAGTTTTATTGATGAAATTGTTTCGGGATCACTACCCACACTTACCATGTGTATTGCACCTAACTGGTTCAGATGTATGTGAAAAATTCTTTAGCAAAGTTGGTGGCATGGTTGGAGTAGAAAGGTCCTATGATTTCACTGATTTACTTCACACTGTTGGAACTCTTAATAGGGTTGTTGAAGAAGAAGCAAGTTCCCAAGGACTTCATTTTAATAAATCTCATAAGAAGCAAGAAAACATATGGAGTAAATTGCATCAAAACATGAAGTATAACCCTACTGTGTTGTCACAATATGATACAATATCAACTGATGATAAAATTATAGAAGCTCTAAAAAAAGGATTGAATGATGCATAGGGAATTTTATCAAGTCTTGGCATGAAACCCATTAATAACACTCAATCTTCTTGGTGGCTTAAACCATGGAAAGAGGATCAAAATTATCCAAAATTTCAAGTTGTGGATGAAGTACTTCATGAATCTCTTCCAGATCATTCTATCTCTATATTCCAACCTTCATCATTGATGGTAGTTGATGGAAGTGAATTTCAAACAATGGAAAGTGAGTGGAGGCATGAGTTGGATGAAATATTAGATTCCATTGAGGATAATGAAAGTGCAGCCATTAAACCAGTTGTTGATCTCGATGGTAAGGATATGTATAAATCATGTTTGGTTAGTCAATTGAATGGAAATCCAACATTATCCAAGGATAGGCTGACCAAAGTGAGAAATGGGGTGTACTTTAGATGAGATGAGAGAGCACCAAGAAAGGGTGTTTCAGTTAGCTTTGGCATTGGGTCAGATTGTGGGGTTTTGTTTGACATTGATTCTATACCCATAGCTGAACGGACTACAAGAAAAGGGGTTTCTCGAAGTACAAATCACGGTGTTTCATGCGGAACATGGTACATTGGAAGGGTTCAAAGAATACGGAAAAAATATGGTAATAAAGTGTTTGATTACCATAATGACATTGATCTTTTGGATAGACAAGAAGGAATTTAACTTCAATTTTTTTGGTACGATAAAATAAAGGGGAAACACATATACAAGTATGATTCTACAGACCATCTTTTTGTACAACTTGAATCTATCATCGCGGCTGCCAACTTATCATATGATTCTAGGAGCAATACCTACAAATTAGAAGATAGTGATTACATTACTTTTGAAAATTTCACAAAAAACTTAAACAAGGTGTAGTTTTAAAATCATTTTGTCTTCCTTCTTTGAATTTATTTTTATTATAGATGATTTACAAATCTTTGTTAATTTTCATTTTTATAATTTATCGATTCATTTGTAACCCTATAACATTAATTTTATATTTTTTGGTATGTGCTGCAGTGAAAGGTTCGGATATTAATGAAAATGGTGCTTGATGATACCGTCGAAAATGATGCAATTTTAGATTTTACAGGTTAGTGCAAACATCCTCACTCTCCTTGAACCTACAGAAATATCTAAAACTCGTAATATAGTTATTTGATACGTGATTTTATCTAAAAGTAAAAGTAAGTGCTTGTATTATCATGCAAGGAAAATGAGAGGTCTGAAAGGTTGTTTAGTATGTGTCACTCTCCATGTTCTACTTTGGGTTTTGAAGAGCGCTTAACCCGGTTGGTGGGTTTGTTTGACATGGGTCTATTTTTCCCACTCAACTTTTTTTTGTTGTTCAATACATGGAGAAAAAAACAGCAGATACGATACTTTTAAAGCTATACAATTCATATGTTTCTGATTTAACCCATAATGGTACTGATTTTAGGACAGCTATTAGCCATATCTCTGTTTAGCATAGTTCTCCATAACATTATGTTTATTTAATTATGAGAGTAGAGAACCATACTTTACCGTTGCTAGTAAATCAGAAATCTGACTTCTGTACTGCTGCAACTATCCAATTACTGCTAAATTTACAACGTTAACTTGGGTTTTAGCGTGGTTTAACTCCTTTAGATCTCAAATAAAGTGCTTGTATTATCATGCAAGGAAAATAAGAAGTCTGAAAGGCTTTTTAGTATGTGTCACTCTCCATGTTCTACTTTGGGTTTTTAAGAGCACTTTACCTGGTTGGTGGGTTTGTTTGACATGGGTCTATTTTTCCCACTCAACTTTTTTTTGTTGTTTAATACATAGAGAAAAAAACAGCAGATACGATACTTTTAAAGCTATACATGGAGAAAAAAACAGTAGATACAATATTTTTTATAGATTATTTTAAAATCTTTGTTAATTTTCTTTTTTTATGATTTATCAATTCATTTGTAACCCCATAATATTAATTTTATATTTTTTGGCATGTGCTGCAGTGAAAATGGTGCTTGATGAGACCATTTGACAATGATGCAATTTTAGATTTTACAGGTTAGTGCAAACATCCTCCCCTCCCATTGAACCTACAAAAATCTCTGAAACTCATAATATAGCTATAAGTGTTGGGTAAGAACTTTAAAAAAATTCTTTCAGCATATAAATGGCTTAGCTTTTACACAATTCTTTCTTTTTTTCCAATAGTATGAGGCCATTAAAACTTATTTTATGCCATGATTACAAAATATGCACAAAATGGCTTTTGCAAGGATGCTCTTGAACTTTTTGAAGTGATGAAGCACTTCGGAACATACCACGACCATTTATGTCATAAATTACGATAAAAATTTTTGGTAAGAATTTTTGACCCCACCTTTTGAATCATGGTTTGTGTTTTTTAGTTTAACATCCAAGAATAATATATGGAGTCTTTTTAATGATAAATTATGCCCTTTTATTTTTATATTATCAAATATGATAGATATAAATTCTATACATGTTTTTGAAGTGATATCTTGCTAGGTATTAAGTGTCCAAAGTCCTTTGGGTAAGGCCTCACATAGCCATGCTGAAAATCCCTTTTGTTTCATCAAACCAAATGTAAAAATCCTTCAAGATAGGAATATTTGAAACCCAAAATTGCAATGTGCCTTTGGGGTGAGCCTAACAGATGTTGAGAATTCATCTAGTGTTGAATTTAATGCTAGAGATTCATTTGAAAGAAAATAAAATTGAACTTTGTTCTGGTTGGTAATGAATATCTTGCATCGATCGAAGGGCATTTCAATATCCATGATGCTCTTATTTAGAGTTCCATTGAGAAACAAGATACATAGCCAGTCATGAGGGTGGGGTCACGATTGAAGGTTTTTCCTGCTAAGGCGATTGTTGGGAGAAGCTAACTATATGGGATATTGGGAAGTGATATCTGTGATGGTATTTCACTTGATTAGTATACTTGTTTTACAATAACATTTTCCTTAATATAGAGATCAAGGTACCATGAAGTGAGACTAACAGTCCCTAGGTTAAACCCTCTGCCTTAAGTTGCTACAACTATAAGTAGCTAAGGGATGACTCCCTGATTGTTTGAACTGAAGGCTCAAACCAAAAGAAAATAATTCAACTAAGTTATTAACAAGTGAATTTACACAATGATCTAACCATGGAAAGCTCGATTGCCATATATAAATCCTTGATTACGCACTAGATCTCGAATGCCATTCTTATTAACACAAGCGAACTATAAAAGAAAGTAAAAGAGACATGAACACTTAAAAGGGAAACTATGAATATTTTGAAGTGAATAGTAAAAAAATGGCACGAGTTTGAGAAATCATCATTAATTTTCCCACAAGAGTGATTCCCATTGTTGTTTTCCATATCAAAAGATGCTTTTATCTTCTTCTTCTTATTGTTGTTGTTTCTCTTCTAGGAATCCTTTCCCTACCATCTTCCCATCTTGGCCTCTGGGCTACACTTTGATGAAGACCATTAGGAAAATTTTCAATCTTCTTTCTCGGCATTTAATTGGCATGTATTTGTAGGGAGGGTTTCCTTTGCATTGTGGAAGTGATTGTATTGCACTTCTCATGGGTCATAATGCACCTATGAGATTCAACCATTTTTTATTTTTGTTGTATAACCATCTCTTGCTTATATAAATAACTTTTTCATCCTAAAAGGGAGATCAATAGTGTCATTTCTTGGTGTGTAAAATGAGCATCAAGATAACTACCTAGTCTATATAACTTAGATAATGCCATTTCGTCAATGAGATTCCCTAATTCCGTAAGGGCCAATTTGGCATGGTCATATCTCCAAAATACTTGAAATAGGTGTCATTTGACTTCATTTAAAGGGCCGAGGTGCTAATCTCCCTCTCCCTCTCTATTGTACTTATGTATAATTTATGAGCATCGATGGATTAGTATTGAATTATCAATCGGGCGGTGTTGGGATATATGGATGAATCAGCCCTAACATGCCCCCATTTATATTTAATTGGAAAATCGAACGAATAGTGCCCATCTTATCTATCTAGATTCCCTGAATTTGATTGATGACTTATTTTATGTTTCTAGAAGCATTAATAGAGATGGTGTGGGGCAAAAGGAGGTAGAGATGCCACTGGTGCTTAAATCGATTGACTCCCTAATCCTATAATCGAAAAGTTGGGGTGGGGGTGTGGAGAGAAAGTTGTGTCGATAAATATTTTTGAATCCTTATAGCCATATCGGATAACCTATATTATGGTTTGAGTTGACTTAAGGGAACCACCTATACATTGCAAAATGTGTACCGCATCTAATTTCTATGGATAGATGAGTAGATCTTTGATGTGCAAATGTAGGATATTGAAAATCAAATAGGAGTAAAAATGAAACCTATCGTGTTTGCAAAATACCACTAGTTATGTGGTCGTCACAAATTAAATGGCTCTTTTCATGACGGTCAAAATTATGGATATCATATAATCTTGTAGAGTAAAACAACTAGACATACTTGTGATTCTAGCGTTCATGCTTGCATAACATGCCAATCTAGTTTTTGAAGTCTAGTGTGAATGGATCCACTTTTGGATCTTTGGTGCCTTAATGCTCCTCCATGTATCTTTGGATAGAACTTGGCAAAGTATTTAAGCATGTTGTTATATTCAACTTTGAATACATTAAAGTTTAGCTAGGTACCTTTAGAGGACATGCCCTTCATATTCTTGAAGATATCAAGGTTAAATTTTGCTACAATTGGTTCTTTTGAATTCTTTATGTACTAATTGTTAGGGTATCGTAGTTTGTGTACCATTTTACTATATGTGGAAATTAATACACTTGGATTCGAGCATGAATGACCCCTAATTCAAACACTTTATCTCATGGATGTCTTTATCTTGCTTTCCCTTATGCCTTTTTATCATGCTTTTAGCTCTGCATCATGAGTCCTTTTACTATGGATGTTGAAAAGTAGTTCATAGAGTTTTAGCTCCCCATCGTTTTCTCTTTAGTTACAATGGGCTTAGCTCTTTAAGGTGTACTTCTAGCTTGCTATGAAATTAATGGTATTCTTCTTAGTAGTCAAATACTTGTGTAATGGAGTTCACACAATGGGATAAAAAGACAATAAATAATGAGCTCTTATAGGCTCTTCTCCTTTAGGAAGTAGCTTTTACATCATTAAATCCATCACCTTTGTTTTTCCATATGTTGGTGTCACATACTAAGCATTCTATGATGTGAAGGGGTTTTCGTTGTTATCTACAAAGTTGCTTTGATGCACCTTTCATCCTAGGTCATTTCAAATATTTAATGCTTGTATAAATGTAGTAGCTGTGATTTTAAAACTTGAAACCCTTAACATATGCCATTTTTGCTTAAAGAATTGAGAATTCACAAGAGTAGATTTGAGGGTACATTGGTGAGTTGATTGGGACGATGTCGATAGTAACTTTGAGGGTACGTTGGTGCATTGATCTGATGATACCGATAGTAGCTTTGAGGGTATGTTGGTGCATTGATCGGATGATTTCTATAATAGATTTGAAGGTACATTGGTGCATTTGTCGATTATATGGAGATGCATTGATTGGATAGTGAGGAGATGTGTTAATTGAATGGCAAGGAGGGTTCAACAAGAACAAAAACACTCAAGGACCACATGGTTCCATGCTCAACCGATGCTAGAGCATCATTGAAATTCATTTGGAAGATCCAATTAACAGGTTTTAGAGTTTGAGGGAGTCTATCGAGAAAAGAATAAGCCACATATGGCATAGTTAGAGTGTTTTGATATTGATTTGTTTCTTTGAGAGGTTTTCCCTCTAAAACACCAATTTGAATTTTAGTATTGTTATGTAAATTCTTGTAAGAAAATCCTACGTAAGTGATAAGTGTAATGAAATGTCATAGGGTTCTAGAGGATGTAGCACATAGATTAGGTAGCAAAGGACAACCAAGGAGCACCTGATAGATAATTCTTCATAGATTGTTGAGGCAAATCCATATTAATGAATAATGAAGACCTTAGTTTATGCTCTAACAACATTGCAAAGGCCCAAACTTTTTCGAAGGACATCCTTCTAGCTACAGATTGAAGGAGATTCAAAGAAAACTATTGAGGCACTCAAGAAGGACCTCTTTTAGAAACTACTTCCACGACATTATTTTCAGACATTAGACAATGTGGTAACTAAGTGGCCTATTACCTGGCTAACCTAGTGATGGACCAAAGTTGTAGGAAAATTCTTTGGGAATTATGGAAAAACCCCACTTTGATTTAAATGTCATGCAATTAGTTAACAAGGATAAAATTGAATGGAAAAAGATTGAGAATGAAGTTACATTTATTTCATAACCTGCATCTTTGAAATAATCTCCTCGTAATCAGTCTCAAAAGTTTGAACAATCATTTCAGAACTGTAAGTTGGCAGCACAGTAACAGTGTATTCATGTCGAGAGCTACCATATATCCTCTTATTATTGTGATTATCCATCTTTACAAGTGATTGTGTTCCAATTGTATTGTTGTTTTTCCCGTTTCTAAACATTTGGTGCTAGAAGTATATTTCATCATGTTGTTCCTTAGTTCAAAGCTTCCAATTGATAAGAAGTTGTTCAGATTTTGGGGTTTAATGGTGAGTAAGATTTTACGCCTCAATCAAGCTCTTCATTTTTTAATTGCAATTTCTAGTTTATGGTGATTTTTCTCGCTGATCTTGTGGAATAAGCGGTAGTGGGTTTATCCTTTTTCCATTTTGTTTTCTTCCTTTTACTGAGACATTTTGGAGGCTTAGCTTCTGGTATTTTAGGGAAATACTTCATTAACATTTTCAATATAAATTTTATTCGTACTTTTGCACGTCTTCTTTTCTAAAAGTAAGTAAGAAATCACTAGGTATTCCAATAATCACTGTAATCTTTGTATATTTTCCATTGCTTTGAAGAATAAAAATAGGTGTTTTTTGTGGTTGGAAGGCATGATTAAGATAGTACACTTTTGTGGGCAACATCTATGCAATGTTGTAGCTATTAAGCAACGTAGACTGTAAGAAGTAAGCTCGGTGCACTTCTATAATCTATCAAGTTTTTGGGTTTCATATTGGAAAGGAAGTGGAATTTGTTATATATAGTCTTCCCTTAGCTTGTTGTACTATGTTGTTAGTTTTAGCTTGAAGGTGACTTGATCATGTTATAGATGGCCTTATTCATCATGGTTTTGTATGAGTCTTTGAACATGGAAAAGAGATGGAATAAGTCTCCTAAACTTTGTGTTTTTAGATTTCTACTGCAACATGATGTATTGTTGAATATTATGTTTCAGTGTTATTCTTTTTGAGATCTTGTGTAATTTCAGATGTTTCAAGAGACTCAGTTGGATGCATTTATTATGTACTTCTATCAAATTACTTAAATTATATATGAAAAGAACATTTCTTTGAAGTATCTCTTCTTGAGTTGTCCAAATGTGTGACACTGACATCCAAAGAGTGTTTGAATAATTCATACTTGTTCTAAACTTGATTTGAGAGGAGAATGCAATCAGTTGTATCAGACCCCTATAATAACTCAGTTACATTTGATAAGCCGTTACATGATCTTGTTATGCTTCCTAAATTGACTGTTGTCTCCATGGATAGTAAGCCTCAGTTCTATTTGGGTGAACTGTGTTAACAAAGAAGCATCATTTTTCCACGTATTCATGTTTGAACATACCTTGAATACTTTTATGTGTTAAGTTTGTGATACACTGTTTCAAATAAGGTTTTTATAACTCAGCCTTGAAAGTAAAATTCTATTAGATATAACAATTTAGTGGGAAATTGTAACATCTTATCTATATAGCATTGTTGTCTTTATACTAAGCTCCTTAGATCCCCCTATATATGCAGTTGTGTACTTGTATATACAGTGGTGTATGCAATGATAGTACCTACATATGCAGCTGTATACCTGTATATGTAGATGTATATGTAGCGATAGTACCTATATATGCAGCTGTGTAGTGATCCCCCTACCTGTATAGTATAGTTGTATAATAATTGTATGGCATATGAAGCAATTATAAACCTCATGTTTTACCTGTATAGTACAACTATGTAGTAGGCCTTTCATCTGTTTCCTCAAGGGCACAATCCAATGCAATCTGAAGTATGGCCACCATTTCTTCCTCAATGTTGGGATTTCTGTGTACCATTCCTAAACTGTTGCATCCGATGTTATCTTCATTCACTTGCACCAGTCCAAGGGTGATCTGTTTGGACCCCTGTTTGTTGTTGCAAAACACACAACAATGTTGAACACTAAAAGTTTCTCTTCAATGTATGTTTAAGTTTACTATCTTTTTTTTTAATAAATACAATTTCCCATGTGCAGTTGTTTACATATATGCAATTTTGAATTCAACACAGGCTCAAAATAATACAGACTACATGGATTCACAGGATTCAAAACTTATTAAAGGTTATGCAACCAAATTTGGGAAGATGTTTTAATTGCAAAGGAAACTCTATTGGTGACAATCATCATCTCAATACTATGAGTGCTAGTGAGAGGCTCACTAACTACTATTTCCAATCGAGACTTTCTCAACATTAACAATATTCCAAAAGACAATAAGAGTCCATTCATGCTGCTAAGAAATTGCCTCTAATGAACCGTTAATCATTAAGAACACATACATTCCAAATAAAGATTCCATTGTAAAATGATTCTAAGAGGCAATAGATGTAAATTCAAACTCAATAGTGATAGTTTTTGTGAACTAATATTGATCCACTTATTGAGAAAACATTTATTTATCTAGTTGTATGAATTTATAAATATTTTGAACTAATGAAAAGAACATTAAGCTTATTTTTTGGAATCTCAAGATTCCTTTTTTGGGCATGTTACGTCAAATTGTCATGATATGAACTAGTTCATTTTGTTTATGGCAATGGATAAATTCTTCATGGAACTTGATTTATTTTAATTGCTCCCTTACTTTTGCTAAGCCATATTTCAATTTAGTTAGTTGTGTTGCATGTAATATATCTCATTTGAGGTTTTCTTTTATGATGAATTCAACAATGACTTTGAATTCATTATCATTATCCTCATTCATTCTAATTTCATGTATTAAATTAAATTCAATGCTTTGTGTAAATGAGTTTACATCCATTGAAATTATTTTATTTTATTTTATATGTAAATGAGTTTTTTAAAAAATTGGGTATTTATACATAGACATATAATAATAAAGAGTCCATGACTAATAATTGATAAGTGCTAATATAAAAATAGACTTATCTAAGCAATTATACTTGATAATCTTCCCAATTTATCTACCGTTGTCTATTTGAAAGACTCAAAAAGTGCAAGAGGAGTGTGGTCACAAAATTAAATTATAGTCTCTTATTGACTAAGGAAATATCAATTAGAAGATTATTAATTAGGAAATATTGAGATGCAAAGGGAACATCCGATTTTTTCAGTAACTAAGATTGAGTATTCTTTTCATCTTAAATAATATTGTTTCACCATCTTAATTACTTGAAAAATGATAAATTATTAAAGAATAACATTAAGGTAAATTGGTAATATATCTTGAATGTCTTCAAACCCACTTTCTATAGAAAAGATGTATTATAAAACTAATATGTGAGTGAGAAAGATGATATATATTCTATTTGACATATAGGGGTAGAGATAACAAGGGGTAAATAAAATTGTAATGGAAAAATGGGTAAGTGAGGTACATGGAAAAATAGGGTTTTTTTTTTTTAATAATATAACGGGAGGGGGTATTATCAATTAAATAAGTAGAGGTAAAAATTAAAATCAAGGGTACTCTTTAATACCCTTCGAACGCACGTGCTATACCATACTTTTACTAGGTGAACCCCCCGTGATTGGGGCATCCTTGGTGCTATGCAAATAATGTTGATCTTTGGTTTAATAAGGGCTATATTAGTTTTGAAAACAAAGAGGAAAGAGTTATTATCCCTTTGACAGATGGAAAATCATGCCCTATGTTAAGCCCTTAAGTGAAGAATATCTGGATAGGATTTATTGACGTGCCATCCGAGATCTATAGATGATTAAACCAACCAAAGAAGGACTAATTTAGTGGGAGGATGCATAGTCTATTAGTGATACTACAAGTGTTGCTTGTGATAATTGGGCTCACAACACTTACGAGTTAGTAGGGCGTGAAGTAAAGAGCATATTTCCTCGAGGCACAAAACCACATTATGTCAGGAGAATAGGAAACAACTCGGTACCTTGTTACACAGGAGAAGGGGATCCCATGGTATTCCTACTGTCATGGAAGAATAGTGGATAGACCCACTGGAAAGAAGAACTATGCTAACATATACACTACGTGGGATAGCAACACACTGGTGGGTGACCCATAGGGATAATCTTGTCGGATGGAATGAAATTAGGATTACTCTTACTACTAGGTTCTTCAGGAGAAATGTACCTACTCAAATAAGTACTTATCATGGTAATTATCCTATTCAACACCATGTTTAGAAGTGTGAGATACTCTAGATAGAAGGGAAGGAAGATTTACCACCTTCGCTATGGGTGCCATTGGTTTTATTCCACTTTACAAGGTTACACACGTACTTGGTATGTGTATGTAGAACTCCATAGAGAAACTGGAAATTGGCATAATTTAATTATAAGAATGGCCCAGACATTTGACTTCTTCTCTACAAAGCCTCTGGTGGAAGAAGCATTGAAAGTTATAAAGCACTTAACTATGGGAGATAGTGCAAGGTTGAAGAAATCCTTCAGGAGTTATTAGATAAGGAAGACTTAGGAGCACATTTTGGTGAAGAACTAGAGGCTGATGCAACATTACTTCAACATGTTTTCCTTGAGAAAGAGAAAGGAAAAATGGTCTACTTAGTAGATGATGAGGAAGTAGATAATCTGGATATAAACCATTCAACAAGGAGGTGTGAGGAGGCGTGAGGTACTAGACAATGCGGATAAGACCATGCACGCCTATCATGAACCTATGAAGACAAAGCGGTGAATATTGGAACAGATACTAAGCCTAAGGAAGCCATAATTGGAGACTATTGGTTAGACTCTGAAGTGGAAAAAATCATAGAGTTACTAAGGGATTACCAAGACTTATTCCCTAGGGGTACCATGAACTTAAAGGTGTGCATGAATCATTAGGGGAGATGAAGATAAATATTAAAGAGGGTGTATGCCCAGTTAGAAATAGGTCTTATAGAATGAACCCCAACTTGTGTGAAAAGGTCAAAGAAGAGATTGATAACATGTTGAAGTCTGGGATTATCAAGCCCCTTGATGAGTTAGAATGGGTTAGTCCAATGGTGATCAATATCAAGAAGGATGGATGGATTAGAATATGTGTGGAATATAGGGAGATGAATGCTACATGTGTAACTGATCCATTTCCTATGCCATTCATTGAGGAAATACTAGAAGGAGTTGCAGGGTGAAAAATCTATTTGTTTACAGATGGGTTCTCTGGGTATCATCAGTTCGATTACCCAAGAGGATCAGGAAAAGACTACATTTACTACTGAATGGGGTAGCTTCACCTATACTGTCATGTATTTTGGTCTGAAAAATGCACCTGTTGTATTTTCATGCATAGTTGTTCAAGTGTTCAATGAATTTATTCATAGCTTCTTACAGGTATATTTAGGCGATTGGACAATATATAAATTAGTTAAGGATCAACTTTGTGACAATATGCGCTTGATGTTTGGATGGTGTAGACAGGTTGAGTATCTCTTTGAACAGCAATAAGTGCATATTTTCTACACCATTTGGGATACTTTTAGGACACATAATCTGCAAGGAGGGTTTGTTAGTTGATCCGGTAAAGGGCTGCAGTCATTATAGGCCTAAGGGAGCCTACCATTAAAGTGAGGTGCATGGATTTTTGGGTCATAGGATATTACAAATAGTTTATCAAGGGATATGCCAAAATTTTTGTACCATTGGAAGAGTTACTAAAAATGAAATGTATGTTCTATTGGGGAGAACCATAGCAACGCGCATTCGAGACATTAAAGGAAAACTTACTACTCTTGTACTGCTCTATGTTTTCCTTCATGGGACAAACGATTTCATGTACATGTGGACACCTTTTGCATGACCATTGGTGTGGTGTTAGCTCAACTTAGTGAAGTTATTATAGATCATCCTATATGTTTTGCTAGTAGAAAGATTACTCCTACAGAACAAAATTACACAACTACAGAGCACGAAGATTTTTCAATGATCTATGTGCTACATGAATTCTGCCAGTACCTACTAGCTACACCATTTGTATTCTATAAAAATCACATGGCATTTAATTATTTGGCAAATAAACTTGTTTTACAAGGATCATATGTCGATGGGTGCTCTTATTTCAAGAATTTGATTTCACAGTTGTGGTAAAACTAGGAAAAAGTAATTATGGACCAGACCATCTATCAAGAATATAGTCAGGAGAAGAAGCATAAGAAATTGAGGATACCATGCCAGATGCACAGTTATACAAGTTATAATGCATGCCATCAGAACTAGAGGACATTGTTGTCTTTCTACAAACAGGATGACACCAAAAGGAATGAAATCCTTGGAGAAGAAACAACTTGCTATACGTGCCACACCTTATATGTTGATCAGTGGTGACTTATACAAATTGGGCCGAGATGAGGTATTATGTCATTGTGTATTGGAACATGAGCACATGTATATTATGGAAGAAGCTCATGGTGGTATTGCGGGTGGCCACTATGCCGGTGATGCCACAATGCACAAGATTCTACTCACTAGACTATGGTGGGAGACCCTCTATAAAGATTGTAATGACTTTTGTAAGTCATGTGATCATTACCAACATCTTGGAAAATCATGTCAACAAGATGAAATTCCTTTGAGACCCATTACTACTAGTGTAGAACCGTTTGAGAAATGGGCTATAGATTTTGTGTGTCCTATTTCACCAGTTGCACGTAGAATTGTATCACCCTACATCATAAATTACACAGATTATCTGACAAGGTGGGTAGAAGTAGCACCTACAAAGGACTGTACAGTGGCTACAATAGCTAGGTTTCTATGGGAAAATATTATTACAAGGTATGGATGCCCTTTAAGTTTGACCAATGATAGGGAACACATTTTCTTAATGAGACAATCAGAATTTTATTGGATGAGTTCATGATTTCACACCATAAGACTACACCCTATCATCCTTAGGAAAATGGAACTGTTGAAGCTTTCAACAAAATTTTGGGCCAAACATTGACAAAAAATATGTGATGTTGTAAGAAAGGATTGGGATGATAAAGTATCTATAGTCCTTTGGGCATATCAAACAACATATAAAAGGTTGAACAAAGCAACACCATTTCCGTTAGTGTTTTACATAGAAGTCATTCTTCCTATGGAATTTATGTTACCTTCTTTGCATATTGTGCACACTAGAGGTCTAGCTGATGAGAAAGATTTAGAATAATGGATTGAAAAGATAATTAAGATGGATGAGTGATAAGCCATAGCATGTTAGAGTCAGAAGCAAGAAAAGGCTAGGCAGAAAGCTTGGCATGACAGAAACATAAGGGACAAGAAGTTTGAGATTGGAAAAATGGTACTTCTCTATGACTCTAAGTTCTTGCGCCATCTAGGAAAAATTAAGGTGAATTGGTTGGGGCCATATGTTATCACTTACATCCTTGAAATAGGTGCTTTCCAGTTATAAGAACTTGATGGAACACGGATGCCCGGTTACTTCAACGGAAGTACGTTGAAGCCCTACTATAAATAAGTCTTCTTGGTGTTTGTAATAAGTCAGTGTTATTGCCATTTAAATTAGGTTTTCAATTTTGCATTCCCTTAATGTGTTTCCTTCTTTGTCACTATGCTTAATCAATTTAGTTGGTGTGTTGTGTAATAAGCATGTTTACGCACAGGAAGATAATTACTTTTGAATAATTTCTATGCATAGAGGACTGCACATACTTTTATTGTGGGGTCGTTATCAATATCCAGTACAATATTGTGGGAATTGAAAGGTGAAAGGAATAAGTTGTTACAGGTGCTTTTCAAGTCAAAGGATTGCCTCTAAAAAGTGACCAAAGATGGAGATGGATGAAGGGACAAGTATAACGTAAGGTAAGAGGAGGCCATAACAACTACGAGTGGAAGGTACAGTGATAAGGTACTCGGGTACAAGGAAGCACGTTGAAGAGAAGTCTATGACCATAGGGTACGAAGGCACGCTAGAAGGTTATAGCTGGGGCGCAAAGATGTACCACGTGGAAAAAACAAAGTTGGTCAATAAATGAGAGGACATTGGGTAGGTGAAGGAGAAATAAATGAACTAACTTTTTGAAATTCTATATAAGGACATGATGTGAGTTCATTCATTTTTACCATTGAAATTGAGGGAATTTGAAAATGGTTAAGTGAAAATGAGCTAAGAAATTGTGTTGAGGTGTGAAAGGTATGCAACTAGTCGTGACGAAGAGATCTCGTGCATAGAAAGAGCTTGTGTCCTTAGTGGTGAAGGTTTTGAGCAAAGAAAGGCAACAAAGAGGAGTGAGGGCACGTGATTTCACCTAGGCCATGCTGAATCAAGATAGGGTTTGATTCACACATTGTAGAATTCAAGAGGTGAGTATTTACAAAGGATTGCAAGGAAGAAATGGCACCTAAGAAAGCAGTTGCAGTAGGAGTGAAGGGAAAGAAGAAGGTGGTTGTAAGAAGAGGAGATGGCTCCGAAAGCAATTTTTCTAAAATTTAATATCAGAGGGGGTAATCGTAGGCCAAGAGTGGGACTCTCACATAAGGAGAAGCAAGGTGAGTAAGTACAACCACCATACCACAGAGAATAAGGAGCTTGATGCCTTCTTTGAACACAAAGATGAATAAATGCATGATGGAATACATGCTTGGTGGTATAGGATGATCTTTGACAAGAAGATCTTGAAGAAGATTGGATTTTACCAGCTATACGAGCTCCCTTACTTTGGGAAATATGAGCTCTTGTACCAGTGGCTCATGAGAAGAGTGCATGAAGATTTTTTCTACTTTATAGGATGCAGAGCTAGAATTTCAGCCACGTTAATCTCCACGGTAGTAATAGGATTAAAAGGCGCAAGAGAATATTTGAAGAATTATTTAATCAGATAAGGCCGTAATCTTGGAGACCAGAAAGGAGCTAGGGTACACAAAGGGTCCACGTGGCATGGACATAGATAAATTGAAGAAGTATCTAGTTGTGCAAGTAGCCACACATCTTGTTATGAAGCTAAATGACCAAGAAAGGTGGTCACAAGTGAACACCATGTGGCTACATGTTGCGAGGAGGATGTCTAAAGGGGTAGTCTACAATATTTCAGGCTACATTGTAGAGACAATAGTTGAGGAAGTGCACATAGGAGGAAAGATCAACTTTGGATCTATTCTATTATCACTGGTGTTCATGGAGATCGAGTACCTAATGGACCAAAAGAGAAGATATGGGAGTATCCCATGGAGCATAAGTCACCGGTGGAGTGGTTCAACAAATACCTATGTGAAGGATCCATGACAAAACTAGTCAAGCAAAGGGATGAGAAGTGGTACGATAGGCTCTGTGTGGCCTTTGAAGAAGAATGACACATCCCTAAGGAATTTCCTTTAGTGGTTGGAAAGGTAGTTTAGTTCGCTATATACCAGCACTTTTGCATAGCGTGGTTCACCATGAGGGATGGAGCATGGAGCCCTTGGTGTAAGTTACCATATGCCTTCACAACAAGGTACTTCTAGGCATTAGTACATAGGTTCTCAGACATGTGATGCCTAATGTTCAATGCGAGATAAGGTAGATTATGACTACCACATGCTAAGGAAGAAATATGTGTATCCAAGATGGGGTGCATATATTAAAAGGCTCATTTTAGATGTATTGAGCATTAAACTAGTAATTTTGGCTATGGGAGATGTTGGAGCAGCACTGGTGTACCTTCAACTAAATCCCAAACTAGAAAATAACAAGTATGTGGAGGATGAGTTCACGCTCCCAGGGCCACCAAAGGGTAAGCATACAATGGAAAATATTCCAACACCCAAGCCCACAGAAACTATTCAAGTCGATGATGAAGAGGAGGAGCATGAGGATAGTGGTGGTTTGGAACACAGAGGTAGAAGACATCCTACAAATAAGGATGAAGTTGAGCACGCAACTACACCACCTTGGCCATAAGAGGAGGATGAAGAGGACTTAGGTGTGGACCAAGGAGAGTGTTGATTCAAGAGAGTATTCAGGAGGACAAGGACCCAAGGTGCTACTCCATAAACAGTGTATAGATCACCTTGACTCTCTCCATAGAAGGAGACAACTGAGAAGAGGAGAAGGAAACTAAAATTGAATGAGGAAGTGGAAGAGTTAAAGGAAAGTACACCTAATTATCCTACACCTCCAAAGAATGTAGAAGGAAAACAAGATGAAGAAATGAAGGAAGGAGAAGAGGAAAAAAATAGAATAAATGAGATAACTATTGAGACTACTCAAAACATGGAAAAACAAGTCCCAAATCTAGAAGCTCAAGTTCTTAAGTAGCCTAGGTCAAAAAGAACAAGTGAGGAATATATACCACCATCCATGGGCTACGTCGAGGATACATGTAAAATTGTCCACGCCCACTTATAGAGTACAATGACACAAAAGGAGTTGTATGGATGAGATTTAATCGATGAGGATATGGTAATAGTGCACACAAGAAAGCAATTATCATGGTCGATGTACACACACATGGATGAACCAGATTTTGATGTGTGTGAGGATTCATACGTGTCGAGGAGGTTGAAAAAGACACCTTAGGATAGACACATAATAGTAAATCCTACTATTATGTTAGATGAATAGGTGAGCAATGCATTAATAAAAGTCTCAATAGAGGTGGCATGACAAAATATGGACAAGGCTGCCACAATTAGGGTGCTAAGGAGAGATATCAAAACTAAGGATGAGGAGATAGTTTGCCTAATGCAGGAAAGAGACTTAGCGTAGAAGAATAACTCTTTATTTATCAACATCACAGAGGAAATTGGTGATAATTTCATAAGAGCAGCACCACACTTAGAGCCAAAGGTATCAAAGAAATTTCCTTTGGCAATACACTATGTAGGTACATTGGTGGACTTAGTGCTTTAAGATGAACCTATGTGCATGCAGTGCCAAAGGATCCAGCACAACATGTAGAGTGATAAAAGTCTTCAATGATGCTAAATATTACATCATATGAAGGATTGTTGTACGTGCTGTGGGAAGAAATAACAAATGCAGACCAATCCTTGAACATCTGTATAGCTCCAGAGGTGCTCATCAACATAAAAACCCTGGAGGAGAACAATGAGGTCTAGAAAGTGATGAAGGATGACACATTGGGCCATGCAAAAATATTAGCATTGGTTAAATAGAAGCGCGAGGCCCTGGCAACAGCCCAAGAACCACACAAAAATTGGCTAGAAGAGCTTGGGAAAATCATTACACAAAAGATGGATTTTCTAGAGGGAAGGATGACTGCAATGTCCAAGCATTGTGTTGGTCTTGCAGAATGAAAAAGGAGAAATTGTGAAGGAGGAACTGGAGTCCATTGTTGTGGACATTCTAGAAAAATCAGAGGAAGCACTTGTTGAGTGGCAGACCTTGGAGGCCGAGATAAAGGAGGAATATCCTAAATTAATTTGTCAGGTTGCAGAAGAAGAAACTGCAGATTAAAAACATTCTTTCATTCATCAAAATTATTTCTATTCTTCTATTCTTTGATTCATTTTGGAGATAACCATTGTCGGGGTGACAATGAAATTAGTGTGGGGTAATGTTGATCAGAGAACACTTGACAGAAGGCACACAAGAAGTCCACATGGGAAAGTAGGTCATATTCAAAGGCGCGAATGGATAGGGAGAACATGCACGCGGGAGCAGAAGTTCAAATTTTGGGACTTATCCATTTTTGCTCATGAAGGTATATTTTTAGAGATGGTGTGCAGAGCACACAAACAAGGCAAAGACATGCGTGCCATGCATTGGCTATTTTTGGAGGATTGGATACAAATCGCTTTGTATGGATACAAGCTAGGAATAGGATTATCACTGTAGTTAATTACAAGTAGTCTATTGTTAGCACACTTACATGTGTGGCTATTTTTGTAATGGTGCGTGGCTAATAATAGCATGCAACCTATTTTGGGATTGGATAAGCGGTGAAGGGAAAGTCCCCACCCTTATAAGTATGTAGTAAATTGTGTAGTAGGAAGAAGGTAGAGAGGGATAGATATATGCATACATAGGGAGATTATGTTGCTAAATTTGTTACGTGTATATTACTATTAATGTAATGAAGCTTTTGTATACTTATTGCATTTAATATAATGGAGGATATTGGCTGAATCTAAGTGTTAGTTTTGTGTGTATTTGAATCTAGTATGTTCTGATCTCATCATGGTTAATACTTACTTATGTTCTCCCTTAGAGATAGATCTGACATGCTCTATAGAATGATGTGATAGTAATGGAATTACATGTGTTAATTCTTCATCATGCTAATACACCTGCAACAACAACCCTAAAGAGGGACCTAGTGCCTTTGCATGCTTCGAGTGAGTGATCGGTCTAGGATGAGTGATGTGCTAGCATGTCTAGGGTCTTATTGGGCTTGTACTACTGAATTCTAGGTGGATCGGGATCATAGAATGGAAAAAGAGTACTAGTTTAGAAATGGACAAGATAACGATTCTCTTTTCTTGAGTATCTAACTTTCTATGGGAAAAACAATTAATATGGTTGTTCATATCATAAATAGGGTTCCTAAAAATCCCCGCATCAAACCACACCTATAGAATTATGGGTGAAAAAGAAACAAAATGTTTTTGATCTAAAAATATTTGGTAGCCATGCTTCTATTTTCATTCCTAAAGTTAAAATTAAAAATCTTTCTATTACCTCTTATTCCTTTATTTTTGTTGGCTATGGATGAAAAACAAAAGTATTAAGAGTGTATGATCCATCTAAACATGAATTTTTGTTAATATTAATGTTTAATTCCTTAAGAAATCATTTTTGTAACCTTCTTTAAACCCTCTTCAGTGTCTCTTGATGAGGAAACATGTAGTTTAGAAGACGATGACCCTATTATGGTATCTTCCATTCTTGAGGTTGAAATGGAGATATCACAACATGTGGTTCCTTATAAAAATATTAAATGTGATCAATCCATAATTCAGGATTATTATCATAATACACTAATTTTTTTACTAGAATTCAACACACTTACCATGTCTTAATGACCTTATACGAGTGTGAACCCCAATATTTTAAAGAGGAAAACCAAGATGAAATATGGATAAAATAAATGAAATCCAAGTATGATGCACTTATTAAAAATGAAACTCGGGATTTATTCCCTCCATAAAAAAGGAGTATCATTGGATCTTTGTTGCCATATAATATCAAATACAATTCCACAAGCACAAATGATATATTTAAGGCTATGTTAGTGGCTCACAAGTTTACTCGAAACCCAAGATTGATTATGTACAAAAAAATTCTCTTGTAGAAAATATGAGTATAATTAGGATTCTCTTAGCTTTAGATGCTCAATACGGCTGGGAAATACAACAAATGGATGTGAAAAATTCATTCATGAATGGTTATCTCAAAGAGGAACTATATGAATCAACCTAAAGGATTTGAAGAAACTAGAAAAAACTACATGTTTTTAAGATAAAAAAATCTTTACATGGTTTAAAACAATATCCTCTAGTATGGCATGCTAAATATCTTTATTTTATTCTGCAATGAGGTGATAGGATTAGAAATCTTAGAAAACCCTAATACAAACTTTCTCTGTAATAACATGCTAATCCCGTAAAATTAAACACCTCATGGATATTTTTAGGAGTATGACACTCCATGATAGTCTTTATCTTCGTATAATTCACTATTATCCTTTCATTAAATATTATATGTCTAATATATTATACCTTCTTTTAGAAGAATATGTGAGAGAATGTGAGAATGAGGATCAAGTGGGATGGCATGCACATCAACTAAGTTACACTCAAATGGAAGCGTGATGGAGTTCCATGTAGTAAGAAAACATTCAACCACCATGAAATGTGCATGTAAAATAAAAGGGTCTACTCATTCTCATAGATCAGAAAAGAAGGTACAAATAGGAGTGATGTGTAACTCCCAATGCAAGACCAATCATACCTCCATAGGGAGAAATGAGTTACATTCTAAAAATGGAAAGTAACTTCTATATGACACACTTGATGCATTTGAAAGATTCTATGATGGAATTTATTAAGATCCTAAGACACATGTGACCTATGATCTCACCAAAGAGATGACTCACCAATTTATGTGGAAAATGACCCAAGATGGAAAGGAAAGTACCTCACACCAACACCCCCTTCATCATAACTTAGGATGAGGTAGGAAAGTCAAAAATGAAAAATGGGTCTCAGAAGATATGCATGATGAGGAACCCATGTAAAACAAGGACCTCAAGTAATGGAGGAAAACCTAATGGGAAAAACATCCAATTACAAGAGATAGAAGACTCCCCTAAACAACCTAAGAAATATGCGTCAAATGGGTCCCAAAAACTAAAGGTCGATAAGGTACCCATGTACAAACTATAATATTTCTATAAGAGGAAGGAGACTAGAGAGATAGAAGAAGATGTGGAAACGAAGTGGACCTCGCCTAAGATGAGATCAAAAGTAAGCATACTTGGCCTCAGTGAATTGTTCGATGAATAATCCTGTAATATGTCTAAACTTTCTAACTCTATGAGGTCTTCAAGAAAAGTTTCAATGTTGTGTTCTTCAACATGTAGACTGAAGAAGGTCCATCCACATCAAAAATGTATTCCCTTAGGAAGAATAGAAATAGAGTATTGGAAGTACACCCACTCTACGAAGGAAACCAAAGGAAGTAGTATGAAAAAATATGAATATGGTCCACTAGAATGTGACATGGGTATGTAGACACATAATCATGCACTTAATACTATTATTATACTCCCAAGTATGTTGTTTTATATATGGATCTTGTGTAAGGAAATTATTCACTGATGACCCATTCCATAGTTCATCCGCTTGTCTTTTTGGTATTTATTGTTTTTATCTTTTAAACTTTTTACTCACATACATAGTTTTGGTGAGGCTACATGGATCCCTCTCTTTTAGTCTTCACTCATATGTTGTCACTCATGTCTAGACACTAGCGCCAAGGAATGGACTTTAGCACTCAACACTCCTGTCCATCTTGGGTGCCCATGTACTCTTTGTATTTGATCTTATTTTTGACATTTGAGATCGGTATTTTCAGTTTTCCATCTCATATCCTAAGGTACTAGTCGGCATGTTGGGTCAATAGTGTTGAAATTCCAAGAAAAGATCCTTATATAAACACAACATACATACCATTATATGGGTGGAAAATTATTATCAAGGGCTAGTTATCTACATAGAGAAAAGGAATGCATTTGGGCACATTACTCTACATATACACTACATAATAAGGGGAGTTCATTTTATTCTATCCACACATTTACATTATGTCTAGCTATTACCCACTATCTTGGTGTCATTGGCATGAGAGCGACCTAGGAGCACTATTGCACACAAAACTTGGGTGCGAGCAGCGCTCAGGTTGTAAGTCCACCATTATGGCGACCGAGGACATTCTGACCCCTCATTTTGCATCTTTTATTTTTAATATTTTATGTCTACTTGAGGGTTTTGCAAGTCATTATTTCATTATAGGTTTGTAGCAGCTCTAGTGATCGTTGTGCAACCACATAGCAATAAAAGGATAATAAGTACAAATCCCTAGCAACACTTTCCGAACCATATCAATACCTTTTCTATAGACCCATACGCCCATAGAGAGGACCTGAGTGCCCACAGGTTCCCCTATCCTTGCCCAAGTACCCCTATCTAATCATTTCGAGCATCTCTGCATTTTCTATACCAGATTGTGGACTGCCTCGTACATCTATTCCATCATCTTCTCCAACCCATATCAACTTTGGGATAAGAGAAATCATATAAGTAACTTTTCCCTCTCATTTCCTTTCATAGTTAATATTAAATAAATTGTTAGCATTTATATTTCATTGTATATCATTTATAGCAGATATTTGCATTTAGATTTAAATAAAATAATCATATTTTATTAAATCATTTTGGTGAACCCACAACTTAGAGCTATTTTCCCTAGGATCCACTAAAACCCTAATGGCTAAGGATAGATCTTCTCCTCCTAGGCTAGTCATGCCTCATGTAAGCATTAATCCTATTTATGATGAGGCTACCATAGCTGAACTTAGTGCTCTATATCACAATGTCACTCTTCCAGATGATACTCAAAGGTAAATTTTATCTTATGAATGCAATGTTCCTATTAGATTTGATAATTCAACCATTAGCATTGTTAATGATCTGACAAGATTTACTCATTGTACACCTTGTTATTCATTTAGCCATGCTCCACCTTTTGTTATTTCTAATAAGAACCTAGATGATGATCTTATTAGTTTCATGCTAATCTTGATGACAATAAACATGTGCATGCTTTTGTTTCTCATACTAGTTCAAATTATTCTATACCTACATCTCATCGCTTACATTTCTGAAAATGCTTTGCATGAAACATCACATGCTAGTTATCCTCCTCCTTCATTCTATGTTGATGATATGCTTAATGAAATACTTTCATCTAAATATTTGTTCGATCTTGATGAGACACCTGATAGTCATGATTCTACTTCTCTGCATACTACTAAATGTGAATCCCCACTCCACTTTCATATTCTTCTGAGATTGTCTCTAATAGCATGCCTAATTCATCTCCTTATATCACTTCATCTCATAATAATGTTTTTGATGCTAGTCCCACAACTCCTACTTGACACCCTATGTTCTTCACCATATATTACTTATTTTACACCCATATCTAGTTTACCCTTTGCATCGACATCTTCTATGTCTCCTCTTAATAGTCATATGATCACTCATAATGAAAAATTACAACCACTCAATACACTATTTCCATATCATACCATTCATTTCCATATTATCCCTCATGCATGTTGTTGTCCACTTACAATCTCAAGTCTAATCTATTACATTAGAAATCAAATCCTATTATGCTTCTATCAATAACAATTCTTTGCATGACAACCCTATTCCAAAAAAGATTCACAATTCAAAATTTTCTAGGGACTTCGTTATGCCTACCTTTTACATTTGATGGTACTAGAAATCCATATTTACATCTCAAACATTATCATCTAGCTATGGATCCTTATTCTAATGATTGATTATTGCTAAAATATTTTCACCATAGTCTTATTTGCTGAAATTCTCCAATGGTACACTCACTTACCTTTCAGATCTATTAGTATCTATTGTGTGATGGAATAATCCTTTTCAAAATGATTTATAATCAACAATGGACCTAAGGTAACATATGATCATCTACTTGGCTTACATCAAGGAAAAACATAACCTATCATTGATTATATTTTTTCTTCAATGTTTACATGCATTAGTTATTCTTCCAACCCATCGACCTAGAAAATAAATTCATCTTCTATTGTGGCTTGATTCCTACTTTAAAAGAGTTCTTGTAATATGACACATGTGAATCATTCACACTCCTTTGTTATAAGATCATTGATTTAGAATATGATCTCATTGCTACACATATTCTAGATCCTCCTCCTAGTTCTCTTACTATTGCATCATCTAGTTCCTCTCCTCTCCCATCTATTCAACTTCCTCCTAGGACTCCATGTCTACCACCTTGTAAAAAAAAAAATATTGTCCATTGCATAAGTTTCCTTTATCTCCTCCACCATGTTGGACTCCACCTCAAAATTTTGCATCTCCTTCACAGGATTCTTTATATTTTTCTCATCATGTTAGACCTCATGATGTGATGTGTCCTTTCTTGAAAAGTGTATGATTTTCTTACCTTCTACTCAACATCCTCCTCCTCATCACTTGTAATGCCAACGTGATAGACCTTATTGCAACTTTCATCATATCAATGGTCATCGTGATAATGATTGTTGTGCCCTTTGTGATTGCTTACAACAATTAGAAGAGAAAGGTGTCATTTCTTTTGGCTCTCGCTCTCACACGTGGTCTATTTATCCACTCCCACACAAGCACGTGGTTACTCTAGTTAATTTTTCTTCTTCATCTAGTGCTAAGGTCATTATTCATCCACCACCACAAGTTGTTGCTCATGTGTGCTCTCCATCTCATCCATCCATTGCTACACCATCTCATCCACCGCATCATACTGCTACTACACATTGGCTTCCATAGCCCTCAACATCTTCACTTCCCACCACCTGCATCACCCATCATTGGCACCATTCCACATGACATTCATTTTGGATCATACACTCATGTTTCTTTCATTCCACATGCTTCCACCGCTCCACACCGGCTTGGTCTCTTGGTAGGTGATTTCTATCACCTTACCCCCAATGAAACACTCAAGTTTTTATTATAGAAAAATAAATTTGGTTATATTCCCCTTAGCCCATGATCGGATAACCAAGTTAAAATTTGTACCCTAACAATGACCCCTTTCACCCCACATTAATAATTAATTTAATTATTTTATTTAGATTAAATACCCATCCTCACAATATCCATTATTTTATTACCTTAATTGACCTAATTTCCACCTCACCTAGACACCTCATCTAGCCACCTCACCCTAGACCTATTCTTGGCATGTTTCCATAACTAACAATAACTAAGTCTTACTTTCCTTAATGAGCTAAGATTTGGTCTAACCCTAAAATCAATGCCTAATATTTCTCTAACCACATTCCCACTCATTAGAAGGAAGATTCCATTCGATCCAAGAAAAAAACCAATTTGGCCCAAGAAATTAGAGATATCTACCCATTTTAGTAAACCTAGGGAATCCCACCTTAAGCGGCACTTTGGCGGACCTAAACCAACCCCGATCAAGAAAAAATCGTCATCGGTTACCATTTATACACCTTTAGCAACCTTGTTTGAGAGGTTGGCACATTCGAGACCAAAGGGAATGAGATCAGAGTTTCATGCAAGTAGAACCAACATATTTTCGTGCATCCGGGCATCCAGAACCATCATCTAGACAGATCTATGAGCATTGCACCCACGATAGCATTCCGAGAAGCACGCCACAAAACCAAACACCATTCTTCCGATCAACCATCAACTCCATCCACCGGAAATCAAATCTACATCACAAGTAAGTATCTTATTAACCAATAATCTTCTATTTTCATTCCTAGTAGTCTTTGTTACTTCCTTTATTAGTTTATACTTGAACTCTCACTTCCCCACCATTTACCTCCATACAAGTTTGATCATTCCTTCACCCACACCATAAAATCTCCCATACCTAACTATTAGAAATATATGAGTATTTCTAACACCTCTCCAAACCTACACCTACTCGACCATCTACGAGTCGATCCGAGATGAGTCCCTAAATCATAAACTAGTGAGTTATTGAAAACCCGCATTAACCATCATCAGTTATCACTAAATCATCATCGATCATACCTATCACTAAACCATCATGGATTGAGAAGTCAAAACGCACATAACAACCATCAACCAACCTATTTAACAAGTATTCCTCCTATTCCATAACCCGATCTGTTTTGTCATTCAAAAACATAAAGAAAACGGTGAAACATATGGCACGCATTTTTGGGTGGGACCCATAAGGGTTCTATTGCATTTTCTTAATTCCTAGGTGGAAGTTGTGTGTTTGTTTCCCTTTAAAATGATTACACATTAATCTTATTTCTCGGTAATCTTGTCTTCTTTCTAATTTCTCTAAAAGAAAAATTCCTCTTGGTACGTTTAAAAATAATTATTCTTCTTTCTTGCTTTTTGCATTTAGTGAAAAAGCATACCCTCTCATATTCATCATTTACTTCATCGAACGTAATCTTTTTATTTGGGCTTAAAATTGGTTACATTACATTCTTATTTGCTATATTTAGCTCACATTAAAATGAGGGAAACCTATATGTTGGAAGTCATGCCCAGCTGATGGTTAACACAAAGAATCATAGAAAGCACATTCTCTCTCTCTCTGTGTCTTACCAAACTACACAAAATTGAAATATACACATCTTTCTTAAACAACATCTTACCTAGGAACACCTATCCATGATCACATAATCAGATTGGCAGGTACTCCCCAGCTTGTTACCTCTGTCGAGTCATTATCTCAGAGGATGGCCCGCCCCTACCATAACATACCTAAAACCTCTCCTTTTAGATATCCTTCTTTGTAGGAATCCTTCCTCACCAAAAATCTATTCTAAATTCATGATTCAGTCTTCTAAATAGCATAATCTCAACACATTAAAAATCACTTGTTAGGTACATGTTTTTAGTGTTTGATTGACGTGCATTTTGAGGTGTGAGGATACGCTTCTCCATTTTTTTAATTCTGTTTCCTTGCACACTCCACAATCACAGTTGGAGTATTATGAATTCTTTTGAGTGTGTTAGGGTTCATTACATCATCTCCAAACTTCTGGGTTAATTATTTATCTCACTAAAATTCATAACAATCCATTTTCTACATCTTTCCAATTTTCATAGTAACTGGCATCGGTTACCCCTGACCGGCATCAGTTTTTCTTAACTGGCATTGGTTTTCTATTCTTTTGGGTTAAATTTCCTAAAGAACCCTTCATTTTCTTTGTTGTCAGAGTTCTGTGAGTCTCTTTACTCTCTCTACTTTGATAAACAGTCATCCTATAACTTGTTCATCTAACCATCACCAATCTTTTCCTCATTTGATAAAATTATTCCTATCTCACAGTAACCAACCTTGGTTACCCCTGAATTGGCATCGGTCATCCTTAACTTAACCGACATCAGTTAACTTTGTACTAAACATTAATTGATATATTACCTAAATCTACCTATAGAAATCTATTTTCTTCATTCTCATTGCTACCTGTGTCATTTGTAGGATAAAAAATCACTTGATATATAATCATTCACATGGTGTTAACTCACAATCAAGCTAATGCTCTTACATTTCACGCAAGTCGTCAACCACTCCCACCTAGTCCTTCACCACCCTTTGTCCTATCACCCATGGATCTAACCCTACCTACCACCATTTCTACAGGAAACAAAGAATTTACATGACTCCTTGATCAGAATCCCATGGCCTTACAGTTCTACCTTTCCCACTCTTCCACCGAGGATTCCTCAGGTTGATTAAATATGGTATTACCTTCACCCTTATTGCCACCCCTAATAATGGTGTTTTCATGATTCACCCCTAGTGGTTTCGGGACCCATACCCCCGCCATGACCATTGATTATCAACATCACATTGTATCTATTCCCCCTCATCAACCACCTAAATCATAACCTCATCTGTGCCCATTGTCTCACGAGATATCGATTGCAACACAACTTCCCATGGTTTCGGTGACCCTTACTCCATTCCAATATCATCCTCTACATCCCACAAACACCGCCCCTAATCAATACTAGAGTCACTACAACCATCTCATCTACATACACATACTATCAACAACCCCTATCTCATTTGTCACCCATTACGGATGTATGCCCTCTTTTTCGGTCCCCTATTCTCAACCTTCCTATTAAGAATCATCATACAATAGAATTCGCCCACATCACGGGTTCAATACCATCCCCTTATGCCACAAGAGGATTCCTTCCACCACAACCTACCAATGACCTCATCAAATCAATGATGGAAAGGATGCAGACATTGGAAGCATCAGTTTCTGGCTCACACAATTCTCTCACCTATGATGAAATCTATAATGAGCCCATTCATCCATCCATCCCTATTCTCCCATACCCTATACATTGGGAAATGCCAAAATTCAACCATTTCAATAGTAAATAAGACTCGTAGCATCATTTTTGGTCTTTCAAACATGGGTATTACTTGATCGCCCATGATGACGCTTCACTCCTATGAACCTTCCCAAAGTCCCTAACAGACCTGCATTAGTGGTATAGTGGGCTACTAAGACACTCCATCTATTAATTTAATCAAGTATCCCAAGCCTTATTAGATAACTTCTCCATCAACATTGGTAAGAAGGTTACCATGACTAATATTTATTCCACATGATAGTATGACAATGAGTCTATCACTGACTTTGTCACTTGCTGGTGTAGCCTAATTAACTAGCTCACATTTCAATTACCTCAAACTAAACTCATAGATTTTTTTACTCAAGCTTATGAAAGACACATCTCACCAACCCTGTAGGTGCATACCTTTTGTACTTTTGATGAGGCATTCACCATGGCATGAAAATTGGAAATTTGTGCTATCAAAGAGAAGAAAATTCAACTTTGTAACAAGAACATTGTGTTCAAATCAAATGATGCTTCTTCATCTTCAAAACCCCAAAACAAATTTTCAAAACCCAAAGGATCTTCCAATGCCATAGTTCTCAAGGCTATCCCCCCTCATCAATCAAACCCAGCCAAACCTCCTTCTAATCTCTCTCCCATCCAAGCTTTCTAGTTCGAGACAAAACGGTGAAAGTACATTTTGATAGGGGAATCTTATTCTTCTATTTTGGAAAAGCTTGTTAAGGTTGGTTCCATTACCCTTTCACCTATAAAACCACATACTCGTTTTGACTTCGAGTGCCCCATGCCCACATGGTATAAGGAACATGACTTTTGCAACTATCATCGTGTGGAAGGTCATAGTGACAATAACTTCATCACTTTTAAGAATATCGTCCATGAAATGTTAGACAATGGTGATCTAATCTTGGATAGCCCAAATGCACCCACTAACCAAAACCTACACATCTTCAACAATCCATTCCCTAATCATGTCCCATCTTCCAACCAAGCTGGTGACACTTTAAACAATGATAGAAATGTCCACGAGGTCCACGTTGTTTTTGATGACATACCATTTACTTCTCAATTTCCTCATGCTCCTTCCATAGATGAAATCTTAGCCGAGCTCCACTACTTGCACAAGTACCTATTTCATCTACTCCTCCACCCACAGAGGAAACCCCTTCATTTTATCTTTCACCCATGGAAGATCCTATAATTAGCATGCCACCTTTGACCCCTCAAATTTTTGAGCAGTTGTCAGTGACACCTCTCCTACTCATAGGAGATGCATGTCCACTACCTACACCATCACAAGGAGATTCCACCTTGTCTAGCCCATCCTCTCATCTACCATAGAGGATCTGTAATAATACCATTTACTTTAGATGACCATTCACCATCAGACCTTCAAGATCCCGAGATATACTTTCGGCTCTCTTACCCATAGAGTTTGAGGCTAGCCATTTCCCTGTATCTCAAACACATTTTATGGGGATTGCTACTCGATCCATGTTAGCTCACTTATGATAGTACCATTTTCACACTTGGATAATCACCTGGACTATGTCGATAGAGCCTTACTTTGGGGATGCCTTCTACTTCCTATTTCAACATAAAGGCATTTGTCACTCATGACACCTCCACTATCTATAAAAAAGTGTTTTAAGTGACCAAACCAAACACAACCATGATTATTGCAACACCTTCCACATCACCACCCATGGCCCAACTCACACCTCTACCCATAACCCAACATACATCTACACCCAAACACCTACCCATGCCTATATCATCTCCCTTACCTAAACCTATCACTACCTTAAGGGTCATACCGACAGCTAGCCTTACTTACCCACCCATAAAATTAGATTTAGCCACATCTTCAAAACTACACTAAACTTACCCCAACCCCTAAAAAGAAGATCCAACCTCCTAGGCCTCATACACCAACCTCACCTACCATGCCATTATCACCTTCACCCCTTTTGTCCATCATAGGACCTCACCCCTCGACCTTGGCCAAGCAACCCCCATCCACTAGTAAACCAAGAATGCAACAACCCATTTCCTCATCACAAACCTCTAATATACCCAAGTGACCCACACAACTTCTTCCCTCACTCGTAACCCTCTTACCACCCATACCTCCACTACCATCCATAACTTCTTCACTACCCATGAAACTTTCTTCTCTTTCACTCACACCTTCTACCCAACCTACACCACCCACCTCCACAGCACCTCGATTACCCCGTGGGTAACCCATCCTCTTCCACCATCCACTTTTCCCTCCACATCTCACACACCCATGTCATCATTGCCCAAAAAGGTGCAACCTAAAGCTAAAAATCCACTACCCTCCAACAAGGTAGTTAAACCAACCAAACCTTCCACTCGCTAGCTCTTTTATGATGACCATGCCCAAGCAGATGCAACCAAGACCTAAGACCACTTCACACACCAAACTAGTAAACCAAACCATTCCCCCTCCTGTAAAGCCTCTTCCTCCACAATCAGCCACACCTATACCCAAACCCACATTCACCTCCCATTGTGATCCACTAGCAAATATCCTACCAAAATCTTAACCAATCTCTTCAAAATTCTGTCATCACATTAACACCTCTTAAACCTTATGAACCACTCAAACCCAAACCAAAATGGTTTGACAAAGCAAAAATTTGCACTTACCATCGTGTGCCAAGATATGATGTAGAGAAATTTAACGCTTTAAAAACTACTCTTATCTAATTGTGTCCTCCTGAAGAGAATTTTGATGACAACAATCTTCTTGATGAGGACCCCATTTCTCCTTCACCAATTTCCACATATCTTCTCCCATTACCTACTCAGTGACCAAAATCTCCACCCCCACAACTCTTTGATCCACCCCTGAGATTCAAGATTAACATGGTCCATCTAAGAGAGTTGGCCAAACCACCGCCAAAATTCTAATGCGCCCTACTCATTTCACAAGGATCATATCCCCCGCTAGGGTTTTTTCCCTCATGCCACTATACCTTCCATGACACACCCTCTTCATCCACCTACACTTAGATTAACATGATCAACATTTCCACCCATGCTTAGAAGGAAAAAGGCAAGGAAAAAGCAAGTGGCCCATCAACCAACCCTGTACCCAACATACCATCCGCATCGATTCCCAAAGTCACCATTGAGGTCCTACATATCCTATTTCTGATGGGGTCACACATCCTACAATGCTAAAACAACTACACCAATCCCCCTCAAAATATCTTTATATGACCTCATCTAAACCTCAAAGTTACATCGTCAAGCCCTCATGGAGGTCCTTCAATCTATTGAAGTCTTACCAAATGACCCCACACCTATAACCTCCGTCATTACCCCTCACCATATAGCCTCTCTCAATAGGTCACCGCCTTCCTCTACACCTCCACCTACTCACCAAGTGTCCCTCTTAACTTTTTAGATGAAGAGATCACTCCCTTCAGTCTGATGACCCCGACCCGCTCTTTTCATCTCCATCTTTATCGATAATATACGCATATGACATGTTATTATCAATGGTGGTGCTAATATTAACATCATCTCCTCCCATGCATATGACCAAATGTGGATACCTTCCAATTACATGCATGGTAACCCGGTTATGTTGCGCTCCTTCAATGATGCCATGACCTCTACCTTGGGTATCATTGTTCTCCATGTCCGCGTGGGTCCCCGCACTATCCCAAAACTTTTCTATGTCCTAGAAGGGGATTTCTAGTATAAATTGTTGCTCGGCTGACCTTGGATCCATGCCATGGGTTATGATTCGCACCATGGGTTGTGAATTTACATCGCTACCTCAAATTTGAACACGAGGGACATAATTACATGATCCCTGCCAACCCATCACCTTTCAAGACCTGTAACATGTTATATCAGCCCAATGATGTGCTTGTACCAGTCAAGGAATCTGTCACTATCACTACTTCACCTTCACCTATAATCCCATCCACCAAAACTTCCACTACCTCTACTACATCTAACCTTGATATCCCCCTTTGCAGTTGTAGCCTCTCTGGAGATGACGCACTTGTTTCCCCAACATCTAGCGAACAATCTATCCTGCTACCCACATACTAACTACTAATCCCTTAGAAGGTGTTTTTCAATGCCTCACTCTAGGGGAATACCACCTATACAATATCGACACCTTCCTCACCCCACAAGAGTATGGGAACCTACGTCAACACCCCAGTTATGACATCCACATCGAGAAAAGTTTTCCTTATGGCCCTCCCCACCTTCACACTAATCTAATGTATGGGGGACTAGATATTTCCACCTATAAACCTGAACCTCCATCCCAAACCCAACCATTTTCATCGACCTATACTCCCTCACTAACTACCACTTCGCTCACACTTTCCTTCACCGGTGCACGTAGAAAGGATTTGGCTTCTGATTTTACAAACAGGGCCACCATACTATCATTTCTTATACCTCTCATAAACACAATGACCATAGTGGCATTGGTTTTGAATCTCCACTCTCCAAGAAGGTTCGATTCGACCTCATCTAGGATGGTAAATATTCCCCACCTCATTCACCCACATTACCATCTTCACCCACAGAGTCCATAGATCTTGAATCTATTCCTCCTAAAAAAATTGTAAACACAATTTCCTTGGGATCATTGACCTATCAATGCGATGGAAAATATCCCTCTTCTCTCCCACTCCTGTATCGACATGATTGATGATGATACGCCTTTTATTAACATCGTTCAATGTCGGAAAATGAGTCCATCCTCACCTACCTTGGTGCATGGAAAACTCTTATATTCATCGGTCGTTACCCTTTAAGATGAAAACCATGTTCAATGAATCAACCATCAAAATCAAAATTAACACTCAAGATGACTTGTACATTTTAAAGATCAGCCAATCCTTAGATGACGCCATGAATAGAAGCCTTCACCTCTTTCCTTCGAGACCATAGCAACTCATTTGTCTGGTCCTATGTCGATATGCTTGGTATTGACCCAAAAATTGTGGTCCATAATATTGTAACCATTCCTGATGCCAAACCCATGAAACAAAAGATACGAAAAATGCATCCTTGCATTACTCTTCTGGTCAAATAAGAGCTTTAGTGCCTTCTCTGGTTTACTTTATCTTACCCATTGACTACCCCTAATGGATTTATAACGTTGTTCCTATCATAAAGGTGATAGGGGACTTACATTTTGCAGATTTCGTGACCTCAACCTGCCTATCCCAAAGATGATTTCCCCTACGGACATTAACCAACTAGTTGATCTCATTTGCTGGCCATGAAATTCTATCACTCATGGATGGTTTCTCACACTACAATCAAATATTACTAGCTCCAGAGGATCAACACAAGACTTCCTTCATCACCCCTTGGGGAACTTTCTGCTATCAAGTCATGCCTTTTGGCCTAAAAAATGTTGGTGCTACATATCAATGATCCATGACTTACATCTTCCATGACATCATGCATCGTATACTAGAAGATTACGTAGATGATCTTCTGGCTAAATCTAAACATCAAACCGAACACTTGTCCATCCTTAAAGTCATCTTTGACTAAATCATCAAGTATTGTGTGCGTCTTCAACCAAAGAAGTGCATCTTTGCGGTACTTTCCGGAAAACTCCTAGGTTTCATCATTTCTTTGTGTGGCATAGAAGTCAACCTGCTAAAGTCAAGGCTATTATGGAAATGCCTCCACCCACTAATCTCCATCAACTTTGAAGCCTACAAGGAAAGTTTTAATCTATTTGTCATTTTATCTCACAACTTTTTGACCAGTTGTCAACCATTTCATCATCTTCTCAAGAAAGACATGTCCTTCAAATGGGATGATGAATGCCATAAAGCCTTTGAAGGCCTTAAAAAAATACCTCCTTCAACCACCAGTTCTCATTCCTCCTAAGGATGACCAGCCCTTTTACCTATATATTTCTGCCACTAACCATTCTTTAGGTGTCATGCTCGCTCATCATGACGAGAAACACAGAGAGCAAGTGGTTTATTACATAAGTTACACCCTTCTTGACTACAAAACTAGATATACCCACACTGAAAACTTTTCTTAGCCTTAGTTTTCATCGCCACCAAACTCCACCATTACCTACTCAATCACAAAACCTTCATCATTACTAATACTAACCCATTACACTATATGTATCGTATCAAACCCTATCAACATCAACGTGTTGCACATTAGCTTATTTTTTGCTACCAACCTTGACCTCAAGTTCATTCATCAAAAGTCCATTAAGGGCCAGGATATCGCTGACCAACTGGTTGACACACCTATTTCTAGGGATCAACCATCTAACTTTAACTTCCCAAATGAGTCTATAGCTACCCTTTCCCTGGACAAACCCACTTACCAAATGACACTCTTCTTCGATGGCTCCAAGTGTCAGCATGGGGGTGGGGCTGGTGTTATCCTCATTCCCCTTGAGGGTGAACCTATGCCTTTGTCTTTCAAACTCAATTTTGATTGTATAAACAACATTGTGGAATATGAAGCACTCATATTAGGTCTCAGGCTACATATGCCTTAGATGTTAAGACAATTAATATCTTTGGTGATTCTCAGTTGGTCATAAACCAAGTCAATGGTCTATACCAATGTCGTAATGAGATCCTTCAAAAGTATAAGAAACACTTAGACATAATTTTTACCACCTTTGACCATTATACACTTTAAACCACCCCACATTCTACCAATAAGTTTGTAGATACCATGGGCTTCTTGGCTTCTCGGATACCTGCTTTGCCTACTAACTCTAAAATATTTTTCACAATATAAAGGCTACAATACCCTCTTATTTACCTTGTGAGGTCTACTATGTCAAACCCCTTTCCCCTGACCCACGTGACATTTGGTATAAGAAATATGTATAATATCTTTCACTTTCCATTTTACCCATTGATCTCACTCATAATGTACAATGTGCCTTTCTTAAAAGTGTCTCTCGTTATGTCATCATGGGTGGTCTTCTTTATAAGCATGGCTTCGATGAAATTCTCTTACGATACCTTACAAGTTTTGAAATTCCCTACACCATTAAGGAAGTCCATGATGGAATTTTTGGAGGTCACTTTAGTGTTTTAGCCGTCACAAAACACATCCTTTGCCTAGGATATTATTGGCCAAACCTAAACCACAACTATTGTGATTATGTCAAATGTTGCATGAAATTCCAGCAACATGCTAATATCCACCACACACCTATTCATGCCTTACAGGTCACATGATACCTTTGGCCTTTCTCTCAATGGGGTTTGGATCTTGTCGGTGAGATCAACCCCATTCTTCACAACACCACCAATGGATCATAACCGCTACCGAATATTACACTAAATGGGTAGAGGCCATTCCCTCATTTCTACAAAATATAAGAAAATATGTGAATTCATCAACCATCACATCATTTGTCATTTTGGTGTTCCTCACCACCTCATCACTGATAATGGAAAACAATTCAAAAACAAAACCCTACGTAAACTATGTGACACTTTTGGCATCCAACTCAGTTTCTCATCACCTTATTACCTCGCAAACCAATGGTCAAGCCGAATCAACCAATAAAACCTTGAACAAAATTCTTATGAAAGTAGTCAACGATACTGGGAAGGATTGGCATACACACATTCCTTTCACCTTGTGGGCTTATCGCACTAGTATTTGCACTTTGACTACTGCCACCCCCTTTTCTATGGTCTATGGTACCGAGGATGTCTTACCTCTTCAAGTCCAAATTCCATCTCTTCACATCTCACTACAAGACATGCTCAATGATGATGAATTTCTCCAAGATCGTTTGGCACAACTTGAGTTATTAGATGAACGTTGTCTCAATGCTCTTGACCATATCCAAATCTACCAAAAATGTATCAAACTTGAATATGACAAACATGTTCATGAATGAACTTTTTCAAGTCAAGATAACCTCGTCTACTGAGAAAAATCAACATGTAACAAAAGAGGATAAAAATAAACGGGGAAAATTTTCTCCTAATTGGTTTGGACCCTATATCGTTACCCATGCCTATAGATCAGGTGCTTATCATTTTTCTTCACTCAAAGGTAAACCCAAACCTGAGCTCCTTAATGCATTGCATCTTCAACCATTTTATTATTGATATCAAGTCCTATATCACTTTCTATCAGTTGATCACTTGTCCCTTGAGTGCTATTCACCTTCCATATTACCCATTTTGAGGATCCGTGACTCAAAAAGAATCATGTGATTCCCATCACCTTTCAACCCTATCTTCAATATGAGTACCACAGATCTACTCATAGCATGATTCTCATGGATACTTTTCATCTTCTTCAAGATGGAATCCCATGGTCATTCATCACTTGAAACCACCTCTTTCATAGTTAATCTTTATGTGTTATGGTCTTGTCTTCTAAACAAGAACCTAATCTTCCTCTATAGTCTTGTCCATGACTTAAATGTCCAAAAACAAAAAGGGATGCAAGTTTTTGAGTCAAAATTCCAGCAAAAGATGATTCCCTCAAAAGGGACATCTCTTTACTCTAATTTCACCACTATAAATAGACTGCTCCCTTGAAGGATAGCTATATAAAGCCATTACAAAAATATAATAAATATCGAGAAGATTCCTACATCGATCAACTTCATTAAGACCTCATGGAGATAATATAATCATCCCATATAGAATTCCCACATCGATCAGTATATTAAAAACAAACAAACAAATGAAGAAAAAATATATGAAATTTTCATCATGGACTTGCCTAGTCTTGATCCTGAGTTTCTTGTTCTAAAAGACATGCTGTCGTACACTAAGTTATGCTAAACCGCCTATTCTCACCTCCTTGCCTTTTTAGCCTAATTCCCTCATTACTCAAGGGGCTTTCCGTGAATGTGACATTTGATGATTATGTAAGTTTCTTCACCCTTAGAATGGTCTCGTTAGTGCAAATTCATAGCACCCCAAAATGACCTTCAAATCCACTTTTCTAAGGCAATGTCAATTGGTGTGAATGCACAACATTGAGCCTTCCCAAAGTGTGGGACCTATGCAAATGGGAAAGCTCTCCAAAGAAGGTTGGTTCCTCTTCCTAAACTACCTACCACAAGCTATCCCAGTGTAGGAAAGCTAATTTAATCCTAATCTAACTATGCCAAGGAGATAGAGAGAGAGAAAAGAGGGAAAAATAGAGCCTACACTAAAACGGTGATACACTAGAGAAGGAAAATGTTGAACATCTATCAAAACTTCCATGGAACAAGAAGAGGTGAGTAATGGGAAGGATGGACAAGTGCATCATAGGCCCAAGGATAGATTTCACACAGAAAATGTTCCAAAACTCCATGAACACAACTCTAAACCTGCAATGAACATTCAAACATGCACAAATACCTGTAATGAAGAGAGGTAAGAAGAAAACAAGTAAAAACAAGCAAGGATGGACAGATGCATCACAAAACATGTTTTTTTGCTCCAGAAGTTTACACAGAACATCATTTTAATGGTAGCATGGGAGGAGGTTCTAACTCCATTTTCAACCCTAGGGAAGAAAAGAAGGGAGGGCAGAGTAGAAAAGATGAACAACCTTTACAAATGAGCCAAAACTGGCTTTTATCACGAAGCAAAATGAAGAAAAGTGCAAAAACGTGGGAAAATTTTATTTGTAACTCCAACCACCGACAAATTCTTCTAATTATCCTAAAAATGATGGGTTCCCATGGAAAATCCCATACTTCAAAGTACATTGCTCTACAGATCCAAAAATGACCCATACTTCATTTAATTTGGTGGTTGGGAACCATTTCTAGTTTTTTGCATGCTAGGGACATTTCTCCATTTTTCTCTAGAAAATATCCATCAAAATACAAAATTGAACCCTCCATCATGTAGAGAATTTCACCAGATTTCCAATGACACCAAGAACGCAAAAATTTGAGCTCTGGATCAAAAGATATGGCCCTCTAAAGATTTAGGGAAAAATTAGGGAAAAAATGGATTGGCGGGCCGAAACTTTAAAATTTTCCCCTTTTTTGAATTTGGGAAAATTTCCCCAAAATCCCTGTGCCCCCACTCCACTGCCATGTGGCGCTTCCCTATTCGCTGATGGAAACGCGGGCCCAAACCTCGCTTCCATCCCTTGATTTTTCATTGGGAAAATTTCCCAGCTTTTCTCCACGCTCTGCCATCCCGGTGACACATGTCACTGCCTCATTGGTTGGTGGGGATGTGCTTCTAATTTTTCCTTTTCCACCTTGGCGGGTTTTCGGGTCGATTTTTTCCTTTGCGCCATTTTGACCACTTTGGAAAATTTCACCAATTTTTTTGTGCCTCTGACCTCCACCGACGTGTAGCACACTTTGATTTGGCATGGGCCTGAATCAATTTTCTTTCTTTCGTGGGCCCTGGGAAATTTTTTTCCTTTGTGCCCTTCGACTACTTTGGCAAAAAACCAAAATTTACTCCGCGCCTCCGACTTCGCCTCCCATTTGACACGTGGTAGCATCCTATTTCTTATGTGGGCCCTTGGGCCAAAATTTTCTCCTTCCACCCCCAGCCGAGCCCTTTGGAAAAAATTTCAACTTACCCCCACCGACCCGACCTCCGCCACTACATGGTACTTCCTCATTGGTTGGCGTGGGCCTCAAGCCATTTCCTTTCCTCCGTGGGCCCGTAGGTAGAATTTTTCTTTGCACCCCGACTACTTTTTGGTGATTTTTCCAACTTACCCCCACCAATCCACTATTCCACCCTATGTGGCACATTCCTATTGGTTGCAGAGACCTTCTAGGGAAATTTTCCTCAAAACTCTACCGAGCCATAACTTGAGAAATACAAGGAGTTAGGAGGAAAATTTTACCTTTCTGGAAAGGTGAGGAAAAATCCTATCTGATGGGATCATTTCTAGAATATTTTGAGTACCTGAAGCATGCCAAAAATTCATTTAAGTGCCAGCAAAGGAGAAGAAGGAGGAGTTAGCCAAAAATAAGCATGGGGCTTATTTTGGATAACAATTTGGTGACTCAGAGGGGTCATCTACCTGCTAGATGAATGATCAGTAGCCTTTGAAGCATCCATTGGGCATGGAGTCATGAGTTGTAGCCTGTAAACTGATCTAAACTTTGAAAACTTCCTCTCTGAGCCACTTGGAAACCCACTGAACTAGAGTTGTTTTCACCAAAATGCCACTGAAATGGACTATGCAAGAGCAAAACCAGCAGCACCAAAAACTATGTACAAAATTGAAAATCATACATGCTCCAAATGGAACATGCAGATTGTGCACAAGCACTTCTTCTACTAAAATCGGACCTACCGCTCGCTCTAATTGGAAGCAAAGGTGGGCTAAACAAACCCTACAACTGGTTGTGCAAAATAGCTTCCTTTCTTCAAAATTGGCAGCCATGCAAATGATTTGGAGCTAAGTATGGCTACTTGGATGAGTGGAAAATCAACAAGAAGCTGGTCTTCTACCCAAATCAACAAGGTGTCAACTGAAAACAAATCCAATACCTCTTTTAGTTGCTCTGCATTTAGATTGAAGAGGTATGGCAGCTGATCCTTGGTACTTTGTAGCTCATCCTCATGCTTAGAAGCAAGCATGATTGGTTGTGGCTTCTCCTTTGACTCCAATGAAGCCAAATAACTTATTGGGCAAGGTCGATCCATTTCATATGCGAATAGCTCGATTTACAACTCCAAAATGGAGTCTTCTTGTAGACATTCTTGGGTGGATGATGTGGAAGCAATGGTAAAAATTTTCTATCCTTTCTCTTCCTCCAGTGAAGAACATGGAATATTAAAATCTTCCAATCTTGATTCCAATGAGCTATCACAAAACACAGATGCTGTTTTTCAATGTTCTCCTTTGTGGCAGTAGGCTCTTGATGTTGGAGAATGAATGGTGAAGAAGAAAATATTGTAGTTTCAGTTGGCTCTTCATCCAAACATTCTTCTAAGTCTGATGGAAAATCAAACTCTTCAATGTCCTACTGCTGCAAGGTCTCTCCTTCTTGTATGGTGGCCTCCAAATCTGCATTTTCTTCACCATGTGTAGTTTCATTTTCAAACATGAAACTTGTCAATTCAAACTCATCCAAAAAAATAGATTTTGGAGAGATGAAGTGGGAGAGAAACATGAAATTTCTTGTGCCTCTTGCTCACAATTTGGACCTGTTTTGTTCACCTCCATAATGGCTTCATCAATCAAATCAGCCCCTTCAAATGAAAGAAAAAATGTATCAATAATGCTTCCTTCTTCTGTTGTTGTAAAAACTGACTTGATCTCATCCATTTGCTCCTCTTCAATGGGATTTGGAGCTGGTTTTCTTCCTCCTTTGCTTGAAGACAATCTTTCTCTTGATTAAACTCTTCCTCTAGCATGAAGTATGACAAATCAAACTCTTTAATCTACTGCTTTGGGGAAAATTTGGGGCTGTAAGATCTCTTTTAGAGCTTTCCTCCTCCAAGGTTGATTGTGCAACTTCTATTGGATCAACATTCTCTTTGGGAAAAGTGCCAACATGGACACTCAACTCATCACAAACAAGCTACTATTTTTCTTGCTTCACTATTGTTATAAAATCAGCCTTGTTTTCCGCTTGTTCTCCATCCCCAACCTCTTCTGTAGGCTTAACTAGTAAGGGGATATTCTCAATGCCATATCTAAGAGCCAAAATTACTAAGCTCTTAATCATTCCTTCTTTGCTTGGCTCTTTCTCTTGCTATCCTTTATGACTGATTTTTGCAATTTCTTCTTCCCCATAAGGAATTGGGATTGCAGAGGAGGGGTGGGTTGTGACTCAATTGATTTGGCAATTATTCTTGGTGGTGGAGGAGATGAAACCTCTTGTTTCTTTGGAGAAGAGGGTATTTCATTTAGTTCTTGTGGAGGGGATAATTGTTTGGAAGGGAAGAGGATAGAAGAATTGAGATGGGGTGGAAGACTAGGGAATGGAGAAATGGATTCAACACTTGGGGTAACATTGACTGGATTTAGAATTTGGAATTCCAAATGAGATGGTGCTACTTGAGGAATGGAAAGAGAAAAACTAGATGATGGTGTAGAACTTACCCATTGACAAGGTTGTTCAGCACCAAGTTTATAGGCCTCTATCTCTGTTGTCCATTATGTAAGTTGGGGCAGCATCTCCATCATGAAGTCTAGCTTCTCCTGAGGGCTGAAGTGTCTTGGAAAAGGGCCTCCCCATGGACAAGGAGTCCTACAACCAATTCTGAAAGCCTTCATTTGAGCTGTTGCTCTTGATTGCACCATTTTTCCTCCATCTTTTGGATTTTCTCCACAAAATCAACATCTTCCATTTGATTTTCTTCATTACATGTGTACCCTTGCTCTTGATATGCTTCACAACCAAATTGATTTTGGTATTGCTCATATGGGTAAGCATGTTGATCTTGAATTTGATCAAAATGCTGATTTGAAGGAGTTGTAAAACATGTTGGAGGTGAAATATATTGTTGTTGTTGTAAATGTGAATTCCATGATGGAAATGAAGTCATGATTACACAACTTCATGGAATGAAAGAAGATGGAAAAGATGGAAAGAAGAATGGATGAAAAATGGATGGAAAACAGGTCTGCAACTAAGAGAATGAATTATTTACCAAATGGAGTCGCAGATGTGCTTTTGAAAATGCCTCCAAAGGTAGAATCCTTAACATGAACACACCAACCTATCAAAAATAAAGTGGAAGACCTCTAAGGTCCCACCAGGCGTGCTAAAACTATTAGTGCAAATTCACAAAGACCCCAAAATGACCTTCAAATATACTTTTCTAAGGAAATGTAATTTGGTGTGAATGCACAACATTGATCCTTCCCAAAGTGTGGGACCTATGCAAATGGGAAAGCTCTCCAGGAGGTTGGTTCCTCTTCCTAAAATACCTTCCACAAGCTATTCCAAAGTGCAGGGTAAGCTAATCTAATCCTAATATAACTTTTCCAAGGAGACATAGAGAGAGAAAAGAGGGAAAAACAGAGCCTACACTAAAACAGTGATACACTAGAGAAGGAAAATGCTAAACATCTATCAAAACTGTCATGGAACAAGAAGAGGTGAGGAATGGGAAGGATGGACAAGTGCATCACAGCCCAAGCATAGATTTCACATAGAAAATGTTCCAAAACTCCATGAACACAGCTCCAAACCTATAATGAACATTCAAACATTCAAAAATACCTGAAATGAAGAGAGGCAAGAAGAAAACAAGTAAATATGAGCAAGGATGGACAGATGCATCACAAAACATGTTTTTGTTGCTCGTAAGTTTGCATGTAACATCATTTGAATGGTACAAGGAAAAAATGCCATTACAGTGCGTGGGAGGAGGTTCTAACTTCATTTTCAACCCTGGGGAAGAAATTAAGAGAGGGCAGAGTAGAAAAGATGAGCAACCTTTACAATTGAGCCAAAACTGGCTTTTATCACGGCGAAGAAAGAAAAGTGCAAAAACGTGGGAAAATTTGATTTGTAACTCCAACCACTAAAAAATTATTCTAATTAGCCTACAAAATGATGGGTTCCCATGGAAAATCCCATACTTTGAAGTACATTTCTCTGTAGATCCAAAAATCACCCATACTTCATTTAATTTGGTGGTTGGGAACCATTTCTACATTTTTTACATGCCAAGGACGTTTCTCCATTTTTCTCTAGAAAATCTCCATCAAAATACAAAATTGAACCTTCATTTAATTTGGTGGTTGGGAACCATTTCTACATTTTTTACATGCCAAGGATGTTTCTCCATTTTCTCTAGAAAATTTCCGTCAAAATAAAAAATTGAACCTTCCATTGTGTAGATAATTTCACCAGCTTTCCAATGACACCAACAATGCAAAAATCCAAGCTTTGGATCAAAAGATATGGCCCTATGAATATTTAGGGAAAAATTTATGGAAAAAATGGATTGGTGGTCGAAACTTTAAAATTTTCCCCTTTTTGAATTTGGGAAAAATTCCCCAAAAATCCCCGTGCCCCGCCTCTCCGCTACCACATGGTGCTTCCCTATTCATTGATGGAAATGTAGGCCCAAACCTCGCTTCCATCCTTTGATTTTTCATTGGGAAAATTTCCCAACTTTGCCCCACGCTCCACTATCCTGGTGACACATGTCACTTCCTCATTGGTTGGTGGGGATGCGCTTCCAATTTTTCCTTTTCCACCTTGGCGGGCTTTCGGGTCAAATTTTTCCCTTGCGCCATTTTGACCACTTTGGAAAATTTTGCCAAATTCTTCGTGCCTCGACCTCTACCGACGCATGGCACACTTTGATTTGGCACGGGCCTTAATCAATTTTCTTTCTTCCGTGGGCCCATGGGAAAATTTTTCCCTTTGCACCCTCCGACTACTTTGGCAAAAAGCCAAAATTTACTCCACGCCTCCAACTTCCACCTCTAGCTAGACATGTGGTGGCCTCTTATTGCTTGCACGGGCCCTCGGGCCAAAATTTTATCCTTCCACCCCCACCGAGTCCTTTGGAAAAAATTTCAACTTACCCCCTACCGACCCGACCTTCGCCGCCACGTGGCACTTCCTCATTAGTTGGTGCATGCCTCAAGCCATTTCCTTTCCTCCGCGGGCCCGTGAGCATAATTTTTCTTTGCGCCCCCTACTAATTTTTGGTGATTTTTCCAACTTACCCCCATTGAACCACCATTCCATCCTACGTGGCACATTCCTATTGGTTGTGGGCCTTCCCAGGGAAAATTTCCTTCAAAAACTCTGCCAAGCCAAAACTTGAGAAATACAAGGAGTTAGAAGGAAATTTTTACCTTTATGGAAAGGTGAGGAAAAATCCTATCTGATGGGATCATTTCCAGAATATTTTAAGTTTCAAGCATACCAAAAATTCATTTAATTTCCAGAGTAAAGGAGAAGGAGGAGGAGTTAGCCAAAAATAAGCATGGGGCTTATTTTGGATAACAAGTCCATTATGCAATGCCTTTAGGGTCTTATGTTCATCAACCCCTCTTAAGTTTGGTCAACTCATTAGGGATATTATCAATTAAGTGGTTCTTTTACCACCTCTTACCATTCACCTTCCTCATTACTTATTGATTATCCTATATAGGACCATATCATCGACACCTATATTTAACAACCACTCAATCATGCCTATGACCTACATTCACCCATGCTAACACATCTATCAATCCATTCCATTACTTCATCACAATCTTCCCTAGCTTATGAGAGAACTACATCGGCTTGAGGTTCCTTTTCACCAACACTATGTAGGTAGCACTCCGATGGCATGGGGCCCTTGGAGGTTAGCTCACCACTCTTCATCCTAACCAATTCCCCCTTCCCTTTTCTATTCATGGTCTACCCTAGTTAGTTTCCATTTTATATAAATAGCTGGAAATTAAACCTAATAAAACATAAACTCATACACATTTTATTACATCATCAAATTATCCATTTATCATTTTCACATTTTCATTATGGCATAAATTTGGAAATTACAAACCATAGCCATTATATACATCAACATTTGTCTCTCATATGATAAAAAATTGGACATTACAATGCCCTAACTCAACCATGCCTAAAATAACCTTGACTCAATCCATGCCTATAACCTGACTCCTTCCATGCCTCTAACCTAACTCAATCCATGCCTAAAATAACCTAGCTCGATCCATGCATAATTACCTAGTTTCCATCACATGCATAATGCCATAACAACAAAATTATACACAATCATATGAATCATCCCATAAACATCATCATCTCAATATATATCATCCACATCTGAGTGTCTATACATATATACTCGGGTACAAAAATTGGTACAAATACCTCTCATATACAATATATCAAATACAAATGTCTCAAAATCATCAAAGCATGCAGAGCCAATACCATATACAAAAATCATCGCACACACAAAGTCACTTCTATATCACAAATAATAGTAAAAATTATCTCTAAATGACGATATCAATTGTCTGCCCATTGGATCTTAGAGTTTGTCTCTCCTGACTCCTCCGATACTCCGGGAGGGTGTCCAATAACCATCTCACCCCCTATTGTGGGCCTCGGTCTAACCACCGATGGCCCCTCACCTAGAGCTAGCCTCCGTACACTGGTGGCCTCACCATGCCCCTACCTATGGGATCGTCGGCCCCTGTGCTCTCCACACTATGAGTGCGGGATTTATTCCTATCACTCAATGCCTACTTTGCTCAGACTCAACATATGATGGGACATCTATCCCAGCAGCCACCAAGTGATCCTAATAATACCTCACCTCACCAAGGGCATCCCTAAATCTCACCATAGGCACTGTTTAAGGAGGTGTCATGGGTCTCACCACAACCTATGTGCTTGGATATGCTAATAAAAACCTCTATACATGTACCTATACCATGGGATCCTGTGCCTAAGCCTATATCGGTTCTCGCACTAGTGCTTGTGCTACAATTTATGCCTATAAGGCCATAATCTATGCCTGAGAAGTGGCCAACTAGCCCTACAACCTTGTGACCTATGCCTGTAGGGTGGCTACCTGCCCCCATCCCCAAACCCACCTTGTGTGGGTGCCTTCCCCTGTAAACCTATTATTCGAGCTCGAAGGGCCACCACCTACACTGTAGCATGGCCACCTCTTCTTGTGACCCTATCAGCTATCCCTATAGACCTATAACCTGGGCATGTAATGTGGCCACCTATCCTTGTAAAGTGTCCCTCTAGAATGTGAGGGTCACAATATCTCGGCTGCCCCGGCTTGGGTGTTGTTGTTCACGATTACGCCGCCCACCACTATCTATTTCTATTTATACAACCGACATCATAAATCTGTTGGTCCACTAATGGCTCCTCTTGCCTAGTTGGCATGGTAGGTCATGGTGGAGACATAGGTCTCCCCATCATCCCTCCTATATTGTGGGAAAGGAGGTGGTATATCCTGGCAGAGCCTAAAATTTCATTTGACCCTGTTTACATGAGTATCATCTCATACTCTCCTACATGATGCCCCGCTATCCATCAAACTAGCTTCAGCTCATCTAACTTCATGGCCATGTGCCTATATGAGGGGAAGCCCACATATGGCCTCTAAATAATGTCTACTCTAGATAGGCCCTCCAATATGTGCCTGTAATAGGCTACATCATGTGTAGCCCCAAAAAATCTACACGCTCTAAAGAATCGACACCCAACACTTGTAACTCACTCAAACCAAGATGGCATAAAATGCATCGGGTCGGGCATACCTAGTGGCCTCACACATATAATGTGCTCATATGCCTAGTAGTGGAGAAGAAAGGTGCAACATAGGCTAAACCACCGCAATCTCTTGTATGCCCACAACTCCCTGTACAACTGCACCAAGTATGCTAGTACCCAAGAAAAGTGGGTCCTCTCCTCCATCATGTCATGGAGGACCCCCATCAATGCCCATGGGAATCTCCCACCCTCTACATCTGGTAGTGCAAAATAGCACATTGCCTCCATAATAAGAATAACTAGCCTCATCTCCTCAAGATGGGTTGTATACATCTCCCCATAGCTCAGACTCGCACTATGGAACCTCATCTCTTCCATCCCCTCACCAAACATAGTCAACATCAACTCCTCATATGCCTCTAAGGAGATCAAATAAACCTACATCCCCACTATTGGTAACCGTAGGATCATGTACACATCCTCCAGGGTGACTGTCATCTCACCCATCAGTAGATAGAAGGTATTAGTCATTGTGTCCCATCTCACAATGAGGGCGACCATAAAACTCATCTCTGGACTATGTAATTGTAATGCCTCACTCTTATCAAGCCAACATCTATCACGGGACTCCACTCATCGGTGGTGACACTCGACCGCATTGATAGAAATAAGGGAAGTAGTCAATCTCTCATCCATAGCTGCTCTCTAGCCTACATTCAACAAAACACAACCATTATTCAAGCTTGATTTTACCCAACATTGACCTTAACTCTCCCTTCTTACTGACCCCTCCCCCACTATCTATTTGACCCACTTTACCTAACCTTTCCTCGTACCCTTCCGATACCTCTATCCCTTTCCCCATAACCAACATCGGTTACTCTTGACCGTCACCACTCCATTATAACAGGCATTGGTTCCCTCATATCGACCGATGTCGGTATATAAAGACATATGTTGGCCATACCTTGACCGGCTTCGATCACTTTGTCATCGCGCCCATACCTCGCAACCCCAATTTCCTTCACCTAATTTCTTTCCCATATTCCTTATGAACCTACCCACACCACACCTAAGTCCCTCCCCGACCCCTCTTCCCCTATCTCCGACCTTTTTCACCTCATCTTTCATTCATTTAACCACAAATTTCAATTATTCTCACCTTCCTACCTCTACCTATCTACATTTCCTTCTTCCTATATCAAATAACAATGAAAGGATTAGATCTTACCTCATCTCGATGTCGCCTATATGGTGGCATGGATGGCCATTGTGCCGATGGTCCACCCGCACCCTCTCCTTCCTCCGTCATGTCCAAATCAACCTCCAACCTCTCTACCAATCACCTCCCTCCACCTGATGTCATGGACTTGTCTACCTGGCTCTCCTCTCCAGCCAGATTTCTCCACCTTAGCTTGATACAGCCCCACGTACTTTCCTCTCAATAAGGCACAAAAGTCTCATGCTCTTTTCATTTTCAAAAAATCCAAAACGTATAAATGAATCGTATTCTATATCTTTTCACTTTTTATATACCCACATCGACGACCATCATCAATCATGATATGCCCTAGTCAACCAATGTCGGTCATTACTTAACCAACATCGGTCTCATACCATCCTCCTTTCAATACCTTTTACCCATTTTTTCCCACAATTATCTTTCCCACCACCCCGTGGCCCTTCCCCACACTTTTTCCACTTACCTGCAGCCCACATTACCTATACTTGTCCATAATTGTATTTAGGGACTTTTTATTTTACCCGTACCTCAGCCCTACGTGTCATGACCTAAAGAACTGGACTGGAACATTGTTAGTAACTTGTGAACTCATGTGCTCGCTATACCTTCTAACACTTGTTACCGAGTTGTTTGACCTAATGACCTTACCTTGCCTATCGTCGTGCTTTATTTATCCCGACCCAACCTTTGGTGTACCGTAACATACCTATACGTTCCCGCTTCGACCTATGTTGTGTTTCTACACCATATCATATGCCTTGGATACCGGAATCACTTCAACCTTGTTTGGATAAACCTATCGACCTTGGACAATGTAGAGTTTGTAATCTCTTCAACCTAGAGCCGTGTCACAATTTATAACATGTGTGTGTGTTTGACTACCACTACCTTTGACCCTGGCCCATTTACATGTTTTCCTATTTTTGACCTCTACCCTTTCCCACATTCACCCACATCTATGCTCCTTTTCACCACATCCACCTTTTATCAAACCACTCACCACTTCCATCTTCCACCTCACTAGTTCCTGGTTTGAGGGGGATCACCTTCACCCACACATGGGGCACCCACTTCTTATTTTTGTCAAGCATCACTTACTAATACAAGCTACATGACAAAAAGGGGAAAATGTAGACACCTAAATTTGGTTACATTCCCTTAGCCCATGATCGGATAACCAACTTAAACTATGTACCCTAACCATGACCCCCTTTCACCCCACATTAATAATTAATTTAATTATTTTATTTAGATTAAATACCCATGCTCACAACATTCATTATTTTATTACATTAATTGACCTAATTTCCACCTCATCTAGACACCTCATCCCACCTCACCCTATACCTATTTTTGGCATGTTTCCATTACTAACAATAACTAAGTCTTACTTTCCTTAATGAGCTAAGATTTGGTCTAACCCTAAAATGAATGCCTAATATTTCTCTAACCACATTCCCACTCATTAGAAGGGAAGCTTCCATTCTGATCCACGAAAACAAACCAACTTGGCTCAAGAAATTAGAGAGATTTTCCCATTTTAGTAAACCTAGGGAATCCCACCTTAACTGATGTCGGACAGACCTAAACTGACACCGATAAAGACGGAACCATTTTTGGTTACCATTTATTCACCTTAGCAACCTTGTTCGAGAGGTTAGCACATTTGAGATTGGAGGAGAATGAGATCAGAGTTGCATGGAAGCAGAACCAACATCTTTTTGTGCATCCAGGCCTCCAAAACCGTCATTTAGACAGATCTAGGAGAATGGCACCCATGGTAGCATTCTAGGAAGCAACCGCTATGACACCAAACACCATTCTTCCAATCAACCATCACCTCCCTCCATTCATGGAATCTACATCACAGTAAGTATCTTGTTAACCAACATTCTTCTATTTTCATTCTAGTAGGTTTTGTTACTTCCGTTATTAGTTTCTACTTGAACTCTCACTTCCCCACCATTTATCTCCATATAAGTTTGATCATTCCTTCACCCACACCATAAAATCACCCATACCTAACTTTTAGACATATTTGAGTATTTCTAACACCTCTCCAGACCTACACCCACTCCTCACCATCTCCAGGTCAGTCTCAGAAAAGTCCCTAAATCATGAACTAGTGAGTTATTGAAAACCTTTCATAACCTTTATTGGTTATCACTAAACCGTCATCGGTCATACAGATTGAGCCTTGATCTAGATCGACACCGATCTCTATGTTTTGTACTCTACCCAAGAACAGAGCCAAACAACCTCCTACCAATTGACCTAAACAACCCATAATCGACCTAACGGTCCCAGTACTTTTACTTACACCTACCTACCCTTCAGATCTGACTATATCCTAGCCCGTTATATTTAATTTTATTTTGTGATTGAATGAGATACCTAAATCATATCAAATACGGTAGGGATTTTCTTATTTCTTGCATTAATTTGTTTTAAACGGTGGATTGACACCATCTAGAGAGTATCACTCTTCTCGAATCTAGCATATGCTAGGCAATCCACTTTGTCATATATTATTTAAATTTTCTTTTGTGGTCTTGTTTTCTATTTGAGGTAGTTCATCCCAGCCAAAAGGAAGCTCTCACAATCAACACTAGATTGATTAGTCGAATGCACACAAAGCAACCATCAACCAACCTATTTAACATGTATGCCTCCTAGCCCATAACCCTATCCATTTTGTCATTCAAAAATGTAAATAAAATGGTGAAACACTTATAGTTCTTACATGACTCTTGAGGGATCTATTATAATAAGAACATGTCATCACTCTTGCACCACATTCCTTATCAATCAATCTATCTCACGCTCACTATCATATAGCTTCCCGATGACCCAATATTGATTTATGATTCATTCTTGACTGTTGAGGGGTCTTATATGAATGAACCTTATCATCTATACACTAAGGGAAATCAATATTCTCCTCCCCCATCTTCATCATACTAACACACGATTCACTACACTATTACGACCATTTCATATTATTTCACATTATTCATTTATACAATACACCTTTTCATCATTTATCTATTACACATCACAATTACACTACATGTATCATCTATCATTATATACACTATCTCATTATTAATCATCATCAACAACCACACATCGGATATCACCACAATAATAACACATCAAAATTATGCCAATAGTCCATATATATAAATATCAATCACCATCATATTTATAAAACATCTCATCACTAGGTGGGATATTCCCCCTGCATTGATACATCAATACATATCATATCTTGTCATCACTATCACAATCCATGCTATGATAGCTCTATAACTAGAGGCTTCGCCACTCACCCTACGTCATTGATTGTGGCCCCTATATCTCTCTATCTTCCTACGAAATAGTGTATTATCTGTTGACTTATCTAGAAAGAGACCATGTAACTCCACATATCATGAAAATACATCATGTACTAGGGGACCACCAATTGCATCCTCTCTATCTTGTCATATCTCCTTGTGTGTCTCATCCCTCTCGTTCAGTAGCATGGTACACGTCATTGCTGATATTACTACTAGATTGAACAAATGGGAATGCTCTCCCATAATATCATCTACAATCTCCAACATACCTCCACCCACAAGAGCATCAATGGGAACATTTCATGTCAATGTGTGGATAGATGTGTGCACAATCATTAACCAATATGCATCACGTGCACCCATATAACAACAAGTTAGACAACAACATCAATAATTGTTTAACCAAATAAATCATCAAAAATCACTATAAAAATACTCATGCTCTGTTACTATTACCCCTACGCTATTCAAGGCATGTGATTTCCCCTCTACTCCTCCTCCCAGTGGTAATCCCTCCAAATTGGAAAAAAAAAGGAAACAAAAACACCCATTGATGTGATGCCCATCATGTAAGGTATGCCTCTATATACCCTGCGTCATCCATATCTATAGGATCTATCACCGCATTAGCCTTGTGTGGCCCTAAAGGTACTAGTTACACTCTTTTGGGCCCTTGTCTAGCTCCAGTCCTCCTTGGTGCCCTAATAACCCTTAACCAGATATATGGCTCCGAGCGCACATCTTAAGCCATACAAAAATATCATGATACACGCTCCTTCCGAAATAAGTTAGACACTCACGAAACTCGATCCTCCAACCACATAGTCCACCATATGTACCATAGCTCTACTACATCCTCTCGACCATCCTCTCGTAGTCTCGATCTCGGCCTCCATGTTAGGTCCTCTCACCCCATATGATCTATGATAACTCAGCAGAGGTGTCGCATCCATCTTCCTACTAAAAATTCCAACCCATCTCCTAGAAAATATGTCTAGTCTCGCCCACTCTCCTCGCAGACTACCCACTAGCCTCAATATAGAAATATGCTCATAGGCCCATACATGTAGAAATGTCGTAGCTCCAATACCACCCCCATGCTCCTCCTGTGTAAATCTATACAAATCCCTATACAAATGGTCCAATGCACATTATGCCCATGCATACCTCATCCCATCCTCCTCTATATGACGGAAAATATTGTGCATCTTATATAAGATGCCTACACCACCTCCCTTGACTATAATCGATCTTGCAATCACCACGGCAATAAACTTCTACTATCACGGAATACACCGATCTCAAAATAGCATCCATGCTAATATGGACCTCTGTATGTACTCGGGACCCTGTAAAATACCCCTAGCGGCCCTTAAATGTCTTTACACATAATCCATGGCCATAACTTGAACTCTCTCACTAATGATAGGTAATTGCAGTATACGATACACATCCTCTAGAGTAATTATCATCTCCTATGTAGGTAAAAAAGTGTAAGTATCTACACACCACCTCTCACACAAAGTTTTGATCATAGGCATATTATGGGGCACATCCCCCATCCTCACTATGTGTTGCAAGATGAGACAATCTAGAACATCCCACTCCTCATCTAACAACCCAATCCTAGCAATGTACTCAAATGGTGGCCACCATGAAACTCTCTCAAATGGATATCCATTTGCATAACAAAAATGACAACAAACACGACATTAAAACAACATACAAATACAAACACACCTACTTATAACCTCAAATAATACCAAAATTCACATCTATACTAATTTTGTCTTAACCCAAGCTTTCTGGGATGTCAGCGCCTAGGAGTAGGATTGAGGCACCCAAGAGCAGGTCACTAGTGCCCATACCTAGGTGCTTGTGTCTAGAAGGTCATTAACACCTTCACCTCTCTTTTCTAGGTCTAAAACACTAAGAAAGTCAAAAAACCAAAATTTTAAAAAATTCACCAAAAATGATAAATTTCAACACATTTTTTGAAAAAATTATGCTTACTAGCTTTGATTTTGTACGTGATGCCATAGCTGCTACCACCATCTCGAACTGACTCAATTGAGGGTCTCTCATCTGAGGCATCTTCACACACCTAGAGCTCAAAATAACAATCATGTAATTACCAAATGAAATACCTATTCAATTTTTCTATTTACTATTTATAGTAAATATTCATTACTTACCACATTATAGTCATTATTCACACTTATTCTTCACACCAATATACCTCATACAATTTTCATCATATCTTGAGCACTCTTACTCTAATTATTCTCTCATTCACAATGTTATTTTCATTATTTTTCCTACTACTATATCATATACATCTCATACATGATATAATTCTTCTTGACATGGATCTCATTCGATATACACACACTTTTTCTATATCTTTCATGTATCCACTATCACCTCGTTACAAGTTTCCTTTCGCCCAACGTTCATTCTCATCATTACTCCTCTTTCACCAAAAGGGGGCATATAATTTGGGTCATTCTATAATTCTCCTACACCATTACACTATCAATTTACACTTCTAATACACCATTATTAGACATTTAATCATACACCATACAATATCTCATATCACTTTCTAACGAATCCTTCTAATTATGAAACTGGGGAAACAAGTGTAAAATATCTCCATGAGTAACCAATCAATAAATCACACACATTCAAATCATGAAAATACAAATTTTACCAACACATTCATCAAATCGACACAACACAATGTATTTATCCTCCTAGATGACCTAACTTGGGAGTTACATCACCACATTCCCATATGACCTAACATGGGAAATTACTTTACATTTATTGTGACTACTTCTAGATGACCTAACATGGAAGCAATACATTTTGGAAACACCTGTGGAGTGGGGGAAATGAGATGTCATTTCCTTTCCTATACTACTCCTATATGGGTTATCATGTTTGAACAAATTGAAATGGATCCAAATCAACAAAATACTATATTTTTCCATCTACAGTAGCTAGATATTTTGGGGATGTAGTTAAAGTTGGAGGGTAACACTAGACTTCTCTCCCTACACTCTTCCTCTAGTGGCAGGACGCCCAAATCCTCAATTTTTCACATGCACGCAATCGGGTTGGAATTGATCACTCCCTACCCCATCACATCTCCATCAATGAAAAAATTGAAATCTCCAATCATTCAAACATCACAATCATCAATCTCCTCTAGTGTTCCTCATTATGGTCCCACGTCTCTTATTACACTACATGGATCGACACATCGATCTATGGTTCATCACACTATATGTTATTACTTAGAATGTACTTATACTACACTTTTTGCACACTATAGTGACATGGACTTCTCAATACTTCTCTCAAGTATACATCTCTATCTACTTTATGCTATCAATATTTTAGTCTCCAAAATAAATTGGGGAAATGTAGATAAAAATCATGCATTTACTACTATTATTATACCACCAAGAATGTTATTTTATATATGGATCTTACGTAAGGAAAGTATTCACTGATGACCCATCCCATAGTCAATTTGATTATCTTGTTGGTATTTATTTATTTTATCATTTACACTTGTCACTCATGTAGCTAGTTATGGTCAGGTTATAGGGATCTCTTTCTATCATTCTTCACTCATCTGTCATCACTTGTCTCTAGACACTAGTGCCTAAGACGGGACTTTAGCACCCTGACGCTCTAGTCCATCCGGGCACCCGTGTCCTCTTTGTATCTGATCTTATTTTTGACATTTGAGGTTAGTATTTTTATTTTTCCTCTCATCTCCTGAGGTACTAGTTGGCATGTTGGGTCATTAGTGTTGAAATTCAAATAAGAGATCCCTATATAAACACAACATACATACCATTATATGAGCGGACAATTCTCATTAATGGATAGCTATCTACATAGAACTAAGGACTGCATTTGGACACATTAAGAAGGGGAATTCGTTATATTCCATCCACATATTTGAATTTTATCTAGCTATTTCTTGTTATCTTGGTGTCACTAGAAAGATGGCAACCTAGGAGCACTATTACACACATAAGAACACAAAACTATATTGGGTCTAAGATGTAGTGCAACACTCAATTGTTAGTCCATAATTTTGGTGATCGAGGACATTCTAAGCCCTCATTTTACTTCTTTTCTTTTTAGGATTTGATGTCTACATGAGGGTTTTGCATGTCACTATTTCATTGCAGGTTTGTAGCAGCTCCAGTGATTATTGTGTGATCACATAGAGAAAAAAGGTGAATAAGTGTGAAGCCCTAGCGACACTTTCAAAACCATATCAATACCTTTTCGTAAACCGGTGCCCACAAAGAGGACCTAGGCACTGCAGTGCCCATATCCCCGCCTAAGTGCCCCTATCTCGGACATTTTGAGCATCTCCACATTTCTCTGTACTGATTGTGACCATTGGTACATCTATTCCATCATCTTCTCCAGCCCAGATCAACTTTGGGATAAGATAAACTCATATAAGTACCTTTTCCCTCTCATTACTTTCATCATTAATATTAAATAAATTGTTAACATTCATATTTCATTCTATGTCATTTATAGCAAATATTTGTATTTAGATTTAAATAAAATAATTATATTTTATTAAAAATATATGAATATGGTCCACTAGAATGTGACATTGATATACAAAACACATGAAAATAAACTAAAGGTAATTCCATGAAATTATGACTATCAAAGTAAGAGAAGGGAACATTCACCAAAATAATGTTCATATGAAGCGAACGAAAAGAAAAAACCCCCACAATAGTAGAAAGAGGATCCACAAGAGGAGGTGGATCAATCATGGTGTTTGCAATAGTGGAAGTGATGAATTTTTGTGAAGGATAACTCCAAACAAAGGAGATGAAGGAATCCTATTAAACACCTATATAAGGAAGATAAAATCCATGTACTGCAACACAAGTAGCCACTACGAAGATACTCATCCAAAAGGGTTGCTTGAAAAACAAAAGAGTAATGTCTCGATGTGTATGAATCATAAAAATAAAAATGGGAGTGGAAGAATCCTCACACAATGGTTATGGAATGGAGGTAGATGAAATGAAAGTATGAGGTTGGGAATAATATTTTTGGGTGTATGATGGGAAAAGAGGGTTGTTAACATTATTTGAAAGGTGGCCGAGAGAAGGAGGATAGGAATCCTCATCAATACTCTTGTCATCAAAACTAGAATAAAAACCTCATCATCATGAATATGAGTAGGAAAATATGTGTAATTAGAACTATCATCACATGAAGAAGGAGAGGAAATGACTCTATGAGAAGAAGAAGAAGAAGAAGAAGAAGAAGAAGAAGAAGAAGTAATGGAAATCTCGAATGGTATTCAAATAAGGATTAAATAATGCTCCAAATTGTGCAACGACATTATATGTGTGCCACATGATGGTGGAGAGGCTTGGAAACATGTATCAAAAACAACCATAAACCTAATCACAAGCTTTGATCTGGTCTTCAAGATGATGAGGATTAGTGCGTGTAGGAACTTGCCCATACATAAAGGGATAAATGCCTTTATGAGTAATGTAATTTTCCATGCAAGAACACAATGATGTATAATTCTCTCTACCAAGAAGAAGAGGATGAGGTTGAGAAGAAATCTTGTGGAGATCAATTTTGGAAAGGACATCCTCCATGGTGCATCCGTACAAAGAGAAAAGAGTAAAAATATTCAAAAGGAAAAAAATACTCAAATGGACGCTCGAATTAGCCAAAATTGAATCTAGATTGTAAGAAAGGAAGGGTTCAAGAATACACACAACATTGCAAGATGTCAAAATTAGCCGAGAATTCGTTTGTATGTAATTAAAAGACCCAAGAACAATGATAACCCCATACTTGGGGAAATTTATAAATAATGTGTTAGCTATAGTAAGGTGTGTTTGTACGACATGAAACTATTGACCACTCACCTTGTAGTAAGAAAAAAATTGCACAAGAGTGGAGGCCATAATAAGTTTTAGTCGGAAGTAAAGGAACAACACGTAAACAAGCACAAAAGGGAAAAAGAAAGGAACAAGGGGAAAAAACAAAGTTCGGTGTGAGAAAAAGCATCTCACGTCACATAAGGGGCTCTCTTTCCACAAGGTTATGGTGGATGCGATCGGTAGCTCACAAGCGAAGAAGAGCACTACAATGAAAAAGACTCCAAAATGAGTCAAAAGTCCCCAAAGCACCAAAATGACTCCCAAAATGCACAACAACCCACACGAAAACTCCTGGAAAGACCTCCAAACAAGACCTACAAGATAAAAAAAACATGTTACAAACTCCCACAAAACATCGGCGGTAAAAACACCCAATAACCCTAGTTTCAAAATAATTTTTGGCCAATTAATTAATTCTTGAATCGAAATACAAAAAAATTACAAGTATTTAGAAAATTAGACTAGGCTTCGATAAATTGACCTCCAAAAATGACCAACCTTAAATTAATTTCCTCCTTTAATAAAAATGCCTCTTAAATTAATCTAGACTAAGCTTTAAAACATTAACATAAGTTTAATTTTTTAATATAATCTTTAAAAAGGCATTGAACCTAAGTGAATGGCCTATATCAAAAGGTGGGTCAAATTTAAAATTAGGGGGAAAATGATTAGTGGGTGGTCAATAGTAAAGGAGGTAGTGCCATATGGTGAGGTGGGAGGAGAGAGGGCATCCAAGGTAGCTCGATGGGATAGGATGGCAAGGATCTCATGGAGCAAGCTCCACGTGGACTTATGTGAGGTGGAATTTGGGATCGAGGAGGAGGGTCAAGATGGATACAATGGAGGGTTGTTAATGGTTTCAACTATGGGTCGGTCGAAAGGTAAAAATGGTAGGGTAGGTTATAATGGCTAGGTGAGGATGCATAGAAAAGTTGAATGGGTAGAGCCAAGTGATGTAGGGTTAAGTAGACCGAGGGGTGAGTGTAGGGATGAGCAGAAAAAAACCCATATGGTATAAGGTGATATAGAAGATGATGATGAGGGTGAGCAAGTTGAAACCAACAAACTTTCATAAGAAGGTCACAAAGAAACTAGGACGAGGCAAAATAGAAATATCTGTGGGCATGATAGAGACATATACATGGGTCTAAGTAGATGCAAGCATGAGATAAATAATGACCGAAGAGGTTGATCCATTGGAAGCTTCAAGAAATTTCAAGCCTAGCTTGGGTGATCGAGCCAAGACAGGAGTGAGCGAGGTCAATAGGGCCACGAGTTGAGCCAAATGGAGATTGTGGGTTTGTAACACATAGGTGAGACCAAGCCAATATAGACCCATAACTCACAAATGATCTCAGAAGAAACAATAATCAAGAAAATGTGGCACAAGACACGTCAATAAATGTAAACCAACATAATCGAGACCCAAGGAAAAATACAACTTTCCAACATGAAAGCTAGCTCACCGAGCTAGTAGGAGAGCTTTCCCACCTGAAGGGATCTCATCTAAACTAGTAGGGAGAGAGATCAGGTGGAAAGGAATAATTTAGGGTGTATAGTTGCATGTCAAAGAAAGAGGAAAACAAGTTCAAGGAAGGGTAAATTGTAGAAAAACCAAAAATTTCCAAAAAAGAAATATTTCTAATAAAAACATTAAATACCATAAATACCTCCAAAGATAGCTTTTCCACAAAATTTGTCTTCAAATAGCTAGATATAGTAGGAAAACACCTAAAGATTCAAAAGTAACCTAGACATACACTAAAAACAACACACAACCTACTGAATCCATGAAAACCGAGATGAACCCAAAATGTAAGTAAAGCACAAATCCAAAAATAGAAAATTAAGCTTTGAAAAGAAACTAGTAAGATCAAAACCGAGAGTAGTAGGCAACAGATGATGGCTAGTGATGTGAATCCTAATAAAATTATTTTATTCCATGTGATATAATGTGATAACAAAGATCAAATAGGATGGCACGCACATCAACCGAGAAGTACTCAAAAGACATTATGAAGGATTTCCATGTAGTTAGTAAACATTCAACCACCATGAAATGTGCATGAAAAATAAAAAGGTCTACTCATTCTCATAGATTAAAAAAGGTACAAATAGGATTGTTGTGTAAATAAAAATGCAATACCAATCATACTTCCAAAAGGGATAAAGTATCTATGCTCTAAAAATTTTACGTAACACACGTATGACACACATCGATGCACATTGACACGTATGAAAAATTATATGATAAAATCTTTCATAGCTCCCTGAGATACCTATGTCCTATGATCTTACCTAAGGAGATGACTCACCAAGTGATGTGGAAAATTCCACAAGATGACAAGGAAAGTACCTCATGCCAATAGATGACATATTTATAAAATTTACTAAACAACTTCTCTTGTGTTAACCTTTCCATAACTAATCTCAAAATGTACATGTACTCATCTTTTTCTTTGAACATATCCAAATATCATCTAAAAATAATAACACAAACTTATTCAAGAAATCCATAAATACACTATTTATTAAGTGCATGAAAGCATTTAAAGCATTCATCAATCCAAAATATAATACTCTAAATACATAGTTACCATATGTAGTTTAAAATGTCATCTTAGAGATGTCTTCATGTTTAATTCTCAATTGGTGATAACTAGATCTCAAATCTATCTTAGAAAATATAGTTTCCCCACACATTTGATATATGTTTTGATATTCAATTTATTCAACATGTTATAATATACACACAAGTACATTTTATTATCCTTATTTTTAACAAAATCATAAGATCTCCTGTGGTGATACACTAGGATGGATTACAAATTTAGATAATAGTTCATGAAGTTGAGATTTCAATTTTTCCAACTTTGTTATTTTCATTTTGTAAGGTTCCTTGGAAATTGGTTAGGACCCAAACACTATTTTAATTAAGAAACAAAATTCACATTTAGGTGGAAGTCCAAGTATCTCCCTAAGTAATATTTCTTGAAACTCTTGTGATAAAGGGTATTTATCTAGTGTTGGCTCATCTATCTCATCTAGTTAATCTATGTCCATTACATAAAAATGCATCATTTCTTGTGAGTTTTATGTAATTTCATAGTAGATACCTTTATAAGAGTTATTTCTCTCTTGATCCCAAAAATCATAGTCAAATGTTTGAATCCATCTAGTGACTTAATATTTTTAGCATAAAATTCAGTCTTAGTAATTTCTCTTCTAATAATGATTATTTATAAAATTTGAACATAATCATATTATTCTAATTTTTATATATGTAGATGATATTTTTAGACACAAAATCATGCGGTTGGAGTACGTTTGTAGGTTAGTAAACACATACTAACATTCATATGATTCCTAAGAAATAAAACTAGTAATTGATGATTGTCCTTGGCTTCGTTTCTATGTTTCTTGTTTTTATTTGGTCTTACACACACTATAGCCTAGTTGGAACTTTAAATGATTATATTTTATGACTTCAAGCACTAGTTCCCAACTCATATACTAGCACATAGGTGTCATCATCCCCTCTAGTGCCCCCGACCTCTTTCAAAATTACTCACTCTTTTCGGGTATCATTTATCTTTTGGGAATCTTATTTTCTTATGGGTTGACCTTCCAATTTTTAATCACAAAATTCAACTAAGGGAATGATATAAAAACATATCTATGTGATCAAAATAAAGGACCTAGCTCTATGCATACTTACTACCACCTAAGTATACATTGAAAAGAATCCAAATCACTATAAGGCAATCCATCTAACATCCATTCAAGGGATAAGGAATACATTTTCTACATGCACTACATAGGAAGGGAAAGTTCATTATATTCCAACACACATTTGCATCTTTTAGAAAATCTATCTTGATATCTAGTACATCTTGTACAAAGGAATCTTAGGGCATAATTTCTACACACACTCACAATAATTACATGGATTTTGAGATGTAGTGAAACACTCAGTTGTAAGTTCACTCTGTCGGGTGATCCTCAAGTCAGATCGATTCCCCATATTGCATATTTATTTTTGGATTTGATGCAGTTTTGTGGGTTTTCAGGTGAACATCTCTTTTACAAGTTATAGGTATCTTGAGTGACTAAGGTGTGACATACATACGATAAAAAAGAGCTACTTGCGACACTTGTGTGACATAGTAAAAACTAGTTTTGACCATTTTCATAGTCACAAGAGCCCAATAGAAGACTATGAAACCCAAGCACCCCTAACCCAGTACAAGTTCCCATGTCTAGCATTTTCTATGATCAACATAATTTATCATGAGTATTGACAACATTATTCACCTTCTGCTCTATTGGTATCCAAATTGATTCTCCTGTAAGGCCTGAGTAGCATCACAAAATTGGGAGGATGCTTAGAGAAAAACAAATCATGATATAAGTCATTTTGTAGCTAGGGGGAATTCAGCTGACTCTTTGTCACTCAAGCATTGGAGAAACAGATAGCACCTTATTAAGGGTTTGATCTATCGTCACTACTTTAGGTTGTGCCTTCAACCGGGGTGAGAGGACCCGTTCTGTAACCCGTGTTGGTGAAGGACATCAAGAGATCCTTCTTTGCACAATCTTCATGAGAACCTTGAGAAAATGTGATCAATACAACACAATCTAACTCTCATGAGTTATCACACTAGAGAGTGGAGATGTTTCTGGACAAGGTTTAGGTTACTAAAGACAATAATTGGAACCGATTATTTCTACATATTTTGGCGGTGGAATTTTTAAATCTTTGTGGATACACAGTACAAATAGGGGTAATTCATGTAGGATTTATCATTTGAGAAGTTTTTGGTGGGAAGTTAAGAAAGGAAAAGTTGATTATACTAGATATTTGAGAACCTTTACAAATATTGGAACACTCATGACAAAATGCTCCAAAATAGTAAAAATATTCCTTCAACCGAGAAGGTGTGTATTAATGGAGGCCCAAAGATGCACGATTTCATGCACTTTTCAAGGATTCAAACAAAGGTCTCTTGTTAAAGACTCAATTAAATGTTGGAAATCCTTGATTCATCATGCCTAAGATACACTTATAGACTAACAAACAATCTTTGTCAACATAGTGAAAGTAAAGTGATTTTAAATTGGTTTTTCCATTACAAGATGAAAGCTCTTCTCACAATGAAATTGCAAATGCCACAATACTAACACATGGATAAGATCTTGTGTGATTCAGAGGGATTTTAACATAATATTGCAACAAGAACATGAAAAACTATTTGAAAACATTCAGAAATAAAAGCAAACACAATTATGCTCATGATCAACAAAAATTCATTCAAGGTTCACTAGATTCATCAACAAGGGAGAATTTCTTCAACAATCTCGAGCTTGTTAATGTCTGTACACTTTCTACCATCTTAACATGACTAAATCTACACACACAGGGAAATAAACATGTTTCTCAAATGGTCTCTCGGGAAAAATGGTTTTTCTCAAAATTTCTCAAAAATATTAACCACCCCTTCTACAAGAGTATTCTCATTACATTTATACAATTTCACTCGCTCACTCATCCTAAAATTTCCCCCTAGAAGTCTAAATCTTCAAAATAATATTCATGTTTACAACATACTGACTTAATCATGTTTATTCCCTTGGAAATACCTTATTTTCTAGCTAGGTGGATAAATTATGAACCGATCACATTTTTACTTCCTTAACTATGACCGGGATGCCATGTCATAACTTTTGACACTCTTTTTAATCATTCTTTTATCTTGTATGCAAGAAACCCCTTTTGAATGATTCTCGGTGGCTCCACATGGCTTGATCGACAAGAAATCCTTTTAACCTTTGAGAATACACCTTGAGAAATATATACCGCATTTGTACCTCTTAGAAATGAGTGTCCTTGCATGGATTATGTCACATAAATCAAATATCTTTATCTTAGGGTAGCAGAGGAAGTTTTACAACTCATCTATCCACATGTTTGATGCATTATGTCCCTCATTTTGAGCAGGAATTTCAAGGACCTCATCTCATTCCTTCTCTTAGGGAAAACCCACCTTTCTCCAGGACATGGGAAATAGGGATTAGTTCCATGCCTCACGTTTCATCCAATCACCAACATGTAATATTTTTCCCTCCTGTCATTCCAAACATCCCTCCTCAAAGCATTTTTGACAAGTCAACCCTTCACAAGGGGAAGGGGAAAATGACCTTGTTTTTAGGTGTTATAGGCCTCCTAGATTAGGTATCATTTGACCAAGGAGAATTGAGCTTGAGGAGATTATCGGCCACTCTAGGATGACGTTGGAAACTTTAATGACATAGGGATGTCCACGGGCTTGATAGGGTCGTATGTCAATTTTCTCGCAAGTGCTCGAGCACTTTGACTCAACTCGGAAATATGGTCTCCCATCCTCCAACTATGGCACTTTCTAAGATTCCCCTTTATTTATCTATCTTTGTGAGTCCAAGTCGGCCAACTATAAATAGGAGCTAGTGGAAACCTCCATGTGTCTATTTGGCGTAACTTCAAAGGTAAATTCTAGAGGCGAGTCCCAAAATGATTGATGGTCCTCCACATGTCCTCGGCCCAAGAAATTTACCTTGGCCATTGAAAAGTCTCAGTATAAAGAGGAGCCAGTGGAAGCCTCCATGTGTTTCTTTGATGCAACTCTAAAGGTAAGATCCATAAGTGCATCCCCAAACAAGCGCGGGCCCTCCACATGTCTAGGGTCCAACAAATATGCATTGGTTGTTGAAAATTTTGAGCATGGTAAAATCCATTTGAAACATCCACGTGTCTCTTTGACACTCTTTCAAAAGTAAAATTCAGGGGCAGGTCCCCAAACAAGCACGAGCCCTCCACATGGTCAAAACCTGAGAGAGTTACACCAGTAGTTGAAAATTATTAACATGGGTAGAGCCAACAGAATCCTCCATGTGTCTCTTCGGTGAAACTCCAAAGGTCAAAACCAAAGGTGAATCCTCAAATGAACGTAGGTCCTCCATGTGTCCTTTTACGGGTCTTAGGAATTTACCTTATACTTTCATGACATTCACCATAATGCATCAAAATACAAAAAGATCCATCCTTTCTACAACTGATTATTGTACGACACATGTACAACTTTTGGGGCTAAAGTAATAATTTATTTACGCCACTTGATAATTTCAAACATCCAATTAGAATTCACTGGGCCATGGGACCAATTTTACATTTTGCAAGTACAAACAAAAATTGAGAAGTTTACAAAATAGACCCCCGTGCTTGCATCCAATTAGGGTTGAACACATGTGCTGAGACGTTGGGAGAAATTCAACCAATAAATCACGATTGTGGAAAAATAAAATGTAGGGGAAACTTCACCATTCATGCCCAGAATTCAAAATGTTCCTCATGGACAGAGAAACTACAACTAATACATGGTGGAACATGATCCATGACCATAGAGAAGGATTGACAATGACATCCAAATGAAGGAGAAAATTTTCACACATCCATACAAGGAGACAAAAATACTTTTAACCATGCAGACTAAGAAATTTTAAATGAAAAATGGGGTGAGATTACGGTTGAGCACCGACTCCAGACTCGGGGATGGGCACTCCCTGCGAGTGCCGTAAGAACAAAACATAATGCAACAATAGTAGACCATGTTCCAAAAAATACATTGGGCAATGGAGTCAAGAAAAAGCTTGTAAATTAGGAAAAATAATTTCCAACCTCCCAAGAACAAACTGAGAAACTAACAAAAACCGTGTCTTAAGGACCGAAACGAACCAAAATAGAAAAATGTAGAAATGAAAAAGAACAAAAAGACTATACACTGTACAATGATGTGTACCTTGATTATGAGAAATCAATCAAGGAAATGTTTCAAGTGCCTACCATTAATAGGAAACTCAAGCAATTCCCCATCTAGATATTTTAGGAAGAAGGTGTGCTCACCAATCCTAATATCAATAGAATAAGGTCCCATCCATAATGCATCAAACTTTCCATGTTTTCCCTTATCCTCATGTTTGTTATCCCATAGTAGCACCAGATCTCCTACACTAAAAATCTTGGGGTAACCTTTTTGTCAAACAATTTCTTCATTTTCTCCCTAAACTTCACATGTCTTTGATGGGATTCTCTTCTCTCTTCATCTAGTTCAACAATTTGATTGATTCATGCATCATAGGGACTAACCTCCTGGTCCTCCAACTGTCAGATGAATTGATATGAAGATAATTAAATATGCGGGGAGGAGATTCGGGTTCCATACACCAATTCAAATGGGCTCTTTCTAGTAGCTCTTTTAATAGTAATTCTGTCAACCCAAACAAAAACTTCAATTGCTCACCCCACTTTCTTTTATTTATCTCCAAAGTTCTTTTGATTATTTTCAATAAAAAAATTTGTTTGATTCAGCCTGTCCATTACCTTGGGGATTATAATTGGATGCATATGCTAAATTTATCCCATACTCTTGACACATGGCTACCAAAGGTTTAGCTCAAAACTCATAGCATTGTCAACAATTATTTTGGCAGGTACTCCAAACCTGCAAATGATATGATTCAGAATGAAATCCATGACAATTTGGTGGGTTTCCTTCTTAGTGGGGATTTCCTCCACCCATTTGGTGAAGTAATCAGTGGCCACCAATATCCACTTGTGGCCTGCACTTGAAGAATATGAAATTTCCCCAACAAATTCCATTCCCCACTACTTAAAAGGGGCTTCAATTGACACTGGTTGTAAAGGGAGGGATCTTAAAGCTTTCAATATTCCTAAAAAACGTTGACAACTCTCACACTTTCTTACCAATAAAGTTGTATCCTTAAAAAGTTTTGGCCACTAGTAACTAGCCCTTAAGATCTTATGGGTTATTACTCTCCTAGCAAAATCCCCCATAAACTCCTCCATGGAAATCAGCAATTATTTTTGGGGCCTCATCCTTAGTGATACACCTTAAGAGAACTCCCTCAGGGTTCTTCCAAGCCAACCCATAATCAATGATGACATATTTTTGGGAAGCTAACCTAAGTGCTCTCTTTTGATTCTTGCTTAAGTACTTAGGGGATTAGATGCTTGAGATAAAAAATAATATCCTTGTACCATTCAGAATTTATCAATTTCTCAAGAATATTCACACTTTCCTCATCAACCTCATTTATCTCAACTATCTACAGATTTCTTTCTATCATTAGCTTTTCTAGGCCCAAACCTCTAACCAATTTTGTAGTTTGGATGTCCATATCATATTCCTATAACTTATTTTCCCATCGACATCTTTTACTGGAAATTTCCATCTCTGAAAGGATATCCTTGACCATAGTATGAGGGACATAAGCTATGACTTTAGAACTTAAAATATATGGCCTAAAGATCTTTGTGGCTCTAACCAAAGCAAAGGCTTGTTTCTCCATGATATTATACTTCAACTCTACCCTTATAATGATTTACTAAAGAAATCAATTGGCCTTTCATCTCCTTCATCATCCTTTTGTAGTAACACAGATGTAATGGTATTCTTAGAGGAAAAGGAAAACATTTGGAAAGCCTTTTTATAATCAGGAGATACTAAAACAGGGGCATTTTTCAATGTTTCCTTGATCCTAGTAAAGGCTTGAATAGTTTCTTCTTCCCATTTGATACTCTAATCCTTCTTCAAGATATTAGTGATTGGGATATTCAATTCAAAAATGTTAGAAATAAACATCCTAATAAAATTTATCTACCCAAAAAGGATTGAATTCCCTTTTTGGTTCTTGGAATAGGAACTTTGCTAATGGATTCCACTCTCTCAAGATCGATCATGACCCCCTCTTTTGACACTATATGTCCAAGCAACTTTTCCTTTTGAACCCCAAAATGGCATTTCTTAGGGTTCAGTGAGATACCATATTCCCTGCACCTTATTAACATATTTTCTAAATGTTACAGGTGATCACTTCTCTTCCTTGAAAAAACTATCACATCATCCTAATACACAACAACGAAGTCATTTATATATCCTGATAATGCTACATCCATTGTTCTTTGAAACATGGCTCCAACATTGATCAGGCCAAACAGAATTCTCACATACACATAGGTACCCCATGGAGTAGTGAAAGAAATTTTGATTCTCTTTGATTGCTTCACAACCACTTGGTTATACCTAGAAAAACCATCCAAAGTAGATAAAAATTCTAAAACTGTAACCAATTGCAACGTGTTATCCATATTTGGAAAGGGATAAATGTCTTTAAGTGATGCCTTATTTAAATTTCTAAAGTCAACACACAATCTTATGTCTCCATTCTTCTTTCGAGACAGGTACCAGGTTTGCAACCCATGAAGAATACCTTGTAGGTTGTATGATTCCTCCATCCCTTAACTTTTTCAACTCTTCTTACATTTTTAGGGAAAGGAGTGGATTAATTGGTCTTTTATTTTTCCTAAACACTTGAAAAAGGTCTTCCCTATATGCTTTCAGTTCTGAATATGACCAAGCCAAGAAGTCCTGGTACTTTTTTAGCAATTGGACATATGACTATTTTTCTTCTCTGTTCAAGTTATTGCCCATCCATATTCACCTAGGTTTATCCTTTTTCCTAGGTTATGTTCTTCAACATCTCTCGAGGCTGACATGTGTCGTTAACAATGCGGTCAACATTATCAAAATTAGATTCCAATGTAACCAAACCTCTAGGAATAGTATTGGTTTTCAATTGGATAATGTATTCAAACATGGTTTGTTTTCCATCATTTTCACAAACCATCGTTCGAATCCATACTTTGATTGGAAAATTCTCCTTTACTTTGTAAAAACCTTTGGACCTGGGCATCATCTTCGAAAACTTGTCAATGCTTGATATTATCAAGGATAGACAACCTGGTCAATATTTCAATATAATATTCACAATAGGGGATCATACGGTTCTCAAACCTTGATCCCAACACTACCAACTTGTCTGCTATAGTATTGTATTTCCTATCATGGTGTATTATATTGAAAGAATCAAACATTTCAATTAAGTCCCAAATTTCATGCTTATATTGCTTCATTATTATATTTTTTGTTTCATATAGATTTATAGCTTGTTTGACTATCAACTCACAATCCCCTTTAACAATAATATCTCTAACACCATACTTCCAAGCAATCCTTAAACCCAAGAGCAGTGCTTCATACTCTGCAATATTATTCGTGCACTCAAAATTAAGTTTAAAAGAAAAGTTAAACTCCTCATGGCTTGGAGATATCATGACAACACCAACACCATTACGGATCTACAACAAGCCCCATAAAACATTGGAGTCTAGGGACAGTGATCTACTCAGGATATTTTCACTCATCAATTTTATGTTCCTTAAAATCAGCATAACCCACAAAGTTATCAACATTAATGTTTGTGTACAATACTTCATAAGAAGCATTGTTAGGATCCTCAATGAGGTGTAACATTTTATTCTCACCGTACAATGTCAAAATATTTCCCTCAATTTGTATGGTTGCAAATGACATGTCCATTTTTACACTTCCACCTACACTAGCTACCCATTTTCTAGATAATAACATTCCCCACTTAGCAGGACAGTCCACAATAACCACATTCATGGTTAAGCATTTTCCTAGATAAGTTGCTAATTGCACTACTAATCCCTTGACATATCCAATTACTGGCACTTCTCTTGAATCCATAGCAGTACATTTCCCAAAAGTTGTTGTTACCTTGATATTTAACTCATTTATTACCTTAAGAGTCATTAAATTATATGAGGCTCTGAATCAAGCATGCATTTATGTACCAGCCTATCTTTAATAATCAAAGTGGTAAAAATGGATCTACATCTAGCTAAGATTCAACCAGAGAAGTTCCCAAATACACCTCAGGTGATTCACCCAGTTCCTCTAATGCTTGTGGTATTTCTAACTCTGCAATAATAGGAGGAACCTCTATATTATCAACACTTTTTCCCTGAGTAATATTTTCTTCCTTAAATCCCAAATATTCGAATGCTCTTTTCCTATGCTCTGGGATCCTAAGTAACTCAACAATGGGAACAGTAACCTTGATCTGACTCAAGATTTGGTCTATGTCACAAGGAATATATTTGGGTAGGACAATATTAGGAGGGAGATTCACCACTTCCTCTGATAGTACGGGATTTTTCATAGTCTGGGCATGGGCAGGAGTACATGTTTTATTTGGGGTAATTAGTACTTTTCCATATGTATCTTTCTTAGGGATTTCCTTTGGGATATTGGTAAGAACTGGAATTTTTGGCTTAGTTTGTGGCCCTCCCCCTTTAACAACCTTACTTCTAGTGTTATATTCTTTCTCCTAAGAAACTATTGCATTCATCAATAGTTTTATGTCCTCTTCAGAAGGAATTCCCCCATCATATTTTTTAATCATCAATGCCCTTAAGTATTCAAAATCATGATTAGGAAAATCAAATGCTTGTACCATATCAATTTCAAAAGTATCAATGGGGGGAAGAGGTAATACTCGGTGGACACAATCCTAGAAGTTTTCAATAGTTCTGGCACTTATCAATTTAGTTTAGGTTACACGTTACCGTGAGTTCCTAGGAACTCATCATACACACGTCATCATACGTCTCATCATCATCTTCTTCCTCAAATTCTTGATCTACATCACATGGGGAGTGTGGTAAGAAACACCTATCACACCACTTGATAACATGGGCCTCCTCCACAATAGAAACCCTAGTAGTCAAAGGATCAGGAACCAATCTATTCACCCTGGGTTGAGACTATTTATTTCCTGATCCCATCAGACCTTTCCCTCTGTCATCTCGATTTATGATCACCTCTGGGATGATTTCCAAATCTCTCCTAACTATGTGGCTTGTTCTAACCCTAGGAACTTTTTCCTATCCCTTTTTCTGCTCTATCCAGTTTATAGGATATCTCTTTAATCGCTCTGGCCAAAGTCTTCACAACCTCTTCTAGATCCACAGTTTTTTTGATTGAGGCCTCTTAGGATTAATTGAGTTGACACCCTCTCTCTTAGGAGGATTTCTAACCACTTTAATGTTATTTTCTATTTGTAAGACCATGGTGAAAGATTACCTCAATGTTCTGGGTTCTTATATCTCAAGTAATAAGTGGCATTTTATCAAAAGCATTAGAATATTTTATCAAACGGGACTAATCACTTTGCCTTAGGATTATAGGTAGCCTATTCAAGGTCTTATTGAACCTACCTAGTATTGAAATCATGGACATATTCATTTTGATTTTTCTTTATATTTTCAAATTTAAGAAAGGAACTTGGGATCTATCTTATCCCCATATTACAATCTAAAGGCATTTTTCATCTCATTCCATAAGTCTATTGAATTATCTAGTAATGACTGTCATGTGCATCCTCCTCAAGAGTATGAATAAACAATTTTATATACACATCTTCAAACTCAATTTCAAAATCTTCCATCATATTGACAAAGAGTCTTAAATGGTGGTCACCAGTGATGGCATTATTCCCTTGAAATTTTGGCAACCTATTTCTGACATCTTGTGGCACCATATTAGGATATCCAACCATACCTCTGAAATTTATTAGTCCAAAAGTATTGACAACAAAAGGAGGTCTAGGTGGAGGCTGAGCCATATTGCCTTGAGGAGGTGAATTTGTAGGAGAATCAAAATGATAAGGGACGAGGGGTCTCTGGGGCACATGAGTATAAATCTCAAAGTAAATATCCTCTAATGACTCATTTTCTTGGAAAACCCTATCAACCTTGGAAGAAATAGGGAAAACTGAGAGGCATGCTTTTCAGACACAAATGATGGCCCCTCTCCAGTTGGAGAACTCAAATTTATATAAGGATTACTTGGTTCAGAATCACTTGAAGACGTATGGTAATCTTCAACCACGATTGATCACCTTTCAAAACTGATATCTCCTTTCTTGATTCTTGATTTCCAACCACTTTCCAGACTTGTTTTCCTTATGAATTTGCTTTTCCTAGTTCTAGAAACAACTTTTTAGTAGGATTCCTAGTGAAGAAAGACCTTCTACCATCCATATTTACAAATATTAATGAAAAATTTCACATAACACAAGGTTAAGAAAGCGATAATCATCAAAATTTCAATTCAACACGGAGTTGCCACTAAGGATTTCCACCTTAGTTGTGTAGATGCACTATAAGTAACTTGCCAATTGTCTATCAATGCTTACTTTTGCAAATATTAACAGATCCGACCTTCCTTTACCCACATTTATCAATATTGATGCAAATTTAGTAAAAACCACTATTAGAAAGCTGGAAATACTACTGTAGACACTAAAATTAGGTCACACTCCCCTTTTGACCCTTGACATATAAGCACCCTTTATTACATTTACCTAGCCATGACCCCCTTCACCCCACTAATATTTAATTTAATTAATTAAATTAAATTAATGCATTATCCTCACTATATTTATTAATTAAATATATTATTTAAATAATATCCACACATACAATTCACTTAGACACCTCACCAAGCCAACTCAACCTAAGACATGTTCTTAGAAAGTTCCCATAACTAACCAAGACTTACCCAAACCCTAAAAATCAATGCCTACATTCCCTCTAACCACATTCCCACATGCTCACAAGAAGCTCCCAGTCTAATCCATGAGATAACGACACAAGATCCAAGGAAATTAAGAGGATCTCCCTAGTTTAGTAAACCTAGGAAATCCTACCTTGACCGATGTCGATTACCCCTAATGGTCGTTGGTTAAGCCAAACCATCGTCGATTACCCTTTTAACCCCAAAACAACCTTATTCTCAAGGTTGGAAGTTGGAAAACATTGGGAGAAAGTTGATGAGCAAGAACACATCTCAGAGAGATAATGCATCTTCAGAGAGCCAATTCCAGTGAAAACTCACATCCAAGGAAGGAGATTGAGCATCTTCTCCACTGACCATCCCAACCACGATCTAATCTATCCAAGCAAAGAGGAGTGTACATACAACCCATGTAGAATATTTTCTTCAGTTGGTGATCACTTGCAACCTTCAAACCCATCATCAACACCTCCATCCCTCACACACAGACATTCAAGAACAAAATCCAAGTAAGTACAACATCATACTTTCCTGGTTATTTCATTTCATCATCATTTTATCATCCGTTGTTTATCTTCCTTCCTATTGACCTTCTCCATATTTTTACCTTCATATATCCATTAACACCTCGCAAAATCCTACTCCGGTCACCCAATACCTCGTTATGACCAACCAAAGTCCTTTTTCAATCATAAAGGAGACCAAAAGCCTATTATGTGACATTTCTAGATCTCACAAGAATTAACACTTTGGTTATACCTAACCGCCATCAGTCACCCCTGACCGACATTGGTCTCTATGTTTTCCCACACATCCCTAAATAGAGACCTACCCACCTAATTTTATCTCACCCTCATTCACCTGTGATCTACCCGAGACCTTTATCAGACCTACAGAGACCCAGAACCAATCATTTGACCTTTGGATTCTATTCTAGCTTAGCCTGTTAGATTAGATCTATTTCTTATTGTTTTTTAAGTGAGATACCTAAATCATTTTAAAATAACAATAGGATTTACTTTGTTTACAGCATTGAATTGTTTAAAATAGTGGACTGATAGCCATCTAGGAAGTATCATACTTCCCGGATCTAGCTTATGCTAGGCAGTTCACTGCCCATATTGTTTAATTCCTTCTGGTGGTCTTGTTTTCATTACAGGTAGTTCCTCCTAGCCAAAAGGAAGCTCTCACGATTAGCTATGGATTCGAAGTCATGCACGCACAACAACCCATCAACTAAAATTTGAACATGTATTCCTCCTATGCCCGTTACCCTATATGTTTTGTCAACACTTTAAAGAAACAATCTAAGAAAAAGGTGAAACATTTTGGCATGCCCAGTGGGACCCATCTCGGGGTTCCTTACATTTCATTCATTCCTAGGAAAAATTTTGTGTTTGTTTCCCTTCTAAAAAGTGTACACACTAATTTTCTTCCCTGGTAATCCACCTCTCCTTTCTATTTTCTCTAAAGGAAACTTTTCTTTTGGTGTAATTAAAAGGAATCATTTCTTCATGTTTTCGCATTGTAGTGAAAGAGCATCCCTCTTCCTCTTCATCTTATTGTGTCATCCAATTTCACATTTTCGATTTGGGTTTAAAAACAAGTGCATTCCATTCTGATTTATTACATTAGCTCACATTAATTGAGGGCAACCTATACACTAGAAGTCATGACCAGCTGATGGTTGACAAATGAATCATAGAAAAGCACTTCTATCCTTTTCTCTTTCTCTGAGTCTTACCAAACCACACAAAAATTCAAAATACATACATTCTTAAACAACATCCTACCTGGAAGAAGTTGTAGGTGATCACACAATCATGGCATAGTGGGCACCCAACTCACTGCTCTATCAAGTCATACTTCAGAGCAAAGCCCGCCCCCACCATAACATACCTGAAACCTCACCTTTTAGATCTCCTTCTTTGTAGGAAGCCATCCTCACCAAAAAATCTATTTCACAATTCATGTGTCATTCCCTAAATAGAATAAGCTAAACAAACATAATAGAAAAGGCACTCCTAGGATTACATTTTCTCGGTGTTTCGCTTGGCTTGCATTTTGAGGTGAGAGATCATGTTTTTCACTTTCTTGTTCATCCTTGCACGCTCCTCATCATAGCTGGTGTATTCCGGCTTCACCTGAGTGTGCCTGGGCCATATCATCATCATTTCTAGAATTGCAGTCTGATTCTACATCAGATTTTAATTCACAACCACTTTCTTTCATCACTGTTTCAATTTCACAGTAACCATCGTCGGTTACCTCTGACCACCATTGGTTATACCCAACCGACGTCAATTCTAGGTCCTTTTGCTAATCTACTCAAAAGGACATATTACTTCACTTTCTTCCACTTTTCATAGTCTCTGTCACTATCATTTTTCCCATTGATGTTTTAAACATCTTCAAATTTGACATACCTGTCAGATTTTACCTTCTACCTTGTTGTTTACTTACTATCTATTTTCTATAGTGACTGTGATTACCCCCGGACCGATGTCGTTTTCTTTAACGGGCATCGGTTATCTGTTTCACATTCCAACCACCGGTTGGTACTTTATCCATTTTTATCACTAGATTCACCTATTCCTATTGTTCTTTGTATCATTTATAGAGAAGCAGCCCTACCTGATCAATACTAGACAAGCAAGCACCCTCGTATTCCATGCTAGTTGCCAACCACTCCCACCTAGTCCTTCACCACCTTCTATTTTATCACTAGCCATGGATCCCATCTAGCCTACTACTATCGCTACCAGAGATGAGGAGTTCACACAACTCCTTGACTAGAACCCTGTCACCTTGTAATTTTACCTTTCCCACTCATCCACTCGAGACACCTCAGTCAGTTGATATATGACATGTTCGTATTTATCCCCCAACTCTCGCACCCACTTCCACATCAGCCCCATCTGGATCCATTGTTCCCACATCCACCTTACCCCCAGTCATTTCGTAGTTAGGTTCTATACCCACTATGATTTCCGCATATGTTACTTGTTATCCAAATTTCACCCCTGTGGTTAATTTTGATAACATGCATCGAAATTCTCAAGTCCCAGGAAAATGGATTGATTCAGGGTAAAAATCATGTTTCTAGGGTCCCCTCAGATTTTTTCTAACTCCCCTGGCCGAAGAAGGAAAGAAAGCTCGAGAAAAGGTGGAAAAAGTGGCAAAAACAAGCTTGGGACAGGAAAAATCGTGAAAATTGGCTAAGTCCTAAGTCCTCACAAAAATTGGAACAGTTGGGACATCGAGGCACGGATCGGCAAAAAAAAGGCTCCGGGCGGCCCATGAAGCAAAGGGACATCTGGGACAGAAGGACACACAGGGCGCGAGAAGCCGATCCGGCCGAAGGAGGAAGCAAAATTGACTAACTGCTGAGCAAAACAGTTTGGGACATTCGGGCCATGAGGATGCGAACCGCCGGATCGGCCGAAACAGAGAACTTTAGCACCAGGACAGCCGAGCCAAAAGTACGCGGTTGACGCGGAGAGAGCTGGTTCATCCAAAGGAGAAGAAAATTGATTAACTACTAAGGGACATGTGGGACAAAGGAACGTGGCGGCGAATCGGGCGAACCAGAAGAATTTTTCCCAGACAGTCCAGGACAGTTGGAACAAATGTACACGAAGGACGCGAACCGGCCAGTTCACCTGAAATAGAGAAATTTCATATTGGGACAGTTGGGACAAAGGGACGCGTGGGACATGGATAGCCAAAAAATCGAGAGCCAATCACATTACGCCATGTGTCATCGGCAGATAAGGGACAAGGAAGCCCATTTCGGGCGGATCGGAGGATTACATCCCCAAAGCAAGACCTTTGGGACATCCGGGACAGAATGATGCGAAGGGCGCGAAAGAGCCGGCGAGACCCATGCGGACAATCAAATCATGACACGTGTCACAAGGGAAATGGTCCAAAAGTCAAAGGGTGAGTTTTGAAGGGTCAGCCCAAGCCAATGAAATAGTGCCACGTGTCCACGTTTAAGGGCCCCTGAGGAAATTTCAAAAGGAAGCCCGTGGAAAGGTGGAGGAGAGAGAATTTCTCGGTGAATCGAGTGCTGCCACGTGTCATCCAAGTGGCAGGTGCGGGGAAAGTTCAAATATTTTTTCCCGCCGACTTTGTTTTTTACTGTTTCGTGCCCTAAATCTTCGGATCGTCGTATCTTTCGATCTAGAGCTCAGATTTGCACGTTCTTTATATCAACGGAAAGTTGTTGAAGTTCTCTACATGATTAAGGATCAATATTGCATTTTGGTGTATAGTCGGAGGAGAAAATTGTGAAAACGTCACGACACGTGGTAATGCCAGAAGTGACGCTCCAACAACCAGCTTTAATGCAGCAGACAGTTCGCCGCTTCTGTTAGACAGCCCACCATTTTTCCAGGATCCGCCACTTCTGCCATAATGAGATGATTCTAAATGTGACCTAGAAGTGGTTGGGGCGAGTTCTAGATTTCCTCTCTCTTCCCTCTCTCATTCTTTTTATATATTGTAAAGAGGGGCTTCTTAAAAAAGGTCGAACATTTTTTGTTTTGCTCCTCCCTTCTTCTTCTAATCAGGAAAATTTGTGGAGTTGAACCTCCCATTTGAAACTGTAATGTGACTCTACCTTTTGGCATTTTGTAGTGTATTGTATCAATCTTTGGAGCAAGTAATGCATGTCTGTGGATGATTCTCAACCCTCTCTGTGTTTATTTGCATCCTCCTGGTCTTTCACTGCAAGTTTTGTTATCTATGCATGATCTTGCCTCACATTTGAATGGTCTGTGTTTATCAGCAAGACAGGTGTTCTTCATTCCTCGGTGCATCACCTCTATTAGCTTAGGTTTATTTTTATGCATCCCTCTCTCTCTGTCTCCTTGGCAAGTTAGATTAGGTTTTGAGTAAAACCTCTACATTTTTCATGTGCATCTGAACAGAGGAATAGGAACCAGCCTTCTCTGGAGAATCCTTTCTCATATTTTCAAGTCCCACACTTGGAGAAAGGATTCCATGTTGTGCAATCACACTGGATGCCTGAACATCAACCTAGAAACCTGATCTGCATCCAGGGGTGCTGTGAGCCTGCAACAACAGTTTTGGCACGCCGGTGGGACAAGAGGTCTCATTTTTATTGTAGCAGGGTTGATGTGCATCTGCTGCATTTTTCTTGCTTAAAAGGAGCTATTATTTACATATCTGGTGACTCCAAGGGGAAGAATTGATTGGTTCCAAGTGCAGGCTTGAAAACTCATGAGAAGAATCACCACAAGGTCAAGAGTTGGAGAAGAAGAAGTGTTGTTTGAATACCTGCAATTATCTCCAAGAAGAAGGCAAAGAGGAAGAAGGATTCAAAGGTCTCCATCTCCACCAAACAGAACTCTCTCAACTCCTCCACCTGACAGGCCTTTCATTCAGTATACAAGGGTTTTAAGACCGATTAGAATGGCTCAAAACAACCCCTACGTCAACTTCACAGGCAGCAACCCACTTGCTCTCAATGCACAACATCCAGTTCCTATTGCAGCCTTGAAGAACATTCCCTACTTCACTGGAGAAAATCAGACTACTCCAGGTGATCATGTTAAAGATATTGCTAACCTTTGTGCAATTCATGAAATCAATGAAATGCAAGTGGCTGTCAAGTTACTGGCATCTTCCTTCAAGGGTAAAGCATTACAATGGTTTAGGAGCCTTGGAGCTGGTTCTATCACAAACTAGAATCAGCTATGTATTGCACTTCATGAGCAATTTGGAGAGAAGGGAGACAACTTGTCTCTTTTGGAGCAGCTGACAACTATCAAGAGAGCCCGATGAGCGAGTAGGTGGTGACTTCAACTTCAGATTTCAAAGGTCTTGGGATAGGATTCCAGTGGCAGTCAAGCCAACAAGTAGAAGGTGCTTTTCTATATTACCTTAAAGCTTTGAATTCGATATTTCTATGTTAATTCAATCTATGGGAGGCACAACCTTACCTGCTGCTTATAGCATTGCCATTAGAGCTTAAAACTATCTTATTCAAGCTGGTAAACTGGCTCCTAGGCCTCCCATGCCCTTGTATCCAAACTTAGAAAATCCAAGCACTAGTCAAGCACCCACTTTGGCTCCTGTTCCCACCCCTAGAAATCAAAGTTCAAGTGAAACTTCTACTTCATCCTCTAGTGCTTCAAATGAACTCCAAGAGGTCATGAAACAGTTGCAAAACCTAGGCAATGAGCTAGTTACTCTCAAGAGGCAACAAGCCCAAGGTTTCAGACCTTCTTATCAACCCCAAGCTCAGCCTAATAGGTAGCCATACCAACCACAAAGACCACCTAATCCAGCTGCAAATATGAATCAAACAAGGCCTCCTGCCAATAGACCATTCCAACCCTATAATCCAAATGCCATATCTGCCTCTAAGGCATTAGTGCCAACACAGAACAACATTGCTCAGGAATATGATTGGTGTTTTCCATGCAATGAGCCTCATAACCAATCCATGTGCTTCAATGGTGCTCTCAATCAAGCATTGATGGTGACAACTACTGGTGTGGAGGGTGAGGGCAGTCAAGGAAACAACCAACAACAAGAAACATTCCAACAACAATCAGCCCCAAATGACACCACATTGGTAAACTGGCAAGCAGAGGATTTCTATGGCATGAATCAGGTAGTTTCTCAAGGTGTTGCAGCCAACACAAGGTCAAAAGGAGAAATTTGGGTGAAGAACAGCCATTAGCCCCAGCCAATCCACAACCTTCCACGGCTCCACAAATGATTGGCAAGCAAAGTCCAGTTTCAAATGCACAAGGGCAGCCAAGAACAGCCCCTAGGCCAACTCAAATGCCAGTTATTGCTACCCACGTGCAAGGGGTAAATATGCAAACCAGGGGGACAACAAAGGATCCTTCATCCCCATTCGGTATCATTGAGCAGATGAAGAAGACTAATGTCAATATATCAATGTGGGAATCCCTATCCATCCCGGGATAAAGAGATCTGCTGCTGCAAGCTGCCATGAAGGATTGGTCAACTTTGAATCAGCGAGGTTCGGATGCGAGACAAAGTGCTTACAAATGCTGCTCATCTGAAGGGAATCATGGAGGACAACAAGGTAAAATTTGAAGCCCCCTCCATTATATGTTTCATTAATCATTGGGGAAAACTAGTAGTACAATTTGCATGATTGATTATGGGCAAAGTAGCTCGGTGATGCCCAAGCAAATAGTTGATCAGCTTGGGCCTCCAATATGAAATAATATCTAAAGGGGTAGTGCAGTTAGATGGAACAGCGTAGCTTGCAGTTGGAGTGATTAGAAACTTGAGTCTTACCTTACATGCATGTCCAAATGTTGTTGTTTTACAAGATGTATCAATCATAGACCTTCCACCACTCTTTGCCCTTTGCTTGTCAAGAGACTTCACAGCCAAGATTGGGGGGTATTTGTCTGCTGATTGGTCACACATGCTATTCAGAACAAGATATGGAACTAAGGCCACAATCAGATCGAACCTATTGCAAACTTCCATATTGAGCCTTACACTCCAAGCCAAATCAATGCCAATTGCTCAGCATTTGATCAAGAAGATTATCCAAACACAGATGAAGCCGACACCAAAGTTGGAAGCATTCTAGATTTGACTCTTGATGAATGGGCAAGCAAGGTACATGCTTTTGATCCCTACCAAGAAGTAGAAGAATCTGAACTAGGAGTCTATTGCATACATGAAGAAAACCAGCCTATTCCTAGCATCACCAAACCAAACCATAAGGATGACAATGAGGTATGGAAATTATTTTTCGATGGATCAAGGAGTAGGCAAGGTGCAGGAGGAGGAGCTATGCTTGTTTCACCTCAAGGCATCAAATATTATTCAGCTTTTCGTTTCAGTTCTCTTGTTCAAACAACACGGTGAATATGAGGCCTTGATTCATGGACTTCATTGGGCTAGGAAAAGGGCATAAATAACTTGCGGTGTTCGGGGATAGTGAGCTGATCGTCAATCAAGTCGGGGGACAACATGCTATAAAGAATGACTGCTTTGAAGAACTACTGAGAATAGGGTATGGGACCTCATTGAGGATTTTGAAGCTTTCAACATCGTGTCCATACCCAGGAAGAAAAATGAAGCCGCGGATAGGCTCGCAGCAGTTGGAGCAACGTTTGATGTGGTTGACAACATCAAAAGGGAAAAAACACAGCCACATATCCATGTGATTGTGAGGCCAGCAGTTCCAGATAATAATATAAGCTGGCAGGTGTTTGAGAACGATCAACAGATCGTCAATTTTTTACAAGAAGAGGCTGAATTCTCAGCTAGGAATCAGGACAGACTAGAGCAGCAGTATGGGGATCAAGTAGTGTGTAGCTGCGGACAAACAAGCTTCCCCGAGGGTTTAGTAACGTTGGAGTCTATCTTGACCCTAACGACCAGATTCCGTAAGGAAAAGGCTAACATACTGGTCAAGAGAGAAGATTGAGCCAATTTCGGTTGGGGAAGGTAAAACACTTCAAATTGGTAAAGTGGCCTTTGAGCGGGAGAAATCAGATTTCATACGGCTTTGCCAAGAATTTCCAGATGTCTTCGCTTGGAGCTATGAAGACTTGAGAGGATTCAATCCGAATTTGGCACAACATACCATAGAATTGGATCCAGATGCTAAGCCCATCATCTAGGCAGGAGCGAGAGACTGTTAACCCTCACATTGAGCCTCTAATGAAGAAAGAGCTAAATAAGCTAATAGAGGCAAGCATTATATTCCCGATCAAGCACTCAAGCTGGGTTGCTAACTTGGTTCCGGTCAGGAAGAAGAGCGGAGAAATCAGGTTGTGTGTGGACTTCCGAGATCTCAATAGGGCATCTCTCAAAGATCATTACCCGCTTCCTTCAATGGAACAAATATTGCAAGTAGTATCCGGTTCAGAGAGATTCTCTCTCCTAGATGGCTACTCAGGGTATAATCAGGTGATGGTGAAAGAAGATGATCAGTTCAAGACAGCCTTCACAACCAAATGGGGAACATATGCCTACAAGAAGATGCCATTTGGCCTATCAAATGCTGGAGCCACTTTCCAAAGGGCAATGGATATGGCATTCAAGGGGTTGATCAATGAAATAGTTTTGATATATCTTGATGACATCACTGTATTCTCCAAAAATGTAGTGGATCACCTTTTTCATCTGAGGCAGGTATTTCAGAGGTGTAGAAGATTTGGGGTATCATTGAATCCCAAAAAATGCATATTCCTGGCTCATGAGGGGAAACTTCTAGGCCATATTGTCTCGAAAGAGGGATTAGCAATTGATCCAGAGAGGGTTGAAGCCATAAGAGCACTACCATTGCCAAGCCACAAGAAGGCTCTTCAAAGCTTCTTGGGAAGGATCAATTTTGTCCGCAGGTTTATCCCAGATTTTGCAGCCCTTGTCAAGCCCATCACCAAAATGTTAAAGAAGAGCATGGCTTTTAAGTGGACAGCAGAAGGCAAGGAGAGTTTTGAGGCAATCAAAGAAGCTATCTCTCAAGCACCAACTCTCATCAACCCAGACTTCTCCAAGGATTTCATCCTCTATGCATTTGGAGGTGATGACACTATTTTGCCATTCTAGTACAATGAGAACAAAGATAATGATGAGCGGTGATTGCCTTTTTTTTCAGCGAGCCTAGATGATGCGAGGTGAGGTACTCTTTTATTGAAAAGCATGTACTTGCGTAATCGAAGCTTGAAGAAATTCAAGCATTTAGTCTCAAACAACAAGGTCCGATTGCTTTGGTCTCACATCTTTGGAGTTAAGGACTTCCTCCTCAACAAGGATTTGAATGAGAAAAGGGAAGGTTGGATCACCCGTGTCATGGAGTATGACATTGAGATCAAGATCACCAAGCTGGTAAGAGGAAAGGATTGTGTGAGCAGCTGGTTTTGGGAAGCAAAAGAAGTATACAACAAAGAAGAAACTATTTTGACATTCCGGGACAGCCATGAGGCAAGTGGCGATCATGAAGAAAACAATGCTTCCCCACTCCTTGTTGGACCCAAGGTATTATGCACTTCTAGGCATAGGCCTATGCCCTCCAGAGATGAACAAGACCCAAAGGAGACACTTCAGATTGCGAGGCTGTCCCGTATGCCATTGTTGATGGAGTTTTGTTCAAGAAAGATGTGAATGGAGTCTTCTTTGAGATGCATTAGCACAGTCAGATTCAAAGGGTTTTGGAAGAGTTTCATGGTGGTGGACCATTGGTGGCCATTTTGCACCAAGAGTGACAGCTCTAAAAATCATGAAGGCTGGTTATTATTGGCCTAAAATCTTGATGATTGCTATGCATGGATCAAGAGGTGTAAGAATTGTGCATTCTTCACGGGAAAGAGAGACTTGCTGCCCTTCCATTGCATCAATCTCGGTTGACCAGCCATTCATGCAATGGGGTTTGGACTTCATTGGAGTCATTAATCCCAATTCAAGCCAAGGGCACAAATGGATTTTGTGACCTGAGACTACTTCACCAAATGGGATGAGCGTAGCACTCAAAGAGGCAAATGAGTCTAGCATCTTAGACTTTTATGAGGGGATAACAACCAGATTTGGTGTACTACCACAATAATCTCTACGATAATGCATTGGCATTCATTGGATCTAAGGTGGTGAGTGGGCTGTCAAGAACGGTATCTACCTAAGCACTTCATTGAACTATTACCCTCGGGGTAATGGCGGCCGAGTCTACAAACAAAGAACTTGTTGAGGATCATTAGGAGGACTCTTGATGAGAATCGAGGTCTTGGCATACCAAGCTGAAATCAGCCTTATGGGTTGATAGGATAACTCCCAAAAGATCCACGGGTAACTCTCCATTAGGCTTGTCATGGAAGAGAGGCAATCTTGCCCATGTCACTTGAGTTGCCAACATTGGAACTCATGAAGCAGCTGGAGTTGCTTGAATTTGAGCCCATGGAGGTGAGGTATGCAGAGTTGATGGAGCTACAAGAGATCAGAAATCAGGCATCCCAAGCAATGGAAAAGGATCAAGCTTTGATCAAGAAGACCTTTGATAGAAAGGCCAAAGATAGATCTTTTCAAGTTGGAGATCTAGTGTTGAAATGGGATGTGGATAGAGCAAAGCGGGAAGGCATTCAAAATTTGATGCCATTTGGAGTGGCCCATACATGGTCACAAAGTGCAAAAGAACAGCAATGCTTTCGATTGGCCTCATTGGATGGTGAAGAAGCTGCAGATTCGGTCAATGGAATCTATCTCAAGCGTTGCTTCTAGAGGAAGTTCACTACCTCTGTAAATATTAGATTAGATTTTCTTTCCTCCAAGTGCTTGTGCACATTGTTTTTTGTAGGTTAGTTTTGTTTTCCCTAAGTGCTTTGGCGACTTGCTGTCCATGGAGATGTTTAGCAAGTCCTTACCTTCATCGGTGACATTCCATCTTCCTCCTTGCACATTACGAGTCGGTTAGGTTCTAAATGAGAATATTTGATGACTCCATGCCCAATGGACTGCTTGTAGTTGGTATCTTTTACCTAGCTAGTGAGAAAGTAACCCATTGAGTCGCCAATTGTTATCCAAATTCACCCCCCAGGGTTAATTTGATAACATGCATCAGAATTCTCAAGTCCCAGGAAAATGGATTGATTCAGGGCAAAAATCATGTTTCTAGGGTCCCCTCAGATTTTTTCTAACTCCCCTGGCTGAAGAAGGAAAGAGCAAAGCTCTGAGGAAAGGTGGAAAAGTGGCAAAAACAAGCTTGGGACAGGAAAAATCGTGAAAATTGGCTAAGTCCTAAGTCCTCGCAAAATTGGAATAGTTGGGACATCGAGGCACGGATCGGCCGAAAAGGCTCCATGTGGCAAGTGAAGCAAAGGGACATCTGGGGCAGAAGGACGCGCAGGGCGCGAGAAGCCGATCCGGCCAAAGGAGGAAGCAAAATTGACTAAGCTGCTTTGAAAGCAAAGCAGTTTGGGACATTCGGGCCGTGAGGATGTGAACCGCCGAATCGGCGAAGAAGCAGAGAACTTTAGACGGGACAGTCGGGCGAGAAGTATGCAGCGGACGTGGAGAGCTGAAGGGTTCGGTGAAGGAGAAGAAAATTGATTAACTGCTAAGGGACATGTGGGACAAAGGAACGCGAACCGGCCGAATCGGGCGAATCGGAAGAATTTGTCCCAGATAGTCTGGGACAGTTGGAACAAATGTACGTGAAGGATGAGAACCGGCGGTTCACCGAAAAACAAATAAATTTCATATTGGGATAGTTGGGACAAAGGGATGCATGGGACGCGGATAGCCGAAAAAGCTGAAGCCAATCAGATGCCACGTGTCATCGGCAGATAAGGGACAAGGAAGCCCATTTTGGGCGGATCGGAGGATTCTATCCCAAACAACACTAGGACATCTAGGACAAATAACGCGGTGGTGCAAAAGAGTGGCAGAGACCCACGGACCAATCAAATCACGACACGTGTCACAAGGAAAGGTCCAAAAGTCAAAGGCAAGTTTTGAAGGGTCGGCTGAGCCAATGAAATAGTGCCACGTGTCCAAGTTTAAGGGCCTGAGGAAATTTCAAAAGGAAGCCCGCGGAAAGGTGGAGAGAGAGAATTACTCGGTGAATCAGCACCTACCACATGTCATCCAAGTGGTAGGGTGCGGGGAAAGTTCAAATATTTTTCCCGACTGTTTTTTTTCTGTTTCGTGCCCTAAATCTTCAGATCGTCGTATCTTTCGATCCAGAGCTCGGATTTGCACGTTCTTTATATCAACAGAAATCTGTTGAAGTTATCTACATGATTCAGGGATCAATCTTGCATTTTGGTATATTCGGAGGAGAAAATTGTGAAAATGTCACGACACGTGGTAATGCAGAAGTGCGCTCAACAACTAGCTTTAATGCAGCAGACGTTCCACTTACATTAGACGACCCACCGTTTTTCCAGGATCCGCCACTTCTGCCATAATGAGATGATTCTAAATGTGACCTAGAAGTGGTTGGGGTAGTTCTAGATTTCCTCTCTCTTCCCTCTCTCATTCTTTCTATATATTGTAAAGAGGGGCTTCTTAAAAAAGGTTGAACATTTTCTATTTTGCTCCTCCCTTCTTCTTCTAATCAGGTGAATTTGTGGAGTTCGAACCTCCCATTTGAAACTGTAATGTGACTCTACCTTTTGGAATTTTGTAGTGTATTGTATCAATCTTTGGAGCAAGTAATGCATGTCTGTGGATGATTCTCAACCCTCTCTGTGTTTATTTGCATCCTCCTGGTCTTTCACTGCAAGTTTTGTTATCTGTGCATGATCTTGCCTCACATTTGAATGGTCTGTGTTTATCAGCAAGACAGGTGTTCTTCATTCCTCGGTGCATCACCTCTATTAGCTTAGGTTTATTTTTATGCATCCCTCTCTCTTTGTCTCCTTGGCAAGTTAGATTAGGTTTTGAGTAAAACCTCCGCATTTTTCATGTGCACCTGAACAGAGGAATAGGAACTAGCCTTCTCTAGAGAATCCTTTCTCATCTTTTTCATACATACCTATAGATACATTCCCACCTCTAGTGTCGGTGACCCCACCCCATTTCAGAATGTGGTTCTTTCCATTCCACAATCATTAGCCCCTATTACCACTAGGGTTACCACAACCCTTCCACCCCCATATACATACTACCAACAACCTCCTATTTCATCTATTATTGTCTGGGTATGTACCCTCCATTACAATGCCTTCTTCTCCACCACCCTACATGGTAGCCCCATACACTAGAGTGCCACCCTTGTTATATGCCCAAAACTAACCTCCTCATGCTACAGGAGGCATCCAATCATCACAACCCACCAATGACCTAATTAAATTGATGTTGGAAAAGATGCAGACATTGGAGGCATCGGTTTCGCTCCCGTAACACTCTCACCTATGATGAGATTTGCAACAAGCCTATTCACCCATCCATTCCTATCCGTTCATACCTTGTGCATTGGGAAATGCCTAAATTTAATCGTTTCAATAGAAAAGAAGACCCACAGCAACATTTGCACTTGTTCGAACACGGGTGTTATCGATTGCTCATGATGATGCTTTACTTTTGAGAACCTTTCACATGTCCCTGACTAGACCTACATTAGATTGGTATAGTGGGTTACCTAAACACTCTATATTCTCATTTAATTAGATAGCCCAAGCCTTTTTGGATCATTTCTCTATCAATATCGTCAAGAAGGTTACCATGACTGATCTATATTCCACACGTCAATATGAGGACGAATCTATAACAGATTTTGCTACTCACGTGCAGCATGATCAGTCAACTTACCTTCCAACTTCCACAAACTGAACTCATCGAGCTCTTCACACAAGCTTGCGCTAGACATATCTCCCGACCTTGCAGGTCCAAACCTTCCAAACATTCGATGAGGCATTCACTATGGCATGAAAGTTAGAGATTTGGGCCATCGAAGAGAAGAAAATCCAATTACGCAATAAGAATTTGGCATTCAAGTTGAATGATACCTCTTCCTCTTCTAAACCACAAACCACTTATTCAAAAGCTAAGGGCATGGCTAACACAGTGGTACTCAATGTTGACCCAACTCATCCGTCGAATCAGGCTACACCCTCATCTAATCTCTCTCCCGCTGTCCAGGACTTTTCAATTCGGATGAGAGAGCGAAAATATACCCCAATTGAGGAACCTTACTCTTCCGTCTTAGAAAATCTTATCAAAGCTGGAGCCATCACCCTTGCACCCATAAAACCACACATTGGTTTTGACCCTGCTCGCCCCATGCTCGCATGGTATAAAGAAAATGATTTTTGTAACTATCATTGAGTAAAGGGTAATAGTGATGGCAACTACATCTATTTAAAGAATATTGTCCAAGAAATGCTTGAGAAAGGTGAGTTAGATATGGATAATCCCAACACCACCCCCAACCAAAATCTACAAATCTTTAAAAAACCATTTCCCAACCATGCCCCTTCATCCAATCAAATTGATGAGACATCCACTCATGATACCCATACCCATAAGGTTCACGTTATCTTTAACAAGGTACCTATCACCTCTCAATTACCTCACATCCCTTCCATAGAGGAAATCCTAGCCCGAAATCCTCCTTCCACATTGGAACCAACCTCCACTATTCCTTCACCAATAGAGGAACACCTTTCATCTCCTTCATCACCTACAAAGGGGTCTTCCACTAACATTGAGACCATCTCACCCCTAGCTTCACCACTTAGAGAACCTTTACCTACTGTATGTCCTCCACCCATAGAGGAGCTCCCATTACCTCCTCCACCCATATAGGAGCACCCATTACCTCCTCCACCCACAGAGGACCACCCATTACCTCCTTCACCCATAGAGGAGAACCTATCCATTCCTCCACTTATAAAGGAGCTCCCATCATCTCCTCCACCCATCATAGACCCAATTGAGATACCTTTTCCTCTTGGTGAGCATTCTCCATCAGCTACCCAAAATCCAATAGACCTACTTTTGGCTCTCTTACCCACGAAAGTTGAAGCTGGCCAATTCCCCATCTCTAAGATGCATTTTATGGGAATTCCCATTAGGTCCTCACCAACTCCACCCATAGACATGTCATTCTCACATTTGTCTCGATCACTTAGATTATGTGGATAGGGATTTACTATGGGGATGCCTCTTACTCCTTATCTCAACACAGATGCAGAGATCCCTCACTGATACCTCCACTATCTACCCAAACACATTTTGACCCATCAAACCAAATACAACCACTATGTCGCAACCCCTTCCACGATACCCATTAGCACTCACACCACACCCTTACCCATAACCCAACCTACATCTAAACCCAAACCCATACCCACAACATTTTCCTCCACTAAACCTATTACCACTTTAGGGGTCACCCCGACCACCAACCTTACTCATCCACCTATTAAACTAGATTTAGCTACATCCTCCAACATCAAAACCACACCTACACCAACACCCAAACTAAAGAAAAAAACTCATCGACCTCATACCCCAACCACACCAATCACACCCACACTTGTCTCGTCTGCCTTAAGACCTCAACTGCCCAACATGGTCAAGCACCCTACACCCATCCATAAACCAATAACACAACAACCCATTCCTTCCTCACAAACCTCTAACCTACCTAGGCACACAACACAACTTATACCTACACCTATAGTTTCTTTACCACCAATACCTCTAATACCTTCAGCTATTACTTCACTACCCACTACACTTCAGTCATTGTCCCTCACACCCCAAGTACGACCCACGTCATCTACCTTCACAGCACCCCCTGTTATCCCCATGGGTAACTCGCCCTCTTCCTCCATCTACTTTTCCTTCTAGACCTCGTACACGCACATCACCTTTACCCAAGAAAGTGCAACCCAAAAACAAAAGCCCACTACCCCACAACAAAGTAGTCACAACAACCCCACACCCTCCTACCCATCCATCTATTGTACCCCTACCCAAATGAACCCGATCGATACCTCAAACCACACCGACACCTAAACCCATACTCGACAATCAACCACGCCTACACCTAAACCCACATTCACTTCCCATCGTGATCCACTAGTAGGGTCCTGTGCCAAAATTTTAACCAACCTCCTTGAGACTTCTGGTATCACATTACCACCACTCTGACCTTATGACCCCCTCAAACCCAAGCCGAAAGGGTTTGATGATACTAAAATTTGCACATACCATCATGTGTCAGGGCATGATGTGGAGAACTATAAGGCTTTGAAAACCATACTTATCCAATTATGTCCACTAGAAACCAACTTTGATGACAACAACCTTCTTGACGAGGATCTTGCTTCACCAACACCCATTCCCACACTACCCACTCAACAACCACAACATCCACCCTCACAGCTCCTAGAGCCACACCCAAGATTTTAAATTAACATGGTTTACATCAGAGAACTTGCCACACCACCACCCAAATGTTGTTGTGCCCAGCTAACCTCACAGGGATTTTCTCCTCTAGTAGGTTTTTTCAATTCATGTCGTTATACCACTCACGCTACACCTTCTCCATTTGACAACTCCCCTTAAATCAACATAATACACGTCACTACATGTGTGCAAAATGGAAAAGAAAAGGCAATCTGACCCATCAACCAATCCTATACCCAACATACCATCTACACCCATACCTAAAATAGCTATCTATGACCCCACATATCCCATTTCTAATGGCGTCACACATCGCACCATGCTCAAACAATTACACCATTCTCCCCTCAAAATATCCTTATATGACCTCATCTAAACCTTGGAATCCCATCGTCAATCCCTCATGGAGGTTCTTCAATCTACGAGGTTTTACTCAATGACCCTACACCCGTAGCCTCCATTATCACACCCCATCATGTAGCCTCTTTCACCAAATTACCACCTTCATCCTCACGTCACCTTGTTCACCGGGTGGCCTCCCTTAGCTTCTCAGAGGAGGAGATCGCCACACCAAAATGATGACCTAGACCCAGCCCTCTTCATCTCTGTCCACATTGATGACATATGGGTACACCGTGTGATGATTGATGGAGGCACTAACATTAACATCATTTCATCCCATGCATTTTCTCAAATGCACATACCTGATAATTACATGCATAAACATCCGGTCATGTTGCGTTCATTTAACGATGCTATCACCTCCACACTAGGCACTATTATCTTTCATGTTCGCGTGGGCCCCCGCACTGTTCCAAAATTATTTTACGTTTTGGAGGGGGAATTTCAATATAACTTGTTACTTGGTAGACCCTGGATCCATGTCATGGGTTGCGTTCCTTCCACTTTGCATCGTTGTGTAAAGTTTGAACATGAAGGACACACTTATACCATTCTATCTGACCCATCACCTTTTAAAACATGCAACATGCTTTACCGACCCAATGATGTGCTCATACCTATCAAGTCATCTACCTCCACAACCACTACCACTTCACCTACACCTCTACCTACCAGTATAGTCACTACCTCAGCCACACATACCTCCTCTATTCCTACCACTGCTATAACCTCCACAACTGACCCATTAGCTTCCCAATCCATTAACTCCACCTCCGCATCAACCTCGACACATCATCCATACCAGCTACCTACATACCAACCACTGATCCCTTAGAAGGTGTTTTTCAATGCCTCACTCTGGGGGAGTACCGCCTATATAGTGTCAACACATTCCTTACTCCGCACAAGTATGGAAGCCTTCACCAACACCCTCGCTATGATCACCGTATAGGAGAACACCTCCTTTATGGTCCTCCTCATCTTCGTACTAGTCTCACCTATGGGGGACTTGATACTACCACTTACACACCTAAACCACCATCACAACCCCACCCATTTTCTACTGACTTCTAATCACTTACCAATTGTTGTTTCACCCACACCTTCCTACACCATTGTGTGTGGAAGGGTTTTGGTTTTGGATTTTACGAGCAAGGCCACCATATTGTTATTCCATGTACCACCCACAAACATAATGACCATAGTGGTATTGGCTTCCCGAACCTCTTACCAAATAGGCCTACATTGAACTCATTAAAGACCCTAGCCCTCCTCCACCTTCATCTTCATCACTAGCTTCACCCGCTCCACCTTCATCACTACCCTCACCGACAGAGTTGATGGATCCTGAATCTATCCCCTAAAAATTTTTTTCATAAACACCACTTCCTTGGGGCCTTTGACTTATCAACACAAAGGCGAGGCCCCTTCCACTCTCCCATTCCTATATCCTGAGATGATCGATGAAGATACACCTACAATTAACTTCGTTCAATGTCAGGATGATGAATCCATACTCACCTACCTTAGTGCAGAAGACTCATATATTCATCATTCGTTACCCTCTGAGACACAAACCAATGATGAATGAATTGACTATCGAGATCAACATTCATACTCATGATAACCCGCACATCCTAAAGATCGGACAATCTTTAAATGTCGCTTGAATAGGAAGCCACCACTTCTTTTCTCCAAGATCATAACCATGATTTTGCTTGGTCTTATGCGAGACATGCCCTGTATTTACCCCACCATAGTGGTCCACAATATCGTAACCATTCCCAATGCCAAACCTATAAAACAAAATCTAAGAAAAATGCACCCTTGCATTACTCTTTCTCATCAAAGAAAAACTTCAACACCTTCTTTCGATTTCCTTCATCTTACCCATTGATTATCCTCGTTGATTTCTAACATTGTCCCTGTTACTAAAGTAACAGGGGGAATCCACATTTGCATGGACTTCCATGACCTCAACCTAGCCTCGCTCGAAAGACAAATTTCCCTTTCCCAAGATTGATTAATCCTGGTTGACCTCACCGCTGGTCACGAGATGCTCTCACTCATGGATGGATTCTCAGGTTATAACCAAATTTTGCTTTCCCTAAAATATTAGCACAAGACCGCATTCATTACCCCTTCCGAACCTTTTACTATCGAGTCATGCCTTTTGGCCTTAAAAACACTGGTGCTACATATCAGCGTGCTATGACTTACATCTTCCATGATATCATGCATTACATATTATAAGATTACATGGATGATCTCTTGGCCAAATCTAAATGTCGTGCGAGCACCTCACCATCTTCAAAACCATATTTACTGCCTCATTAAATATTTCTTCTACCTTCAACCTAAAAAGTGCATCTTTGCGGTTATCTTAGGAAATCTCTTGGGATTTATTATTTCCCTCCATGGTATAGAAGTTGATCCTGCTAAAGTTAAGGCCATTCTGGAAATGCCTCCACCCACTAACCTTAAACAACTTTGTATCCTGCAAAGTAAATTGTAGTCCAGTCACCATTTCATTTCATAATTATCTGATTGGTGTCAACCATTTCATCATCTACTTAGGAAGGATGTCTCCTTTAAATGGGATGATGATTATCATAAAGCTTTTGAGGCCCTAAAACAATACCTTCTCCAACCACCCGTACTCATTCCACCTAAATATAATCAACCTTTTTACCTATACATATCAGCTACCGATCATTCCTTGGGAGCCATGCTCGCTCATCACGATGAACAACATAGGGAGAAGGCGGTTTATTACATAAGCCATACTCTTTTGGACTATGAAACCTGATACAACCATCCAAAAAAGCTTTTCTTAGCCTTAGTTTTCATTGCCACCAAACTCCACCATTACCTACTCAACCACAAAACCTATGTCATGACCAACACCGATCCCTTACACTTCATGTATGCCAAACCTTATCAAAATCAGCCATCCGCGCGATGGCTTATGCTTTTAGCTGATCTTGACCTCGAATTCATTCACCAAAATTCCATCAAGGGCTAGGCTATCACCGACCAATTGGTTGACGCACCTATTTCTAGGGACCAACCCTCTAATTTTGAATTTCTTGATGAGTCAATTACTACTCTTTCCCTGGATGAACCCCCTTACCAAATGACATTATTCTTCGATGGTTCCAAGTGTCAGTGTGGGAGCAAGACTGGTGTTATCCTCATTCCTCTAGATGGAGAACCCATGCCTTTGTCTTTCAAACTAGACTTTGAATGCACCAAAAATATTGTCAAGTACGAAGCGCTCATACTAGGTCTCTAGGCCGCATATGCCCTAGATGTCAAATCAATCCACATCTTTGGTGATTCACAATTGGTCGTAAACCAAGTCAATGGTATGTACCAATGTCGTAACAAGATACTTCAAAAGTATAAACATCATGTAGACATACTTTTGACCACCTTTGATCGTTACACCCTTCAAACCATCCCATGTTTAACTAACAAATTTACAGATACCATGGCCTTCTTAGCTTCCCAAATACCTGCTTCCCCTACCGATTCCAAAATATTTGTCACCATACAACACCTCCATTCACCTTCTTATTTACCTCATGATGTTTACTCAATCAGAAATGACACCCCTGACCCGAGTGACCTTTGGTATAAACAATACTCCAACTACCTTTATCTCTCCATCTTACCTCCTAATCTCACCCATAACGGACAACGCACCTTCCTTAAAAAGGTCTCCCATTTCATCATTGCGGGGGACTCTCTATAAATGTATCTTTGATGTTATTCTCTTACGATGCCTTAAGTTGTGAAATCCCTTATACCATTAAGGAGGTTCATGATGGCATATGTGGAGGTCACTTTAGTGGCCTTGCTATTGCTAAGTGTATTCTTCGCTTAGGATATTTCGCCAACCCTTAACCATGATTGTTGTGACTATGTCAAACAAAGTGTGTGAAATTCCAACAACATTCCAACCTTCATCATACACCCAGTCATGCCTTATAGGTTACTCATGACCTTTGGCCCTTCTCTCAATGGGGTTTGGATCTTTTCAGAGAAATCAATCCTCATTCTTCCCAACGCCGTCACTGGATCATAACTACTACCGAATACTACATAAAATGGGTGGAAGCCATACCACTCATCTCCACGAAATACGAGGAAATATGTAACTTCATTAACCATCACATCATTTGTCACTTTGGTGTTCCTCATTGCCTCATCACTGACAATGGAAAACAATTCAAAAACAAAACATTGCAAAAACTTTACAATGCCTTTGGCATTCAACTTAGTTTCTCATCACCTTATTACCCACAAACCAATGGCCAAGCTAAATCCACTAACAAAACCCTCAAAAAATTCTCATGAAAGTGGTTGACAATACTGGGAAGGATTGGCATACACACATTCCTTTTGCCCTATGGGCATACCACACTAGTATTCGCACTTCCACTGTGGCCACACCCTTTTCACTAGTCTACGATACATAGGATGTTCGCTTCTCAAAGTCTAGATCCTCTCACTCCACATTTCTCTCCATGACATGCTTACTAATGATGAATTTCATCGAAACACTTAGCACAACTAGAGTTATTAAACAAACATCATCTTAATGCTCGGATCACCTTCAAGTTTACCAACAACGTATCAAACCTCGCTTATGATAAATGTGTGCATGAACAAACCTTCTAAGTCGGTGACCTTGTCTTGAAATAAAATCAACACGTAACCAAAGAATAAAAAGTAAACAGGGAAAATTTGCTCCTAATTAGCTTAGACCATACATCGTAACTCATACCTATGGATCGGGTGCCTATCATTTGTCCTCACTTGAGGGTAAACCCAAACCTAAGCCCCTTAACGCATTGCATCTTTGACCATTCTATTGTTGACTCATTGTCCTACCTCACCTTTTTTCTCTCTCCACACTCGTCCCTTGAGCGCTATTCACTCCATACACCTCCCTAACGATTAAACAAGAATCATGTGAGTACCCATCACTTGTTATCTTCTCTTGAATATGTGTACCATGGCACTGCACATAACATGATTCTCATGGATACTTTTCATCTACCTTTAGATGAGATCCCATGGTCATTCCACCTTGCCTTTTGAACAAGATTCCTATCCTTCACCTTGGTCTTGTCCATGATTTCAAAGACCTCACATGGGACCAAACTCCTTGAGTCAAACTTCTAATAAAAAAATGACTCCCTCAAAAGGACATCTTCCTCTCGACAAAATTGCTACTATAAATAGACTGCTCCCTCGAAGGACAACTATGTGAAGCTTAAAATTAAAAAAATGAGAGAAACTAAAGCTTCCGCATCGATCAGATTCACAAAGACCTCAAGGAGTACCATATTATTTATCCCATATAGACTTCCCACATCAATCAATCTATCAAAACAAAAACTTTTTAGTCATGGACTTGCCCATTGTGACCTCGGACCTCTTGTCCAAAAGTCCCTGTCACTCCAAAAATATACAATTAACTACCTTTCACCCACCTTACCATTTCCACTCTCATTTCCTCAATCACCTCAAGGGACATCTTGGAATTTCAACATTTGGTGATCCTATGACTACTTTCACCGTAGAACTATTAATCGTGTAATGCCTTTTGGGTCTTGTGTTCATCACCCCCTCCAAGGTATGATCTACTTGGTATGATCCTACCCAATCGGTGGCTTTATTACCCCCTCTTAACTTTTAACCATCTTTTTGACATTTTGATTACCTTATACAGACTTGGTACTCAACACTTACCTTTGAGGTAGTCCTCCCCTTTTCCATAATAACCTTCACCTGCATCATTTTACCTATAATCTACCCACACCTATCACACCTAAACCCACTACATGCCTAAAAACCTACCAACTCATTCTCATATTCTTCCCTAGCTCATGGGAGAACTACATCAGCCTGAGGTCCCTTTTTCGCTGGGACTATGTAGGTAGCACTCCGAGGGCATGGGGCCCTTGGAGGTTAGCTCGGCCATTCTCTACCCTAAACAATTCATCTTCCATGTTCCTCACATTACATCACACCTCGCTTCATTTTCCTTTTTATACCCAAAATTGGAAATTAAACCACATACATAACAAGTTGCTTCATATTTTAATCCTTATCACAACATACATTTATTACACCTACCATCTCTCTATCATCACTATGCATAGATTATAGAACATTTCACATATGACCCATAGTATCATTCATTGCCAACATAATGAATCATAACTAAACCTACTTTCAACTCAACCATGCCTATAACCTAACTCAATCCATGCCTAAACTAACGTGACTCGATCCATGCCTACCAAACCTAACTCGATCCATGCCTATAACCTAACACAATCCATGCCTATAACCTAGCTCTATCCATGCCTATAACCTAACTTGATCCATGCCTATAGCCCTGACACAATCCATACCTATAACCTGACTCAATCCATTCCTATAACCTGACTTGATCCATGCCTATAACCTGACTCGATCCATGCCTAAACCAACCTAACTCCATCATGCCTAACTCACTTAATTTTGAACCACATTAAAGTAACAAATCCATCTCTCCTCTAACACAAGCCATACATCCAATATCTCATAAACATATTAACGCATCACAAAATACCATGAATCTCATCATATAAATCAATAAATGTGTATCTCAAAATACATGCCTATCTCATCATGGCCATCATCTCAAAAATGTCAGCATGTAGGCCGATATACAATACAAAATGTCATTAGCACGCAGGCCGGTCTCATATATACAAAAAGAATGAATGAATCAATACAAAAATATTTGGCATGCATGCCGTAGTATATGCTCACAATATACAAAAATCACTCATACATCTCACTGTCTTTGGCACACAAGCCGGTATGTGATCAAAAATACAACTATCTTTGGCATGCAAGCTGGCATATATATATCAAATAATCACTAATATACATCAAAATCAAGTGGCCACATATCAGACATCTCACCGGATGTCCTCCATCTCTATGTCACCTGCACCCTTAGCCTCCTATGGCCATGTTGGCACATCACCTATCTATAGTCACCATGCACTGGTAGCCTCTCCTTGATCAGGCCTTGGAGCTTGATGACCTCTTGTGCTCTCCATACTATGTGTGCAGGATCTCGTCCTCTCACTGGACACTTGTTACACTCTGTACTCTCCATAGGATAGGAAGTTTATCTCGGCCACCATGAGCTAGTACTAATAATATATCGCCTCACCTAGGGCATCTCGTAACCTAGATATAGGCATAGTCTATGGTGGTCCCATAGGTCTCGGCCCCTATACATCTGCCGCGCTGGGCCTATGAACTGGGACCAGCTCCCTATGCCTATGGTGGTCCCCCTTGTCCCCTGTACTCTATGGTGGTACCCTACCTTGTAATTATATCTGGGCCTGTAAGGCCCCAATATGTGCTGGGCTATGGCCAACTAGCCCTGTAAACTTGCCACCTAAGCCGCAAGGCCGCTACTGCACGACCATATCTATCTCCATCTCCTCCATCTCCTCCACCCTCTCCCTCCGCCATCTGGGCCTGCAGACTAGCCACCTATACTCATAGCTCTGCTACCTCTACCTCTAACCCTCCAGCTATGTCTATAGTATACCTATCTGCGTGATCAGCGTCACTACCTACCCCTGTAGGGTGTCTCTCTACACTACAATGTAGCTAAGTCAAAGTTGCCCGGTCTAGGTGGTATGGCTCGAATCGAGCTGCCCACCACTACCTATACCTATTTTTGCATCTGGAGTCATCAATCTATTGATCCACCGGCTACTTCTCTCCCGTAGCACTTTGTAGGCTATGGTAGAGGTAGAGACCTCTCCATGTCATCTCTCCAATACTGTGGGAAGGACGGAGGAATATCTTGTACAAGCCTAACGTCATTGTCAAACCCTATCTACTAGGATCATCTCATCCTCCTCGACACAATGACCCTCTATCTACCTCTCTAGCTAGAGCTCAGCTAGCTCCTCATGCATGTGCCTATATGAGGGGAATCCCACATATGGCCTCCAGATAATGTCCACTCTGGACAACCCCTCCAACAACTGCCAAAAATGGGCCACATCATATGTCGGCCTATCTCGACTTCCTCTCTCTCTTGAAACTGTCACCCATCTCATGTATCCCAACCACACACATCTCATGAGAAATGCATCTACTCAGGGCATCCCTATAGGTCGAACATATACTATGTGCTCGTAGGCCCAACAATGCAGTATAAATGTACAACATAGGCTAAACCTATGCAACCACCCATATGCCCAAAGATCTCTATATAGCTGCACCAAGAATGATGATGCCTAGGAAAAACATGTATTATGCACCATCATATTGTGGAACACCCCACGTGATCCGGGAAAGCATCCACCCTTTCGCATCGGCAAAGTGCATAGTAACACACTGCCTCCATTAATAAAACCACTAGCCTCATCTCATCTGGATGGGCTAGGTACATCTCGTCATAGCTCAAACTGGTGCTATGGAATCTCAACTCCATTGCCCCCTCACCAAAAACTATCCCGATCAGCTCCTCTGAGGCCTCAAAGGAGATAGAGTACACCTGGGCCCCCAATATGGGTAATCACAAAATCTAGAACACGTCCTCCAAGGTGATAGTCATCTCACCCATCGGAAGGTGGAACGTGTTGGTCACAAAGTCCCATCTATCGATGAGCGTGACCATCAAACCAGGCTACTGAACAACATGTCAATAGCACCGAATACCACTCAATCTCATTGCTCCACGTGCTGCAGCTCCAAGGGGGTCGTTAAGCCATGCAATGTCACCAATAGTGGTGGAACCCTGTCCGCATATGTAACTACGATCTCCCCTGTATCTAATCCAAGCACAACATTAATCTACATTTACCATGACCATATTCACCAATTATCATTACCCTCCACCCTATTTTTACTTTACCCATCTCCACTACCTGGCCCACATCCCTCTTAGACCCTTGTGCCTAAAATCTTGACCAAGGTGTTGGTTCATCCTAACCGACTCTGGTCACCCTTAAACTAGCATCGATCACCTATTTGGTGACCGATCCTAGTTCTACCCAACCAACGCCGCCCATATTGACAAATGTTGTTCACTCGTCATGGAAAAACCGCGACTTCCCAAACCCCCTTTTTCTAAAACCCTCCCACATGTCCCTTTTACCCCACCTACAATGACCTACACTACCCCAAAACCCCTACCCACCCCACCTATCCAATTTACTACCCTCCCCCCCTCTTTTTTTCCTATTTTTCCCCCATACCCACATTTCACTTTTTCCCACCCACAAAATACAACAAACCCAAAACCCTACAAATAACAACTATCACAACCTCTACTCTATCTAATTCACACTATAGAGTTAGGTGCTTACCTCATCATTGTGCCGCCGTCTTGGTGGCACGTCTAGCCACTGTGTTGGTGGTCCACCCGATCCCTCTCTAGCCTCTGCCATCCCCGAATATCTACCCATAACCTCGACCAATCAACTCTCTCGCCCTGATCCCGTGGACCCGCTACTCACCAACCCAACCACCATCAAATCACACTGCCAGCTCACTGTCCCATTTCCTCTGGACACTTTTCTCACTTTTCTCTCTTTTTTGTCATTTCTTCACTTTGCAAATCACAAATGAATAATAAAAACATGGATTTTTTTGTTTTTATACAAAACCCGACCTAACCAACGTTGGTTCCCTTGACCAACATCGGTCTCGTGCCCTACCTCACCGTCATCGGTTTTCCTATACCAATGTTGGTTATCCATGACCGCCATCGGTCAACCTAACCTACACATTTCCCCTACTTTTCCATTTTACCCCACCCTCTACCTTGCTCTTTACCCCATCAAACATTTATTGAACCCATTACCTTACCTTTCCTGACCTCATCATTTACTACCTCCATTTGTCCTCCTTTGGGGAATCATTATTTTACCCCTACCTTGGCCTTACTCATGTCGCGACCTAGATATTTGGACCTGGACCATCGCTAGTGACCTTTGACCTCATGTGTTTGCTATACCCTGTGGCACTGTTACATGTGTTGATTGACCTACTAACCTTACCTAGCCTATTGCCATGACCATTTATCCTAACCCTACCTTTGGTGTACTGGAACATACCTAAATGTTCCTGCACCTAACCTACATTGTGTTTCCTGACCATATCCTATACCTTAGATATCAGATTCACTTCAACCTTGTTTGGATAAACCTATTGACCTTAGATGATGTAGATTTTTCTTTCTCTTCAACCCGGTAGCGTGCTGCAGTTTATACATGTGCGTGCATTTGACTATTGCAAGTACTGTGACCCGACCTATTACCTCACTTGCCCAAGTAGACCTTTTACCCCTTTCCCCTGTACCCACTTGCCTTTTCCTCACCTTTACCTTTTATCAAACCACTCACCACTTCACTGTTGCCTCTCGTCGCTTCCTCGGTTTGAGGGGGATCACCTTCACCCACACATGGGGCAACCACATCTTATTTTTGTTAGCATTGCTTACCAATACAAGCTATGCAACAAAAAGGGGAAAAATGTAGACACTAAAATTAGGTCACACTCCCCTTTCATACCTCGACATATAAGCACCCTTTATTACATTTACCTAGCCATGACCCCTTCACCCCACTAATATTAATTTAATTAAATTAATTCATTATCCTCACTATATTTATTATTTAAATAATATCACACATACAGTTCACTTAGACACCTCACCAAGCCAACTCAACCTAAGACCTATTCTTAGCAAGTTCCCATAACTAACTAAGACTTACCCAAACCCTAAAAATCAATGCCTACATTCCCTCTAACCACATTCCCGCATGCTCACAAGAAGCTCCCAGTCTAATCCGTAGGATAATGACACGAGATCCAAGGAAATAAGGAGGATCTCCTAGTTTAGTAAACCTAGGAAATCCTACCTTGACCGACGTCGGTTACCCCTAACCGTCGCCGGATAAGCTGACCGCCATCGGTTATCCTTTTAACCCCAAAACAACCTTATTCTCAAGGTTGCAAGTTGGAAAATATTGGGATAAAGTTGATGAGAAAGAACACATCTCAGAGAGATAACACATCTTTAGAGAGCCAATTCCAGTGAAAAATCACATCCAAGGAAGGAGATTGAGCATCTTCTCCTACACAACCATCCTAGCCATGATCTGATCTATCCAAGCAAAGAGGAGTGTACATGCAACCCATGCAGAAGATTTTCTTCAGTTGGTGATCACTTGTAACCTTCAAACCCATCATCAACACCTCCATCCCTCACACACAGACATTCAGAACGAAATCCAAGTAAGTACAACATCATACTTTCCTGGTTATTTCATTTCATCTCCATTTTATCATCCATTGTTTATCTTGCTCCCTATTGACCTTATCCATATTTTCACCTCTGTATACCCATTGAAACCTCAAAAATCCTACTCCAGTCACCCAATACCTCATCTCGACTAACCAAAGTCCTTTATGTAATCACAAAGGATACAAAAAGCCTATTCTCGTGACATTTCCAGATCTCACAAGAATCTGGCACCGATTATACCTAACCGCCGTTGATCACCCCTAATAAAAATCAATCTCTATGTTTCCACACACCTCCTCGAAGAGACCTACCCACCAAATTTTATCTCACCCTCATTCACCTCCTCGATCTACCCAAGACCTTTATCGACTCCGGCAGAGACCCGTAACCAATCGTTTAACCTTTGGATTTTATTCTATCTTAGCATGTTAGATTAGATCTATTTCTTATTATTTTTAAGTGAGATACCTAAATCATTTTAAAATAGCAATAGGATTTACTTTGTTTATAGCATTGAATTGTTTAAAACAGTGGACTTATAGCCATCTATGAAGTATCATACTTCTCGGATCTAGCTTACGCTAGGCAGTTCACTGCCCATATTGTTTAATTCCTTCTTGTGGTCTTATTTTCATTACAGGTAGTTCCTCCTAACCAAAAGGAAGCTCTCACGATCAGTTGTTTCTTTAGAATTCATACACGCACAACAACCCATCAACCAAAATTTTAACAGGTATTCCTCCTATGACCGTTACCCTATCTATTTTGTCAACACTTCAAAGAAACAATCTAAGAAAAAGGTGAAACAACTACACAATGAACTTGTGATTTTGCACAAATTTTACAAATCTCAACAAATGATGACATTTAAACAATGTATTTTTACTGAAACCATGTAAGAAACATTACCAGGGTCATTATGTGTATGCATTTGTAAAAATAGTCCCCGACAATGGCGCCATATTGGTGTTGGTATCCAAATTGATTCTCATGTGAGGCCTGAGTAGCATCACGAAACTGACAGGATGCTTAGAGACATACAAATCATGATATAAGTCATTTTGTAGTTGGGGGGAATTCACTTGACTCTTTGTCACTTAGGCATTGGAGAAATGGGTAACATCTTACTACGGGTTTGATCTACCCTCACTACTTTAGGTTGAACTTCAACTAGGGTGAGAGGACCTATTTTGTAACCCGTGTTCCAAAAGGACATCAAGAGATCCTTCTTTTCACAATATTCATGAGAACCTTGAGAAAATATGATCAATACAACACAATCTAACTCTCACAAGTTGTCACACTAGAGAATGGATATTTTTCCTGTACAAGGTTCAGGTTACTAAAGACAATAATTGGAACCTCATTGTTTCTGCATATTTTGGCAGTGGGATTTGTTAAATATTTATGGATACACAATACAAATAGGGGTAGTTCATGTAGGATTTATCATTTGAGAATTTTTTGGTGGGAATTTAAGTAAGATAAAGTTGAATATACTAGATATTTGAGAACCTTTACAAAAATTGGAACACTCACAGACAAAATGCTTTAAAATAGTAAAAATATTCCTTCAACCAGAAGGTTTGTATAAATGGATGCCCAAAGATGCACGATTTCATACACTCTTTAAGGATTCAACACAAAGGATCATGTTAAAGACTCAATTAAATGTTATAAATCCCTGATTCGTCATGCCTAAGATACACTCATAGACTAACAAACAATCTTTGTCAACACAAGTGAAAGTAAAGTGATTTTAAATTGTTTATTTCATTACAAGATGAAAGCTCTTCTCACAATGAAATTACAAATGCCAAAATACTAACACATGGATAAGATCTTGTGTGATTCAAAGGGATTTTAACATAAGATTGCAACAGGAACATGAAAATCTATCTGAAAACATTCTGAAATAAAAGAAAACACAATTATGCTCATGATCAACACAAATTCATTCAAGGTTCACTAGATTCATTAGCAGGGGAAAGTTTCTTCAACAATCTCAGAGATTGTCAATGGTTGTACACTTGTAACCATCTTGACATGACTAAATCTACAAACACAGGGAAATAAATAGGTTTCTTAGACGGTCTCTCAAGAAAATTATTTTTCTCAAACTTTCTCAGAAAAATTAACCCCCTTATGCAAGAGTATTCTCATTGCATTTATATAATTTCACTCGCTCACTCATCCTAAAGTTTCCCAAAAATTCTAAATATTCAATAGAATATTCCTCTTTACAACATACAACTTAATCATGTTTATTCCTTGGAAATATCTTATTTTCTATTGCTAGGTGGATAAATTATGAACTAATCACATTTTTACTTCCTTAACTATGACTGGGATGCCATGTCATAACTTTTGACACTCTTTTTAATAATTATTTTATCTTGTTTTGTAGGAAACCCATTTTTAATAATTCTCAGGTGGCTCCATATGGCTTGATATGACAAGAAATCCTTTTCACCTTTGAGAATACACCTTGAGAAATACATACCTACATTCGTGCCTCTTAGAAATGAGTGTCCTTGCATGGATTATGTCACATCAATAAAATATATTCAACTTGAGGTAGAAGAGGAAGGTTTGTAACTCAGCTATCCACACATTTGATGCATTATTTTCCTTGTTTTGAGTTGGAATTTCAAGGACCTCAGCTCATTCCTTCTCTCAGGGAAAACCCACCTTTCTCCAGGACATAGGAAACAGGGATTAGTTCCACACCTCATGTTTCATCTAGTCACAAATGTATAACATCTCGTCCTCATGTCATTCCAAACATCCCTCCTCAAATAATTCTGGCAACTTGACCCTTCACAAGGGGAAGGAGAAAACAACCTTCTTTTCAAGTGTTCTAGGCCTCCTAGATTGAGTATCATTTAACCAAAAGAGAATTGAGCTTGAGGAGATTATTTGCCACTCTAGGATGACGTTGGAAGCTTTTAATAGACACAGGCATGTCCAAGGATTCGACAGGTCGTATGTCAATTTTTGGAAAGCACCGAGCACTTTGACTTAGCTCGGCAATATGGTCTTTCATCCTCTGACTATGACACTTTTTGGGCTTCCCATTTATTTATCTACGTTGCGATTCTGAGTTGGCCAAGTATAAATAGGAGCTAGCGGAAACCTCCACATGTCCTGTTTGGTGTAAATTCAAAGGTAAAGTCTAGAGGTAGGTCCCCAAATGATCGCTGGCCCTCCACATGTCCTAAGCCCAAGAAAGTTACCTCGGCCACTAAAAAGTCTCAAAGTATAAAGAGGAGCCAGTGGAAGTCTCCATGTGTCTCTTCGGTGTAACTCCAAAGGTAAGATCCAGAGGTGTCTCCCCAAAATATCATGGGCCCTCCACGTGTCTACGGTCCAAAAAAAGTTACACCGGCCATTGAAAAGTATGAGCATGGAAAAATCCAATAGAAACCTCCACGTGTCTCTTCGGCACTCTTTCAAAAGTAAAATTTAGGGCAGTCCCCAAAAAGTGTGGGCCCTCCACGTGGTCAAAACCCGAGAGAGTTACATCGGCCGTTAAAAAGTCTAAGCATGGGCAGATTGAGAAGAAGCCTCCACATGTCTCTTCAAGCTGCAACTCCAAAGGTCAAAACCAAAGGCAGATCCTCAAATGAGCACAAGTCCTCCATGTGTCCTTTTGCAGGTCTTAGGCATTTACCTTATACTTTCACGCCCTTCTCCATAATGCATCAAAATACAAAAAGGGCCCACCTTTCCACAACTTATTGTTTTATGACACATGTATACATTTTGGGGATAAAGTAATAATTTACTTACGCCACTTGATAATTTCGAACATCTAGTTAGAATTCACCGAGCCATGGGACCAATTTGACATTTTACAAGTATAAACAAAAGTGACAAGTTCACAAAATGGATGCACCGCACCACATGCAATTAGGGATGAACACGTTTTCTTGGGACGTTGGGAGAAAATTGACCAAGAAATCATGACTGTGGAAAAATAAAATGTAGGGGAAACTTCACCATTCGCACCCATAATTCAAAATGGTCTTCATGGATAGAGAAACTGCAACTAATACATGACGGAACATGATCCACGACCATAGAGAAGGATTGAAAATGACAACAAAATGAAGGAGAAATTTTTCACGCATCCATACAAGGAGAAAAAATACTTCTAACCATGCGGACTGAGAAATTTTAAACAAAAGGGGCGAGATTACAATTGAGCACCAACATGTTCAACAGCTTTTTCTAATCATGTACCACATCCATATCAAGTGTAAATCAGCTATTTCTTTCTCTCTTTCTCTCTCCTATGCACTTAGGGTTTCATATTTTATTATCTTATTACTCACGTCATATAGTATCATATAATTTTTACTTCATTTTTCTATCATTTACTCTACAATTGGGTTTTAGCATTAAATCCTTTTTGTTAAATCATTTGGTGAACCTACATTCAAATACTCTTAGATCCTCATTTTTATTCTCTCATGCCTCCTAAAATTCCTCAAATTTCTTTGTATGATTTACTTCAAATGCATCTCAATTGTAAGGTTGTTATTCAAACAACCCTAGACACTATGTATCTCCCTTGCAATTTTCCGTCCGCTCAAGTAAGTGCCATTTTTATCGTCTATTTGATGAATCTATTGCTCCTAATCCTCCATCTAATCAACCTATGTTAGATTCCATTCCAACTTTACATTCTTTATTTCAAGACAAAATTTGAGCTATGGAAACAAAAATTACATCTCTTAAATTTGAAATCAAACATCTCAAGTATGCTTCTCAAGCCTATGTTAGTTCTCCTTCTACATATCTTTCTCCTCATCCTAATTTTATGTTTTCTACATGTGCTCATATCAGTGAACCCCAAGTCTTACTGCTCCCCATGCCTTTCAATTTTGACTTCAATGTCAAGCAATAATATATTATTTTGAATATATTCACTCATCAATTAATCAACTTGCCATCTACTCATTTCTATCCTCCTTATTGGCTTGCAAAATATCAAATTCATCCATATTGCAATTATCATCAAATTAATGGACATAATGAAAATGATTTCTATGCTCTACAATGAAAAATTATCCACCTTAAGAATTATGTTATTATCTCATTTGTTTCATAACATACTACTACATGTTCATCTCCAATTGATACATCCCAATGGGTTCCTAAATCTGATTCATCTATGTCTCATGAGCATCATACCATCGTTACTAATGTTCTTTATACAGTAAGTCAAGAGCCTCCTAAGAAACTTCCTCTCAAAATTGGTCCAACCCTTCCTCCTCTCAAGTCTTTTACTGCATTACAAACTCTAACTAAGAAACCTCCTCTAAAAATTGGTTCAACCCCTCCTCTCAATTATTCTACCACATTACCAACTCTAACTAAGTAACCTCCTCTTAAAATAGGTCCAACCCCTCCTCCTCTCAATTATTCTATAACATTATAAATCCCACATAAGCTACCACCATTCAAAATCCCTCCCCAACCTACTCCACTTCCATTTCCAATTCATTTTTTCAAACTATTCCGTATATTGATGACCAAGACACATTTCAAGCTCAAAGCACATTGGCATGTTTCTTCTCACATCACCACATAGATTTCCACCACTCACATACTTGGGGGGCATCATAGCTTCTCCCCCTTGCATTGCTATCAAATTTCTATATCATCTCATGTACTTGACCCTTTACACTTAATGTCTAATATTTATTAAGCATCACTGCAAACCCTTTGATACATACCTTGTATCTTCATTACCCTATAACGCACTCTAGTTCAACAGTTCATATCAACTGCTAAGGGTCTAAATCTAAAATGAACCTCACCTCATTCACACTTCACGCTCTGTGCTTCATGTTACCTCTTTCTAGCATCAATTTCAAACCATTTTTGATGACACACTCTTTTTCTATAGTTCATTCTTGATTATTGAGGGGTATTTTATAAATTAAATTCATCTCATACACATCTAATGGGGGTCACACTTCCCCTATCCACCTTCACACATTACACACCATTCCATTCCACTCACTCTTTTCATTTGCATATATTGGTTACATTAAATTTTTATAGATTTTTCTACTTACATGTTACACATTTCTTACTATGTTTCCAAAATATTATGCATGTCATTAACTTTCTATATACACATGCATGTTCACTTGGTCTATAGTTGTGAATGCATATCTTAGGTGTTCTTACACATTGTAATGATGTTTGGAACTTTATCTTTTACCAGTTCCACTAAGGATCTAGGGACATCTACATTTAAAACCCTTACACATTACATGTGATATTGTTTCATTATGTATTACTTCTACTTTCTAGCACACTACTTTCCATCGATGTATACGTGATTTGACATACTTTTTATCTTTCTAAAATGCTAATGGGTGCTTCATGTGTAGCATTTACATTGGAGGGATATTTTTTTCCATGGTTGTCTGATACATTTTGCTTACCACAGTTTTCTATTTTATGTCATTGTTTGCAGGTTATGCCCTATGTCTTGTTTGTATCCTTTTGGCCACTTCAACCTTGATTGTCTTGTGACATTGTGATCGATGTCCCATGTATGAAACCCACTTTTAGGGTATACTTTTTTGCAAACTTACTTGATTGTTACATCGTACTCTATTATATGTTTGCTACTTTTTCTACTAACACATACATCTAGCCACTTTCTTTACATGTGGCTTGGTTTCTACCATGCACATTCCCCCATAGGGATATACTTTAGATCAACATCAAGGTCTCTCTTTTGGGCTGCACACTCCTCTCAACATTGCATGCACCCCAAATGATGGGGGAATATATTAGGTGAAAAATCACCCCATAAATAAGCTCAAAGCTACAAAATAGTATAGTACAACACAAAATTGACATAGGTTACAGCTATAGTAATGACCTTGAATCTGAATTAGGTCCTCGAATAACACAAAACCAGCACCTAGAACTAGACATTAGTGCCTAAGTGCATGTTTCCTCCCATGTGCGCATATGTCCCGGGGAATACACAATCAATTTATCAAATCAACACAATCTACAACAGTTCAAGAGTAGTTTTACAGTACAGTGCATAGACCTTTAGTTACAACATGCATGTAATACCCTACAATCAATTACAATTAGTACATTTAGAAATAATTTGGGACAATAGGAACAAAACAAAAATGTACCATCTATAGTGGTGCTTATTTGGGAAGTAGTCATGGATGGAGAGTAAAACTAGACCTCTCTCCCCAACACTCTTCTCCCGTGGCATGAGATTTCCCAAAAAAACTCGTGTTTGGTGTGATATCACCCAATAACTCATGCTTGACATGAGATAACCCAGATAACTCGCTCTACACATAATTTTAATACATTTTTCTATCCTTTACACTCTTTCACATCAGGTGCACACTTTATTTTTACACACTTTTACATACTTTTACATATTTATGCACAGTTTTATCTGATTTATCCCATACAAGACTTTTGAATACATTCTTGCTCTTCTCTTTTTACATGTCCATATTTACAAGAAGTAGCAATCATAAGCTACAACAACAATAGGTACAACACAACACATATGCATACACCCCTAGGGTGAATTTCATTTCCTAGTCTCCACACTTCACTCTTTACATTCATTCCATGCTTCACTTGTCTTCTCAGCACGCATTTCACCACACACTCTATAGGAAAATTAGGTATGCATCTCTTATCTACTTTATGTTGTCAATTATTCACTCAAAAACATAAAGTGGGGGCAAATGTAGACACAAAATCATGCATTTGGGTATATTTCTAGACCCTAAATACATACTAGCATTCATATGATTCCTAAGCAAGAAAATTAGTAATTGACGACTATCCTTGGCCTCTTTTCTATGTTTCTTGTTTCCTATTTGGTCTTAAAACCCTACATCCCACTCATAACTTTACTTTCTTATCTTTTATGAATTTAGACACTACCACCTAGGTGCCCTCATCCCCTTTGGGTGCCCCTATCCTCTTTCCACCTTACTCACTCTTTTTGGGCCTCTTTTATCTTTTAGGCATCTTATTTTCTTATGGGTCAGCCTTCCAATTTTTAATTATAAAATTAAACTAAGGGAATCATATAAATACATAGTTATATGATCAAAATAAAGGACCAATCTCTAATCATACTTACTATCACCTAAGTTTGCATCCAAAGGCATTCAAAGAACTCAAAGGCATCCATCTAACATCCATTCAAGGGACAAGGGACTGCATTTTCTGCATACACTGCATAGGAAGGGGAAGTTCATTCTATTCCATACACACATTTGCATCTTTTATAAAATCTAACTTTGTCATCTACTGCATCTTACACAAGGGAATCCTAGGGCACAATTTATACACACACTCACAAGAGCTACATGGAGTTTGAGATGTACTACATCATTCAGTCATAATTTTACTCTATTAGGTGACCGTGGTCAATTTGAATTCTTGTCAGATTGCATATTTCTTTTTGTATTTGATGCGCTTCGTGGTTTTACAAGTGAAAATATATTTTACAAGGTTACATGTATCTTTAGAAACCAAGGTACAACATATAGGTGATCAACAAAAGCTACTTATGACACTTATGTGACATAGTAAAAAGTAGGTTTTGACCATTTTCATAGTCATGGGTGCCTAGTAGCAGACATATGGTGCCCGAGTGAACCCATGTTTAGCCTTGTCCATGATCGATAAAAATTATCCTAAGCATTGATGACATTGTTCACCTTTTGTTTAGCAGTTTTACCGAGTATGTAGCACTTCCAGATCAAGTGCAAATCAAATAAGTCCTCTCTCTCTCTCTCTCTTGTGCTTAGGGTTTCATATTTTATTATCTTATTTATCATGTCATATTACATCATAGCATCTATACTTCATTTTTTCAATCAGCTTACTCGAAATTAGAGTTTACCATAAATTATTTTTGTTCAATCAATATTTTGATTACAAGTATAGAAATTAGTTTAATTCTTAAGATTAAAGCTAAGTTAGAAAAATATTTTAAAGAAACTAATTAAGTCCTACTCTATTATGTTTTAGGCATGGTCATTTTCCAGATCGAAACTATATTGTTTTTTTCAAGCTCAATATGCCTCTAATTTGATTAAAATATTTAACGTGGTTTATTTTAAACTTGTGCTTATTCCTATTAAATTTGGTATAAAATTGATCCTAAACCTTCATGTTCCAAATCAAACCCTACCTTACATAGGAAACTTGTTGGCATTTTAATCCATCTAACTATTACTAGACACGATAATTCTTATATAATAGGTATTTTTGCTATGTTTGTGTAGGATACATATGAGGATCATTGGAAATTGGATAAAATAATATTAAAATATACTAAAGGTACAATAAATTATTATTTTTATTATAATGGTGCTCATTTATATGATTATTGTGATTCTTACCATGTTGGTGACATAATAGATAAAAAAATTACGTCTAGATATGTTTTTAATTTTAGCATAGGTGGCATCACTGAGGCAAAAGAAAAATCCAATAGTTTTTATCTCTTCTATTGAATAAATTTATAGAAGTACTATGGAAGAAGATAACGTAGCCATGTGGCTAAAAATAATATTGGAAGAAACTCATATTGATTTCAAAGGAATGATGCCACTCTTGTGTGACATCCAAAGTTGTATAGCTCTTGTGAAGTCCAGTTCAACATTAATGAAAAAATCATATTGAGATTCATATGCATTTCATTCAAAAAATTAATGATGATATGGATCTCCAATTCTACCCTATGGAAGATATGAATTTTTTAAAGTTTCGAGTAATGTTAGGCCTTTCATAATTTCCATTAAGGGGGAACGTGCATGATAATATCACCTCCTAATGATATGTATATCTTCTCTATGCTTCTTCTAAAATTATAAAAACCATTGTAATATATCATCCTATGTGATTTTATGTAAACATCACCCTATGTGAGTTTATCAAATAACCTAAAGGAGTATTTTATTATGGAGATTCCTTGTATTATAAAATGCTCCAAAAAATCATACAAGACTTTGTGTATGCACTTTTCATAGGGATACTATTTTGATCCCTTTAGTGTGTTATCCACGTATCATCATAAATGATCTCGAGGTATGTAATTCCTTTTATAGAAAAGTGATAAATACAAAATCCTTCTATGAGAATGTGCGTTTATAATTCATTCTCTACTAAAAAGGAGATGATATCATGTGTCCCCACTAAACATTAAAGAGGAGTGTTGGAGCATGCAATGTTTTGTGGGGTTCACACCTATTGTGGCCCCATTAAAAACCATATGTATCATCCAAGCTTCTAACTTTTAAACTTAGAATTATTGATCTACATTGATTAACTTAGATAGATTAAAAATATACTAAGTATATATTCAAGATTCAAATTACTTATTTTTTTGAAAATTATCCGTTATAACCCTTCATGGGTATATTATAAATTTAACATTATTTATACTCCCATTTTTTATGGGAAGTGATATATAGGTTATATAAAACAAATATATTATTCCTATGAAAATATAATATAAGTGAAAAATAAATACTATATTGGGTTATCTTAGTCTAAAATATTTCATACCATGTTGTAAGTTCCTCTTATATTTAATATAATTTGTAAATTTCATTTCTTTGTAGGGATTTTTATCATTCTACGTTTTTCCCCACATATGTATTTTGTGTTATGTGATCATTGCTTTATATGTAAAAATATATTTTATTATAGTATTTTATTTAATACCTTGTTAAGAATTATTAGATTGCATATTTTAATGATTGTGGTAGTTTCTAAAAACTTTTATCGTATTATCTACTTTATGACTTCAATGCACTTGTCATAGATTTTTTTACTATGATTGTAAGATCTTTGGACGTTCCTCAAAAATACATCCTTTGCATCCACACCATTTTCCTTCACCCTAATCATGAAAGTAGATGACAATGTTTGATATCCCGAGAAAAATTGGCACAAATATTGTTTTTTATCTTATTCATTTAAGTGCTTACGTGTTTATCACATCGATGTTTTCTTTGTTTGTTTCTTATATTATAGTTTATTTTTCATCATCCATTTTATCACATCTTATGTTTTTATCCACATGAATTAGATTACATTGGAAATTTATTACAACCATACTTTCACATATTTTCATTTATATAATTTCTTTCTTAGAATTTATTAGAATATGCCCCAAGTAGTAGAACAAGTCAATTGTCAGGAAACAAAAACATGCCCAAAGATAGCAAAAACGGGTGTGAAATAATTATTTATTTAAAAATAATCATCATTGGGAGTGTTTCACAATTTCTTTGCCTTTTCGAATGAAAAATAGATGAGGGTAGGGGACAAGGAGGAATAAATGTTTATGTTGGTTGGTTGGTGGTTGTTGTGTGCGTTCGACTTCTCAAACCAATGCCAATTGTGAGAGCTTCCTTTTGGCTAGGAGGAAGTACTTGTAATAGAAAACAAGACCACAAAAGATAGTTAAATGATATATGATAGTGGACTACCTAGTATATACTAGTTCGAGAAGTGTGATACTTCCTAGATGGCTATCAATCCACTATTCAAAACAAATTAATGTGAGAAATAAGTAAATTCCTATTATAGTTGATATGATTTAGGTATCTCATTCAAGAACAATAAGAAAATCTAATATAACAGGATAGGTTATAGCCAGATCTTGAATGATAGGTAGGTTTCAAAGTTCTTTGTCAAACCGGTCGGGTCGAGTTTTGGGTTGTTTAGGTCACGATGAGAGGTTGTTATGTTCTGTTCTGGGTCAGGGTATAAAACATAGAGACCGATGTCGATCTTTTATGACCAATGATGGTTTATGTAGAACCAACGATGGTTATGGGTAACCGAGGTGTCGGTAAGGTCGGGTGTAAGAGAATCAAGGAAAACTGATTACAAGGTTTGATCTGGGATCTGATAAGGAGGGTAGGGTGGATAAAGAGGTTGATAGGGGTATCAGGTATACTCAGGAATGAACAATAGGTGAGAATGGGTGATTTGGCAATGTGGGTAAAGGAAATATTTGAGTTATAAGCTAGAAAGAGATGGAGGAATGAGAATGCAAAATATAAATTGATGACGAAATAATCAGAATCTAACTACACTAAAATGGACAATGCTGGTAGAAATGTACTTACTATGATGTAGACTTGATGGCTGAATGGTAATGGTAGTTGATTAGAAGAATGGTGTTTGGTATCTTAACAATGGTGGCTCTAGAATGATTCTGTGAGTGCGATGATTCAATATTTGTTCGGGTGATGGCTCTGGATGTTTGAATACATGAAAGGATGTTAGTTCTGCTTACATACAACTCTAATCTCCTCCCTTTTCTATCGAATGTGCCAACCCAAAAATAAGGTTGTTTAGGTGAATAAATGGTAACCAACGATCGGTTCAGGGTTGACCAGGCATCGGTTAAGGTAGGATTCCCTAGGTTTACTAAAATGAATAGACCTTTCTAATTTCTTAGGCCTAGTTAGTTTCTTCTTGCAAATTAGAATGGAAAATTCCCTTATAATGGTAGGGAATGTGGTTAGAGATATTTTCAGGATTGATTTGAGGGTTTAGACCAAATCTTAGCTCATTAAGGCAAGTAAGACTTAGTCATTGTTAGTTATGGAAACATGCCAAGAATAGGTCTAGGGTGAGGTGGTTGGATGAGATGTCTAGGTGAGGTGGAAATTAGGTCAATTAATGTAATTAAATGATGAATATTGTGAGGATGGGTATTAATTTAATTAAATTAATATTAATGTGGTGTGGAGGGGGTGTGGTTAGGTGAGTATGTTTGGGTTAATTATTTGATAGGGTGCCAAGGGGAGTGTGACCCAATTTTGGTGTCTACATTTTGCCCCTTTTTGTTGTGTTGCTTGTATTGGTAAGCGACACTGAAAAAAATAAGATGTGGTTGCCCCATGTGTGGGTAAAGGTGATGTTGCCCCAAGCGTGGGTGAAGGTGATCCCCCTCAAACCAAGAACTGGTGAGGTAGAAGACAGAAGTGGTGAGTGGTTTGATAAAAGGTGGATATGGCTAAAAAGGAGCGTAGATGTGGGTAAATGTGGGAAAGGGTAGAGGTCAAAGATAGGAAAATAGGTAAATGGGCCAGGGTCAAAGGTAGTGGCAAAAACACATGCACATGTTATAAATTGTGACATGGTTCCAGGCTGAAGAGCTTGCAAACTCTACATCATCCAAGGTCGATAGGTTTATCGAATAAGGTTGAAGTGATTCCGGTATCCAAGGTATAGGATATGGTGTGGAAGCACATCACAGGTCAAGTGCAAGAATGTTTAGGTATGTTTAAAGTACACCAAAGGTTAGGTCAAGATAAATGAGCATGATAATAGGCAAGGTAAGGTCATTAGGTCAAACAACACAGTAACAATGTCGCAAGGTATAGCGAGCACATGAGTTCATAGGTCATTAACAATGTTCTAGGTCTAGGTAGCGAGGTCACAACATGGGTAGGGCCAAGGTATAGGTAAAATAACAAGTCCCTAAATGTAATTAAGGACAAGTATAGGTAATGTAGGCTTGGTGGTAGGTTGTGATAAGGGTGGGTAAGGTTAAATGGTGGCTGGGTTGGTTAGGTTGGAGCAAAAATGGGAAAGGGTATTTGACAGGAGTATGACAGGTAACCGATGCCGGTCATACTGAACCATTGATAGTCTAGGTAAACCGACCATGGTTTGCTAGGGCACACCGATGTCGGTTTAGGTACAACTGACCATGGTGCGTTAAGGCACAAGACCGATGCCGGTTTAGTTATAACCATCATCGATTACGTCAATGCGGGTATATAAAAAGAAAAAAGTTGTATAATATGGATTTATTTATACATTGTGACTTTTGTGAAAATTATAGAGCGTTGAATGAGTTGTGCCTTATTGGGAGGAAAGGATGAGGGATGATATCCCATTGAGGTGGAGAGATCCGGTTGGTTAGAGGGGCCAGGTAGACGGGTCCACGAGATCAGGAAGAGTGAAGTGATTGGTAGAGAGGTTGGAGATTGATTTGGACATGGTGGAGGTAGGAGAGGGTTCGGGTGGACCACCGGCATAGTGGCTGACATGCCACCATGGAGGCAACATTGAGATGAGGTAAGATCTAATCCTTTCTATGTATCATTGTTAGATGTAGAAGGGAATATGGGTCAGGGGGTGTGGGTAGGTTAGAGAATTGGAAATTTGGTGGTTAAAATGGGTGAAAGAGGGGGTGGGAAAGGTCATAGGTAGGGGGAGAGGGTTGGGGAGGGTCTTAGGTGAGGTTTGGGTAGGTTCATAGGGAAAATGGGAAAGAAAGTAGGTAAAGGGAATTGGGGTTTTGGGTTTGGGCATCGTAAGAATGTCCGACGCCGCTCAAGGTATGGAGGAGCCAATGCCGGTTATAATGGACCGATGATGGTTAGGAGTAACCGGTGCTAGTTAGGGTAAAAATACTAGAGGTCTAGGAAGGGTAAGGGGAAAGAATAGGTAAAGTGGGTAAAATAGATAACGGGTAAGGGGAAGGGAAGAAGGTCAATGTTGGGTAAAATAAAGTTTTAATAATGTGTGTGATTGGTTGAATGTAGGCCAGGGACCAATTACGGATGAGAGATAGGGTACCTCCCTTGCTCGTGGAGGTACGGGGTGTGACAATGATGATGACCGGCACCATGTTACGAGAGGTTGGCATGATTAGGGTCGACACTATTGAAATGTAGTCCAGATTTGATTTTGATGGTCACTCTCATCGACAGATGGGACTCAACAACCAATACCTTCCATTTGCTAACGGGTGAGATCATAGTCACCCTGAAGGATGTGTACAAGGTATCTTGCATCTACCGATAGTGTGGATGAAGGTGTATTCTATCTCTTCAGAGGCCTCTGAGGAGTTGATGTTGACCATGTTTGGCAAGGGGCTGGCAGAGATGAGGTCCCATAGCACCAGTATGAGTTATGGAGATATGTATTGGGCCCATCCGGAGGAGATGAGGCTAGTAGTGTTGTTGATGGAGGTAATCTATTGCTTTGCACTACCGAATGTGGAGGGTGGGATATTCCCATAATCATTGATGGGGGTTCTACACGACATGGTGGAGGACATGACTCATTTTGCATGGGCACCCGCATTCTTGGTACAGTTATACAGAGAGCTATGGGCTTATGGGAGGTTACAGAGAGGTTTATCCTTTGTTGTATGTTCTTACTTCATTGATGGGCGTATGAGCACATTGTGTGTGTGCATCTTGTTGGTATGCCTTGGGTTGATGCATTCGAGATGGGGTTTGTTTGGCTGGGCTTCAAGAGATGGGTTCCTATGATTAGGGAGTGCCAAATTGCTAGAGCTATACATGATGTAGCCTATTATAGGTAATTAATAGAGGGGTTTTCCGGTGTGGAAATTATTTGGAGGCCCTATGTGGGTTTTCCATCATATGGGTGGATGGAAGAGGAGCTACAGGAGCTATAGCTACTCTGGTGGATAGAGGGATGATGTGCAGAGAGCACGAGATGATACCTATGGACAGGGTCAGACAACAATTTGGGCTGCTTCAGGATATACCCCCTCCCTTCCCACAATATAGGAGGGATGATGTGGAGAGGCCTCTACCTCTACCACAACCGACAGCACTAACAGGGTAGGAGGATTAGGTGATAGACCGATGGATTGATGATGTCGGGGTGACTGATAGATATATGCAGTGGTGGGCTACACATTTACGAGTAGTACCGTCAAGGCCAGGGAAACCAGATTTAGCCACCATCATATTTCATAGGGATGCCCTACAAGGGTAGGAGGCTACCTTGATTACACATTTGGGGATTGTACATGGGGGCCACTAATGAGTTCAGAGGCATAATTTGCTATGTTACAGGCACAGGTGGCCACTCTACAGGCCTACGTAGCGTAGAGAAAGGTACCTGTACAGGGTGGAGATGGGGATAGGGTATATGTGGCTGCCCTATAGGTGCAGATTACAGGTTTGCAGGGCCACTTAGCCACCGCACTGTGTGTAGGTTATGGCCCTTCAGGCCCAAATATAGGCATAAGTATAGGTTCCCTCAGGACATGCATAGGCATAGATACAGGGTCCCTCTTTATAGGTACCAGTGAGAGAAGGTCCCAAGAGATAGGCACAGGGGCTGAGACTAATGGCTCCACCCCAAATAGCACTGATAGATAGGTTGAGGGATGCGTTAGGAAAGGTCGGGTATTGTCGGGATATTTTAATGGCTGCAGTAGGATAGATTTTCTATCCTATGGGAGTATAGAGCACAACAATCCTCGAGTGAGAGGACCAAGTCACATACCCATAGTATAGAAAGTACGTGGGGATGGTGAGCCTCGAGACAAGGTCGGGTGAGGCCACTAGTGCACAGAGGCCGGTTCCCACCGAGGGACCATCAAAGGACAGATCAGGGTGTGGTGGAGATAGGTTGGTAGGGCACCCCACTAGAGGGGAGATGAAGGAGACTGATGAGACAGGATGGATATCAGGTGGGGTGATGATTAGTCATCATTAATGATCAGTGTATCCATGTTTTTGATGTATTTTGATATGTATACCGAATGTGCTTGATGATGATGAGGATGTAGATGAGAGTTTTTGTTATTTTTATCATATACCGATTTACATGCCAAAGATGGTGAGGCTGTATATGAGAGATTGTGATTATTATTGGTATATATGTTCACATGTATTTTTATATAGACTATCTAATTTATAGATGATGGTGTTTATAGTATGGATGGTGTACTTGTTTTAATTTGCATTGCTATATATAGATAGGTGGAAATCAAGTGGATTAGGCCTGATAGAGTCAAGGTTGTGTAGGCATGGCGGAGTCAGGTCTATTTAGGCATGGATGGAGTCAGGTCATAGGCATGGATGGAGTCAAGTCATAGGCATGGATTGAGTCAAGTTAGTTTAGGCATGATGGAGTCAGGTTGATTTAGGCATGGTTGAGTTAGGTTGATTTAGGCATGGTTGAGTCAGGTTGATTTAGGCATGATTGAGTCAGGTTGATTTAGGCATGGTGGAGTCAAGTTGGTTTAGGCATGGTTGAGTTATGTTGGTTAGGTACGGTTGAGTTTCTAATTCATTAATTTTTGTAATTAATGATGATGTGGATCATGTTAAGATGATTTTTAGGAAATTTTTGATTACGGTAAATAAATTGTAGACAAGATGAAAGGAATGTGTAAAGTATGATGGTAAAGATGTGTAACAATTGTTTCTTTTTGGGTGTAATTTCTAATTATTGATATAGAAAGGAAGCTAACTAGGGTAGAGTGTGAATAGGAAATGGAAAGAGGGAATTTATTAGGGTGGAGAGTGGCCGAGCTAACCTCCAAGGGCCTCATACCATCAAAGAGCTTCCTACATAGTCTCGGTGAAAAGGGACCTTAGACCAATGTAGTTCTCCCATAGGCTAGGGAAGATTGTGAAAGAAAGGAATGGATTGATAGGTGTTAGGCATGGGTGAATGTAGGTCATAGGAATGATTGAGTTGAGGTCATATGCATGATTGAGTTAGGTTATAGGCATGATTGAGTTTTAGGTCATAGGCATGGTTGAGTTGTTTTAAATAGAGGTGTCGATGATCTAGCCCTATATAGGATAGTCAATAAGTAATGAGGAAGGTGAATGGTAAGAGGTGGTAAAAAGATCTACTTAATTGATAAGAACCTTAATGAGTCAATCATACCTAAGAGGGCTCATGAACAAAAGACCCTAAAGGCATTGCATAATGGACTGTTCTAAGGGTGAAGAAAATCACATAATCACGAAAGGTCATGTTTGTGGCAAGTCCCTTGAGTAATGAGGAATTTAGGTAGAAAAAAGTCTAGGGGTGAGAATGGGAGGTTTAACATAACTTATTGTACAATAGCATGTTTCTTGGAACAAGAAACCCAGAATCTGAAAATAGGCAAGTCCATGACAAAAATTTCATCTTTTTTTAAAATAGACTGATCGATGCGGGAAGTCTATATGGGATGAATATATGACTCTGCTTGAGGTCTTCATGAAGCTGATTGATGCGGGAAGCTTTTGGATATTTATTACATTTGTGTAATGACCTTATATAGCTGTCCTTCAAGGGAGAAATCTATTTATAGTGGTGGAATTAGAGGGAAGAGATGTTTCATTTGGGGGAGTCATCTTTTGCTGGAATTTTGACTCAAGAGTTGTATCCCTTTTTGTTTTAGACGTTTAATTCATGGACAAGACTATAGAGAAAAATTAGGTTCTTGTTTAGAAGACAAGACCGTAGCACACAAATATTAACTATGGAAGAGGTGGTTTCGAGTGATGAACAACCATGGGATTCCATCTTGAAGAAGATGAAAAGTATCCATGAGAATCATGCTATGAGTAGAGCCATGGTACTCATATTAAAGATAAGGCTGAAAGGTGATAGGAATCACATGATTCCTTTAGATTCGTGGACCCTCAAAAAGGGGTAACATGGAAGGTGAATGATGCTCAAGGACGATGAGTCAATAGACAAAAGGTGATAGAGGACTTGATATCAACAATAGAATGGTCGAAGATGCAAGGCATTAAGGGGCTCAGGTTTGGGTTTACCTTTGAGTGAAGACAAATGATAAGCACCTGATCCATAGGAATGGGTAACGATATAGGGTCCAAGCCAATTAGGAGAAAATTTTCCCCATTTACTTTTCTCCTCTTTGGTTACATGTTGATTTTCCTTTAGGATGAGGTCACTAACTTGAAAGGTTCGTTTGTGAACATGATTGTCATAAGCACGTTTGATACTTTTTTTGTAAATATGGATATGTTCAAGAGTATTAAGATGAAACTCATCTAATAATTCAAGTTATGCCAAACGATCCTGGAAAACATCATCATCGTTGATCATGTCTTATAGTGAGATGTAGAGATATGGAATCTGGACTTCGAGAGGTAAGACAACCTCGCACTGATAGACCATAGAAAAGGTGGTGGCTATAGTCAAAGTGTGAATACTAGTATGATAAGCCCATAAGGAGAAGGGGATGTGTGTATGCCAATATTTCCCAAAGTATCATTGACTACCTTTATAAGAATTTTGTTCAAGGTTTTATTGGTCAATTCGGCTTGACCATTGGTTTGTGGGTAATATGGTGATGAGAAACTGAGTTGGATGCCAAAATCATCACATAGTTTACGTAGGGTTTTGTTTTTGAATTTTTTTCATTATCAGTGATAATGCGGTGAGGGATACCAAAATGAAAAATGATGTGATGGTTGATGAATTCACATATTTTCTCAACTTTTGTAGAAATGAGAGGAATTGCCTCTACCCATTTGGTGTAATATTTGGTAGTGGTTATGATCCATTGGTGACATTGTGAAGAATGGGGGTTGATCTCACCGACAAGATCCAAACCCCATTGATAGAAAGGCAAAAGGTCTCACGCGACCTTTAAGGCATGACTAGGTGTGTGATGAAGATTAGCATGTTGTTGGAATTTTATGCAATGTTTGACATAATGACAACAGTCATGGTTTAAGGTTGGCCAATAATAGCCTAGGCAAAGAATGCGCTTTGCGATGGCTAAACCACTAAAGTGACCTCCACAAATTCCATCGTGGACTTCCTTAATGGTGTAGGGAATTTCAGAGTTTGTAAGGCATCGTAAGAGAATTCTCGTCGAAGCCATGCTTGTAAAGAAGACCACCCATGATGACATAACGGGAGACACTTTTAAGAAAGGAATGTTGTCCATTACGAGTAAGATCAACAGGTAGAATGGAAAGGGAAATATAGTCTACATATTTCTTATACCAAAGGTCACGTGGGTCAGGGGCAACAGTTCTAATGGAGTAAACCTCACGAGGTAAATAAGAGGGTGATTGTAGCCTTTGTATGGTGACAAAGATTTTAGAGTCAACTAGGAGAAGTAGGTATCTGAGAATCCAAACAGGCCATGGTATCCACAAATTTATTGGTAGAATGTGGGGTGGTTTGAAGTGCATAATGGTCAAAGGTGGTCAAAATTATATCTACGTGATGCTTATACTTTTGAAGTATCTCATTATGACACTGGTATATACCCTTGACTTGGTTTATGACCAAATGAGAATCACTAAAGATTTTGATTGACTTAACATCTAACGCATAAGCAACTTGGAGATCCAATACGAGTGCTTTGTATTCAAAAATATTGTTTGTACAATCAAAATTGAGTTTGAAAGACAAAGACATAGGTTCACCATCAAGCATAATGAGGATAACACCAGCCCCACCCCCACGCTAACACTTGGAGCCATCAAAGAAGAGTGTCATTTGGTAAGTAGGTTTGTCCAGGGAGAGGGTAGTTATAGACTCGTCTAGGAAGTCAAAGTTAGAGGGTTGATTCTTAGGAATAGGTGCATTGGCCAATTGGTCAGCAATAGCCTTACCCTTGATGGAATTTTGATGAATGAATTCGAGGTCAAGGTTGGCCATAATCATAAGCCAACATGTAGAACGTTGATTTTGATAAGGTTTGGCATACATATAGTGTAATGGGTTGGTATTCATAATGACGAAGGTTTTTTGGTTGAGTAGGTAATGGCGGAGTTTGGTGGTGACAAAAACTAAGGCTAGGAAAAAAATTAGCTTGGTTATATCTAGTTTCATAGTTAAGAAGGGTATGGATTATGTAATAAACCACTTGCTCTCAGTGTTTTTCATCGCAATGAGCGAGCATGGCACCTAGAGAATGGTCAGTGATAGAAATAAATAGGTAAAAGGGTTGGTCATCTTTAGGAGGAATGAATACTGGTGGTTGAAGGAGGTATTATTTCAAGGCTTTGAAGGCTTTATGGCATTCATCATCCCATTTGAATGAAACGTCTTTCTTGAGAAGATGATGGAATGGTTGATAGCGGTTAGAAAGCTATGAGATAAAACAACGAATTGATTGCAAATTTCCTTGTAGGATGTGAAGTTGATGGAGATTAGTGGGTGGCGACATTTCAAGAATAGCCTTGACTTTAGTAGGATCGACTTCTATGCCACACAAAGAAATGATGAAACCTAGGATTTTTTTGGGAAGTACCACAAAGATGCACTTCTTTGGTTGAAGATGCACACAATACTTAATGAAGGAAACCGAGAGAAGGCACTAAAGCTCTTCTTTGACCAGAAGAGCAATGCGAGGATGCATTTTTCATAGATTTTGTTTGATGGGTTTGGAATCATGAATGTTTACAATATTGTGAACCATGATATTTGGGTCAATACCGGGCATATTAGCATAGGACCAATCAAATTTTTTGCTATAGTCCTGAAGGAAAGAGGTGAAGGCTTCCTACTCAATAGTGTTTAAGGATTGGCTGATCTTTAGAATGTGCAGGTTGTCCTGAGTGTTAATGTTGATTTCAATGGTTAATTCATTTAACATGGTTTGCATCTCAGAGGGTAAGGACTAATGAATATAAGAGTCTTCTACACCAAGGTAGGTGAGGATGGACTCATTTTTCTAACGCTAAATGACGTTAATTAGAGACGTATCATCATTGATCATGTCAGGATATAGGAATGGGAGAGAAGAGGGAGCATCACCACCATGTTGATAGGTCAGCGGTCCCTGTGGAAATGGTGTTTATGAAAAAAAATTTAGGAGGAATAGATTTGGGATCTATGGACTCTGTGGGTGAATATGGTAATGTGGGTGAATGAGAAGGGGAAGATTTCTCATCTTTGATAAGGTCGACGCGAACCTCCTTGGAGGGTGGAGTGTCAAAATCAATATCATTACGATCATTGTGTTTATGAGAGGTACAAGAAATGATAGCATCATGGCATTGTTCATAAAAACCAAAGCCAAATCCTTTCCATGTGCACCGGTGGAGGAAAGTGTGAGCGAAGTGGTGGTTAGTGAGGGAGTGTAGGTTGGATGAAAATGGTTGGGTTTGGGATGGAGGTTCAGGTTTATAGGTGGCCATATCGAGTCCCCCATATGTTAGATTAGTGCAAAGGTGGGGAGGGCCATAAGGAAAAACTTTGCCAATGCGGATGTCATAATTGGGGTGTTGGAGAGGTTTCCATACTCTTGTGGGGTGAGGAAGGTGTTGATATTGTATAGGTAGTATTCCCCTAGAGTGAGGCATTGAAAAAAACCTTCTAAGGATCGGTATTTGGTATGTGGGCAGCAGGTATAGATGGTTCACTAGATGTTGGGGAAAAAAGTGCGTTAGCGGTGGAGGCTACATCTGCAAAGTGGGGATATCAAGGTTAGATGTAGCAAAAGTGGTGGCGTTTTGGTGGATGGGCTCGTGGATGAAGGTGAAGTGGTGACTATGGCGAGATGCCTTGGACCGGTAAAGCACATCATTGGGCTGATATAGCATGTTACAAGTCTTAAAAGGTGATGGGTTAGCATGGATGGTGTAATTATGTCCCTCATGTTCAAATTTGAGGCATCAATGTAAAGTCAAAGGGACACAACCCATGGATCCAAGGTCAGCTAAGCAAAGATGTTATATTGGAACTCTCCTTCTAGAACATAGAAAAGTTCGGGAAAGTGCGGGGGCCACATAGACATGGAGAAAAATGGTACCCAAGGTAGAGGTCATGGCATCATTGAAGGAACACAACATAACAGGGTTACCATGCATGTAATTGGCAGGTATCCACATTTTGTTTTATGCATGGGAGGAGATGATGTTAATGCTAGCACCACCATTAATCATAACATGTTGTATGCATATATTATCGATAAAGATAGAGATGAAAAGAGTGGGGTTGGGGTCGTTGGAATCAAAGGGAGGGATCTCTTCACCCGAAAAGTCGAGGGTGGCCACTTGATGAGTGGGCAGAGGTGTAGAGGAAGGCAAAGACCTAGTGAGAGAGGCTACGTGGTGAGGGGTAATGATGGAGGCTACATGTGTGGGGTCATTTGGTAAGACTTTAATAGATTGAAGGACTTCCATGAGGGCTTGACGATGTGACTCTGAGGTTTGGATGAGGTCATATAAAGACATTTTTAGGGGGTTTGGTTTAGTTGTTTTAGCATTGTGTAATGTGTTACCTCGTCGAAATAGGATATGCAGGACCTCGAATGATGACTTTCACTATAAGTGCAGATGGTATGTTGGGTATAGGGTTGGTTGATGGGCCGATGCTTTTTCCTTTCCCTTGTCTTTTTGAGCATGGGTGGCAATGTTGATCATGTTAATCGAGGGAGGTTGTTGAAGAGGGTGTGTCATGGAAGGTATAGCGGCATGAGGGAAAAAACCCTAGTGGGGATGTGATCCTTGTGAAATGAGTAGAGTGCATTGGCATTTTGGTGATGGTTTGGCCAACTCTCTTATACAAACCATGTTAATCTTGAATCTCAGGGGGCAAATCAAAGAGTAGTGGGGATGGAGATCTTGGTCATTGAGTAGGTAATGGGAGAAGATATGTCGAAATTAGTGAAGGTGAAATTGGGTCCTCATCAAGAATATCATCATCACAAAGTTTTCTTTGGGAGGACATAATTGGAAAAGGGTAGTTTTAAAGCCTTATAGTTCTCTACATCATATCCTGGCACATGATGGTAGGCACAAATTTATTTTTCGTCAAACCTTTTTAGTTTGGGTTTGAGTGGGTTGTAAGGTCTAAGAGGTGGTAACGTGATGACAAAAGTTTGAGGAGATTGGTTAAGATTTTGGCATAGGATCCTGCTAGTGGATCACAATGGGAGGTGAATGTGGGTTTGGGTACAGGTACAAATGATTGTGGAGGAAGAGGATTTACAGGAGAGGGAATGGGTTGGTTCACTAGTTTGGTGTGTGGGGTGGTCTTCAGTCTTGGTTGCATCTGCTTGGGTACGGGCATGGTAAAAGAGTTGGTGATGGAAGGTTTGGTTGGTTTAACTACCTTATTAGAGGGTAGCAGATTTTTAGCTTTAGGTTGCATCTTTTTGGGCAACAATGACATAGGTGTATGAGATGTGGAGGGAAAATCTGATGGTGGAAAAGGACAGGTTACCCACGGGGTAATTAAGGTGTTGTGGAGGTAGGTGATGTAGGTTGGGCGGGAGGCATGAGTGAAATAGAAGAAAATATCATGGGTAGTGAACCAGTTATAGATGATAGTGGTGGTATGGATGGTTAGAAGGTTACAGGTGAGGGTGGAAGTTGTTTTGTCACTTGGGTATATTAGATACTTTTGGTGAGGAAATGGGTTGTTGGGTTCTTAGTTTACTAGTGGATAGGGGTTGTTTGGCTAGGGTTGAGGGTGAGGTCCTAGGATGGACGGAAGGGGTGAAGGTGATAGTAGCATGGTAGGTGAGGTTGGTGTATGAGGCCTAGGAGATTAGATCTTATTTTTAAGGGTCAAGGTAAGTTTAGCATTAGTTTTGGAAGATGTGGCTAAATCTAATTTGATGGGGGTGGGTGAGTAAGGCTAGATGTCGTATGACCCTCAAGGTAGGGATAGGTTTAGGTAAGGGAGACAATATAGGTGAGGGTAGGTGTTTGGGTGTAGATGTATGTTGAGTTATGGGAAGAGGTGTGAGTTGGGCTAGGGGTGGTGACATGGAAGGTATTGCAATAGTTGTGATTGTGTTTGGTTTAGTTTCCTGAAATACTTTTGGATAGATAGTGGAGGTGTCAACAAGGGATAACTACATTTGTGTTGAAACAGGAAGTAGAAGGCATCCCAAAAGTAAGGCTCTATCGACATAGTCCATGCGATTGTCCAAGCATGAGAATGGTACTGACATAGGTAGGGCCAATGTGGATTGATTGGTAATCCTCATAAAATGTGTTTGAGATACAGAGAAAAGGCTAGCTTCGAAATTTGTGGGTAAGAGAGCTGAAAGTAGATTAGTAGGATCTTGAAGGTCCGATGATGAAGGGTCATCAAAAGACACTGGTACTTCAATAGTATCCTCTACGGGTAGAGGAGAGGATGGGCTAGCTAAAGTGAACTCTCCTCGTGTTGGTTTAGGTAGTGGACCTACATTGTCTCTGTGAGTAGGAGAGGTGTGCTTGACAATTTCTTGAAAATTTGAGGCGTCAAAGGTGGTGTGCTAATTATAGGCTCTTCCATGGGTGAAGAAGAAAATGAAGGGATTATCTCTATTGGTGGAGGATTAGATATAATTGGTTCTTGTGTAGGTATCGGAGCTCGAGCTAAGATTTCATCTATGGAAGGAACATGAGGCAATTGGGAAGCAACTAGTATGTCATAGAAAATAGGGTGAACCTTGTGGACATTGCTAACATTGTTTGAGGTATCGATAGCTTGGTTGAAAGATGGGGCATAATTAGGGAATATCTTCTTGAAGATGTATAGGTTTTGGCTAGTAGGTGCATTCAAGATATCCAAGACTAGATTTCCGTTGTGTAACATTTCTTGAACGATATTTTTAAGGTGGTGTAATTATGTTGTTGCTATGACCTTTGACATGATGATAGTTACAAAAGTCATGTTCCTTATACCATGAGGGCATGGGTCACTCAGTGGTCAAAAAAATTATGTGTTTTTATAGGTGGGAGGGTAATGGCACGACTTAACAAGATTTTCAAAAATAGAAGAATAAGATTCTCCTATCGAAGTGTACTTTCATTGTTCTCATCTAAATTGGAAAGATTGGATGAGAGAGAAATTAGAAAGAGGTTTGGTGGGCTTGATTGATGAGGGGTCCATCCTGTAAAACTATGGCATTGTAAAACCCTTTGGGTTTTGAATATTTGTTTTGGGGTTTTGAAGATGAAGAAGCATCATTTGATTTAAACGCGATGTTCTTGTTACGAAGTTGAATCTTCTTTTCTTCGATAGCATGAATTTCCAATTTCCATGCCATGGTGAATGCCTCATCAAAAGTATGGAAGGTCTGCACCTGTAGGGTTGGTGAGATGCGTCTAGCACAAGCCCATGTAAACAACTCTATGAGTTCAATTTGAGGTAGTTGAAATGTGATTTTATTGATTAGGCTATGCCAATGAGTGACAAAGTCAAAGCAATAGACTCATTGTCATACTGTCAAGTGGAATAAAGATCAATCATGGTAACCTTCTTAACAATGTTGATAGAGAAGTGATCTATGAAGGCTTTGGATACTTGATTAAATTAATAGATGGAGTGTATTAGTAACCCACCGTAGGTCTTATCGGGGACATTGGGAAGGTCTCAGAGGAGTAAAACGTCATCATGGGAAATCGAGTAACACCCATGTTTAAAGGACCGCAAATTTTGTTCAGGTCCTCTTTGCTATTAAAGCGGTTGAATTTTGGCATTTCCCAATGTACGGGGTATGGTTGAATATGAATGGATGGGTGAATGGGCTCATTACAAATTTCATCATAGGTGAGATAATTGCGTGAGCTTAAATTGATGCTTCCAATGTCGCATCTTTTCCATCATCAACTTGATGAGGTCATTGGTAGGTTTTGATGGAGAGACACCCTCTATGGCATAAGGGGGTGGGTATTAAACCTAATAGGGAGGTTGAGAATAGGGAACCAACATATAGGGCACATATCCAAAATGGGTGAAAAACAAGATAGGGGTGGTTGATAATATGTGTATGTAGGTGGGACGGTCGTAGTGACTCTAGTAGTGATTGGGGGTAGTGTTTGTGGGATGGAAAGGATAATATTTTGGAATGGATTAGGGTCATCGACACCACAAGTGGTTAGATTGCAATGGGTAATTGTGAGATAATGGGTACAAACAGGTTATGGTGGGTGATCAATGAGGGGACAATAGATACGATAGGTGTCGTGATACCGTAGATGTAGTGGTCATGGAAGGTATGGGTCCTAGCTATGAAACTATTGGGATTGAAGTAGGTGAGGGTAATGCCACATTACTAAGGGTTGATGTAAAAGTAGGAATAAGGGCAGGAGAAATGGATACATGCATTTCATACATCAACCGACCTGAGGATTCCCAAGTGGAAGAGTGGGAAAGGTAGAACTGCAAGGCTGTGGGATTATGATCAAGGAGTCATGAAAATTCTTCATCACCTATGGAAATGGTGATAGGATGAGTAGGATCCATGGGTGACAGGATGGAAGGTGGTGAGGGACTAGGTGGGAGTGGTTGATGACTTACATGAAATATAAGAGCGTTGGCTTGACTATGAGTCAACACCATGTGAATGGGTATATATCAGATGATTTTGTATCCTACAGATGACATAAGGGGGTAGTAAGAATGAAGAAAATAGGTGTCTATAGGTAGATTTGGGTAATATATCAGTTGATGTTGAGACATGGTAATCGACGCCGAAAGGATGACTGATGTCGTTAAGGGGTAACTAAGGTCGATTACTATGAGATAGGAATAGTTTTACCAAATGAAGTAAATATTGTTGAGATTAGATGAACAAGTTATATGATGACTATTGACTAGAGCAGAGAGATTATAGAGACTTGAAAGGAATGATAAACCGAGATCATACTAATCCAAGAACACAGATGTTAATCAAACACCATGATCAATAAGATGAAAGTAATTCACTAGAATAACTTTACATAAAACCTTTGCAAACAAATGAGAAAAAATATCATATATTATTATGGAACTCAATGCAATACATTGAGAATGGGCCTTGCTTAAATAGGAAAGGAATAACAATCTAAGAACCATTCAATGTCGTAGATCAAGCCATAAATCAAGGAAATAACTAGTCATCAAAGTACTAGTGAAGACCATATGTTTAGGAGAGAACTAGACATCAAGGATCTAGTCAATACCATAGATCAAGGAAAGAACTATACCTAACAACTAGATAATATCTCCTAATATCTAAATAAGATAAAATAAATATCCACACACATAAGTGGGTGAGGATAAATACAATAAAGGAAAATAAAGTACTTAGGTGAACATGAGCTAAGGTAAATACCGCTCTAACAAGATTCACAGAACTCGATAGTGATAAAAATGAAATAAGGGTTCTTTAGGAAATTTAACCCAAAAGAACATAAAACCGATGCCGGTTAAGAAAAATTGATGCCAGTCGGGGATAACCAATGACGGTTACTATGAAATATAGAAAATGTAGAAAAATGGATTGTTGTGAATTTTAGTGAGATAAATAATCAACCTAGAGGTCTGGAGATGATGCAATGAAGTCCTGACACACTCAGAAGAAGTCAAAATACTCCAACTGTGATTGTGGAGTGTGTAAGGAAACATAATGGAAAAATGAAGAAGTGTATCCTCACACCTCAAAATACACGTCAATCAAACACTAAAAACACGTACCTAACAAGTGGTTTTTAATGTGTTGAGATTATTGTTTAGAATATTGACTCATGAATTTTAAAATAGAGTTTTTGGTGAGGAAGATTTCATATGAAGAAGGATATCTAAACGGAGAGGTTTCAGGTATGTTATGGTGAGGGGGCCATCCTCTAAGATGATGAGTCAATAGAGGCAATGATATGGGGAGTACCTACCAATCTGATTGTGTGATTACAGATAGGTGTTCCCAAGTAAGATGTTGTTTAAGAAAGATGTGTATATTTTAATTTTGTGTAAGTTTGGTAAGACAAAGAGAGAGAGAGAATGTGCTTTCTACAATTCTTTGTGTCAACCATCAACTGGGCATGACTTCCAACATATAGGTTGCCCTCATTTTAATGTGAGCTAAATGCAGCAAATCAAAATGTAATGTAACCAATTTTAAGCCCAAATCAAAATATTATGTTCGATGACACAAAAATATGAATAGGAGAGGGTATGCTCTTTCACTAAATGCAAAAAGCAAGAAGAATGGTTCTTTTTAAATGCACCAAAAGAAAATGTATCCTTTAGAGAAATTAGAAAGAAGAGAAGATTACCAAGGAAGAAGATTAATGTGTAAGCTTTTTGAAGGGAAACAAACACACAACTTTTTCCTAGGAATGAAGAAAATGCAATATAACCCCTGATGGGTCCCACCGGGCATGCCAAAATGTTTCACCATTTTCTTTACCTTTTCAAATGATGAAACAGATGAGGGTAAGGGCCAAGGAGGAATACATGTTTATGTTGGTCGGTTGATGGTTGTTGTATGTGTTCTGACTTCTCAATCCAATGCCAATTGTGAGAACTTCCTTTTGGCTAGGAGGAACTACCTATAATAGAAAACAAGACCACAAAAGATAGTTAAATGATATATGACAGTGGACTACCTAGCGTATGCTAGTTCCGGAAGTGTGATACTTCCTAGATGGTTGTCAATCCACTGTTTAAAAAAAATTAATGTGAGAAATAAGTAAATTCCTACTGTAGTTGATATGATTTAGGTATCTCATTCAAGAACAATAAGAAAATCTAATATAACAGGCTAGGTTATAGTCAAATCTAAATGATAGGTAGGTGTCAGGTTGTTAGAACTAGTCAGAGGTCAGGTTTTGGGTTATTTAGGTCATTAATGAGAGGTTGTTAGGTTTTTTTCTAGGTCAAGGTATAAAACACAGAGACCGATGTTGGTCTTGTACAACCGATGACAGTTTATGCAGAACCAACGACGGTTATGGGTAACCGGTGTCGGTAAGGTCGAGGGTGTAAGAGAATCAAGGAAAACTGATTGTAGGGTTTGATCGGGATCTGATAAGGAGGGTAGGGTGGATAAAGAGGTTGATAGGGGTATCAGGTATACTCAAGAATGAACAATAGGTGAGAATGGGTGATTTGGTGATGTGGGTAAAGGAAATATTTGAGTTATAAGCTAGAAAGAGATGGAGGAATGAGCATGCAAAGTATAAATTGATGACAGAAATAATGAAGCTAACTACACTAAAATGGACAATGCTAGTAGAAATGTACTTACTATGATGCAGACTTGATGGTTGAATGGTAATGGTAGTTGATCAGAAGAATGGTGTTTGGTATCATAGCAGTGGCTCCCAGAATGATTCTCGTGAGTGCAATGCTTCAATATTTGTCCTGGTGATGGCTCTAGATGTTTGGATACGTGAAAGGATGTTGGTTCTGCTTGCATACAACTCTAATCTCCCTCCCCTTGCTCTCAGAATGTGCCAACCCAAAAACAAGGTTGTTTAGGTGAATAAATGGTAACCAATGACGGTTTCATGTTGACCGGTGTTGGTTAAGGCGGGATTCCCTAGGTTTACTAAAATGGGAAGATCTTTCTAATTTCTTGGGCCCAGTTAGTTTCTTCTCACGGATTAGAATGGAAACTTCCCTTCTAATGGGCGGGAATGTGGTTAGAGATATTTTAGGGTTTAGACCAAATCTTAGCTCATTAAGGCAAGTAAGACTTAGTCATTTTTAGTTATGGAAACATGCCAAGAATAGGTCTAGGGTGAGGTGGCTAGATGAGATGTCTAGGTGAGGTGGAAATTAGGTCAATTAATGTAATTAAATGATGAATATTGTGAGGATGGGTATTAATTTAATTAAATTAATATTAATGTGGTATGGAGGGGGGTGTGGTTAGGTGAGTATGTTTGGGTTAATTATTTGATGGGGCACCAAGGGAGTGTGACCCAATTTTGGTGTCTACATCAAGTGCTAGAAGAACCATGGCGGCACTAGGGTGCCTCAAGGGTGAGAAACATGTCATAGGGGTAAAAATGGGTATATAAACCATCGCATCAAGTTCATTTACCACATACACTTACCTTTTTATTGTTGATTGAGCTCTGACCTACGGGAGGAAATGGTGAGGGTGTAGAACTGGAAACACCATGCAGATCACATGAGAGACTACATGAGACTTCCAGTGGATGGCCCATAGGTACACAAAGCTGAACCCTCTAGTTCTATCAATTTATAGCATTTATTAAGATTAGAAGTAGGGTAGAAAACCCACGTGAATGCATCAAAGACGACCCTTGAGCGTGCCTATGTTCATGGGGTTGCGTTAGGGATTAAAGTGCAAAGGTGCATTCATGTTAGTTCCTTAGATGGTGCACTCATGCATGCAAGGCCATTAGGTATATATGCCTTTGTGCTTATTTAAAAAAACACGTTGGCGTCATTAGAGGCACGTTCACGCCACAAGAGGGTTTGAGGTAAAAATAGGGTGCGTTAGTGCGTAGATGGGGGGCGACACACAAAAGGGGGTGTTGGTGCTCACGAGGATCTCACGTCATAGGGGGTGCATTTGTGCTGCCATGGGGGCGTTGGTGCACAAAAGACACTTTGGAGTGAATTTAGAAGAAAATGAAGGTTTCTAGGAAAACCTAGATGATAGGATAGAAGAATAACATGGTAGAATATAAGAATAAGAACATAATAAATGATGTGATTAACCCTGGAGATGGATTTAGAGTGATTAGAGATGTAGGAGTGACATGGGTAATTGCATCTAGGAGTGACATTCAGATGATAGGACCAAATTTTTCTAGAGATTACACTAGAGATGACCGGTTTATCATACATGGCTCACATGCCACAGATTACCCTAGATCATAACCTTCTCACATCCTTAGCTAAGAGATGGTACAATGAGAGTCAGACATTCCATCTTCCTACTAGTAAGATGAGCATCACTTTAGAGGATGTTTGGCAGATTTTGTGAGTTCCTATCCAAGGTCACTTGATCAGATATGATGGTTATCCGGACTGTATTGAGTGATGCATAGCCGAGATGTTTGGAGTGGTAGATATACCTTGTTAGGTTGTGAGTACTAATATTATCACTTGTGTGGCTGATCAGCAATTGGGATGGGTCACTTTGTATTTTAGTTAGCTCTTGTAAGTGGCATATTGTTGTCTTACAAGACGGGTGTTTGGTTTCATTTGGGTCTTATTGGAGTGATTCACGACCTCCTCTAGGGAGAGGCTTACTATTAGGGACAGTGCATTCTATCTCACCTATACACAAATTTACATTTGATATCCTACCGCGGACATAGGTCTATGGATCCCACCACTTTATTACAAATATGGGCTTGGGAACACTTTATGATTTTACACCCTACAAGATCATTGAGAGCTCAATTTCTTAGAGAGTCGTATATCATGGGTTGGGTCTACGGATGGAGATGATATTCGTGGTTACATGGGGATACCGATTATTACAGATGTGATTTTGATGAGCTACAACCCCACATGATTAAATGACATCCCTACGGTTTTACCAATGGCCTCAGGATGTAATTGAGTTGAGCACTGATATAGTAAATCATTTTATCCTTAGAAACAAGAGTCATATCATGGAGTGGTACATAGTGGATATGGTCCATTAGTATTTTGGTCTCCTCTCGAGGGATTCCTGGTGATGAGATGTGGTACGGGCACAAATATAGAGAGACCTTTCACATGGGGCCCCAAATCAGGCTAGGTCAAGCTCATACTAGATTATTACAGGTGGTTCCATAGCTTTGGGTGCAGATAGCATAGATAGTGGATCCCAGGATGACCCCAGATTATGTAGGGTGGTTTGAGATAATGCTTCCATGGAGATTGACCATACCATAAGAGATACTTTGGATGCAATATCACAAGGGGCAGGGCCTAGATCCTAGGGCATAGGCCTAGGAGTAAGCAAGTCCATAGGAAGGACCATAGATAGGGGTACCAGTATAGTAGGTGTTGGTTCAACAATAGGTATTGGTGTAACATTAGGTAGTGGTATAACCATAGGTATTAGCACCACAAATGCTCCTCCAGTTCCATTACGGGCACAATTGTAGGCACCTCTATCACCCCCTCATGTGATTCCACCAGGAGGTGGAGGAGATGGTGGGGGTGGAGAGGATATGGAGGAGGATGTATAGGTTAGCGGGCAAGTGGTTGCCTTGTAGCATCAGATATAATAGGTTATAGCCCTACATCTTCAAGTTACAACTGAGAGGGACCAAGACCATTACATAGAGAGACCAGGTGATTGTAGAGAGGGATCATCCCATGACAGAGTGAGATCGGGATAGGATAGATAGAGTACAACTTATGATAGAGTGAGATCAGTGATCTTAGAGATGTTACTGATTATAGGAGAGAGGGACTGAGATATAGAAGATAGATCCTAGTTGTGGATATAGTTGGCTAGCATGAAAGCGAAGCGTGATACAATTTAGTAAGGGGAACTACTTTAGGAGTACAATCGTTGATTGGTCATAGTGTCTCCCTAGTAGCCGAGGCTACATATTATAGAATATAATATCTTACACCATCCCATCTAGTAAAGAGCTCATGCATATAGTTAGATAGCTGACATTATATCTTGTTCTAGATCCCATAGGCCATTGTGATTAGCGTGATCTCGTCACATGGTCCTTTAGGGTAGCAGGATTGAGTAGCATGGGTCAAAGATAACATTGTGTGGTGCCTTCGCACATCCATCATCTCGTATTCCCCACCTAGTGGTGGACCTAGACCAGGAAGTCCCAGAGAGGGTGATATTTATGGTTGACTCTCTTATTGATGTAATAAATGTATATTTTTAGTGTATCATCTCGATATGAAGGTATAATTTTATATGGATGTATATGTATTAATTTTTATTATGCCTCATGATGAATGCACATTTTTATACAAATGTATGTTATGTGTTATTTTTGATGATGCCTCTTAATGAAGGCACATTTTTATCCATGCCCATGATGGTGTTTTGTATCTGATATGTATCAAGACACATTGATTTTGTACATGGACATTTGATATTTATGGATATATGATGATTGATGGATTACTGATGTATCATATTTTTATGAGATATCATGCTTAATATGTATGTTTATGTTTGTATCACATGTTGTTAGATTTATGAGATAGCCTTAGTTGATGTCATATTACATGTTGATGAGATACTTTGAGTAAAACATGTTTTTATTTTTGATAGTGGTGCGGGGATATATTTTGATCATGCGCAAGCTCTGTTTCCTCATTGATGATACGGTAATGATGATTAGGTTTAGCATACATGTGTGATGTAGAATTAGATTTTATTGATATATGATGTATAGATGTGATGATTTATTTGATATGATGATGAAATGATAACAAAATGTACAAGTAAAATAACAAGCACAAGTTAAAAAAATCTAATCAAAGCAACACAACTATCTACAAGTATGCAAGATAAAATTAAATCAATGAAATGTAGGATAGCTTAAAGTAACACTCAATCTAAGTAAGAAAATGAATCTAATTTAAAGCACACAATATGAAAAAGCAATGCAACTAAAACCATACAAACCAACAACTAAAAGTAAGCAAACTACTACCTTGTTTTTGTGGGACATTTTTTCTGTTTTGGGTATTATCTCGAGACAATTTTCTATTGCTTTGGAGTTTTATACGAAACATATTTGAATGTTTTGAGTTTTTTAAGGAACATATCTACATGTTTTGAGATTTTCAAATAGTTATACAAATGTTTTTGATATTTTCTAAGAATTTTTCCGAAGCGAACGTACAAGGAAATGAAGAAACGTGGATGCCCCAGCGTTAGATGGGATGTAAAAGGGTAGAATTCCACATGTTATGTGTAAGAAATGTGAAGTTTCCCCCAACATGAGATGGGAATATTCAAATTCAAATTCTCTATATTTAAAAGTAGGATCATCTAGATCAGGGAAAAGAGGGATAGGCTCACAAGTGACTCAGATGAAGGTAAAGACCATCTTAAGAAAAAAGTTATCATACTCCTAGACCTGAAATGCTTGTGAACAACAAATCCTCCAATGGAACTGGATTCTGGTTTTCACTAAAGGACTTGTCCAAAGTTCCACCATTGTGTGGCTTTCACTATTGGATACACCTTCTTATTTCTCTTTTTCTTTTTCTATTTTTATAGTTTTTGTCATTTTGTGATATTTTAAGGACCCCACACCTAAGCATAGAAATGCTTAAGATGCATTGCATTCATGGGTTCCCAAAGCTCTTAGCCATCTGAATAGGCCAGCTTATATGTGCCTAAATTGAACTTGGTAACCAAAAATATGGCCCTAGCCAATAAGGCTCAAATTTTCCTTCTTTTATGTCCTTTGTGGTGTTGAATTGATTTTATTTTAACACCAAGTATCCTACCTAAAATTGATGAGGTATTATTATTTTATTATAGCTTCACCGCACTTGATCCTGATACACTTTAAAGTGACTGAGGACATGAATCTGTTTCTCATATAATATCTCCAACTTTGTTAGTCAAGCTACTTTGTAGTCCTCTTCTTTGCTCGAGATAGTCCATTAGCTCAATACGCAAAGAAGGAATCTTGATCTCTAGGGGTAGCATGGCTTATGTGTTGAATACTAAGGAGTATGGAGTGACACCTATAGGAGTGCGGATAGATGTTCTGAATGCCCAGAGGGTAGGGTGAATCTGTAAATGCTAGTCATAGCCTATTGTATTCACCATCTTCTCCATAATACAAATGAGGGTTTTATTGGAAGCTTTGGCTTTCCCATTACCTTGAGGGTAATAGGGGTTGAGAACTTGAGAGATATTTGAAAACGTTTGCATAACGCTTTCACAGTTTTATTTTTAAATGGCTTACCATTATCAGTGATAATGGAAGAAGGATATCGTATCGACAGATGATATGGTTCATTATAAATTTAGATATCTAAGGGCCTTTAACATAGGTAAGAGGAAAAACCTCTACCCATTTTGTAAAGTATTCAATAGAGTGATAATGAACTTATTCCCATCTAAGGAGATAGATTTAATTTTACATATAAGATTGAAATGCCACTTTGAGAATGGCCAAGGTGTTGTGATAGGTTGTAAGGATTACGCCAATGCATGTATCGTATTTCTATACTTCGACAATTTGAGCATTTGTTCACATGTTTGCAGCACTCATTCTCCATAAGTAGGCCAATAGTAGCCTACAATGAATATTTCCTTTACCAAATTTGATACCATTAGTATGAGCCATGTAGATGTCTTCATACGCCTCTTTAATTGCTAGGATGGACTCGTCTAAATTTAGACAACAGTAACATATTCCCGTTATAGCCTCAACGGAAGAGGGTGCCCCAAGTAGGGTATAGTAGTGTATACGTTGGATGGGGTTTCATTTTTGGTACAGAATTTTTTTAGGAAATGTTCCATCATGGAGGTAATTAAATATTTCATAGTACCATGGGGAAAAGGGACCAACAACTTTACACACAAAATAGGACTTTGGCATGTCATATGTTGGCATTCGTAAGTACTCCACAAAAATGACATATCATTATTTACAGTGGAATATTGAACATAAAACCCACCGTAACCATAGCATTTTCTGATCTTTTCTAGGCTCTTGGTATTTTTTGAATGTTATCTACTCAAAGAAATCCTTCAAAGAATCAACCATTCTCTTGTATGGAAGAAGTTTCTCATCTTTTACTTTATACTCATCTGTTACCTATTTTATAATCAACATGGAATCACTGATTATATTTACTTGTCTAATATCCCACTTAATAGCTAGCTTCATCCCTGCAATAAGGGCCTCATACTCCACTATATTATTTGTGCATGGGAACCCAAGTCAAAATTCTGAGGAATCAAGTCTCCCATAGGAGTGATCAACAAAAATCTAGCACCTAAACCATGAAAGGTAAAGGAGCCATCAAAGTATAGTTTCCATATGATAGATTCCTCAAGGTACATCATAGGTTTGGTACTCAAAGGTTCGGTACCTAGTAGCAGAGCTTATACTAATTGAGAGATAAAACTTCTTATGGCCTAAATATTTCCTTGTAAGCTCCGTAGTTGTTTGATATTGGTAGGAGGAATTTATGTTATAGTGGAAACCTTTTCCAAATCTACTTCTATTCCTCTCCTTGAAATAATGAATCCTAGTAATTTTCTAGATAACATGCCAAAGACACACTTCTTCAAGTTTAGTCGGACCTTGTAGTCCCTTAACACCGAAATATACATGATAGAATCTCTTGGTGCTCTTCCGAGTCTTATAATTCACAAATATGTCATCTACGTAATCTTCCATGATGTCACTAATCATATCATGAAAAATAATTGTCATTTCCGTTGATAGGTAGCACTGCATTCTTGAGGCCGAAGGGCATGACTTGATAATAGAATGTCCCCCATGGGGTAGTAAAAGTTGTCTTGTGTTGGTCTTCCTCAACAATATTTATTTGGTTATATCCTGAGAAGCCATCCATGAGTGATAACATCTCATAACCAATCTGTCAAATCAACAATCATGTCGATGTTAGGAAGAGGAAAGTTGTCCTTAGGACAAGCTTTATTAATATCTTAGAAATTGGTACACACTCTGATATCGATAGGATTTTTCTGAACTAGGACCACATTAGAAATCCACTCTGAGTAGTCGATAGGCTTGATGAAGCCTACTTCTAATAACCTTTCTATCTCTACCTTAACCAATAAGGAGATGCAAGGATGCATCTTCCAGAGCTTTTGTTTTATGGGCTTGACATCCAAGTGTACAATAAGATTTTGCACTACTAATTTAGGTTCAATTCCTAGCATGTATGCATAAGACCAATTGAATATATGTGGAATTCTCTCAAAAATACTGTAAACATTTTGTTCTTGAGATGAGAGTGAAGCTCCCAACTTAACCATTCTAGGAAGCTCCTCTATCGATGTTAACATCTATTGTCTCCTCCACTAGTAACTTGGATTTATCTTCGATGTGCATAGGATCGGGAGGGATATATAGATCCCCTCTACCAAAGGTGGTTCAGGAGATCCTCATCTTTAGGTTGGTACACTATCTTGTCCATAGGTTTCTCTATTTGTTTGTCCACAAGTGCCTCAAAGATTTTTTCACTATAGGACTTGGAATTTTTATTTCCATAAGGATTTTCTGTAGGAATTTTTCCCTTGCTCACTTTTTTACTTAAGTGACCACACAACTCTTCCTCCTCTCCGAAGTATGCACATGTGTTGAGCTAAATGGAGAATCCTTTCTTGTGATCATTTATGGGAACATTGTCATAGATACCAAGGAACTCACCAATAGCCTCATCATTATGAAAGACATCGATGGGTATGTGTTGTTGTTGGTCCCAATTCATGAGTGATGGGTAGATGAGTTTTAGTTTTTGAGTTATAGGGGATACGATGGGTGTTATGGTTAGGATAGCCACGTCAAAAATAGGTTCATGGAGGCAAGGTCTTCATAAAGACTACACAGGGAATCTATTTCGCTTTCATTTTCAGATGGACTATCTTCATGTTCAAAAGAGGCATCTTTGTCATCTAAGGAGTGATATTCATACAGATGAATTCCAATACCAGACTTACCCATTATATGATGAGGTATTGGAAGAGATTCTAATAAACCTTGTTCTTGATGACCACAACCACGTCCTTTATATCCCATAGTAAGCATTATTTAGTTAGGAATAACATACTTGGGTGACTGGTAACATAAATCCATTTCATCATCTTGAGGATGAAAACAATATCATTGAGTATCCTTTCATCTTCTAGTAAGCCACTAGGAGTGAAATTGTCAAAGGGCAGTTCTCCCTTGATCTTTGGAACTTGTAACATGGCCTACTGTGTGCTTTGGAAGATAGGGGAATGTTTTGAACCATAAGGGCTTGTTGTAGATCATATTATCCACAACCACTTGGTCTAAACTTCATCTCCCATGCAATGAAAGGATCCACTCATGAAGTGAGTGATTTCAATTAAACATGAACACCGGTATTCATAGAGGGACACTCATAGATGGTAGCAAAATAGCTCGACAATGCTCGAAATAAGAAAATGGTTTGGGATCCCATTGTATAGTGAGTGTGTGCCCTTCATGTTGTAACTTTAAACATTGATGATACATTGACGACACGAATTGCATGACATGAATCCATAGGTGACCGAGAAATATGTTGTAGGGGAGCTCCAAGTCTAAGACATGGAACTTTGTATCATGGTTTATGGGACCAAATTCTAATGAGAAATTTATCCTTCTAACTAATTTTCATTCTTTATTGTCATATGCCTTTATGGTGATGACCTTTGTCTCCAAGTTAGCTTCTATGCACCCTAGTTGTCGAACTAGTTTAAGAGTAAAAATATTTAGACCCGATCCGCCATCCACAAGAACTCTCTTGACCTTATTACGCTTGATTATTACTTCAATGTGTAAGGGCAGGTTATGGGAGGTATTTTCTGCTAAGACTTCCATCAAACTAAAGGTTATGTGTTCTAAAGGAGTGATTTGCATTACTATGGCTTGTAAGTGTATTGGGTTAATATCAACAGATACTCCTGATCCCTATAAGGTTTTGCAAAGGATATCCTTATGGACGTTAGAAATCTTTAGAAGGTATAAGGTTAAAATATTATCTTTGATCTTATCTAATTAATCTAACACATCATAGTGAATCTCCTGAGGAGGATGGGGAGGAGGTTCTGAGATAACAAGGTGATCTCGTCATATTACCATGGTGCACTCTCTTGATCTGATTTTGATCATGTTGATATGCTCAATAAGTGAATCAACACAACCTATTAAGGCATCAAAATGGTCTATCTTTGATACATAGTTGGTACTCTTATTTTGAGACGATTTTCCTTGATCCCGATTTTCTTTCCTTCATGCTTGGGGAAAGGTTCTTTGAAAATCCTCATATTTTGTTTTAGAGATTTTTTAGGGGTGGAAAAATCTATTTCTACATCACCACTATCAATCAAGTCTTGAATGTAATGTTTTAGTTTCAAGCACTTGTCAATTTTGTGACCCTTAATGTGGTGGAATCTGCAAAACTCATTTTCCCTAAACCATGATGGATTAGGTGCATCATCTCCATAAGGTTGTGCTTCAGGTTATCGAACCATGTTGATGGTCTCTAACTACTCTAGTATTGATGATATTGATTCAAATAGGTGAGTGAAAGCATGATGTTTATACTCTGTAGGTGGAGATCCCTTTACAAGCTTCAAAGGAGTGTGGTTTTAAATGATCTATACTCATTTAGAGTCTACTATCCCATCACCTACAACGTTCTTCTTCCTATTAGGGAAAACATTTTCTTTTCATTAGTTTTGGAATCATTGTGATCACATGAAAAGGGATTTAGGGTCCCTCTAGCTAACAATGCTTTTGCAATTTGACTCCCTTTTTGATTACCTCTTTGAACATATTTCGACAATTCATTTGTGAGTGGAATGTAATGTCAGGGTGGAGGTTGGGAAAAAATATACTTATCAATTATTTTTCAGGTATGGAGCAAGGGAAGCGACTAGCTAACCCTCTCCACCATTGTAGGAAAGTAGTGAAGTTCTCGTTGTTTCACATTGCATAGATCTAGCATGGTGACATCACTCTCTATATTAAAAGAGAAGTTCCATATAAAATTTTTGCTAGTTCCGACCATGTAGATATGGATACCTTGGGGATTTGTAAAAACTACTCTAGCGCATGTCCTCCTAAACTCGTGGGAAGAGGCATATAAGATAGTTTTCACTATATGTGACCTCCCGACATGCCAAATAAAAATATTTTATATGGTCACGAGGGTCACCTTTTCCCTTATATTTGTCAAATTTTGGACATTCAAAATGTCATGGGACTTTTTTGTTATTACCAATTTTTCCTTCTTGCAATGTTAAAAGGGCATTCTTCATAGTGGATCATTCTTGATTAAAGAGTGGATCTTGTGTGGGTGGCATAGGCCTGTATGAAGAGTTGAATATAGGTGTATTCCCACCCCTATTATCTATGAGAAATTCCTCGTAGGGGTCTTTTTGTGTCTCCCATCGAGGATTATTTGTTTAGAACTCATGAAATAAAGCTTTATTTTTTTCCTTCGGTATATCTTGTTTCAAAGCTTTTGTTTTTTCCCTATTTATAGGTGAAGCCAAACTTTCCAATTGGCAAGTGAGAGTTTGCACTTTTTGTTCTAACATTACTTCTTGAGTAGGCATTTCATTACAATCTTCATTAGGAGGAGGTTTCTCATGATGAACATGTTCCTCGTGGTCTTCACAATGTATTATAACAACAGGTATCTAATAGTCTCTGTCATTTTCAAAAGATACTTCCTCATTATTTTGTTGTCTATAAGTAGAGGCATCACTTGGGTTAAATATTTCATTAACAATGTGACGAGGTTGGTCTACTTCTTCTTCTCCATGAACCATTCCAGCAATGAGAGAAGGGTCTATTGTAGATGGTAATTTGGCCCCTAATTCAATGACACATAAAATAACCTCATGCTTATTTTGAAACAAGTAATCATCAATATGGGTGGGATGAATCTCTACATCCGTACGAGGAGAATCTTCCTCTCCACCACTATAGTCAATCATGGCATTATCCTGTAAAAGAGGTTTTTCACCTCCGAAGAGATCAACTTCTAAATTTCATGACCCCATTCTTGTAGTAGGCATACTTGAAATAGGGGTAAAACGTGAAAGGTTTCCACTAAGGTTTACTAAAAATGAACCCTAGGTAAATTTTTGAAAGCGTAACAATGCTAAGTCATCACAAAAAAAGGTGACTATAAAATAGCCATGAATCCAATAGGTCAATATGAACCTAAAGATGCCAAAGAATAAAGAATGATCTACCCTAGCAAGGTAATATATGACACGAGACTTATATGATAATATAAGAACGTATAGAACTCAAATCCATCACAATAGAACTCAAATCTAGTCATAACACAATATCACCAGTTAGTCCAAGTTTGAAACAAATAAGACCTAAATGCTAAGAAAGTGTTGACATGATCCTCTAATAAGGTATACTAAAAACTAATTTCTAGACACTAACAAAGTCTAAGTCTTGTAAAATGGAAGATATAAATGTGAGCAACGTAAAAACACTATTTAGAGACATTAATAAAACTTTGCAAGAAAGTAATATTTTAGTATCGAATGTCGTTATAGCGATGCTAAAAAATTAACCTCAACACTTACAAAACTCAAGATAAGGCTAGAATGTAAAAACTATGCCCAAGTATATCAAGGAATTACTATGCGTGTAAGCAGCGTAACAATACAATCTAGAGATTTACATCAAGTTTCACAATGGAACAAGATGTAAATATGTAAATTATATGGCTATAATGTGGGAACCATAACAACTCAAAATAATTCATTGATAAGATAACCTAAGCAATGATAATAAGTCTCAATATGGGTTTGAGAAAAAGGGGCTACTAGAACTTGATAACCTACCATTCACACTTTCAACACTTGCATTCTAGAATTGCAACCTAGTTATGCAAGTGGACTACAAAATTAGTGGACAAAATTATTTCTAGTAGGTATCTCGTATATGTTTGTTCTTCTTTTGTCTCAAAATGAGCAACAAGAAAATAAAGGAGTAGACCAAGTGGTGATGAAAAATACTTGGTGTAACTTTGGCAGAGTTTCACCTTATCTTAGGACAAGTGAAAAACTAGGAAAAAGTAACAATAAATAGATTTCTTGATAAAATGTCATGTCATTTCAAATTTAAGAGATTCTTTCCCTTGTTAAAAAAAAGAGTTTGAATAAAAAAAAATTCAATTTGTGAGATCTCTCAAGTATAACAACTAAGAAAAATTGGCTCCAAGCCGGAAAGCTTTCTATTAGTTCTCTCAACTAGGTTGTCACAAACTACCTACGAGCTTGATTTACCAAGAAATCCACACTGACTAATCTTCGAATATCTTAGATTTAATTTACCCCCTTCAATACAATGAGAAACTAATTGGATTCAATTGTATTTTCACTAGGGTCACAATGGAGGTAACTTTGACTCTAATCTCTCAAGGCATACTAATTAATTAGGTAGTTGGAGCACTTTCCCATTTTGTTCACAAGGTTCCCTCTTGCGTGAACTAATTTGGGGTTCCTAGGAACATTCCTCTCATTATATTAAGGCTCATGCCAAAGGAAGTTTCTCTTAGTTAAGTGGACGAGCTTTAGCTCTTAGCCAAACCTGCACATACAATGTTTTGCAAAGTGGTGTATTTTCTTATCTTTTGGATTAAGAAATTTGGTTTAGACCACTATTTGGAAACCTACTTCACACATGTATTTTATAATTTGGTTTAAAGAGAGTTATCATTTCTTTGGATAACGTTAGGTCCTTCACACAAATGGTCATTATTTCAAAAAGATCTACAATATCATATAAAGAGTATTGAATGTTGTTTTTGGTTCTCAAGATCGTCCAAGGATGTGAGAGAAGAGCATACACAACAAGTAACCAAACTATATAGTAATGAAAATATTGTAAATCAAATAACCAACATAAAACCTTGTAAACCAAGGTTTATTCCCAATGAATCCAAGTGCTTTTTATTGAAAAGATAAGGTTGATTTTGGTTCTCAAGATCACACTAGGTGTAAGAGAAGAACATACACAAGCCTTAGCTGTAGTTATTTATCAAATGAAAAGATCTTAAAATAAAAAATCATATACATTCCAAAATTAAAGTTTATTCACTTAAGCATATAAATGAACAATACATTTTTCCTACTTACTCTAAAATTAGCAAAAAGAAGGTTTAGAGGTTCTTTTGATTCTCAAGATCACACAAAGTGCAAGAGAAGAGCATACACAACCCTATTCCAAACTCATACAAAGCATGAAAACAAAATAAATCATCAAACCCTAAGTTAATTTGTTATAAAACCTGATCTAAATCTTAAAATTGACTCCAACAGCAACTAAAAATCCCTAGAAAATGACAAAAACACTAAAAATTAGAAGTTAAAATTTTGAGCTTAGAGAAAACTTTACCCGAGAGTGCAAGAGTGCCTCCTAGTACAAGTAACACATCCTATAGAGCATGAGTGCATACTTTTAAGAAACAATGCATACAGGTATACACAAGCATGCCTCTATCAAAATCCTATAGTAAATATTGCACAAAGGCGCGGCCGATGAGGTGCCAATGCACACTTTGGAGAAAGAGTACAGATTACACACAGAGGATCAAAACTTAATGATGCATAGGCACGTTTAGTAAGGCACAAGGGCATACGAAGAAGTGTAGACATGTCCAATACAACACATGCATGACCTTTGGAGCATGGGCACACCCTTTTGAGTGTAGGTGTGGACCTTCCTGTAGGTGATCAAAACATGACTTTTGACCAAAAAAATTCTGAAAAATATCAAATCTTTGGACTTTTAAGGGAATTTTGACAACGATTCACCTCCTTATATCCTGTAAAGAACATAAAAATATAACATCTACTACTAATATAGTTTTAAGCAACTATCAAAATGAAAATTGATCTACAAAAATTTGAAAATTACTCTAAAAACTTGAAAGTAATCTAAAAGCTTGAGAAACTAATCTAAAAATCTTGAAAGTAATCTAGAAAACTTGAAACTAATCTAGAAAACTTGAAATTAATCTATAAAATTTAAAACTAGACTAGAAAACTTGAAATTCAAAAACTTTGAAACTAATTTAAAAAATATTTAAAATGAATGTAATGGGGTATGCTCCCACCAGGCATACCAAATGAAGACTACTAAAAGTTCCAAGAAAAGTTAAACTAACAAGACTAACACAACATAGTCTAGTTAACAAATGCTTATTGAATCTAACAATAGTTAAATCAATTATTAAAGCTTAATGGAATTATTGAAAGAACTAACATGATATATCAATCTATCTTTGCTAAAGTATGCCTAGTATAATATCCAATTGTTAAATAACTTAGACCTAAATAGATCTAGGAGCAATAAAATTGGGTTTTTTTCTTACTCTAGGAGCAATAGAATTGGGGTTTTTTTACTCTAAGGAAGGTAAGATGGTATCTCTAACAATGACTACAATATCATATTGGATACCCATCTACTAACCTCATTGGAGACTTGAGGTAAGGATTGAGCTTGGTTATTAATTATATTTCTTATATGATAAGAAAATCAAAGCATGGTGTAAATTTTAAAGGTATGTGGTTAGTCCTTTTTATAAATTTTCCTTTGAGGAAAACTAGAATCTGGTGCATGTGGGACTAAAAGCACAAAGTAAATTAAGAATTGCTAATCCTAATTAAGGCTTGCTAATCATGATTAGTGAATTAACAAGTGATTAGGATGTGAGGAGCCTTAATACCACACTTAGGGTCAATTAGGAGGTTAGGATAAGATTTTGAAGCTCGAGATGTTGTGGAATGAGGTGGGGTGATTTTTAATGGTTGGAAGAGGGGTTTGAGCCAATAATAGGGTATATTGACCAAAACAAGAGTAAAATAGTTTTAATTAGCTAATAATCATTAATTGTCTGTTTGGAAGAGGATTTTGACTTACGATTTGTTGTAAAGTGGCATCTTGAATGTAAAAGAGGATAGGTAATCAAAAAATCATTGTTAATTGACCAAAATGATAAGAAACATTAGTTAATTAGCGGAAATCACTAATTATAATGGAAATGGTAAGAATGAGAGTGATTTGTGTGCTTTTGGCAATAAGATTGCAAAAGTGGAATTTAGGTGTCTACATTTGCCCTTGTTTGAGGTGAAGTAAGTAACTTCACTTAAAATATAGTAGACAAGCATAAATAAGTAAATTTTTGAATAAAAATAGTATAATGAAGGATTCCCCCTCGAGTGTCGATGGGGTGATAGAAGAAGTCAATAGACACTCAAAAATATGATCGAAATAGATATAAAAAATAGGACAAGAATAAACATGATTGTTTATTGCCCCAGGTGATTTGGAAGAAAAATTAGTAGTGATAAGAAATGATAAGTGGAGAATGGGAATATCTCTTTACATCCAATCTTTAAGAAACTTTTATTTCATCATGTTGCCCCTATGATCTACATCATCGACCTTTATTAAAATAAAAAAGTGTAAAATAACATGAAAAGCTAAATTACTAACATTTGTTTATTATTAAAAATACATAACTCCATGCAACATACATACTTTGTAATGCAATATGAGAAATTAAAACAATGATTAACTCCATACAACATACATAATGCAATGCAATACGAGAAAGTAAACTAGCTAACCTAACAGAGAAACAAGTACAATCACACATACTCAAACAAAAACAAGTCAAGACAAAGTCACCAATGTTTTTGTTATCAAGCTTCAGTTCCTGAATGTCCATGTCATAATGACAAGGGTTAAAAATGGTTCCCCAAGCAAGGATACATGCGAGGGGAATAACGGAGGAAAAAATTAGTCCCATGGAAATCATTCGTGCACTATGAAACATTCTTTGGCAACTCACTGCTGCACGGGAGTACCGACATAGTAAGCAAGCCAACTTTGTTAATGGAGGTAGATAATGATGATCTACAAGTCATTTGAGACAAGAACAAGAAATAACCTCATAAAGATGTTTTTGTAGGACAAATTTTGATGTTTGAGGACAATGCATTTGATGTATATTTCAACTACATGCATGTCAATTACCAATTTTTGAATTTTTGTAATTTTTTGGATTTTTGATGATTTTACCAATTTTTTTGGGCTTTTTAAAACATATTTGAATTTTTTTAATTTTTGAAACATATTTCAATGCATTTTATTTTTAAAACATATTTGAATGTGTTCTCTTTTTTTGGTATTTTGTATTTTTTGAAAGGTGGGACCGACATGAGGTAACTTGACATGATAATATCCAACAAAAATGTTAGTGATTTCCTTGATAAGGAAGATTAAGTGTGTTTTCTTATCAAGAGTCATATTATCTCTAATTTCAATGATCTTGGTGAGATAATACTTAATAGATGACTGCATTTTATCATGAGACATAGATTTTGTGTGTGGGAGATTGAGTTCCCTATCCATATGCTTATGCACTTTGTGCCATACTTAACAGTGCATTGTTGTGAATTTTATAATCGAGTTTGATTCTAAACTTTAAGATCTTCTAAATATTTGAGCTTAGCACGATAAAGGAACCGATTGGGTTTCTTACAAGCTATTATGCGATATGTTTGATCTTGAGAAGTGGGAGAAGAAAGTAGACAAATAGAATTGATGTGAGAAATGATGGTGGGTTTTCCAAAATCATTAATAAAAGGATAACATGGTGGATGAAAAGGATACGTCCAAGAATTGAAGGGGATGGGATACAAGGAGGTGTCCCATAGACTAAAGATAAAGTACTACTAGGATGTGGCCCTAAGATTGAAGATGTACTACCTAATGTGTCTCATATATTGAAGTTGTTGGGCTACTAGGACGTGTCTCGAAGAATCTAAGATGAGGGATTTATCGTACATGCCCCTAGTATAGATGAAGATAGGATACCGGAGGTGATCCACATAAATATGTTGAAGGGATTCTTGGAGGTGGCCCAAGGATAGAAGATGATGGGCTACCAGGAGGTGTCTCATAGACCGAAGATGAAGGACTACTGGAGGTGTCTCATATGTAGAAGATGATGAGATACTAATACGTGGCCCAATAATAGATGATTATGGGATACCAGGAGGTGAGCCACATATAGATGATTTGGGTATACTTAGAGGGGGGCTAGATATAGAAGAAGATGATGGGCTACTGGTGGTGACCCAAGGTGAGATTGTGATGGAGGAATCTAGATAAATAAAGAATGATTAGGTAATGAGAAGATAGGTTGTGGATCAATGCCAGACCTAGAAATTTCATCACATAATGAAGAATTTGAAGACAAGAATAAGAGGAGGATCAATTTCAATGATCCCAAAGTCTTCCTCTATGGTCTAAACAACAAAATCAACTTCTTCCCTATAATATGTGAGCGTATTTGTGTCTAAAGATAATCCTTGATTGTGATCCTCTAGGGAATGTCATCGTGTGACCCCATGATTTCTATGATCGCTTCTTCATTCTGAAATGAATCGATTGGCATGGGTATTTTTCTTTAACCATGGGAGGTTGAATAGAAGAAATGGGTCCAACTAGTGTGGAAGTTTGAGAAGATGATGACTCAAGAGACAAAGTAGATTTGGATCTAGATGTCTCACGAGTAGAAGAAGATGTATATTTAGAATTGATTGGTATTGGCTTTCCTAGAAGACGGTATATTATTGGGAAACAATGAGGATCACGTATAAAATCATCATATGATTATGACATAGGACTCAAATCGAGGTGTTTGCAAAGTATGCATTGACTTTCATGATTGTGACATGGGAGTTGAATTAGATGATTTCGACGTAGGTGTTGACTTATATGAATGTGACATGGGTGTCGAATTAGAAGAATTTAGATTTTCTCAGATCTTCAACGGAGGAAGAGGTTGTCAAGGTGGTGAATAAGGGAGGTCTTGTAAAGCAAGGGAGGACCGCAGATCAAGAACTGAATTAGATTTTTGATTAGTGAGACTTAGGGCCACATGGTTCTTTAAAGGAAGATTTCATTTAGGTGATTGATAATGGGAGTCCTGAAAAGAGAGGAAAAATTGTGGCTTAAGATTCAAATGAGGTGAAAATATTTGATGAGAATATTCATAAGATTGAGGTGAATCCAAAGAATTAAAAGAAAATTTTGGATTGGAATTAGAAGAAGTATGGGAGGAACTGAATAATAATTTGGACCATAAGTGTCCAAACCATACCATCGACTATTCGATGAAGGTGGGGAACATGGTACCTAAAAGGGTTCCCTAGCATGAAGAACCAAATGATTCTTAGTCGTGATGGGTATCCTTTGATTGGAATGCCAAAAATTTGATTCCTTAGTGTTGTATGTATAAGGAACATCATGATAGTTGGACATTATTAGCATTTATGGGATACAAATGTCTAGACCAAGATAGTGTGATTGAACTCCTTCAATTGGAATGAGTTCTGTGTCGATTTGGGTAGCACAAAATAACCAAACTAGACATTTTTATGACATAGGCCCTAGGAAAAACCAAATGGTGAACGACGCGTCAAATCGTTACAAAGAATACCAAACAATAAATGGTCATGAATCTGAAGGATCAATATGAACCCAAGGATATCAAAGAATAAAGAATGATATACCCTAGCAAGGTGTATATGACGAGAAACACCTAGAATAAGACAATGAAGTGCAAGACTCAAATCCAGTCACAATAATAGTTTACTCCCTACGATTTTCCAAGATAGGTTTGAAACAAAATAGTGACAACACAATATCACCAATTAGGTCAAGTTTGAAACAAACAAGACCTAAATGCTAAGAGAGTGTTTACATGATCCTCTAACAAGGTATACTAAAACCAGTTTCTAAAGACTAACAAATTCTAAGTTTTACAAAATGGAAGTTACAAATGTGAGTAATGTGACAATGCTATCTCGGACACTAATGAAGCTTTGTAAGTAAGAAAGATTTTTAGTCTCAAAATGGCATTATAGCGATGCAACAAATTAACCTCAACACTTACAAAACTCAAGACAAGGATAGGATGTAAAAACTATGCCTAAGTATATCAAGGAATTATTATGCATGTGAGCAACATAATAATAAAATTTAGAGTTTTAGGCCAAGTTTCACAATGGAAACAAGAAGTAAATATCACAATTGTATGGCTATAATGCGAGTAGTGTAGCAACTCAAAATAATTCAGTGATAATACCACCTAACTACAATGGTAATAAGTCTCAATATGGGTTTGAGGTAAAGCACCTACTAGAACTTGATGACATACCATTCACAGTTTCAACACTTGCATTCCGAAATTACATCCTAGTCATGCAAGTAGACTACAAAAGTGGTGGACACGATTATTTCTAGTAGGTATTTATATATGTTTGTTCTTCTTTTTTCCCAAAATTAGCAACAAGAAAACAAAGGAGTAGACCAAGTGGTGATGAAAATACTTGGTGCAACTTTCATAGAGTTTTGCCTTGTCTTAGGACAAGTGAAAAACTAGGACAAAGTAACACTAAATAGATTTCATGATGAAATATCATGTGGTTTAAACTTTAAGAGATTATTTCCCTTGTTAAAAAAAAAAGAGTTTGAATCCAACAAATTTTTCACTTTGTGAGAGCTCTCAAGTATAACAACTAAGACAAAATTGGCTCCAAGCCAGAAAGCTTCCTATTAGTTCTCTCACCTAGGTTGTCACAAACTACCTTTGTGAGCTCGATTTACCAAGAAATTCTCCATTGAATAATCTTGGAGTATCTTAGATTTACTTTACCCCCTTCAATAAAATGAGCAACGAAATTCATTTATTTGTAATTTCACTAGGGTCACAATGGAGGTAACTTTGACTCTAATCTCTCAAGGTGTACTAATCAATTGGGTAGTTAGAGCACTTTCCAATTTTTTTCACAAGGTTCCCTCTTACGTGAACTACTTTGGGGTTCCTAGGATCATTCCTCTTATTATCTTAAGGCTTATGCCAAAGGAATTTTCTCCTAGTTAAGTGGTCTGTAATGCCCATTTAAACAAATACTTGAGACCCAAGAAACTACCTAGGGTTAGCTAGAACATTATGGGATAATTTTTTTGCTTTGAAGTGTCTACAACTGAGGTTGCAAGACATCGAGTTTTCACTAACGGGTTCTAGAACAAGACCAACTTTACTACAATGTATGTTTTCCTTTATTAACTAATATCAAGTTCCCAAGGTTCAAACTTTAGGGTTACATGTTTTAGCTAGGTTCGGGAGAAATTTACCCCATGCCTGCTCTCTAACAAAGCTAAGAGATTAACCTATATTTTTATCCTACATAGATCTTCCAAATTTTCCCTAAACCATTCCCAATGGATAGGAAATTTTCTCACCTTTCCAGTGATATAAAGAAGTCCTCCTAACTCCTTGTAGAACTCAAGATATGACCGGGTGGAGTTCTTAGGTCAAAATTTCCCTTAGGGGGACACATGTCAAGAGGTGGTGAAAAACGCCTTCAACGAGGTTGGTGGGTCGTGGGGTGGCTTAGGTAAATTTTCCCATTACATGGGCTCAAAGGAAAAATTTCTTCTATGCCTCCACAGGTCCCCGGTGGACACGTGTCGAGTCCAGGCTCATGCGGGAAGGGGGTGATGGTTTTGGCGGAGTGGCAAGGAATATTGGGGCATTGCGCCAAATGGACAAAAGATTAATTGACACCCACACACCCGCATATCCGGCAGGGCACATGGTGCTCCCTGGGTTTTTCATGGGAGAAGGGAGAGAGAAGAATGGAGTGGTGGGGAAATATTCCAAATTTTTCTCTAAGCCAAAAATTATAAGAAATAAGGGGTCTCCCTCCCTTCGCCACCCCCATGGTGCCACGTGGCACACTCTCCTTGGCTGCGGGCAGTGGGGCAAAAATGAAAAATTTTCCCCAAAATTTTCAAAGGTTAAAAACCAAAAAGGAACCGCGCCCATGCCGTAGCCCCCAGAGGACATGTGGCACCCTTTAATTGGCTACGGGCTGGTGGAGGAAAAAGTGAAACTTTTCCAAAAAAATTCAAAAGGGATAAGAGTTAAAAACAAACCGCACCTCCGCCTCAGCCCCTAGAGGACACGTGGTGTCCTCTCGATTAGCTATGGGCCAATGGAAGATAAAGGAATTTTAAAAAAAAATGGATAAGTTTAAATTCGATCTGCCCCTCCGAGGTGCCACATGGAAGATCTCGATTGGTTACGAGATGGTGGGGTCATGGAATTTTTAAGGAAATTTTTCCAAAGTTTAAAATTTAAATTTTTAATAGTTAGATTAAATTTTATTACTTTTTGAATGCCAAATTGAAGTAAAACTTCAAATGGCCATAACTTGAGCTAGAAATCTTAGTTTTGGGAAAATGAGGACTTTTCAGAAAGCTCTCGATGCCCTCTTTACACAAGAGTCATCAATTTTGAAATTTGATGAAGTTTAAGTGGTCAATTTAATGAAAAAAATCTGCAGGCTTTTGAATTAGTGCACTGGCAATTTTCAACTTCTCAACTTGGTTAAATTAGATCTCCTCCTTCACTCAACATGTCAAACAGACATGGAGGATTGGTCTAGGGAGGGTTTAGAGTGTTTTTGGAGAGTTTATTTATCTAATTGATTTCAAATTTTATTTCTCTGACAATAGATAGAAAAATGACTGTGCAAGTTTCAAGTTGGATTCTATAAAGTTTTGAAGGTTCATTCTTAAATGTTAGGGTCAATTTGAATTCCTTAGTGTCTTAGCATGCTATTCCATAACATTTTTAAGTTGATTATTGAGTGCAGGTCGACCTATACATTTTTATTAAAATGAATTGTCAGAATGAAGTTTATAACAGTGAACTATTTCTTTTAACTCGTATATTAATTTTATCATTTACGGGTGTATATAGTTTCTAAGATATTCTCATACATTTAATTGAATTCAATCAACCATTCAATAGTAAATTATGCAAAGCCTTATTTATAAATTCAACTCATTTCAAGGGAGAAAAACACTGTCTTTTACTTCATACGCATTCTTCTTTTTCAAACAGTAGTTTCAATCTTTAATAATAATAAATCACATTCAAAACACAAAGTGCAATTTTGAAACTAATGCAATCCTTTATTCCTTTCCAATACACTTTACAATCTTTTCTTTTCCATTTGATTTCTAAAATACAAAATACAATGCATATTATATCTTTTACATTTCCTTTCCAAAACAGAGAGTAAAATGAATCTCCTTTACATTTCACAGTCCAATTTCAATCTTCCATTATCAATACAAATGGTTTCACATTACAAATATTATACAACTCATCCACTTCAAGGTGGGGAAGGATTACAATAAACTTGCTCAAAGGATGGGACTGTCAGACTGTACATTCTTCTTGCTCCAAAACAAGTAGCATGCTAGTTTCTTCATCTTTTCATTTGATCACAACAAAGAAGGGGGAAAGGCAACGCTCTCCACCCAACCAAGACATCCAATGAGAAGGGAGAAGCCATCCTTCCTCATTGGCCCCGAGCCCCAACCATATTGAAATAAGAGATGAAAATAAACACATGGCAACAATGGCTTCCATAGCAAACAAGCAGCATTCTTTCACATGTATAATTTAATAAGAAACACAGTTCAAGAAAAAACAATAGTTCATAAGCTGTATTTGATAACATTCACAAAAAACTTAGGCTTGATCAAGAAAGCCAACAAGAGCAAGGAACTATGGGGAAACTACTTATGCCTCCCTATTTGGAATTGGGAATCCACCTAAAATCATACCACCAATATAACATATCAAATCCCATAAACCTTATGTCTCACAACCCCTCCTTATGCCCCCTAAATTTTCTCCTTTTGCCCCCACAAGAGTAAGAAATGCAAGCTATTTCTTTTCCAAGGTGGATCCCAATCCAAACTCCTCCATAATAAAATAGATTCCCTTAGCATTCCCTTATGCCCCCATTTGAAATCCCCATAGCCTTCTCCTACACCATGTCCTAAGCGGTCTACCCAACCAGCAAAGAACACATAACACATTCACCATTTCATACATGCATGTAAGAGAAAGAAAACATTATAAAAAGGCTCAGGTTCCTACCTCTCCATCTGGATTTTTTTCCAAGCTCACAAGCTTCCTAAAAGCCAAATACAATCCAAAATCAGCAATATCCAAGCATTCAAAAAGACTCCAACTCCTTCCACAACAAGCTCCCAAAACAACAAGCAAAAATGTGCCCCAAGAGGAATAAACAAAGTTTCAACAACCACAAACAAGCAAGGAATTTTGAATTTAAAGGAGAGGGAAGAGAAGAGGATGATGTGGAGCCATGTGGGATGCCACATCATTCTTCCTCAACCCCAAGAGGAAATTCAACATCATGCACCTAAATATAATAAATAAAAATGACAAATTAACTTACACACTCCAAAATAACCCATACTCCAAAAGGACTGAATTAAAAACATGTAAGAGAAGTGCAATTAAAACTTACAATAGTCATTTCAAAATGCAATAAAAAGGCCTAAATTTAACCTCGAAACCATAGGTATGGCTGGTGAATCATTTTAGGAGATGTGGGACAAGCTTAACTTGTCCCACAAGCCTCAAATTTAGCCTCCAAAGACAAATTCGAATTCCTAAGAGGATGAAGTGTCTTGCACTCCAAAATCTATCTTACATTCTCTTACATATCTCTTACACATTTCTTACAACATTAACATTTAAAATCAACAACTTCATTAATTACATTCTTATGACATATTAATTTATTTATTTTTACACATGATTATTCACAACATTAATACAACATATATAATAACTAAAGAAAAGGGGTAACACATCACAAAATAAACACATGCAACATTAATAAAGAAACCACATTAATAAATTACACAAACCCATGGTCACATATAATGGAAATTTCCCCATGGAAATCCCTAACAACATACAACACACACACACACACAACAGTTGCCATGGTGACCTTGTTGAATTCACCTAGAATTTCAATATGGTTAGTCTCCAGTCCCCTAACATTGTTGTGATATTTTAACCTACAAAACACAAATACCTACTTCATCCTCGTGGCCATATCAGAACATCCAAAATGATATAAACAACATCTTAAGATCATCTAAACACATGAATCACAACAACATCAAAAATTCAACATTATCATTTTTAATTAATTAATCAATTATACCATCATCAATAATCTTTCATACTAGGTCTACTCAAAATATCAAATGTCACATGTCCAACTCAACATCTATAATATGTCCATGTCAAATAGTACATCATCATCCACATATAAAAATGTATCTAGTAACCATCATGCATAATAACTAAATCTATATCAATAATAATCCATGATCTAACATCTAACCATCATACTAAAACAAAACATAATAGTGTCCATAATAAGATCAACAGTATCAAGATCAAGACCTAAAAGCTGCCAAAGGGAAGTGGGCACTACATGGACAAGCTTTAACTCTTAACCAAACCTACACATACAATGTTTTGCAAAGTGGTGTATTTTCTTATCTTTTGGATTAAGCAATTTGGTTTAGACCACCGTTTGGAAACCTACATCACACATGTATGTTAGAATTTGGTTTGAAGAGATTTCTCCTTTCTTTGGCTAGCATTAGGTCCTTCACACAAATGGTTAGTAGTTCAAAAATATCTACAATATCATAGAAAGAGGATTAAATGTTGTTTTTGGTTCTCAAGATCATCCAAGGACATGAGAGAAGAGCATACACAACAAGTAACCCAACTAGATAGTAATGAAAATATTGTAAATCAAATAACCACCATAAAAATTTGTAAATCAAGGTTTATTCCCAATTAATCCAAGTTATTTTTAGTGAAAAACTAATGTTGTTTTTGGTTCTCAAGATCACACTAGGTGCAAGAGAAGAGCATACACAAGCCTTATCCTTATTTATTTATCAAATGAAAAAGCTATTAAACTAAAAGATCATATACATTCCAAAATGAAATTTTATTCGCTTAAGCATAGAAATGAATGATAAGTTTTTCCTACTTACTCTAAAATTAGAAAAAGAAGGTTTAGAGGTACTTTTGATTCTTAAGATCACACAAAGTGCAAGAGAAGAGAATAAAAACTCCTACCCCAAACCCATACAAAGCATGAAAAAAATCACTCATCAAACCCTAAGTTAATTTGTTAGAAAACCTGCTCTAAATCTAAAAATTGACAATAACAACAGCTAAAAATCCCTAGAAAATGACAAAAACACTAAAAACAAGAAGTTGAAAATGTGAACTTGGAGACAACTTTACGTGAGAGCTCCAACACACCTCTTATTATAGTAGTGTATCCTATAGAGCATGAGTGCATCCTTTGAAGAAGAAACACATACGAGTTATGCAAAGGCATGCCTCTATCAAAATCCCCCATCCAATATTGCACAAAGGCGTGGCGGTGAGGTGCCAACACACACTTTGGAGCAAGAGCATAGATTACACATAGAGGAACAAAATTTAATGATGCATAGGCATGGCCATTAAGGCACAAGTGTGTTTGAATAAGTGTAGGAACATCTAGTAGAGCACATGTGTGGCCTTTGGAGTGTGGGTGCATTGTTTTATGCGTAGGCATGGAACTTCAAGTAGGTGATCAAAACATGAATTTCAACCAAAAAAAATCTGAAAAATATCAAATCTTTGGCCTTTTTCAAGGAATTTCGACATCACTTCACCTCCTATATCCTATAAAGAACATCAAAATGCAACAACTTCTACTAATCTAGTTTTAAACAACTATCAAAATATAAATTGATCTAAAAAACTTTGAAAATTACTCTATAAACTTGAAATTAATCTAAAAGATGGAGAAACTAATCTAAAAATCTTGAAAGTAATCTAGAAAACTTGAAACTAAACTAGAAAATTTGAAATTAATCTCAAAAACTTGAAACTAGACTATAAAACTTGAAATCTAAAAACATTGAAACTAAGCTAAAAAGTTTTAAAATGAATGCAATGGGGTATGCTCCCATTGGGCATGCCAAATAAAAACTACTTAAAGTACCAAGAAAATATAAACTAACAAGACTAACACCACATACTCTAATTAACAAATGTTTATTGAATCTAACAATAGTTACATCAATGATTAAAGGTTTTTAGATTAGTTTCTCAAGCTTTTAGATTACTTTCAAGTTTTTAGAGTAATTTTCAAAGTTTTGTAGATCAATTTTCATTTTGATAGTTGTTTGAACTAGATTAGTAGTAGATGTTGCATTTTGATGTTCTTTACGAGGATATAAGGAGGTGAAGTGTTGTCAAAATTCCCTTAAAAGGCTAAATATTTTATCTTTTTCATATTTTTTTGTCAAAATTCATGTTTTGATCATGTACAAGAAGGTTTGCACCTATGATCAAAAGGGTACACCCACACTCCAAAGGTCATGTTATTCAAATTGATATCTCAGCCATTCGGATAACTTGCATACACATTCCTCTTGTGCGCATTACGCGTGCCCCTCTTTCTTCCATTTCTCCCTTATGCCCACACTCCACGCATTCACCTTCTTTCTAGTCAGCTCAACACACCTCTAAATTTAAATCCAAAGGGGTAGACCCAAATGAGTGCCAAGCTTCCATGCATCCAAGAACCCCAAAAGTTGCACCGGCCATTGAAAATTCTTCGACTCAGTAGAGGGTGCCAAGTGTCTTAATGACGCACATTCAAAAGTGGGATCCAGGTCGAAGACTCAAACTTGTGCCAGCCCCCAATGTAGAAAATGGTCAATAGAGGTCAAATCCAAAAGCAAAATCAGGCCTAAAAATGACTAAGTATAGAGAATAGACAGACGCCTCCACATGGATCAACGACACAATGTCAAAAGGAAAGCTTAGAGGCAGTCCCCAAAGAAGCGTGGGCCTTCCATGTGTCCCAAGTCCAAAAGGGATAGATTCAGGTTGAATAGTCAGAGTAGAGGTAGGCTCGCGGAAGCCACCATGTGTCGTCCGGTGCCTTTTCAAAAGCGAAGGTAGGGGCTGAATCTCTAAGGTGCGTGAGGCTGCCACATGGACCCTATATAGAAAACTCTTTAAAATATTGTGTGCCTAAGCAATTCAAATTTCAAATGGGCATATATTTCGACTCGGGGCTCGAAATCTAACAAATCTGGCACCATTGGAAAGATCTCATCCTCATCTATGCCTTGGAGATCTAAATATTTAATTTTGGAAAAGTTAGGTGGGGAGGAAATGAAGAAATTTCTATCAAGCCATTCAAGTAGAATCATATTTCTTGAACCACTAGATCTGATTCAATTTGATCCATCATTCCTCCTCCTTCGAGGCACCAAACAAGTAAATTATGTAGACATGACAAATTTGGGGGAGATTTTTTGGAGGCATTAATGATGGTGGTTGAGATTCAAATTAGATTTTCCCATTTTTCTCTCTTCTTCTTCCTTCTGTGTTGAATCTATAAAGGATAAGGTCAGGGCTCATTGTATAAGGTTGGACACTTTAGATCCTTATGCATGTTGCTAAGGACTCCATATTTTCTCGTATTTTGAGTTACTGAGACATCCATGTTTGGCTCTTGCAAGTGGATATCAACCTCCTTATCATTATGTGATTCTATGCATTTTTGGAAGTAATAGAAGCATCGTTTTGTTACTATTCTCTGTCCTAACATGTTTGCATTCCTTCTTCTTGCCTCTTCTCTTGCATTGTGTATTGTTGTGTTATTTCAAGTCCCCTACAGTTCCATACTTGGTTGTGTTCCATGAGAATGATCTGGTGAATGTGTATTTCACTATGCTACTCGTGCCTAGCCTCCTTTCATGCATTCCCTATCATTCTCACTCAGAACAGATAGTGTTCACCCCTCTTTTCTGGTGTTATCACCTTTTAGTGTAGTTTACTTCATGTTATCCTTCTTTCCCTAGTCCCTTGGCATTCTTAGCTTAGTTTCCCCTTTCAGCACTAGGAGTAGCAGTAGTAGTAGAAATAGATAGAGGAACCAGCCTTCTCCAAAGATCTATCCCAAGCTCGCAAGGTCCCACAACTTGGGGATGGTTCCATTGTGGTCTTAGACACCTCGATCCTTTTGGATCTGAGATGTGGGTGCATGTTTGAGAAACCAATAGTTTCTGGCATGCCTGGTGGGACCAACATTGAAATATCAAATTTCATATCTTTAAGTTCTGGTGTGTGAACTTATTGTTTCAGCCTTTGAAGGCTCATTTCAAACACATTTGGCAAATCCCAATATTTTAAAATCTCTCTTTCAGCAATCCTAAGTGCCTTTCATGAGAAGATTGCACACAAGAAGAAGTGTAGCAGCTGAAGATTCATTTGAATACCTCTAGCTTTCCCCAAGAGGAGTTCATCCTAGAAATCCCACATGTGTATCTCTATCTCCAGCGCGTCATGCCCATTCAACTCCTCCTCAAAACACATAACCTAAGCACCCTGTAATGGAGAATCGAAACCTCCTCCCTTAATAAGCTTTGCAAAATTTAATGGAGGGAGTCCCTTACTCCTGGCCATGTAGCATGATATGCCAAATGGTGTGCTCAAGATTATTCCTTACTTTACTAGTGAGAATAAAGTCACCCCTCAGGAGCATATCTAGGATGTAGCTAATGTGTGTTCACTCTATCTGATCACACATAATGATGTGATCAGTCAAGTTTGCATGCCTCTTTCAAAGGTAAATCACTTGGTGGTATAGAGGCTTGATACTTGGATCTATTAACACTTGGGATGAGTGGGAACATCTCTATGTAGCTATTTTGAAGAAAATTCAGATCACCTATCTTTGGTGGAGCAACTAAAAACAAAAAGAGGGTGCCCAATGAGAAAATGATTGATTTGAACATCAGATTTAAGAAGACTTGGGACAAAATCCCTCTTGTGGTAAGACCTATAGCCTAACATGCTTTCCTTTATTATCTGAAGGTGCTCAACAATGATATTTCAGTTATGATCCAATCTATGGGAGGTAGGACTCTACCAGCTACTTATAACATTGTAGTAAGGGCAGAAAATAGTCTCATTTAGGTGGGAAAGTTGGCTCTAGACCACCCATGCCCGGTTCCCAGAAATGTCGCAAGCACCCCAGCCTTTTATAGCCTCTATTCCTACTCCTAAGAAAAACACACAACCAGTTGCTTCAACATCCTATTCTCCATCACAAACAAAAGGAAGATGAAGAATTGAAGGCCTTAATTAGAAATTTATCAATCAAGGTCATATCATTAGAAAAGTAGCAAGTGAAAGCGTATAGAGGTAATTCCAATCAAGTGCATGGCCAAGGGAATCAACCTTAACAGAATACATATAGAAATCAAAGATACGCACCCAACTAGCAGAATGATAGGTGGTAGCCTAATGCACATTTTCCCTTACAAGTTTTCCCTCCCACACCTTCTCTCCCAACACCCAGTGCGAGCAAGCACTCGTTCCATTTAGAACAACTTGGCACAAGAGTCAAAATGGTGCTTCCCTTGCAAAATTCCTCATAGTCAGTACCATTGTGCTAATGTTGCGCGTGCCCAAGCCTTCATGATCCAAAATGCTTCATCCTGTGAGCCCTCAACAAGCGCCCATGAAGCAGATAATCTAGAAGGACTAGAAGCTCCTCCGAAAACCAATTTGATGTTCTTTGGTGCGGAGGAATTCTATGTAATCAACCAAGCTACAAAAGATACAAACAGACCATGTGCCCAAGTGGCAGACAACACAAGATATAAGAAAAGAATATTAGAGTCAAGGCGCATAGGTCACAGTCCCAGCAATACAAGTAGATCTTTAGAAGAAAAAAGAATCAGACAAGACCTCTTACAGAAAAAGCGTTCAAATCCCTATGCAGGAGGTCCTGCATAAATCTCCTTTTGAAGCAGCACACGCCCATAATTTGGTAGGCCAAGCCTCTACTCTAGCTAAAATTCTAGCTTTCACACCGATTAGTCAACGAGGGATGTTGTTCCCCAAATTCACAAGGTGGGGGGTTTTTGTTTAGCATTGTTGACTAGATGAAGGAAAAAAACATAAACGTCACAATGTGGGATGCCCTGACCATTCCATCTCAACGTATCTATTGCATGAAGCTCTGGTGAAACTTACGCATTGACCTAGTTAGGTAGAAGCCACACACTTCTTTCAAAATTTTCCAAGAAGAAGAGAAACAAGTAAGTAAAGTTTTTAAAACCCTACCCTTCTATATGTCCTTGATTATAGGAAAAAACCTAGTGCATAACTACTTGATTGACTTAGCGCTAGTACTTATGTCATGCCTAAGAAGATAGTTGATGTCTTAGGTCTGCAATATAGCCCTTTGTCTAAAGGATTCCTATAACTTGATGGCTTAATTGTAACCACCTTAGGATTCATCAAGGATCTTGAGTTAACCCTCCATGCATGTCCAAGCCTAACAATTATTGACCTACCTCCTTTTTTTTTTCCCTATGTCTATCAAGAAAATTTACTTGCTAAGGTGGGTGGTTACTTGTCTTCCGATAGGTCTCATATGTTACTCAAGACAAGGTATGGTACCCATTTTACCATACAAGATGAGCCTATATTTTCTTATCATGTAGAGCCATAAGTCCCATCCCCTCTCCAAGTCAATTATCTTATCCAAAAAGAACAAGTTTCAGTTCTGAAGAGTAGTCTCTTCCACCCTCTATTCCATACCTAGTACTTTATGAATGAGTGGAAAGGCATCAAAAATTTGATCACTATCTTTGAAGAACTAGAAGCCTATGAAACCGGGCTTGGTACTTATTGCATTCTAAAAGAATATGACATGCTTCCACGTGCACTCATGTGGGAGACAAAATTCAAACTGGTCTATGAAATTTGTACTTTGATGGATCCAGAAGCATAAATGGCATGGGAGCAAGAGTGGTTCTCATTTCCCCTAAGGATGACAAATTCTTCTTCGCACATAGGTTGTTGTTTGCATGCTACAACATTGTGGCGAACATGAAGTGCTTGTGCATGGCTTGCTTATTACTGAAAAGAAGAAAATTAAAGTGTTGTAAATCTTTGGGAACATAGAATTGGTCATCCACCAGGTCACCAACAAATTCCAGACAAATAATAATCTTCTTAAATCTTATAAACATAGATTTTAGGACCTACTTGAGAGCTTTCATGCCCTTAATCGTGAGGTCATTCCTCGTAGAATGAATAAATAAGCTACTTGAATGGTAGCGCTCGGTTCACGATTTTCTCTTCCGAGGACTTTTTCAAAGGAAACACTCATCACATTAAGATGGTAATCAAACCATCCATTACAGATAATAACACCATCTAGCAAGTGTTCGATAGTGACGTGTAGATCATCTAGTTTATCCAGAATGAGGCTGAATTTTCATCAAGTATGCAAGCTGACTTGCATGACAGCTATGGTGACCAAGTAATACAGATAAAGACAAATAAGTTTCCTAAAGGTTTGGTCACCTTAGAAAAAATTTTCATCCATGATGATGAGTTCAAGGGTGAAGAAAGATACATGTATGCCACGTAGGAGGACTGCTCCTCCATCACTATTGCATGCAAAAAGAGTTGTTGCTTAGCGAACTTGTGCACATGAAGAAAAACATAGCTTTATCTCGCTCTATCATAAATACATAAATATTTTCTCATGGGAATATGAAGACCTCAAAGGTTTTGATCCAATTGTTACTTAACACTCTATTGACCTTGATCCTAGTATCAAGCCCGTCGAGAAAAAAATAATGACCAATCAATCCAAAGATAGAACCCCTCATAAGAAAAGAAATATCAAAACTCATTGAGGCAAAAATTATCTTTCCTATCAAATATTCCACCTAGGTCATGAATCTGGTTCCAGGCGCAACAAAATGGTGAAATTAGACTTTTTGTTGATTTTAGAGATTTGAACAAGGCATCTCTAAAGGATCATTATCCTTTTCCTTCAATAGAGCAGATTCTCGTAGATTGTAGCTAGCACGTAACGGTTATCCATGCTAGATGGGTACTTAGGTTTCAACCAAATCTTGGTTAAGGAAGATGATCAATTCAAAACAACATTTACAACCAAGTGGGAAACATATGCATATCAAAAATGCCCTTTGCTCTCAAATGTGAGCGCAACATTTCAATACACCATGGATATTTCCTTCAAAGGTTACATCAATGAGTTCATCTTGGTTTACCTGGATGATATAACTATCTTCTCAAAGCAAGGTGTGGATCACATGGTGCACCTAGAAAAATTATTTGACATATGTAAATACTTTGGGGTATCTTTTAACCCCAAGAAGTGTAATTTTGTGGTGGCTCTAAAGCAGGATATTAGGCCATGTGGTTTCAAAGGATGGCATCGTGATTGATCCTAAGTGTATTTCAACCATCCTAGCCCTTTCCTATCTTGGTGCACAAAAAGTCCTTACAATCCTTTCTCGGTAAGATTAAATTTTTTAGGTGTTTTATTCCTAACTTCATGCGGGGACCTGGTTCGGCCCATCACCCTCATGCTCAAAAAGGACATAACCTTTAGATGGATAACAAAAGGAAGAGAAAGCTTCAATAAGATCAAGAAAGAAATTTCTTGTGCACCAACACTCATCAATCCAGATTACTCAAAATATTTCATCCTTTATGCTTATAGTGTTGATGCAAGCATTGTTGTTTTCCTAACAAAGGAAAATGAATAAGGGTTGGAAGCAATCGGTGGCCTTCTTTGCCGATGATCTTTGAAGGATTATGAATTGAAATACAGTCACATGGAGAAGCAGGTCTTTGCCATCATGCGTGCACTCAAGAAATTCAAAAGTATGCTCACCAAAAATCATATCAAGGTGTTAGTCTCCCACTCATATGTCAAAGAATTCATCATGGGAGTAGAGATTAGTGAGAAGAGAGCACGATGGGTGACAAAAATCATGGAATATGATGTGATTATTAAGGCCAGAAAGCTAGTAAGAGGCAGTGCACTCTACAAGCAGATTGTTGAGGATGTGCAGAGTGAACCCGAGGCTTTATTATTTCTAGATGGATACCTCCCATGTGTAGAACATGAACAAAATATAGCCCCTAGCATGCGTGGATCTGGATGAAGGACATAATCACATTCCTTTCTGAGGGTGCATACCCTCCCGGTTTAAACAAGGCAAAGAGAAGGCGTATGAGGTTGTAATATATCCCTTATGTTTTGATTGATGGACTTCTCTTCAAAAGAAATCTAGATGGAATGTTGTTAAGATATATCAATGGTGCTCAAACTAAGCAAGTGTTAGTAGAATTTCATGATGGATTCTCTAGTGGACACTTCTCTGCCAAAACTATAAAAATGAAAATCATAATGGAAGGTATCTTTTGGCCTACCCTATTTGTAGATGCACATAGGTGGGTCATAAAATGCAAGGAATGTGCTTTCTTTGTAGGAAATAAAATATTGGCAGTGCTTCCCCTTCAACCAATCCAAGAGGATCATCCTTTTGCGCAATGGGGTCTTGACTTCGTAGGCATGATCAATCCACCTTCAAGTGTTGGACATAAATGGGTCTTGTGACTAGATTACTTCACCGAGATAGATAGAAGCTATCATGCTTAAGGAATCACTCGAGGCGATCATCCTTGACTTTCTCGAAGGTTTAGTCATAAGGTTTGGTGTTCCTCAAACCATTATCTTTGATAATGCAAAGGCCTTCCTTGGTGCTAAAATCACTTGATTGGGCTCTAAGTTTGGGAATTTACTTGAAAACCTATTCCAACTATTACCCTCGGGAAACAATCAGCGAGAATCAACAAAAAGAACCTGATCGGAATCATGAAGCACATAATGAACATTAGCCAATGATAGTGGTATACGAAGGTCCTACACATGCTCTAAATAGATAAAATCATAATAAAAAAGGAAATAAGAACTTTGCCTTATAATCTTGTCTATAGCAAGGAGGCTGCCCTTCCTTTGATGCTAGAATTAAATTCATTAGCACTTTCCCAAAGAAGCTGGAATTTGAGGATGCAGATCGAGAGAAATCGGGATGGCAGAGCTGGTTCATCTTAAAGAGCTTAGAAAATCTGCCATGATCAAGTTAGAACAACATCAACAAGCAACAAAGAAATGGTTTGATAGAAAGGCTAGGCCTCAAGCTTTAAAATTTGGGGACTTGGTTCTAAAATGGGATCTTTGATAGAGCTAAACTAGGGTGCAATTCAAAATTTTATGTACTTTGGAGTGGCACATACATCTCAAGTCTGTAAAGAAGCTAACTCTTTCGAGTTAACTTATCCATATGGAAGCACGCTGCAAATCCCGAGAAAAAGGATCTATCTCAAACCCTTCTATTAGGTTTGCTACATCATGTTGTATATCTTAAAGTAGTTTTAATTCTTCCAAATGTGCTACACGCACATTATTTGTTTGTGCATAGTTATTTCCTCTCACGTGCTTCTTGTGTGCACTCTTTTGTTACTTCCGAATGTAGAATGTCTCTCAGCGATTGTGAGATTCGAGAATAGAGTGCGAGATATGATTTTCAAGTAATTACAGGGAATTTTCATGATTGAACAAGATGAATGCATGCCCAATGGACTTCTAAGGCTACTGATCTCTTTCATATAGTAGGCAAATGGCCCTGAAAGTCACCAAAATTGTTATCTAAATTTCTCTCCTAGCCATTTGGATAACTTGCATACACATTCCTCTTGCGCATGCCCCTCTTCGCCTCTTTCTTCCATTTCTCCCTTGTGCCCACACTCCACACATTCACCTTCTTTCTAGTCATCTTAGCGCACCTCCAAAGTTGAACCCAAAGGGGAAGACCCAAATGAGCACCAAGATTCCACGTGTCTAAGAGCCCCAAAAGTTACACCAGTCGTTGAAGATTCTTCGACTCAGTGGAGGGTGCCAAGTGTCTTAATGGTGCACATTCAAAAGTGAGATCTAGGACAAAGACTCAAACTTGTGCCAGCCCTCCATGTAGCAAATGGTCAACAAAGGTCAAATCCAAAAGCAAAAGTGGGCCTAAAAATGACTAAGTATAGAGAACCAGTGGAAGCCTCCACATGGATCAATGGCACAATGTCAAAAGGAAAGTCTAGAGGTAGTCCCCAAAGAAGTGTGGGCCTTCCACATGTCCCAAGTCCAAAAGGGACAGAGTCAAGTTGAATAGTTAAAGTAGAGGTAGGCTCGTGGAAGCCGCCATGTGTCGATCTATCTCATTTTCAAAAGCTAAGGCAGGGGTTGAATCTCCAAGGTGTGTGAGGCTACCACATGGACCTTGTATGGAAAACTCTTTAAAATATTACGTGCCCATGATTCAAATTTCAAATGGGCATATCTTTCGACTCGAGGCTCAAAATCTGAAAAATCTGGCACCGTTGGAAATATCTCGGCCTCATCTATGCCTTGGAGATATGAATCTTTAATTTTGGAGAAGTTAGGTGGGGAGGAAATGAAGAAATGTCTATCAGGCCATTAAAGTAGAATCAAATTTCTTCAACCACCAGATCTGATTCAATTCGATCCATCGTTCCTCCTCCTTCGAGGCACCGAACAAGTAATTGATGCAGACATGACAGATTTGGGGTAGATTTGCTGGAGGCATTAACGATGGTGGTTGATCTTTGAATTAGTTTTTCCCGCTTCTCTCTCTCCTTCTTCCCTTTTGCTGAATCTATAAAGGACAAGGTCAGGGCTCATTGTAAAAGGTTGGACACTCTGGATCCTTACACATGTTGCTAAGGACTCCATATTTTTTGTATTTTGAGTTACAAACCTCCATGTTTGGCTCTTGCAAGTGGATATCAGCCTCCTTATCATTAGAATGATTCTGTGCATTTTTGGAAGTAATAAAAGCATCATTTGTGACTATTCTTTGTCCTAGCGTGTTTGCATTCCTTCTTCTTTCCTCTTCTCTTGCATTGTGTTTTGTTGTTCTATTTCAAGTCCTGATGAGTTCCATACTTGGTTTTGTTCCATGAGAATGATCTCGGTAAATGCATATTTCGTTGTCCTACTCATGCCTAGCCTCCTTTACGCATCCCCTATTATTCTTGCTCAAAGCAGAGATAGTGTTCACCCCTATTTTCTAGGGTTATGGCCTTAGTGTAGTTTACTTCATGTTATCCTTCTTTCCTTGGTCCCTTGGCATTCTTAGCTTAGTTTCCCCTTTTAGCACTAGGAGTAGTAGTAGCAGTAGAAATAGATAGAGGAACCGGCCTTCTCTAGAGATTTGTCCCAAGCTCGCAAGGTCCCACAACTCGGGGATGGCTCTATTGTGGTCTCAGACACCTCGATCCTTCTAGATCCAAGACGTAGGTACACGTTTGAGAATCCAACAGGTCACACTTGTGCTCTACTAGACATGCCTACACTTCTTCGAGATGCACTTGTGCCTTCTTGGCCATGCTTGTGCATCATTAAGTTTTGATCCTCTATGTGTAATCTTCACTCTTACTTAAAAGTGTGCATTGGCACCTCACTGCCACGCCTCTATAATATTGATTGTGGGATTTTTGAGATGTGTGCCGCTATAAAATTATATGCACTGTTACTTCAAAGGATGCGCTCATACTCTATAGGATGTGCTACTACACTAGGAGACACGCTTGCACTCAAAGTTAAGTTTTCTCGAAGATCAAAATTTTAACTTACGGTTTTAGTGTTTGTCATTTTCAAGGGATTTTTAGCTATTGTTGCTGTCAATTTTCAGATTTAGAACAAGTTTTCTAAAAAATTAACTTAGGGTTTGATGAGTAATTGTTTTTCATTATTTGTATGAGTTTGGAATAGGGTGTTATATGCCCTTCTCTTGCACTTTGTGTGATCTTGAGAATCAAAATCACCTCTAAACCTTCTTTTTCTTGATTTTAGAGTAAGTAGGAAAAACATATCATTCATTTCTATCCTTAAGGGAATAAACTTTCATTTTGGCATGTATATGATATTTTAGTTTAAGATATTTTTCATTTGATAAATAAATAAGTCTAGTGTATGCTCTTCTCTTACACCTAGTGTGATCTTGAGAACCAAAAACAACCTTAGTTTTTCACTAAAAAAGAACTTGGATTAATTGGGAATAAACCTAGGTTTAAAAATTTTAATGGTGGTTATTTTATTTAAAAGATTTTCATTACTATATAGTTGGGTTACTTGTTGTGTATTCTCTTCTCTCACATCCTTGGATGATCTTGAGAACCAAAAACAACATTTAATCCTCTTTCTATGATATTGTAGATCTTTTTGAACTACTAACCATTTGTGTGAAGGACCTAACACTAGCCAAAGAAAGGATAACTCTCTTCAAACCAAATTTTAACATACATGTGTGATGTAGGTTTCCAAACGGTGGTCTAAACCAAATTTCTTAATCCAAAAGATAAGAAAATACACCACTTTGCAAAACATTGTATGTGCAAGTTTGGTTAAGAGCTAAAGCTCATCCACTTAACTAGGAGAAACTTCCTTTGGCATAAGCCTTAAGATAACAAGAGGAATGCTCCTAGGAACCCCAAAGTAGTTCACACAAGAGGGAACCTTGTGAACAAAATGGGAAAGTGCTCCAACTACCTAATTAATTATTACGCCTTAAGAGATTAGAGTCAAAGTTATATCCATTATGAGCCTAGTGAAAGTACAAATGAAAGCAATTCATTGATCATTATATTGAAGCGTGAAGTAAATCCAAGATACTCCAATATTAGTCAGTGAAAATTTCTTAGTAAATCGAGCTCGTAGAGGTAGTTTGTAATAACCTAGGTGAGAGAACTAATAGGAAGCTTGCTAGCTTGGAGCCAATTTTTTCTCACTTGTTATACTTGAGAGATCTCAGAAAGTGACAACTTTTTTGGATTCAAACTCTTGGTTTTAGAAAAAGGAAAGAATCTATTAAAGTTGAAACCACATGACAATTCATCATGAAATCTATTTAATGTTACTTTGTCCTAGTTTTTCACTTGTCCTAAGACAAGGCGAAACTCTGCCAAATTTACACCAAGTATTTTTCATCACCACTTGGTCTACTCATTTATTTTCTTATTGCTCATTTTGGGACAAAATAATAAAAAACATATACGAATACCTACTAGAAATAATCATGTCCACCACTTTTGAAGTCTACTTGCATGACTAGGATACAATTTTAGAATGTAATTATTGAAAGTGTGAATAGTATGTCATCAAGTTCTAGTAGGTCGTTTGTCTCAAACCCATATTGAGACTTATTATCATTATAGTTATGTGGTATTATCACTTAATTCTTTTGATTTGTTACGTTGCACACATTATAGCCATACGGTTGTGATATTTATGTCTTGTTGTACCAATTTCTTCGATGTCAACCTCCCATGGTCAAAGAACAAATACCCATGTCGATCGAGTTCATTTCATAATGAAGAAGTGATCGAGAAAGCATGGGGTCACATGATGAAATTCCCTAGAGGATTACAATCAAGGATTCTCTTTAGACATCGATATGCTCACGTATTGCGGGAAGAAGTTGATTATGTTTGTTAAACCATAGAGGAAGACTCTAGGATCATCAAAATTAATCCTCCTCGTATTCTTCCGTCTTCACATTATTCATTATGTGATGAGATTCCGGGTCTGGAAATTATCCACAACCTATCTTCTCATTATATAATCATTCTTTATTTATCATGATTCCTTCATCACTATCTCACCTTGGGTCACCACCTGGTATCCCATTGTCTTTTTTATATGTTTTCCCCCTCTAAGTATCCCCACATCATCTATATGTGGCTCACCTCTTGGTAGCTAATTGTCATATATTCTTGGGCCACGTCCTTGTATCTCATCATCTTCTACATATGAGACACCTCCAGGTAGTCCTTCATCTTTAGTCTATGGGACACCTCCTGGTAGCCCATCCTCTTCTATCCTTGGGCCACCTCCAAGAATCCCTTCATCATCTTTATGTGGCTCACCTCTGGGTATCCCCTCTTCATCTATATTGGGGAATGTCCTATAAATCCCTCATCTTTGATTCTTGGGCTGCATCCTAGTATCCCAACAACTTCGATATATGGGACACCACTAGGTAGTCCTTCATCTTCAATCTTAGGGCCACATCCTAGTAGTCATTTATCTTTAGTCTATGGGACACCTCCTTGTAGCCCATCCCCTTCAATTCTTGGACCATTTCCTTCATGTTCACCATATTTTCCTTTTCTCAACGATTGTGGTAATCCCATCGTCATTTCTCACATCAATTCTATTTGTCTACTTTCTTCTCCCACTTATCGGGCTCAAAAAAGTCATGTAATAGATTATAAGAAACCCAATCAGTTCCTTCATCAAGATAAGCTCAAAACTTCGAACACTCCAAATCTCACAACAATTTAGACGATCTTAAAGTTCATGATCAAACATGATTAAAAATACACACCAATGTACCCATCAAGTATGGTACAAAGTGCATAAACCTCTAGATAGGGAAATCAATCTCCCACACACAAAATCCACGTTTCATAATAAAACCTAGTTATCTATTGAGTATGAGCTCACCATGGTCATTGAAATATGAGATAATATGACTTTTGATAAGCAAACAAGATTAATCTTCCTTATCAAGTCAATCACTAATATTGTTATTGGATATTATCGTTAGGTGACCTTGTCGAGTCCACCTTTCAAAAAATACAAAATACCAAAAAAAAAGAAAACATTTCAAAAATCAAAGGTTAAAGGTCAAATATTGCAATGCGGTATTGAATACACATGGATGTTTTCCTACAAGTCTTCCTACCATTTTCATCCCTTTAGTGATATTTTGGTTAGCCAATTCACACACATTTTGTGACATTTATCTATATGGTATCCATTTGGCCTTGGTCTTTTATCACCTTGGTAAATTGAAGAATGACTAACCTCTTAGAGATCCTATCACAATCAACATCTAATAAAATTGTTGCGAAGAAATTTTGGATATATTTTTTTGACACTAGCTAATGTCATTATCACAATCAATTTTACTTCCTTCCAACAAGCCATCGTGGTTATTAACCCCTTGTTAAACAAGATATTTGAATTAATTTTTCAGAAAGTAAAACAAAATCAATCAAATTAAAAATTCAAAGCTAAATGAATAATCAAATTGATATATAACTCTCTCTTTAGGTATTTAAAATAATCTCTACAGGGGCTATGGATGCCTAACTAATGGTAGAGAAATGTTGTGATTAGAATCAAATTCATATCCATTGGGGATATGGATTCTTGGGTGGCAATGAGAGCAATGAATGACTTTCCTTCCACAATCCATTCACAAAAAAAATCAACTTTGAAAAATAAATCATTCCTACACATTGGCTAGGTTGTCTTCACTTGATGTCTATCAAATATTCCCTTAAAAAAGTTAATAAATTTCCACATACAAAAACTGAATCTCTATGAGAAAATAGGATTATTATGTTACCAAGTGTCTTTTTGGGACCTTGTTATGACTCTTACTCTAGTCCGTATCTTGTCTCATTATTTGTGCCTTTGGCTAATCGATTCTTCATTGTGAGGCTTCTAAGCTACATTCATTCACATTCGTTGTTATTTTTCTTCATTCAAATCATACATGTGTATAATATATCCTTTTTCCATGTTCATAGAACCTTTATCCCCTTTCACAAAACAATATGCTCCTTCCTAGCACATCATTAGGTTACATTCATAATCATGTTGAACCTATCCATATTTTCCTTTATCCAACTTTTGCATGTGAAGATTTTTCCTTTGAATACTTCCACCTAATGTTGGGGAAATTTCACATCTTTACTTTCTTGCACATACATGTGGCATTCTTCCCTTGTACATCCCATCTTTTGTTGGGGCATCCGCATTTCTTCATTTCCTATGCATAGCTTTAGAAAACTTCTAAAAAAATTAAAAAAATTCAAATGTGTTTCAAAAATAATAAACATTTAAATATGTTTCAAAAAAACCCAAAAAATGTTAAAATCATCAAAAATCCAAAAATTACAAAAATTCATTTTTTTTCAAAAATTGGTAAACGACATGCACGATTGAAACTGTATTAAATGCATTGTCCTCAAACATCAAAATTTATCCTAAAAACATATTTCTGAGGTTATTTCTTTTCTTTTCTCAAGCGATTGCGGATCATCGTGATCTACCTCCATTAACAAATTTGGCTTGCTTACTATGTCGGTACTCCCGTGCAAAGTGAGTTGTCAAAGAATGTGTCATAGTGCACGAATTCTTTCCATGGGACTACATTTTTCTTATTTTATTCCCCTCCCATGTATCCTTTCTTTCGGAATCATTTTTAACCTTTTTCGTTATGACACAAACATTAAGGAATTGAAGCTTGATAACAAAAACATTGGTGCAACTTGTCTTCAATGTTTTTATTTTGAGTATGTGTAATTGTACTTATTTCTCTATTAGGTTAGCTAGTTTACTTTCTCATATTGCATTTCATTATGTATGTTGCATGGAGTTAAGCATCATTTTAATTTCTCGTATTGCATTACATTATGTACGTTGGATGGAGTTATGTATTTTTAATAATAAACACATGTTAGTAATTTAGCTTTATATGTTATTTTACACTTTTTTTTATTTTAATAAAGGTTTATTATATAGATCATAGGGATAACATGATGAAATAAAAGTTTCTTATTGAATATTGGATGCAAAGAGATATTCCTTTTCTATGCTTATCATTTCTTATCACTATTTACTTTTTCTTACAAATCACGGGGTAATAAATAATCATGTTTATTCCTATCCTATTTCTTTTATCTGTTTTGAACATATTTTCGATCATCGATTGACTTATTCTATCACCCCATCGACACTCAAGGAGGAATCCTTAATTCTAATAATTATTTATTCAAAAATTTACTTAATTATGTTTGTCTACTATTGAAGTGAATTTACTTACTTCACCTTAAACAGGGGCAAATGTAGACACCTAAATTCTGCTTTTACAATTTTATCGTCAAAAACACACAAATCACTCTCATTCTTACCATTTCTATTATAATTAGTGATTTCAACTAATTAACTAATGTTTCTTACCATTTTTGTCAATTAACATTTATTTTTTATTACCTATCTTCTTTTGCATTCAGGATGCCACTTTACTGACAAATCGTAAGTCAAAATCCTCTTGAAATAGACATTTAGTGATTATTAGCTTATTAAGCATATTTTTGTCAATATACCATATTATTGGCTCAATCCCCTCTTCCAACCATTCAAAATCACCCCACTTCCTTCCACAACTTGTCAACAAGATTCAAAATCTTATCGTAGCCTTCTAATTGACCCTAATTGGTTGATTAAGGGTCACATCCTAATCACTTGTTAATTCACTAATCATGATTAACAAGCCTTAATCAGGATTAGAAACTATTAATATTCTTTGTGCTTTTAGTCCCACATACACCAATATTATAGTTTTCCTCAAAGGAAAAACTATTAAAAGGACTAACCACATACCTTTAAACTTTACACTATGCTTTGATTTGCATATCATATAAGAAATATGATTAATAGCAAAGCTCAATCATTTCCTCAAGTCTTTAATGGGGTTAGTGAATTGGTATCAAATATGATCTTGAATTTATTATTGGAGAGACCATCTCACCTTCTGGAGTAGCAACAAACCCCCCAATTTGATTTCTCCTAGATCTATTCCAGGTCTAAGTTAGTTAGCAATTGGATATTATATTAGGCATGCTTTAGCTAAGATAGATTGATATATCATGTTAGTTATTTCAATCATTCCATTAATTTTTAATCATTGATGTAACTATTGTTAGATTCAATGAGAATTTGTTAATTAGACTATGTGGTGTTAGTCTTGTTAGTTTAGCTTTGCTTGGATCTTTTAGTAATCTTCAATCCTTGAATTTTGATTTATTTAAATTCTTTTTAATATTTAAAAACCCATATTACTAACTTACTTAGCACATATTTTTCATTATATGTCCATTTTAACTTTCATTTTATCTTTTACCTTTTCATTTGTAGCTATAGATGTCATCAATTTTTGTAAAAAATGAAATGAAAATGTTGGTAATTATACAACGACATATACAACCATAAATTTAACACTAATACATTGTGTACATAATCAATGAATAGAATGAATTCAACTATTTTCATATACATGTATACAATGTTTCTCAAAATGGGTATATAATACATCATATGTATACCTTCAATCATATGTTCCCTTCACCCTTCATAGGAGGAGGAGGAGGTGTTGTACTATGAGATGGAATATTTTTACTACCCACTTGAGAAAGGAGTGAGGTAAGGATGAAACCCTCAATGGTTGTCCCTATGACTCACCCTTCACTTGAGATTCTTGAACCTACAACCCAACTATAATATAAACATCACATTGTTGTCTATCAATATTTGTGTGAGTTTCTACCAAACTCCTACCCTGTTCTACTAGTATGTCTCTCTTAGTATCACCTATCATCTATACCAAGTCCCCCATATCCCCATGGTTTATAGTTGTATGGGTTTTATCCTATATCTTTAGCTCTATAGTGCCTCTCTAATGAGCCTAATTACTCCAACATACTCTTTTCATTAGTTACTACTTGATCAAAGCAACAAAAAAAAAATTATTCTATGAAGAAAACCATCAATATATTTTAATGCATGCCCTTTATCAGTGTACTCTAATTGATTTTCATCTCCTATGCAAAAAATTACATTAGAACACATATAACCTAATAATCATCTTACTTCCTAATACATATTTTTTTCTAGGAAAGGAAATAACTTAATCATAACATTTACAAAGCTCCAAAATTATAAAATTTATAATCCTAAAGTGCCAAATTAATAGGTTAACCTATAATTTTAAGTTTCAAACCGAAATTTTAGAATCATAGAAATGCATTTTCTTTGTAAATCGTAACTCAAATGTCCATTCTGGAAATTCTAGAAGAAGTTTCAAGACCATGTTATCATAATCTATTTGGAATCACACACTTTGTAATCATTTATCCTAAAATTTTCATGTTGCTCATTCATGTTTCACACCTTAAATCACCAATTATCATATTTTCATATTTTTAGGCATACTAGATTGGATTCCTCCCATTGACACACTTTATATCATCTTTATACATATTACTCCTATTTTTGACCTATTTTATTATCTCCCTTCTCATCTAGAAAAATTGTATCATACTTCCATGGGTTCCCCTTCACTCGGGGTTTACTTCTTATTTTTATAATTTATCCTATAGTTCTTTTTCTCATTTTTATATTATTTGGGTTCACTTAGCATATATTTCGCATTGTAGTGATTCAAGTATCGTTCACACTCATGGGACAATAAGTATTAAGTATTTATTATTTGATTTCATGTTTTTATAACTTGTAAGATAATTCATTTATATTTCAATGTTGCATTTATTTTCCTAGACACCATGTCATGTTAATTTTTGTGACACAAAAAGATATTCAGTTGGGAAATATGTATACACATTTTTTCACTCTTATTGAATTTTCTCTTCATAGATACTATTGGTGCATTGACTTTCTGGAGTAATGTCCTCATGGAAATTTTGTGAGAGGGAATGATAAAACAATTGGTTGGTTATTGGTAGTACTTGTGAGATATATATATATATATATATGTGCAATTAATATTACCTTAGCTATCATATAATTTATACCTTTCAATCATCCTTTTATAGTCTCATTATGACATCAATTTTTTATTGTATAATGCCACCATTATATCAACTTTAAGAATACTCATAACCCTATCAAATAACTTTTCATTAGCTTTGTCCTTTATATCCTTCCCTATAACTCCATGGCATATCATGACCAAGAGCTGACATCAATGACCATGAATGATGCATTATGGATTTTATTTTTGAGATTTTTCTTGCATCGACCATAGTTAATGTTGTTGGTTGAATTAGGAAACCATAGTCATCAATCATGTTCCTTATTTGTAGGTTAATTTTGAGTTCTTTTCTCATCACATAATCATTAATAATTCAATTTTTTTCACTCACAAATATTATTTTAAAGGTATTTAAGGTTTATAAGTTGGTTATACTTATCTTTAGGAGTCTACTCTTAGAGTATTGGGTCCTTATGATTCTCAATAATAGGAGATACACTTATTATGGACTCCAATAAATGGCTTTCCTATGTATTATTTTATCTACTTATGGTCCCCACATCAAATTTTTCATAAGGTGTTTCTAACCCTTGGGGAAAGTTAATGCACCAATGGTATCTACATGAAGATAAGTATATCCAACCTCTCTTTTTATTTATATTGTTTTAGAATTGATTGGTGATTGAATTATCATGCACATAGATTAGAATAGAGCAATATATTATGAATCTATTTCATTTATTAATTATTTTTCATTACCTTATAATCCAAACTTTGGTAACTACATCATATTGATCCTTGTAATCCTTTCATAAGAATATATGACTTGTTTACAATCTTGTACAATTGAGATACTATTAAGATGCCACTCCATATCCTAGACTTAGGATTTTTAACCTCAAATCTTTAACATATTATGGACTACCATATTATAGATCTACAACATTAGCACCTTACAACCCCCTGTTTATGACCTTAGAATAGTTCCATTTCAACCTAATCTATATTATTGAGAACAGAAAGAGGATATTTTATAAACCATTCTTATCTTATATTTTGAAATAAATTGAAGGAATATTTGAATAAGATTTGGATAGAATGTGTAGGAGTTCATCATCATTTGGTATTATAATATAACTAAAGACGTACTCAAATGAATGAGTTGGATAGAAAATATAAAATAAATTAGCACAAAGAAATATTTAATCTAGAAGGAGTGAAGAATAGAGGATATAAAATTACAAGAAGAACATAAGATGTTAGATCCTAAGGTCAAGGGACACCCATACTTATAGATCTAGTCGGTTTGATGAGAAATATGAAATCTCATCTAGAATCTATGGAGTCGGCACAATGTCAAGGTTTTGCGGTGAAATATGTGTAAGATATACTAAATTCACAAAATAGGTGCTTGAAATCATTAACAAAGAATGAGATGTTAAATAAAATGAAGACAAATTTATAAAATTTGTAGCAAGAATGAAAAGTAAACTTAAGTTGGATATTCCTAATTATGTTTGAGGATTAAATCTTAAAGATCTCATCAATTTGGATATTTGAGTTAAATATTTACTTTGAGCATGAGAAATTAAAATATCTAAGGCAATTCAAGTTTTCTTGCACATAATTGATAGGAACACATCTCTCTATGGTAGGGAAAGTGTAAGTTGTTATATTTCAAAAAAGTAAATAAAATATCAAGACTTGGAATATATTTTGTGAAACTAAAGGAAAATTTTATTCCTCGATATTATCACAAGTCTATTTTATAAGCTCAAAGTTTTTGACAGAGGGATATGGTGTAAGTGACTACAAAGAGAAATTTTTCATACTAACCATTATATTAATTCATGTTGAAGATGATGAAAAAAAAATATTTCATGTCATATGAATATATTGTGCACGGAAATTCAAGATGAGTTTGGGATTATAATAATACATTGTGTTGAGGAAGTATATCAATGTGTGTTGAAGGAAGAAATGAAACTATCACATAAATAAAAACAACATAGCACAAGGAAAATACAATTTTTATGTATTCATGGATATGTATTAATAGAGGAAATTAAATTAAAGGAGAGGTAAGTACTTTATAATAAGATGATGGTTCATAAATAAGTAGAGGTAATTTTAGAGAAATAGGTCAAGTTCGTGGACATGGGTCCATTTGTGGAGAAATTTTGAATAGAGAATTTAGATACACACAAACATATGAATGGTGGTAGGAATGCGAGTGTAAATATTGCATAGGAAAATAAATAAATTGTTGCATCATTTCATCACCCCAATGCACCAAAAAGTTGGAGAAATCATGAATAAGAAGGTGTTTTTAAACTTATGAAAGGGAGGAATAGTCATGCTCGGAGGAAAAAAATTAAAACCATTTATAACTTATGAGGTAAGTATTTTAAGTTAAATATTGATAATGTCAATAATGAAATATTTTTGGCAAGAAATGGTGGATAAATTAATTTTTAAGAGGATAGTGCATAAAAAACCATATAAGGTTTCTTGTTATTTAAGGGTTATCCGATTATGGTGAATGAGAAATTCTTAGTGAATTTCTAGATTGGTGCTTACGGAGATGAAGTTATGTGTGACATAATTCCTATGGATTCTTGTCATATTTTATATGGAAGGCCTTAGAAATTTGATTGTAAAGTGCAACATGATGGTTGTGTGAATACATAGATTTCGGTGGGAAAAGGAAGAAAGAGATGCACATTGAATTCATTGAATTATAGATTTGAGGAAGTAGAAACTAATACCAAAATTATATTAATTTTAGGAAAGTAATTTACGAGTGAGATGAAAGAGTGCAATTATTTTTCACTTGTAGAAAATCCTACGTAAAATTTGGGTGCTAAAGTTGAAGGTGAGAAAGATAATCTTCTGCATGAACTGAAATACTTGATTGATAAATTTATGAAGATTATTTATAATAATATACCAAAGGGAATGTTGTTGATGAGGATCACGAGGTAATCAAATGGATTTGATATGGGGTTGAATCTATCAAACAAAGCAGCATACAAGTTTACAACACAAGTGAATGCGGTGGTCCATAAACAAGTTCAATAATTATTTGAGAAAGGATTTATTTGCAAAATTTTGAGTTCATGTGTAAGACTACTAGTATTAGCATAAAATAAAAATGGTGAGTGTGGAATTTGCATAGATATCCGAGAAATAAACAAGATCACGATCAAGTATAGGTTTCTATTATTGTGGATGGACAATCGATTGTATTTCTTGAGTGGAAAATAATATTTCTCAAAGATTTACTTAAAGAGAAGATGCCACACGATTCACATACAAGAAGGTGATGAATGTAAAATTGTGTTCAAAACATAGGAGGGTTTTATGAGCTGTTGGATATGCCATTTTATTGACAAATACATTGATTAAATCCATGTATTTTATGTATGAATTCATTAATCCATATTTTGGTAACTTTGTAATTTTCCTACTGTTGTCATGTAAATGTGCAATAGGGAAATTGGAAATTTCCAAGCACGACAACTATACCCCTATGCTGAAATTTTCATGCTTTATCATTCCTAGGAAACCCTAGCTCTGTCCAATCAGTCCAAATTACCTCCCAACCAATGTTATATCACCCCTAGGTGATTTAGGAAATTCCATTCATTCCCCTAGGTGATTTTGGGACTTTATTGAAAATGCAAATTTTGGGGAGTCACGGGAAGAAGTGTTCTTTGGCCTTCCTAAGGCTGGATTGACACAGAGTAGAGAACAGAAGGGAAAAATTCAACATGGAGGTGAGTGGAATACCTTATGACATCAAAGAAATGATTTTGGAAGGTTTAGAGAATTTTTTCAAGACTTGGAGCAGTCTGAGTGAAAAACAGGGTTCACAAGCCTCGATAGTACACATGCCTAAAATAGCCGCTAGACTTTGAAGAAGATTACGAGAGCTCCAAATGGATTTGGAAGTTAAAAAAAAACATATTTTTAAATAGGATTACAAGACCTACATGATTGTGAAATAATATTTTCACAACACCTTGGCGCATATGATTGGAATGTAATTTTTATTAGGCACAAGTGGAGTCCCAAATCAAAACTCCTATTTTTCGGGAATCATATGGTCAAATTAAGAAATTATACCCAAAATTTGGATTTAAAATGATATTTAGAGTCAGGATCATATAAAATTTCACCAATAAATTCCAGGAGCTAAAGTTATCTCGCATTTCAAGTTACCCTCTCAAAGGCGAGTTCGGGACTTAGCCATTTTTAGAGAGGACACGTGTTAGCACCGGGAGCCTAGTGGGATTTCATGTCCATGGTGTCCTTAAGGTCAGGTACATCAACCCTTGGAAAATTCACCCAACCCTCATGTGACGCTTGGGACCCTCATATGACCTCCATACTCGACAGATCAACCCCCAGGTGCTTATTTGGAGCATGCCTTCCCTGCCGTCGGATTGGGCGCCACGTGTTAGCTCCAGGACCACCGTGGAATTTGATGTCCCTTGTGCACCTGAGGTGGGGGACATCATACCTTTTAAAATTTTCCCATCCCCCATAGGGAGTCTTCTAGACACCCATGTGACCTCCTTTCAGCTCCCAGTGCTTCAATGTAACTTTCTCCCTCTTCATTTCTGCCGTTGGATCAAACGCCACATGTCATGCTCTTGACCACCATGGAATTTGATGTCCCTCATGTCCCTAAGGTTAGGGACATAAAACATGGAAAAATGCACCCTAACCCTAATTGTGCATATCTTTTTAAAAAGTTTCCAAGTGCCGCCTTTCTTCACTTCTAACTTCTAATAGTTTTTGTGCACTCCATTCCTCCATTCTTCCTCTACAACATTCTACCATCACCCTACCATTGCAAATGCTCAGACCAGCTCAACCCAAACACTGAAACAATATCCCCATGGTGATTTTCAGGTCTCAGAAGGATCTTTCATCAAAACAAGAAGGAGAAACGAAGAGCAAGAAGAAGAAAACAGTGAAAATCTCCATAGCCTAAAAATGAAGATCTAAAGAAATGTTGCAAGCCGGTGCATGAAAAAAAAAAAAACCATTTTCTATTGTTCATTCCTCTATCCAAGACCATCAAAAATATACCTTCAAACTCCCCCCTTATGTGAGTAGCCACAATGAATAAATATCGTTTTTGTCTCAACGAAAGAAAGAAGTGGGATTTCCCGTCAAACTAGTTGCCGAATTAAAGTAAGATCACATGTGAAGCATCAGAAGAAAAAACCCCATCAAAAATATAGATTTATTTGTAAATGGAGGAGAAAACCAGACCTACAATTTTCAGGTCCATTAATGGCTACCATACCCAGAGGCACTGCCAGGTCTGAAAACTAAAACTTTAAAATCTCCTGGACTATTAAGCGAGACGGATCTGAAATTGCAGAGGGAGGATATTGGGAAAAAACCCATATCAAAAACTTCATTCCATGTCAATCTGACTCCCAGAGGCCAAATTTCTAAAAATAGTAGGTCTACTACATAGGAACTGCTATTTTGGGAAAGTTAGCAATAGAAGAACCTGTAGAGGAGACGAAGACATTGGAGGTAAACTACAACTGAAAATTCACCAGAATAGACATTTTTGGCACTTACTAAAAATAGTAAGTGGGCCCTCGAGCACCTGCTAAAAATAGAAATTTGATCCAGAAGAAATGAGGAACATAGGGAGAAAGAGGAAAACTAAGCCGCAACATCCAGTTGAAGATCGAGGAATTGCTTTTCCACACTTACTAAAAATAGTAAGTTGATTTTTGAAGGGAGATATGAAGATGAAATGGACGGGTCAGAAGCCAACACAACCCTTTACCTGTCGAGTATGATGTGGGAGATAGTGATGTCTTATATATGGACCTGAATGACCTTAAAACTCGTATGGCCTCCAAGTACAGAAGGAGGATTGAAGACCAGATATTCACAAGTGGCTTGTTTGCTCTTGCTATAGGACATCTAATGTCTATGCAAAGTCTCAAGCTAGTCCTAGACCTGCTCATTCCACTATGAGTCCGAGACGTAAACCATCTAAGCTTACAATGGTACAACATTGGTGCTCATTAACCCTAGAACCATTAACCCTAGAACCATTTCAATCTCTCTCCAGATACCAACATCCCCCAACATGGTCGTCATTTCCAAGGAAAGATCCATGCACGATTGGGAGACAATGGATTCATATGTCCAAGGGGTAGTGCTCGGATCATGGTTAAAAACTGGAAGAAAGCCTTCCAAGATTCCCAAGAATCTACCAAGGTGTGAGTTCCAAGAAGGGTATTCTGATGTCATCACTCTCCTCAATAGAGTAATGGGTGAAGCAAACATGAGAGACTTCCAGGACTGGATGGGCCTTTACATCCTGACATTGACAGAAGGGAAGCAGAGAATTGACTAGGGGTAGATCATCAGTGACAATATCCATCTGTAACTTCTCCAAGTACCCATGACAAAGAAGTTCCACATGACTTCTTATCTATTTTATCTCCTCGCAAGCTCACGATCATTTAAGGGATTGGCTCTCACACAGAACATTGCTTCCAAGGTACCTGCATTTGAGAAACTTCCACAGTTGATAATGGAGGAGAGAAACAAGCATTTCACCCACGTGAATGATGCATTCACTATGTATGTGGTTCAAAACTTGGAAGGGGATATGGAAGCTAGGATGTCACCAAAAGCGGCATCCCTGATTAAGGAATATGACTCGTACTTCATATAATTCTCAACATTCTCCTACATATGAGTCACTAGCTTCGACCAAGCTCCTCTAAAACTACCCAAGTACCTCAGTGACCAGATTGTATTGTTCGAACTCTACAGGAAAATCACCCAAGTAAATAACAAGCTTAGAAGTAGAAGAAAGAAATTGATTTCTTTCCCTATATCTCTAGGGGAGTTCACATGCAAAATCTCAAATGATGCATCCCACTTGGAGGCCACTTTCACACATTTGACTTTGCATTCCTACATCGCTCAGGCCTAACTTTGACATCCGAGAAGATCCTAACTCCTTCTACATCCTAGAATTGCAACATGAGCCACAAGTTGAGGACTACTAGGCCAATTGTATTGATGAGTTCAAAGTACGTAAAAAATATCACATGAGGATGACAACCAGCGAGATGAAGAAATTCAAGTTCTCTTGGTATGAAGACATCTTACATGATGATGGGATAGAGATGTATGATCCTGAGTATGCAAGTCAAGATGTCCCCAATGCCCCAAATCAACTGGCACATTCATGAATCAGGAGATATGCTAGAGTGGACTAAAAAGGTGGTGAGGAGAATGAGGAACTAGTTTCAAAAGAAGAGGACTATGATCATTTGGTCATGAGGAATTTCTCCAAGCCTAAAGCAAGCTTCACATCATTCGTCTTCAAAAGTGGTGGAGGTAACTTCTAGCTCTAAATACTCTGGAGCGAGTTCAAAAAGGAAGGCCACGGAATTGAAAACTTCTCCCCATGAGAAGACATCCAAGAAATTCAGGGAAGAAAAAGATTCATTGGCATCACCGCAAGAGGAAGAAATTATCCCAGTAATGCAGAAAAATCCTACAAACAAATGCACAAGTGAACAAGGAGTATATGACTCATGATCCTGTATCCGAGCCACTACAAGAGGTCTTGCATGTTGTTGATTCCAACGCTCCTCTCATTCAAGAATTACCTCCCCCATTAGAACAAAGAATGGTTAATGCACCCATCATTGAGCCTAAAATAGATGATATGTTTCCATGGATGCGGGAAACAATCATCCTCAACACTCAAACTATGCAAATAGTAGTAGCCCCGATATATCAGCAATTGTCTCTCTGGATAAAGAAAAAGGTCAAGAAATATCGCATAGATAGCATCATGATTGCGGTGAGGAGACAAGTAATCAGTATATTGAAGTGGCTTGGCCAAAAGTAATCAATTCAGTGGACGAGATGACACCAGCTAACTACGAGATGAGCACAATCCAATTGGGACCAACTACTCATGAGGGAGATTTGCACATATTCCAACAACCTTCTACTCACATGATGGCAAGGAATAAATAATACAAAGAGAAGATCAAGGGACTAGAGGAGAAAGTGTGAACTCTTTCATCTTATGTGCAAAAATTTGTGGAACTAAGCACTATAACACTTCCTATTGAGAAAGTGGTACCCATCATCAGCTTCGATCTGGAATCCATTAGAAGAACACATGATTTCACAATACAGGGCCAAGCAAATAAATAATGGATCGATTGAATCTCCGAAAAGGGAAGTCAACACTTCAAGAGGTAGTCAAGATCTTTGCATACATGTGTGCCACCACCAACAAAATGCGAGCACTCAAAAAAGATGTGGGGAAAGAAAGAGATTACTGGGAACCTCTGGGACTAGTAGTGAGTGAGATGAGCAACACCCATCATTAGGAATTGATCGATAAGAAGGTTTTTGGAACTCCTATAGAAGACTTGACACATGTATGGGTGAGGGCCCTGGCAATCAGATTTGAAGCAATCAATCGGGCCTTCATAGAGCTAGAGGAGAAAGAAGAACAAACATACAAGCTGCAGGATAGCATAAATCAGAAATTTCAAAAACTTGGAGTACCCACAATGAGCAAACACTCAACTGCTGATGATTTGATCGACCCTTTTGAAGAATACATCAAGAAAGGGGTGGGAAACCCATTTTCCTTCACTAAGGATACCCTCGACTTCTTCTCAGAAATTTGAGCCTCCATTGCACTTATCGCAGAAAATCATTCATCATGGTTTGGGAAGTGTAAGGACATCAACAGTGTGACCAATGGATGGATTGAAACCTTGAGCTACATTCGTATCCCTCATGCTGACAAATCAGAACCAGCGGTGACTCGTTTCAACCAGGATTTTGGAAAGACATAAGCCTTCTTAGGATCACAAAGTGGAGAGTAGTCAAAAGAACAGAGCTAAGTCCACCATAGCAGCTCATCCTTCAGCATAATCCTTCTTCTTCTTCCTCTTATTTCCTTTCTTTCTCTTCTCATACAACACCCTCTCTCCTCAATGTTATATTTTTACGTTGAGAGTTGAACTTTTTGATATGACTTAAGTGAATTCAAAAATGTAATGTAAATTTAAGTCACCTTGATATTATAAAAGGGACTTAATAAAAAGGAATATGAATAGTATTAAGTCACATTAAGGTATTTGAAAAGTCACTAGGAAGATGAAAAGTTTTCCTCCCTACTAAGAATTGTAACAAGCTCCTCATTTGAAGGTCTTCTAAATTTTTGCTTCTTAGATGTTGGAGCTATTTTTGTGCATTCATGAGAGCATTATCCTTATGAAGAGAGCAAGAGATAGCAATTTTCTTCCATTTCTCCTATTACAAAATGTCTTCTACTTCTCACACTATGTGCAAATTCTGCTTGAGCTTCAATAAAGGAAGAAGGAATTTTAGCCTCTTTGATTGAGGAGTTTGTTGGTACTTTGTGCCCATTAAGCTTCATTTGGTCTTGTAGCTATTACGCAGATTTTTTTCTTCTATATTCAAGTGCATGTAATGAAACTTCTAGCTGGTGTATGCAAGTCTCTGATTTTCTACTTGCAGCATTAGTTTTCTCTTTTCTAATTTTCTCATTCCCTTTCCCACCTTCCTAGCAAATTCATCTCTTACAGGTATATGCAAGCAATTTCCACAAGGTCAGTGGAGTGCCCCTATTGGATCCTCGGTCAAAAGGCCACCATAGAAATCCACCTTTTCATGTGCATGCACATATGAAAGCTGCATTGGTTAAGTAGAGGGACTTATATTCCCAAAGCGTTGGCAAGATAACCACCAATTTGTCCCCGACAAATTTTCTCGCCAACACCTACTTAGATGATATTTTAAATTTCAATAAATCAAAGGAAGAAAAATTGCAAGATTTGTGCAAAGTGTTGATGATATTGTGAGATGATAAGTTACTCATAAACTTGAAAAAATGTATTTTTTTGAAGGAAGAGTTGATTTCTTGGGATTCGGGGTTTCTAACAAGGTTTAAAGATGGATTGAAAAAGGTATGTGCAATATTTTATTAGTTATCATCTTAGCATAGTTTTGAAGTATGAATTTTTATAGTCTTATAAATATTTTACAATAATTTCATCAATGATTTGAATGGGATATGTGTAGAAATAATATATGTAATGCACAATGATAAGAAATAATTTTTTACGATCACGAAGTAAACTCACAAAGTTTTAAGAAATTGAAGAAGAAAGTGACAAAACATCCTATGTTGGCATTACTATATTATGATAAAAAAATTTAAGTGGGTTACGATGATATTGGATCAACAATAAAGGAAATTTTTGGGCAAGAAAGAAGTCATGTCACATTTTAATGAGAAACTCAATTATGTAAAACACAAATATTTCATGTATGATCAAGAATTCTATGAAATAGTGAAAGTGTAGATACCCCAAATTATTATTGCACCCCTTGTTCTTACTTATAATTAATTTAATTTTGTATATTTACACCCTATCACCCCCTTTAGCTGATTTGACAAGCTAATTTAATTTCAAATTAAATAAATAAATCCACATGTACACTTCCATATTTAAATAAACTAAATAATCCTCAGATCTTATCCACATCCGTAACTAAATTACTGACTATAACTAATAATCACAAGAGGATGTGTTTAAATTGACTCAAATCATGCATTTGAGTTAACTAAATCTATCTTCCAAGTCATGAAATCCAAAATCAATCCAACATCTTCCAAAATATAACTATTCATGACACTTATTGGGTGAGTAAATAGCGAGATATGGAATTAAAATAAAAAAACATTTACAACCCCTTTCCAACTCAGCCTTGACTCACTTTTGCAAATCAAGAACAAAAATCTAACTCTCCAATCAATATGGAAACTCGGTTAGACAAGATTAGTCATCTTTAGTTATCTCCAAATCAATCACATATTATCTTTAAGATTCACTTTCCCCAACTATAAATCAATTATCCTTCCTTTGAAAATCATCCACCAAAATATTTGAGAGTTCATGTTGTTATTTTTGTAACCATTTTGTGAATCAAATCAAGTGCTCATACTATTATGCTACCCAAATCACATCAAAATCATATATTTATGCTCATGGCTTAGTTATTCTTTGATTTATAGTAATTAGAGCATCCACAAATCAACCTTATCTCACAAATCAAATGGATAATACAAATAAAACCACTAGACTCCATTCTTTCGTCAGATCTAATCCAAGGTTTCTTTTATATTTACAAAAAAATATTTACGGTTTGTATTGTTTAAATTTTCTTCTTTATTTGTATTTTCCACGGTATACATTCTAGCACACCTGGTGGGAACCCCACACTTATTTTATCATTTTTATATTATTTTTCACTAATCTAATCCTTTGTTTTTTTGTTGGTGTTGTTTAAGAATCATTGTTCAAATTTCAAGGTTTCAAGTGCAGCCAAAAGGAGAAAATAAAAAACCAGTCCTTTAGTCACATTTACGCAAATTTGTTCATCTACAAGTTATACTTACTAGTATTGCATGTAATTTTCACTAGTGTATCATTGGGTGTCCTAGCGTAGTCTTACACATATTTCTGTAACACTAAACTTGGCTTATTATCTCTTACACGTGTGCATGTATTATTAGCGTGTTAGTGTAACTAGAAAAACTCTTTGTTACACTATCGGGTCTATTTGCACACTAACACATCTACACTAGTGCACTTTACATTACACACACTAGTGTATCAATATTTACACTAGTGTAACCTATCTTTCAGAGACCATAACTTTTGATCTAGAACTCAAAATGACTCAATTTTTGTGATGGAGAGGTCTCAAGACAAACTATGTAATGAACACATAATTTTTAGATTTAACCTTATATAAAATTCATGTTTTCCTTTCTCCTAACACTTGTCATTTTTTTTACATGTTAGATTCATTTTTCTCCAAATTACTAAATCTTGTGCGTAGGTTTCCATATTTTCTTTCCAAAGAAAAATTACTCAAAATAGTGCTCACATTTGAAATATTTGTTAAATTTATATTTATTTTTGTTTAAATTAAACCAACTATGTATTATGTTCTCTTGCACCCTCTTGGGTGATCTTGAGAATCGAAATGGGGAATTTTGCTTTATATCATGTTTTCATTGCAGGAAAACTACTAATGTATTGATTGTAGGACCGCCTCATATAAAGATTTCCTTGAACATTCAAATCAAACTACTAACTATAGGTTGCCTTGATCGTAAAAATCAACCAAACTTTATCATATCTTCTTTAAATTTTATAAAACACTTTTTAATTAAAATTTTCAAAGAAGGATTTATTCCTCATCCACTTTAGTTATGGGAAGAGCATGGACATGGGTCAAAAATGCATTGTGAGGAGTTCCACAGGAACTCCAAAGTAGTTGGCACCTTGAGGGAAGGGTCAACAAAATGGGTACCCCTACCTACCTAAATAGTAAACATGTAAGGATTAGAGCCAAGCTTATCCTTAGTGACAGCCATAGTTTGATTCTTTGATTAGATTAAAATCCCTCTTACTTAATCAAGGGTGTAAAGTAAATCCGATGACTAGCAATAGTGTACTACACTCATTAATTCTTGGAATTTAAGGAGAGATTAAATTTATAGGAATCTTGACTTGACTAATTCAAGGTACAAAAATATTCCTACCACCGTTATTTTCATCCAATTTATGAGTCATTTAGTTTGTGTTCTAAATTCTTATCTATCATCACCATCAAAATATCTTCACATATTTTCCAAATTCTCTTGTTTTGGATACCTATTCGAATTAATTTTATCACGCCTAAATATTACGTATTTGGATTCATTTCCAAATTTTAAGCACATTATTACATTCAAATCAGAGTATAATTATTAAGTTTTAGATACCCACAACCTAATTTAAGTGCATCCATTTCGATCTAAGTCTTGTACTTTGATATTAACTTTATCAAGGTTAAGTGTAATCATAATTCAATCACTAATCCACAATATTTTCATCTCCTTAAGTCTTATATTTTGACATTCACTTTGTCAAAATTTAAGCAAATCCATTCCATCCTTAAGTCTTGTATTTTTACATTCACCTTGTCAAAGTTTAAGAAAATATATTCTCTTTCTCCATCTTATATTTTAGCATTCACTTTTTAAAAATATAAGCATTCCCTTTATTTTTCTAAGTCTCATATTTTAACATTCACTTTGTTGAAATTTGAGCAATCTCTTTCATCCCTAAGTCTCTTATTTTAGCATTCACTTTGTTGAAATTTGAGAAATCCTTTTCATTCCCTAAGTCTCCTATTTTAACATTCACTTTGTTGAAATTTGAGCAATCCTCCTTCATTTCTAAGTCTTATATTTTAGCATTCACTTTGTTAAAATTTAAGCAAATCCTTTTCATCCTAAAGTCTTATGTTTTAACATTCACTTTGTTAAAATTTAAACACTCTCTTTCCTTCCTAAGCATTCTACTTTGACATTCACTTTGTCCAAATTTTGAAGAAAAATCATTTCCTTATTATATTTTGATACTCATCTTATTGCGCTTAATTAACGCCCACACCTCATACCTTGACATTCAATTTGTTAAATTTTAAGAGTTATCCTTTGTATCTATAATTCCTCTAACATGGTTGATATCTATGATGAATTTTGTACTCTAAGTTACAAATGTTGATATGTAGTTATTTTTGAATATGATATACTCTTGTGAACTAAGAAATCATGTTTGTTGTAGATAATATGTTATCTTAAAAATAGATACAATCTTTTCATTTCTATTTGGAATTTAAAATGAAGTATTATATTTCTTCTTAAGTTGAAGGTTCACTACATGTGGATAGAGGAAATTAATTCAGCCTAACTCATTCATATCCATTATTGCATTTGAACTTGTGCTTCATTCTATATGATTTCTGTCACAGGATAGCTATACCTTGGATCAATTTTAGTGATCCAAGGCATGCTTTCAATTTTATGACATCAAGTTCATCTTGACTGAGTTGGGTAGAATGTTGGATTTTTGAACCCAAGCTGCCACGGGATCTTAGGTGACTTTTTTACTTACATCCTCCATAAGTGATCCAAGAACATCAATTTTGGTTCTTCATTTGGTAATGTTGAATTGGTAAATTGAATGATTATTTGGGGGACCTAATTTAAATCTAAGTTCCTAAGTTTGTTATCCTATCCTAATTCTAAGCTAGATAATTTTATTAATATGGTTGTTTATTAGATGAAGGGAATCCTAAGTCATGTAACTAGGATATTCTAAGACTAAACTAATAAACTAACCTAAGGACCTAAGTTGGTTTCTAATCTAATGTTTATGAACCTAACCTAAGGGCATGGACTAGCCTAAAGGGGATGGTGTGGATGACATAAGGAGGGTGTCGAGTGGCACCAATTTCTAAGGTATTTAAGAGGTTTGAATGTGGCATTAAACACTTTGTTACCGCCAATTTTGGTGAATGCATGGAAATTTGGAGGAGGCTGAGTTGTCAACTCTGCTAAAATTTTATTGCATGGAGTTTTAAACTTTGGTTATAGCCAACAAGGAGTTGGAAAAGGTGGGAAATAAGGTAAGGACTCTGTTAGTCTTGTTGGCATTTATTGATCTTGGCCATTGTGAAAAATTCCTAGGAAATAGGGGAAGTTGGAAGAAAAGATGGTTTTCGGTTTTCATTATTTCATTTGGTTTTGGGAGCTTTGTAGCTCTACATGTGGTTTTCTCATCTTTTTAAACCTCCAGTTTGAATTTTTGCATGCTTATTTTTTCCTTGCATGGTGGTGATGGTAATGGAAAATAAGCAAGGAAGTTATAAGAGGAAGGAAAATAAAGTTTCAAAGCCTAGTTTTTGGCATTTTCATGTGGAAATCTTGTTGTCAAGATTTTGCTTGAATATTTGCAATGAGGAAAAGAAGACATGAGAACTATCAGGCATGATAGGCCCTATCTCTTTAAATATTCTACTTTTATTTAAGTGTCTTCATTAAAATAACTTTGTTCTTTATGGAATCATTCTAGTTCTGGTGATTGTGTTTCTTCTCCTTGCTTCAATGGCATTTTTACTTGGTTTCTTATGGATGAATTATGATGTTGTGTATGTTGTGTTGAATATGAAATTTGGGTTGTATTGATTGAATGAAAGATGTGTTTATCTTATTTTCATAAGAAATTTCTTAGATATTGATACAAGTCTGTGTTTGTATCTGTTGGATGGGTTACCTTGTCTAGGTATTGTGTAAGCGTAAATAGTTGCTGGTTTTTGTTGAAATCTGTAGATTTTAGCTTAGAATGCTCTCCTTATTATTAATGGTTGGAGACTAAATTTATAGGAGATATTTTTTCATGGCTATTTGGGATATATGCCAATGATATGGTGAAAATATTTTTGTTCTTTTTGTTTTGGTCGGTTTCTTGTTGATAATAGTTGGAAACCAACATTATGGGTCGACTATATCATGTCTGTACTTTTACTTATTTGAATCATTCAGCTGTTACTATTCAGAGTTATGAGTATATGTTATCCTCACCATGAAATGGGAATTGTATCAAATATTTTGTTTCATTTGTAGAACCCATGTTTGGGAGACAGTATCTTTTATGGAAGTTGAACATGAAGGTATACATGTTGAATGTTTTTGGTTTCTATTATTTTCAACTGATTCATTATTGTTACCCATTTTGGGATATATTGTTGTTATAGGTAAGATTTTTTGATCTTAATTGGGCATTCGAAGTTGGTTATGCACTAGAAGTGTGTTTCTCTTTGAGGGAGACTGTTTAGATATAATTTCCCTTCTTGTTTGGAGTAGTTGTAACTCTTTCCGGGTGAATCAGTTTGGTTGATGAGACTGATATTTTTCTCCTTCCTTTTTGTTGTTGAGTTTACTTGGAATGAAAAACCCTTTTTGGGTTGGCCTACAAAAGGAGGTAATTGTTTAGTTTGGCTTGTTCTAGGATATGGTATAACTTTAATGGTTAGTATTATTATGGTTTCGATAAAAAAAAATTCCTTCTTAGAGATGTATTCTTCATCTAATGGACACTCTTTTTTAGAGTCAATTCTAGTATTTAATTTTTTGGTTTCTTTGGAAAGTCTGGGTTGTTCACCCTAGGTTGCTTTTGTTTTTATCTTCATCCTCATTTGGAATTTGTGGCTTCTATAGTGAAGTTGAGACCTTCCTTTTTGTTAATGGAAAATCTTATTTCCTTGTAATTTTGTGTTTGATAATGGTGTTTTCCTTGACCTCGATGCAGATTGGTCTGAGTGTAAGATTGTTCCTTGGGATTGATATGGGTCTTGTGTTTTTGTTGAACTTGTAGTTCTCTTGTTCCTTTCCTTGATTTGGAATTGGATAACTTTGAACTTGTGTGTTGATTTAATTGATTTGCTCATTCTTCTTTGGTAGCTTGTGAAAACATCGAACATGTAGATGTGGATGTTTTTGAGGCATGGATTGTGTTAGTTATCTTTTTATTTTTAGTTTCTAACTCCAAAATGAATTCAGGCCTTCAGGGAACCTTTAATGTGAGTTAGGTTGTTGATGGTTTTGTACCCAATCTCTTGTGTGATTAAGCTATTCTTACCTGTAATGCTCGGAATAATTCTTGACCAACCTAATCTTTAGATCATGAGCTATGCCTTGGTTAAGTAAGGTTGTTGGAAAGGATGATATGTAGTTTGTACCTTCTTGATTGATCCTACAAGATTGATGTAGGTTGTTAACATTTAGGATATTAAAACAAAAAAATTCTTTTATTAAGGATGTATGATTATGTCATTTCACTTCTTTTTGAATAGACAAAATAGGTTGAGTTTGTGGAATTTTAGTTGGAAACTGGTTTGAGAAGCTGAAGTTTAGGATAAGAATGTTAAAAAATTCTTTCCCAATTAGTTGTTGTTTTGGATGAATAACATGTTGTAATGAGTTTCATATTTTTGTTGAGATAGAATTAATTATGTTGATTTAATTAGTTCTTACTTAAACTTTACTTCTTTTAGATTCTATGATCTCTTTCTCTCCTTCTTGGTTTTGTAATCTTTTGGGAAATTCTTCTGTTAATCTTAATTTGTGATTTTGGAACTATTTCATTAACAACAAGGTTCCTTTTGTGAAACAATTAGATAAAATCATATTGTTTTAACATTATAGCATTTATCATGCTCATTTCATATGAACTGACTCGTGCTAACAATTTTGTAGATGGATTTTGTAAAATATGAAAGGAGAAAGACATATAGAAAGTTACATCTATTTTACTAAAGAAATTATCTCTTTATTATGATGACTATGTAGCGACATTTACTTGAAATGTACTTTTTTTGGGAAAAGAAGATGTATTAAAACTAGTTTTATATTGATGTAATGACATTATGTAATCCTTTGAAATATTTCCTAAGTTTGGAGACTCTCTTTTTGATAAATGAATTACATTGCTGATTTACTTATGAGACTTTCATGACATAAGTTGTGTAATATTACTAAGTAATATCATTCATGATGGGGGAAATATAGATATGTATGTAATATGGGATTACACAACTTAACAGATTATGTGATATATATAAGCTTCTAGGATTAAGGATCTACACTTATAGTTAATTTCATTTCACATGAAAGAGCACAACTAAGTTGATACTCTTTGGTAGACCCTTAAATAGTAAAAAGGGAATATGATTGGATTATATAAATGTGTATGAATTATTTGTTATGTTAAGCATATGAGATATGTTTTTCATAATTAGGACATTAGTCCTTGATAAGGAAAAAGGATATCTTCTTGTAATTAAACAAAGAGCTATATATGATATCTTGTATGGGTTTATGATTAAATCATGAGGATGATTGGTTGTGTTTTCCTTAGCTGATTTCTATAATTGAAACATGAATTTTTAAAAGGATAATAACAAGATTTAGACTTATAGTATTATGAAGTCTAAAGTAAAAGTTTCAATAAGCTTGTTACAAGATAAAATTGTAGTAAGAAGATCTAATGATCTTACTTTCTTAACATAAAATTAGACATATCGATATATGGAAATAAACAACTAGGATTAAGATAAACATAAGCATGAATTTAGAATGGTTAGGAAAGCATATTTTATCTGCATACCTACCTCTTATGTAATTTACACCTCATAACCTTCTTGGGTTAAATTGTGCTTAGTAGACCCTTAAAAGCGTTGTTATCGTTAAACTATAAGATAATAACATATTGGGTTAATAAACTAATATTCTTAAGTATGTTAGTCTAAGTTGAGGAAACTCAGTTGGATGTTGAAACATAACAACTACAACATAGTACCTTCACAATGATTAGGTCATTACGAGGATACTATGATGTAGCTAGCTATGCCTCAACACCCCACTTAGTTTGATTAACTCGATTAACATAAGTGGAAGTTGGTTCATGGTTCCACCCTAAACATAGATAGAAACATGAGCTAGTGTTTTGGTCAACTCATGTTGACTTAGGGTGACTAGACACACCCAATTGACATAATTCAATTGAGTATGTCTATGTATCCTTAGTCACCATGAGTAGTCTTCCACACTAGTGCATGTAAGATTGCCCTTATTTAGTGTGAGACTTTGACTCAGATTGGGTTGAAAGAAGTTAAGAAATACCATTCTAGATAACAGAACAAGTGTGGTGAGGACATATTCCTTTCGATGAGTATGTCGTATTGGAATGTAAACATGGTAGACATGTTTAAAAACTTTGAGCAAAGTATCATGCAAGTTTCTAGTTGTTGGTTTCCATTGTCTATATAACCTAGTCTAAGATGTAAGATTTTAGATGAATATCGGTAACAAGTATTCAAATAGGATTCTTAGACTAGAACACTTGGGTACCCCTAAAATGGTAAAGAAACCAAGTATACATAGTATACACATTATTAAGTTAACATGAGAGATCGGTTTAATATCGAGTCATGGAATGAGAGATCGGTGTTTCATTGAGTCATTATCAGTTGCATATGGTTTTCTATTATGAGATGGATTGGCAATGGAATGTGTGTTCTAAATTATATTAATTTAGAATAGAGAACATTATGTTAAAAAATTCCCTTATTTCTAAAGTCTTAAAAAGTGGATGTTATAGTATCTTTAAGTCTTATACGTCGACATTCACTTTATCAAGTTTAAGCACCATCATTTTCAACATCAATTTCTATCCAAGCCTTATACTTTGACATTCACTTTGTCAATGTTTAAGAAAAATCAATCTTAATGTCTATGTATTATATTTTGACATTCACTTTGTCAAAATTTAAGCGCAATCAAATTTTAATACATTCTCTAACCAATTCATGAACCACCCCTTCACGTTAGGTATTTACCTTTACTACAATGGTGGGTTCACACAAAACATCAAATGAAGAGTTATTCAAAAGACTTCATGAGATGTTAAAACAAATATCTCATATGGCTTCCCAAATCAGTGAGAAACAAACCAAAATTCTAATCATACAACCTAGCCATGACACTACTCTGCGTAAAGCCAAACGTTAGTTTACACCCCTCATAAAAATTCTCTCTAGTGTCTTTCATCAATTAGTGAAGGCTAATATGATAAGATATCCAATCACAAGACTCTTCTATGAAGGGGAACCCAATCCCAAGTGGTATCAAGAATCATAATATTTTGATTTTCATCGCATTGAAGACACTCTACAAATTATCATTAAATACTCTACAATTATTTCCAATACTTAATCAATGATAGAGTCATCAAAATAGAAACCACATCAACTACCACAACTTCCAATGATGAATTAATTTTTTCAAATACCCTTAAAATGATGTAACTCAATGAAATTAAGATGAAAAGGCCAAGGCTATAATTCAAAACCATTTAAATTCTTCTTTGAATATTTTTTCATTAGTTCAATTGGAAATTGAAAGAATTTTGAACAGTTATCTTCAAACATCAAATGAAAAATTGAAAGAGTTTCATGATCCCTTTCTAACACACGATACTAAAGAAAAATATAAATAAAAGGGTCCATCAACAAGCACCATTGATCTTTATTCTATCCTTTCAATGTTAGATCATATGCCCTATATCCCTAGTATTTTTGTAGAGACACAACAACAATAGGTTTGGACACTTGCAACAATGCAGCCTTCCATGTACATAGTCACTCAAAAAATCAATTTGGAAATTATTAATGTTTCAAACCATCCATATAATGTAAATTATTTGTCAAATTTTCATGATAATATCCAACATTCAGAGAATGCATTCACACAAATCACTTCTACAAATTTGAATACAATGTCATATCCACTTCAAGACATTCCTTCTTGTGAATCCCATGATGTGTATATTCCTTTGGGTATCAATACACAACCATTTCAAGTTATAATCATAAAACTATTGTAAAACAATCTAGTCTTATCATATGATCCTCATGACCTTTTAGATATTAACATCACAAACACCAAATTCCCACATATTGAAGCATTCATCAATGATCATACAATCAAAAAAACATTTATATGTAAAGAAGCAACATTGAATATTGGCTCTATAAATCTTAAAAGGTTCTTTGGATTCTCATTTAGGGCTCAATCCTTCACTCCTTGCATCATTCCAATTATGGGTGAATATGAATTTTTACATATTATACACATTGAAAAATTACTTCTATTTTCACATAGGTTTTTCAATCTCATCAAAAAAATTCTTATCACATACTCGTTTAATTGGACCTTATCCACCCGAGTCTCATATATCATGACCAATCGAATCATATCATTGAAAATATTTTAATCCACACCATTTGTTTGGATCCCATCTTCCCAAGTCTCATAATTCAGGACCAATCAGATAACACCATTGAATTGTAACTCATTCGCCCAAGTCTCGTAAATCAAGACATCAAATCACCTATTTTTTGAAAATGTTTTGATTCACATTATTGACCTAGATTGCGTATGTCCAAGTCTCATAAAAAGGACCAATCACAAATCATAAACATGGATCTCTTTTATGATGATTCTATTATAAACTCTAGTCCATAAAAATTTAGAAAATTCAAAAAGTGAAATAAAATAAAAAGGATATTGCATATTGAACCCCTCATCAAAGCACTATTTGAAAATCAAAAATGGAAAAGTAAAAACTTATTATTCGCAGGTACTCTCCACACTAGGGGAGGCCATTTGTACAAACAATTTTAATCATTTCATCCATTGGTAGACTTATTTATCATATTTTCACACTCTTCACCTATAAGACATAGGTTAATCTTGTTCTTGTGGGGTATTATGTCTCTCATCCAAGTTCTAGATTCTTCAATTTCAGATTATTTTACCTACAATCTTGTCTAGAATCTTACTAATGAAAATTTCTCCTTATCGAAAGCACTAAAATTCTTTACCTAGATATTTTATCCACTCATATTATTCTAAGTGATGAGACCTTGAGTCCTACTAGTCACGTGGGGTTGATATTGGGGGAAATATGTCTTTCCAACAAGCACAATATCACAACAAGGAAAAATAAATCAAAAGAAAAAAATCATAAACTCTACACCTTTCATCCTTCACAATATTTGGTGTTGAGCCCACGCTTCTTATTGGTAGTGTGAGATTGGGAAAAGAGAAAGGTACCCTTACTCACCTACATCTTGTCTTCAATGTTGAACCCTTACTTATTACTAGTGGTATGGGGAAGAATGTAGGGGTTATTTCAAAAACAAATATATAAAATAAGTTCTCAAATCCAAATTTTTAATCATACAAAATCCATCAATTTAGTTTCTCATGTTAAGAGAGATAACCATCCCTTACACTTGATCTTTCCGATCAATAGGCCATCAATGGATCTAAGTTTATTCAATACCTATAAAGTGAAATCATCTTGGAATCATTTAGATAATCTTAATCGGAGATGAGTCACATTTTATCAAATAGACCATTCTTAACGTCATATCTTTATATCAATACTCTTCATTTAAACATCGTTATCTCATTTGTCTTGCATCCATTTTATCTTTTGGTGGTGATCCCTCACTTCTTAATAGTTGTATGGAATAAAGGGAGGAGTAAGACTTCCTAATCACTATATCAACATTCTACCAATAGAATGAAAGGTTTACAAGTGTTCAAACATAGGTTCAAAATGTGCACCCTTTACCGATTAAACACTCCAAAAAAATCAAAACATTCAAAAATAAAAATAATCATATATTACAAAATATTTAAAAATCAAAACACTCAAAATCCAAAAAACAAAACATTCAAAATCAAACAAAAATCAAAGTGATTAAAAACCAAAAACATTCAAAAATTGTTTCGAACAACTCGCAGCAATTATCAACATAGTTACACAATATCACACTCTTGACTACAATCCTAGTGATTATTCCAAACTATCCTACGATTATCACTTTTCTTACCCCTTGCATGTATCCTTTCTTGGGGAAAGACAAACAATTGAAACCCTCGCATGTTTCCTTTCTTGGGGAATCTCAACTCTCATGTCCTTCCTCTCATGTACCCTTTCTTAAAAGTACGGGGACAATAAATCTCATATCATTCTTCAACATGGATCCAATAAGAGTTTTATTAATAGTTTCTTAACTCCACTCTTTGGTCTGATCCAATACCCTTGCATGTATTTTTTCTTAAAGGCATTCAAATATGCTTACTCTTCATTGTGGAACACATTAGGGGCATAGGTAGTTATCGTGTTTAAAGTAGTGTTGCATTTTTGTTATTATGGACCAATTTCAAGTATGTTGTTAGCATTTATGTTTGTATATAACCTTGGTGTGTTTGAAATATTGTGTGTGTAGGTTTTTTCTTATCTTTTTATTTGTTTTTGACCACTTGCAGATATCTTATTACCATCTTGGCTCATTGTGAGTCTTGGTGTACTCATTTTGTCTAGTATATTGGGTTTTTATTTCATTCCTTATTTTAGTTTTTTTATCAATTGCAAGTATCTTTCTCCCATCTTAGCTCATTATTAACCTTGGTGTAATCATATTGCTTTTTATATTGGGCTTGTTTTCCAATTTCGCTTTTTTTTCAACTCGGCTCATTGTTAGTCTTGGTATAATCATTTTGTTTTGTATATTGGGCTTGTTTTCAAATGGTGTTTTCATTTTTAGACCTATTACAGGTATTTTGTAAGCATCTTGACTTCTTTATAATCAAGGTGTCTATCAATTACCAAATATATAGGGTTTGTTTTGATTTTTTTATATTTGTGTTTGACCAATTGCAAGTATGTTGTTAGCATCTTAGTTCATAAATAACTTTGGTGTAATCATATTGCTTTCTATATTGGGTTTTTTTATATTTTTATCTTTGTTTTTTAGCAATTACAAGTAATATTTTAGCATCATGGTTTACATATAACCTTGGTGTATTTATATTACTATGTATATTGGGTTTTTTTACACTTTTCTCTCGTGTGTGTTCTTTTTACGTGTATATGAGTTGTTTATCATGGTTTTTCAATAATCATGGTGTTAAATCCACTATGTAATATCAAACCAAGTTTCTCCAAAATAAAAATATGAATGAACACTCAAGATATGAGAAATTATTGATCATCTCACCATTCATTTATGCATCTCATTCAAAACATAACAAAAAAATCATATCATAATTCTCATCATTTTCCTAACATTATCATTCACTCAAAAACATATCCTTTCTAATCCCTCTTGAAAAATAAGTATTCTTATTCTTCCTATTAAGTGGCTATCCACCAATTTCCCACATCACACATCTGCTGAGGGGGAAATCCCTTAGCATTATCCATACTCACTAGGGCATCCAAATGCTTCACCAAGGAAAATCAAGCATCCATACTCATTGGGGCATCCAAATGCTTCATCGGGAAAATCAGAATTCCCTACCACTTCGTTATCATTTTTCCATCATTTTACATGTGTGTACTATCTTTAAAGTGTTATTAATTTGGAATAACACTTTAAAGAGGGGAAAATGTAGACACCCCCAAATTACCATTATGCATCATAACCATTCAAAATATCATTGCACCCTTGTGCTTATTGATGTGGCTAAAATATGCTTCATCAATGAACAATAAATGCTCTCATTTTATGTCCTTTTAGCCAAGTTTTTTCTACATTGTTTAAATTTTGTTTGATCTAGAGATAAGTTAGGATGTAATTGTCCATATTTTTCTTGATTTAGTTCTAACATCTAAAAAATCTGTAATTCCTAAAAAGTGTGTGGAAATTTAGGTTTTTGTGAATAAAATAGGTCACATTCAGACAGATAATCAAAGTATGAAGCAACCAAAATAAAATTAGAACATTGGCTTCAATACTGATGTGTAGCTCTGGAACCTCTAGGCTTAGTTCCAGAACTACATCATACATCTAAGGAACTATATCACTTAGTTCTAGAAATCCATCATACAACTAAGGAACTCTATCACTTAGTTCTCGAACCTTTGGACTTAGTTCCAAAACTCCTGCACTTAGCTCTAGAACTTTCACAGTTAGTTCTGGAATAGTTCCCTTTAGTTGGAACTTCTCCAAAGTTCCAGAATCAATGGGGATTTGTTTATTTTGAAAAATATGATCTTAGAGCAATTAATGGGCCTTCCAATTAGGATAAGATCACGAGATTGCTGATTCTTCATACTCCAGATCTAGAGATAACTTATGTAGGATTAGATAGTTGTATGTCTAGCAAGGTTTCTAAATTCCACATCTATTTTGGGCACTATTCGGTTCCACTTGAACCAATATACATTTAATCATGGATTATTATTGATCTTGATTTGGTTATGATGCATGATGATTATTAGATACACTCATATGTGGATGATGATATACTATTTGTGATGGATGTTTTATGGATTTTGTTCATACATGTGATTTTAGATATTTTATGATGATGATATAGTTGTTGGGATGAATTGTATGTGATAATGTTAAACTGCCTTGATGTTGTTGTGATTCATTTATTTAGATGATTTTGTGATTATATTTATATTCATATTGGATGTTTTGATATGGCCACGAGGCCGAAGGAGGTATTTGTATTTTGCAAGTTAAAAATATCACAACAAAAAATCAGGGGATCGAAGACCAACCACAATGGAGTTCTAGGTGAATTCGACATGGTCACCATGGCAACAAGTTTTGTGTGTGTGTGTGTTGTACTTTTTAGGATTCTCATGGGGGCTTTCCTTTATATGTGACCATGGATTTGTATATTTTATTAATGTGTTTCGCTTTTTTTTATTATTGTGGTATGTATTTTATTAGTGATGTGTTCCTTTATTTATTTAATTAAAGTTGTGGAGAATTAATGTGAGAAATCATATAGTTAAAATTTAAATAAATTAAATTGGGATATGGGAAAGTAATAATGGAAGTTGTTGGTTGTTTGTATTAAATTTGTAAGGGATGTGTAAGTTGTGTAAGAGTTGTGTAAGTCTGATTTTGGAGTATGAAATACTCCACCTCCATGGAAATTCAAATTTGGGGGCTGTTTTAGGAGGCTTGTGGGACAAGTAAAACTTGTCCCATACCTCTAAATTTAATTTACCAACCATACTCATGGTTAGAGAAATGATTTTTGACTTTTATAATAAATTTTATTAATCATGTTGCATGTTTTTAATTACATGTTGGTAAGAAAATTTGTCGAGTGGAAAAACTTGTGCATTTCTTGCCAATGCTTTGGGAATCTAAGTCCCTCTACTTAACCGATGAAGCTTCGTATGTACATACATGAGAAAGTGTGGATTTGTGGTGGTCTTTCAACTAGGAGATCCAATAGGGGCACTCCATTGACCTGCGGAAAAGATAGCAATCTCTTACAAGGCAATTCTTTGTTTGTAGAGTGAGAAAGGGGAGTGAGAAAAGAGGTAAGAAAATTAATGCTACAAGTAGAAAATCATATTCCTTCACGCACTAGTTAAACTTCAACACATGCATTCATGAGAAGAAACAACCCGCAAATAGAAACAACACCAAATAGAATTTGATGAACACAAAGTATCATGAAACCCCTTAGTCAAAGAAAGCTAGAAACTCCTTCTTCTTATATTGATTGCTTAGACAAAAGTTGTAAATAGTGGAGAAATGGAAGAAATTGAGAAGGGGGGGAATAGAAGAAAATGGCTATCTCCTTTTTTCTAAAGGTGCAATATACTCTTGAGTTTACAAGATCAATCACCAACCCTTTGAAATGGGAATGGCTTTACAATTTATAGAATAGAATATGACTCTTCATCTTCTTCATGACCTTTTGAATACCTTAATATGACTTAAGAGTGTTCATATTTCACTTCAAATATTTAATTATATTTTATAATAGTAAGGTGACTTAATTTACATTATGTTTCAAAATTCACTTTTAAGTGACTTAAAGGCATATCAAAAAGTGCAAACCCCAACGAATAATTAGAACATTTGAAAGTGAGATAAATTTGGGGGAAGAGGAGAGAGAAATAGAGAGAGAAGAAGAAGAGGAGATGTTGTTCCCGATGAATTATGTTGATCCTCGTTGATGGAAAGCTCCAAATGCAGTGAAGTTCTGAATGTCCCGTTGTGCCAAAACTGCCCTTTGAATGTGACTTACTATTTTTAGTAAATGGTCATTTCCACTATTTTCTACTCTGGATAATCATTCTAGCCTTTTGGAGATCTTCAAGTGCACACTGCTCTTTCCATAGCCGCTTTTGATGAAGACTTGCCAAAAATAGCAAGCATGTATAGGAAAACTTACTATTTTTAGAAAGTGTGTTTCTAGTGCTTGATTTGTGATGGAACATAATTTTTGGACTCTTCTTTTCATTACAATCACACCCTCCGAATTTCACATAGTTTTTCCCACTAGAATACCTAGAAATAAATTTTGAAATTTTGACCTGGCAGTGGCTTCGGGCATAGAGTTGTCATGGCAGCCATTAATGGAGCTCGAAATTTGTAGGTCTGGTTTTTGTCTCCATTTGCAATTAAAACAACTCCATTGTGATAGGTTTTTCATTTGGAGCTCTGTGTGCAAGTTTTTAGCTCATTTCCATTGCCGGAATGACGGGAAATTCGACGAATGTGAACCGGTGCACAAAGGGAGGATTTTGTTAGAGAAAATTACTTTGGTAAACATTTGACCTCTTTTTTGTTGTATCTTGATCACCTTGAAAAATGATGAATTATTCAAAATACATCATCTCGATCCGACATGTATCTTGCAAGATATGAGGATTTTTGATCGGGTGACTTCGCGGTTATCCGGCAAAAAATATCCAGTTTTCTCTTCGTTCTTCATCATTTCACTTAATTTTTCTCGATGTATGAATATTTCTATGCATTCATATTTTGGAGAGTTTATGTGGCCATGAAGGAGTTGGTTTGGAGCAATAATGGTGGACTGGGTGTCTAGACAATCATGCACAGAGCCATGGCAAGGTATGAAGTTGTGAAGGAGAAATGAGGGGGAAGAAATGGCTAAGTGCCAGATTTAAAATTTAAAAAAATGAACATGGAGGGGCTGGGAAAATTTTTATTTCCCTGATGTCCCTAACCTTAGGGATGTGAGGGAAATCAATTTCCATGGTGGTCAAGGTGATGCCATGTGTCCTCGATCCGACGGCAGGGGATTTGCTTGAAAAATGCACATGGGGGTGAAAGTCGGTCACGTGGGTGTCTAGAAGACTCCTCCTATGGGATGGGCTCATTTTTCCATGTCTAATGTCCCCCACCTTAGGTACATAAGGAAAATCAGTTTCCATGGTGGTCCTGGAGGTGACACGTGGTCCCTGATCCAACGGTAGGGAATGGATGATCCAAAAATGCACCTGGAGTCTCAAAGGAGGTCACATGGGTGTCAGAAGACTCCCTATGGGGGATGGGAACATTTTCCAAGGTATTATGTCACAAAAATTAGGTACAAAAGAGACATAAAATTCCACGGTGGTCCTGGAGCTAACACGTGGTGCCCGATCCGACGACAAGGAAGGCATGCTCCAAATAAGCACCTGGGGGCTGATCTGTCAAGTCTGGAGGTCATATGAGGGCCCCAAAGGTCACATGGGGGCTGGGAAAATTTTCCAAGGGCTGATTTACCTGACCTCAAGGATTTTGGGGACATGAAATCCTGCCCTGCCAGCTCTGAGTGCTGACACGTGTCCTCTCGAAAAAATGACTAAGTCCTGAACTACGTTTGAGAGGGTAACTTAGAATGAAGATAACTTGAGCTCCCGGTGGAATTTATTGGTGAAATTTTATATGATCCTAACTGGAAATGGAATTTTGAATCCAATTATGGGGGTTTCATGTCTTGATTCGTCCATATGATCCCTAAAAAATCTGAATTTTTTTTAGTACTCCACTTGTGCATGAGAAAAAATGCATGTCAATCATATGCGCCAAGGTGTTGTGAAAAATATTATTTTACCATCATGTAGGTATTAGAATCCTCTTTTGATGATGTTTTTTTTACTTCTAAATCCATCTGGAGCTCCCAAAATCTTCTTCTGAAGCTCAACAATTGTTTTAGGCCTGTGTACCACCTAGGCTTGTGAACCTTGTTTTTTTACTCAGACTGCTCCAAGTCTTGCAAAACTTCCCCAAACCTTCCAAGATCATTTCCATGATATTATAAGTTATTAAATTCACCTCCATGTTGAATTTGTAATTTTTTTCCACTCCATGGGGTTGAATCCAGTCTTGGGAAGGCCAGCGATAGCCCTTCCCAATACTGCCAGAAGATAGCATCTTTTTAGAACTCCCTAAAATCACCTAGGTGGAATGAGTGGACTTTCCTAAATCACCTATGGGGATGATTTAACATTGGTTGGGAGGTCATTTGGACTGATTGGATAGACTGGGGTGTCTTGGAATGATGGGAATTAAAAAAATTAACATGGGAATCGTTGTCGTGCTTGGAAATTATCAATTTCCCTATTGCACATTTACACGACAACAACTAGCTCTAGCTTGGGGACATGACATGGACTGAGCATAGTGAAGACATGACATGGGAATCTAGAATCTCAATTTTAGACCATATAGTTCATTGACCAGTGCCTTATCCATTGGGCCCTGTGGAGTCATGTACAACTTCTAGAAAGGAAGATTAGAAGGAACACACACACACACAAAATGAAGGAAAGGAAACACACGACACACAACAAGAAGGGAAACACATGGAAAAAAAAATGGAAACACACCTATCAATCACCTATGGTACAAGGCATGGGGACAACCCACTTTCACTGAAATACTTTTCATTTCTCAAAATTTACCCCTGAAGAGGTAACACCGAATGATGATGTTCTGAAGCCGTTGACAGGTTCCAGAAAGTAGCCTCCCTTCCTCAACTGCTTATGAAAGCTAGGTGCTTTCACAATTTTCCTTTTACTTTGTAGGAGTGAGTCCATATGAGCTTCTTGATGCTCGAGTCCTTGCTTGGAAATTCCACTGCCTTCATGCTCTTTGAAATTGGTTTCATCGTGCCAGTTTCCTTCCATGTTTATCCATATAGCTGATTCTCCATCAAGCATCTCATCGCTGCTACAGGGTTTCTTTTTGTTCAAAATACTTGAAAATTCTTGATTCTTTTCTTTCCTAGGCCTATGCTCATTGACATCTTCTCCATGAGAAACATTTGATTCATCCTTTTCCTTCACTCCACTGTGAGGTGCTTGAGTACTGATGGAAGGATTAGATGTGAACTCATACTTGTCTTGTATGTCCATGACACTAATGAAGAGATCAAGAATCAGATCGGGATCTTCTGCAACTTCTACTGCATCTAAGATTTCTTGCACGGAGTAATGCTTCATCATTTCTGTAGTCCCTCTTTGTACACCTTTGAAGAATATTTATCTTGCAACTCAAAGAAACTATCTGGAGGGATTACCTCATCATCTCAAGAATCACTGCACTCTACTGATCCTTCATCAAAAGGAGCTTCATCTTTAGAGGTCTTGAAACTCCTTGCTTCAATTTCTTCATCATGGAAAGAGTCTTCATCTTCAAATGGAAAATAAAATATCTCTATTTCATTATTGCATCCATCAATCATTAGCTCAAGAGCAGCATCATATTTTTCATCTTGCATTATCTCAATATGGCCAACCATTCAAGATTTGTGGCTCACATTAGGAGCTCAAGATTGAACTCGAGGATCTTCATTTTCTTTTATAGCTCTAAGCATTTCTGTATGAGACATTTCTTTCAAAACTTTCATGGGCTCATCACAAGCTGATTTTTCTCTCCATAAATGGCATGATTGAGATCATCCTCATCCCCAAATGGGAATTAAAATAACTCCTCATCTTGTAAAATCATATAAACAGATTTTTCTTCTTGAAAATCATCAAGAACCATCTCCTCTTCTTTGTGGTCGCATCATCCGCTGATTTGGGGTTGTCCTCTTGTAACTTGAATCTCCTCAATGCTTCTTCAAAATACAAATCTCTTTGGGAAGGCATTTCTAGACCTATCAAGATGGGGATATCCTCTTCTTCCTTGGTTTCCACAAAGTGATTCATCTACCTGCTACCTTGATACAAGATGTTAGCTTCCGAGCTTCCAAAATTTCATACTGTGTACCTCATCTTCTTCTCAAGAAGTAATTTCTCCATGTCTCCCTTCACTAGTATGGTTGCAAAAAGACCAATTCATCTTAATTTTCCCTCCCAAATCTCGGTAGAAATTTCTACTCAGAAACATTCCAAACGAAGCTGGGATGTCTACTACCAAAATCATCGCTGAAACTTTCTTGTCTGGAAATCTGCGTGAGAGCCACTGTGCATCTTTAACCTTCCCTACAAGTGATACCTTTTTTGATTCCAAAGAGTAACAAGAGCCACTAGGTGGATTCATTGTAAGTTTAAGAGCCTTGGCGACCTTCAAAGGCATCATGTTGTCTAAGGCACCAAAATCTATTATGCAATTGTTCAGTACATATTCTCCAACAAGAAGGGAGACGTAGAAAGGTTCAACTTTATCAGTCTTTGATGCACTCAAAGAAAGCATGTTCTATGAGGGAGGTGTAGGTGAGTTTGGTAGCATGCCTTTGGAACAATGAGCTACATCATTGGGTGTTAGACTACCATTTCTGATGTATTAGACAAACCTCTCAAATTGTTTAAGATGAGTCCACAAATATTTAGTTTCAGTAATCTACACTTTGGCCTTGTTTGCATATTCTATGAAGTCAAAGGGAGTAAATGCAGGATAAGGGGGTGAAGGGACTGATTTTGGAGTCTAGATAGGCTTGGGAGTAGGATTTGATGTTTGAGGAATGGAGGGTATTTTAAAAGGCACACTAGGATCTTTCAAGGAATTAGATTTTGTAGGAGCAGATTTAGATTTAGACTTGGAAGAGACATTAGAATACTTACTTGGGATTGCGGGAGCCTTCTTACTTGCTACAGGGTTAGGCTCCAACAATGCAGAATTCATGGAAGGTGGAAGTGGGGATCCTCGACTGATTATTTTATTTTGTAGAGTCACCACAGAGGATCATCAACCTTGTTTTATTTTGTAGTAGTGGAGGGAGATGCTCTTTTCTCGGACTAAGAATGAGTGAATACTGCACATGAGAAACTAGGTGCATCCTCTTCATCTTCTTCATCACATCTATAATACTCACAAAATCTGATTTGTGCATTATTCTCAAACTCATCATTTTCTAAGAAATCACCACCTTCACTTTCTTGTTCAAGCTCTTCTTCATCTTCTTGAAATCTGCAATTTATGTTCATGGGTGGGGCCTCCAAGGCGAGCCTTTGGGGTGCTCCCACAATCTGATTTCTATTGCTTCTTTGGGAAGAAACATGTTCAAATATTTCCCTCTTCAAAGATGTTATCTCATTTACCAACTTTTACAATGATGGATTGGTTCTCTCATCTTCAGGACGTTGGGCCTTGCCCTTTGATGGATTCTTTATCTTTCCAGAGAGGATGAGATCGTCATCCAATTCAATGGCCCTCCTTTGTGCTTCTACAATGTTCCTTGGTTGAACCCTTCATAGGAGAAAGCCTACCTCCGGTGATTGAGCATTTATGAAGAATCTTTTGATATTGTTATGAGAGGGTGAATCTTCTTCCAGTATCCTATGAAGCAACCAATCGAAACAAGCCAAAATTCTCTCATCGTTTCACTTTCTCCTTTCCTCATTTGAGTCAACTGCACCAAGAGGTCTTGACAATATTCATTTGATTTAAATCTTTCCTCAAAGGCAACCTTGATGTCATCCCAACCAGTGATGAATCGGGTAAGCAGGAGGTAGAACCATTTAGCTACTTTTTCTTGGAGAGACTCTACAAACAATCTTACAACAACATCTTAATTTTGGACACCAAGAATTCCACATCATATCATGAAAGAAACAATGTGTTCTTCTAGATGTTGTGCGTTGTCACCTTTGAACTTTGGAAAGTTCTTACGGGAATCCGTTGGTAGATCGTGAAGAGGGGGTTCAAGAGCAAGCATGCATGTATTCCTTCCCCATGGAACAATGGGTTGAGGTATTTCTTCTTCATCCACCATTGTTTCTTCTGATTCTACTTCAGCTCTTGCCTCTGCAAATTATTCTTCTTCTTCGTGAACTCAATGTTCAATGGTTGTTGAAAAATTACAGAATTTGAAGGATTTTGGATAGGATTATCAGGTGAACTTCTTGAAGAGCCAGATGAAGAGGAGGCTTGAGAGAAGAAATATGGATTATCTCTAATTCATTCTTGTAGATTTTGCAAAGCCTTGAAATTAGAATCAACAACACCTCTTGACCTACTCAACCTGGTGTATCTTCCTTCAGCTAGCTTTTGGAAACTTTTGTAGTTAAAAAATGAAAGGACACTATGGAATGAGAAAAGTCACTTGCAAAAATCAGCAGTGTATCTTTCAGTAATGGAACTTCATGAACTCTCTTTTCTAATTTTTTTATATATGATTTTCAAACCTTGCGGTTGTATATTGGGTGCAAATGTTGCTAAATCTACCCCACGGTGGGTGCCAAAAACTATTGGCAAGAAAATTTGTTGGGTGGACAAACTTGTGGATTTCTTTCCAATGCTCTAGGAATCTAAGTCCCTCTACTTAACCTAAAGTGCAGCTTTTGTATGTGCATACATGAAAAAGTGTGGATTTGTGGTGGTCTTTCGATTTGGAGATCCAACAAGGGCACTCCACTGACCCTGTGGAAAATCTAGCAATCTCTTGCTAGGGAAGTACTTTTCGTGGAGCGGGAAAGGGGAGTGAGAGAAAGAGGTAAGAGAACTAATGTTGTAGGTAGAAAATTAGATTCCTTCACGCACTAGTTAGAAACTTGAACACATGCATTCATGAGAAGAAACAACCCCGCAAATAAGAACAAGACTAAATAGAATTTGATGAACACAAAGTATCATGAAACCCTTAGTCAAAGAAAGCTAGAAACTCCTTATATTGATTGCTTAGACAAAAGTTGTACATAGTGGAGAAATGGAAGAAATTGAGAAGGGGGAGAATAGAAGAAAATGGCTATCTCCTTTTTTCTAAAGGTGCAATATACTCTTGAGTTTACAAGATCAATCACCAACCCTTTGAAATGGGAATGGCTTTACAATTTATAGAATAGAATATGACTCTTCATCTTCCTCATGACCTTTCGAATACCTTAATATGACTTAAGTTTGTTCATATTCCACTTCAAATATTTAATTATTTTTATAATAGTAAGGTGACTTAATTTACATTATGTTTCTAAAGTCACTTTTAAGTGACTTAAAGGCATATCAAAAGTGCAAACCCCAACAAAGAATTAGAACATTTGAAAGTGAGAGAAATTTGGGGGAAGAGGAAAGAGAAATAGAGAGAGAGAAGAAGAAGAGGAGATGTTGTTCCCGATGAATTATGTTGATCCTCATTGATGGAAAGCTCCAAATTTAGTGAATTTATGAATGTCCTGTTGTGCCAAAACTGCCCTTTGAATGTGACTTACTATTTTTAGTAAATGGTCATTTCCACTATTTTCTGCTCTGGATAATCATTCTAGCCTTTTGGAGATCTTCAAGTGCACACTTATCTTTCCATAACCGCTTTTGATGAAGACTTTCCAAAAATAGCAAGCATGTATAAGAAAACTTACTATTTTTAGAAAGTGTGTTTCCAGTGCTCGATTTGTGATGGAACATACTTTTTTGGACTCTTCTTGTCATTACGATCACACCCTCCGAATTTCACATAGTTTTTCCCACTAGAATACCTGGAAATAAATTTTTAGGTCTATTTTTTGTCTTCATTTGCAATGAAAACAACTCCATTGTGATAGGTTTTTCATTTGGAGCTAGTGTGTAATTTTTAGCTCGTTTCCATTGTCGGAATGACGAGAAATCTGACAAATGTGAACCGGTACACAAAGGGAGGATTTTATTAGAGAAAATGATTATAGGAACCATTTGACCTCTTGTTTGTTGGCTATTTATCACCTTGAAAAATGATAAATTTGACAAAATATGGCATCTGGATCCGACTTGTATTTTACAAGATATGAGGATTTTTCGATCGGGTGACTTCACGGTTATGTGGCAAAAATATCCATTTTTCTCTTCATTCTTCATCATTTCACTCCATTTTTCTCTAAGGCCTGAATATTTCTATGCATTCATGGTTTAGAGATTTTATGTGGCCATGATTGAGCTATTTTGGAGCAACAATGGTTGACCGGGTGTCTGGACAATCATGCACGGAGCCATGACAAGGTATGAAGTTTTGAAGGAGAAATGAGGGGGAAGAAATGGCTAAGTGTCGGATTTAAAATTTCAAAACATAAACATTGAGGGGCTGGGTGCATTTTTTTCCCCGATTCCCTGACCTCAAGGATGTGAGGTGCATCAATTTCCATGGTGGTCAAGGTGATGTCATGTGTCCTCAATCCGACAACAGGGGATTTACTTGAAAAATACACTTGGGGGTTGAAAGTTGGTCACGTGGGTGTCCAAAAGACTCATCCTAGGGGCTGGGAACATTTTTCCATGTCTGATGTCCCCCACCTTAGGTACATAAGGGACATCAGTTTCCATGGTGGTCTTGGAGGTGACACATGGCACCCGATCCAACGATAGGGAATGGATGCTCCAAAAATGCACCTGGGGGTTGAAAGGAGGTCACATGGGTGTCCAAAAGACTCCCTATGGGGGCTGGGCACATTTTCAAAGGTATTATGTCCCCCACCTCAGGTACACAAGGGACATAAAATTCCACAATGGTCCTGGAGCTGACACGTGGCGCCCGATCCGATGACAGGGGGAAGGCGTGCTCCAAATAAGCACCCTGGGGCTGATCTGTCAAGTCTGGAGGTCATATGAGGGCCCCATAGGTCACATGGGGGCTGGGTGAATTTTCCAAGGGCTTATGTACCTGACCTCAGGGATGTCGGGGACATGAAATCCCACCAAGCTCCTGGTGTTGACACATGTCCTCTCGAAAAAATGACTAAGTCTTGAACTGTGTTTGAGAGGGTAACTTAGAACAAAGATAACTTGAGCTCCTAGTGGAATTTCTTGGTGAAATTTTATATGATCCTAACTATAAATAGAATTTTTAATCCAATTATGGGGGTTCCATGTATTGATTCAGTAATATGATCCCTGAAAAATCAGATTTTTGATCTGGTACTCTACTTATGCCTGAGAAAACTACCTGTCAATCATATGCGCCAAGGTGTTGTGAAAAATATTATTTTACCATCATGTAGGTATTATAATCCTCTTTCCGATTATGTTTTTTTACTTCTAAATCCATCCAAAGCTCCAAAAATATTCTTCTGAAGCTCAGCAGTTGTTTTAGGCCTATGTACCGCCTAGGCTTGTGAACCTTGTTTTTTACTCAGACTGCTCCAAGTCTTGCAAAAATTCCCCAAACCTTCCAAGATCATTTCCATGATATTATAAGGTCTTCCATTCACCTCCATGTTGAATTTGGCCCTTCTATTCTACTCTAGGGGTTGAATCTAGTCCTAGGAATGCCAAAGAATAGCCCTTCCCAATACTACCAGAAGATAGCGTCTTTTTAGAACTCCCTAAAATCACCTAGGTGGAATGAGTGGACTTTCCAAAATCACAAATGGTGATGATTTAACATTGGTTGGGAGGTCATTTGGACTGATTGGATAGAGACTGGGGTGTCTTGGAATGATGGGACTTGAAAAAATTAACACTGGGGAATCATTGTCGTGCTTGGAAATTGTCAATTTCCCTATTGCACATTTGCACGACAACATTGTACTTTCTTAAATTTTATTTATTTTGTTGTCCCTTGAGGTGTGGGCTTTTTGGAGTGTGCAAGTAACTTGTCATATTTTCACCCACCTCTTTATTGTGCTTGGGAGAATGGATTTTGTCTTTTTTGTTTGAATTTGAGGATGTGTGATGTGGCATCCTACATGGATCCACATCATCCTCTCTTCTTCCCTCTTCTATATAATTCAAACTCTTTGCTTGTTTTGGGTTGTTGAATCATTTTTAACTTCATTGGGGCACATTTTCTTGTGTTGGAGCTCTTGCTTTTGGAAGGAGCTTGGAGAAATATTTGCATACTTGGGAGATTGTTGTTTGGAACTGTGTTATTGACTTTGAAAGCTTGTTGTTTGGAAGCAAAGTAACCATGGAGAGGTAGGAATTTAACTCTCCTTTTATGTTGTTATTTTCTTGTTGTGTTGTGTGAATGGTGCATGTTTGATTTATTTTTGGCTAGTTGGGTAGACTACCTTAGGAATGGTGTAAGATAAAGCTATGGGGAATCCATGTAGGGGGCATAAGGGAATACCATTGGCATCAGATTTTGTGGAGGGAGTTTGGGTTTGGGATCCACCATGGAAAAGAAATAGCTTGCATTTCTTACTTTTGGGGGCATAAGGAAATCTATGGGGGGCATAAGGAGGGATTTGTGGGGGCCATAAGGATGTGTGTGTGATAATTTATTTTGGCGGTTTGTTCTGGTGGATGCCTAATTCCCAATTGGGAGGCATAAGTATCTTCCCCCATAGACCTTACTCCTTTGACTTGCATGATCAATCCTGAGTTTTGTTTGAATTTTTTCTATTGCAGTTGTAAACTGTTGTTTTGTGTTGAACTATGTTTTATATTGAAATGTGCATGTTTGAAAGAATGTTGTGTGTTGTGGAAGCTAGTTGTTGCCATGGGTTGAATTGCATCTCTTATTGTATTTTGGTTGGGGCTCAGGGGCCAATGATGAAGGAAGGATTATCCTTTCATTGGATGTCTTGGTTGGGTGGAGAGCATTGCCTTTCCCCCTCTTTTGTTGTGATCAACTTGGAGAAAGATAAAATGTGCATGTTGCTGTCCTAGAGCAAAGGAAAAATGTAGTTTGACAGTCCCTTGTGAAAACATATTCATTTTAATCCTTTCCCACTTGTTGTGGATGAAATTGTAATATGTATTTTGTGAAGAAAGATGCATGTAATTTGATTATGAAGTTATATATTTGAATTGTGAAAGACATTTATATCTTGTTCTGTTTAATGGAAAGAAACAAAATTCTGTTATTGCATTCAACATGGAAAGATGTAAAGATTTATAATTGAAGTCAATAAAGAGTTGAAATACCTTTTTCATATGCATTGTTGAATTAAAATTCAATGTTTCATTGTATGACAAAAGAGATAGTCAGATCTTTGTTTTTTTAAAAAAATGTACGTGGAAACAATGTTGTATTTTGTATTTTGGGAATGTGTAAAAATGGAACTTAGTATTGCTTTTGATTCATAATGGTTTGTTTATAAACAACTGAATGTAATAGATTAGTTTAGAAGTGAAATGCCACATTTAAAGGATAAAATTGATATACATATTTAAAAGAAATAGATCTTTGTTATAAACTTTTAAGCGATAATAAATTTAAAGAAAATGCATGATTCAGACATGCACACATTAATCAACTTAGAAATGTTAAAATTTAGTATGTTTTATCATAAATGAACTCAAATTGACAAGGAAAACTTAAGAAAACTATTTAGAACATTGCAAAATTGAGCCAATCCTTTCCTCAGCCATTTTTTGTCAATTGTTGGAAAAATTCAAACTTGAATAAATTGAGAAAATTTACTTCCCTAAAACACTTTAAATCCTTCCTAGATCAATTTTCCATGTCTTTTTGGCATGTTAAGTGAAGGAGGAGATCCAATTTAATCAAATTGGAAAGTTGGAAATTACCAATTGGCTTTGTAAAAGCCTACAAATCATTTTTGTAAAATTGACCATTTAAAATTTATCAAAAATTAAAAATTTATGATTTCTGTGCAAAGAGGGCATCGAGATATTTCCAAAAAGTTCTATTTTTCCAAAACCGAGCTTTCTAGCTCAAGTTATGGCCCTCTAAATTTTTCCTACCTTAGTGGGAAAATTTGGAAAAAAATTCCACAGCAGGCCCGCATGGCCCAAAAATTTCTGTCGAAATTACCCTTGGAAAAAAATTGAAAAAAAAAAAAATCTTGGGAAACATTTTGAATTTTTCTCCACGGCCCGTAGCCAATCAGAGGCTGCCATGTGTCCTCACGGGGTAGCAGCGGAGGCACGACACTTTTTCTTCCTTAGCACTTTTTGAAAATTTTGGAAAATTTTCTTAACTTTCCCCACCAAAACCCATGACCCAATCACGAGGTTGCCACGTGGCACAATGAAGGGGCATAACCTTTGTAAACTTCACCTTTAGAAAATTGTTTTGGAAATTTTTCCTAAAATTTCCCGTGACCCCGCACACCCGCCCCTGCCCTTTTGAAATCCTCCCACAGATGCGCAGACCCACGCGCCTAACTTTCCCCTTATCTCCCCCTTCGGTGAAATTCACCAATAATCTCTCGCCACCTACCTTTCCCTCTCCTTCATCCCTATGATGGCCTGTTGAGTGCCACATGTCCCTAGTGGACCCATGGGTGTGTGGGTGTTGTTTTGACTTCTCTCCCTCTTGGGTGAAATGCCCCAAACTCTCTCGTTGCTCCGCCCTTCCTTCACCCTCTCCCGCTTTGGATCAGGACCCGACACGTGTCCCTAGAGGACCCACAGAGGCATGGGTGCAAATGGGAATTTTCTCCCATGCAAGGAAAAATTTCAAACACCACCCTGCGACCCGAAACCCAAATTTTTCTCTTCACCCCTACTTGACACGTGTCCCCTTGGGGAAAATTTGACCCCTAAAGTCCACCTGCTCATAACTTGAGTTCTACAAGGAGTTAGGAGGACTTCTTTATATCACCAGAAAGGTGAGAAAATTTTCTATCTAATGGGAATGATTTAGGGAAATTTTAGAAGCTTTAAGAGTGAGATAAATCAAGTTAAAACTCGAGCTTGTTAAAGAGTGGGTATGGTGATATTTTACTCCCCGAACCTAATCGAAACTTCTAACCCTAAAATGTGAACATTGTGACCTCGATAATTGTTTTAAAGGAAAAGTAGGTTCTTGTATTTTAGATTTGTTTCATAACCTTTTTGTGTCAACTGTTGTCTTGCAACTTGGTTGTGGACACTTCCAATCAAAAAAAAAATTCCATGATTTTCTAACTAACCCTAGGTTGTTTCTTGGGTCTCAAGTGGGTTGTTTTAACGGGCATCAAAGATGATGATGATACACCTATGAATAATATTTCACCTACACATTTACCCACATTTATAGGGATATCATCTGAAGACCCCACCAATTTCTGTTTGAATTTAAAGTATTGTGTCAGACTTATGATTACAAAATAGATAATCAAAAGCTCAAGTTGTTTCCATCTACTCTAAAGGATGCAGCAATGAGGTGGTTTATGGGATTAACATCTAATTCTATTACCACTTGGGCATAAATGGAAACTTCCTTCCTAGACAAATATCAAGACTAATGTAGAGGGAGAAATAGGAAGGAAGAATTTTTCAAAATCAAGCAGGAAGAGGATGAGAATATGGAAGATTATTTAGACAAATTCCTCTTTGTAAGTAAAAGGTGTGGATTTTTACTTCAAGAAGAGTTAAGCAAAACCATTTTTCTTAAAGGTTTGGATGATGAATCTAGGGAAGCCCTTAATTTAATAGGAGGTGGAAACATTGATCAATTGAGAATGAATGATATTAAAGACATTTGTAGAAGTTATTCAAGAACAAGGGGTGGACCTAGGAAAGGAAAAATAGTGAAAAGTTTGAATCCAGATATGAACAAACTGATGGATGAACTAGCAAACTTTAAAACAAAAATTTTAGTTCAATTAACCTCCACCATGGATGGATTACAAGCTAAAGCAAATGCTAAAACTAAACCATTAGCTATGTATTGTCCTAGATGCAGGAAGAAGCATGCAATAAGAGATTATCTTCGGATAAAATAGAAGTATGTCTTAGATCTAGGGACCATGAGATTAATGCTTTTCTCTTCTTCCATTCATAAAAAAATCAGCTTAAACAAACCAGCACTCCATCCACAATAGAAGAAGTAAAAATTTTCCAGAGACAACCTAGCCAAGGGCAGTTCATGCTAAGGTCAGTTCCTAATCCCTGGATGATGCCATGGGTGGCTTAGATAGTACCAAAAATTAGGGAAAACCACCTTGGGTCCCTCAACCAACATGGAATCCCGGGATTGGGTAGGATAAGCTTGGTATCTTTGAAGGACACAAACAAGCATGGTCTAGCCAAGGTAACCCATATGTTTGGTCACAACCTAGGTGGAGCCCTAATAACTACGCTCAAGGGAAGACATATCCCAATCAAAATCAACAAGCCATAATGGGTTCCCAGCACAAAATTCATAGACTAAAAATGTGGTTCAAACACAAATACCAAAGACAACCAGTGGCTAATCCCAGAAACAAATAAACAACCCCTGTCTATGGGATAGAAAAAGAAAAACTAGTTGATCTTAATGCCATGGATTGTAAAGATATTCAAACCCGATCTAGAAAAATAATTAGTATTCCACTTGTTATAATTACTGAAATGACAGAAGAAACTGAAACCCCTAGTTTGGTTGTTCCTAAGAAGGATGAAAAGGAAAAGATAAGGAGCCAGATAGTAACTCTACTAAAAATCCATTTCTAGAGAGATTTAAAGAATTTATAGGGACCAAGGAGTCTGAGTTGGTGTAGGAGTTGAGGAAATTAAATATTGAAATACCATTGTTGCAAGCAATCAAGGACTTTCGAAGTTAAACAAGTTAATCAAAATTATATGTTTAAAAAGACCTAGAAGGAAGAAGCAAAGTACCCTAGGACTATTAAGGTAGATGGGAAAATTGTTGATTTATTAGTAGGAAAACTCTTACTTCCCAAATAGAGATCCTAGAATCCCTGTTATTTTTGTCTCTATAGGGAATAAAGATATACATAATGTTTTGGTTGATTTAGGAGAATCTATAAATGTGATGAAAATGGACACTTTGGAAACATTACCATTAACAAGAATATAACCTATTAGCACCATATTGTAGATGGAAGATCAATCAATAGAAAAACTAGAAGGAGTTATTGAAGATGTGGTAGTTATGGTGGAGTCATGGGAATATCCAGTGGACTTCCTTATATTATGGCCAAAAGGTAAAACACTTGGTTATCCCATTATTTTAGGTAGACCATGGTTAGCTATAGTTCTTTACCTTAATTGATTGCAGATCAGGTGATATGACTATCTCAAATGGTAATAATTCTAAGAAAATTTCCTTATATCCTTCTACATGACCTTTTATTGATAATCAAGAACAATTATGGGTTGATGATCCTGATACTAATAAGCAAAACTTGTCTTCTTTGGCTATGATAATGTTATAGGATCACGTACGGGAGGTGGAAGATATGATTAATCAACCATTGAATGAACACCAATTATCCTTGGAGAAATCAAGGATAGTTCTAGAACCTATGAACTTAGTTCCGGAACCATCAAATTTAGTTCGAAACATTCACACTTATCTCTAGAACCACACCAACAGCAATTCCCTGCAAATTCAAATAATTTCACTCTGGAGGAACGATATTTATCTTGGGGAGGGGAAGAAATAGCTACGGAATCAATAGCTTCAGTCTCAAATATATTAGGAAATGGTGAGGAATTTTTGGAAAACAAAGCAATGACGAGGAGTTTGACCAACAACAAGATAAGTATCATAACTCTGCCTACTGTCCTTTTATAGAATTATTTCTCAAGGGAATTTTGGAGATATTGTTACATATCATATGTTATTACCACATTCATTTCCACTAAACACCTTAATGGAACCCTTTCAACAAATCAGTTCATCACACACTGGAACCAAACATGTTGAGATTCAACCGAGGTAAAATTTTGAACATTAATAGTTGGTTGAAGAATGATGAAGAAGCTAAATTGTTTGATGTTCTAAAATATCATACTAGATATTTTTCTTGGGAATATAAAGACATGAAATGAATCCATCCAATTATTTTCACCCATCACATCTATACTAAAAACATTAAACTAGTTAGACAACCTCAAAGAAGGATTAATCCAGCCTTAAGGGACATAGTCAAGCAAGAAATTGAAAAACTATTACAATTAGGTTTTATCTACCCTATCTTAGATATTTAGTGGGTGTCTCCTCTTGTAATTGTTCCTAAAAATAACATAAAATGGAGAATTTGTGTTGATTATAGGGAACTGAATAAACCCACACTTAGATATTATTTTCCCTTACCATTCATAGATCAAGTTTTAGACAACCTTACAAGTAAACAATATTTTTCCTTCCTGGATGGCTTTAGTGGATAAAATCAAATCAGAAAAAAACTACCTTTAATCATCCATGGGGTACCTTTTCCTGGTGGTATTTCCATTTGGTCCATGTAATGCTCTAACAACCTTCCAAAGAGTTGTATTAGCAATTTTATAGATCTAACGAATGATTATGTAGAGTTATACATGGATGAATTTTCTTGTGCATGGAGACACATTTGGTTATGATTTGAATAATTTGGATAGAGTATCAACAAGATGTGAGAAACCTCATTTGTATCTTAACCATGAGAAGTGTTTAATGATGTTCGATGAGGGAATTGTACTAGGACACCACATTTCAAAAAGAGGAATTCAAGTTGATCTAGACAAAATCAGGATTATTTCAAACTTACCTGTTCCTAAAACCCCCATGGATATCAAGTCATTTTTAGGACATGTTGGGTACTATAGGTGTTTTATCAAGGATTTTAGTAAAATTGCTACCCCCATGTTTAGTTTTCTTACCAAGGACTGTGAATTTCTTTGGGATGAAAAATGTCAACATTCTTTTGAAGAGATTAAAGAAAAATTAATCATTGCCCCAATATTAAGAGGACCTAATTGGGAGAAACCTTTTCACATCCAAACAAATGCCTCAAATAACTCAATTGGTGTAGTTTTGGACAGAAAGATGAAGGGAAAATGTATGTTATTTACTACCTTAGTAAAAATCTTACTCCCACTAAAAGAAATTACACCACCACTGAAAAATAATTTCTTGTTATGATTTATGCAATTAATAAGTTCAAACATTATATTACAAGGTACAAAATATTTGTACATATAAATCACTCAGTAATTAGATACTTAATGAACAAACTAGTGGTTGGAGGTAGGATAATTAGATGGTTATTAATTTTACAAGAATTTGATATTACCATTGTGGATAATCCAAGAAAATATAATGTGGTAGCTGATTTTTTTGTCAAGATTAACCACTACAGGGGAGCAAGATCTAGTTAAGGACAAATTTCTAGATGAACAATTATTTGCTATTTTAGTTAATACACCATGGTTTTGCTGATATGGCAAATTATCTTACAACAGGAAGTTTCCTCCTTCTTTTACTAAGAAACAAATGAAGAAGTTAATCAAAACCATTGCACAATTTAAATGGTTAAATGGAATTTTATTTAAATGTGGTCTGATTTGGTTTTACACAAGTGTGTGAGAGAAGATGAAATCTTTGACATACATAGGGCATGTCATGATGAACCGAGTGGAGGACACTTTTTAGTGAAATGAAAATCTCACAACATACTTGGTACTAGATACTATTGGCCATCTCTGTATAAAGATGTGAAGAGATATATCAAGCAGTGTGATCCCTGTCAAAGGATGGGACAACCAACCTTTACCAGTGAAATGCCTCTACAACCTTAAGTGGTGATTGAACCATTTGAAAGGTGGGGATGGATTTTTTTGGTCCCTTTAGTCCTCCTTCACAAGTAAAGTAGAACATTCTTGTGTGTACTGATTATGTGACAAAGTGGGTAGAGGTGTAAGCTTTAACAAATGATACTGAAGAAGAAGTTGATTTCCTTTGGCATAAAATTATGATGAATTTTGGTGCACCAAGGCGTATAGTTTCATATCAAGGGCATAGTTCATTTCTAATATGATCTATTCCTTCACAATGTACTATCATATCAATCATAGGAAGTCATCTCCCTATCACCCAAAATCAAATGGATAAGCAGAAGTAACAAATAGGGAATTGGAAAATATTCTTACCAAAACAGTTGAGGCAAGTAGAAGAGATTGGGTGAAGAGACTACCTGAGGTTGTCTAGGCTTATAATACAACTTGGAAGACTACAACAGGGTTCTCACCATATGAGTTAGTCTATGGGAAAAATCCCTTGTTACCTATTGAATTTGAACTACAAACATTGAGAACAACAACTAAATTGGGTATTGAATTGGATGCAGCACAAAAGGAAAGAATTCTACAACTCAATGAATTAGATGAGCTGAGATTGGAAGCACTTCATCAGAAAGAGATAATCCAAGACCAAAGGAAGCAAAGTGGCATGATACACATATCAAGGAAAGGTAATTCAAGGTAGGAGATTGGGTGTTACTGTTTGATTCTAAGTACCAACAATTCAAAGGCAAGTTGAGAACCACATGGTTAGGACCCTATCAAATTGAGTAGATATTTAACAATGGCTCTATTTAGCTACTTCCCATTGATGGTAGTAGAAGAACACTTTTGGTCAATGGACACAGGTTAAAAATTTATAGGAAGCCTCCTACTAGGGATGAATTCTTGAATTAGATTGAAGCAGACAAAGAATTTGATCATATGGAAGAACCCAGTTCTTCCAAAATGGTCAAATAATCATATGCATGAATCTAAAATAAAGGGAAGAGAATGAAAACTAGCAAATGGCATTCTCTTCCAAAAAAATAAAAATAATAAAAAATAAAAAGGAAGGAATGAAAACCAGTAAATGGCATTCTCTTTCCCAAAAAAATCTCTCAAAGACCAATTGAAAACCAAAAATGGTAGTTGGTCTCCTCAATAAATGGCTAATTCAAAATAAAAGGAATTTCTTTGGAATTCCAGTTGTCTTTTCTAACCATTTCTCTTTTTCATTTTCTTTTAGGAATGATGAGTCATTAAGGTGGTTGGATTACATCAACAAGGATGGTAATTATATCTTAATCTTATTGAAAGATTTAAATTAAAGTTGGCATGTGTGATTAGACTTGACTTGATTCAGCGGTATTATGAGTCATTTATTGTACATTATGATTAAAAGCAAGTAATCATGAGGGTGATGTCAAATGAACAAGTAAAAGTGGTAGCATATTAATAATGAGCTATCATTTGGGCAGAATAAACAAAGTTGAGAAGCAAGTTATAGAAAAATTCAAGGAAGAAATAGTAGAATTATATTTGAATTCCATAGCTAAACCCAATAGTTCCACAACTAAATCTAGTAGTTCTGCAACTAGTTCTAAAAAGTAAGAATTTGAAGAAGGAAGAATTTTAATCATCCTCTTTTCCATGGGGATTAAAAATAAGTCAAAGCCAGAGGATGATACGTAACTTCTTGCAGATGGAGAAGTGGTAGCCATTTTTGGACAAGCAGGGTGGTTGGAGTTCTGAAAAAGTTCTTGAGGTACAATGATGAATTGGTAAGGGAATTTTTGTAAATTTAGAAGAATCCAGAACTAGAGTTAAAAGCATTATAATTCATTTTATCGTCAATATAATGATTAATGTATCGAAGGGTACGATTATACATGTTCCAAATCTGTAAAGGGGACCCTAAAAGAACTAGTGGAAACCTTGATACAAGAGGGGGAATTTGAACCCCAATATATTTATAACACTAAGAAAATCATAAAGGGGGTCAGAAGAGCCAGCTTTCCCAAACCCTTTGACAGGGTAGCATTTTGGGTAGTTAAGTACCTAACTTGTGATGGCCAATTTGGGACTGTGGGAAGAGAGGTCCTTAAGATGCTAATATATCTTAGGTATGGGGCTGCAAAACTAGAATATATAGTAAACCTTCCATGGTTCCTTTTTGAATCCATCTAGAAAATGGATCAGAGGTATTCTTGGGGATTTGGGACAATTAGACATCATGGATTAGTCCATCTGGTCTGTCAACACCATTTTATTTCAAAGAAAAATGGAGAAGAAGCATGGGAAAAGTTCCTTAAAAAATTCAAACAAAGCCCTAATATTATCAGGAGGGGAATACCAACCCCTTTCTCCCCTAAAATTAATTTGGAGATTGATCCTCCTGTAGAGAAAAATAAGGAAGTAGGTGGAGTTAATGTGCCAAAGAGGAGGAGATCTAAAAGAATGATCAAAGCTGTAAAACCTACGGTGCCTTCAAAAGAAACTCCTTCCTCTCTGTAACAATACCAAAAGAACTAATATATGTCTCTGATAGTGACAATTCACCTAAGATGGATCATGAAGTGAAAATAAGAAGAATCTCTAGGAGGAAACCCACTTCAGAACATTTTGAGGCTCCTCAAAGAAGAAGAGTTCATAAGAGGTCTAGAGAAACTCTAAAAGGAAATTGAAGAATATGATGGTTTGGAGAAAGAAGCTACGATATTCTTGGCAGCATGGCAATGTCTCCTCCTCGACCAAATCAAACTGAGGTAGAGAAAGAAGATGAAAGATTTGAAGAATAGGATTTTTAGGAGATGGGTGAATCAACAACATTGTCACATGAAGAAGAGGAATTGGAATTATGGAGATTGAAAGGAAAATCCCCTTTGGTAGAATAAAAATGTCCATTCCTTGAGGAAATCTCAGAAAAGGAGGAAAAACAACACTTAAAATAGACTTTGTTCTTGTCTAGAGTAGAACTTATCATCAGGGAGAAAGATGAGGAATTAAATTTCCTCAAACTCAAATTGGAACAGAGGGAAATGCTCATTGAGCAACTAACAACTCAGCTCACAGATAGGGCTGAAGAATTGACATTGGTCAAATAATAGATGATGGAAAAATAAAAATAATGTCAATTGGCTAGTAAATAGAGTGTTATGTCAAAGATATCTTCAAAGAATCAAGTTGTACAAACTAAACTAACTTACTAGCCACTTAAGTAGTTGTGGGATGATACCTACAGGAAGCTTAATGAATTCAAAACATCAAATGAGGAATTAAGAAGTAAGATGGAGGAGGAGAAGAAGGCAAGGAAAGAGTGGGAAGAGAAATTTTACAAAATGGAAGAAGACAAATTTAAATGTCTGGTAAAGATACAAATGGTTTGCATAATGAGTGAAATGTTACTCACATGCAGGAGACCTTCTCCTACATACAGTGTCTTTCTGGAAGAACAATTTATTTCGTTGGAAGCTATCAAGGATTGCATGTGGCCTTCCACATGAAATAAAGGATGAATTAGAGTTCATGACAACATATTCCTCAGCCAATGTAGAGCAGAAAAATCTCCTCTATGAATTCTATCTTTGCAACTTTATGCTGGAAAAGAATACAGGCTTCATGATCAATTTGTATGTAGGAGAAAGCCAATAAATGCATTTGTTTCTATACTTCAAAATCAGGTAGCTTGGAAAAGAGGGATACTGAACATTTACTGAAGGCCAGTTCATCAGGCCTCTATATGAGAACTCATTATGGGAATCCATCTACCTTTGCCAAACATTTCAGAACTCATGCCTTTGACAAGTAGATTTAAGAAACATTATATTTCCAGCCTACAAAAGATCATTAATTCCTTCACCTCTTATGAGGAGAATTTTTTTGAATATATTTATGATGGATGCTTGAAAATATGGGAGTTTCTCATAGTAGCATTAAGAAGAAGAGAAGTGATATCTCCCACGAACTTAATATGGAGTCTGGAAAGAGCTAGAGTTTTGTGTACACTAATCCCTCAGTTAATGAAAAACATAGGGGCATGTGGATGGGAATGAGAACAAGGCCTCCTCTCCTTCTCACTCCCATGTCTCCATGGTAGAATAGAGAACCTTAGGATCCCACTGAGTTTGAGAATTGGCAGAGAAAGATAAAAGAAGGATCAAGATACAACACTTCTGAGCTAAAGCACTGGGATATTCAGTTCCAACCATTCGATCTCAACGATCAGTTAGAATGCAGAATTCATAATCCTACTTTTGAATAATAGAGTTTGTAAGAGGACTTACAAACAAGTAAGTGTGGGAGAAATGATGAGGCTAAAATATGCTTCATCAATGAACAATGAATGCTCTCATTTTACGTCCTTTTAGCCAAGTTTTGTTTGCATTGTTTAACTTTTGTTTGATCTAGAGATAAGTTAGGATGTAATTGTCCATCTTTTCTTGATTTAGTTCTAACATCTAAAAACTCTGTAATTCCTAACAAGTGTGTGGAAATTTAGGTTTTGTGAATAAAACAAGTCACATTCGGACAGATAATCAAAGTATGAACAAACCAGTACTTTTTTGGAAAAATGGCTTGAATATGGCATAGCTCTGGAACCTCCAAGCTTAGTTCCAAAAATCCATCATATAGCTAAGGAACTCTATCGCTTAGTTCTGGAACCTTCAAACTTAGTTCTGGAACTCCAGCACTTAGTTCCGAACTCCTGTGCTTAGCTCTGGAACTTTCATAGTTAGTTCTGGAATAGTTCCCTTTGGTTCCAGAACTTCTCCAAAGTTCTGGAATCAATGGGGATCTATTTATTTTGACAAAATCTAATCTTAGAGAAATTAATGGGCCTTCTAATCAGGAGTAGATCACGAGATTGTTGATTCTTCATACTCCAGATCTAGAGATAACTTATGTAGGATCAGATAGCTATATGTCCAGCATGGTTTCTAAATTCCACATCTATTTTGGGAACTATTTGGTTCCACTTGAATTGGTAGATAACTATGGTTGTAAATACATCTTTGGATGATGAAATATATATAAATACCTGTAGATAGATTAAATATATACATATAGAGAGATATATGATATAGAGATACAGTGAAATTTTGTAAGATAGAACACTTCAGTAATAAGATAGCCATTTCATTTTGAGAGAATCATACTTTGTCAAATCCTGATTCAAGGTGGAGCAAGGGCCCACTCCTCCAAGAAACATGATCCTTGTTTTATTGGTATTTATATTTCTAAGTAATTCATGTAAATCTGTTAAGTATTAATTCTGTAAATGCTTTTGATTCTTCAGTTGAATTATGTTATGTACTTATCACTGCAGGTGTTATAGAATAGACTCTTATTTTCTTGTAAGAATTTTCATAGCATTTTCAATCATGTGTTTATTTCCAAGCAAGTGTGTTTACTTCTGTAACGTGTGTTTCTTTCCAAGTAATTTATTTCATTCTGCAATGTGTGTTTATTTCCAACAATTTATTTCTGCAAAGAGTGTTTATTTCCAACAAGTTTCTTATAGTTTGTCTTCAATAAGGCTTTGACCAGGAAATCTTCAAGACACTGCAAAAATCCCCCAGAAAATAAAATAAATACCTACATTCAATTACTAGATCACTAGGATTCTTCTTGTTGCATATAGCTTCAGACACACCCCGGTTTGAATATGACATCAACCAAGAAGTTGATTAAATGAAGGGAATAACAACACCCATCACTTACCTATAATTAATTTAATTAATTCTATTTACACCTTATCACCCCGCTTAGATAATTTTATTAGATAATTTAATATCAAATTAAATAAATAAATCCACATGTCCACTTGCATATTTAAATAAATTAAATAATCCTCAAATCCTATCCACCTCCCTAATTAAATTCCTAACTAGAACTAAAAAATCAGTATTTTAATCACAAGAGGATGTGTCTAAATTGACTCATCATGCATTTGAGTTTAGTGAATCTATCTTCCAAGTCATGAAAATTCAAAATCTATCCAACTTCTTCCAAAACCCAACTATTCACAAAACTTTTAGATGAATAAATAGCATATATGGAATTAAAAATAAAAAAATGTGCAACCCCTTGCCAACTCATCCTTAACTCACTCTTGCAAATAAAGAACAACAAGGTCTAACTCTCAATCAATATGTAAAATCAGCTAAACAAGTTCAATCATGTTTATTTATCTCCAAATCAAATCAATCACAAATTAACTTGAGGATTTGTTTTCCCCGGCTATAAATCAATGATTCCTTTGAAAATGATCCACAAAAATATTTCAGAGTTCATGTTGTTATTTTGTGCAATTATTTGGTGAATAAAATCAAGTTCTCATACTATTATGCTACCCAAATCACATCAAAATCATATCTTTATACTTGTGGCTTATTTATTCTTCCATTCAGAGTACTTGGAGCATCCAAAAATCAGCTATAGCTTATAAATCAAATGGATCCTACAAAGAATGTCACTAAACCTTGTTCTTTTAGTCATATCTAATATAATGTTTCTTTTGGATTTACAACAGAAGGTTTACAATTTTTTTGTGTTAATTTTCCTCTTTATTTGTATTTTCCATAGTATATAAGAAACATTGAATAAACGAAGAGATTATTTGATACCCAAGAAATTTGTTCTATATATGGATCATGTCTTACATTTCATTAATATTCAAGGTAAATTAGAATAGACACATGACTTGGGTTGGATTATTATAGAGCCATTCATTTGTGTTGTGACATAAAAGAATTAAGTCAAATAAAGTTACATATTATTTTTGTAAAAAGATCCATTTATTGAGAGTTTAAATTTGTGGGATTTGAATCTATGAAAATAGAGTAGGTTGAAGATGAATATTTCACTTAAACATGGAGAGCATATGCAAAACCAATAAGTGTTAACAAAACACCATGGTTAGATTAATTTATATAAGATGGATTATTGTTCACAAAATCATAATTGTGTATACCTAGAGCTTTAAAGCAAAACAAAATGGTCAAGGAGAAACACATTAGTGGATTGACATGAAATTTTGGCTATGATGAAATCTATGCGCACTTGGTTGAAAGCTAATTTTGGTCATGCATGAGTTCATAGTGTGTGCAAGTATATCCAAGAGTGTAGATTTTATCAATTGACTAAAGGAGAAAACAAAATACATGATTGATCAATTGTTTCCTATTTCATAAAGACCATGGGAAGATATCAGTATAGATTTTATTTTAGGATTTCTTAAGACACAAAGGGAATGATTCAATAATTATGGTTGCTAAAAATTTTTAAAGATGTCACATTTTTTTGGCTTGTACGAAGACAAATAATGCAATTAACATTGTAAATTTATTTTCAAGGAAACTATGAGGCTACATGGTTTGTTATGTAGTATTGTATTAAAAACAATGTCAAATTTGTTGAAAATTTCTATAATACATTACAGAAGAAATTAACATCAAATATCACTGTAATTTAGTAGGCCACCACATACATATGAATATACATAGAACATGAAAGAACTAATAATTTTGTTGATATGTTTGATTGAAGATAAACCAAGTATATGGGATAAAAATCTAGCCCAAGATAAGTTTGTATATAATAATCCATTAACAAGAGTACAATTAAGACACCATTTTAGATTTTTCATTGTTTAAATCCAAGAGTAGTTGTGTGATATAATGAACATTGAAACAAGAACTGTGTATGCAAAATATTTTTAGAACATTGAAAAAGAAGTGAAAGAACAAGTGCATAGATAATCAGATAAGATTTTAGCACAATATAAACTCCATGAAAATATCGAAAAATAGAATTTGAAGAATATTGAACCATGTAGAGGGTATGACATGGATGAAGATGGATCCTTTTCAATGTTCTCAAATGTTGGGGATAAAATATAGGCATGCACACAATATGTAGATACCAAAAATGATCAAGGAGTGCTAGTGTCAAAATTCTAGAGGATAATAACCCTAACCCTAAGGTAGTTATAGGTTTCCAAGGCCTATACCTAAGATAAAAAGAGGTATCCTACTAGGATTCAAAATTATATTAGATCAAGATATTGATAAATCCAAGGGGAACAACATTATAAAACAATATAATAGACTAAATCCAAGGGGCATAACATAGTAAGATAACACTTATATGTAGTGTGACCACTAATCCATGATCCTTTGCATAGATAGAAGCATTGAGAGAGAATCGCTATGTGTAGAGAACCAGAAATCTCAACAATAAGACTTCTAATATTATGTCACTATGGTGATCCAAGTGCAAAAGGGAAAGCTCAAAAAACTCAACTATGATAACTAGATGTAAAAATATGTGCAAATGTCTAATGTATGAGTAGTAGTAAAGTGTTTTAAATTATGTTTAAGTGATGATGAAATAAAAATAGTGACTAAGCATATATACCGATGAGATCACCTATAAGTGATGGCATCAGCCATGGAAAAAAACCAAACTGTCACAACCACCCATTGGTGATCACATTGGCCTTGTGGGAAACCTAAGGTCAAATGGTGGGAAAAATGCAAAGTGGAAGCCAAAGAAATGATTAAGGCAATGATAATGATCCAAGATGATGATAAAGTGGTGATAAGAGCATAAATAAGTATTATCAAGTCAACATAATGATAAAATGGTCTTAATAGGTACAATATGTGAATGTGAGAGGAAATAAAACAAGGATAAGGTAAGTATGGAATAATAAAAACATCTCTCAAATGTTGTGGTCTAGCCCACGTGACCAAGTCTGATCACATTTGGATCTCGATAAAACCTTAAGAAACCCACTCAAGAGGAAAAATTTTCAAAAATCCTAGTATAAGATAAAAGGCTATCAAGTGTCAAAAATGATATTTATACTAGAAGTGTTACAAAAAAATCAGGTATTTTTATGTGGCATATTTGTATCCATGTCATGAAGAAAAATATGAAAGGGGAAGCGTAGATGCTAGAGAAGCAACATGAAAAGGTGAAAAGGAGATTTGATAGAAGAATCAAAAAGAGAATATGAAATAAGGAATACATAGAACATCTAGTCAAATGGAAGGTCTGAGATGTTGATGATGTGACTTAGATAAAATTTTGAAGCTATAAAATATGCAATACCATTAGTAAACCCTTAAGCAAGAGCTTGAGTTTTTATTTTTACTTAGGGTGAATGATGCATAAACATTTGGGTTCACATGGAATCTTGGATCACCCAAAAAAATATTTTATAACTAAGTCTAGAAGAGTGTAATGTTTCTATGTGCACTTAGTATTTTTTGTAAATTGCATGAGTTTGGTTTTTTTGCCATTAGGTCTTGCATTATTTTATGCCACTTATGAGTATGTAATCTTAATGTAATTTTTCATAGTTGTTTTATGTTTTGGTGTGTCAAAATTATTTGAGCAAGGTGTAGACACCTAAATTTGGTATCTCTATCCTTGTCTTCCCACATGCACATATTTTATATGGTCTTATCTACGTCCCCGCTTTAATTAAATTCATCCCCCTTTATTTAATTAAAATTACCACTTAATTATCCTATCACCTTTAATGCCCATCCAATTCCTATTAATTAATTAATTCCTATTAATTAATTAATTAATCAATTAATATCTCATATGCCCTAACCAACCTTCTATTTAGGATGCTTTTATCCTAACACATACATCCCCTTGATTTTCTAGATATTTTTTATCTTTCCTATATTTATCCCTTAACATCCCTAAAAATACCTTGCACGCCTACATACTTTAAACCACTCTTCCCATCTTTAAGAAAGCCCAAATCCCGATCAAAACACAAATAGTAATCCCATTGGGAAAAATTCCCGTAGTCGGTGGTGACCCACCTAGTCATCGTTGACCCCATAAAAAAAAGTCTTTTCTTTCCATAATCATTAGATGCATGCAAATTCTTGAGCTTCCTTGTGACCTGTGAACTCTTCCTCATGCCTAATCATTCCTGCAATAGTTTCATTTCAATGTTTTTTCATCGCTCACGATCATCCTTCATGAGATTTATCATCATCTTTGTGTTATTTATGTGATATTTATCAAATTATCTTTTTATTGTTTACATCTAACATTTTACGAGTTCGGATCAACCTGCGAACACCCAAAGCTCCCTTAGCAACATTCTCTTCCAGATTCTTTGCTTGCAGGTCTCCCATTTCATCATTTTGACCTTGACCTTACCCAACTCTACTACATTCGTCATCGACTCAAACTGGTCACAACAATGATCATGATTGTCAATCAATCCTTCCTTACTATTATTTTCTTCCATTCCCTGGTGTTTTTGCCTCTAAGAACATTTTACAGGTCATCTTACAACATCTAAAGACCTCTTCTACCTTCTAGTTTACACTCAGGCTTTGGCATGCCTAAATATTCATTCTACATTCCAAATCCACTCTCCTAAGTTGTCGTAAACCTTCCTCTACATAATCTAGGTCGCCGTCAACCTAAACTAGGTAACATTTAATTTATAGTTATTTCAATCAAATCATCTCTAAGATCAATCTCGGTCAATTTTCAGACTTTTGTTTCTACATTTTATCTATTGTTTCATCCTTTACTTCACTTTATTTTATCAAATAGGGGTTCACATCCACCAAGGAAGTTAACACTTATTGGATCCTCTTTATCAGAAACCCCGCATATCATATCTAATACATGTTATGTTTAGTGATTCTTATCTACAAGTCATCAAATTGTAGTAGTGAGGATCTGTTGTCACCCTCCCCCTCATTTTCTAAGTAAAATTTGAATATTTTGAGCTCCCCCTCCAAAAGTGTTCAAGTAAAGTTGGAAGTCGAAAAGAAAGAAATTCATGATTTGAAGTTGTTTAAACTCTCCAGTCTACACATTTTGATAAATTTTCCATTTTCCTGTCTGGACACGTGAAAATTTTATTGTTGTCCTCATTTGAATGAAATTGTCTATCTTTCTATGGCCATGGATCATTGAACCTTGTATTGTTTTCAATTCCGTAGTTTGTGAAAGAAATTTGAAAATCAGGTGCAAAATGGTGGAGTTTTCTTCTTCTCTGCATTTTTCCCACAGTCATGAATGACGGGTGTTCTCTTCCCTGTAAAATTTTGAATCCATTATCCACGTGTACATGGACATATCTAATTAGAAGTGGGTCGGCAAAGAACTTTGAGGTTTTGAGCCTCTTTGTAAAAAAGGGTAAAAGTCATAAAGTGACCTGCAACCCTGCCAAACACAAAGGAAAAAGTCAAATCTTGAGCCCGACGTTGGAAAGTCAAAGTGAGGAAGTGGTTCAACAAAGAAATTTATGTTTTTAGCCTTTTTGTAAAAGGGCTAAAAGTCATAAAGCTACCCACACCATGATCATGCCAAGAGGAAAAAAGTCAAATGTTGAGCCCGCATCAAAAGAGTCAACGTGGGGAGGCGGATTGTAAGGGATATTTGATAATTTGAGCCTTATTTTCATTAAAGGGGCTTAAAGTTAAAAATTGACCCACATCCCCACCAAACACAAAGGAAAAAGTCAAATCTTGAGTCCGTCATTGGAAAGTCAAAGCAGGGAAGCGGGTTAGCGGAGTAATTTGTGTTTTTGAGCTTGCCTTGAAAAAAAAGGTAAAATTATAAAAGTGACCATGAGTCTTTCTCCACTTAAGTGAACCAACGTGTCAAGACCATATCAAAAAAAAGGGAGGACCAAAAATGTGAAAATGTTGAATCTCTATAAAGTCACAAAATACAAAAGGCATCCTCCATACCTACTCCAGTAAATTTCTCCCATGTGGACAGCTCTAGTTTAAAGTTTCAAAGGCAAGATGAATGGTTCAAATTGAAAGTTAAAAACAAGTGTAATGGATACATTATGAAAAGTCTCATTTTTCCGCCATTAGCATTTCTTTGTGAATCAAGAATCGAGTGGACGCGAATGATGAAGAGATTGTAAACCATTTCTTTCTAAAAAGAAGAATTTGTAATTGTTTCTTGCAAGATATTAAATGGCTTCTTCACACCATTGTAAGAGGTGGGAAATTGATCTTGTAAAATCACAAGTGCATTGTACTTAGAGAAAGAAAAGGAGATAGCCATTTTCTTCTACTTCCCTCCATTCTCAAATTTCTTCCATTCCCACATTATGTACAACTTTTTTTAAGCATCAATACAAGAAGAAGGATTTTGTAGCCTTTTTGATGAGGAGATTTTAGAAACTTTGAGTTTGCAATCTTATCTCGTCTTGTTTCCATTTATAGGGTTGTTTCTTCTCATAAATGCATGTGTTAAAGTTTCTAACTAATGTGTGTAGGAATCTGATTTTCTACCTGTAACATTAGTTCTCCTACCTATTTTCACACTACCTTTCCCACCTTCATAGAAAATTTTCCCCCTTACAGATAACTACAAGTATTTTCTGCAGGGTTAGTGGAGTGCCCCTGTTGGATCCCAGGTGAAAGGCAACCATAGAAATCCACACTTTCTCACGCATGCATACATGGAAGCTATATTGGTTAAGTAGAGGGACTTAGATTCCCAGAGCATTAGTAAGGAATTCACAAATTTTTCCACCCAAAAATTCCCTTTCCAATAGTTTTTGGTCCCCACCGTGGGGAAAATTTAGCAACATCTACACTGAATGTGACTGTAAGGTCAGAAAATTCAAAATTCAAAAAAGAGAAAATTTTTGGAATTTGAATGGCTATATGAGCCACATGGATTCAAATATTGGCTATTCTAGGAAACCCTTCTGTTGAAAGACCTAAATTTCTCTTTCGTATCCAAGAAGCGTTGCTTGATTTGAGGAAGCTATCGGCATAATAGAAAAGTTCCAATCACTACTTCATTGCCATGAGAATTTCGGACCTTGAAGAAGAACATCTTTGTAGAATTGGAGAGGTAAAGTCAAATTCCAAAACTACAAAGAAGAGCATAGATTTCAAGTCATGGATAGAATATTCACCCAAAAATAGAGACCAAGAGGACAAATTGATCCCATTTTTTAGGAACTTCAAAGGAGACAAGAGCTACTCAGAATCCAAAGGCTTCCTTTTCAAGCAACCAGTCATGTTGGGAACCTGAGTGTTGCCAATCCTTTGGATGAGTGAATTTTCATACATCAATGAGAACCTTATAGACTTCACTGATGTGAAGACCGAAGAATAATCTAGAGAAAGAGAGGCGAGAGCCGAAGAAGAAATAAGAGCTCAACTCAAAGAAATCGAGAGACTTCAAGCCAAGGTAGATGAAAGAGCAAAGCAATGAAGCCACAGCCTTAGCAAGGTTAGAAGCTAGAAATAGAAATAGAATGGGGGATCATGATCATGAATGTGAACGTGATCATGAGGCCCATAGGCCTAATGTACCATGGGGAGGAAACACCGGTCCACTAGATCTTGCTCAACCACTCCATGAGCTACCGAGAGGCTCGAGAAAAAACTTTCCAAAATTTAAAGGGAATGGTTCTTAACTCCCTGAAGAGCATGTTACAGAATTTATCACTACTTGTAGTATGTTGGGTGTTGAGGATGAAGATGTGTCAATCTGACTCTTTGTGGAGTCACTTAAAGATAAAGGTGCCGAATGGTTCTACATGATACCCCAAGGTCTGTCACATGTTGGGAGGATATAAGAAGTGCATTCAAACACAGGTTCAAGAGCACAGAAGATTGTCAGGATCTTTTGGTCTAATTGGTACAAATGAAGAAATAAACCTCTAAGTCAATGAGGGAATTTGTAGCAAGATATAATAGAGTGATAAGAAGAATCCCTAAAGATGTGGTGCCTCCTAAAAATAATTTGAAGAGATTCTTCATCAGCACCTTGCCATCAAAAGTAGGTTTCTTCCTTAGAAGAACCCAACCAAGAACATTAAGGGAAGCTCAAGACCATGCAATAGAAACCAATGATGATCTAATCTTTTCCAAAAAGGTGAAAGGCCCCAATGGAAAGCAAAAGGGTCAAAATTCAAACTCTGTCACCATAGATCCGATGTTCCAAAAAATGGCAAATGACTTGGTTGCCTTGAAGAAGTAGCTATCTCATATCACAATGTGGAATGCTTCAAGGAAACCAAACCCTCCAGATAGGCCAAGGATTTCTCCACCTCCTCATTGGATTTCTCTTGAAGCACCACCATTTAATGTCATTTGTGACACCAAAGAGCAGAGGAGGAAGCAAAAATTGAAGAAATTGAAGAAGAAAATATGGAAGACTGAAAACTATCTTGAGGTCAAGGAAGTTGATATGCACAATGGCCTAATTGATTATGTTGATGATGAAGATGAGAATGATGAAGAATATCTAAGTTTCTCATGTGATTTTTTCACTCGTGCACAATCCAGAAAGGTGCTTCATCCTCAACGGCTGCGGTAAAGGATAAGAAGAATAAAGAAGATTCTCCCCAGAGGTCACACAAAATAAAATCATCAGAAAGGATCACCATTACCACCTTCTATGGATTCCTTGAAAGGAAAACCAGACTCACTTTGGTTGTCAAGTATCATGCTACTATGCCAAGTAATTCATCTAATTCCTCTCCCAACTCAAAAGTTACTAGAAACAATTCTCCTTTAAATGTTTTTCCTACAAAAACATCTAAGGTTCAATCAAAAGCTACACCTGACCCCTTCAAGCCAATTTCTACACCGAAAAGGAGAATTCAACACCAAATTAGCAAATCCTCTACCATGTAAATATTACTCCATTTTGGAACCTCTTCCTCGCTCACCATAACCCCATTTGAATTTTTGAAACATGCAAGAAAAACCAAAGTCCAGCTCTCGAAATAGAATACCTACAAAAACACCCTACCCGAGTTTGGTAGGTTCATTAATACGATTTGTGGTGGTAACTCTATATCCTCGAGTCCTAATTCTAAAGGCTTACTACCCACACCATCTACACCACCTTCCCAAAACATGCTATCCATAAGTGCATCCAAAACCAATAGGGTTGAACCTTTCTACTGTCACTCCTCATTAAAGGCTTCCAGGATAAATAATTGTATCATAGATTTCAAAGCCTTAGATAATGTGATGTCCACCAAAGTTGTAAATTCTCTAGGCATCACCTTGACTCGGGTAAATGGCACCTACTACTCAATGCAATCCAAACAAGTTCCATTGGTAGGAATAATCAAAGATGCACAGGTACCACTAGCTGATTTTCCAAACAAGAAGGTGTTCCTAACCATGGTAGTAGACATCTCAACATCCTTTGAGTCGCTATTGAGTAGAATTTTTGTAGAGACCTAGGTGGAGAGATAAAAATTTATTGGTCATCTGTAATTATCCCAAAGTAAAAGGAAAGCTAAATAATTTTCTACCAGTATGAAAGATGAAGTTCACAGTACAAAGGTCTGATGATCCAGAAGCAAACATTCTCTTTCAAGATTGTGGGCTAGGAAACTACTTCCTCACCTCAAGAAAAGAGGAGAACTTTCCACTTCTCATGGAGGAAGAGGAAGATCAAATTTAGACAATGTAATTTGATGGTAGTCATTCTAGTGTGACCTCGGGAGCTGGTGTAGTATTGTACTCTCCTTCCAATGAGTTGTACCCATTTGCCTACAAGCTGCAATTTGATAATACAAATAACACTGCAAAGTATGAAGCACTACTCTTAGGCATGAGTGTAGTAGAGGACATGGGAATCAAGAAACTGAGATGCTGAGGTGATGTTGAGGTTGTAGCAAAGAAGGTCCACCAAGAATATCGGGTGATGGATCTAAGACTCTATCATTACGTAAAAGCAGTATGGGACTGCATTGAATCTTTTGATGCATTTTCCATTGAAGATATTCCAAGGTAAAAAAATGAAAAGGCTGATTCTCTTGTATTTTTAACTTCCCTAGTAACACCTCATCCTTCTTTTGGTAAAGAAAAATTGACCATTGAAATTGTATTCAGGCCTAGTGTACCAGATAATACAAATCATTGGCAAGTCTTCAATGATGATAACCAAATTCTAGCCTTTTTAGAGCAAAGGAATAATTTCAATAATCTCTTCTTTGAAGGAGGTGAAAATCCACACCAAGAAGCAGTCCCCAAAGAAGGGAAAGAAGGAATTGAAGGGATTGATGATGAGGGAGTAATCAAATTGAAAGGGAACAAAATTCCTAAAGGCCTAGTCTCTTTAGAAGACCTCTTTGACAAACATGACATATTCATTCAAGAGAAAGAAAAGCAATCTTCTCGGTGCCCACTGATTTTGATAAAGAAAACATTGGTACCCCAGAGGAGCCAAGGATGGTCAATATTGGAAAATGTTGCTCACCGAAGAAAAAAAAAGGGTTTTTACATTACTCAAGAAATGCTCGAGATGTCTTGGCCTACTCTTATGATGAACTCAAATCCTTCCAGCCAAAGGAAATGCATCACTTAATTCCTTTGAAATAGGGTGTTAATCCCTTTAGGTAGAAACAAAGGTTGTACAACCCAAAGATTATTGATACCATCAAGGAGGAGGTAACAAAGATGCTTAATGCAAGGATCATCTTTCCCATCTACCATTCAACGTGGGTGGCTAACATTGTGCCAGTGTGGAAGAAGAATGGTGAAATAAGGATATGTGTAGATTTTCACAACTTGAACCAGCAACACTAAAGGACAATTATCATCTTCCTATCATGGACCATATCCTGCAAGCAGTCACTAGATCTAAAATGATTTCATTACTTGATGGATTCTTAGGATATAATCAAATCAAAGTGGCATATGAGGACCATACCAAGATAGCCTTTACAACACCTTGGGGCACTTTTGCCTACAGAAGAATGCCTTTTGGCCTAATCAATGCGAAGCTACATTCCAAAGGGTGATGGATTTGTCCTTCAAAGATCTGAAGCATTACATTATCATATATCTTGATTATCTCACAATGTTTTCAAAGAAGAGGGGAGATCATATCTATCACTTGGAATAGGTACTTGCAAGGTGTAGGTAACATGGTATATCACTAAATCCAAAAAAGTGCATTTTTGGAGTCACATAAGGCAAGTTATTGGGGCACATCATGAATAAACATGGAGCACACATTGATCCTGAGAGGATTAGATCCATTTAAGCATTAACCCTACCCACAAGCAAGAAAGGAGTTCATTCATTCTTCAGAAAGGTGAAATTTCTTCATCATTTTGTGCTTGAGTTTACTGAGTTGACGAAGCACATCACTTCCATGATGAAACCAAAATAAAACTTCAAATGGAACAATGAAGGGAAAGCAGCATTCAAAGAAATAGAAAATCCATTGCCAAGGCTCGACTCTTGTATCTCCAGATTTTAACAAAGAATTCATCATTTATTGTTATGCATCAAAGCGTACACTCTCTCGCCATTCTCATTTAGAAAAATGATGAAGGTGTGGAAGCACCTATTGCTTTCATGATTTTGAGCTAAAATACAGCCAATTGGAGAAGCATGCCTATGCAAAGTGGTCAAGGCTATAAAAACATCTCGGTTTTACATCCTCAATTCCCATACGGTGGTGATGGTTCTTGGAAGTGCAATCAAGTCCATATTGACACAGCAGGATCCCGGAGCTAAAAGAGGAAATTGGATTGCAAAAACTCAAGAATATGACTTGGAGATTTAACCCTCCAATTTGGTAAGGGGAAATGGCTTATGCAAGTTGATTGCTGAAGATGAAACACTCAAAGTTCAATATGGAAAAGAAAATTGTGCTTGCTCAACTTGTTTAGAAGATAATCCATAGGTTCTCTTTGTAACCACTACTGATGAGTGGTATACTAATATTTCCTATTACCTAACTTATGGAGAATGCCCTCCCCATCTTTATTACAAGAAAAGGAGAACACTCAAGATGAAGGAAGCTAAATTTGTAATCTAGAATCATGTGCTTTACAAAAGAGGCCTGGATGGTTGTTTCCTCAGGTGCGTAGATAAAGAGAAACAAGAAAAGTTGCTTAAAGCATACCATGACCAAGCATGTGGTGGACATTTTTCAGCAATGGTCACTGCACACAAGATCCTCCAAGGAAGGTATTATTTTCCCACCATCTTTGCAGACACTCAAGATTGGGTTTCTAAATGCAAAGCATGCCAACAGTTTGTTGGAATACCACAACTCACTGCATTACCACTCATGCTTGTGGTTATTAAAGAACCATTTCAATAGTGGGGGCTAGAATTCATTAGTGTTTTGAACCCTCACTCAAGTGCAGGGAACACATATGTACTCACAATAAAATACTAATTCACCAAATGGGTGGAAGCCATTATGGTCAAACAAGACAACATTGAAACAATATGAAACTTCATCAAGGAGAATATCATAGTCTGTTTTGGAGTGCCACAGAAGATTGTAGAAAATAATGCTACATATTTCTCTACAAGAGAGTTGACCAAGTTTTTCTATGGCTACAGAATCTCCCTATCTCATTATTTTTACTACTATCCATAAGGGAATGAACAGGAAAAATCAAGCAATAAGAACATTGTGACCATTATCCACAAGCTTGTAAACAAGAATCAAACGAATTAGCACAAAAGGTTATACAAAGCATTGTGGGTGGATAGGATCACTCCCAAAGAAGGCAATAGCTATGCCACCATTTCAACTACTGTACAAAATCAAAGTAGAAATTCCTCTCACGATCGAGATGCCATCTCTCAAGCTGCTACAGCCAGCAATAGAAGATGGTCAATATAAGGATTTCATTGACAAAAGGATCCTCTTTCTTGAGAAGCTGGAAGGAAATAGACTGCAAGTGATGGATTGCATTAAGGAGCACCAATTGAAAGTAAAGAAGATTTTTATAAGAAGGCCAAGGAAAGAGAATTCAAAGTTGGAGACTTCATCCTGCTATGGGACAAGAGAAGAGAACCAAAAGGCAACCATGGAAAGTTTGATTCATTATGGCTCAACCCATTCCAGATTTGTGAAGCTTGTGGTGAGAATGTTTTTCTTCTCTCATATTTAGATGGAACGCCACTGGAATTACCTCTCGAGCGAGTAAATACTTGGAAATTGTATCATCGGTGAACATGGGTTTTCCCTGTCTTGTACCATAGGTGATTGTTAAGTGTGTTTCCTTTCCGTTGTGTGGTTTTGTTTCCCCTTCTATTACGTTTCATGAGATTCCTTCTGTTGTTTGCTTGTGTGTTTCCTTCTTCGATATTTCTTTCTCTAAGTTATACATGACTCGAAAGGCCCAATGGATAAGGCATCGGTCAATAAATTATAGGGTCTAGAGATTGATATTCTAAATTCCCATATCATGTCTTCACTATGCTTAGTCCATGCCATGTCCCCAACCTAGAGCCAACTATTATCGCCCTCAAAATGCCCCCTCATTTTCTAAGTCAAATTCAAATATTTTGAGCTCCGCACTCTAGAAGTGTTCAAGTAAAGTTGGAAGTTGTTTAAACTCTCTAGTCTACACGTTTTGATAAATTTTCCATATTTCTATCTGACACATGAAAAATTTATTGTTGTCCTCATTTGAATGAAATTTTTGATCTTTCTATGGCCATGGATTGTCAAACCTTGTAATGTTTTCAATTCCTTGGTTTCATAAAGAAATTTGAAAATTAGGTGCAAAATGGTGGAGTTTTCTTCTTCTCTACATTTTTTCCATAGTCATGAATGACAGGCGTTCTCTTCCCCATCAAATTTTGGCTCCATTATCCATGGGTATGTGGACATATCTAATTGGAAGTGGGTCAGCAGAGAACTTTGAGGTTTTGAGCCTCTTTGTAAAAAAGGCTAAAAGTCATAAAGTGACTGTAGCCCCACCAAACACAAAGGAAAAAGTCAAATCTTGAGCCCGCCATTAGAAAGTCAAAGTGGGGAAGTAGGTTGGTAGAGAAATTTATGTTTTTGAGCCTTTTGTAAAAAGGCTAAAAGTCATAAAGTGACCTACAGCCTCAATCATGCCAAGAGGAAAAATTCAAATGTTGAGCCCGCATAAAAAGAGTCAAAGCGGGAGGCAGATCGTCGAGGATATTTGAGAATTTGAGCCTTGTTTTCATTAAAGGGGCTTAAAGTTAAAAAGTGACCTGCAGTCCCACCAAACATAAAGAAAAAGTAAAATCTTGAGCCCACCATTGGAAAGTCAAAGCAGGGAAGCGGGTCGGTGGAGCAATTTGTGTTTTTGAGCCCACCTTGAAAAAAAGGGTAAAATTATAAAAGTGACCCGTGACTCTGTCTCCACTCAATTGAAGCCACATGTCAAGAGCATATCAAAAGCGGGTGAGCAAACCAAAAATGTAAAAAAAATTGAATCTCTATAAAGTCACAAAATTTAAAAGGCATCCTCCACACCCGCTCTAGTAAATTTTCTACCGCGTGGATGGCTCTAGTTTAAAGTTTCAAAGATGAACAGTTTGAATTCAAAGTTAAAAAATGAGTGTAACGGCTGCATTATGAAAATTCTGATTTTTTCCGCCATTAGCGTTTCTTCATGAATCAAGAATCTGAATGGACGCGAATGACTAAAAATATTGTAAATTGTTTCTTGCTACCAAAGAAAAATTTGTAATTGTTTCTTGCAAGATATTTAATGTCTTCTTCACGCCATTGTAAGAGGTTGGCAATTGATCTTGTAAACTCACGAGTGCATTATACTTAGAGAAAGCAAAGGAGATAGCCATTTTCTTCTACTTCCCTCCATTCTCAAATTTCTTCCATTCCCACATTATGTACAACTTCTATTTAAGCATCAATACAAGAAGAAGGATTTTGTATCCTTTTTGATGAGGAGATTTTAGAAACTTTGAGTTCACAATCTTATCTCGTCTTGTTTCCATTTACAGGGTTGTTTCTTCTCATAAATGCATGTGTTAAAGTTTCTAACTAATGTGTGTAGGAATCTGATTTTCTACCTGTAACATTAGTTCTCCTACCTCTTTTCTCACTCCCTTTCCCACCTTCATAGAAAATTTCTCCCTTGTAGATAACTACAAGCATTTGTTGCAGGACAATGGAGTTCCCCTATTGGATCCCCAGGTTGAAAGGCCTTCACGAAATTCACACTTTCTCGCACATGCATACATGGAAGATGCACCGGTTAAGTAGAGGGACTTAGATTCCTAGAGCGTTGGCAAAGAATTCACAAATTTTTCCACCCGATAAATTCCCTCACCAACAGAATCCATCCTCACTTTATTCTTGTCCATTCATCACATTGCATTACAGGTACCATAAACCCTCCATGTTCTGAGTTGTTAGTTACCTTCATTACTATTTCATTCATTTGATTAGGAACAAAGAAACTTGTCCAACATTCTGGTACACCTGGTGGGACCACCCTTTAGGTGATCCCTTTCATTTCTTTCATGTTTTTGTTTCTTCTATCTTCTACTAACACTGCAACACAAGGCTTCACTTTTTTCTTACTCGTGTCGTTCACCACTTGGATTGTTCTTCGCTAAAAGTTCAGGTAAAAAGGAAAATATTTATCCATGTATTCTTCCTTTTTAACCCTATTTAATCCTTTCTGCATCGTACTTTCCTTTCATGTGTTTTTCTTCATCAAAAATCACATTTCTATTTGGTTTTAAAAGAACCTTTCTTTTCTACATCGTACTTTCTCACATAGTTTAAGTAGGGGTTAACTTTGTTGCATCTCACACTCTATCAGACACAACCTAAACCTCATGCATCTAAATCACACATCAAAACATCATCTTACCTGGTTGATTGATTAGGATTTCATCACCCAACAGGAAGCTTCTTGAGACTCCCCTAGCCATAAAAAACCTGAAACCAGACATAGATTTCCTCCTCCTAGGTTCCTCATTATCCATCCCCTTTTATTTTTCACACATTCATAATAAAAACATAAAAAGAATTATTTTCTTGTATTTTTTATTTAAAATGGAAAAAACTTTTCCTTGAACAGATTCTTCACAAAAATTCACCATGACCAAAGTATCCCATCCAAACCCTTGGTTTCTTTTAGGCCCTCTTCTATCCCTATCTATGAATTCTTATGTCATAAACCTACCACCTCTCGATCATGTCAACTAGTGGATCATGTTCCACCTCCATCACCTTGTATCATCCCTGCTTCATCTGACATCACCATGTCCATCCAATCTATTGACATTCCCATCCCTCATATATCATATCCTCCCATCCAATCCCAACCATCCTACCATGTTCCTATTTATCCACATCATATGTCTCCCCAACCAATCCGATCTTCATCACTTGACATCTTCAATCAACCATTCCCTAATCCACCACCAAAAATTCATCTTCACCTTCTACACCATATCAATTCAACCTATTTTCAATCAACACCATACACCAGAAACCTCCTCCACATCTATTTTATCTACCTCATCATCTACTCCCATCCTAGATATTGTGCCTATGCCTCCTTCAAGGGCTATCCCCACATCAACCATACCCATAATCACATTACCTACCACCTTAACCTCCACCACTTCTCTTTCATCTACATCTAGTCCTACTCTTACCATGTTCGCATTAGCATCATCTCGCACCTACTACCTTATTTTCACCTATTATACCTAACCCATTATCCACACCTATCCCAAGCACACCCATCACTACACTTGTAACATTCCCATTTTAAGACTTTAGAAACAAGGGAATTTTTAATTTTTTTAAATAGTGTTCACTGTTCTAAATAAATCATTATTTAGAACAAACATTCCATGCTAATCAAATTCAATGGATAAACATATGCATCTGTAATGACTCGGTGATTCACCGATCTATTCATTCCATAACTCAGTAAGCTACTGATCTATTTATGTTATCTCATGTATTGAATACATATTGTATAATTTGTATGCTTTTTATTCCTACCCTACACCAAGTACTGAGTGATCAGTTTAAAGAACATATCTTAATATATGTTACCAATATTCATCTGATATCATGTTGTTTTATACTTAATGACATAAGATGATGCAACCAGTAGCTTGCGATACTTTGGCCAAAGATTTATAACATACTATGTATGTCACTATTCCTAGATGGCATACTCATCATATTGGAATACGTCCTTCACCTCACTCCTCATTTATCATGATTGGTCTTTACTAACTACCGTCAGTCCACTTGTTCCAGGTTTAACCCTAGCCCTAGATAGGAACATAACTTATTATAGGAAGACGCTCATAATGGCTTAGGGTAAATGGGCATACCCGGTCGACTAACTTATTATAGGAAGACACTCATAATGGCTTAGGGTAAATGGGCATACTCGGTTGACCTAAGTCGACCGGATGTGCCAACGTACCCTGAGCCATTGGAAGCTAATTCATATCCTAAATATGCTCCTATCTAGACCTAGAGAGAAACTAAGTTCAAGTCCGAGTTCCTATTGTGTGTAGATCTAGATGATCAATGTGGAAGGGTGATGCCACATGTCAACTACAATGTTGTATTCTCAAGAAGACCCAAGCCTTCTCGAAAGTACAGCCCTACAGTTGGCGTGTGCCAACATCCTACAAAAACTACCTCATCGAGATGTACATACCCCCAAGGGGATTGTTAATACATTATTAGTCTGAATTATTTCTTGATTACAACAACCTTGCCAACCCTAATCCAACACTCAATAAGTTCTTTCCTAAATTTTCTTTATTTAGTCCATGAAGAACTTCTTTATACTTATGGTTGTTTTTAATGTTAGATCTCTCAGTTACACTGCCCATTAACCGCAACCGAACAAAGTGTTATCAAGTTTCATTTAAAAGTACAATAACTTTTAGACAAGTTCAACGTTCGAGTATATCCAATTTAAAGTAGACTTCATACAAAATGAAGTCTAATAAATTGTAATCATATTTCCATACCTTTTTGGTTTATATGCATTTAAGAAAGAGAAGGAGTCTTTATCTACGTGTTTAAGTGTTAGGGTATATCCTACCCAATATCCATATTTCTTAATGTATGTTCAACACACATTACATTACTATATTATATAGTTTAGATAAAGAACATCATATTCTATGCAACTTAACAAGTTGCATCTTAATTAGGGAAATTGAACTAAATCCCTTTATCCAACTTATCAAAGGATAACCAATTAAGCATAAAAATAATATGAAGAATATCAACAAGATAGAAATCCATCTTTTTCATACAAGTACAAGATAATTTACACAACCAATACAAGTAAATTCTCATCTTTCAATTCATCTTTATAACTTATACATTTACAAGCCTTATACATTTTAGGCATACTACATAACAACCATCTTCATTCTAAAAGAATACTACTTTTCTTTTTCAATACAATCTCAAGAATGAATCAAAATTCTTCACAAGGAATCAGATTTAAATCAGCCAATGCATCATATAAGTTTTTCCTTCTTTTATCACTTACAAAGTCCATCTACAAAAATTGCTAGCATGGGTCAGTTCAATGAACTGAGCATGATAAGCACTAAGCCTTAAAATGAAGTGCATTCCAATAATTGTTCCATTAAAACAACTCTGCTTTAATGAGACAATTATTACATCATAAATATCAGTATAAGTAATAGCAAATGGAAAAGAAGTACATTAACCAATCTGAATTCACTTCTAAGAGAAGAACAGAATATAATCCACAACATCTACCTTACAAAATTTAAAGTTTAATTGATCATAACAATTACCTTAAAACAACAAAGAAAGGGTTTACAACATAGTTCTCATTGGGATGATTCATCTAGCTCCTAAGCAAGGAAGAAGGATATCCATACCAAACTATGCTCAACACAAAAATATCAGAAAATAGATACAAGTTCATAACATGAATTTAACTATTTTGTTTAAAGGACAACTACCTTTAAATACAACATTTCAGATTTTAAAATAGAATAGAATCCCATATCAATCTAAGAAGGAATATAGAATTTTAACAGTCTGACAACAAGATTGTATTTTCTGTTCAACAAAACCGAAACATCAAATCTCTTCCTTCATCACTTTAACAAATGATATGAACAAGGAAGGCTAAACAGGTATAATAAATCTCCATTTTGCAAGAGAACTAATAACATAAGGGTTCAATCAAATGAACTAATCCCTACAGGTTAGAAAGGGAATCTTATCAGAATTTGACTCAATCTTTAATTTATTCTCTAAACTTAACAACAAATTCCCATCTCTAATCCAAACAATAAGCTCATACACTAGTTCCCAAAAGAGAGAACAAAACCAACTCATTGCAAGAAATGTACAATGCAAGTCCACCTTACAATCCTTATCATTACAAACATGAGTTCCAATTTCAGTTCGAACAACACTCAGTAAAGTTCTAAAATAGCACCCTGTCCCTAAGGGTTCCCAATTTCCTTCTTCTAAAAGACTTAAGCATTAACTTATTGATCCCAACAAGATTAGAAAACCCAAAACCTTAAACTAAACCAGTTCAGGAGTATCCTCGAACTCGAAACTGAAGTTCCCTTACATGCCTCCACAACATTGTACTTAAACGTAGATGATTCATAATTCTTTTAGAACTATAAAACAAAATTAGGCTAAATAGATTTAAGTATTCTGCCTCCACTACTATTTCTAAGCATAGGTACAAACTTGTTTTAAAAGAATTCCAAATCCTACTATCAAACAAAAACATTTCCAATTAAATCTCCAAGAGATACTCAAACAGCTCAGTCATACTACTTACCCAGAATTACCTAGAGTAAGTGGTTTGCATTAAAGGAGTTATAAGCTTCCAACTAGAATACAATTTAAAACCAACTCACAAATACGTAACAGAGCTAACACATCATTCAACTAAAAATTCAAACACTATGTATCAAATTACATGTACAAAGTGTCGAATCACAAAGTCTCAAACGTGATCATAGATATATACAAATATTATGATACAAGTTAGAATATAACATGATAACCTTAACCAGTTTATAGCGTAAACAAGAAACCCTATTCCAACTCAAAATGAATCACAAGTTTCTCACAGAGGAGTTCAGAACTAATAAAAATAATACTATTACTGTGTAAATTATGAACTTCCATTAATAGTCCAAAATAACACAAGAATAAACATGAGTACAGAGGTACATATGGACTTAAAACAATAGTCCAAGATTACTCGAGAATCCAAACACTGTTTCAGAGTGACAAGAATCTCTAATCCAAATCCTTAACAAAACACTATCCCCGAATCAAGCTTAACTACACACGAACTTGAATACAGGATCAAATGAAACACCATCTCAACACAAGCTCAAGCTCAAACAAAACACGAGCTCAACTGCAAGCTTTAGCTCAAACAAACACGAACCGAATACAGGCTCTAGCTCAAACAAAAGATGAGCTCAACTACAAGCTTTAGCTCACACAAAGACAAACCCGAATATAGGCTCTAGCTCAAAAAAGACGAGCTCAACTACAAGCTTTAGCTCAAACAAAGATGAGCTCCACAGAAAGATCAGATGGGATTCAAGTTCCCAAAACTTAGAACCAAATAAATAGTGATGAAGGTCAGTTGAAAACACAACTTCTTTGTATACTGGTTCAAGAAATGACAAGCAGAGTTACAGTAACAAGTTTCTCATGCATGTCTCGCTAATAGCACATACCAAGAAAGTTTCAAACACTTATCACCAATTTTCCATGGATTCATACCCAAATTTCCAAAGATTACAAAACCCAGCAAGAAAATAACCAGATAAAACATGCAAGCCAAGAATCTCATAAGAGCAGAGTCATTTTAATGAAACATTTAGAAGAAAGCAAGAGATCTTAAATATTAGAGCCTATCATGCCTGATAGCACTTCTGCCAAATTGAAGGAGACTTCCAGACAAGCTTCCAACTCCTTTTCTCCTCCACGAAAGATCAACCAACCAACAACTTTCCTCAGCATGCCTCATATACCTTCCCATGATTGAAAATAGACTAGGTGAGTTAAAAATAGCAATGAAGTGCAAGTCGAACTGCTGGTTTGAAGAACCAGTTTGCTTCATGCAAAGAAAAATCTGAAAAGCATGTAAAAACCAACAACCTCCCACAAACCTACCTTCCAAGTTTCCTAGATGGTTTGTGAACAAAACCCGAGGCCAATTAATTTCATTAATTCCAATTTTCCGCTCAACTCTCCTTGCCACCACCTCCCAAATCTGGCGAATGCCAATTCCCATTTAACATGCAACTCCATCTTTAGTGGAGCTTCCACATAAGCCTCCGCCAAATCAACTAGCCCCTGCCAAAACTGGCAAGTACCTTATGCCTTTAAGAACCTTATCAACAATTAAATGCCATTGGAACCATCGCCTTAGAGGTATGCGACCCTTTTAGGTTCCCATTAAAATAGCTTAGGATAGATCCTTAAACTTAGGTTAGTTTAGGAATAATTACCTTAGGTCTTAACACATTACCTTAGGTAATTCCAACATTAGGTTAGATCATCTCATAACCATATAGCATTAGGTTTTAGGTTAATTTAGATAGCCTAGCAACCTTTCCATATTCCCTTAGCACAAGGCTTAGATTAGAATAAAAATTCAATTAAGTAGCATAGCTAGGTAGTGAATATTCTTACCCAACTTAGGATTCCATAGGATAATCCTTTAGTTTTAGGATTCTGAATCCTTCCTATGTCATGAACAGGTTGTATTTTATTTATGTCAGCAATGTACTGCCAAGATCAATCTCCAAGGACCTAAGCACAACATACAACTGAATAGAAATATGTTCACACAAGATTAAAGAACTTGTAATAAAAATTTCAGTCCACCATGTCCCTCAATTATGGAATGTCAATTTACCATTCATTCAACTGAGAAGGTTTAAAACATTCCTTAGATCACTGAAATTGATCCAGGGATGAGTCAGATAAAGAGGTAAGTTTACAACTCTTAAACCAGATTGTAACTCACCTACAAGAAGTGAAAAATGGATTCAAGGAAGCCATTCCATTCCAGTCTAATGATCTTAATAATAGAAAATATTTATCCATATCAAGCATGATCTCTAGCAATCAAAAGAACAAATCTTTAGAAGAAAATCACATGTCAACACTTGAAATGCAAAGGAGGAATATAACAATTGTCGAGGGTGTTACAACACTTGTATTTTCTACATCCACAAATCTTCCCATGTATACCTTAACATCATTATCACATATTTCTTTACTAATTCCCACATCATCAATTTCATCCCCTTCTTCCTCATTAGCATGTACCCTTCCCACATCTACACTCCCATCACTTCTTCTTAGTCCACATCCACATCCACATCCACAATGCCTCTTGAAAAACCAAAGACAAACATAAAAGGCATCCATGCCTCTTCTACAAAACCCCTCATTTATAAACCAACTCATCCACAACCTACATCATCTCTGTCTCACATAGACCTCAAAACCACATCATCCAAACACCCCGTCTATTTCTATATCCACGCCTACTAAAATCATTTATTCCACACTTGTATCTACCTCATCCACTTCATTATATTCTTCCACATTTATCCACATATATTCCACATTTTCCCATTGTACCATCCTTAGAATCCATATGGGTTCCTCTTTCGGTGCTCTTACCGCACCGGCCCTATCAACCATCGTGACCACATCTATATAATCCCCCTCTTCTTCCACACCACCTTCATCATTTGAAGAATATTAGAGAGAAATTCAACTTGTAGCAGCTATAGGTGACCCTCATGTCTCATCCACACTATTAGACCCTCCTACACTAAGCCAATCTTCACATGCTTTAGACAAAATCATGCAAAAATTACTTACGCCATCAGCCACAACACCACCTCCAAATCCACCGGTTGAAATCATTGTTATCCCTACCAAGGGTACTCCTCAACAATCCAAATCCAAAAACCTTGGCACCCTTCCACAATGATACCTTATGCGTCCCCATAGAAAGATAGAATTTCCTCCAACTAATACCAAAAATTCATCCTTCATCTTAGCGCCACGCATCCATCCAACTTAGGACCACCTCCTTCATCATGATAAACCAACCAATCCTAATCAAAACATCCTAATTCCCTCCTAGAACCATCTCCTTCATCAAGAACACCTCCACCTCCACCTACTAATCAATCCAATCCTAAATCATCCAACCCTTCTTCTTTCAAAGCATTGATCACAAGCAAAGCACAAATATCTCAAAACAATCCATCCTCATCCTCAACATCCACATCATCTCATAAGATCCCTCCTAACACATATATCAAATCATATGTGTAATTCCTCCAACATTTACTCCAAACTTCTGCCATCACGCTTCCACCCATTAGTTATTTTGACCCAAACCATCTGAATCCCTCATGGTTTAATTCCCACTACATTTATGCCTATCATCGTACACTAGGTCATGACACTGAACATTATAAGGCCCTTCAGACCATCATCCATAACCTTATTGAGAGGGATGACCTTCTTGAGGCTTCTTCCTCTTCTTCTACCATTTCATCCATGACCAATCCAATCCCTATTTCTACATCCCCATCCATCAAAATTACCCATCCTCCTCATCTATCCATGCCATCCTCTATCATCCCTCCTCCACACATCACCCTCGTGATGAGGGTACTCCCTTATTCATTGATTATGTTTTCCTTGCTACACCACCCTTTGACATCCATTTCATCTCTTCGAAATCCATTATCTTATCCATATCCCTCTTGTTGGGGGATCATCCCCTTTTTCGTTATCATTTCACATCTTCTTCCTAATCCATGCATCTTATCCCCATGGCTCTTTTGACACTAGGGGACTTCTTTCTAGGATAAGTCCACTTGTGGGTTATTTCCTCTTCATATTTGACATCGTCTTATCTCATCCAACCTATCTTCATCCGATCTTATCTAGCTTATCTATCTATCATCTTCTCCTCTTGCGACCACCTACATGGCCATATCTGTGTTTCCCTTAGAAGCACCATGGATTCACCTAAATACCACTTCTATGACCATATTTGTGCCTATCTTAGAGGCACCATATCCTTACTCTAAGTCCAATTTTGTGGCCATTATTCTCACCTCCTCATTTCGAGGTGTTGCACATATTTTATAATCTTTATCCAATTCATCTCATTCAATCCTATCTAAACTTATATTTTTCCCTCGCTTGGGGATAATTTTCTCTCATCATTAGTTCACTTTCATGGCCATATTTTTTCACCCCTCGGGAGAATCATACTTTCATTTTAAGTAACCATATCTTTGTCTCATTAGGGATGCATGTTTTCCTCACTTCCTTAGTGGAGCCTATATTTTTCATCTCTCGCTCATCTCTGATTTAATCAAATCCTATCCTAACATGACTTTAACATCAATGACCTCATAAACCAGAACACCGCCACTCTATAAAGGATCCAACGTGGAAATTTTTCCCCTAACTAGATTGGACCATACATTATCATGCATAAGTATGGGTTGGGAGCCTATTGATTGGCCTCCCTTGATGGTAAACCAGAAGTGGAACCTCTTAATGCATTGCACTTATGACCATTATACTATTAGCATGTCTACCAGTGCTCTTAGTCATATCTTTAGATCATTCCTCCATCTTAGCCTTTTCCATATCTCATTGTAATGATTTGGAATTATGTGGTCTACCGTCACTTCCTAGATGTGACCTTAAATATGGGCACCATGGCTTTTCCCATAGCATTTTCCTTATGGATAGGTTCTCCCTTCTTGGTGAGAACTCCATGATCATTACATCCATCACCCTCTTATTCACCTATTAGAACCATGTAAAGGGTCCAAGGGTGTCTCTTATACATTCATTATCCCCTCTTAAGTGGTATACTTAGCTAGTCCCAGTTCTCCCCCATGTAAAAATAAAAAATCATGGATGCTCAAAAATCAAAGTTATTAAAAATAGATTGATCCCTCAAAGGATAGTTGTTCATGCAAAAAGAATAAAATAAAAGCATAAAATTCAAATCAAATAAATAGATTGATCCCTTAAAGGATGGCTATCATATATATTACTCTTTCCATCTATATTATGTATAAATTAGACCATACCCTTGAAGGATGGCTACTCTCTATGGAATTTGAAGGCTTCCCACATTGATCATCCTTCCATTTTACTAGCATCCTAAGAAAGATTCCCGCATTGATCAGTTTTCTCTTTCCCCTTCCCAAAGCTGGGGCATAGTTTTAGGGAACACCACTTTTGGAGAACCCTCTTCCCACGTACAAGTTACATCTCAAACCCCTTTTTTTGTGTCGACACTAGGCTTATGATTTCATTTCATTCATGTTTCTTATGATCTTTGGTATGACCAACTGTCATTGGTTGCATACTAACATCTATTTTGGTCACATGTGCCTTGTGTTACCTGGATCCCCTTCTTGTTTACCTCCAATATAGTTAGAGGCATCTTTTCCTCACATGTTTCTTGATATGACGTAATTTTGTTCACACCTATAGGTTGCCACCATTATGTTACATTTTATCCTTAATCCTATCACATATGTCTTTCATTCCTATTTCATTCTACCAAAGATGCATCTTTCTTTATCTCAACCACCTATATGTTATCCATCTATCCCAAATACATTTATTCTTACTTATTTTCATCATTAATCACATCAATTTTCAAATTTCTTTTCCATTCATATCAAATTTTACCATATACATTCTAATCACCATGATAAAATTCAAACACAAAACATATAATCATGGTTTTTATTAGCATACAACACATTTATATCATCATTTTATCCATTCGCATATACCTCCAAAGTAACCATATCATCATTAATATAACATTAATTATTTCATCATACATTATAAACTGAAATCAAATATAAATAAATGCACATATCATCATCACATCACAAATCCATTCATCACATCCTATAATAAACATGTAATAATCCACGAAAAAATCATAAATATATATCAAAATGTACCTCAATACATCATAAATTGGCCTATAAGGGCCCTCTCTCAAAGCAGATATATTATCAAAATTGTTAAATTGTACATACAAAATCCTCAAATCCTATCCTCCAGGGAAGATACAAAGACTGATCCCTACGTATCATTACCACCCTCATGGAATCTCTCCACTCGATGTGGTTATGCCACACTCGTCATGCTCTTAGATGGTCCCACTCCTCCTATTGTTAGCCTCTAGAGATGCTCCATGTAGTGTAGTGTCTTTGGAAACTTCTTAAATAATATCCCATAATAATATCTATCTTTTTCAGCTAGGGATCTATACCTATCCATGTAAATCATGTCGGGAGGTGCCATCTGTCTCGACTCCCTATGGTGCTACCTAGGCCCGACTAAATGAATCATCACTAGTATAGTCGATAGATCTCCAAAATGGGACTTGTAGGCCTCCTTATATCTACGGTAGTCATTTTTACCCATTTTTCTTCACCCACCTACCCTTTATCATCTACCTTTTTCAAATGCATCATCAATCCCCCATTTGAGGGGGAGCTCATCATCTACCTTTTTCAATCCTCATTTACCCTTAATCTCTCATTGTTTTTGTCTCATGACTTACTAATGCAAACCACTCAACAAAAGAGGGCAAAATGTAGACTCAAATTTGGTATCTCTATCCTTGTTTTCCTACATGCACATATTTTGTTATGGTCCTATCTAGGTCCCCCTTTAATTAAATCCATCCCCCTTTATTTAATTAAAATGCCCAATTAATTATCCTATCACCTTTAATGCCCATCCAATTCCTATTAATTAATTAATTAATCAATTAATATCTCACATGCCCTAACCAACCTTCTATTTAGGATTATTTTATCCTAACACATACATCCCATTACTTTTATAACATTTTTTATCTTGCCTATCTTTATCCCTTAACATACCTAAAAATCCCTTTCCTAACTACATGCTTTAAAGCACTCTTCCCATCTTTAAGAAATCCCAAATCCCGATCAAAACAAAAAAAGTAATCCCATTAGGGAAAAATTCCCCGTATTCGGCGATGACCCATCCCAGTCACCATCAACCCTATAAAACTAAGTCTTTTCTTTCCATAATCATCAGATGCATGTGAATTTTGGAGCTTCCTTGTGACTTGTGAACTCTTCCTCATGCATGAGCATTCCTGCAATTACAAATCTCTTGGACATCATTTCAATGTGCTTGCATTTATCATGATCATCCTTCATGAGATTTATCATCATCTTTGTATTATTTCTGTGATAATTATCAAATTATCTTTGTATTGTTTGCATCTAACATTTTATAGGCTCATATCAACTTTCACAACACCCGGAGCTCCCTCAACAACATTCTCTTCCAACTTATTTTCTTGTAATTCTTCTATTTCATCCTTTTGACCTTGGTCTTACCCAACTATGCTATAGTCGTCATCGAATCAACTGGTAGCCATCAACTAGGGTCCTAATTATCAATCAATCTTTCCTTATTGTTGTTTTATGCCATTCATTGGTGTTTTGTACCTCTAAAAACATTCTCCAGTCATCTTAAAACATACACATACCTCTACTACATTCCATTTTACACTCAAGATTTTTAGGTCTACATATTCATTCTACATTCCAAATCCACTCTCCGTGTAACCATCAACCTACCTCTGCTGCAGTCTAGGTCATCATCGACCCAGACTAGGTAATATTTAATTTATAGTTATTTCAATCAAATCATCTCTTAGATCAATCTCAGTCATTTTTCAGATTTAGTAATACTTATGTTTCTGCATGTTATCTACTATTTCATCCTTTACTTCACTTTCTTTTATCAAACGGGGGTTGACATCCACCAAGGAAGTTAACACTTCTTGGATCCACTTTTCAGAAACCCCTTGCATATCCTATCTAATCCATTTTATATTTAGTGATTCTTATCTATAGGTCATCAGTTTGTAGTAGTGAGGATCCATCATCACTTTACGCCCATTCATCCATCACATCCTATTAAATATACCATAAACCCTTCATGTTTTGAGTTGCTAGTTTCTTTCATTACTAGTTCATTCATTTGATTAGGAATGAAGAAACTTATCCAAAACAATGTTCCCAATACCTTCTAGAGTCCATAACATATTTCACAAGATAACGCAAGTATGTATTCTAGTTGTGTATTGTAGAAGTACATTTTGAGAAAAAAAATGTTCATGCATAGATAATCACCAATGTTTCCATGACATTACTAGGATACTTTTAGTGGATTTTGTTACCACCATGAGTTCATTGTAATAGTTCTCATTTATCACTAAAACCATAAGTTTTGGCCATTGTGTAGTTGTTTTATCATTGATGTCAACCCCCATTGATGGAAAATGGTGTTAGGTAGTCATGTGAGTCCCCATATGATGATATTCAAATGTCAAGCATGTTGATTATCAAGTTTTGTGAAGTCTTATATAGTCCCCCGAGCATGTTTGAGTAGGTTTAGTCATGATTTGTGGTCTCCCAAGCTAAGTGAATGTTGTTATGAGGTCAAATATAGTCTATATGGTGTTTTTAGGTGTGTATGAGTCTACATGATGGCATTGTAGTCAATTCATGGGTTATCATGGTTGAGTCAGGTCATTCCAAGCTTGTTTCTAGCCCTAGAGCATGTAGAATGAAGTGGAGAAGTGATATTTGGACCTAATCAATCATTTTGGAGCATGGTATCATCATGGTGGTAAATTACCTAAGGTTTATGGTGATTTTCATGTTATAATTTAGTGGTTTGATGCTTCTATGAGGTCCTTGGGAAGTAAATAGTGAGAAACAAACAAGTAAGCACATGAAAATGAAATCGACAGATATTTATAGAGATAATTTGGCTGGATGGTGAGCATGGATAGTTATATCATGTTTTCATAGTGCTTCATGCCAAATTTCAAGTGATTATAAAGAGTATTTTTGAATTTATGTAAGTTTTGGCAAAACCAAGTAAGTTGCAGTTTAATTTTCAAGAAAATATGGACCTTCTCGGTCCTCATTATGAACTGTGTTATTTGCATTGGGAGCTTGATGTATTCACTATATTAATTTTAAATAATTAAGTACACTTTTTTCTTCAACCAAGTTGGACTTCACCACTATTTCATTTCAACACCTCATTACTCATCTTGCAAAGACATTTTGTTCAAGTACTAGAACCTCCTAACCCCAAATTTAACCTCCATTCAACACTCTATGGGACTATGACGAGAATGTTATAGACATGACTGTCAAGAAATATAAACTATTTGTAATGACCTTGTCCCTAGAACCTTTTGAATCATTGAGGAATAGGTCTCAAGAATATTAGCTCAAAATGTCTTTACTCAATTCAATTTCTAATATTTTCTTTATAATCTTATCCTTCTCTAAAATTTATTAATTCTTTGAAAATGCTATTAGGAAATATTCTTTCATAAAGCTTCCTTGAAATTTCAATATCATTAATACATATTTACATGGTAACAAACATCATACCTTGGGGATCGAGTTTTCTTCTAACACCAAAGGGTCTCCTTCACTCTCTACAAACTTACTTTGTATCACTTTGCACACCTACAAGTATTAGTGATGACAAACATTTCCATATTCTCTTGAGGAGGGTTCAAAATATATTAAAGCATACTCCCTTAGCTTGATCCTTATCTTAACTTTCTTAAATAGTGTATAACGTATCCCACCATCTCCCAAGTTTTCTCCTAGCCACTATCATGTGATATAGTCTTCCCACCTATGCTCATTGTGATATTTTAGTCCTAGAAGTTTCATCCCACACTCTCCTTCAGGAATATAATGATCTAAACTTCCTTGACCTTATTTGAGGAAAAATCTAGGTGGTTTTTTTACACTCCTAAGGTCCCCCTTTTTCAATCACTCATTCAACCTTCCACTAACTCTAAACCCTCTAAGCCATCAGACACCATTGTTTCACATTTTCATGAAGTTCGTATATTTTGAACTAACTCGGGAGTCTCGTTTATTTTAGGAATTTTTGTAGAAGATATTAATATCAAGGGTATTAAGTCTCGTGCCTTACCTTCATTTTTTGATCCAGTAAATTCTCATTCTTTTCAACTTTATGTCTTTACTAGTCTTCCTACCCTATGTCCTATCGACTATCAAAAATAATTCAAGCCACACTGAATCTTTCGATCTCCTTTCTTCATCAACATTTGAATGAAACCCCACAGATATTCCCTCAATATTTCAAGAAATTTGGTTTGTGAAATCCTAAGAAAATGAACTTTCTTCCGAGATAACCCTACTTTCAAGGTTTCTTCTATTATAGTTGCATGAGAATCATTAATTAAGATATTATTCATTATTCTTATCCTTTTTTACTCGAAAACTCTATGAAGTTTATGGGGACCTCAAATAACTAACTATATGTAATAAAACTCATGATTAATCCTTCAATTCCAATGATAGTCTTGTTTCTCAGTGATTTGTCTTTGGCTTGAATAATACACACTACTACAGGATTTCTAGTTTCTCCAAGGTCTCTTAACCTCAACTTCAAAGCCACATTCTCTTAATCACTCCTATATAATAGTGAAGGCATTAACTTTAACCTTTATGCATACATGAAACACTTCAAGCTTTAAATTCACTCTCCCATATGATCTTCTCAATACAACTGCGAAAAATTGCTCATGGAGACTTTATAAGAAACACTGAATCCAGACTTCACTCATTTGTACAAATCCTTGGATGGTTGTATACACTGATTTTAGGTTCATTAAGGCTACTGTAATCTTCCTTTTGTAAGAGCACAGTTCGGTCATTTCAGGGTTTCCACATGCAATAACATTTATATCAGTTTGAACATCTTCAAAGTCTTAGACCATGATCATCTATTGATTTGAGGATAAAATAAATAGAGGCCATAAAGTTTGTGCTATGAATCATACTTAGGTAATTACACAGTCACAAAAATTATCAATGTACAAGAAACCTCCAAAATATCAAACACAAACACTCACATGTCCCATACCAAGCTTAAGATCAACTTGTATACAACTATGAGGGTAAGAATCTACTCTTAAAATAATAAATTCATCCACGCATATTAACAAACCTCAAATTTCATGCAAAACTCTCATAAATCTGATTTTTCTCCTTCATTGTCTTCCTTGAAACATTACTTTTGATTCATATCCAGATATGAATGAATGAAAAATAGTTACATAACGCCTATATATACCTTTTCTTTTTAGTTTTCCATGGAAAAGAAGCCTATAGCCCTCTTAATTATGTGGTGATTTTTTTAATATAATGGAACTTTTGGTTTGAAAATTCAAAATATAACTCCTTCGACTTGAATGATGACTTCTAACTCATGGAGTACCTAATACAACCCACAATGTCTCATTCCAACCTTATACATGATTTACAAGGTTCAAGAAGACCTTACAATGCTTCAACTACGCCAAAAATGACCTGCAAATTCAAATTTTTCAAAAATGGAGGAAAAATATCCATTTGAATTTTAAAGGGCGTAGATACTTACTAGCACTCCAAAATGTATTAAACGAACCCCTATGACCTACAATGACACCTTTCAAGCCAAAAATTAAATGACCTCATGCCTTATTTGCTAAGTGGAGATGATGCTCTTACATCACACCAAATATCTTTGGGGTAGCATCTTAGGTCGGTAATTAAAATTTCACAAAAATAATGAGTTGGTTTGATCTTCACTTTTATGAATGATCATTAAGAAGATAAAGTGGTTTAAAACCCTAGCTAAACCCTAGCTAGGAGTAGCTTGCAAAAAAGTGATTGTATCAACCCAGTTTTGATTGGTTTCTCAAAAGTGATGATTGGAACATGTAGATGAATCCTTCATATTTCCATAAAGGTATGGTTTAGGTCATGGTGATGAGTGGGCCCCACTCAAATAGGTCAATTTATGAAGAAGAGTGTTTGGGAAAAGGTTTTCCAAAGGATTAGCATGCTAAATTGATATTGTGGAATTTATGTGAGTTGATATTGATGTAAAAATATGTTTCAAGACATTTTCATGCAGGTACATGGTCAAATGATCTCCATTCAAGGTTGACTAGTTATAGGGTAGTTTTGAGGCCATAAAAATCAATGTTCAATAAAATGGGCATAACTAGAGCTATAGGTGGAATTTTGAGATGATTAAAATTTAGTTGGAAAGAGGATTTAGATGTATTTCCATTTATATGAGTTTTTCTCATGATGATTATATTTAATGTGGTTTCAAGGTCATTATTTAGAAAAGAATTTTTTTCCTATGCAGAGGACAAGACATTACTTGTAGGAAATTTTGAGTTGTTTAAGGCATGAGAAGGATTAGGTAATACTTTCTATTACCTGTAATGTTAATAGGAATTAATTTTTCTTTGAATAAATATATTTATAGGTCTTTAATGTTCCTAGAAATGTTTTTATCAGCTAATATTTGAAAATAACTTTTTGGGCAAGTTGATTTGGTGAAGAAAAAAGTGATTGTGGTTTGAGTAGGTGAGTGTTTCAAGGATTATAACTTGATTATAAGTGTTATAAAGGTTCTGTAATTTCCATCAAGTTGTTACATGGCATGGTTTGGTTGATTTTAAGTGATTTGGTGGCATAATGAAGTTTCCAGGGTCTTGAAGGGTGTAGGAAACAATTATTTTGAGAAGTACAAAGAACACAAGGCCCATTAAACAAAATAATTTGATTATTTGAGATAAATTGAGACAATTTATGATGTTTAAATTTTAATTTAAACATGTATGATGATTTATGGGTCATGAGTAAGCATGTTTTTTCTATGAGGAGAATTTTGGCATTCCAATGCATGGGTTTTGAGCCATTTTTGGAACATGTAATGAGGTTTTTAGCTAGGATGACCTATTTGGGTCACTTGTAGTTGTTGTGATAAATTTATGGAATTTTTTACCGATGCATTAATCGAACCAAATGTGTAGCGCCGACCTCCTTTGGGTTGAATGAAATAAAAAGGTATAAAAGTGATGTTTTGGATTCATTTTTGAGCTAGTCTTGCAAGGGGGAGAAGTGTGACCTAGAGGAGAGTTATTTGCAGGTATGAAGGAATTATTTGAATTCAGATCATATTTTTTCAGATTTAATATAGTTTTACATTATGTGTGCAAGATATTAGAGGCAAGACAAGGTGAGAAGGAAGAAGATAGAGCAAGATTGAAGACCTAGGGTTTGACCTAGGGTTTGTGAGTTAAATAAGTGATCTCCATTAGTTGTGGAAGCAAAAATATCAAAGATAAAACATATTTAGGTGGCTAAGTTGGTTCTTGGTCATCCTAGGGGGTTTTATCCTCCTTGTGGAGTTGGTGTTTTACTAAATTAGGGGTTGGTGCTCCTTGTAGGGTTAGTGCTCTACTAAACTAGGGGTTGGTGCTCCTTGTGAAGTTGGTGCTTCACTAAATATCTTTTTCTTTATTTAATATAAGCATATTTTTTTAGTGTGTTTTCTTCCCCATGAGGGTTTCCCACTTACATATGGTTTTCTTGTGTTGTGTACTTTGTTTCATGCTCTTGTGATTGATGATACATATCTAATACACATATATAGTTATGGATATTTAATGGATGAATGAATAAATGAATGTATGTGATGGTAAATGATATGAAAATTAATTTTTAGTAATTATTCACCCCCCCTCTCAATCCATTTTTCTTCCAACAATTGGTATCAGATCTGGTCCTTGTGAAGTAAGTCTAACAACTTTAAGGAGATCCTCGAAGAATAAATGGGTAAGTCAGTTGATCTTTGGAGGAGAAAGTATGAGATTATCGAGTCATTGGTTTTTGGATATCAAGAGGTTATTATTTAAATGAATAAATATCATGATCATGCTACCAATATTTTGGAATCACAAGTTGAAAGTGTGTTCAAATCCCTAAAGGAGAAATAAGACACTTGTTTGGGTATGAAGAAATATTGAAATCCCTAGAATCATATATGTAAAGTGCATCTAGTAGGTTGAAGATGTATGGGATACTTGAAAAGCTATCTAAAGATCTTAATGAGGTCTTAGAAGGTCAAAGAGCCAAAAATGATAAAAACAGACGTAGGGTTTGAAGGAAAGCAAAATAAGAATGATGATGAATCTAGTCCAATTTATGAATTAGATGTGGAGATGACTAAGAGGAATGATTTGAGAAGGTCTAACTCAGTTAGACAACCTAATGCTATGAGGTATGGCTCTTCATTCAATGGATATTGCTTTGTTTGTCATGATTTTGGTCATAGAGCTAGAGATTGCAAGAGAAGGCCATTTGGAGATGAAGTAGGTGTTTTCAAGGGTGAATGTCACTCATGTTGTGAGTATGGGCATAGAGAAAAGGATTTTGGATGGAACCTAAGTGTGTTTGATCCTAAAAGGAAGAGGAATGAAATTATATGTTTCAAATGTCACCAACAAGGACATATTGCAAGTTATTATTATCAGGTGTATCTTCAAAGGGAAACAATAGGTTTTAAACTCGAAAAGAGGATAGCATTCAGAAATAAAATTAGTCATGTGAGTGATTCCAAGCCTATTTTTTTAGATCCAAAGGACAAGAGGATGGTTGATCAAGAAATCAAATTCAATAATATTTCTTCTTAGTCCATTATGCAAGTCATGAAGTCTGATTCAAGTTCTAATAAGGTGGAAAACAAGTTTTTCAAGACCAATTCAAATCAAGGAAGCATGTTTTCTATTATTGAAGAGTATAATTTGTGTTTCCATTTTACAAGTACATGAAAAATTGAAGGATCTAGGTGTATTGAACACCTCAAAAGGCATAAGGTATGTGAAGTAATCCTTTGATGATTCATTAAGTTTGTATATTACTTGTCTTTGATTTTTAGGTCATGTGTGTCTTGTAAGTATATGTTGATCAAGATTGTTGGTTTAAGTAATAAGTTGTTGAGTAACTTAATTATATCACATTTTCAAATCTTTGTTATGTTTGGATCTTTCAAGTGATGAGGTTATGTTGTTCTCTTGTGTCATAAGAGTGTATAAAGGGTAGTGGTTTGGTTTCATTTTGTTTTTTCTCCGAGACTGACTATGTCTAATATGTGATGTTATGGTGTTGAGTATGATTTTTTTCAAAGATTGTGGGAGCTTAAAAGTAATGTAATGATCCTGTAAGTGTATGTTGGTCTCTTTGAGGGTGTGTATATTGTGTTGAAAAAGATGATTTGAGTCCATAGGTCCTTTTTAAGGTTGTTACAAAGTTCAAAATGTTCACAAGCATGGGAAGTCATGATGGATGTTGCAAAGTGTATAAGGAGTTTTTCTTTAGTCAAAGTAATGTCATGAGTTAGTCTTAATGTTCTCATGAGTAAATAATCTATGTTTCTCTTATTGTTTCTTGGTTGGAAGATAAGTTTCAAATGGAAATTGTTTTAAGGGTCATGGATACTTTACAAGGTCTATAAGTTTCAAAGTGCACTCAAGTAATGAGGTTCAATCTTGAAGGTCTGTGTTGAAGCTAATTTCTTATGTCATTAGTATGTATTTAAGGTTTTTGTCAAGATGAATCAGTCATTAAAGTATGTGTTTGAAGCCGGAAAAGTCATGATTTGATCTTAGTAGTTCATAAGTATATATTTTTTTCCAAGTCATCGGTGGTCTAATGAATGCATTATCAAAATATGTGTCTCATATTATGATTTGTCTTCATATTTGTAAAATTTTGTTAATTGTATCAAGTAACTTAAAAATACTCGAGTTGAAGGTTCAAAGTCAATATTCCATGGAGGTGTTTGTAGATATGTACAATGGTCACAACGTATGTCGTGGGGTTTTTCTCCGAGTTCATTTCTTGTTTGAGGTTTTGTCAAAGTAAGGACCTAATATTGAGTTAAACAAGTCTAAGTACATTTAAAATGTGTCTAAAAGGATATGTACTCTTTCAAGGTTTGATATCTCGAGTGGTAGCATGATTCAACTATTATGTGGTCAATGTAGGTTACCAAGTTTTCATAGTATGTCTTACCTTGTAAGGTCCTATCATCATCATATCGGGAGGTCTAAAATTGTGCTACATTGGTGATGAAATGAAGCTTTAGGTTTATATAATGTTTACAAGGCCATTTTCAATAGCGTGTATGTGTCATCTGTAGGCATGAATATATGTGCAAGTGCATGTTAAATTTGCGTTTGAGGTCTAGTTGTGTCCTTAAATGGTCATGACTATGTTTGTTGTCTTTAAGTAGGTATAGGAAATCATGCATGTTGCTTCATGGACATCAATGATTCTTGTGCAAATGAGGGGATGTCATGCAAAAACTTGGAAATGAAATTTTTATTCTAGAATCCATTAAGATGTAAAGGCTAGTAAAGGACCTGTGAAGGCTCTATAACTCGCCCCAAAACCAAGTACATGGTCAAGACTTCAAATATCAAGGTATGACTTAGAGCTTGTAAGCTACATGTTATCAAAATCATCTCAATTCAGGTAAAAAAATTATATGTTGGATCATATGAATTTTCTCCTACATGTATTAATCTTGATTAATCTTGAAAGTAAGCTCTTGCATGGTTAAAAATTCATTGTGAAGGACCATGATCAAGATAAGTGACAAGGTATGTTAATAGTTATAGGTGCTACAATGATCAAATTTCATTTCTCAGATTACAATGGAAGTATTGTAATATTTTTCTAAAGCATTAGCCCATGTTATGATTCCATGAAATGAAGTTGAGTAGGTTATATAGAGAATATTTTCATGAAGTGTTCTTGGGAAACACGAGTTGTGCCAAGTTCTAATATGGTTTCTTGTCAAAGAAAAAGGTGATATCAATTTGAGATATTAGATTAATATTCTATAAGGAGAAAATGTATGAAATTTATAGCTCTACAATGTAAAAGCAAGACCAAAGGAAGAACTACAAGTAATGCAGTTTTGTCGGTGATTCGTAAGGTGGTATAATGCGGTTTAACTATTATCGGGTCAAAATTTCCAAAGTCATCATTGCATATGATGTAAGCCTACATGTTGGAAATAATTTACAATGACATGAAGATGTGATGCTTGCAAAGTGTAATGGTTTCAATGTCAAGGATTGTACTATTGATCAAGAAGATTGCGGGGTTTATTGGTAAGTGAACACAAGCTACTAGGGGTATATGAGAGTATAAAAATTCATGTTATAGTGTTATATGACTATGAAAGGAAAAGTAAAGGTTTGAGAATACAATTATTCTCCTAAAAATCAGTCTAGCAAGGCATGTGAAGCTACAAAATGGTGATAAATTTGATCTTGGAGGAAAGGTAAGATAGTAAGACTACGAGTTGATTTGAGTTGAAAGGATAAAATGACATGCTACTGGTTGATTAGTGAATTAAATCTTCTAAATGTGACAGCGGATGGATAAGTTTAATTTAACTAATATGGATCTTGACATTATATGAGAATGTGCCCAAAGACCTGCAAATGTCTACGAGTACTCTATGGGAGATATATGCACCTGAGGATTGAAGACCTAAATGAGTAGATGACAGAGTATAGACTATAAATTCATATTGGTTGATAAGCTGCAAGTTTTAAGAGGCTTATATTATTATATTGAGACAAACAGGGGAGATTCTATCTCGATCAATAAATATTGTCTAAAGAGAACCACTAGGTGGAGAAGACAAAGGTATGTTAGAGGTTGTGGAATCAATTAAATATGACTCAAGTAGAAGGTGTCCTAAAACTATTGGTATTCATGGTAAGCTAGGAAAAGAGGTCTATAAATCTCTAATGATGGTGTAGGGATATTCCATGTCAAGCATATTCAAATGATCAAGAAAGCTTTTATGGCAATGTCCGAGATATGATTGTTGGGACTATGAGTCATTAAAAATTGTGATTCATCAAGGTAGTAGATGGGAATTCAAATTATCATAACCATGAAGATAAGGTACTCAAGTTAATATGTGTATAGTGGTTGAATGAGAAATAGGTGAAAATGAAAAGTTACAGGTATAAGCATGTTCTTTGAGGTTTTATATATGTGTCTGATTGAAATAGCTATGAAAAATGTTTGTTCTACAAACTATGTTCTCTGAAGTATGAAATGTTTTGATTACTCTAAGACAATGATACTTATAATGATAAATATGATTATTTGTGAGTGTTAGAAGTTACTCAGATTCGGTAAGAAAATATTGAAGCATGATTATGATTGTGAAGTTAAGGTACCTATAAAAAAATTAAGTACAAAGGTCTCTATTCACCGATTTGGACATGGGGAGCTTGATTTTGTCTCCTATAAGTCCTTTGAGTTCTAAAAGTACAAATAAGTTAATTTTGTATGCACATTGGTTTCTAGAAGGTGAAATTTGGCTCACATAGGTTTTTGCATGTAAAAAGGTTAAGATGACTAAAAAAGAGACTCGAGGGATAATGATAAATGATTTGAGTATCTATAACACATGAAAACAAGGTATTAGTCTAAAATATTACTTGATCGGTTAGAGAATAGTATTATGAGCCAAGGGGAGTTACTAGAAATCATTACATGTTTTTTTATAAGTTTTTAGATATTGTAGAAGTTATCCTATTTTGCGGTGAAGATGATGATTAGGACAGTAAACCTAAAAATGTTTATGTTAGCCATGAAAAGTGAATTGATGATTTGAGCATGAATTTGGCCTATAAATTGATGTGAATTGTAAATCAAGTAAAATAGAAGAGTATCATGCTTAGAGGTATCCTTTTTCCAAGTCCGAGAGAATCATGTTATGATGTTGTTGGAGTCAAAGAAGGAAGAATACAGTCCTGTGGGAGAAATTTGGGTAAGTAAGTCAATTTTTTAGCATAGTTATCATTATTCTTGTCTTGCGTTGTCATTTTCATTTCTTAGAGTCAATGTGGAATTTTTAATATATGGAAAAGGGGGAAAGAAGCATCGAAACATATGATGATATTCAAATGTCAAACATGTTGATGTAAAATAATCCCCATATGATGAAACATATTTTATATTTAGTCATGTGATACCCCATATGATGATATTCAAATGTAAGACATGTTGATTGTCAAGTTTAGTGAAGTCTTATATAAATCTGAAGCATGTTTGAGTAATTCTAGTCATGATTTGTGGTATCCCAAGCTCATTGAAGGATTTTAGGATGTCATGCATGTTCTATATGGTGTGTTTCAAGTGTATATGATTTTACATGAGGTCAACATGGTCATTTCATGGGTTGTCATGGTTGATTCAAGTCATTTCATGCTTGTTTCTAGCCCGAAGCATGCAGAATGAAGTGGAGAAGTGATATTTTGACCTAATCAGTCCTTTTGGATCATGGTATAAGCATGGTAGCAGATTATGTGAGGTATATGGTGAATTTTAGGTTAGAATTTAGTATTTTGATGCTTCTATGAGGTCCTTAGGAAGTAAATAGTGAGAAATAGGCAAGTAAGCACATGAAAATGAGATTGGATAGAGATTTCTAGAGCTATTTTGGCTATATAGTGAGAATGTAAATTTATAACAAGTTGTCATATGGATTCATGCCAAATTTTAGGTGATTGAATATTATTTTTGAATTTATGCAAGTTTTGGCAAAATCGGGTAAGTTGTGGTGTAATTTTCAAGAAAATATGGACCTTCTCATGTTCCTTGTGAACTATGTGCTTTACAAGGGACCTGAGCTCTTTGGGCTATCTTATTATGTTAGTTATTAAGCTTTTTTTAAAAATTATGTGGTTTTATGGTCACATTTTTATGAACGATCGTTAAGAAGATAAAGTGGTTTAAAACCCTATTTAGGAGCAACTTACAAAAAGTGCTTTTATCAACCCAATTTTTATCATTTCCTCAAATTGATGATTTTAAAATGTAGATGAATCCTTCATATTTCTAAAAAGGTATGGTATAGGTGATGGTGATGAGTGGGCCCCACTCAAACAATTGAGTTTCTTAAGAAGAGTGTTTTGAGACAAGGTTGTGCAAAGGAGTAGCATTCTAAATTGACATGGTGAAATTTATGTGAGTTTATATTGATTTCCAAAGAGGTTTTAGGAATTGTTCATTCATGTACATGGTAAAATGAGCTCCATTCAGATTGAGTGGTTAAAGGGCATTTTGAGGCCATAAAAGTAGTGTTCGATAAAGTGGGAATAAATAAAGCTACGGGTAGAATGTTTAGATGATTAAATTTGTGTTTGAAAAGGATTAATATATATTTCTAGTGATATGAGGTTTTCTCATAATTATGATATTTGATGTGGTTTCCAGTTAATATTTGAACAAGAATACTTTTTCCAAAGTGCAAGACGGGACATGATCTACTATAAATTTTGAGTTGTTTAAGGCATGAGATGGATTAGGTGATGATTTGTATTACCTATAATGTTAAGAGGGATGAATTTTAAATCCTTTGAATATATATATATAGGTCTTTAATATTCCTATAAAAAATTATTAGCTAATCTTTGAAAACAACATTTTGGGTAGGTTGATTTAGTGAATACAAAAGTGATTGTGGTTTGAGTAGGTGAGTGTTTTAAGGCTTATAACTTGCTTATAAGTGATATACGAGTTCGTAATTTCCATCAAGTTATTACATGGATTTTTTTGGTTATTTTGAAGTTATTTGGTGGCATAATGGAGTTTCTAGGGTCCTGAAGGGTGTAGGAAACAAGCTGTTTTGACAATCTACAAAGAACACTTGGGCCCATTAAATGAAATATTTGATTGGTTGAGATAAATTGCAACCATGTATGATGTTTAAATGCTAATTTAAAATTGTGTGATTATTGATTATTCATGAATAATCATGTTTTTTGAATGAGAAGAATTTTGGTATTCCAATGCATGGGTTTTGAGCCATTTTTGGAACATGTAATGAGGTTTTTAGCCACATGAGACCTATTTGGGTAATTTTTATTTGTTGTGATAAATTTATGGGATATTTTTAGTTATACGTTGGTCAAACCAAATGTGTATGAATGACATATTTTTGGTTAGATGAAATAAAAAGGTATAAAAGAGATGTTTTGGATTCATTTTTGAGCTAGTCTTGTAAGGGGAGAAGTGTGACCTAGAGGAGAGTTATTTACAGGTATGAAGGCATGATTTTAAGGAATATCATGTGTGTTTCAGTTTTAGGATAGTTTTACAATATGTGTGCAAGATATTAGAGGAAAGACAAAGTGAGAAGGAAGAAGATAGAACAAGATTGAAGACCTAGGGTTTGTGAGCTAAATAAGTGATCACTATCGTTATAAGAAGAAATATCATAGATAAAAAATATTTAGGTGTCGAGTTGGTATTTTATCATCCTAAGGGTTTGTATCCTCCTTTTGGATTTGGTGCTTCACTAAATTAGGGTTTGGTGCTCTTTGTAGGGTTGGTGCTCTACTAAACTAGGGGTTGGTACTCCTTATGAAGTTGGTGTTTCACTAAATATCTTTGATTTGTGTAATATAAGAAGAGTTTCAATGGTTTTTCTTCCCCATTAGGGTTTCCTTCTTACATATGGTTTTCTTATGTGGTGTACTTTGTTTCATGCTCTTGCGATTGATGATATATATATAATGCACATAAATGGTTATGGATGGTTAATGGATGAATGAATCCATGAATGTATGTGATGGTAAATAAATTGAAAATTAATTTGTAGGGTTGATTCACTCCCCCTCTCATTCCATTGTGCTTCCATATGATAAACTAAAAAAATTTATATATGGGTAGTTAATGTAATCTAGAATGACATGTAAATATAGTAAATAAATTCAATAAACAAGTAAGGAAAATGGCCCAAGCAACTAATCTAATAAAATTAGAAACCCTAATATGCAAGAAGAGTGAGTAAGTGACTCAGTTAATTAAAGGATCTCATTAGATTTTGTTGCGAGAGGTGGTTTGGAGAAATGAAAAGTAGGAATAACTATGAAGAGGCCCCGAAGATGATGGATATGAGTTGTCTAAATGGACCTGGAATGTGTGGAGAGGGACTGGGGCACCTACGGGCACTTTGGTCTATAGAATAGGCACCTTGATCTATACTAAATATCTAGGAATCGAGCTTCATGAGTTTGGAATGTGGTTCAAAACCCTCACCGTGTGTCACATCAGATTTGTTGTACTACTCCGAGATGTCCCCGATAATCCAATATTTATAGAAGACTTGTAAAAGACCAAAATAAGTATCAAAACCCTAAAAATGAATAATGAAAATGAATGGGTCAGATTGACCTCATCTGCCACAATAGTGGGCTTACTAATTGAGTGTTGCACTACATTTCAGACCCAAATGTAATTTTTTTCATGTGTGTGCATAATGTGCCCTAGGTAATCTTTTGTCGGTTGCACTTTGTGAAGTAGTGAGCAATAACTAGATGTAGAAAATGTAATAGAATGTGTGCATGGAATAGAATAGAATCCCTCCCCCTATGTTTGTGTGATGCAGATGAATCATAATTTTCCTTTTGATGGAGCTAATAGATGCAAATGATCTCCAAATGGATGCAACTCTAGGTGAATGATAGTAGTGACTAGTGCTTGGTCCCTCATTATGGTCTCATACCTTTATATTTATAGGGTTATCTTGATCTAATTTTGTAATTATCCCTGAAATGTCTAACCAAAAAATATAAGAACATAAAATGGATAGAAAGAGCCCCAAAAGTGGTGGGAAAGTTCAAAAGGATCGGGGCACCCACTGGTGGGACCAGTGGTGCCCATGGGCACCTGATCAAGGCTAAAATGATGGAAGATGACCAAAATAGACTAGGTATGTGGGTGTAAAAGTTCAGTAATGATGAAATAAAATAAGAGAATATGGTCAAAAGAGTTGGGTTAATTAGTACTTTCTTCACTCAAAAAACTTCTAAATAGTACTATGAGACCTGGGAATAAATAATTTACGAAGTTCATGAATTTGTATCTACATTTACTTCCACTTTATGTTGGTGAATGAAAATCTCAGTAACATAAAGTAGATAGATATACGTACTTGATATCCATGAATATTGTAGTAGAAAATGTTTGAAGGACTAGACAAAGTGTGATATGAAAAAAATTAAGGTGTGTGGAAACTAAAGATGAAATTGTAAAAAAAAGTGATGAGAGTGAACCTAGGGTAGAAATGTGTGTGTAGCTACTGATGTATATGATTTACTTGCATGGTTACTAAGGTGTGTGTTGTCGTGAAGTGTTGTTGTTGATGTTGTTGTTGTTTTTGTTGCGCCCATTTGTTTCGCTTGTTTCTCATACGACCGTACTAAAGAGAAAATGATCAAGTATTCAAATACATATGTATGTAAAAATGCAATGTAAAATACACATTTGAAAGTCTGTAAATGTAAAATAAGTAAATAAAAAGTTTAAATAGAACATATGCACCTGATCCATATTGAGAAAGAAAGTGTAGAAGGACATCCTATCTTGTTGGAGTTTTTGGGCGATCTCGGGCCATAGGCCGAAGAAGTGCGAGGAGGAATTCCGTTGTATCCTCTAACATGTAACTACTTCCATGGATGTTTGTGAATATATCTCTATACGTCCTAGTTTTTAGGTTGATCTAACCCAAATGTAATTTTTGCATGTGTGTGCATAATGTGCCCTAGGTACTCTTTTGTCAGTCACATGATGTGAAGTAGCAAGCAATAACTATATGTAGAAAATGTAATAGAATGTGTGCATGGAATAGAATGGAATCCCCCCCTATGTTTGTGTGATGTAGATGAACCATCATTGTCCTTTTGATGGAGCTAATAGATGTAAATTATCTCCAAATGGATGCAACTATAGGTGGATGATAGTAGTGACTAGTGCTTGGTCCCTCATTATGGTCTCATAACTTTATATGTATAGGGTTCTTTTGATTTAATTTTGTAATTAACTCTAAAATGGCCAACCAATAAAAATATAAGAACATGAAACGGATATAAAGAGCCCAAAAAGTGGTGGGAAAGTTCAAAAAGGATCGGGTCACCCCCGGTGGAGTAGGGTGCCCATGGGCGCCCCGGTCAAGGCTAAAATGATGGATGATGACCAAAACAAACTAGGCACGTGGGTGTAAAATTTTGGGAATGATGAAATAAAATAAGATAAGATGGCCAAAATATGGGGCTTAATTAGTAATTTCTTCACTCAAAAACCTTCTAAATAGAGTGAGACCAAGACTAAATAATGTCTAAAGTGCATGAATTTTTATCTACATTTTCTTCCACTTTATGTTGGTGAACGAAAATCTTGGTAACATAAAGTAGATAGATATGTGTACCTGATGTCCATGAATATTGTAGTAGAAAATGTGTCGAAGGACTAGACAAAGCGTGGAATGACAAAAAAAGATGGAGTGTGGACACTAAAGATGAAAATGTAAAAAAACATGATGAGAGTGAATCTAGGGCAGAAACGTGTGTGTAGCTATAGATGTATGGGATGTACCTGCATGGTTAGTAAGGTGTGTGTTGTCGTGAAGTGTTGTTTTTGACGTTGTTTTGCTGTTGTTGACCCCATTTGACTACTTGTTTCTCATTATGTTGCACCTACAAGGAGAAAATGATCAAGTAGTCAAATATGTATATATGTAAAAATGCAATGTAAAATACACATTTGAAAGTGTTTAAATGTAAATACGTAAATGAAAAAGTGTAAATAGAACATATGCACCTAATCCATGTGGAGAAATAAAGTGTAGAAGGACATCCTGTCTTGTCGGGGTTTTTGGGTGATCTAGGCCATAGGCCGATGAAGTGTAGGGAGGATCTTTGTTATATCCTCCAATATGTAAATGCTTCCATGAATGTGTGTGAAGATATCTATACGTCCTATTTTTTAGGGTGATTTGACACCACTAACCAAAGAATTATAGGGAGGAATTATTTTGTATCCTCCAACCTTTAACTACTTCCCATAATGCTAAGGATAACCATGTCCTATAAAAAAATTATATACGGGGTTCATAGAATAGTCTGAACCCACTCACTCTATGTAACCCATAATGCTAAGGGTGGAAAGTGCACTAAAAGGAACTTGTGTAAATAAGTTGTGTAGTATGTAAAACCCCAAATGATGTCCCCCACTTTTGGGGTGCATGAGACGTCACTAATAGGAGAATGTGACCCCAAAAGAGGACCAACCACATGAACTATGAAACTTTGTCCTATAAGGGGAAAGGAATGTGCTTAGTAAAAATAAAGGTGCACACAAACAAGAGGCTAGATAAATACAAGTGTTAGTATGAACAAGAATGCATATTTAAAATAGTGTATAAGCTACGCAAGCAGTGTCTAAACTACCAAGAAAAGTAAACATGCAACAATAAAAAGTAATCCACACAAAGTAGGATGTAAACATGCGGCATCACTCACAATGTCACAAGACATACAAGACCATCATGGCCACATACACCAAACAAAGGGCAAGGACCACATACAAAAACAAGCAATAATAAACATTGTAACAAACAAGTATGGGAAAAAATATCCCTACATAACAAATGTTGCACATGAAGCACTCATTAGCATGTTAGAAAGATAACTAGTATGTCGAAATCATGTATAATCAAGTAATGTAAAGTTCTAAGTATAAAATGAAACAATAACACCTATGAGAGACGAATGTGGATGCCCCCAGTGACCAGTGTAGGAAGGGTAGAATGAAAACATCCATTATGTGTGTAAGATACCTCTATCTCGCTATCACAATTAGAAAAATACATCAACAAACATGTGTGGATGATATAGATAAATGACATACAAGTAATGTAACTATCATGTGTAATAAAGTGTAATAAAGAGACCATGAACAAGCAAATGCAAGAAAGAGTAAAAGCAACCATAATAATATGCAATGTGTTGTGGATGGATGGAATGAAATGCAAAAGGAGTGATAGCATTTGCGTGCACCCCGAGTGAATGGAAATGTATGCATTGAGGTTAATTTGGTTTTCCCCCTCATTAGTCAAGAATAAACCATAAACAAGAGTGTCTCATCGGAAATGATCAAATAGTGCATGTTGTGTCCAATGTGTTGTGATGAATGTGTATGTATTGGTGAAATGTAACCTAGTAATGATGTGTGTGTGACCCCTATAGCCAAAATGTATATCACAACAAGATGAATGTCGGAGTGATGATGTAGCCTAAAGTGTATATCACTACTATATGAATAAAATAGAGTGGTGATGTATCATAAAGTGTATACCACTACAAGATGAGTAAAAGGGAGTGGTGATGTAGCCTAAAGTGTATACCACTACCAGATGATAGAGTAGGTGACCATTTAACCTATAGCGTATGTCACTAACCTAGGAATGTCACATGAGGAAAGATTGAATGATAAGCACATGATGAATGGAAGGTCCATTTGATTTGTAAACCCTCGGCATTCAAGTATGGACCAAGAAATCAAAAATGGTTATATATGGGTAGTTAATCTAATCTAGAATGACATGTAAATATAGTAAATAAATGCAATAAACAAGTATGGAAAATGACCCAAACAACTAATCTAATAAAATCATAAACCCTAAGGTGTAAGAAGAGTGAGGAAGTGAATCAAGCGATTAAAAGAGCTCATTGGACAATGTTGCGAGAGGTGGATGGAGAAGCAGAAAGTAGGAATGACTGTGTAGAGGCTCTAGAGAGGATGGATCCGAGCTATCTAGCTTGATTTGGAGCACCTGGAGAGGGACTAGGGAACCTATGGGCACTCTGGTCAATAGAGTGGGTGCCTTGGTCTATGCTAAATATCTGGAACTAAGCTTCACAAGTCCTTTGGTGGTTTGAAACCCTCACTTTGTGTCACATCGATTCACTATACTACTCCATATGTTGTTGATAATCCAAGATGTATCGAAGACCTGCAAAATACCAAAAGAAGCATCAAAACCCTAAAAAATAATGCAAATTAAATGACCTCAGCTTCCACAACATTGGGCTTACTAACTAAGTGTTGCACTACATTTCAGACCCAAATGTAGTTCTGGTGTGTGTGTTTGCATAATGTTCCCTAGGTTCTCTTGTGTCAGTTGCACTTTGTGAAGTAACAAACAATAACTTGATGTACAAAATGTAATAGAATGTGTGCATGGAATAGACTATAATCCCTTCCCCTATGTTTGTGTGATGCGAGATGAACCAGCCTTGTCTTTTTGATAGAGCTAATGGATGCAAATTATATCCAAATGAATGCAACTCTAGGTGAATGATAGTAGTAACTAGTGCTTAGTCCCTCATTATGGTCTCATAACTTTATATTTATAGGGTTCTTTTAATCTAATTTCATAATTAACCCGAAATGACTCGATCACCAAAAAGATATGAACTGAAACAACTCAAAAGAGGCCAAAAAGTGGCGAGAAAGTTCAAAAAGGAAGGGGGCATCCTGGTGAGACCGGGGCACCTATGGGTGCCTTAGTACTAGCACAGGTGCCCCAATCAAGGCTTAAATTATGGAAGATGACCGAAACAAATTGGGAATGTGGGTGTAAAAGGTAGATAATGATGATGAAATAAAATAAGGGAATATGGCTAAAAGATGAGGGTTGATTAGTAATTTCTTCATTCAAAAACCTTCTAAATAGTAGTATGAGACCGACTCTAAATAATGTCTAAAGTGATGCTTTTTGTCTACACCAGCAATGATTTCATTTGAGCTGAATTGAGGTAACATGGAAGATTCATCTAAAAATTAGTCCGGCATGTAATTTTGAGTTTTAAATCCAATATTGGTCAAGGATCTAACATGAGTTCATATAACTTATAATTGTGACCATTTAACCCCCTCATTTGCATTAGGTGGTGTTATGAAAATTTTGGCCTTATTCTCGCATAGTTCATTGGGACACATCTATTGTCTTATGGACCACTTCCTATTTTTAGTTAACATTGTAAGGTAGGTATTGTATCTATATAAGTGTGTCATTATACTTATTTTAGGGATGACTCCCACACAATCTAAAGCTATAGTTTGGACTAATCAGTTTATATATTTTGCGTTTAAGAGACTTATACTTGTAAATATTTTGAGTTATTAAGATGAGATATACAACTCTATTGTGTGTTGTAGTGCATCTCATTCATGCCATTATGACTATATGTTTGTTTCCATGTATATTCCTTTGCTAAAATAATAAAATTTTGAGTTGTATTTTATTTTTTGTTGTGTTGCATCTTATGCATATTTTTTTCTCGTGGTTTTAAGGTTTCTTTAGTATAAGGTATCCCTTAATTAGAACCTCTAACTAATATTATGTCATTCAAGAAACATGTATATTTCTATATGAGTAAGGAAAGCTATTTGGTTACAAGATCCATTTTTCTTACCTAATCCCTCTAGTATGGTGACTGTGTTAGACTAGGTGTCTCCTTGGTTGGAAATATGAAATAAGTTTTTATAGTTCTCGAATGCAATGAATAAGGTGATTATCTTCATGGAAACTTGTTCTCTTTTCATAGGGTGATTTCAATTGTATTCATTAGGTTCGTTAAGGAAAAATGAAATTGGAGGTTTATAAGGTGTAAACATGCAATAGAATTAATGATTAATGTGTTCTTCCAATTAACTATGTAACAAGTCTAAATTAACCCTTAGAAGCATTAAGCATGCTTATTTAAGTCTCGTGTTTCTTTCTCATCATTTTATGTTTATCTATATGTATTGTAGGGTCATGAAAGTGGTCATTTATTGTGGTAAGGGTGATTTTAATTTCATTGAGACAATTATGTGTTGTAAAGTATTTCTTGTAGAACCATTGTGGTCTACATTATTTATTTATTTTTTCATGAGTTAGATAAATTTTATCTTGTAAAACTATAAACATAATATTCAATGTTTCATTGCTAAAGGAAAATGGAAATATGATTGCACTTTTCTTGTTCTCCTTCAATATGTTATTAAAAATAAAATGAACTAATGTATTGTAGTTTGACAATGACATTATAACATGATACTAAGGCCAAGTACTTGGTTTCTTAGAATGCATTTGATTCTAGAAGAACCTATGTTCTTGTATTTGTTTTAAATAGAATAAGAAAGATAAGCCTTCAGGGATAAACAATATCTTTTGATAATGATCTCTCTTATTCTCTCTTGACATTTTTTGGAATGGAAATAAGGCACTCAGTCCCTTGTTGAACTACATCTTTCATAGGCACTTCTCACATAATAAAGTCTTTTCCATGAGAGATGTGCTTCAACATGAAGGTGGAAATATTATCAAGATATGAGCTAGTTGGTTGAAATCATAAGCTTTTGCATTTTTTTGCTCCATCATTTAAGTTTTAATGACTTATTACATTAACGTATGGAAATATTGTGAGTTGATAATGTATTGCTTACATAATTACCCAATATGGATCCATTAATATCAAGGATGGAAATATAATTATTCTTTATGATTGTTATCATATGTGATTTGTTATGTAATTATGAGTATTATATTTAATTCAATCGATAATGAGTAAAATAAAAATCACTAGCTTGAAGGAGGGTACTATTAGAACATTGTGAACTAAGTTTATAGTCAAGGGTTCATAAAAAGATAATAAATATTAATCTATTCTTGGGATCAGATGTATATTTGTTTATTTAATGTTAAATTTTTCAAATTGCAAAAATCTTAACCCACCCATATATTGCGAGAAAAATATTTTTATTTGTAACCTAGTTTGCCTATAAGTTACAACTTTAGTTTTTGTACAGAGCTTCTAAATGTTATTTTTAACTTGCTCAATAAGGTAACTAGTATAAATATCTTAAATACATATATCTAAAATACACCAAAAGATATCGATCTTGAGGCACCTATCTAGTTATGCTAGTGTATTATAATAATAAATATAATATATCAAGTATATTATAATAAATGTATCTCTATGAAATACATAAATAGATATCAATTTTAAGGTTCTTAGCTTGGATTTCAAACACCACTTTAATCAATAACTCCATTAAATTCTCTATTAATTTTCCATTGATTTGTGGAAAACGGAATAATTCACTACACAATTGTATCTGTCTCAAAAATATTCAAGAATAAAGGGCCTAAGTAATATTATATGGCCTTGATATTATTATTTTTATTAACCTCTCCAAGAAAAAATAAAAAAGAAACATTTAAATGATAAGTGAATGGAGGTAAAATTTATATGAATTGTTATGTATTTATCAAATTTAATGTCAACAATAAAATTGAACAACTCACTCCATTACAACCTAATGAACATATGTGTTGACCTATGCTCTTGGTACATGGTGTATACAAGATAAAATGTAAATAAGAGAAAGAAACAAACAACAAACGAAGTGTAAACCTTTCTCAAACAAGATCCTTATAACCTCATATTGGACCAGCTAAAGAGTGGGGTCAAGTGACACTCTTATTGGATTTGGATGAGAGATTGATTTATTTTTATTTTTGGATGCTCCAAGATATTCTAAATGTAAGTGAATCCAAGCTACGAGCAATGATGGTTAATTGATGATTTATTTGTTGATCAATTGGACAATATAATGATGTGCAAGAGTGATTTCCACTAGTAATTTCACAAAGTAACACTATAAATTCCTCAAATTTCCAATGATTATTTGAGATGAATGGATATTCTTACTTATAGATGTAAAATAATCCATGGATTGAGGAAGGTAAAATTTACTGAGTTGCAGGATATTGATTTCATTTTCCTTATTTAGCATGGTTGCTTTATTTTTTGTAGTTGGATCTTTAAATGAGAAATAAAGAGGATTTATTTCAAATTAGTTGGCTCTTGAATTATTCTGAATTGTGTGTGTAGAATTACTTCCATTTTGTATGATTATAAAACTTGAGTGGAGTGACTAGTCAACTTGAGTGAGTTGGCTAGTGAAGTGGAGATGAGTAGAAGGTGAGTAGATAATTGATTTTTATTTATTTAAATAGCTAATTAAATTATCCAAAGGGGTGTATAGTGTATAGTGAGTGTAATATAATTAATTAAATTAATTCTAGAAGTGGGATATGGGTGAATAATAGATTTAATATTATTTTTGGATGTTATAATATGTAATGGGTATTTTTAGGGTGTCTACATTTTTCCCTCTTTAAAGTTTTATTATGAAGTAATAACATTTTAAAGATAGTAGACGTATGTAGATTAGTGAACGGATGATAAAGAAGTGTTTTGTACTTCCCGATTTTCCCGGTGAATACTTTTGATGCCCAATAGATTTATATTGGGCCAAGGGAGTGCCCCCTTGAGTAGATGGGTGTCATGACAAAGTGGTGGACATTCGCATGATAGGAGGAATAAGATACTATTGTATGAAAAATGGGTTCGAAAATGAGAAATGGATGGTCAAAGGTCAAAAGTAGGGTGTTAGGACATGAATTAGGGTTAGAAGAATGGTTAAATAGAAGGATGGGTTGGTAGCAAAAATCATTGGTCATTTGTGATTTGCACATAGTTATTTTGTCATGGATGCATGTCATTTTATTCATGATTTGATATGTTGTTGATTGAAGGATGGTAGATGTTATATGATGGGCATATGATGATGGTTGTTTGTTTTTGAGTTGATATTGATTGTTATGAAATGAGGATGGGACGGACCTTGCTTGTAGCTTTAGATTTTATTCAAATTTTGTAATTTAGAGCATCTTGTTTTGATTTTACACAATATAGTTTGCACCATGATTATTAAAGAACCATGATGAGTAACTCATTATGTGCGTACGTAAACACACACACACAAAAACAAAAAATTAAAAACAAACCCAATATAAACATTAAATGTATGTACCTTGGCTATAAATGAACCAAGATGATAAATAATAAACTTGTAATTGGTCAACAATTAACTAAGAAAAGTGATGCAACATAACTTTACATAAAGACACAAATTTGTCACTAATGTGTTCAATAGTGATGATTGATTGATTTTTTCCCCAATAAAGGATGCATGCAAGGGTTAAGATGATTCAAGATTGATTGAGTTATTTCCCCCAAACAAGGATGTGTGCAAGGGACAAAATGAGAGCTAAGATTTCCCAAGCAAGGATACACGTAAGGGATTTGTATTAGGATGCTCGATGTTTGTAGGATATTTGGAAAAAACTCCATGATATGAGTCAACGTGTTGACAAATGGGATTTTTGGTTTTTGCAAATGTTTAGATTTTCTGGATGGTTTTTCAAATATTTTGTAGATTTTTGATGGGTTTTATGTGTTTTTGGGAGTTTTGAAATTTTTTTTTTTTTTTTGGGAGTTTCAGTTGTTTTTGCAAGTGTTTAGGTTTTTGTGGATGGTTTTTTCAAATTTTTGTATATTTTGATCTAGTTTTACATTTTTTTAGTAGTTTGTGAAATATTTGATTTTTTGTTTATTTTTGACTAGGTATCAATGTGAGATACCTATTTGTGATAGTGATCATGAAAAGTGAAACAGACCATGGACCCATTTTGAACTCATGTAAGAACTAAGAGTCTCATCAATATTTAGAGATGGATGATACTATATATGGTAAACATCCCGACTATTTGGAACATATGTGATTTAAATTCATTTAAATCTTTATCATAAGACAAGAGATAAAATAGATATAGAAATAGCAAGAACTATCTAGCATGAAAAGTACAAGAAAGTATACAAGATAGAAGAATGATAATGAATTAGCTTGTATCGAGAGATATGGGTTGATCCTGGGCTCGAAACTACGATGAGTAAGTAGGATCTTGATTATGCAGACTATGTTTGAGAAACTAGGATATGAAAAAAATTGACAGGAGTGCTCATAGGAGGACAAGACTACTCAAGTGTTAGTGTCTGATTTGGGTGCTAGTGTCCTTACAACATCTCTACTTCTATTATTTTTAGGGTTTGAACTTGGTTCCTTCCTTTTAATGTGTATTGCTTCATATTTTTGTAGGGTTCATATATTGCACTTGTTCCTACAAAAAAACCCTAGCTACCTACACAAATCTCAAGAAAACATTAGATGGAATAAATAATACATATGCTTGAGTTGAATTAACATCTAATATCACCCCAATGTGATTATCACCAAGTGTTGTGCTATATTTCAAACTTTATGTAGTTCTTATGACTATTTGATTTGAATGGTGTCCCTTGAATCTAGGTTGACCTTATGCCAGTCACACCAAGATAGTTGGATATAAGTAATTTTCCCCTAAGATGAATGTGTGTTGAAATTAAAAATAAACCCTCCTATGTAGTGAATAATGCATCCTAAATGTAGTCCTTGAGTATTGCTCTTTTCCCAAGTAGTAGATAGTAATAATTATCACCCAATTGCCCAGCCCCTACTAGTAGCAATTCATGTATATATATGAATTTCACGTAAGAAAATTGTTCACTAATGTCTCATTCCCTAGTCCTATCGTCGGTTGGTCAGTCATCATTGTGACTTGTCTCATATGTTTGCTAGTTATTCACATAGTTTTGAATGTCTCTTAGAAGGTCTTAGTTGTTGTTATTTGGTCATTTTTCATCTCTAGTCTCTAGATAGGGCACCTGGAAAGGTGTTGGGGTGATCATCGGTGCCCTAATATTCTTTTTGGGTGCCCCAGTCATGATTACACTTTATTCACATTTAGAGTTTCGAGGTCGGTATTTTTGGTTTTTTATTTCATTCCTCTAGGTGTTATTCAGCATTGTCAAGCCATTAGTGTCAAATTTTGAACAAGAAATATCTATATAGACATAACATACTCACTATTCTAAGGGCGGACGATCTACTATCAAGAGCTAGTTATCTACTAAGGTAAAGGACTATATTTGGGCATCTTCTACATCTAAATCACACAAGCATAGGGGAAAGGGTTGTATTCATTCTATTTCATCCACCATTTGCATCTTACATCTAGTTATTTCCCCCTGCTTTTGTGTCATTGACGCTAGGGCACCCTAGGCACACAATTACACACACAAGCACATAGAACTACATTGGGTCTGGAATGTAGTGCAACACTTAGTCGTAAGTCCACCATTGTGGTAGCTAAGGTCAGTCTAACCCCTTCATTTACATATTTCTTTTTTAGGGATTTGATTCTTTGTATGGGGTTTTAGGTAGGTCTTCATCACACAACTACAACAACATAAGTGAAGGTATTGTGATAACTAAGTGACAAAGATGAAGATATTGTGAAGACCTTGCAAAACTTTTGAATTTGGATCTTGAAATTTTCTGAGACCATAGTACCTAGATTACATACCATGGCAACACCAGATGCCCCAGTCCTCTCCCATATGCCCCATTCTAGAGATCTTCATACTCTACAATTTCCTGGGTAGCACCATCATTCCCTTTCCTATCCACACAATCATATTTTCCATTCCTACACACAACGAGGTAAGTTAATTTCAGGTTAGTACCTTATCACTTCCATTTCATTTATTTCACTTTATTCAAATACTAAAACAAAATTTACTTGGCACTTTACATCAATTATTTTGTCATTATTACTATTTTAGATTAACTTATGAAATTCACAATTTTGGTTAACATGTACTTTAGAACACTTTTTCCCTAGGATCTGTTTAAAACTGTAATGGTTAACCATAGTTCATCTTCTTCTCACCCCATCATGTATCATTTTAGTGTCAATCCTATCTATGATGAGGCTATCATTGTTGATCTTAAAGCTCTCTATAGTTCTTCCATCACTACACCTGACCATATCAAACAACAACTTCAAGATGGACTACAACATGTGCCTACTCATTTTGAAGATTATCCTATAGGCATTAGCATTGTTGATGATCTAGTATCCTTTACTCATTGTAATCCATGTTATACGGCTACTTGTGATCCACCTTCTAATATTTCATAAGAAACATTAGATGATTCTCTTATTGATTACTTGTTTGGTATTTGCACTTTTCACATGAGCATATTGATTCTCCTTCTACTCCAGCCATTGACATAGTTCCCTCTCATGACTCTACCTCTTCTGACATTACTTCTCATGATACATCCCCCTATTTTTCATAATCCTTCACATTATGTTGATGATCCTATTGATAGTGTTCTTAGTGACATCCTCATTTCGAGTCTCTATCAGATAATGGTGAGGCACTTGATGGTCATGATTCTCCTTCTTTCCATACTTCGAGTGTGACTCACCTACTCCATTACTATCTTCTCCTAAGATCATATCTAGCACTATGCACAAGTCACCACCATCTATCACTTCTTCTTCTCCTATTATTTCATCTCCTCTTGCTAGTTCACCTATGTCTCTTGGTACATCTTCTATAGAAGTTTCCCCACTGGTTACTTCACCTATTATGGATGTTTCTGATGCTATTCCAACCATTTCTATGGGTATTCCATCTATATCTCATACTATAGCTTCCTCGGAACCTACTACTAGTGTGCCCTTAGCATCAGACCCTTCTCCATCACCTTTGGATATCCCTATGATCACTCACAATGGCAAATTACAACCACTTAACACATTATTTCCATCTTCCACCATCCCTTCATAGGATATCATTTCTCTCATGCACATCATAGGATAGTTACAATCTTAGGTTCAGTATCTCACTTTAGAAAGTAGGGCTTATTATACTTCCATTGACAATAATTCATTACATGGAAATCTGGTCCCTAAGAAGATTCATAATTCTACATTCCCTCACAATTTCACCATGCCTACTTTCACATGTTTTGATGGTATGGGTGACCCTCATGCTCATCTTCTATATTATCATAGGGCTATGGCCTCCTATTCTAATGATAGATTATTACTTAAGGCCTTTCACTATAGTCTTACCAATGAAGCATTATAATGGTACACTCATCTCCCCTTTGGATCCATTAGTAATTTTTATGACATGGAGGACATCTTCCTCCATCATTTTATAATCAACAATGTCCTAAGGTTACTTATGACTAGTTACCTACTCTACATCAGGGCTCCATGGAACCTATCAAGGATTATATTCTATGATTTAATGCTTGTATCCATCAGCTTGTCTTCCAACCCATAGATCTTGAGAAGAAATTTTTTTATAGCCTCGTTCTCCTCCACTCAAGCAAAAATAACAAGTATGATACATATGATTCATTCATTCTTCTATGCTATAAGGTTATTGACTTAGAGAAATATCTTCTCTCCACACACATCATAGATCCTCCACACACCTCTACGGCTATTTCCTCATTTAGTTCTCTTCTAAAGCCTCGGTTGAGTATCCTAAATAGTCTTCATTTATTCCTCCCAAGTAAAGCAAACAAGCTCAACCCACTTCACCATAAAAACATACTCCTTCTCTAGCTTCGTGACAACCTAATCCTCCTACCACCTCACATAGGTCACGTGATCCTTTGCACTTCTCTCACCATGCTTGACCACATGATGTGTTGTGTGTATTACTCAATGAGAGATTAATTCGATTACAACGTCAATGTGACTAACACTATTGTAATTATCATCACATAAATGGCCATAGAGACAATGATTGTCTTGCCCTTCAGGATAGATTGCAACAATTAGAGGATAAGGGCATCATCTCCTTTGGTTCTCACCCATGTGAGTGATCCATATCTCCTCTACCTCGTCAGAGATTTTCTACTATGATTGAGTCATCTCCTACATATGGTGCTTCGACTATGATATATCCACCAAATTCTACTAATCATGTGTTCCCCACCACATTCACTACATCCACCTCACCCATCACATTCACGCTATCCATTGCATCACATTGCTACTTCACATTGGCTACCACAACACCCCACTTTTGCACATCCCACCACAACTCCATATGACATTTAGTTTGGTTCATACACTTATTTTCTTCCATTATACATGATTCCACCACTCCACATTGCCCTTGTCTTTATTAGGTGATTACTATCACCTTACCCCCAATGATGCATTTGTTTTCTTACGGTTCTTACATGACCGTTAAGACATTGCTCTAAGAACCTTTCATCACACTCTCCATCATTGACCTAGCAGAACCAATCATTTTCGATGATGTGCTCTTGTTTTCCATAGTTCATTCATTTTGACTGTTGAGGGATCTTAAATAAATGGACCAAATCATTCCATATGCTAGGGGGCATCAGTATTTCCCCTACCATTCATCACACTAACATGTTATGATTATATTACATTATTACCACAAAATTTCATCACAACACGTTACTTTAATCATTATACATCACCTATTTTTACATTCACCTCTATTTACTAAACATTTCACTTAGCTCATTAGTCATAACACATGTACATTCTATTTGTCATCATTCCATGAATATTACCTCAACTAGCACTAACAATACATAAAGACATCACATCCATTTCAACAATAAATCATACAACAATAGATATACCACAACATAAGCTCATCATATATAAATCACACATGTCCATACATATGTATCAAATATAATCATCACTAGGGAAACACCCTCACATCATGTACAAATAGTAAAAATTAGATCTCATCATTGTTATTGCTCTCAAGTACTGTGAGAGCTCTAGAACTAGATGCCTCTCCACCAACGCGACATCGTTGTTTACGGCCTCGATACCTCTCGACCTACCTCTATAGCAAGGTAATCTCCATAACCTTCTTATAACATTGGTGTTACACATATACATATCATGCAAACACATCTTGTGCTAAGGACCACCACCTATCACCTCTTAGGCTTGGCGAGTCTCCCCGCATGCCTCGTCCCTCTCGCCTAGAAACACAATACATGTCATCATTGTTATGACCACCGGCTCAAATAAATGGGCATGCTCACCCATGATATCATCCACATAATCAATTATACCTCCACCTAACACATCAGTTGGCACATTCCACATCAATGTGTGGATGGATGTGTCAACAATCAATGACCAATACGCATCGCCTACAAACACAAATTACATAACACATTAGATAACCATACATAAACATATACACATATAATAATGTACACAACATAGCTATACAAATACTTACACTCTATTATAGCTCTGCTACATGGTCAGGGGCATGTGCTTCCCCCTCTCCTCCTCCTACATGTGAACCCCCATCTGGACCAAGTAAATACTAGAAACAACAATACCCATCGATGTGTCACCCACCATGCATGGTACTCCTTGGTACTACCACCATCATTCATGTCTACCATCATTATCTTTGCATCTACATCATCTATCCCAAGAGGAGCCAACTAATTTATTGTGGGCCATGTTCTAGCCTCATCTCTCCTTAGTTCCTTAATAGCTCTCAACCTTATATATGGCTTTGGAGGCACATCTTGAGCCATACCAAACTGACGCGATACCCTCTCCACCTGGAAGAGCTCTACCACACCTGAAAATCTATCCTCTAGCCACATCATCCTCTAAATACACCATATCTCTACAACATCCTCATGCCAACCTCCATATGCATAGTATGGCATCCATATAACTAGCTCGGGCCCCATCCTATCTATAAGTTCCCTATATGTATCTGTATCCATCTTACACCCATGAATGTTAATCCACCTCCTCGCGTATATCTTGGGTCTGGTCCACTCTACTTGTGGGCCCCCAACTAGCCTCAACATTGTTATGTGCTCATATGCCCACATGTGTAACAACATAGTAGCTCTATCCCCCTCCATGCTCATCATGAGTGAATTAGTATAGATCTCTATATAGGTGGGATAACACACATTGGGCCCACACGTATCTAGTAATCTCATCCTCTATACACTTGGAATATATCATGCATCTTATACAAGATGCCCACACCACATCCCTCCACCACTATAGATGAAGCAATAACAACCACTATGAATTTATGCAAACGCAAACACCAGACCTCATAATAGCATCTAGACTAATATGATCCTTGGTAGGTTTCGATTCCCTACAAAATATCATCTTGTCACTTGCATCTACCTATCCATGTCCTCCAATGGCATCACTTGTACCCTCTCCCAACAACCAACAACCGTAATATATGATATACATCCTCCAACGTCATTTTCATCTCCCCTGTAGGAAGCTAAAAGGTACACGTCTCTACACACCATATATCACTTATTGTAATAAACATCGCATATTATGGGGCACATCCCCCATCCGTGTTATATGTCGTAGGCTAGCATGGTCCATCACATCCCAATCCTCATCAGACAAACCTAGACCCAAAAATATGCTCAAATGGTGACCATTGTGGAACTCCCTTAAGTGGATATCCCTCTGCACAACACAAAACAACAATAAAGCACAACATTAGAATAATTTATAGGTAGAAGTACACACACTTATCACGTTCATTCACATTAAAAATATGATTTTTCATCATTCTAGACCAAAAACACACACTACGGACCAGGGGCACCCAAATGGAAGATGGGGTGCTCGGGAGTAGGACATCGTGTCCAGATCTCGGGTTCTCTTATCCCGAAGGGTCACAAGCACCCTCACCGCTATTGTTTAGGTCCAAAAAATGAGAGAATTAAAATTATCACAATTGCGAATATTCAGTATAAATGCCTAATATACCATACATTTTGTGAAAAACAAGGCACTTACCAACTCTACGATTGTGTGTGTGCCGATCTGACAGATCACCACCCTCTCAAACTAGCTAAAACACACTTTGCTCTCACTTACAAAAATTTTCACTTTCTCATAAATCAATCTCAATCATGAAAATAACAAATGAGGTGACCAAACAATTTTTGCCTTACTATTTATAGTTACCTTTTTATCACCCACTTTACTATAGTCATTATTTCACGCTTTTTACCACTACTAATACACATTACATGATTTTTACCATATCTCAAGCATTTCTACTCTTATTTTCACCCCGTTTATGGTGTTATTTTCATAATTCCTCCTACCACCATATTGAACACATTAACTCTACTTGACTTCATCTCCCAACCTATGCACACACATTTTTGTGATTTCTATCACTTTCCTACCTATTTCGTATTTACTTTCAGCTTAGCATTCATTCTTATCATCACTTCCCCTTTCACCAAAAGGGGGCATATCATTGGGGTCATCCTATAATTCCCCTTATATCACCACACATTTAAAACATGACCAATGTAACAATTCCAAGACATTTACTAATTCACAATGCGACATTTCACCTGATAATTCCCCCTAATGACCTAATGAGGGAAACAAATACAAAAATTTTTCTATGCGACATTTCATCACTTTCCCTTAATGACCTAACATGGGGAAAATAAGCAATTAAAAATATTTCTATACAATCACTCACAGACTTCTATCAACTCCCCCTAATGACCTAATCTAAGGAAACCAGCGTAAAATCTCTCCACGAGTAACCAATCAACTAATTGATCAATTAACACATTCAAAGTTATAAATCATATCATTGAACCAAAACAAATTCAACGCATTTGGCATCCCAGATGACCAAACTTTGGATTTACGTACGGCCTCCTAGATGACCCAACTTAGGAGATTACATTCATTGATTTCCTAGATGACCTAACTTGGGAAACTATTCTACATCTCTCATTCACTTCCAGATGACCTAACTTCTAATCCATTATACATTTTGTCTTTGCTTCTAGATTATATGACTTTTGTGGTGACACTGTGGAGTGGGGGAAAAAGTGCCTTTCCTATACCACTCCTATATGGGTTAATTGTTTGATCAAAATTATTTGGATCTAGAAACCATAAAATATTTGATCTAAGTCTATCTCTACAGTGGCTAGATCTTGAGGATGTAGTTAGATATTGGATAATAACACACTTTTCTCCCTACACTCTTCCTCTGGTGGCAGGACACCCAAATCCTCTGGTTGATTATTCATGTACACGCGTTTAGGTTGGGAACTGATCACTCCCTACCCCATCTCATCATCATCATACAATGTTCAAAACCATATAACATTACAATCATCACTTTCATTTAGCACACTTCATCATGACATTACACTTTTACTTCGTTGATTCATGGTTCAAACATGCTACAATGGTTCTTTCGGCACACTTTTACTACCACATCTATGAATTCTACTATAGTGTGGGCTTCTCCGATTTCTCTTAGGTATGCATCTCTATCTACTTTATGTTACCAAGATTTTTCTCACCAACATAAAGTGGGGGCAAATGTAGTCACAAAATCATGCACTTACTATTACATTTTTATATCCAAGTATGTTATTCTATATATGGATCTTAAGTAATAAAAGTATTCACTAATGGCTCATTCCCTAGTCTTGTAATCAATTGGTCAGTCATCATTATCACTTGTCTCACACATTATTCATTTATTCACACAATTATGGTTGTCTCTTACAAGGTATTAGCTGTCGTTATTTGGTCATTTATCATCTCTAGTCCCTAAATAGGGAACCGGAAAGGGTTTTGGGGTGTCTGTCGGTGCCCAGGTCTGGTTAAAAATTTTCTCATTTTGAGTTTCAAGTTCATTCTTTATGGTTTATTATCTCATTCCTTTAATTGCTAATCAGCATTTTCGGTCCATTAGCATCAAAATTTGAACAAGAGATCCCTATATAAACATAACATACTCACTATTATATGGGTGGACAATCTACTATCAAGAGCTAGCTATCTACTAAGGCAAAGGACTACATTTGGGCATCTTCTACATCTGCATCACACAAGCATAGGGGAAAGGGTTGTATTCATTCTATTACATCCACCATTTGCATCTTACATCTAGTTATTTCCCCCTAATTTTGCATCATTGACGTTAGGGCACCCTAGGCACACAATTGCACACACAAACACACATAACTACATTGGTTCGGAATGTAGTGCAACACTTAGTCATAAGTCCACCATTGTGGCAACTAAGGTCATTCGACCCCTTCATTTGCATCTTTCTTTTTAGGGATTTTATGCTTTGTATGGGGTGTTTCATGTAGGTCTTCATCTCATAACTACAACAACATAAGTGAGGGTATTATGAAAACCAAGTGACCAAGATGAAGATATTGCAAAGACCTTACAACAATGTCAAATTCATATCCTTAGCTTTTCTACGAGACTAGAGTGCCCATATTACAGACTATGGTGCCCCAATATTCCCTAATCGAGATATATCTTCATCCGTTGCAATTTCTTAGGTAGCACTATCATTCCCTGTCTTGTCTACATAATCATCCTATCCTGTCCTACACACACATTTCGGTAGGTTAATTTCAGGTTAGTACCTTATCACTTCCTTTTCATTTATTTCACTTTATTCAAATATTAAAAAAATTACTTAGCACTTTACATGAGTTATTCTTTCATTATTACTAGTTTAGATTAACATAGAAAATTCACATTGTTAGTTAATCGAATGCAAAGTTGGTCAAAAATGATTGTGTCAACGAGGTCCTTTGTATGTATTTCAAATTAAACTAAGTTAATGGAAATGATTTAACACCAAGTAAAACCATGGCTTAAGTTTATTTAAATAAATACATCAAGATTGAGCTAAAAAGGAAAAACTTAATTAAATTGTACAAAATGTAAATCTAACACTAAATTTAAACCTCCATTTTTATGTTTAGATGTGCTCTTCAATGTAGATACTTTGTTATGTGAGCCAAACGCATGTTACCTATTATTAAAGGTATTACTAGAGTAAGAAAGGATCTCATTAAAATGGCTAAAGTGTCATTTTTAATCTTCCTACTAACTTTAGCAAATAGATTTCTCAATTTAGTAGGATTTCTTATGATATAAATTTTCTCTTGAGATATCAAATGTCTTACAAAGACAAGGTGTAAAGTGTAACAAGGTGTACTAGGTTTCTTGTATAGATTTCCAATTTGGGAGAAGCTTTCAACCTAGTGAATGTGGGATAAATTGAATATGGTATTAGAAAATGATAAGTATGATTAGAAGATATTAACTAGATATTGGTAACTCATGGAAGTTTTGGAAGGTTTAAATAATCAATCTGAGATTTATTGATAGGCCAATTTTAGCTTATAGAAGCTCTTTGGATATAATTTGGAGGGAAATTAGTAGATTTGAAGGGGTTTGAGAGGGGTTTTAACTAATAAGAGGGTTTATTAATTAAATACAAGTATTTTGAAATGTTAATTAATTAATAATGCTTAATTAATTAATTAGAAGATGATTTTAACTAATAGAATGACGTTAATTGGCATCCGAGATTAGGGACAAGGCTATTTAATTAATGAAATGTTGTTAATTGACCAAGAATATGGGGAATATTATATAGTTAGTGTAAAATTGCTAATTATAATGGAAAGATGGGAAAGAAGACAATTAGTATAATTTGAGTATTAAAATTGTGCGGTTGAAATTAGGTGTCTACTTTTGCGCCACTTTGATGTGGTATAGCGCAAAAAGTACCATTTCAAAGATAGTAGACAATTTAATTTTTATGGGTAGAAAAAATATTTAGGATGGATGATACCTCCTCAAGTGTCGATGGGGTGATAGAAGAGGTTTATTGACACTCAAAAAGAAGAGAAAAATGATCGGTGCGAGATGAAAAATAAGTCATTTTTACAAATCGTGGCTCGATGGGTTAAAAGAAATAAAATAGTTTAGTTAGAGGTAATGGTAGTTAGTATGGGGAGTGAGATAGATGATGGATTGTATATGATGAGGGGTGGGAAGATCGTAGCATAACTTTCATGTCATCATGGCTTGGAAGTACCTTTTTATTTGATGTAAGCATACAACAAAAAGGTAGAATGACATGAAAATTCATAATACCAACTTTTATGCAATGTTAAAGAGATGACTCAAAGTAAAATACATAAGAAATGCAATACAAAAATTAAATAAACAACAAAACAAACAAGCACAATCAAATAAACTCACATAAGAAATGCTTAAGAAAATTGTACCAAGGTTTTTGTTATCTAGCTTTAGTAGCCAAATATTCAAGTTATATGAAAATGGTTGAGATAATTCCCCAAGAGAGGATACATGCAATGGATTGGGTGAAGGACATAGAATTCTGAGAAAAAAAAATTGCACTATGAAATCGCTCGAGAAACATAAATGTTAGGAAGACATGCATAGTAAGAAAACAAGATTTGTTGATGAAATAATATCATAAGATGATCCACATGTCATGTGCTAGAACCAAAAATACTGAAGTAGGATGTTTCATGATATAGTTTTCAATGTTTAGTGTTTTTACGTTAGACATTGTTTTTCAATTTTCATATTTTGTGAATGTTGAGGATTTTCAAATATTTTGTAATGTTTAGGATTTTCTAATATTTTTCATTGTTTAGGATTGTCTAGGTTTTTTGAAACTATGTAGAGGAGAACAAAACACCAAGATGACCCTAGCAAGAGGTGAGAATATACAAAGGGAAATTTCCCACACATATATACAAGAATAGTTCAAGCTAGATTAAGGCCAAGAGAGATAGGTTCAACAAGAATATGAACCCAATCCAGCTAAAAATATAGGAAGGAGTAATTGTACCCCCAAGTTCAAGTTGGATAAGAAATAGATGATAGAAAGAGGTATAAGATTATTTATTGAAAAGGGGAAAATTTTCCCTTATACATAGTAAAAATTAAATCTATACACATGGATGTTTTCAATAAAGAATAAGAACAGCAGTGTGATTGTTATGCATGGATACAAAGAATGTAACTAAAAGGTTGGTGATGAAAAAGTGATGAGCCAAAGGCACAAATTGTGAGACAAAATATGGAGTAAAGCAATAGTCTGAACAAGGTCCATAAAACACTTGGTAACATATTATTCTTGTTGTTCATTGAGATCTATTATGTGCATGTGAAAATGAATTATTTCTTAAAGTGAAGATTTGATAGGAAATAAGTAAAGAAAAACTTTGTTAGCTTTTTTCGTTGATAGCCAATATGTAGGAAGGATTGATTTGGATACTTTATTAGTAAATGGAGGGTGGAAGGAGACTCATACATTTATTTTCTGCCATCCATGCGTTCATAGCCCTGATGGAGATGTATCTGATTCTATTTGTAGAATTACTCTATTCTTGGCTATGCATCCATAACCTCGATAGAGATACTATAAATACACCTAAAGAGAGTTTATATTATATATATATATATATATATATATATATATATATATATATATATATATATATATATATATATTCTCTTTGCTTTTGATTTTTATTATATTTTGTTTTCTGAAAATTATTTCAGCTATCTCATTTTGTATAAGGGATTAAGAACCACTAATGGATTCATGGAAGGATGTGGAAGTGATTGTGATAATGACATTGGATAGTGTTAAGAGATATGCCCAAAGGCCCTCATAATAATTTTATTAATTATATGAAAGTGACGGGATCTCTAAGAGGTCATTCGTTCTTTAATTTACCAAGGTAATGAAAGAGAAAGGTCAAATGGATACAATAAAGATCAATGTCACACAATGAGTGTGAATAGAATAACCAAAAGATCATCTAAGGGATGAAAATTATGTGTTATTTATAAAGGATATGAAGAAATAAAATAACATTGATGTGCATGCAATACCTTATTGATGTTTGTACCTTTGGTTTTCTTGTAATGTTTTAATGTTTTCTCTAGATTTTTTACGGTTGTGTGAAGGGAGAACCTCAAAGGGAGGTGATGAAAATGGATGAAATGGGGATAGATAGGAGTGAAAATGGGATGGAGGAAAAATATCCATGATAGTGTAGGAAGAATAAGATAGGATGGATTCGGAGGTTAGGACAAAAAATGTCACTTTGTGTGATATGACCCAATAACAATCAATGTTATTTATTTGATGATGGAGACTAGGAGTTTTTGCTTATCAAGAGTGATATTGTCTCCAATCTCAATGATCATGGTGAGATCATACTTGATAAGTGATTTTGACATATCTTACAACATAGATTTTTATGTGGGAGCTTGAGTTCCTTATTCATTAATTTTTTCACTTTGCGTCATATTTTTGTTTGCATTTATCTTGATTTTTGAATCGTGTTTGCATTTTGGATTTTAGGTTGGGTTTATTTTGATCTTTGAAATTCCTTGTATTTTTTATTTTAGTTTGATGAAAAAACTCTTTGTACATAATATAAGCTAATGTGTGATTCCACTAAACCCAAGAAATGAGGGAAGAAAATGGATGTTTAGGATTGATGAGATGATTTTTAGGGATGATGGTGGGCTTGCCATAGCTGTTAATAGAGGGATGATATGATGGACTGATGGGATATGGTCCAAGGATGCAATCCAAAAATGGCTAGTGGGAGGTGGCCCAAGGAGATATAGTAATGGGATAGGAGGTGGCCCAAGGATTCATGGTAATATGCTAGTAGGAGGTGGCCCGAGGAGATATAGTAATAGGCTAGCAGGAGGTGGCCCAAGAATTGATGGTAATGGGATAGTAGGAGGTGGCCCAAGAATTTATTGTGATGTAAGGGTCATTGGTGAAATAGTATGTCATTAGGACAAATTAGTTGATTTTCACCAACTCTTTGAGACTAAGTCCCTCTGCTTGAATTGGGCATCTCCATTATTGTATGTGAAATAAAAACAATTATGTGGTTGGCCTATAAGCCAAGAATCCAATAGGCACACTCCATTGTACCTATAGAATATTCTTGCAATCTCATGCAAAGGAGGAATTTTCAAGGAAGGTGGGAATGTGGGAGTGGGAAATTAGGAGAGGGAGTTAATATTGTAAGTAGGATAAATCAGATTCTTACAAATATTAACCAGAAATATCAACACACACAATTGGAAAGAATAAAAACTTTGCTAATTATATCAAGACAAGATGAAACCATGAACATAAAATCTCACTTATTCACTCATCTAGAAAATATGAAACTCCTTTCTTTATTGACATTTTCACAAAGTTGTACAATGAGAGAGAAGGAGGAAACATATAGAGAGGGAAATAGAATAATTTGTTATCTTTTTCTTATTCTTGGTAGTTATCTACTCATGAACTTACAAAATTGACAACCTCTTGGAATGAGGAAGTCATTACAATATATAGTTTTCAAAAAGACTCTTCACCTACCCCCCACATGACCTTTCATTTGTCTTTTACAACTTGTGACTCTTCATATTCCTAGGAAGGAAATTAAGTCCCCTTTTATTAATTGAGGGAAACTTATTACAATTTCAACTATAGTCACATTTAAATGAATAAGACAAAAGTGAATAAGACAAAAATGAAAAGTGCAACCCCTTAATGAAGAAATATAACATGAAAGGAGAGAGGAATGGGGGAAGAGAGAAAGGAAAAGAGATAACTACTCAAATGGAGACAATGCCCTTGCTGATTCTTCTTCACTCTCGGCTAGACTTTTGGAAAGTTCCTCTGGAGGGATCTCGTTCCCTTTGAATTATTTTTTGTATCATGCTACCACATGAGCAACCTTCTCATCCCAAGGAATGTGCAAAAATCCCAAATACTTGAGCCACTTTTTAGAGAAAGAGTTTATGTTCTTGAATTTCATGTACCAAGTCTAGTGATCCCTCACGGTGTTTGATATGGTAGCCCTTATCTCAGCCAAGGACTCCAATATGTCTCCATTGAATGAAAATAGATATTTGGATTCTTTCTTGACAAAATATTAAAATGGATTTGGCAGGTCATTTTCCAAAGTGTTCTCATCCACTACTATCACTCCAAGCTTTTGTATCTCAACATTGACATCCTTTTACATTTTTAAAATGTGTTCCTCGTATGAATCCAATTCACAAGAGCATGGTTTATCATTTTGTAATAGGCAACCAGATTTATAGCCCAAAATTGAGATAAGTCATCTTATGTTGAATCAAATATTCTCTTACTTACCAAGTAGTGGATATTTTACTTTTCCCATCTTAATAACCAGTGGATACATTGGTCCCAATGTTCCTTTTCTTTTTCAATCTCCTCTCTATCCATGCTTACTTTTGTAGTCGTTCCACTCATGTAGTTGAATAATTACAGGATATCAGGAAGAAATATTTTTCCCTTTTCTATAATCTTTTCCACCCATTTATCATTTGCATTTCCCTACATGGTAAAACCTTGTGTTCTTCTGATGGAATCTAGGTAAAATCTACGATGGGAGTAACTTATTCAACTAGAAAAGATGGAGTGGTGTTCGTGTACATGAAATTTTGAAGATGTGAGGTGATTGTTCTCACATGATCTTCCAACTAATCAATTCTCTCCTTATACTCCTGATTCCTCATGAGAAGGTGAGTGGAAGACCAATTGAAAAAATGTTAATCCCCTCATGAGTTTCTAGTCCTAGGGGAATGGTTACGATTTTGTATTCATCTGGGCTCATTTCTTCAATGGGTTTAGTTACCTTTGGTTAGACTAATTCTACATATTGGTTTCTCAAAGCACCACTAAAAAGTGGGAGGAACCTTGAGATGACCTTCCCTTCTTCACTTTTACCTTTGAGGCTATGGCTAGGAAATTAGGGACTATAACTTGTTGAAATGTGCAAGTTTCTTTTGTGATAATTTCCTACACCCATGGAAACATCTCATTCATTTTAGAATTTAAATTTAGAATGATTATTGTTCCTTATTCTAAATGAGAAGGGGCATCTTGTGTTGGAGGGGTTGGTACACCAATGGAGGATGAGAGACTTTGAGATTATTGGGGGACCAAAAGATCAATTGGATCAATTTTCCCTTGTTCCAAATCTACCACAGGTCTTTTGTTGTCTTTATCTTTTTTTTAATCTTTTGTAGTGAGAAACTTCTTATTCCACTTTTTTTTTTTGAGTGTTCTCTTGAATGATTAGAAATCGAAGATTTCTCAATGACTCTTGAAGAGGAAATATGATATTTTTTCCTTTGGATATCTGGGAAGTTTCCTAATGTGATAAGGGTAGCCTTCTTATTTTTGAACCATTCTTTCGATCTTTTGATTATGGATTCAATCTACTCATTTATATCCCCTGATTCGCAGATGCTCCAAGACACTTGCAGAAGGGGTGAGGATTTCATTTTTATTTACTTCAGATCATAAATCTTCATTCCATCATCTTCGATTCCATCCTCGTACTAATCAAACTTGAATCTCTTCATTTTCCCAATTTTCATCCTCGTATGATCTCTTTCCTAACTTCAAAATCATCTACATAATTCACCCAATAGTCTTCAATCTGCGGAACATGATGCAAGTTAGGGAGGTGAAATGTTTTTAGATCACTCTAAATATCAAAGTCTACTCTTGGAGTGTATGAATATAGGTTTAGGGGAGTGAAGGAAGCTTCCATGTTAGCAGCCTCATGGGAAATTTTACAGGAGATCCCGAGAGAGATAGGGAAAACAACACCTTTCTTCTTTCAGTTCTTAATCTTACCATTGACATGAACAAGATTAATAAACAAATCAGGCATCGTGATCTTATTCTTTGAGATACCGTGATAGATTTTGAGGAGAAAGATCAAAACCAAAAACTTAGATGTAGGAAAAAGTTGAGAATTGTGTGAAGAATTACCCGTACCTTTTGATCAAAGAAGCGACATGTGAGGACAACCTTGTTTCACGATTTCCTTCCAACAACCTGATGAAAAACATGGTGAATGTGTTATTCACTAGTGAAAAATGATGGTTACTTTCTTTCATGATCATTTGTGGATATTTCTCATATGCAAGATCCTTCTAGTAAATGTTTTGAGTGAGTTTCAAACATCTGAATGGTCTCGTGTTTGCAAGGGTGTATACCAAGTATGAAGTCATTGAAAAATATTTAGTAGCTGACACTTGAAGCAATTGGTGATGCAAGTTGTCACTGATTATTTTCCCCCAGTCTATCATATATCTACCCTTGATGATGGTAAGGATGAACAACGCCATCTAATCTTGGAAATCCTTTGTAGTTTCTTCTCCCATTATCCTACTTAGGAGGATGATCACATCTGAGAAGCCCTCGTGAAATTCACTTCGGGAGAGATATTTTGGCATATGAGATGGATTTCTTCCTTATTTAATCCAAGAACCTAGTGCAATATCTTGAAGGTATGACTCTATATTAGACCACTCACCTGATGCAAACTCTTTTGTGATGACAACCATGTTATTTTAGACTGGAATTTGCATATACTAGGAGATTGCTTTAGGTTTTGGCATGTTGTTACATAGGTTGTGTCATTAATGAAAAAATGTATGATGTAGTAGGGTCAAGTATGTTTATTATAATGATGACATGATGGTTCAGAGGTATTCATGGTGATACCAGGTTTTCAAAGTGAGGATTGTTTGTTCTTACAAGCCTATTCAAGTGACTCAACTAGCCTAAGTGATGGTGCATGGAATTTGGAGCTTCTTGGTAGCTTGAGAATAATTTTAGAATGATGGAGATCATTTTTGTGAGTGCTTTGCCACTCACATGAGTTTCATGGTGCAGATATAGATTCATGGCCATGTTGCGGGTGTTTATTTGGACCAAGTAAGGATGTTAGATTGCATGAGGATGAGTTATTGAGCTATATGAGCTCATGTGTGCATGTATGAAGGTGTATCATGATGTACCAAGTATTTTAGGACATTTTGGATTGTTTTCATGATGATTTATGTGGTTTTTTCAGTTGACCCTAGCTTGCGAGTGTAAAACCCTAAGGGCTAACTATCCAAATGAGATACGATGGAAATATTGAGAGCTAGTTGTGTCATGGTGATCATTTTAGATGTTATTAGGGTGTGTCTTTGTGTTATGGTAGAATTTTTAGGTTTTCATTATGAGTATTTTGAATTTTATGTCAGTTTTGAGGAAACATGGTCAAAAACAAGGTTGTTTCTAGCTTTGAATTGGAACTTATGATGCTCACCCTAAATTGTGTGCTTTGTATGAGACCTTTTGGATTTCAAGTATGTTTATAAATTGATTATATAAGGTTTTAAATAAATAATTATATCATTTAATGGTCACACTTTTATGAATGAATGTTAAGAAGGTAAACAACTCATTATGTGTTTGAAACCCTAGCTTGAAAGTGGTTTGAGAGATTTGCTTCTTAAGTGGACAATTTTTATTTATAGCGCAGGATGATGAATTTAAAATGTATAGGACTCCTCCAAATTTCCATAAAGGTATTATTATGACAAAAAAACAACCCTAGGATTTTTGTTATGGATCCCTACTTTTTGCTAACATGGGATTACCTCTCAAGCTATGGGACTTGCAAACTTGAGATAATCCTCCAGAGAATGGAAACTCTTGTTCCTAATCCTACCTACCACAACTACTCCTAATACAATAAAATAAATATATAAACCTATTCTAATGTTCCAAGGAGACAATGAAAGAGATAATTGGATTGGAAATGGAAATATCCTACACTAAGAGCGGTGATACACCAAGAAAAGGAGGTTCTAGAAAAAATCCTTGTGCCTGAAATGGAGAGGGTCGAAAAGATGCACTACATACCAAAGATGGATTTAAACATAACACCATTTCATTCTCACTAAACACATCTCTCAAAAACCTATAATAATATCAAGAGTATGCACAAGTATACCACAAGTAATGAAGAGAGGCAAGTTAGAGACAACAAATCATGCAGAGGATGGAAAAAATACATCACATAACATAAATCTATTGCTCCATTAAAATATGCACAGTACATCATTGGTGGGAAAGAGGAAATAAAATTCCATTTACAATTCTTAGGGAGGAGGCTTGAAACTCCCACATTCAACCTAGAAGAGAAGAAGGGAGGGGGGAAGAGAGAAAAATGTCCAACTCTTTTACAAATGAGCTCCTTAAAATTTATTTAAAAATGAGAGAGAGAGAGAGAGAGATAATGCGATAATATTTTCTTTTCCAACAACTTGCAAGGCACAATAAATGTGGGAAAATTATGATATGTGACCTGTAAAATCTACCCCATGTTGTCCCATAACTTGCAGCAGTAAAAAATCATTTCCGTGCTCATTAATTGAAATTTCAACCACCTGAGAGTCTCCACTACAAACTAGGTTTGTTTTATTTGATTTTATTCCTTGAAACTCCATCAATCCTTATATTTCTTGATTTTTGTGTAGATCTCAAAACCAAAATTCCAACGAGTCCAATTTTGTGAGATTTTTTGAGAAATGCAAAAGTTATCTACTTATGAGTGTAGGCATGTATTTTGGTTTTGAGGCTTGCCTTTCTGTTATGGGGTGAGTAATTAATTAAGTAATTGGAAACAATGATTTTAATATTTTCCCTCCTTTATAATGTTGTGTATGTTTTAAATGTCTTGGGATATTTAAAATTCTTTGTGGGACCCACCGATTCCACCATTTTCAAATTAAGGGGCTTGAGTGTTTGAGTGTTTAGACTTAGGTGTTAGCTCGGCCTTTGGCTCACCGAGTGGCACCTAACCCCGCATCACTGACCCCTTATGTTGTGCATCAATATACTCGCATTCATATCTCTAAGGATGATTCAACCCCTTATAAATCTTCAGATCCATGTCCATCCCATCCTAGACACCTCATCTCCCTCCGATGGATTCTCAACACTCCATGCATCAAGCCCAATATATTACAGGATTCCCCATTCCTTTGCTCCTCATCAAGCATGACAAGCTTAATTTTTTCCTCGTCGGTGTTGTAATGTTCAATGTTCCCCATATGCGAACCAGCAGCCGATGTTTCACCTAACCCCTTCACCCGACATGGCCGCATCGGGATCCCCATGCACACTCGATCCACATGTCGTTGAGTCACTCCAGACGTGTAAAATTGGTCCCACCCATGATGTGGCATCTACCCCTTTACATTGTGGTGAAATTGGGCCTAAGTGACACACCGATCCCAAGTTCAAGTGGGCCATCTAACACCTAAAAATCTTTTTTTCTCTATTGTGAACTCACCAAGGCTCACCAAGTTAGCTCTGCAAGACATCTTAATTCCTTCACCATTTTTTATAAGTCCTCCTTTGATAGTGTCACTCGTCTAGCCTATCTCGTATATTCTATGATGAGCTTCTCCATGAATGGGTTCTAAGTTCCTCTGTGACATTTCACCTCGAGCTTGCTAAAGAGTTAAGATTTCGACCTAACTCACCCTTCATTAATTTCTCACATGTATTTGGTTTCTTTCCAACCTTTTGACCTCTGGGAACTAGGTGATGAGCTCACCTTTCAATCACTGACTCCTGACTCTATCAACTCTATGTCACCTTTCCATTTCTTGTTGAGCCCTTGAGGTTCACCTTTGGTTCATTCCATTCTGTGATGAGCTTGCTAATCTCGACCTTCCCACCTAGCTCGATGGTCTCATTAACAACTACTCCATATTCTCCCTGGCATTAACCTCATGTGTGCATCCATTCGGGTTGTCATACAACCTCCTACAATCTAACTCGCCCCTAAACAAAAACTTGGTATCCAATTTGATGTTGGGACTAGCTCGATAAGCTGATATGTGACTCACTGCAATGCTCGAGCTTGATCAATGGCTCGACTACTCCACTTCAAGCCCAACTCTACACCATGCATGAGCTTGTGTTGAACAACACATCTCACCCCCTTTAGCCATCTTGGTGAGCTGAAAGTGGCTCAGTGAGCTGCTTATGAGACTTAGACAAATTTTACATTTTTTTGTCCTATCCCTAGATTTTTGTAAACCTTTTGGATTTTTTAGTGCTCCAAAGTTATGCAAAGGTGTTGAGGGTAACCCGGGAAATATTAATTTTTTTCCATTTTTGACATGAATGAGCCCCTTCATGAATTGTCTCAATGAAATCATGTGAGTTGTCCATTTTCACTCAAGAGATGAAAATGGATAACAGGTATGGTAGAGATCATGGTGATGAGCAGACCCCACTCAAATAGGTCGTTTTAAAGAAGTTCAATTTGGGACAAGGTTGTATAAAGTATTTGCAAACTAAATGGCCATAATGTGATGTATGTGAGTTTTCATTGATTTATAATTAGTTTTTAACTCATTATGAAGCAATTCAATGGTCAATTATACTTCATATATGTTGACTAGTCAAAGGGCAATTTTGGGGCGGTTAGAAAGTCTTGATAAAGTTGACGAGTACATGAGCCACATGAGGAGTTAGGAAGTGATTAAAGATATGTTGGAAATATAATTCATATATATATATATATATATATATATATATATATATCTCCATTTATATAATTTTTATCTCATGATGATTATTTTTTATATGGTTTCTAGGTAAATTTGTGGACAAGAATATTTTTGGCTTTCCAAGACAGTAACTATTTTTATAAACGATTGAGTTAGTTTCAGCATGATATGGATTGTGTGATGATTAATATCACCTGGAATTTGAATAAAGATGAATTTTTCATCCAGTTAATCAATTTTTAGGTCTTGAAAGCATCGGTAAGGGTGTTAACCAGTTGTATTTTGGAAACTACTTTTTGGGTAGCTTGATTTCGTGAAGGCAAAAGTTTATGTGGTTTGAACCAGTGATTGTTTCATGAGCTATAACTTTTTAGAATTGTTATAAATATTTTTAATTTCCATTGAGTGGTAACATTGCATATTTTAGGAGTTATTTTATGATCTTGAAGCCAAAAGGTGAAGACACGGTGCTGGAAACAGGTGTTTCGTGAAGGCTATTAGCCATTAGGCCCATTAAACGAAATAATTTTATAGGTTCTTGACAATTGATACTATGGATGATTTTTTAAATTTTATGTTAAACATATGTGGTGATTTTTAGAGCATGACTCAAAATATTTTTGGAATTAGGAGAATTTTCTTATTCTAATGATCAAGATTTGAGGAGTTTTGGTGCATGGATGAAGGGTTTTGGCTAGGATGACCTATATGGATCACGTGTAGATGTTATGAAAACTATATGGGATGTTTTAAAGATGTATTGGTCCTAAAAATGAGGGAAAAAAATTATTTTTAATTTTAATCGAGAAGGAGCTTATAAAAGCATAATTTTGGGTGCTTTTGTGAGCTAATGGTGTGTGTGCAAGAAGTGCGACCTAGGTGTGAGATTTTTGCAGGTGTGTGAGAATGAATTGAGAGTTTATAAAAATTTTAACATGTTGAGGAATAATAGAAATCATGTGTGAAAGCATTTGATGAATTGAAAAGTGAAGAAAGAGCAAGATTGTGAGAGATTGAAGACCTAGGGTTTGAACAAGAGGTTGTGAGCTGAATTTTTGATCTCTATCAGTTGTGGTAGTAGAAATACATCAGATATATTATTCATAATGTGTTTGAGTTAATTATTTATCGTATTTTGGGTTTTTATCCTCCTTTTGGAGTTGGTGCTTTAAAAAATTAGGGCTTTGTGTTCCTTATAGGGTTATAGCTCTACTAAACTAGGGGTTAGTGCTCCTTATGGGGTTAGTACCTCACTAAATTTGAAACATATCAATATAAAGATTTATTTTTAGTGGGTTTTCTTCCCCTTAAGGGTTTCCTACTTATATTTATGTCTTTTTGTTGATTATTTTTTCCATGGTTTAAATCATATATGATAATTTATGTTGTGCACACATTAATGACTGGATAAGTGAATTTGCGGTGTGGTTGAGTAATCTGAAATCTCATTTAATTTTTTTAAGGACCGATTCACCCCCCCTCTCTCATTCTATTTTTCTTCCAACAATTGGTATCAAATTAGGTCCTTTAGAATAAGTGTGATCACTTAAAAGGAGATCCTAGAAGCACAAAAATGGCAAGTGCTTCTTCTACCAATAAGGAACCTTTGTTTGATGGTGTGAATTATGATTTTTATATCTTGAGGATGAATTCTTATATCATGTCTCTATGTTTTGATGTTTGGGAGGCTGTAGAGAATGCTTATACTCTTCATGCCACTACTCTAATTGCTTTGTTGCAGAAAAGAATGTATGTAGTGATAACTCAAAGGATTTTAAAGCCATCATATGTGGTCTTGGTGAATCTGAGATGTGAAAAATGATGCATTGGAAATTAGAAAAATAAGCATGGGAGAAACTACAATTTTTGTATGAAGGTTACTCAAAGGTAATAATTTTTAGCTTCAAACTTTTAGAAATCAGTTTGAGTCTCTCAAAATGAATGATAATGAATCTACATTGCATATCTTTTTAGAGTTGACAAAGTGGTCAAGAGCATGAAAGGGTTAGGTGAAGATGTGAAAGAATAAGTTATTGTTCAAAAGATTTTAAGGTCACTAACTCCTAGGTTTGATTCTAAAGTATATGCTATTGAAGAGGAAAAGGATCTAACTACCTTGAATATGGATGAGTTACATGGTACTTTGACTACTTATGAGATGAGAATAGGTGATTCCAAACCAGCCAAGAAATACATTGCTTTCAAATCTGAAATTAAGGCTAAATGCAAGAAGGTTAAGGATGATGATGCTACTCCTGAAATTGAAGATGAAGAGATCTTTGCTATGATGGCTAGAATATTGAAGCTTGGATTTGGTAAGTATAGAGGTAAAATTCCATTCAAGTGTTTCAGTTGTGGTGAAGTAGGCCATTTTTTTTCGAAATGTCCTCATGGGCATGAAAATTAAGATCATGAAGCTATAAATAGCAAGAAGAATTAAAAGTTTGGTATAGGTAAAAATAATTTTAAAAAGTTTAACTATAAGAAGAAGGAAAAAATTAGTATTTATACAAATGAAGATGGTGAATTCTTTGATGCTAATAGTGGTGTTTCAGATTTAGAATATGAATCATATCATGAGGATATATGAAGTGAGGCTTTGTTTATGACTAATGATGTAATGAGGTCTTTTGGTGAGGGTTCTTCACTATTATGAGACTTTATATCAGGTTATTACAACTATTGTGATGAAGATGAAGTGGAATAAAAAAATTATCTTGAAGGAACTCGAAAAGAACTAAAACATAATGAAAAGAGAACAAGAAACTAAGTTTGTAGAATAAGGAATATGAAAATAAAATTCAAAAGCTAGAAGAGAAGTACAAGGCTGAGTCAAGAAAACAAAATGAGTCAATCAGATTGCTAGAAGAAAATGTAAAGTATCTTGTTTCAAGTTTGCAAGATAAATAAAGTGTGTGTTCAAAATTTGAAGAAGATATAGAGTTCTTAAGGGCTGAGATACTAGATGCTAGCAAGAATACTATGTCCTTTCAGAAGTTTGAGAAAATTGCAAATGATCTAGATGATCTACTTAGAAAACAAAGATCAGCGGTGACAGAGATAGTTTGGGATTCAAAGAGGAATCTAAAGGCAAGGAAGTGAAGCAAGAAAACATGGTTCCAAGAAAGGAAGTAGGTGAAGCTATCATCAAGGAAGAGAATAAGGTGACTCTCATCAAAGATAATGTGAAATCAAGGCCAATTAGGCAACCTAATGCTTCAAGGTATGAGAGATATTTCAATGGTCATTGTTTTACTTGTAATGGATTTGGTCATAGGGAAAAAGAGTGTAGAAATTCCTCTAGAGATGATCATCCATGGAGGGACAATATAAGTGATTTTTTAAGAGTGTGGTGTGCTACAATTGCAATGAACAAGGTCATGTTGCTAGATTTTTCTTGTATGATCCACCTAGTCAAGATGAAGGTCATAAGAGGAAGAATTCAGTGGTATGTTACAATTGTAATGAGGTTGGTCATGTGGAAAAGGTTTTCTTTCATTCATAATCAAGTAAATATTAGATGGATTGAGGTTCTACAGTATAAGGAGGTATCTTTTAAATGCCTAGAATGCATAACAGTCAAGGAAGAGTTTGAGAACCTAGAAGAGATATTGGTATCTCATTAAGAGCGGGTGATGATGGAAGGAAAATTATAACTTAGAGTTCAAATCAGAAGAGAGGAGTTTTACAGGTGTCTAAGAGGGATTGGGACCTCTGTAAGACCTTATTTTAGGTCATCATGGTGTTCATATGCCTCTACTAGGCTTCTTAGAGGTAAATTGGTTCTTATGAAGCATTGGAGTGAGGGGGGGCTACTTAAGTATGTGTGTGTCTCCTCCATGATGTCAAGGATATTATTCATCTTGATGTTTTCATCATTCTATCAAATGTCCTAATGTTTTGATATAAATTATTAAAGATGAAATAGTTATCAAATGACTACTTGATCATACCATCATGTCAAGCATGGTCTATGCATGTATTCTTGACGGTTGTTAACACTAGCTAAGGTGGATCTAGATAATAAAAAATGGTGTTTTTTCCTATAATTCATGACTTAAGTTCTTGTGAGGTCTACAAGATGTTTCTATAGTGGTATCTTTCAATTTTGAGTTCATAAAATCAAAATTTGTGCATTATAGATGCTTCTCATCCCTAACTAGGTTTTGATAGTATTTATTTAGTAGTATAGATGGAATGTGAAGTTTGAAGGACAAAATGGTGGAATCTAGGGATAATTTTTTGTAAAAATCACCTAAACAAGGAGGTCTTCGAGGATTCAAGAGGTTTGGGCCATAAAAAATTTTTGATTCTTGGAAATATTTAATAGAGTTTAGGTTGACATTGTTAGTGCCAAAGTGACCTAATTGAGGATGTGCAACTTACATGTTGGGAGTGTTACCTTTAGTGGGAGACCTCATGATTCATGATGGAGCTTAATTAGCTAAAAGGGTGTCCGAATCAGATAATATTTCACTAAAAAAATTCTATGCCAAAATTTATGTTTGAATATTCATATTTCATTAGGCATTGAGGTTGTGTTGAAGATGATCATGAAGTTGAGAAGCTTGTTGTGTTCACTAGTTGCTCCTTGTGTAATAGAGCTTGTTACACGTACTGTATTTATGAAGGGAAGAGTATGATGATATTCTCATGTAGGATTTTGTGGGATGAGTCTATTTTAAATTTGTAAAATTCTCCCATACTTAATCTTTTGATATTGGTAAGAATAAGATATTGAGGCATTTAGTTGGTTTGATCTATGACAATTTTGCTTGATGTTTGTAGCTCGAAACAACGAATATAGTGCTACAATGTTTGTAAAGATGTCTTCTTAGGTGAAAAATTTATGGAAATCCTATCTATGAATTGATTAGATGCATTCAAAGTGGTATATAAGGTATAAAAGTGTATTTCAACCCAATATGCAAGTATGTGTCTTGTAGTCTATGTTAAGACTTGAAATAGTCAATTTTTGCTCAAATGTTGTTACCTACAAGCCTTTAGGTGTTGATTAGTGCCTATATGTGGTGCTCAAGTATGAAAATGGAAATCATGATAGGGAATTTTTTTTTCTTCTTGAAGGTTTTTCTAGATGTTTACTAAATGTAATAATCTATGGCAATGACCTATGAAAATGTTAAAGAAAATTTAGCATATAATATGCTAAAGAAGGTGAAAAGATGCTTCTACATATGCAAGAGGATATGTATGTCCCATACCAGTCAGGGGAGCATGTATGAGTGATTCTTGAAGGTGATATTGTTTATTTCAAGGATTTTGAGGTATGTATTGAGTGTCTTCTCAAAGAACTAGCAAGGTATGGTTCATGATTGCATTATCTCAATCAAATATGACTGTCAAGGACTGTGAAAGAGCTTTAGAATAATGATTGCATTATCTCGAGTCAAACATATCTAGCTTTAGAAAAGTAACCAAGGTAAGATGCATGATTTTATGATTTTCTACTAGATATGTTTATAATAAGTCAGAGGGGTGATGCGAAAATATACCAAAGGTGAATGGTGTGTGAGAGCTCATCAAAATTGGTCTTGAATGCACTGAAGTGCTTATTTAAGGAAATCAGTCCCAAAAACTAAGAAATGACAAGAAGAGGAAGACCTAAAGTAAAATTTGTGTCTTATCAAGTTTATTTTGGCACATGAATGAAGGTAAGGAGGATATTTTTCTATTTTACATCGTTTTTGGAATGTTTATGGAGAGTTTGCTTGTGTACAGTGTCTAGTACAATGGTTTCTTAAATGTGAAAATTAGAGTTATAAGGTGAAACAACTAGTTATGCATGCCTAGAAGGCGGATGATGATGTCTCAGCTCAAAGAAAGGTAAGATGATGATTTATTCATGTTTTATTGACATATTTGGATAGTGTATGTGTTTTTCCCAGGGGGAGCATGGCTTGTAAAGAATCCAAAATCATATTTTGAGTGATATTTCAAAAATTTGAGTTAAAATGAGACCTTTGGTTGATGTTTCTAACTAAAATGTGATCTATAAAGCTGAGGAAGATGAAGAATATGTAGGAACAAGTAAGACTTTTTATTAATGTAAAAAGGGGGAGAATTTCAGGTGGTTTTCCATCAATGACAAATGGGGAGATTGTTGGTATGTTGTTGTCTAGGTGTTGTCATTGATGCAAAACATCATTAATGACAAAGTAGATGATAGAGTAGGGTCATAGTATGTTGAGGATTATGATTGCATGATGGTTCATAGGTATTCATAGTGATACTAGATGTTTTAATGAGGCTCTCTTGTTCTTACAATCCTATTCAAGTGATCCAGCTAGCCTAAGTGATGGTGTATGGAGGTTGGAGCTTCTTAGTAGCTTGAGAATACTATTAGCATGATGGAAAGCATGTTTTTGGAGTGCTTGGCCACTCACATGAGTTTTGGGTGCGAGATACGGGTTGGTGACCATGTTTGGTGCTTATTTAGACCAGTAAGGTTGTTAGATTGCATGAGGATGAGTTTTGTAGCTATATGATATCGTGTATGCATGTAGGTAGGTGTATCATGATTTACTATGTATGTTAGGACATTTTTATGATGAGTTATGAGGTTTTTTCAGTTGACCCTAGCTTCCATAGTGTAAAACCCTAAGGGATACCTATGAAAATGACATAGTATGGAAATATTTTGATATATTTGTGGCATGGTGATGATTGGAGATGTAATTACAGTGTGTCCTTGTGTTGTGGGAAAAAAATTAGGTTTTCATGATGAGTATTTTCATGTTATGCTAGCTTTCATGAAACACGGTCAAGAACAAGGCTATTTCCATCTCGAATTGGAACTTATGATGCTCGCCTAAATTGTGTGTCTTGCATGGGACCTTCTGGATTTTAGTTATTTTTACGCATTTATTTTATAAAGTTTTAAATAAATAATTATGTCATTTAATGGTCACACTTTTATGAATGAATGATAAGAAGGTAAACAACCCATTATGTATTTGAAACCTTATCTTGAAAGCATTTTGTGAGATTTGCTTCCTAATTTTTATGTTATGATTGATAGTTCATGGATAATGATTTTGACATGTATAGGAGTTCTCCTATGTCCAAAAAGGTATGGTATAGCTCATGGTGATGAGTAGACCCCACTCATACATGTCGAGGTTTCTAAAGAAGTTCAGTTTGGGATAAGGTTGTCCAAAGGAGTTAGAAAATAAATGGATATTGATGTGATGTATGTGAGTTTTCCTTGATTTGTAAATATTTTTTAGGTCATGATGATGTATTTCAATGGTAAAGTATGCTTCATTTATGTTGACTGGTCAAAGGGATGTTTTGGGGTAGTTAGAAATAATCTTCAGTAAAGTTGACATTATAAGAGCTACAAAAGGAGTTAGGATGTGATTAAAGTTTTGTTGGAAAGATAATTAACATATATTTCCATTGATATAAAAATTTCTCATGATTATTAGTTTTGATATAGTTTCTAGGTTAATTTGTGGACAAGAATATTTTTGGATTTCTTGGACAGAATTTTGTTGAAAGATTGAGTTGGTTGGAGCATGAGATGGATTGGGTGATACTTTATATCACCTATAATTTTAAGAAGGATGAATTTTTCATCAAAATAATATATTTGGAATTATTTAAAGTTTCAGGAAGGGTGTTAATCAATTGCATTTTTAAAATAGCTTTTTGGGCAGTTTGATTTGGTGAAGGAAAAACTTGATGTGGTTTGAACCAGTGATTATTTCATGAGCTATAACTTATTTAGAATTATTATACATGTTATTTAATTTAAAATTAGTGATAAAATTCCATATTTTATGTGTTCTTTGATGATATTGAATCCAAAAGGTGAAGACAAGGTGCTGGAAATAGGTGTTTTATGAAGGCTATTAGCCATTGGGCCCATTAAACGAAAAAATTTGATTGGTTATTGATAATTGAAACCATGGATAATGTTTAAATGTTATTTTAAACATATTTTGTGATTTTTATAGAATAACTAAAAATATTTTTGGAATTAGGAGAATCTTCACATTCAATGATGGAGATTTGAGGATTTTTAGTGCATGGATGAAGGGTTTTGGCTAGGTTGTCCTATATGGATCACTTGTATCTATTATGAAAACTATATGGTATTTTTTTAATATTTATCAGTCATGAAAAAATATGGAAAATGTTTTAGTTTGAATTTGAATCAAGAAGGAGATTATAAAATCATAGTTTTGGTGTTTTGTGAGCTAGTGGTGTGTGTGCGAAGTGCGGCCTAGGTGTGAGATTTTTATAGGTGTGATATTTTTGTAGGTTTGTGAGAATGAATTGATATTTGATCAAGTGTGTAACATGTTGAGGATATATATATATATATATATATATATATATATATATATATATATATATATATATATATATATATATATATATATATCATGTGTGTAATGGTTTGATGAATTGACAATTGAAGAAAGAGCATGACTATGAGATATTGAAGACCTGAGGTTTGAACAAGAGGTTGTGAGCTGAATTTCGGGTCTCTATCAGTTGTGGAAAAATAAATAAATCAAAAATATTATTCATAAGGTGGTTTAGTGGGTGCTTGGTCATCTTATGGGGGTTCTAAGTTCCTTGTGTAGTTGATGTTTCATAAAATTAGGGGTTGGTGTTCCTTGTAGGGTTGTAGCTCTACTAAACTAAGGGTTGGTGCTCCTTGTGGGGTTAGTGCCTCACTAAATTTGAAACATATAAATATAAATATTGTGTTTCAGTGGTTTTTCTTCCCCTTGAGGGTTTCCCACTTATATCTTGTGTCTTTGTGTTGATTCTCTTGTTCATGGTTTATAGCATATATGATATTTGATGTTGTGCACACATTAATGATTAGATAAGTGAATTTGTGGTTTGGTTGAGTAATCTAAAATATGATTTAATTTTTTTAAGGATTGATTCACCCCCTTAGTCCATTATGCTTCCAACATTAGGAGTGAGTACTGAGTCAAATCGAGTTATCATCTATTCTTATGATTTGAGTATTTGGATCATGATTGTGGGAACATGTTAATACCGAATCCATGCTCGAACTGATATAGGATGACCACCCATAGCATATAATCCACTTATGTAGACTTTTTATTTTACGAGGTTCCCTCGGTCCACCTAACATCTTATTCTTAAGATCTTCTAAATCAACATAGGTAACATCACTATCACCCACACCTAAGTATTCTGACATCTGGGCTGAAACAAGCTTGAGACCAATGAATTTTAACTTCATACTTGTGAAAAAATAGTAAGATGATCTGAAATGGAGATGAAAACAACTTTTTTTACTTGCAACGAGGACTTTCTATGTTTAGCAATCAAGGTTCAAGAGATGTTATTTTGGGAAATTCTGCTTTTTAAACCTAGACTCAGTTTTTGAAACCCCTAACATGATAGTAATATGTTCACAAATTTTTCTTTGATGTTATTGGACACTTTCTATTTTTAGAAAGTTTTTTTTTCCTTTTTGTATTTTTTTCTTTCTTTTTGGTCGAATTGCCTTGTTTATCATCTTTGTTGTTTCCTAAGTGCACTGTTCTGAGAGGATTTTATTTTTTAGGAAAGTTTATATTTATAGTAAGTAAAGGAACCAAATACTTACTATTTTTATAAATTTCACTTTCCCACCTCATATTGAAATGAAAAAAGCTTAACTGGAATAGGCTTGCTTCCAAAACTTCATGCTCAAAAATTTCAGTCCAATCCACCCACCGAAATGTTTCCATTAAAAAATTAGTGCATCTTTGAATTTGTTGTTAATTATTTCTTTAAGACACTGGGATGGAGAATGACTGTGAAAATCTCTTTCATATTCATTCACTGGATTGAGAGATATGAATTTTTAAGTTTTAGAGTATGTAGTCAATCTAGAGAAATTTTGGCATGGTCTCTAGATAAATTACATGTTTCTTGAGAGTTTTGCAGCAACATTCATGGATTAATGGAGAAAATAGGGAGTGGAAATGAGTTGTTATAAGCTTTATATATTCACGACAACACTTTCCATTCACGGGAAAGAGAGAAAGAAGAAGCAATGAGCTGAAAACTTAGTGAAATTTTATGTTTTCGATTAAATTGGAATGGGGCACATTTTTTTGTCTCGTCTATCATAAAGGGATGGAACAAATGGGGCAGAAAAATGTTCCTTTTTTTTGGTATGACAAGTGGCAAGTTTTGATTGCTCAATGGGAGAGAGAGAAAAAGATAGCAATTAGCACCCAAGGCACGAGATTGGGTCACATGAAGGACCATGACATGAGTAGGGGTGGGGAACACTTTTGTGTCTTAACTGTCCTAAAGGGATGACATAGTTGGGGTAGAAAAATGTTCCCTGATATGAGTATGACAAGTGGTAAGTTTTGGTTTGATGAGGTGGAGAGGGGAAAGGGCTTAAATATGCCTTGTGAAGCATGTTTCAAGTCATGTGAAGAACCATGAGACAAGACAAGCGTGGGATGAATTTTATTTTCCCAACTATTCCAAAGGGATGAGACATATGGGGCATAAAAAATACACCTTCAACCTAGGTTAACAAGTGAAAAATTGTGATTGCACAACAGGGGGGCTAAAAACTAGGGAAAACAATTTGCAGAGACTTTTCAGGGTCATGTAGAGGTCCAAAAGGATTAACTTGGGATGGGTACATTTTTTTGTCCCAAATGTCCCAAAAGGATGGGACATATGGGATAGAAAAGTGTGCCTTAACCTCAAGTGGCATGTGTCTACCAGTTAAAATGAAAAAGTCTTAAAAGCTTACCTTAAGGAGAGCCTTAAAGAAAACAATTTGGAGCTTCCAAAGGCCATTTTTATCACTTCTTTATACATTTAATCCAAAAACCTTCTAATATGATTGAGATGGGTCCCATGATCCAATTCTACCTACAACCTCCTTTAAATAGCTTTTTTCTCATGACCGTAGGGTGTGTCTAATAAAATAGGTTGTGGAAAGAATATTCTAGGTCTTTTGAAAACTATGAAGGTACCATCATTTATAAGATTGAATTATCTTTCCAATGGTATATTTTTTGACCTCTAACTCATTACATAGCTCCTAGAATCGCCTTCCAAATCTCATGTGCTATTTTAGACTACTTACTCCTTGACCTTCGTAAACCCGCTTTCATTGTTCTTGTTCCTTAACCTTCAAATATTCCCTAAACTTTCCTAAATTACTTCCCATATGTTCTTAGCTCATCAATACCACTAATCTATTAATTTTTTTCTTCAAATCTATCCCAAGGCGTACACACTGTCCCCGAAATGCTAGAAATAGCCTTTCTAGGTCTATTAAAGAATCTTCCTTGAGAATAGTTTCACTTTGAAATAAACTTATGGACTTTTTCATGTTTCAAACATTTTGGAAAGTTTTTACAATACATGTGAGAATTTTCAAGCAGACACAGGCATGACACGAGAGGAAAAATGATCGGAGAAGTGCTTAAGATGGTTTACAAACAAAAATTTTGACACTAGGGTAAAGTTGTCATGTTTTCAACTTGAATTTTTCCCTTGAAAAACACATGTATCTCACTTGGGGACTTATTCTAGATCAAACGAAGTGATCACAGGATAAGCATGAACTCCATAATCTTAACATATAGCATGGACCAATGCCTTATCCATTGGGTTATAGAGTCTCATTATAATAAACAGATAGAAAGGATGAATAAATACACACACACACACACACACACACACACACACACACACACACACACACACACACACACACACACACAATGAAGGGGAAACACACCACATTGAAAAGGAAAACACACACAATAGGGAAGGAAAACATGCATCCTAAATTCACCTATGGTACATGTGGGGGCAACCAGATTTCAATGCTTATACAACTTAAAGCATTTCCCCCTACAAGGTAATTCCAAATATGTTTCATCCATATGTAAGAGGTAGAAATTATTTTCTCCGCAAGCCTCCTAAATCTAGAATGGTCCTAGCCACAAGGAATCAAACTTTCCATGAATTCTTTTTGGCTCTCTCCTTTTGTCCCATAATAAGATAAGATCCCTAATTTTGAAATCTCTTTCCTTTTCTTTCTTATCAAAAAAATTCTTGACTTTCAACTAATGTTCTTTTATTTGATCAACCACCTTGAATCTGTCTTCACTCATATTTTCAAGATATAATATCCTCTTGTCGAGAGAATCATGAAATTGGACATCTTCGACTACTTTGACCAATTGAAGGGCTGGAAATTCAATGGTGACTAGAATATCAAAATTGATCCCGTAAAGTAACTAGAATGGTGACATACCAATTGCCTTTTGGGGTAATATTTTCTTCCCACGGTGCATCATAGAGATTCTTATGCCATTTTCTTTGATTATGATCCACCTGAATTCCAGGACAATGGTCACAATGTTATTGTTACTTGACTTGGCCTAACTATTCCCTTGTGGGTAGTATTCTAATGCATACGAAAGTGAGATCCCATAGTTGTAACATAACTCAGTCAACTCCATAGATGAAAAGTATGTTGCATTATCAACTACAATCTTCTAAGGAATTCAAAAGCGTATGATAATATTTTCTTTGATGAAGTTACATACCATTTCAGAATTTTTTTGTTTTATGGAATTGCCTCCACCCATATAGTGGAGTAATATGTTTCCGCAAGCACATAGGTATGCCCTACACTTTAATAAGGATTAATAACACCCATGAAGTCTATACCCCACCGCTAGAATTATTATTTAATAACTACTAGCCGGAGAGGGAGCGCAATGAGTTGTGGTCTTCTAGTAAATTATTGACAAGGTTCACATTTAGAGACCCATTTTTTAGCATCAACAAACAAGGTATGCTAATAATACCTACCATAGATGATTTTTCGGGTATTCACCATGGTAGATAAATTCCCACCACAAACCTGGTCATGATAATCCTTTAGCATCTTTTCTTGTTTCTCTTTGTCTACACACCTTAAGACGTAACCATCTAGTCCTCTCTTATATAGCACGTGATCCCAAATGACATATCTAGTTTCCTTGAGCTTGAGATTTCTTCTTTTCTTATAGTCAAGATGAGCTAACACTCTCCATAAGTGAGGAAGTATGAAATATCATAATACCACTCATTGGTGGTATTTACAAAAAGCACTTGGGGAAAGTATTTACTTACACATTCATAGCACAAACACTCCTTTGTATCATTTTGAGTCAAGAGGGATTCATCCTCGACCATCAACTAGAACCATGGGGGTTCACTAAACTAGGTGGTATCCTACCACGTCCGTTCATATTGGGGGATTAAAAATCGCCAAAAAAAGGGTCAATATACCGGTATGCTATGCGGGTGGAAGGGTTTAGTTTTTCTAGTATGGCGAATTAGGTATTGGGGGGGGATAGGTACGTAGGCGCGAGCTAGGAGGAGAGGCAGGGTCTGCGCGAGCTGGGAGGAGAGGCAGGGTCTGCGTGAGCTTGGAGAGCTGGGAGGAGAGGCAGAGGGAGCGGGTTTCTCAGAGGCGGGGAGGCGAGCGGATGTCGTGGGTGCATCATAGGTAGGAGAACACAAGAGTCATCTAAAATCATTCATTCCTACTAAATCTAAGGAATATTGTGGAGGCAAGTCATCTACCTATAACCCATCTGCATTGTTTCTCAAAAACTGGATATGTCTTGCAGTATGAATTCTTTGGCACACAGTCTCATTTTTCATTGAATCCAGTTGCTTAATGATTCTGATTAGGATATTCTAGGTGGGTTCTCAAATTGGGTCTGTTTTTATTCTCTCTCTTTTTATTTGGGTATACTCTCTTGTTTGAACATTATGTTGTTTGAAGATTTTATGTTTTTGGCCAAAACTATTCGAGTCTCTAGGCTGCAAAGATTTTATGTTCCTTCTGATTCTCTTGGAAGAATATTCCTTTGTCTTCACCGGCTATTGGGTCTGAGAACATAAGTACAACTTTTTCTCTGTATATTATGGGCCCTATCGGCTTCTCTGGCCTTCCAATTGTAAATTTAAAAATCCTATTGCCAGCAGTAAGCGTGATCTCTGACCCAACAAACAATGGCTTAAGATTTTTCTCCATGTTTGAAAAAGCCAAACACAATTCCTGGTGCAGTTGATCCAGCTTATCTATGCAACAATATGACTCTTGTTCAATGCTGGATGTGCTACATCCCAAAGGGAAACTGGCAGTGTTCGGGCATGACTTTCCGGCACCTCTCTTGCACATTGAGTCCCGCAAATAAACAATGTTGGGGCAGAACTTGGGTAGATTTTTCAGAAAACATGAAATGACACGTTCTTGATTGCCTTCTAATTCTGAGAATGATGTTTTTTTCCTATTCTCTTGCATTTGAACAATGCGATTTTCCTTCCACTTGCAGTAATCGTCATACTCTGATGGCTGGACAATTTTTAGAAGGCACATGAAATCTTTGTTGCTCGGCATGTTGAAGTCAACATCAGATGACTTCGTCCAGTTCTCTAGTAAACTTTTAAGCATTTCTGAATTAGTCGTCAATTCCTCACGTCTGCTTGCTTTTGAAAAACTATAGTCTCTTGTCAGAAGAACACAATGATAAAACCCTTCGGAGAAGATATAGTTGTCACTTACCGTAGATACAGTTGTAGGTGGTAGGATCTGTATGTCTCTGTTTCTTTGTACACTAAATCCATTAGAAAGATTGCAACCATCCTCAGTGTTCTTCAAATGATTAATCGAAGCCTCTTTGTTCTTTTCCTTTTTAAGGCTACAGTTGTAGCAACAGTAGTTAAGGCTCCAAACTAGGTTTCCCCTCCAACAGAAACATGTATGCTATCACAGAGCTCAACCAAGTATCGAATAAAATTGCATGACACATCCTTTCGAGATGCATTCTTGAGATGCTCGCCTTCATGCCAGTAGAATATCAAAAGCATTTTCTCTAGGACCTGTACATAAAGTCCAAACTCAAACTTCCCATCTTGTAAGTTGGAAAGAACCACATCTTTTATCAGACCTTTATTCTAAAATATTTCTACCATCATCCTCTTATCTCCATAGAATCCCACTACAGGCAGACAATGCTCATTCAATGCAGTGAAGTTGATCTTAGTCTCTGAGTGCTGACCCGTGATAGCAGCACCATCTGGAACAAGCTTATTACATAGGAAAAAATTTGATCCTCAGGAACCTGTATCTTTTCAACAAAGATCAAGTCCTGCTTGTCAGAAACAATACCAATCACCTTGAAAATATCAGGCTTTGCGAAGCTGCAATAAGTCTTTTTGCATCACAAGTAATTATTTTGTGCCATTGATCATCTCTCACATTCCGAGTCTTCCTTTGCAAATTTCAGCCTTCACAACAATTAGCATCAGACATCCTTTTGGTTGATCCTAAAAGAATCCTTTCTGGAGGAGACACTGAAGAGTCTAGCTCTAATACATGGGAAAAGGAGGTCCATTCATCTTTTTCATTTATAGCATGGACATCATCATATTCTGAAATAAGTATAATTTCTTGTCGTTCCTTCATGTTTAAGACAACACCAATCCTTCACAACAGATAATGGGAATTATATATGTCAATGAGAGACCAATTGAGTGGCAATTTCTGGCCACCTTCCAATGACAAGCTTTAATGCTTCAGCTCTTCCTACCCATATTCCAATAGATGGCCAACATCAATTCATTTGAATCACTGAATATTTCTTTCTAACAAAATATGTAGGAACTTCTTCACCTCAAGATATTCAATTCTCCTTCTACTCAAATGCCTGAAAACACAATACAACAAATATTGGATTGGATTAGAACCCTTGGCATATTATCTCTTCCTATCTATATTCCATTAAATACCCACCTTAATTTCATTTGAATCACTCGTTATTTCTTTGTAAAAACTCTAAAGAAAATATTCTTGAGTCAAACCATTCATTTTGCAATACCTGTTAACATACAATACAATTGTGTGCCTAAATGCAAAGTAAAACCTTTGATAAATCTGACTTTGTATGAGTTACGATGAACTATACGCCAACCTTAGGGTAAGGAGAAGCTGTGATTATGATTTGTTCCTTGGCATCTTAGCTCTTTTTATCACGATGTGTATTGTAGCCATCGTTGTTAGATGACCTTGGATTTAATCAATGTGCTAAGGATTAGTAGCAGAATTTACAAAAATAAATAGGCAATGTAATAAGCTTCTTGTGTTATATATTTTACCTTGAATCTCCTAATGACATTGATATAACAGTGAGACCAATGACCTTCATCCTCTTGTAATAACAGTGAGACCAATTATTCAATAATAGCATAAAAATGATTCAAACATTATTGCTAAATTTCTTGAAACAGGGAACAACTAAACTTGTCACCGAGGGGCATTAATAGATATTGAGGTTTGTGCACTTTCAAGAAACTTGATTCAAGCTTAATCAACCCTTCCTTTGACTATATTTCAACCTGCAACTAATCAACTTGCACTGATATTATGCATTCACAGTGATTGTCAGAATTTGCTAACTAGTACAATTAATGGCGCTTCTAACATAGGTACAAAGTTGAGGAATCGAGCTCCTAGTGGTGACTGCAGCCACTTTTCTCCCTTCCTGTACAATATTTTCTTGTGTATGCATAGAAAAAAATGAACAAAATACTAGAAACATGCATGGAATTCCCTTTCAAACTCTAAAACTTCTTTATTCACCTTAAATCACCCTCCTTTTTATCATTACATCAAGGATATTCATATATCTCAGTCAAAATCCCAAATTTTGCATTCAAAACATACATCCCTACCATGCATATGTTACTGTTATAATAGTCTGCCAGTATTGAGAATGTGTCAAGAATTTTCCTCCTCCATTGTTCTTCGTTTCATGACCTTTTAAGGCCTGCAATTGTGACTTTCCATCCCACATATGGGAAGTTGTTTCAAAAGCTTCTTGTTTACTTAAATTCATTTCTTGTGGGCTCCACTTAAGTATGATAGCTATGGGATGAAGATCAACTAAACTTTCCTCTTCTATCATCATTGTCCTATCATTTATATCCAGCTCTACAAGATATTGGAAGTCTTCATTATACCATTTTCCTGCTTGTTTGGGCTGACATTTCATCTGCCTTATACTTGAATGGACTTTTCATTATTTCCTTTAATACTCCCTGTTGGTCTTCTATCATGCATTTATAAGTAAGAGTAAGAAACTGACTTATTGAGCTCTCTTGGCTACCATAATCAGAAAGATCAAACCTCTCCTTGGGGTGTGCTTCTTGTCTCTGAACTCTTACTCCTTCAAGACCTACAAATTAATCTTTTTGATTCATTACTATGAGCCATGTTCTTGGGTTCTTCATTCCTCCATCTTGTAGACTGATTTTTTCCTCTATTGGTCTTGAGAAACAATCATCTTCATGCTTTCCCTTATCTTTGTTTTGAAGAGCCTTGGTATCTTCCTTATGTTGGTCTTCATTCTCTGTCTGAGACCGAGGTTCCCTTCTAGCCTTGTATATCCCTCCTTGTACTAGTTCATCTTTACGGACAAGATCCAAAGATCAAGAGCATAAACATATCAAACATGAGACTTCCCATAGCTTGTAGTTACATGATTGTAAAGTAACTGAAAATATATCTTCAAAAAATGTTTAAAATAAGAATATGGTATTCAAAACATGATGTTTCGTTCTTGTACATTTCCATTGGCTAAACCAACAACCAGATCTACAATGAAATTGTCCTCAGTCTCTCCACTTCAATGGCTAACCATAACACCCCAACCAACATCTTTAGAATTAAGAGCTGCTTGGATGGATTCAGTCATTGTGCCAATCTGATTCACTTGGAATAACATGCAACAAAATTGATATCAAAATATCAACTTTTTCATATTTAAACAATTTATTTTCAAATTTATATGTTGCATGTGTTATGTGGTCTATTCATATTTAAGGCATCTCATGGCTGGTAAAGACATATCCCCTTCCCTTTTCATGGCTGGTATAGATATATCTAACACCAGGCCATATGAATTTAAGTGCAAACTCAAGGGCCACCCCAGTCTCTTTTACTTCCTGTAGTAGACGGAAATCAATGTTCTTTCTAGAGTTTATGAACTGTCTGACAATAGGTTTTCTATTTTCATTTTCAGCGCTTAGTCATTGGCCACATGTAAGATCAATTTAGTAATTGCTTTCATTTCTCATTTAGATATTCTTGAACTCATGTTCTCTTTATTTCTATTGCATGTAAGCCACATGTTCTATCCATTTTGACAAAGCGTGTTTTGAAACATACTCTTGCATTTCATTTAAAATATTTTAAGAAGGTCGTTAGATACTAATAAATCACTCGTGACCAATAGTATTTTTGTTTTATAATTTTTATTATTTTTTTTTTAGATTCAAATAATTTTATTGTACTAATATGGTACATATTGATGGAATTACAGATGGATCCAGGGGATGATTTGGATATTGATATTGTAACTGGTGAAGGGAATCATGTCATTGGTATAGTTAGATGTCCGAGGGATTCTACATTTTCTATTGTTCATCATGAAATGGTGAAAGATGATGTTGTTGAATATCCATTTGAGTTTTTTAACAGTAAAGGGCATTCATTAAACCCAAAGCAAGAGAAAAATTGGAAAGTTTCTTCATCAACTATAGGCATCAAGAGGAAACTTGAAACTTTGGATATTGGTACAGCTGAAAACAATATAAGCGAGATGGTAGAAAAATTTGCAACTGTTGGAGAGAATGTGATGGATTCCATGTTTATACAATCAAGATCTGCTAAATATTTTGAGAATGTGAATGAGCCCATGCAAAAACAATCAAAATTTGCTGAAAGTTCCGAATCAGTAGAGCAGGTTGTAGTTTTTATATCAATTTATTGAAAAAATGGGAAGACAAACTGAATGAATTAAAGGAAAAAAATTTCTCGAGAAGCTTAGTTTGAAACAATGTTTAAAAGAGGGAAAACCTCAAATAAAACTTCATTGTGGGGCTTGTGGAATTGATTATGGATCAGGGGATATATCATCAGCAAGTCAAACTATCTGTAACTACAAGAATTCTCATATGAAATCTGAAAAGCATCAACATAAAATTACAACAATTGGAAATAGTGAAAGTCCATCATGCAACCAAATAACACCAAAAAAGGTGTCTGGAGATCGATCTGAGATTGAACATGCAATCAAAATTCTACACGATCTTAACAAGACACAAGATTCAGATTTGTTCAAGGTGGTGGAAGCAACACTTGGAGAATATGCAGACAAGAGAAAAGTCAAAGTGGAGTGTACACGCTGCAATAAATGGTTTTCTTTAGTGCTGCTAGTGGTAGTATTGCCTCATCTATAAATGAGCACATGAAATCAAAGAAGCACACACTTACTACAAATAAGACTTCTACAGTTGAGTTGAGGAGTGGCACAGTTGGCAGACCCAAGAAGCCTACCATTGATAAGTCCCAACAAAGTTTGAATAGGTTTTTGGTCCCATCATCACAACCAATAGTGCAAGAAGCTTCTACAAGCACAAGAGTTTCACATGCAGGTACGTTGCATAACTTGTAATTATTATTGGATTATCACTTTCTCTAATGTATTATTACTTAATAGTATTTTTAATTATATATTTCCTTTTTACAGCTCATGGATCTCACATATTACTTCTATGTTGGGGGTTTTGGGAACCATATATTTATAGAAATGGGAAGCGATTAGACACTAAGATCTTAATGGATGATCAAAGGGATGGGAAATTTTGGGCCATTGAGAAGCATACCAAGAGATCAATATGTTATAATGGCATTGAATGTAGTATCAATGGAACTTATAGGCATATTCATTGTAAAGGGTCTCTGAGTCAGGATTCCCCTTTGATTCATTGACATGTACATTTTGTAAGTTGGTTCCCAATTGTGATGACTTCAAGATGCATTTATATCGTGAAATGATAAGCTCCACTAAAAGACATGGGAGAGATACAGGAAGAGGGAGAAGATTAGACTTTTTGACTCAAAGTGAACTCAAAAGAGTTTCACGAGATGCTAATACAAGCCTAAGAATAACAATGCGTGCTCTTTGGTGGGAGAGGACAATTGTTGCTTCATTATCTATTAGAATTAGATCCCTAAAGGAAAAGTTATTTGAATCTATAGAAAGGAAAGATGTATATCGATTTTGCAAAGATGTGTGTGAGGCACATAAAAAAGGAAAATTACAGGGTAAGGATGTAGTTTGGGAATTTGTACAGGATATCTTTCACAATATTGTGCATTCTAAGGAAGGAAAAAGGTATAGTAAATCCACCAAATCTATTTACGAGATGATTAAGCTATGGGGAGGTCCTAGATTGCATAGCTTTCTTAGCTTGAATCTAGATGGTCCTTCAATATCTACAACTCTAAGGTAAGTTTGAAAATCATTAACATACATTCTAGGGGAACATGAATACATTTTTAAGGCAATAGGAAATATTTATGCTAGTTATAAGTCCAAGCATGGGATAGAAGGCCCAATTCTTGTATGCCTTGCTGAAGATGAAATAGTTGTGAAAAAATATATCAGGTGGGTTGCAAAAAGTGATACGTTGGTGGGTTTTTGTGGAAATAAAGAAGAACACCAATGTCAATCACATTTCTTAGTGACGGTTAGTGAAGGAGCAGTAGGATATGAAAATATTGTTATCCAAAATTCACCCTCAAGGTAATTTTGATAACATGCATCAGATTATTTAGTCCCGAGCAAGTAGATTGATTCAAGGCCCAAAATCATGTTTTTGGTGCCCCCTCGGCTTCTCTCTAACTCTCCCATCCAAGAAGAAATCCCAACAAGTTGAGAAAATGGAAAAATGCAAAAAATAAGGTTGCAGAACTATTTTAAAGCATTTCAGGTCTGAAGGGTTCAGGTCGTACTGAAGTTCGTCGTACCAAGCTTGGGGCCAAAAAAAAACAAAGAAAATCGGCTAAGTCGGACATTTTTGTCCCAAGCGGTCCGCGGGATAGTTGGGACAAAAGTACGCGGGGGACATGAAAAGCTGAAATGGCCAAAAGCAAGGAAAATCATCTAAGTCTTTTGTTTCACGCGGTTTGGGACAGCCGGGACAAAAGTACGTGAGGTACGCGTGGGACGCGAATCGCCGGCTTGGCCAAAAAAGATACCCATTTCGGGCAGTTCGGAGATATTCGTCCGGGACAGCTGGGACAAAATTACGTGAGGGATGCGTGAGACACAAAAAGGCAAAAAAGCCGCAGCAGGTGCAAGGAATCCCAAATCGGCCGATGTGGGAGAATGTGTCCTAGGAAGTGGCGGGAAAAGAGGACTTAGAAAATTTTCCAAGTTTCGGTCAAAGTTTTCAAAGGTAAAAGTTTTGGCCACCGCCCCCACCATCGAATGGAATCTTGACACGTGTCATCCAAGTGGCGGAGTGGGGGAAATGGGAAATTTTCCCAAAGTGAAAAATGCCAAATTTTGAAGGGCAAAGTGCGCCCCTCAGGCCCGAGCCAATAAAATAGTGCCACGTGTCCAAGTGGCAAAAATTTTTAAGGAAGGGCCCGAAAGAAATTTTCAAAGGATGAGCCCGCAGATGAATCAGAGCCTGACATGGTGTCATCTAAGTGGCGGAGCGTGGGGAAAATTTGAAAAATTTTCCAAAGACCAAACAGGTTAAAAATTCAAACTTTTTGCCCGCCGATCCGATTTTGGCCTATTTTTCCCTAAATCTTCGATCGCCATATCTTTCGATCCAAAGCTCGTTTTTCACGTTCTTTATATCAATGGAAAGATGGTGAAATTTTCTACATGATTATAGGGTCAATTTTCAATTTTGGTTTAGTTTGGAGAGATAAAATCAAGAAACATCTCTGGTACGTGGTAATGGCCAGAAATGACGTTTCAACAACCAGTTTTAATGCAAAATGGGTCGCATTCTTCTTCAGCATGGCCAAAATGTCAGGGGATGGGTCTGTAAGGATGCCCATGCTATTTTAATGCATCTTCATTCAATGAGGAATGGTTCCCACGTTTTTTACACATTTTCTCTCTCCTGGGCTCGACCCATGCATTGTAAAAAGCCAGATTTGGCTCATTTTTTGGGGGGAACATTTCTTTGGATAGCAGGCTCCCCTTTTTCACCTTAGAAGTGATTTTTGGAAGTATCAGACCTCTTCCAAAATTGTAACAGGTTTTCTGCCTCTTTGATGTTGTAATGTAGGGATTTTTGACAGTGGAAATGACAATGCAAGCTCTGTGAATGGGTTTCAGTCCTTTGTTTGTGTTGCTTGCTTCATTTCAGACCTTTGATTACATCTTATTAGTTTTTGCATGATGTGTATGTTACATTCCATGATCTGTGTCTATCTGCAGTAACTAGAAGTGTTCACCACTTTTTTTTGGTGTATCACCGCTTTAGTGTAGGCTTTCATTTTATGCATTCTCTCTCCCTGGTCCCTTGGAAATTTAGATTAGCATAGTTATTTTCCCCTGCATTAGATTAGATTGTGGTAGGTAGTTTAGGAGTAAGAACCAACTTTCTCTGGAGGTCTATCTCAAGTAGCAAGTCCCACAACTTGGAGATAGTACCCATGTTATCCAATCACACCATGAGTTCAAGTATATGCACTTGTGTGAACAAGGGTGCTGTGATTTGGTGATAATAGTTTTGGCATGCCGGTGGGACCTTAGAGGTCTTTCACTTTATCTTTGATAGGTTGGTGTGTTCCTATTAAAGATTCAGCCTTTTGGAGGCACTTTCAAAAGCACATCTGGCGACTCCATCTGGTAAATAACTCATTCTCTGAGTTGCAGACCCGTTTTCCATCCATTTTCCATCCATCTTTCTTTCCATATCTTTCATTCTTTTCCATTCCATGAAGTTGTGCAATCATGACTTCATTTCCAACATGGAATTCACATTTTCAACAACAGCATCATATCACACCTCCAACATGTTTTACAAATCCTCCAAATCAGCATTTTGGTCAAATTCAAAATCAGCATGTCTACCCATATGAGCAGCAGTACCAAAGTCAGTTTGGTTGTGAAGCACATCAAGAGCAAGGGTACGCATGCAATGAAGACAATCAAATGGAAGATGCAGATTTTGTGGAAAAAATCCAAAAGATGGAGGCAAAGATGGTGCAATCAAGAGCAATAGCTCAAATGAGGGCTTTTAATTGGTTGCAAGACTCCTTGTCCGTGGGGAGGCCCTTTTCCAAGACACTTCAGCCCTCAGGAGAAGCTGGACTTTATGATGAAGATGCTGCCCCAACTTGCACAATGGACAAAGCAGAAATAGAGGCCTATACACTTGGTGTTGAACAACCTTGTCAATGGGTAAGTTCTACACCATCATCTGGTTTTTCTCTTCCCATTACTCAAGTAAAGCATCATCTCATTTGGAATTTCAAATTCTAAATCCAGTCAATGCTGCCCCAGGAGTTAATTCCATTTCTCCATTCCCTAGTCTTCCACCACATCTCAATTCTTCTTTCCCCTTTCCTTCCAAACAGTCATCCCCTCCACAAAAGCTAATAGAAATACCCTCTCCTCCAAAGAAACAAGATTTTCTACCTCCTCCACCACCATGAAAAATTTCCAAATCAATTGAGTTACAATCCACTTCTCCTCTTGCATTCCCAAATCCATGTTGGGAGGATAAAAATCAAAATGCCAGTCAAGGAAAATAGCAGCAGAAAGAAGAGCCAAACAAAGATAAATAAATTCAAAGTCTGAAGAGTTGGGCTCTTAAATTTGGGATGACAAAGATCCCCTTGATGGTTAAGCCTTCAGAAGAGGTTGGAGTTGGAGAACAAGTAGTGGTTAGGACTGATTTTGTGACAGCAGAAGAAGAGCAAAAAGAAGAAGCAGATCAGCAATCAGTTTGCTCAGAAAGTAGTGTCCATGTTGGCACTCTATTTGAAGGGAATGCTGATTCAATTCAAGTTGCACAATCAGCCATAGAGGAAGAAATCTCAGAAGAAGATCTTGTAGTCCCAACTTGTCCTCTAGAGCAGCAGATTGAAGAGTTTGACTTGACAAACTTCATGCTAGAAGAAGAGTTCTATCAAGAGCAAGATTGCCTTCAAGTAGTAGAGGAGGAAGAAGCTGCTCCAAATCCAAAAGAAGAGGAGCACATTCTAGTTATGGAGGAGAAAATTGTAGATCCAAGGGCTTTGAGCACAAAGCAAAGCTACAGGAAAACCTTCAGTTCTTCTTTCTACTTCATCTCTCTCAATTTCTAGTGCTGAAGAAGAGTTTGATCTCTCAAACTCAATGTTGGAGGATGAAAGAAACCATGATGATCAAGTTACAGATCAAGAGGACACCATGGAGGAAGTTGAGCATTTGCAGCAGGACAACCATGAGGTAGTGTATCATCGAGAATTGGAGGATTGTTTTGATGAAGAAGAACCGGTTGAGTTCCTACCATTCTTTCTTTCATCTTCCACATCCCAAATACTTGAGCCTGCTGTCATGAAGGAGAGCATTCATTTGCAGCAGCCTGCATCTTATAACAGCTCTTTGGAACCAAGATTGGAAGATTTTAATCTTTCATGTTCTTCATTGGAGGAAGAGAAAGGGCAGAAAGGTTCTACCATTGCTTCCACATCACCCACCCAAGAAGGTCTACAAGAAGACTCCATTTTTGGAGTTGAAAATCAGAGCTATGGGCATATCAAATGGATCATACCTTGCCCAATCAGGTATTTGGCTTCATTGGAGCCAAAGGAGAAGTCACAACCAGTCATGCTTGCTCCTAAGCATGAGGATGAGCTACAAAGAACCAAGGATCAGCTGTCATACCTCTCCAATCCAAATGCAGAACAACTAAAAGAGGTATTGAATTTGCCTTTAGCTGATACCTTGATGATTCGGGTAGAAGACCAACTTCTTGTTGATTTTCCACTTGTCCAATCAGCCATGTTCAATGCCAAATTAGTTGCATGGTTGCCAATTTTGAAGAAAGGAAGCTATTTTACACAACTAGTTACAGGGTTTGTTTAGCCCACTTTTGCTTCTAGTTAAAGTAGGATAGGTAGTTTTACTTTCAGTAAAAGAAGTGCTTGTGCACACTCTACATGTTCCATTTGGAGCATGTATGATTTTTAGTTTTGTACATAGTTTTGGTGTTGCTGGTTTTGCTCTTGCACACCCATTTCAAAGTGGGTTTCAAGTGGCTCGAGAGAGGAGGTTTTCAAAGTTCAGATCAGTTTGTAAGCTACAAATCATGACTCCATGCCCAATGGATGCTTCAGGAAACTGGTAACTTCATCCAGTAGGTAGATGACCCCGCTGAGTCACCAAAATTGTTATCCAAAATTCACCCTCAAGGTAATTTTGATAACATGCATCAGATTATTCAGTCCCGAGCAAGTAGATTGATTCAAGGCCCGAAATCATGTTTTTTGGTGCCCCCTCGGCTTCTCTCTAACTCTCCCATCCAAGAAGAAATCCCAACAAGTTGAGAAAATGGAAAAAATGCAAAAATAAGGTTGCAGGACTGTTTTAAATTATTTCGGGTCTAAAGGGTTCGGGTCGTACTGAGGTTCGTCGTACCAAGATTGGGGCCGGAAAAAACAAAGAAAATCAGATAAGTCAGACATTTTTGTCCCAGGTGGTCCATGGGATAGTTGGGACAAAAGTACACGAGGGATGCAAAAATCTGAAATGGCTGAAAGCAAGGAAAATCATCTTAAGTCTTTTGTTTCACGCATTTTGGGACAGTCGGGACAAAAGTACGCGAGGTACGCATGGGACGTGAATCGGCCGGTTTGCCGAAAGACAGTCCATTTCGGGTAGTTCAGAGATATTCGTCCTGCAGGACAGCTGGGACAAAAGTATGTGAGGGATGTGTGAGACACAAAAAGGTGAAAAATCCGCAAGCAGGGACAAGGAAGCCCAAATCGGCCGATGCGGGAGAATGTGTCCCAGGAAGTGGCGGGGAAAAGAGAAGGACTTAGAAAATTTTCCAAGTTTCGGTCAAAGTTTTCAAAGGTAAAAGTTTTGGCCCGCTGCCCCCACCATCGAATGGAATCTTGACACGTGTCATCCAAGTGGCGGAGCGTAGGGGGGAAATGGGAAATTTTCCCAAAGTGAAAAATGCCAAATTTTCGAAGGGCAAAGTGTGCCCCTCAGGCCCGAGCCAATAAAATAGTGCCACATGTCCAAGTGGCAAAAATTTTAAGGGCCCGAAAGAAATTTTCAAAGGATGAGCCCATGGATGAATCAGATCCTAACACATGTCATCCAAGTGGCGGAGCGTAGGGAAAATTTGAAAAATTTTCCAAAGACCAAACGGGTAAAAAATTCAAACTTTTTGCCCGCCGATCCGATTTTGGCCTGTTTTTGCCCTAAATCTTCAGATCGCCATATCTTTCGATCCAGATCTTAGTTTTTCACGTTCTTTATATCAATGGAAATATGGTAAAATTATCTACATGATTTTGGGGTCAATTTTGCATTTTGGTTCAGTTTGGAGAGATAAAATCAAGAAACGTCTCTGGCACGTGGTAATGGCTAGAAATGACGTTTCAACAACCAGTTTTAATGCAAAATGGGTTGCATTCTTCTTCAGCATGGCCAAAATGTCAGGGGATGGGTCTGTAAGGATGTCCATGCTATTTTAATGCATCTTCATTCAATGAGGAATGGCTCCCACATTTTTTACACATTTTCTCTCTCTTGGGCTTGACCCATGCATTGTAAAAAGCCAGATTTGGCTCATTTTTGAGGGAAATTTTCTTTGGATAGCATGCTCCCCTTTTTCACCTTATAAGTGATTTTTGGAAGTATCATACCTCTTCTAAAATTGTAACAGGTTTTCTACCTCTTTGATGTTGTAATGCAGGGATTTTTGACAGTGGAAATGACAATGCAGGCTCTGTGAATGGGTTTCAGTCCTTTGTTTGTGTTGTTTGCTTCATTTCAGACCTCTGATTAAATCTTATCAGTTTGTGCATGATGTGTATGTTGCATTCCATGATCTGTGTCTATCTGCAGAACTAGAAGTGTTCACCACTCCTTTTCTAGTGTATCACCACTTTAGTGTAGGATTTCATTTTATGCATTCTCTCTCCCTGGTCCCTTGGAAATTTAGATTAGCATAGTTAGTTTCCCCTGCATTAGAGTAGATTATGGCAGGTAGTTTAGGAGCAAGAACCAGCTTTCTCTGGAGGTCTATCTCAAGTAGCAAGTCCCAAAACTTGGAGATAGTACCGATGTTATCCAATCACTCTGTGAGTTCAAGTATATGCACTTGTATGAACAGAAGGGTGTTGTGATTTGGTGATAACAAATATGCGTGAGATGCTTTTAAGAACAATGTGATTAGACACTATGCACGTGTTATTATTGCAAACCCCTTACATGATATGCTTCCTCATTTGGTTGTGGTTCTTCATCCAACATGCGATAGGTACAATGTAGGTTTTGTTCATCAACAATGGAAAACAATAGAAGTGATGTGGAAGAAACATGTAGAAATGTATTTAGGACCTATTATTGGCCATTCCTCAGATGGAGATAGTAGAAGAAGACATCTTATGTTAAGGGATTATTCTTCAACAATGGGATCCAGATATCAAATTCCATGGGAAGGATGGAGGCTAACAGGTTCATATATTGATAAAAAAGTAACAGGACTTCATGATCAAGATTACATCCATAATGGAAAAAAGTTAGTGAATCCTTTATTCAGTGGTCGACGGGATTTGATAGTTGGAAAAGAGTTGATTAGTTTTAATCATGTTCGAATGGTTTATAATAATTTTAAAGTGGATGATCACAAGTTGAAAGTTGAAGATATAGAGAGGATAGATCGACAAAATTGGGCTTCAGCACAACGCATTGCTTCAAGGCATGTTCAAAATTGTTTGAAAGATATGAGAAGTACAATAAGTGGCAGGACAGAGAGGACATTAGGTACAGAGATTTATTTATCAATTGTTGCTGATTACATTGACATTTTTTTGTCTAATACTCTGACTCTTTGGGAAAGAGTGTGGAATGCATCAAGAGTTCATCATTTCTTTATATTATGGTTGTGTTGGGTACAAAATCAGTCCCAAACAGATGTTAGCATTAATTTTATCAGCAAAGAGGCATATCTTGATGTGCAAATTTCTTGTCATTTTGTAGTTTTATTGATGAAATTGTTTCAGATCACTACCCACACTTACCATGTGTATTGCACCTAACCGGTTCATATGCATGTGAAAACTTCTTTAGCAAAGTTGGTGGCATGGTTGGAGTAGAAAGGTCCTACGATTTCACTAATTTACTTCACACTGTTGGAACTCTTAATAGGGTTGTTGAAGAAGAAGCAAGTTCCCAAGGACTTCATTTTAATAAATCTCATAAGAAGCAAGAAAACATATGGAGTAAATTGCATCAAAACATGAAGTATAACCCTATTGTGTTGTCACAATATGATACAATATCAACTGATGATAAAATTATAGAAGCTCTAAAAAAGGATTGAATGATGCACAAGGCATTTTATCAAGTCTTGGCATGAAACCCATTAATAACACTCAATCTTCTTGGTGGCTTAAACCATGGAAAGAGGATCAAAATTATCCAAAATTTCAAGTTGTGGATGAAGTACTTCATGACTCTCTTCCAGAGCATTCTATCTCTATATTCCAACCTTCATCATTGATGGTAGTTGATGGAAGTGAATTTCAAACAATGGAAAGTGAGTGGAGGCATGAGTTGGATGAAATATTAGATTCCATTGAGGATAATGAAAGTGCAGCCATTAAACCAGTTGTTGATCTTGATGGTAAGGATATGTATAAATCATGTTTGGTTAGTCAATTGAATGGAAATCCAACATTATCCAAGGATAGGCTGACCAAAGTGAGAAATGGGGTGTACTTTAGACGAGATGAGAGAGCACCAAGAAAGGGTGTTTCAGTTAGCTTTGGCATTGGGTCAGATTGTGGGGTTTTGTTTGACATTGATTCTATACCCATAGCTAAATGGACTACAAGAAAAGGGGTTTCTTGAAGTACAAATCACTAGTGTTTCATGCGGAACATGGTACATTGGAAGGGTTCAAAGAATACGGAAAAAATATGGTAATAAAGTGTTTGATTACCATAATGACATTGATCTTTTGGATAGACAAGAAGGAATTGAACTTCAACTTTGTTGGTACAATAAAATAAAGGGGAAACACATATACAAGTATGATTCTACAGACCATCTTTTTGTACAACTTGAATCTATCATCGCGGCTGCCAACTTATCATATGATTCTAGGAGCAATACCTACAAATTAGAAGATAGTGATTACATTACTTTTGAAGATTTCACAAAAAACTTAAACAAGGTGTAGTTTTAAAATCATTTTGTCTTCCTTCTTTGAATTTATTTTTATTATAGATGATTTAAAAATCTTTGTTAATTTTCATTTTTATAATTTATCAATTCATTTGTAACCCTATAGCATTAATTTTATATTTTTTGGTATGTGTTGCAGTGAAAGGTTCGGATATTAATGAAAATGGTGCTTGATGATACCATCTGAAAATGATGCAATTTTAGATTTTACAGGTTAGTGCAAACATCCTCACTCTCCTTGAACCTACAGAAATATCTAAAACTTGTAATATATTTATTTGATACATGATTTTATATAAAAGTAAAAGTAAGTGCTTGTATTATCATGCAAGGAAAATGAGAGTTCTAAAAGGTTGTTTAGTATGTGTCACTCTCCATGTTCTACTTTGGGTTTTGAAGAGCGCTTAACCCGGTTGGTGGGTTTGTTTGACATGGGTCTATTTTTCCCACTCAACTTTTTTTTGTTGTTCAATACATGGAGAAAAAAACAGCATATACGATACTTTTAAAGCTATACAATTCATATGTTTCTGATTTAACCCATAATGGTACTGATTTTAGGACAGCTATTAGCCATATCTCTGTTTAGCACAGTTCTCCATAACATTATGTTTATTTAATTATGAGAGTAGAGAACCATACTTTACCGTTGCTAGTAAATCAGAAATCTGACTTTTGTACTCTGCAACTATCCAATTACTGCTAAATTTACAACGTTAACTTGGGTTTTAGCATGGTTTAACTCCTTTAGATCTCAAATAAAGTGCTTGTATTATCATGCAAGGAAAATGAGAGGTCTGAAAGGCTGTTTAGTATGTGTCACTCTCCATGTTCTACTTTGGGTTTTTAAGAGCGCTTAACCCGGTTGGTGGGTTTGTTTGACATGGGTCTATTTTTCCCACTCAACTTTTTTTTGTTGTTCAATACATAGAGAAAAAAACAACAGATACGATACTTTTAAAGCTATACATGGAGAAAAAAATAGTAGATACGATATTTTTAGATATTATTTTAAAAAATTGTGAATTTTCTTTTTATGATTTATCAATTCATTTGTAACCCCATAATATTAACATTATAGTTTTTGGCATGTGCTACAATGAAAATGGTGCTTGATGAGACCATTTGACAACGATGCAATTTTAGATTTTACAAGTTAGTGCAAACATCCTTCCCTCCCATTGAACCTACAAAAATATCTGAAACTCATAATATAGCTATAAGTGTTAGGTAAGAACTTTAAAATATTTTAGCATATAAATGGCTTAGCTTTTACACAATTCTTTCTTTTTTTCCAACAAGTATGAGGCCATTAAAACTTATTTTATGGCTAATTTCTCAAATGTTGTAGTTGCAAATACCCTGGTAGATATTTATGCAAAATGTGGAAGCATACACAAGGCACATGATCTGTTTGACAAAGTGCCTCTAAATGCTCTTGAAATTTTGAAGTGATGAAGCACTTTGGAACATACCCACGATCATTTATGTCATAAATTAGGGTAACAAATTTATGTCATAATTTAGGGTATGACACCAATTATGTCATAAATTAGGGTAACAAATTTCTGGTAAGAAGTTTTTGACCCCACCTTTTGAATCGTGGTTTGTGTTTTTTAGTTTGACATCCAAGAAGAATATATGGAGTCTTTACTGATAAATTATGCCCTTTTATTGTTATATTATCGAATATGATAGATATAAATTCTATACATGCTTCTAGAAGTGATCTCTTGCTAGGTATTAAGTGTCCAAAGTCCTTTGGGTAAGGCCTCACCCAGCCATGCTGAAAATTCCTTTTTGTTCCGTCAAACCAGATGTAAAAATCCTTCAAGATAGGAATATTTGAAACCCAAAATTGCAATGTGCCTTTGGGGCGAGCCTAACAGATGTCGAGAATTCATCTAGTGTTGAATTTAATTTCAGATATTCATTTGAAAGAAAATAAAATTGAACTCTGTTCTTGGTGGAAATAAATATCTTGCATTAGAAGGGCATTTCAATATCCATGATGCTCTTATTTAGAGTTCCATTAAGAAGCAAGATACATAGCAGATCATGAGGGTGGGGTCACGATTGAAGGTTTTCCCGCTAAGGTGATTGTTGGGAGTAGCTAAGCTTGTATGGGACATTGGGAAGTGATATCTGTGATGGTATTTCACTTGATTAGTATACTTGTTTTACAATAACATTTGCCTTAATATATAGATCAAGGTACCATGAAGTGAGACTAAAATTCCCTAGGTTAAACCCTCCACCTTAAGCTACTACAACTATAAGTAGCTAAGGGATGACTCCACGATTGTTTGAACTCGAAGGCTCAAACCAAAAGAAAATAATTCAACTAAGTTATTAACAAGTGAATTTACACAATGATCTAACCATGGAAAGCTTGACTACCATATATAAATCCATGATTACGTAGCCAAATATGAATGCCATTCTTATTAACACAAGTGAACTATAAATCAAGTAAAAGAGACATGAACGCTTAAAAGGGAAACTATGAATATTTTGAAGTACACAGTAAAAACAATGGCACAAGTTTGAGAAATCATCATTACTTTTCCCACAAGAGTGATTCCCATTGTTGTTTCCATATCAAAAGATGCTTTTATCTTCTTCTTCTTATTGTTGTTGTTTCTCTTCTAGGAATCCTTTCCCTACCACCTTCCCATCTTGGCCTCTGGGCTACGCTTTGATGAAGACCCTCGGGAAAATTTGCAATCTTCTTCCTCGGCATTTCATTGGCATGTCTTTGTAGGTAGGGTTTCCTTTGCATTGTGGAAGTGATTTTCTTGCACTTCTCATGGGTCATAATACACCTCCGAGATTCAACCATTTTTTCTTTTTGTTGTATAACCATCTCTTGCTTATATAAATAACTTTGTCATCCTAAAAGGGAGATCAATAGTGTCATTTTCTTGGTGTGTAAAATGATCATCAAGATAACTACCTTGTCTATATAACTTAGACAATGTCATTCTCGTCAATGAGATTCCCTAATTTTGTAAGGGCCAATTTGGACTGGTCATATCTCCAAAATACTTGAAATAGGTGTCATTGAATTCATTTAAAGGGCCAAGGGCCAATCTCCCTCTCCCTATCTATTGTACATATGTGTAATTTATGAGCAGCCAATGGATTATTATTGAATTAGCAATTGGGCGGTGATGGGATATCTAGATGAATTAGCCCTAACATGCCCCCATCTATATTTGATTGGAAAATCAAATGAATAGTGCCCATCTAATCTATCTAGATTCCGCAAATTCGATTGATGACTTATTTTATGTTTCTAGAAGCATTAATAGAGATGGTGTGTGGCAAAAGGAGGTAGAGCTGCCGGTGGTGCTTAAAATAGTTGTCACCCCTACTCCTATAATTGAAAATATGGGGTGGGGGTGTGGAGAGAAAAGCTATGTCAATTAATATTTTTGAATCCTTATAGCCGTATTAGATAACCTATAGTATGGTTTGAGTTGACTTAAGGGAACCACCTATACATTGCAAAATGTGTCGCATCTAATTTCTATGGATAGATGAGTAGATATTTGATGTGTAAAATGTAGGATATTGAAAATCAAATAGGATTACAAATGAAACCTATCGTGTTTGCAAAATACCACTAGTTATGTGGTCGTCACAAATGGCTCCTTTCATGACGGTAAAAATTATGGATATCATATAATCTTGTAGAGTAAAAAAATGAGACATACTTGTGATTCTAGCGTGCATGCTTGCATAACATACCAATATAGTTTTGAAGTCTAGTGTGAACGAAGCCACTTTTGTATCTTTGGTGCCTTGACGCTCCTCTATGTATCTTTGGATAGAACTTGGTAGTATTTAAGCATGTTGTTATATTCAACTTTGAATACATTAAAGTTTAGCTAGGTACCTTTGGAGGATGTGCCCTTCATATTCTTGAAGATATCAAGGTTCAATTTTTCTACAATTGGTTCTTTTGAATTCTTTACGTACCAATTATCAAGGTATCGTAATTTGTGTACCATTTTACTATAAGTGGAAATTAATACACTTCAAAGGCTTCGAGCATGAATGACCCCTAATTCAAACACTTTATCTCATGGATGTCTTTATCTTGCTTTCCCTTATGCCTTTTTATCATGCTTTTAGCTCTGCATCATGAGTCCTTTTGTTGTGGACATCAAAAAGTAGTTCATAGAGTTTTAGCTCCCCATTGTTTTCTCTTTGGTTACAATGGCCTTAGCTCTTTGAGGTGTACTTCTAGCTTGTTATGAAATTAATGGTACTGTTTTCAGTAGTCAAATACTTGTGTAATGGAGTTCACACACTGAGATAAAAATACAATAAATAATGAGCTCTTATAGGCTCTTCTCCTTTAGCAAGTATCTTTTACATCATTAAATCCATCACCCACTACTTTTCCATGTGTTGGTGTCACGTACTAAGCATTCTATGATGTGAAGGGGTTTTCGTTGTTAGCCACAAATTTGCTTTGAGCACCTTTCATCCTAGGTCATTTCAAATATTTAATGCTTGTATTAATGTAGTAGCTATGATTTTAAAAATTAAAACCCTTAACATATGCCATTTTTGCTTAAAGAATTGAGAATTCACAAGAGTAGCTTTGAGGGTACATTGGTGAGTTGATTGGATGATGTCGATAGTAGCTTTGAGGGTACGTTGGTGCATTGATCTAATGATGCCGATAGTAGCTTTAAGGTTATGTTGGTGCATTGATCGTTTGAAGGTACATTGGTGCATTTGTCGATTATGTGGAGATGCATTGATTGTATAGTGAGGAGACGCATTAATTGAATGGCAAGGAGGGTTCAAAAAGAATAGAAACACTCAAGGACCACATGATTGCATGCTCAAGCTGATGTCGAGCATCATTTACAATCATTTGGAAGATCCAATTCACAGGTTTCAGAGTTTGAAGGAGTCTATCAGACCAAGAATAAGCCACATATGGCATAGTTAGAGTGCTTTGATGTTGATTTGTGTCTTTGAGAGGTTTTCCCTCTAAAACACCAATTTGAATTTTAGTATTGTTATGTAAATTCTTGTAAGAAAATCCTATGTAAGTGATAAGTGTAATGAAATGTCATAGGGTTCTAGAGGATGTAGCACGTAGATTAGGTAGCAAAGGACAACCCAGGAGCAACTGCTAGATAATTCTTCATAGATTGTTGAGGTAAATCCATATTAATGAATAATGAAGAGCTTAGTTTATGCTCTAACAACATTGCAAAGGTTCAGACTTTTTCGAAGGACATCCTTCTAGCTACAGATTGAAGGAGATTCAAAGCAAACTATTGAGGCACTCAAGAAGGACCTCTTTTAGAAACTACTTCCATGACATTATTTTTAGACATTAGACAGTGTGGTAACTAAGTGGCCTATTACCTGGCTAACCTAGTGATGGACCAAAGTTGTAGGAAAATTCTTTGGGAATTATGGAAAAACCCCACTTTGATTTAAATGTCATGCAATTAGTTAACAAGGATAAAATTGAACGGAAAAAGATTGAGAATGAAGTTAAATTTAATTCATAACCTGCATCTTTGAAATAATCTTCTCGCAATCAGTCTCAAAAGTTTGAACAATCATTTCAGAACTGTAAGTTGGCAGCACAGTAACAGTGTATTCATGTAAAAGAGCTACCATATATCCTCTTATTATTGTGATTATCCAGCCTTGCAAGTGATCGTGTTCCAATTGTATTGTTGTTTTGCCCTAGTTTCTAAACATTTGGTGCTAGAATTATATTTCATCATGTTGTTCCTTAGTTCAAAGATTCCAATTGATAAGAAGTTGTTCAGGCTTTTGGGGTTCAACGGTGAGTAAGCTTTTCTGCCTCAATCAAGCTCTTTAGTTTTTTAATTGCAATTTCCAGTGTATGGTGATTTTTCTATTGATCTTGTGGAATAAGCTGTAGTGGGTTTATCCTTTTGCCAGTTTGTTTTCTTCCTTTTCCAGGCATGTTGGAGGCTTAGCTTCTGGTATTTTGGGGCAATACTTCATTAAAATTTTCAATATAAATTTTATTCGTACTTCTGCATGTCTTCTTTTCTAAAAGTAAGTAAGAAATCACTAGGTATTCCAATAATCACTGCAATCTTTGTATATTTTCCATTGCTTTGAAGAATAAAAATAGTTGTTTTCTGTGGTTGGCAGGCATGATTAAGATAGTACACTTTTGTGGGAAACATCTATGCAATGTTGTAGCTATTAAGCAACGTAGACTGTAAGAAGTAAGCTCAGTGCACTTCTGTAATCTATCAAGTTTTTGGGTTTCATATTGGAAAGGAAGTGGAATTTGTTATATACAGTCTTCCCTCAGCTTGTTGTACTATGTTGTTATTTTCAGCTTGAAGGTGACTTGATCATGTTATAGACGGCCTTATTCATCATGGTTTTGTATGAGTCTTTGAACATGGAAAAGAGATGGAATAAGTCTCCTAAACTTTGTGTTTTCAGATTTCTGTTGCAACATGATGTATTGTTGAATATTGTGTTTCAGTGTTATTCTTTTTGAGATCTTGTGTAATTTCAGATGTTTCCAAAAACATGATGATTGTTTCATTATGTACTTCTATCAAATTACCTGAATTATATATGAAAAGAACATTGCTTTGAAGTATCTCTTCTTGAGTTGTCCAAATGTGTGACACTGACATCCAAAGAGTGTTTGAATAATTCATACTTGTTCTAAACTTGATTTGAGAGGAGAATGCAATCAGTTGTATCAGACCCCTATAATAATTCAGTTACATTTGATAAGCAGTTACATGATCTTGTTATGCTTCCTAAATTGACTGTTGTCTCCATGGATAGTAAGCCTCAGTTCTATTTGGGTGAATTGTGTTAACAAAGAAGCATCATTTTTCCACGTATTCATGTTTGAACATACCTTGAATACTTTTATGTGTTAAGTTTGTGATAACCTATTTCAAATAAGGTTTTTATAACTCAGCCTTGAAAGTAAAATGCTATTAGATAAAACAATTTAGTGGGAAATTATAACATCTTCTCTATATAGCATTGTTGTCTTTATACTAAGCTCCTTAGATCCCCCTATATATGTAGCTGTGTACTTGTATATACAGCGGTGTATGCAGCGACAATACCTGTATATGCAGTTGTATACCTGTATATGTAGATGTATATGCAGCGATAGTACCTATATATGCAGTTGTGTAGTGATCCCCCTACCTGTAAAGTATAGTTGTATAATAATTGTATGGCATATGAAGCAATTATAAACCTCATGTTTTACCTATATAGTACAACTGTGTAGTAGGCCTTTCATCTATTTCCTCAAGGGCACAAGCCAATGCAATCTGAAGTATGGCCACCATTTCTTCCTCAATGTTGGGATTTCCGTGTACCATTCCTAAACTGTTGCATCCAATGTTATCTTCATTCACTTGCACCAGTCCAAGGGTGATCTATTTGGACCCGTTTTTTTTTTACAAAACACACAACAATGTTGAACACTAAAAGTTTCTCTTCAATGTATGTTTAAGTTTACTATCTTTTTTTTTAATAAATACAATTTCCCATGTGCAGTTGTTTACATATATGCAATTTTGAATTCAACACAGGCTCAAAATAATACAACTACATGGATTCACATGATTCAAAACTTATTAAAGGTTATGCAACCAAAGTTGGGAAGATGTTTTAATTGCAGAGGAAACTCTATTGGTGACCATCATCATCTCAAGACTATGAGTGCCAGTGGGAGGCTCACTAACTACTATTTCCAATAAAGACTTTCTCAACGTTAACAATATTCCAAAAGACAATAAGAGTCCATTCATGCTGCTAAGAGATTGCCTCTAATGAACCATTAATCATTAAGAACACATACATTCCAAATAAAGATTCCATTGTAAAATGATTCTAAGAGGCAATAGATGTAAATTCAAACTCAATAGTGATAGTTTTTGTGAACTAATATTGATCCACTTATTGAGAAAACATTTATTTATCTAGTTGTATGAATTTATAAATATTTTGAACTAATGAAAAGAACATTAAGCTTATTTTTTGGAATCTCAAGATTCCTTTTTTGGGCATGTTACATCAAATTTTCATGATATGAACTAGTTCATTTTGTTTATGGCAATGGATAAATTCTTCACGGAACTTGATTTATTTTAATTGCTCCCTTACTTTTGCTAAGCCATATTTCAATTTAGTTAGTTGTGTTGCATGTAATATATCTCATTTGAGGTTTTCTTTTATGATGAATTCAACAATGACATTGAATTCATTATCATTATCCTCATTCATTATAATTTCATGTATTAAATTAAATTCAATGCTTTGGGAAAATGAGTTTACATCCATTCAAATTATTTTAATATGTAAATGAGTTTTTATTTTAAACTTGGGTATTTATACAGACATATAATAATAAAGAGTCCATGACTAATAATTGATAAGTGCTAATATAAAAATAGACTTATCTAAGCAATTATACTTGATAATCTTCCCAATTTATCTATCATTGTCTATTTGAAAGACTCAAAAAGTGCAAGAGGAGTGTGGTCACAAAATTAAATTATAGTCTCTTATTGACTAAGGAAATCTCAATTAGAAGATTATTAATTAGGAAATATTGAGATGCAAAGGGAACATCCGATTTTTTTAGTAACTAAGATTGAGTATTCTTTTCATCTTAAATAATATTGTTTCACCATCTTAATTACTTGAAAAATGATAAATTATTAAAGAATAACATTAAGGTAATTGGTAATAGGTCTTGAATGTCTTCAAACCCACTTTCTATAGAAAAGATGTATTATAAAACTAATATGTGAGTGAGAAAGATGATATATATTCTATTTGACATATAGGGGTAGAGATAACAAGGGGTAAATAAAATTGTAATGGAAAAATGGGTAAGTGAGGTACATGGAAAAAATAGGGGGTATTTTTTTAATAATATAACGGGAGGGGGTATTATCAATTAAATAAGTAGAGGTAAAAATTAAAATCAAGGGTATTCTTTAATACCCTCCAAACGCACGTGTTATACCATACTTTTACTAGGTGAACCCCCATGACTAGCACAAACCATTCCCTCATACCATATTTTTAGGTTAGATATCCAAGTCATATTCATGAATCCTAACCACCCAATTTCCTCTTTTGGCTCCTGGATCTTGTTGAGTTAGGATTGATTTGATTGTAGATCCTGGAACCATCACCATGGTGCAAGAGTTGAGGATATAAAATCTAAATTTCCTCACATCTTTGACCACAGCATAAGCATGCTTCTCCATTTGAATGTATCTTAACTCATCATTATTTAGTGGACTACTCATAAAAGTAATAGGTGTTTTGATTCCTTATTCATTCTTATAAACTAATATGGTTGAAAGTGTGTGTTCTGGAGCATAACAATACAAAATGAACTCTTTATCAAAATTGGGACATACTAGAGTAGGGGCCTTGACTATTACTTATTTTATTGCATCAATTTTTCTTTTCCTTTATTATTCCACTTAAAACTTGTTTGAGGATTCATCATATTGGTGATGTGCTTAGTCAACTCAAAGCAAAATCTGAGACAAAGCAATGAATAAATTTTACCTTGCCGAAGAAATAATGAACTCCCTTCTTGCTCATGGGCAAGGAAAATTCTTGAATTTCCCTTATCCTCTCTAGATCAATTTTGGCCCCCTCCTTGTTCACGATGTGTCCAAGGAGTTTCCCTTCAGTAACACCAAAGATGCACTTCTTGGGATTTAGAGAGATTCCATGTTGTCGGCACTTGATCAACACTTGTTCTAAATGTTTCATATGATCTCCTCACTTTTTGAAAATACCATGAGGTCATCAAGATATATGAAAATGCAGTGTTTGAATTCTTTAAAGGTAGTTCCATCACCCATTGAAAATTTTCTCCAGCATTGATAAGACCAAATGGAATTCTATTATAGGCAAAAGTGCCCCATGGAGTTGTGAAGGTCATTTTGTGTCTATCTTCTTCCGTGACCTTAATTTGGTTATATCCAGAGAAACCATTGAGTAGAGAGAATATCAGATCTTGTGAATACCTATAGGATATGATCCATGATAGGTAGTGGGTAGTTATATTTTAAAGAGGCCTTGTTCAAATTCTGAAAATTAACACATATCCTCATTTCTCTATTCTTCTTACACATTGGAATGATATTTTCCACCCATGTGGAGTGGTGAATGGGAAAAATAATCCTTACATTAAAAATTTTCAAAACCTCTTCCTTGATTTTATCTGAAATTTTTGGGTTGTAATGCCATTTCTTTTTCCTAAAATGCTTGGTTTCGAGCTTGAGTGGGATTGAATTATGCATATCTTTAGGCTAGAATGACTTGATCTCATCAAAGGATTATGGAAAAACATATAAATATTTTCTTAAAATTGAGACGAATATTCTCCTCTTCTAGTGAACAAAACTTACTAGTGTTTTCCATTTTGGTTATTTTCCGGTACCAATATTCTCTTTCTCTAAGTCAGAAGACACCAAGATGACTCTTTAGCTTTATCCTTGATGTATCAGTCATGTTTATAAAACAAGTCTTCGAGAGACAAAAGACATTTTGAAATCTTGGTTCCCTTAAATTTTATGACCCATTATGATTCAACTCCATCTATCTCTTCTTTATCTTCATCTACAACAGACTCTCGATTTAGAGCATCACTTCCCTCGTAGAAAATATTATCTCTTTGATTCAAGAAAGAGAGAATTTCACTATCATCATTGAATACATGTTAATGGTTTACATTTTCTAGCACACTCCTCCTAAAAACCATCTCAATAGTCACTTTTTATTTATTTAAGTATGGGTTTGGGGTCATAAGAGAGTCTAAAACTATGAGAGATTCATCTTTCTCATTTTTCTCATGGGGAACAACTTGAATAGAGAAAGCATAAAAAGATTCAATGCAGTCCTATACTCGATTCCTATAATGTTTGAGAATAATATTTTTACATGGTATTGATTTCTTACTTTTTTACAATCACCTCAAAGCATCGCTAAGACATTTCAAATTTTTGTGCTTTTTTGGTCCGAACTTCCTAGTTTATCATCTTTGTTATTTCCTCGGTGCATTGTTCGAGATGATGTTGTTTTTTAGGAAATTTCTATTTATAGTAATTGAAGGAACTAGATACTTACTATTTTTATAAACTTCACTTTCCCACCTCATATTTAAATGAAAACAACTTCACTTGAATAGGCTCGCTGACGGGACTCGTGCTCAAAATTTCAATCCAATTTGCATGTCGGAATGCTTTAGAAATTGAAAAAGAATGAGCTAGGGTATAAAACTAGGGTTTGATGTCATCAAAAATAATGGCATCTTTGAATTTTTCATTACTTTCATCTTTAAGATGCCAGGATGGAGAATGAATGTAAAAATCTTATTCAAATTCATTCACCGGATTAAGAGATATGAATTTTTAAGTTTTGGAGTATGTAGTCAATTTGGAGAATTTTCGACATGTGTCTCTGGATAAATTTTAGGTTTCTTGAGTGTTTTATAGCAGCATTCATAGATTGAAGAATAAAATATGGAGTGGAAATGACTTGTTATAAGCTTGATATCTTCAAAGCATTACTTTTCATTCATGGGAAAGAGAGCAAGAAGAAGAAATGAGTTTAAAACTTAGTGAAATTTTAGGTTTTCCACCAACTTGGAATGGGGTAAATGTTTTTATCCCAAATTTCCCAAAGGGATGGGATAGATAGGGTAGAAAAATTTGTGTTTATGTGAGAATGACAAGTGGCAGGATTTGATTGCTCAGTGTGGGAGAGAGAAAAAGCTAGCAATTAGCACTCGGGGGATGAGACTATGTCACGAAAGGACCATGGCATGAGCAGGGGTGGGGAACATTTTTGTGTCCCAATTGTACCAAATGGATGGGATATATGGGGTAGAAAAATACACCCTAATGTGATCTTAATAAGTGGCAAGTTGTGGTTTGACGAGGCAGAGAGGGGGAAGGGCTTAAAAATGCCTTGTGAGGCCTATTTCAAGTCATGTGAAGAACTATGGGAAAAGAAATGCATGGGGAACATTTTATTGTCCCTAAATTTCCCAAATGGATGGGATATATGGGGGCATAAAAATGTGCCCTCACCCTAGGTTAACAAGTGGTAAAGCGTGATTGCACGACAAAAGGGCTAGAAACTAGACAAAAGAGCTCACTTTGAGACTTTTAGGGTCATGTCGACGTCTAATAGGAACAATGGGTTGGGTGAATTTTTGTGTCCCATTTGTCCCAAAGGGATGGGACAGATGGGAAAAAAATGTTTTCCTTAACATCAAGCTAACATGTGTCCACCACTGAAAATGACTAAGTCTTGAAAGTTTACCTTGAGGAGAGCCTTGACTACGAAATTTTGGAGCTTCTAGAGGAATTTTTAAAACTTATTTATATGAAATTGACTCTAAAAAATCTTATAATATTAATGGGATGGGTACCAAGATCCAATTCTACCTACAAACTCATAAAAATAGCCTTTTAACTTAGCACCGCAGGTGTATCTCGCTGAAAATGGGTTGTGGAAAGAATATCCGGGTCTTGTGAAAAATATGAAGTACAATAATTTAGAGGAATTAATTTTTTTCCAATTATTTTTTATCTCTAACTCATTATGGATCTCCTTGAATCACCTTCCAAAGCTCAATTGTTATTTTAGACTATTTATTCCTTGACCTTGAAACCCGCTTTCAATGTTCTTGTTCTTAAAACTCAAATCTTCCATAAAATTTCATAAATAAATTTTCATATGTTCTTATTTCCTCAATACCAATTCCCAATGATTTGGGCATTTAAATCTATCCCGGGGGTTCACACCTATCCTAGAAAGGAAAAAATAGCCTTCTAGGCCTACTAAAGAATCGCCTTGAGTAGCATTTCAACAAAAGAAACTCATGGACTTTTTTTCATGTTTCAAACATTTGGGAAAGGGATTTACAACACATGTGATAACTTAAAATACTAGTATATGCATGACACAAAGGTAAAATTGATCTTGATAAGTTCTTATGAGGGTTTACAAACAAAAATTTTGGCGCTAGTGTAAAGTTTTCATGTTTTCAACTTGAATTTTTCCCTTGCAAAACACATGGCAGCAGGTTGTGATATGTAAAGGATGATTGGGTGATGAGAATATGGGAGAGGGATCAAGGATAGACCTAATTATTTCGTCATGTAATGGGAAATCGAGAGGATGGTAGGATAAGAGTAGGTCCTTGTTGATCGATGATAGAGGGTTGATTTGAAGGAAGAGGTCCAAAGACTATTTGGGATTTAGAAGCTCTTTTATGATGGAGATGATGCAATTTGGTGGTTTTGACCTTATTATTTCCACAAAGGAACTTGATAGTGTGTTTAAAATATATCTTGGCACATCTTTTCTTGTCAATTATTCAATGTGGACACAAACATCAGTATTTAGAGGATTGGTGAGGATATAATAAAGCATTCTTGAAATGGCACGAGGGTTGAAGAGAGATTTGATTTGGATTCATAGGCGAAGATGACTCAAGGGATTAATTAGATTTGGATTGGGATGTCTCGAGATTTGAATTATATCTGGATTTGGGATAGGTTGGTATTATATTTCTTAGAAGATGGTTTAACACAAGTAGAAGAATGGATTATTGTGGATTGGATCATGACATTGGGGTCAAATTGGATATTTGATTAGAGGATTTTGGATTGACATGTATTTTTAATGAGGGAAGGTGTACGTTAGATGAAAGTTTATCCTTTAGGATAAATTCAATTGGGTGAGACCCATGGGTCTTAGTAGCAATGGTTTTGGATGGAATTGATTAGGTGATGAAGGTTCACAAGTGAGGTATAGAACGGGTTCCCTATTGTCAATGACGTGAGGAATCATTAGATATCTAGTCATGGATGGAATCATTTAATTGGAATACCTTAACTTAGATTGTTTGATTAAATTTCTTCATATTGAAGGAATCGCTAGGTCAATTTGAGTAGTGTAACAGCTACAAAATGGAAATTTTTTAATATTTGGATGTTTATGTGAGTTTCCAAAGGGAATCTAAGGAAAATAGATAGCATAATGAATGAAAAATAGAGATTTTCCAATTTTAAGATAGTATAGTGACATTTTTTTCCTATGGGATCTAGTCTAGGGCTTGGTATTGGAGGTAAATGTACCCCTCACTTCATATGAGCCATATAAAAGTGAACCCCTACTTAGCAAAAAATGAATTGATCTTCCCACAAATTTATATAACCCATCGGCACATGGGATTTGTCCAAATGATTAGGTAATGACGTCCTAACCACCAAACCCTACTAAAATAGAAAAAGATTCAAAACTAGTTCTGATTTCAAAGATCACATTTCGACACATGAACAAAGAATACATAGTTAGGATGAGGTATAATCAAGAAGAAAAAGATGTTGAAGGGAAATAAACACCCTTGAAAATGGTTAAGACAATGGTAAATTTGATATATGATATTTTTGCAAGCAACCTAGATGTGTTAAGGTGACAAATTAATCCAATATCTCTAACCAAGCAACCTATGTGTTTAGCAACAAGATTTATCCAATAATGTTATGCCAATCACGAAGGGAAAATGTGATTTTGTAAGCAAAGTGTGAAGTAAAATGACTAAAGACTAATGTTCACACAACTTGGTTTTTTTGTTTAATTGGTTTGTTTGTTTTGAGAAATTTGTCTTTGGCAAGTGAATATGGAAACTTTTGTACAATATTTAGTAGTTTGGAACAATAAAAATGAATCTAACATGCAAATAAAATGACAAGTTTTAGGAGAAATAAAGACCTAAATTTTACGTAAGGCGAAATCCCAAATTTATATGTTCATTGGATATGTAGTCTTTTATTTTACCAAGAACATCCCAAGGTGCGGTTGCACATCACTCGAAAAAATATGAGCGCTCACTCGAAGCACATAAGGGTACTAGGTCCCTCTTTTATAACATATTTTTCAAGGAGTTAGCCGACATAGTGCACATATAATCCATATCCATATTAACCATTCAAAAGTAAGCATAAACAAATCTAGATTACAACCATATGCAAGAATGAACTAAACAAGAATCAAGATCAGATTTACCATGCAATAACCGATTCACTGAGATAAGTTAATAACCAATATCCAACCACAAAGTTACATTGTATTAATCACTGTAAAACATAGAAGTTAAATAAATACACAAGAGTATCACCATAAGTCATGTGCTCCCATAAACTATCAGCATAACTCTACTACAAAATGTCTTATCCAAACCGTGCAAATCAATACATATTTATAGGTAGTGGGGACTTTCCCTTTACTACTCATGCACTCTCAAAAATATTCTACATGCTAAGAATAGCCATGTGCTGCTTACAAAAGTAACTAGGAAGCATGTAAGCTTCAACGAATAATAGACTACTTATTAATAACTCCATATCTAATCCTATTATTAGCTTAACTCAACATACGACTTGATCTTCCAATTATTCCCATGAATATCTTGGCATATCTTCTAAGTCTTCTACTAAAACATGCTCAGTACCCAATCCAAGACATGTCCCAGTCCAACCGGTTGTTAGCCCACATCATGCAAAATAGATAAATCTGAACTCTTACTTTTCCCTTGGTGCACCATGTAACCGTTGATCCTCTACGCGCACCTACACATCTACTTCCGTGCACCCCATCCTTATGCACCTTTAATACTTGGGCTATATTTTATCAGCCCAACATTACCCCACACTAATTTTATTGTCACCCGGTAATGTGGAATCATGTTATGTCTCTTCATAAATAAAGAATAAGGAACAAATGAATAAATTTACACAAATAATGAAAGAATACATGGGTGCTCTATCATTCGGAAGGTAACTTGATAACTCAGGGAGCCTGAATTCATTCTCAATGTACTTTCTATTTTCTAATTTTGGCTTAGGGTAGATGTATACCTTAGCTACTCCATACTTCCCAATTGCCAAACTCATAGAATTGATGTTAATATCATCTGAAATTAACTTCTCAATGTAAGAGACTTACCCAAGTAGACATATGTCTTCCGAGTGTAAGATAGTCATATTCTTATTTATCTCGTGTTAAAAGTCAACATGTGCACATTTGAAAACTTGTGCACATATTCCTAGAAGTAGCGTGTGGTGAAGGCATATGGAATCTTACACCAAGGGCTCCCTTTTCCATCCTTCATATTAATCCACCCTATGCAAAAAAATTATATATGGAAAATTGGGCATTCTTCTCTAATACCGAAGGAAGATCCTTGGGTATTCTCCATTCATATTCAAATGCAATGCATAGGCACTCATACCAAATTTCTATCCTTTGCTTATAGGGTCCACTCATGGATCCATCACATGTATATTTTAAAAATATATCTGCAACGAACTTCTTCTCTTTAGGGTATTACCAAATATTGTCTTTTAGCCTATCGGGCACTCCAATTTCTATAAACACAATGGACAAAAAGATAACACTAAAACTTATCTTATCTCCTTGGTGCACCTCTACAATGATAGTCTCAGCAATGAAGGACGACAAATTGTAAATCACCCCTTCTATCATCTTCTTGGCAATATGTAGCCATCTTTTGTTCACCTGACTCCATTGTTCCTAGTTATTCAGCTTGGTAAGGAGGTACATAGCTACCTAGATCACAAAGTTATTTTTCCAACTTGCAGATACCCATTCCACGCCATCCTTTTACATAAGCTAAAACTATTATGATTTCCTCTACACCATCATCATCGAAAGATCACTCTTGATCTCTATGCCTAGGATTCTTAACCATGTCAATCTCCTAATTAATGGTGTGGTAAGTCACATTCATTTCCCAAACAAATAAAATAAGTCCTCATGGACTTGGGTCATCAGCCACTAGTAAATATTTTTGACTTTCCAAAATATGGGAGCTCATAGAGCTACAAAACTCCAACATTTGATAGCAGTTTCTCTCCTACATCATCATATACTGTCATGTCATTCTTTGTTTGTAAATCTATCTTCACCACCAGTAGCTTGTCTAATTCATCCTTATTATCCTTAGTCCGATGATTGTAGTCACTCACTTTTCTCCATTTGATATGTGACTCCCAATCATGACCCATGAATACACCTCGGGTAAGTCTTGCATTTCTAAAAATTGACTTTCGGGGTATCTTCCACCTCTGCTTCCACTTATTTTTTCCTCCTTCCACTTGTAGTCGCTCAAAGTGCTCGATAAGGTGTCATAGTGATGATAAAAATGCATTCTTGCATGAGATTCAAGCTTTGTAACTGAAACTTGTGTGCCCTATCTTTAAAATTATGTGCCCTAGCTTTTCTTTGAACCCTAACTCATATATTTTCTACCCTGCACACCTTTTCTTCACTCAAACACTCTCTCTAATGGAGCACCAACCAATCTCGTGCACAAATATCTCTATCACATCTCTCTTCACACTTTCTTATGTAACTCACTCTTTAGATCACTCTCCAACTCGAGTCGAACGCTTCCTCTTCATAATGCAAGGTAACAATGATTTTGCAATTCCACCTTTTATAACATTTATAAATTTATCCACATTTATTTCTCTCCACCTACCATTGTACTTAGAATAGAATTATGTTTCATTCCTTTTACGTGTTGATTTTTCTATGCCCCGGTCATAACGTTTTGGTGTGCCGACTACTTCTTGGCCATAGATTCCCTTACACACACCGTCCTATGCCAAAGTACCTATCCACCGCATCTCACACCAAGTGGTTTCCCATGATGCTACCTACCTTGTGTTATAGTGTGCACCCTTCCATCTATGTGTGGTCTTCATCCATGAGAAAAATTTCTTTATCCACACCCTTACCTCAAGCACCTACATAATTTTTCCTATGCATACCCATCTTCCGGAGGAAATAAAAAATTGGCCCATTTATCCTATATGCACTCCACCCCACAATATTTTCCAAATTTCTCATTCATAATGAAGTTAATGTACTAGCTACTAAAGAAACTAGAAACTCAAAAATGATAAAAGGTTTATGTTACCTCATATGTGATACGGGCATTAGATGATTAATTCTCATTGCAACTTGATATACCTGTAAAACTGGAACAAATATGGATTAGATAGATATATGCGGGGGTTTCCCAACAATGCGGTTCTAAGAAGTGATTAGCTTCCTTCCACATATGTCAACCCCATTTTTTAGAAATATTAATGTAAAGGATGAAATTGCGAAGCATGCATAAACAATAATATCACGTATCTTGAAAGATGACAAAAATTGATCTAAAGGCTAATTAGATGACAATAACTGTAAATTGATTGTTACCTAGTCTAGGTTGATGACAACTGGGAAGGGAGATCTAGAGTGCAAGATGAATATGCAGACCTAAAGGGTTTGAATGCCAATTGGAGGATGAAAAAATCTTGTGTATGCTATGAGTAATTTACATGAAATAACTAGATAGAAAATGACTAAAAATGACAAGGAGGAAGTCTTATTGAAAAAATGGGCCTGGGTCGATGGTGACCCAATCTAAATGACAATGATGTATCGAGAGTCAAATATGATCAAATAAAGGAAAGATAGAAGACTAACTGCATACGAGATAACTAAGAGAGGTGGTTGTTGAAGAAGCTCTAAGTGTTGTTGTTGATGGTATAAACTCGTAAAAGATTATATACGATAAATTCCCAGATAATATGATAAAAGTTGAATAAAACAACATGATGATAACAATAAACCTCATAATGAGATGATTGTGAGCGATGCAATCACTGCTTTGAAAATATGTTCATAAGGTCTGTAAATGTTTCACATATGTTCCAGTGTGGGGAAGGATGCTTAGCTCGTAAGAAATCCTAAAGTTGCATACATCTAATGATGTATAAAAAGAAAGCAACTAGTTGTATATGGTCGACGGTGACGGGTTGGGTTGCCCGATTACGAGGAAAGTTTCCCCACTGCGTTTGTTTTTGTGCTTTTGATGGGATATAAAACTTCTTAAAGAATATAAGGACAATTTAAAGCACTTAGGCAGGTAAGGGATGAGATAAGGGTCATTAGGGCATAAAAATAGATAAATTCTAGAAAAGAAAAGGGGATGTGTGTGTAGGATAAAAGAAATATAAATGGAAAGTTGGTTAGGGAAATGGATGAAGATTAATTAATTAATTAATTAATAGAAATAAAAATCAATGTGGATGGGATAATTGGGCATGTAAGATATTAAATGATTAATTAATTAATGTCACTTAATTAATTAATGAGGATTGGGAGGAATTTAATTAAAGGAAGGGGTGATTAAATAAATATGTGCACGCAAGCAATGAGGGTATAGATATTGAATTTAGGTGTCTACATTTTTCCCCTTTTTGTTGAGTGGTTTGGGCTAGCAAGCCATGAGACAAAAATGATGAGAGTTGGATAAGGATAAAAATAATTGATGATGAGATCCCCCTCAAATGGGGGATCGATGATATCAAGGGAAATCAATGACACATTTGAAAAGGTAGATGAAAAAGGGTGGGTGGGTGAAGAAAAGATGGGTAAAATGATTACCAAGGCAAGATTCCCCAGGCAAAAAGGATTGCAATAATGATGGAAAACTATGGTGGTGACTCCAATATCACATTGGTAGAGGACAATTGCAATCTCAACAGAGATGAGCTACAACATTCTATGGACCAGTGAGTGGGTGAAGATCACTACAGTATGGATGCAGTCGGGATGACCAATGGGTCATAGGAAAGTCATCAAAGTATGCACAACTATATGTGAAAATTATGCAAAATCCTTCATACATGAGGAATCGAGTGAAAAGGTATGCGTCCATAAGAGATGAGGATGAAATGTATGGTGCCCAATGGGACACAAAAAAAAAGTCAGGAAGACAAAATAAAAAAGTGGGTAATGAAAGAGGAAGGTATGGTGAGAAGGTGGAAATGGAATATGCCCCAAGTGGGGAAAGGTATGGTTGTTCCCAAAGGGGAAAAAACATGGCCAAAAAGGTGGACTTTAATGAAAAATAATGGTGCCCCAAGGATGGGCATGAATATGGCCACAATAGGTGGACTTGATATAATAAATGTAATGCCCAAATGGGAAGATGAGTATGGCCTTAAAGGAGGACTTCATGTGCGAATTGGATAGGATTATAAAGTAAAACACCCAAAAGAAGAGTGATTATGGCCACGGGAGTGGACTTAGGGAATAGATATGATTAACATGCCTGAAGGAAAAGGAGATGGCCACAAATGTGGACTTGAAGAGTTACATATGCCCAAAGGAGGAATAGTCTAAATTTTGAATGAAAAATGCCCGGAGGGAAAATAGAGATGACCAAAAGTATGGACTTAATGGTCAACAATAAATGATTCCCTAGAAAGGGATGCAAAAAGAGGGGAAAGCTCAAAATGATTACTGCTAAGGCGGTCAATGGCTACCAAGCTCACTTAACAGTGACCCAAGGGGGTCAATGGAAACTAGGTTTCAGTGGGCTATATAAGCCCGAGGGTCGGTCGAATGTGTAAACTTAATGAGAGATAAAAGAGAGAAAAGAGAAACTAAGAAAATGGAGGCCACCAAAGTTGGGAGGAAACACTAGAGGGTGTGAAGGATGGTGAGTATCAAAACTCACACTAGTTTTTTATTTAGTTTCATGTTTTATTTATTTTTGTAAAAATGGATGATGTTTGATGTAGCCTAGAATTTACCAGAAATAACCTAGGTGTGCTAGCACATCACTCATCCTAAACTGAGTGCTCACCCAAAGCACGGAAAGGTACCAAGCATCTCCTTAGATATGTTTGTGCAAGATGTGAACATGATGAAGGGTTAATGCATTCAGATCCATAAATAGTATAAACATTCTACATACCATATTCCAAATCTAGATCTAAAGAGTAATGAATTTGAACAATAGCCATAATGAATTCAACCATGCAAGAACTAGTTACATTCATGTTTAACACCTTGATTTAGCCAATACACTCCATTATATTAAACATAGTAAATACATAGAAGCTTCTTACAATATTCAGTATCATAAACTTATGCGCACATCAAGTCTGGCAGCATAACTCCATAATAGCTCACTACTCACTCTCTCTATTCTACACATATTACTACATATTTATAAGGGTGGGGACTTTCCCTTCACCACTTACATAATTCCCAAAATAGGTTACATGCTGAAAATAGCCATGCGCCTTTACAATAATAGACACACATGCAAGTGTGCTAATAATAGATTTCTTTTGGTTAACTATCAGTAGTAATTCTATTATTAAATCGAACCCATGCAAAGTGCTTAGTAGACACTCTTCCAAAAATATCTTATGCGTGTTGCACAAGTCTTTATCCGGTTTGTGTGCTCTACACGTTATCTCCAAAAATAGCCTATAATCCTAAAAGTGGCTAAGTCCCAAATTTTTCCTTGTCTTTCGCATGTGTTTCCTTCCCTATCCTTGTGCACCTTTAAATGCACCTTGTTCCCATGCACGAACCTTTGGTGTGCCTTCTGCTAAGTATCATATTTTTTTCTCAACATTACCCCACACTAAATTGCATTTCCGCCTCGGGAATGGTTTTCTTTTGATACTTCAAAGAATAAAGAATGAGAATGAAAGGAAATTAAAGAATTATTGTACAAAGAATGAAATTTCACCCTGCAACGTCCTTTGTTTCAACTAGAAGAATTAACTCCAGATATTCTTCTTTGATTTCAGCCTCTAAGGTTTTCCAATCACTTAGCACGGCTTCTTCCTTTCTAGAATATCTGATGCAATAGAATCTAACTCCTCTTGTGCAATCTCTTCCTTCTCATTCTGTAATACTATAACAATGTTGGACATTGCAGTCACCCTTCCTTCCGAAGATCCATCTTCTACGCTATAAGCTTTCTAATTTCATCCAGCCTTTCCTTATGTAGGTCTTGGGCTTCTGTAAGGGCCTCACACTTTTAATATACTAGTGCCAATGATTTCATGTGCCCCATTGTCTCATATTTCATCACCTTCAAGATCTTATTGTCTTATACCATTATCCTTATTTGGATAGCTTTGCTTTTGGAGTTGCACAAATATTCAATGTCGGTCTCGCTTTCTTTAGCTCTTCCCGCAAAGTCTGGAACAAGGCTTCATAAGATGAAATCTTTCTAACTACTAAGGCCCTTGCTCTCTCCACTTCTTATTCAGGGTCCTTTGGTTCTGGCATCCGAATTGGTCCATCCTCAAGCACCAAATCAACTAAGGTACGTATATAATGCATGGTGAAGGGAATCTTTCGAGTTCCTTGGAATCCAAGTGTGGTCTTGCTTTCATGACATGATTGCCAATCTCCTCTACCATACTAATGAGAACCCCATTCTTCTTTTTCTCTAGGTCCTTATCTCCTTTTAGACGCATTATTTTGGCATCTTTAGCTTTGATATCTTCTCTTAGCACTCTAATAGTTGCAGCCTTATCTACATTCCACCACGCCACCTCTATAGATACCTTCACCAAGGCATTACTCACCTATTCATCAGACATAACAGTGGGCTTGATAGTTATGTGCATGTTTTTGGTGCCTTTCTCATTCTTCTTGACACACATGACTCTTCACATACATCAAAATCAATCTCATCCATCTCCATCAACTCCCATCCATACAAATCCTTGAGGCCTACTGTATTCTGGAATCGTGTGCGAGACAATTTTACTTGTGTCCTCATCATAGCCCATGATCGGTGCAGCATACTCCCCACTTTCCCTCTTTGTTCTTAGCCCCTTAGGAACTTGAGTGCCAAGGTTTGGAGTTGGATCTTCTATGTTCTGAGTAGTATCTTGTTTTGTTTCTCCTGCCTCCTTTACTCCTTCTTCATCCTTCATTTCTTTGTCCTTGGGTTCCTCCACATCCTCTAGTGGTATAGTAGTTTGAGCACAGTCTCTATAGACTCCTCCACCTCCTCATTCATCTTTAGATTTCTCCTTCTTTTCTCAACTACCTCTTTTTGTGGAGAGATTCGTGGTGATATTTTTACTGACTGTGGAGTTCTCGTGCCTTGTGTTCTTGTTATTTTGAACACCCTCTTGAAACAAAGTGCTCTCCTTAGATTGCTTCCAAGTCCTCTTCTTCCTCTTATACCTAATTTGGGGTACTTACGCGATCAGCCTCTACTTAATCTGTGGGTTGCCTTCAGCCTCTATGTTTTAATCCTTCAATGTCTTCATGCTCTTCTCATTATCTACCTCTATAGGTTTTGTGGGCTTTGGAGCTAGTACATTCTCCATTGTATTTTTTCCCTTAGGCGGCCCTAGGAGCGTGAACTCATTCTCCACATATTTGTTATTCTCCAGCTTGGGCTTAAGTTGAAGGTATATGAGCACTTTGCTCCAATGTCCCCAATTTCCAAGCTTATAGGATTCATGCTTATAATGTCTGAAATGAGCCTCTCAACATAGGCAATCCGGCCTAGAAATACATATGTCTTCCTCGAGTGTGGTAGTCATAGTCTACCTTGTCTATAATAAAATTTAGGCAAAGCACGTAATAGTAAAATGGTGGACCGATGCCTAGAAGTAGCGTGTTGTGAAGGCATATGCCGGTTGGCACCATGGGTTCCACATCCCATCCCTCATAGTAAATCACACAATTTAAAAGTGTTGGTACACCACGAATTATATTACCTTTCCCACCACTGATAGTAACTCCTTATGAATGTGCCACTCCTCTTCAAATGCCGCATGGAACCTATCATACCACATATTTTCCCTCTATTTGAATGGCCCACTCATTGACCCTTCACATAAATATTTTTCAAACCTTTCTGCAAGGGATTTTTTCTCCATGGGATACTCCCAGATCTTGTCCTTTGGCCCATCGGGAACTCCAATCTCCATAAATACTAAAGAAAGTAAAATAGCACAAAAACTAATTTTATCACATGTGCACGCTTCCTCGATAATTTTCTCTACAATGTAGCTTGTTATGTTGTAGATCACTCCCTGCGACATTCTCCTCGCGATATGTAGCCACATTGTATTCACTTGCAACCACCTCTCTTGGTCATTCAACTTTGTTACTAGATGTGTAGTTTCTGAACCACTAGGTACTTCTTTAACTTGTCAATGTCCATCCCGCATAGACCCTTTGTATATCTTAACTCCTTACGTGTTTCTATGATTGTTGATTTATTAGTTAGATCACTGGAAATTTTTATCCCTATGCCTTTTAATCCTGTCATTGTTGCAATCAAGGCAGCTATCATTATGAGCCTCCATCTAGAAAAATAGAAGAATTCTTCATGGAATCTTTTTATTAATCACAGGTATAATGGTTCATACTTTCCAAAATGAGGGAGCTCATACAACTTGATATACTCTAACCTACTTTAACAACTTCTCCCCAGCATCATCATATACTGGCATGTCCTCTGTTGTGCACTTTTTGGTCTTCGTGCTCAACAACGCATCTAACTCCTTGTTATCTAATGTGTGGTGGTTGTAATCACTTATTTTACACTTATAGATGTGGGAATCCCATTCTTTCCCAACTATAACACCTTCTGGGTACTGCATCTCGAAAAATTACTCTTGGGCACAACTTCAACTTCTACCTCCACTTTCTTCTTTCCTTTGGCTCCTACGGCAGGTACTTTCTTTGGTGTCATCTAAAAAACCTCAACTTTCTATCCTTTGTAATGTGCAAATTCTTTACTTTCTATTTTCTATAGCGAGTAGGTCCAAACCCTAGCTCGATTCTACATGCCCTATCTCTTTTTGCAACATCATGTATTCTTCACTTAAACCCTTCACCAATGGGGATGCAAGCTTCTTCTATGCATAAATCTACTCTCCATGTCTAGTTTTGCACTCTCGCACCTCAATATATGTCTCTCATCTCAATTGCACTTAGCTCTTTCAAATACTTGTGATTAAAATGGTAAAAATGAACTCGCATCATGTCCTTATATAGATTTTCAAAAATTTAGTGCATTTATTACTCCTTCACCTACCAATAATCCTCTCTTTAATTGACCATTTCCTAATTTCCACATGGTACATCTTTGTGCCTCATCTACAACCTTCTAGCACACCTTCCTAACTTCAAGCTACATACTTCTCTTCAAGGTGCTTCCATGTGCCTAAGTACCTCACCACTGTGCCTTCTCTTCGTAGTCTCCATGGTCGGTGCTTACCTCGCATTATATTGTTCCTTCATTTATCCCCATCTATGGTCATCATTTAGAAGCAATCTCTCTTCTAACAAACTCCTTTCCAAACTCAAATAGCACCTGTAATAGTTTACTCCTTGATTTTTACCCAGTTGTAAACATCTACCCCACACCAATGGTATGTGCAGTCCTCTGCACATAAAAATATTGGAAATGGTAATTAGCTTATGGCACACAAACGCGCTTATTGATACAAAACACCAACTAAATTGACAAAGCATAGCGACAAAGAAGGAAATACATTAAGGGAATACATAATTGAAAACCTAATCTAAATGGCAACATTGCCTTATTACAAACACCAAGAAGACTTATTTATAGTAGGGCTTCAGCCTACTCCCATTGAAGTAACTTGGTAACCATATTCCATCAAGCACCTCTAACTGGAAATCACTTGTTTCAAGTATGTGAGTGATAACATATAGTCCCAACCAATGTACTTTAATTTTTCCTGGATGGCACAGAAACTTATAGTCATAAAGAATCACCATTTGTCCAATCTCAAACTTTTTATCCCTAATGTGTCGATCTTGCCATGCTTTCTGCCTAGCCTTTTCTTTCTTCTAACTTGAACATACTATTACTCTTTGTTCATCTAGTTTGGTCAAATTTTCAATTTGATATTCTAATGCTTTCTCATCAGCCTAGACTCTAGCGCATGTAATACATAAAGAAGGTAACTTGAATTCCATAGGAAGAAAGCGCTTATGCACCAAACACCAACCGAAAAGGTGTGGATTTTTTTAACCGCTTGTATGTTATTCTATATGCACAAAGCACAAAAAAACTTTATCATCCCAATATTTTCTTCCAACATCACAAATTTTTGTCAATTTTTGGCTCAAAATATTGTTAAAAGATTCAACAGTCCCATTTTCCTGAGGATGATATGGTGTAGTCTTATAGTGTGCAATCATGAACTCATCTAATATAATTCTGATTGTCTCATTCAAAAAATGTGTGCCCCGATCACTTGCTCAAACTCAATGGGTATCCATACCTTGTAAGAACATTTTCCCATAAGAATCTGGTTGATGTAGCTGTTGTACAATCCTTGGTACGTGTTGCTTCTACCCACCTTATAAGATAATTTGTGTAAGTGATGATGTAGTGTGATCCAGTCCTACGCGTGGATGGTGAAATAGGACCCACAAAGTCTATAGCCCATTTTTCAAATGGTTTTGCACTAGGAATAGGTTGTAAAGGCATTTCATGTCTTTGTCATGGTTTTCCAAGGCACTGACAGTGATCACATGCCTTACAATATGCCTTACAATCCTTAAATAGTGTCTCCCACCATAATCTAGCGAGTAGAATCTTACGCGCAGTGGCGTCACCTACATAGTGCTCACCTGTAATACCACCATGAGCCTCTTCCATGATATTCATACGCTCATGGTCCACTACACATTGGCACAATACCTCATCTATGCCTAACTTGTACATGTCACTATTAATCAACATAAACGGTGCTACGTGAATGGAAAGTTGTTTCTTCTCTAAGGATTTCATTCCTCCTGGCATCATAGCTATACAGAGAAAGATAGAAATTTCCTCTAATTCTGATGGTGCGTGTTGTAACCTATATAACTATGCATCAGGCACGATGTCTTTAATTATCTACGTGTCTTCCCTGGATTGTATCCTTGATAAATGGTCTAGGCCAAAATTACTTTTCCCTGGTTTTACCACAACTGTAAAATCAAATTCTTGGAATAATAGCACCCATCGACATATGCACCCCTATAAGACTAGCTTATTTACCAAGTATTTCAATGCCATGTGATCGGTATAGAATAAAAATGGTGTTGCTAGCAAGTACTGGCTGAATTTATGTAGCGCATAGATCTTTGACAAAGCTTCATGCTCTGTAGTTGTATAATTTTTCTCTACATGAGTTAACTTTCTACTAGTAAAACAGATAGGATGATTGATAATACCATCTCAAGGTTGATCCAACACCATGTCAATGGTCATGTTAGAAGCATTCACATGTACATGAAACAGTTGGTCCCATGAGGGAAAGTGCGAGAATAGGCGTTGTAGTAAGTTTCTCCTTTAATTTATCCAATGTGCACTTGCTCCTGGATCCCCTAATAAAATGTCCCTTTTCCTTTCAGTAACCCCTCTAAGGGTGCGGAAACCTTAGCATATCCTTTGATTAATTTTCTATAATACCTAGTGTAACCCAAAAAATTTTGCACCTCACTCTTATTGGTAGTTTCTTTTAGGCTGACAATAACTGAAACTTTAGTTGGATCTACCAACAAACCTTCCTTGCAGATAATATGCCCTAATAGAGTGCCAAAAGGTGTAGCAAACACACACTTTTTGATGTTCAAAGAGATGTTTAACTATCTACATCTTTCAAACATTAAGTGTAAATTGTCACAATGATCCTTGACAAGCCCATATATTGTCCAATCATCCTAGTAAACTTACAAGAAAAGATAAATAAAATCTTGGAATGCTTGAATAACTATTCATGAAAATACAAGAGCATGTTTTTAGTCCTAACGGAATCACAATATATGCAAAATTTCCCCATTCGGTGGTGAAAATAGTTTTTCTGATCCTCTGTGAAATCCTAACCTAATGATACCCATAGAATCCATCTGTAAAGGAATAGACTTTACGCCTTGCAACGCCTTCTAATATTTCCTCGGTGAATGGTGTAGGGAAAGGATTAGTCACACATACATCATTCAGCTCCCTATAGTCCAAAATATCCTAATCGACCATCTTTCTTTATACTAATCACCATTGGGCTAACTTATTCTAACTCGTCCAAGGGCTTGATGATTCAATACTTCAACATTTTATCAATTTCTTCCTTTACCTTTTCACACAAGTTGGGTTTTATCCTATATGTTCTCTTCCTAACTGGGAACACACCTTCCTTAAGCTTGATTTTCATTTCTCCTAATGATGCATGTACTCCCTTCAATTCATGATATCCCCTAGGAAATAAATCTTGAAACTCACAGAGCAACTCCACTATTTTTTCTACTTCAGATTTAGACCAATAATCTCCAAGTATTGCCTCTTTAGGTTCACATTTGTACCAATATTCACTTTCTTGGTCCTCATAGGTTCATGATAGATGTGTGTGTTGTTATCTGCATTTTCAAGACCTCGCATTCACTTGTTGAATGCTCTATATCTAGTTCTTCTACTTCTTCATCATCCACTATGTAGACCATCTTCCCTTTTTCTTTCGCAAAGAAATCATGCTTAAGTAATGTGGCATATGTCTTTGTTTCTGCAGCAAAATGAGCTCTTGAGTCGTTTCCATCAAAAAAATGTTGCATGAGTTCTTCCTCCTTTGCACTATCTCCCATAGTTAACTACTTCATAACCCTTAATTTTTCTTCATGAAGGTTTAGTAGAGAAGTATTCAAAATTTTGGACCATACCTATAATCAAATCCTACCAATTTCCATTTTCTCTATATAAATATGCATATACATACCAACCATGTGTGTAGCCTTGTAAATTAGAATAAAGTTTGTACACCCATAGAGAAAGTAGTAAAGATTCTTGTCCCTCTATCCAAAGCCTCTCAAACTACTTGATGTGATGTTGAACATGTTGATTACCATGATATGTGCAGATTTGAGTAGGTGCATTACTCTGAAATACTAAGTAAAAAGAGCAATCCCGATTTCAGCCCATTCTATAAGATTATCTCAGTGAACCACCCACTAGCACATTGTTGTCCGAATGCAGGTTTATGCTAGCATACTTATTTTCTCCAAATTACATCCACTATTCCTCCATAGGGTCCCCTTCCCCAGTATACCAAGGTTCAGGGTTGTTACCTATTCTCCTGATATAATGAGGTCTATTGTTAGAAGTGTAAATGTGTCTCGTACTTTTTTCCCAATTGGTTCATAAGTACCATGAGCCCAATTATCACAAGTAATACTTATAGGATCACTAATAGACTGTGCATCTTCCCACTGAAGGATTCCTTCTTTAGATGGTTCAAGAACTTTTGGGTCCCGGATGGCGCATACATAAATCCTATTCAAATCTTCCTCACTCAAAGGCTCAACATAGAATGCATATTTTCCATCTATTAAAGGGATAATAACTCTTTCCTCTTTGTTTTAAAAACTGATATGTCCCTTTTTGAACCAAAGATAAATATTATTTTCATAACACCAAGGACATCTAAACAAAGTTGTGAAACTATCTACTTTTGCAAGCGCTAAAACCTCAAAATCCCAGTGAACTTGGCCCCTCAGTATAGTAATGGATGTGTCTTTTAAAACTCGATCGGAGTGGCCTTAGTTTGATTAGCCATAAATAATACATTAGAGGATGGCTGCAATGTAGGTCTCCCATTTATACCCATGCATCTAAAGTAAGCACATTGAATTCTATGCATGTGTCAATCAAAATATTTCTCCAAATCCATCCATCCAAAATAGCATTCCGAGTGATTTACTTATTGTAGTCTAAGCTATGGGGGTAGGTTTGCATGCAGTGCTATCGCCCATTCTCGGTATTAGTGTGCGGAGTGTTTCTCTTCATCCAAATCCCTAGTAATGGAATAATATTCTCCTGGCGTAGAATTTTACACACCTCTTTCAAGCCATTAATATCATATTGCATAGTCTATGATGATTTCTTTTGTTCCATCTTTCATGATTGTTCCTTTAAACATTGTATTTCACCCTGAAGATTTATGAGGACCTCCATGGTTTCCTAATAAACCTCCTTTTGATGGGCAGGATCTGGGTACCGGGCATGCAAAACATCATATTTAGTGATAGCAGGCTTTTGTTGTAATGTCTCTCTAGCGTGCGTAGCTTCAGCGGGTAGTGATCTTAATAGGTAACACCTTAGATTCTAGTTCCAACTTGGGAATCCACTAATTTTCCACAAACACATTATATCCTAATCATCCATGTGCCTTTGTTTTCTTATTTATCTTGCTTACTAAGATATCCAAGTTCACACCACAACTAATATCCAAGTTCATAGGCTTCATTTGTAAAGGAGATAGCATACATGATGATCTGAGTGACAAGAAGGCCATCAAGTAGACTGTAGCCGCATATGACTACAAGAAGGTTTCACAATACTTTGACATTACTGAGATTCCATACCTAGTTATGAGGATGTCTACACACTTGGTGACCAAGCTCAAAGACTAGGAATGATGGACACAAGTGAACAAGGCATGGCTAAATGTATGCCGGAAGATATCTAAAGGAACCATCTACAACTTGTCCCCTTTCATCATAGATTAAATTATAAGCGGAAGACGTAGGACGGAGAGAAGACATTCTTGGTAACGTCATCCTCACCATTGTATTTTCAGAGATTGGAGAACCTGATGGGCCAGAAAAAAAAATTGGGAGTATCCAGAAGAAAATCCCCTCGCACACAAGAAGGTTTGTGAAATACACTTGTGAAACCATAACGAACGCTCACAAAGTGCACCTAGAGAAGTGGCATAAGCAAATGCGTGACACATTCGGGGTTGAGTGGAGGATCCCAGAGAATTTTCCCATCCTCTTGGATGGAGAGGCTAAGTTTATAGTATACCAACACTTTTGCATTAGTATATTTACATTAATAGATGGAAATATGAGTCCATGGTGCAAACTACCCTTCTCCTTCACCACACAATACTTCCAAGCTGGAGTTAATCGGTTCAGGGAGGCCAAGAGACTAAGGTTCGACCTTATTGAGGTAGATATAGACCACCATGAGCTACACTAGAAGCTCATTTACCCAAAGAAGCGCACGTATGTGGAGAGATATGTCTCCTATGAGATACAGATGATGAAGCCTTTAACGATGTCGATTGCAGGAAGGACCGTAGCAAGGGTGTATTTATGCATAAGGCAAAAATTTGAAAAATGCACTTACTTGGAGAACTATGTCTCTATTCTTGAAGACCCTATAGGAAGGAAGAAGGTTGTTCCTAAGAAGAGAGAGAGAGAGAGAGAGAGAGAGAGAGAAGAGGTACATAAGGAGCCAAGTGTTCAAACCACACAAACGGTGAGTGCGCAAGAAGCAAGCGCTAAGCCTAGTAATTACGTGTGGAGAAAGAAGTCTCTTGTCAAAGTGAAGACCCCAAAAGAAGAGATGTTGAAGCACAAATATCCCCTCACCCATGACGAATTTTCAATGACTACATCACTTATCAAAGAAAAATAAATGGAAGAATCTCCTATCTGGAATCCATAGTAAGTTAGAAGCGAAGGTAACTCATGAGGTAGATTCAGAAGAAATAAAAAGTCTATATACATACATTGGTGACAGGATGATAATGATGAGCTAGAAGGAGGTGAATATCATCCTATCTTTGAGATACATGATTCGACAAATAAGGAGATGAGTATAAAGAAGGAGATGAAGAGTATAACGAAGGAGATGAGGAGAAGGAGAACGAAGAAGAAACTAAGGCCCAAGGCAAGGAGGTAGGTGGGGAATAAAATACAAAAGATCAAAGGACCCCAAGCCTTACAAAGGAATAGGTAGATGAGGTTGCAGAGAGATAAGTGGAAAAAATCATCAAGGACCTAATGGAACAAGAGGTAGAACGCAGTGTGAATGAGGTGATGAGGGAAGTTGAGGAGGAAAGTGTAGGAAAAGAATATGGCCACATGGGAGGAGATCCCATTTTGGCTATAATCTTTCCAAAAGATGTATACATATGGATGAAGAGTAAAGAAGCAGTGCAAGGTCAAATAATGGAATACATCAATGATCTGAAAAAGGTGTTGCAAGCGCGCTTCCAGAGCACCATGCCAATGGAGTAACTCTTATCCATGACTTCATTTGATGAGGAAGGTGCATATCCTCGGATAAGGAAAATGTTATCATGGGCATTTGAATCCCACATTGATGAACCTAAATTTGAAATAAGCCAAAGGGCATTGTTGAAAGTTCCTAAAACAAAAGGAATACACCTCTTAGTGAATGCTCAAAAATTATCAAATGATAAAATCTGCAATACGCTCAACAAAGTCTCAGTTGAGGTTGAGGTTGAAGCCAGACTATTTGGAAGAAATGACATGGTGAAGTTACTAGAGGCAAAGATGGAGAAAAGGGAGGAAGATATCCTTAAGAAAATTAAGGACCTGAAGTAGGAGGAACTAATCAGCACTCAATTAAGGTGTGAGTTAAAGGATGAGAAGGCAAGGGTGCGTGAGGCATACAAAAAAATAGAGATGATCACAGATGTCATTGTCTTGAAGCATCTAGACTTAACCCCACCCACAAAAAAATATGGATCATCCTTATAGTGCCTAGAGGACTTAACTTGCATACTCACTATGGAGAGGTGGCCACTTACCTTAGTATCCACAGAAGAGGCGTTGGCGCACCAGGAAAAAGAGAATAAGAATAAGGTTATGGAAATTGTTGCTCAGTACAGCAAAATCCTCACCGATGTAAAAGCTGCCACAAAAATTACTGAGGCTACCTATGATAAATGCATGGATAGATATAGAGTGGTAAGTATCTTAGTTACCACCCATGAGGCAAAACTCAAGGAGTTCCATGAAAAAAACAAGGGGAACAAGGTTGAGCAAGACAAAATCCTAGCTAAAGTAGATAATAAATCAGAGGCCATTGAGACCTTGCAGGCTCAATCAAGAACCGGATAAAGTAATTGTACCCCCAAATCACTCAGAGGATGGACGCACCCGAAGATTGGGAAAACAACCGGAGGGGATCGTAGAGATAATGAGCGCTAAGGGAGAGGAGCTAAGTTTTGAAAAAATGAGCGCCCTTGTGGGTGACCTCTGTCAGCAAACTCAGAATGAGGTCAACACTTAGGGGAAGTTAGAATTAGAATTAGGGAATAATTTCCCCCTCCTCCGAAGTAAAAACATTCCCCATTCTTTCATTATTTTCCCCATTTATTCATTTCTTATTCTTCCATTCCAACCAATTGTAAGGATCCTCCATTCTTTATTTCTTTATTGAAGAGTGTTTCCGAGGACGGAGAATAGGCATAGTGTGGGGTGATGTTGGGCCCCAAAATATCAGCTAAGTATAATAAGGCGTGTGGGCACACGGGACCTATTTAAAGGAAGGTATGCAAGTTAAAGGCACGCGGGGAAGGGTTCTAGTAAGGTTTTATAGAACACACAGTGCACATGCAAGGCAAAACAAGTTTTGTACTTAGCTGTATCTAGCATCCCAGGTAGCACACAAGAAAAGCATGACCCTTGTGGATAAGGTGCCAACCTAGCTGACTGTGGGATCAAAAAGGGAATATTCAGGCATGCGATGGAAGGTTCCAGAATACATAATTACAAAGAGTGGAGAGCTCATATCTGATAATGCATGCTTCCATGGATGACCATTTCGACACTTGGAGGCGATCAAGAACTAACCAAAGGCATGGTGGTGGGTGCTAAGGTTATAAAAACAAGCACCCGATGGAAGAAAAAAAGGAGAAGAGTAGAGTAGATAGAGTATAGAGGGTGCAAAGGAGAGAAAAGAGAGGCAAAGCCCTACAGAAACATAATGGAGGATCTTCGGGGTATGGATTAGGAGAAATCTGTAAGTAATGGAACTTCTAGGGGAATCAATTTTCGTTCTTTTTTTTTTTTTTGTAATATGATGAGCATAATATAGCTCTGATGCATGACTTGGATCTGCATAGTTATATGAGGATTTGTTATGACCTCAAGGGATTGTAATGTGTATTATTCAACCTATTAAGATGAATATAAGGCTCTGTTATAAATTATATGTGTGTTTAGGAGTATAACACTTTGTATTTCCTTTCTGTGTGAGCCATTTCCTTATGTTGCTTGTTATTTCTCCTTCTAAATGTAATGTGATAACTTGTTCTAGGTTGCTTGTTATGGTTATTTTCTACTCATTTCTATTTGAATATTTGTTATAAGATGATGCATTATCACAAGACTAACATAAAGGAGAGACTCGTAACCATCACGTGCATCGTGAGCACCGGGGCCCAATGGGTGATAGGTCAAGCGCGCATGGGATTAGACTATTGCTCTAAGGGTATAAAATATGACTGCATCTTAGTTCTATTGCTAAGACCTCTTTTTGAATTTGTTATGAGAAATGGCATGTATATTTGTCCCTGTAATGCATGATGACAGAGTGTTTGACCTTAGAAAGTGTTTAAACATGGTTCAAGTGCTTGAAGGATGATTTTTCTTAGAGATTCAGCACTGGACTTGAGTTTGATGTGCGTAGATGGGTAGAAGAGAACCTATACTGTGAGTTGTATGAGACATTATTTTACTGCTTCCCAGTAGAACTATATGAATGGATTTTAGCATACACATCTAGATCAAGATGGTACTATAGATCACACGTATGGACCCAAGATGACTATCAAAGGCTACATGATGTAGATTTGACTTGGATGCGTGTTTTTATCACTGGTGGAAGGGAGTGTTGACTAGTTATACTCTTGAATACGTCATTTCTACATATTATTTACCAGAAGTTATTGAGTTTGAGTTTCTGAGGAAGCCTATAGGATCATTTTTTTGTGTTGTTCCTTTGGCTAAGAATCTCTTGGTCATTACTTTGAGTTTAGAAGCATTTCCCATGGCCGGCTAAGCTTCTTTGAGAGCTAGGAGAGGAAGCTAGGTTGGAGGAAGATGGTGAACATTACAGCTGAGAAGGAAAGGGAGGAGATACGAATCAAGTATAGCGAAGATCATGAAAGGGAGATGACTAGACAACATGAGGTTGTCAGTGTTATGGATCTATGGAAATATAAATTACGGGAAGGAGTTGAGGTTCATGTAGAGGATGGTGATACCCCATCTTGGTAAGCATGGGAGAGAAGCCCCTTCACTTTCGATGATAGTTTGTCACATGGATAAATGAGAGTTATCGGTGTGCATCTTAACCCACTTGGTGACCAACCCCTGGTGCTCGGTTTTCCAGATCAATGGAGAAGTATTGTTAACCTAGTTGGTATTGGTGGGAGTAACCGATCTATGCCCAGGAGATATAATTTCTTGTTTTTAACATCCATGGATGTGCAAGACAATCCTGTAGTTGGAGGAATCTTTGGATAAGGTGTAAGAATGCAAGGATTGGGTATCACATATGGGATTGGCATGGGACATGCAAATCGCTAGTGGGAAAATTTCACAAACCATCGGTGCGTAATTTAGTGGGGCATTGGGAACACTAGGCATGACCACTTTAGGACCTTTGGTGACTATAAGAGGTGGGCTTGGTGGGTCAGGAGGTACATGACCTGGTGGATCTGGTGGATCTAGTGGTGGAGGAAACACCAGAGGAAACCAAGGCTCTGGATCGGGAGGACAAGGACCCCACCACCTCCCAAATTTTTTTCGAGATGTCTTTACACTTACTAGACTATAGGGGTATTGAAGATGCTACAGAGAATGTGCACAAGTGTGAGTTACTATGGTGCGTGAAGGGGATCACTACCCCAGAGCGGAAGGAAATCTAGTTTGCAACAATGTTGCAAGGGCACATGCATATTTGGTATAGGAAGTATGACCCCCATCAGACAGTGGTTGACTACACCACATTGAATAATGCCTTCCTATAAAAATTCCATAACGTTGAGTTTGAGCGAGAAGAACATCAGCACTCTAAAGGAGATCCAGCAGGGAATGGCAAAAAGTGTGCAGGAATATGATATGCATTTCAAGACTCTCTTATCTAAACTATCTTATGGCATTCATCCTTCTCAACGTGATCAATGGTTTATTAGAGGATTGATAACACCATTTACAAGGCATTGGAAATTTCCCTACGCATTGAAGCTGTTGGGAGTGTTGATATTGGTGTTAGTTCTTTTCTGGAGGCTCAAATGGCTACAATGGCCAAGTAGTTGGAGAATTTTTCTACAAACTCAGTGTATGAGGTTCGTAGTGGGATTTGGTGTCTGAGAATATGAAGTGGAGGGACATGCAAAGGATAGTTTCCCTCATAATTTTATACGTGCTATATCGGTAGACTATGAGATTTTCCATGGGGATCATGATGCAACTAGATTCCCTCTACTCCAACGTGCAATTAGGAAGAATGTTTCTTTCTATTATAATATTTGTACCTCTATGACCCATGATACCAAGGATTGTAGACTGATTGATTAGATGCATGATGTTATTGATTTGGGTGTACACCAAACTAGCCTCTGCAAGCAATTCTAGATATGATGATTTTCGTTATGAACAACACGTAGATGGAGGAGTGCATGAAAGATGTTTTCACATAGCATTTGTGGTTGCGGTAAACCACAGAGGATGACGAAGTGAGTTCCCACAAGGAACCTGTTATAATTATGGATCTTCATAGCATTACAAACGTGATTTTCATGATCTGTTGCAATGCTTATGGTGCAGAAAAAAACACAAGTACGAAGAGTGTCTAGAACTTTATGAGCATATGAACCAATAGCACCATAAATACAAAGGCATTGGGATGGTGAGCATCAAGAAGCCTGATTTTTTTATCACCAAAAAATAGCACCCTCCGATTTTTCATGCCTGTGTGAATGAGCAACCGATGTTTTTAGGTAACATTGAATCATTTCTCAAGTTGTGGGACTTTTGGGCTTGAGATGATCCTCCAGAGAAGGTTGGTTCCTCTACCTAATCATAGCACTAAACTACTTCTAAGGAAGGAAATGCGACTATCTACTCCTAATCTAACAATTCCAAGGGACCAAGGAGAGAGAGAGCATGAAAATTAAGAAATCCTACACTACAGAGGTGATAGCACCAAGAAAAGGGGGTGAAATATCCTGTTGAGGGAGAATATAAAAATAAAATGGAGTTGAGAGAGGCCAGACCAATGTGACACAGACCCAGATCTTCATTTACCACTAAATCTCCATGAAACACAACATCTTGCACCTACAAATGAGACATACATGCACAAAAATAACAACAAAAATAGAAGGGCAAGGAGATACAACAAAACAATGCAAGGGTTGAAAGAACACCATGAACACAATTTTATTGCTCTTAGAATATGCACAGTCCATTACATTGTTGAAATAGAGGCACAAATACACTTTCCAGGCCCATGAGAGGGTTTACAGCTCAATGGTGTTGAGAAACAAATTTTACAGAGTTTCCCCACATCCCAAAATATCTCCCTTCTCAAATGAGAAGTGTTTACAATATATAGAAAATGAATGAGAGAAAGAGAGAGTGAAACTCGTATTTCTTCTCTCACCAACCAAAAAATACCATTAAATGGTCTAAAAATGGCATGGGCACCCTTAAAAATCATCTTACATATGTACTTTAGCTTCTAGAAGAAGAAATGGGGTGCCATACTTCATTAATTGCGGTGGTTGGGCATGGAACTGTGTATTTCCATGCTGGATACGTTTTCCAATTTTTACACATCTAACCTCAATAAAATTGAAAATTACAATTTTCATTACATAGAGGATGTTGAGACCTTTCCAATGATATAAAGTTTGTCAAATTTCAAGCACTGGATCAAAAGTTATGCCCATCGAAGTTTTGCGTGAAAACTGTCATTTTCCTTTGTTCGCAGATTTTCCAGCTTTTTACGCGGATTTTTTTTTTTGCGGCTTCCATGGAATTTTTGTGGATGTTTATGTGGCTTCCACAAAATTTTCTACAGCTTTTTTGCAAATTTTTTTACGGCTTCGCAAAATTTTCTGCGGCTTCCAAGGATTTTTTTTTGGGACTTTTCTACGGATTCCATGCAGACTTTTCCTCATTTTTTTCACTAACTCCTTAGAATTTTCTTGGATTGGGGAGTTAGAAAAAATGAAGTAGAGTGCCTCAAAGCCACATTTTCCTAATTTTACTCAATTTTCTCAAATTTGGCCGAGAATTGAACTCCTTTGCCTCTAAAAACCCAGGCTCAACCATGAAGCTTTGTCAACTGCCCAAGTTTGGTTTTCTCTAGTTATCCATTTTTACCAAAGGGGGTAAAAATGGATAATAATTTGGTGACTCACGGGGACATCTTCCTGCTAGATGAAGTGATCAGTGGCCTTGAAGTATCCATTGGGCATGGAGTCAAGCCTGATAAACACAATTCTAATCTGAATCTCTAAAATCTGGTCCTTGAGCCACTTGAAACATTACTTTGGAACTTGAGTTGATCTCACCAAATGCTACCTCCAATGGACTATGCATGAGAAACAAAACACCACAACACACTATGTACAAAAGAGAAAGATCATACATGCCCCAAGTGGAACATGCAGAGTGTGCAAAATCACTTCTTCTACTGAAAGAAAACCTACCTACTCTACACTAACCGAAAGTAAAGGGAACTCAAACAAATCCTACAACTGGCAGGGAGAAGTAGCTTCCCTTTCTCAAAATAGGCAGCCATGTATATGATTTGGCACTAAACATGGCTTTTATTATGAGTGAAAAACTGACAAGAGGTGATCCTCCACCCAAATAACCAAAGTATCAACATCAATCAAAAATACCTCCTCAAGCTGCTTGGCATTAGATTTCTGGAGGTGTTGATGGTGACCCTTGGTGCTTTGATACTCATCCTCATGCTCAGGAACAAGCATGACTGGTGTTGGCTCCTCTCTTGGCTCTAGTGAAGCCAAGTACCTAATTGGGCAAGGTATGATCCGATGGATGTGCCCTTTGCTCTGAAATTCAACTCCAAAAATGGAGTCTTCCTGTGGACCTTCTTGAAAAAGGAGGCTTCTTACATGTTGATTTTTGTCTTGCATTGGTTTTGCAAGAAACTTATCCTCTACCTTGATGACTAGTGTGGAAATGGTGTCATCATTGTTTCCTTCCTCCTCCTAAGAAGAACATGGAAGATTAAGATCCTCCAACCTTGGTTCCAGAGGGTTGTTATGAAGTGTAGGTTGTTTTCCTTGAATGATCTCCTCCATGGCAGCAGACTCATGTGCTTGGAAGGTGGATGATGGAGGAGAAAATGATGTGATCTCCACGGGCTCCTCACCATCGAAGCAATCCTCTAAATCAGATAGATAATCTACCTCCTAATCTGTAACTTTCTCACCATGGTTCCCCTCATCCTCAAACATGAAGTTTGAAAGCTCAAACTTTTCTTCAACATCATAACTTGAGGGGATGAAGTGGGAGGAAGAACTGAAGGTTCTTCTATGGCCTTCTCTATATTCAAAGCCTCTAAAACTATATGGTTCTCCTCCACAACTGAAATGCACTTCTCCTCTTTTGGATTTGGAGTAGCTGCTTCTTCCCTCGCTTGGAATGATTGTGTAGCTTGAATTGGATCAGCATTCTCTTCAAATAAAGTGCCATCATGGACACTACATTCAGAGCATACGAATTGTTGATCTTCTTGTTCCACTGCTGCTACAAAATTAGCCTTAGCCACCACTGGCTCTTCAACTTTGACCTCCTCCATAGGCTTAACCAACAAGGGAATATTTTCAATTCTAAATCTAAGAGCCAAGCTCACCAAGCTTCTAATCATTTCTTCTTTTCTTGGCTCTTCTTCTTGTTGCTCTCCTTGACTGGATTTTTGAGTCTCTTCCCGACATGGACTCGAGAGAGTAGGAGGAGTGGTGGGTGGGGTCTCCACTAGTTGTTTCTTTATTTTTGGTGGAGGGGAAGGTATTGCTTTTAGATCTTGTGGAGGGGACTTGGATTTAGAAGGGAAAAGGGTAGAGAAATTAAGATGGGATGAAAGGTTAGAATATGGAGAAGGGAATTCAACACTAGGGGAAGAAAGTGAGAAACTAGACTCATGACACTACTGCAATGATATTGATTTAGAAAGAGGAAAATAAAATCTATGAGGTGGTAGACTTACCTATTGAAAAGGTTGTCCTGTATCCAAATCATAAGCCTTAATATCCTCAGTCCACTATGCAAGTTGAGGAAGCATTCCGACCATGAAGTCAAGCTTCTCCGTAGGTTGTAATGTCTTGGAAAAGGGCCTTCCAATGGACAAGGTTCTCTAAAACCAATTTTTAAAGCTTTCATCCGTGTTGTAACCCTTGATTGAACCATGTAAGCCTCCATCCGTTGAATCTTCTCCAGTAGATCGACATTATCCATTTGATTGTTGTCATTGTATGCATACCCTTGTTCCTAATATATTTCATAGCCAAATTGGTTTTGAAACTGCTCATATGGGTAAGCATAATGGTTCTAAATCTGATCATAATGATGATTTGGAGGAGTTGATAAATACATTGGAGGTGGACTACACCACTGCTGCTACAAGTGTGAGTTCCAAGATGGGAATGAAGTCATGATTGCACAACTTCATGGAATGGAAGAAAATGGAAGATATGAAAAGAAAAATGGATGGAAGTGGATGAAAATAAAGGTTTGTAACTCAGAAATGGGTTGTTTGGATCAGTGGAGTCACCAATTGTGCTTAGAATGTGCCTCCAAAGGTTGAAATTTCATCAAGAACACAACAACTTGACAAAATGAAGTGGTAAGGTGCTTCAAACCAGCCCCACCAAGTGTGCTAGAATGTTATCACCAAAAAACAGCACCCTCCGATTTTTCATGCCTGTGTGAATGAGAAACCGGTGTTTTTGTAACATTGAATCATCTCTCAAGTTGTGGGACTTGTGGGCTTGAGATGATCCTCTAAAGAAGGTTGGTTCCTCTACCTAATCCTAGCACTAAACTACTTCTAAGGAAGGAAATGTGACTATCTACTCCTAATCTAACAATTCCAAGGGACCAAGGAGAGAGAGAGCATGAAAATTAAGAAATCCTACACTACAGAGGTGATAGCACCAAGAAAAGGGGGTGAAATATCCTACTGAGGGAGAATACAGAAATAAAATGGAGTTGAGAGGCGGACCAATGTGACACAGACCTAGATCTTCATTTACCACTAAATCTCCATGAAACACAACATCCTGTACCTGTAAATGAGACATACATGCACAAAAAACAACAAAAAAATAGAAGGGCAAGGAGATACAACAAAACAATGCAAGGGTTGAAAGAACACCATGAACACAATTTTATTGCTCTTAGAATATGCACAGTCCATTACATTGTTGAAATAGAGGCACAAATACACTTTCCAGTCCCATGAGAGGGTTTGCAACTCAATGGTGTTGAGAAAAAAATTTACAGAGTTTCCCCACATCCCAAAATATCTCCCTTCTCAAATGAGAAGTGTTTACAATATATAGAAAATGAATGAGAGAAAGAGAAAGAGTGAAACTCAGATTTCTTCTCTCACCAACCAACAACTACCATTAAATGGTTTGAAAATGGCATGGGCACCCTTACAAATCATCTTACATATGTACTTTATCTTTTGGAAGAAGAAATGGGGGTCATACTTCATTAATTGTGGTGGTTGGGCTTGTAATTGTGATTTTGTGCTTTGGAGAAGTTTTCCATTTTTTCACATATAACCTTAATAAAATTTAACAAATACAAATTCCATTGCATAGATGATGTTGAGACCTTTCCAATGATATAATTTTTGTCAAATTTCGTTAAGCCTTTGGATGAAAATTTATGCCCATCCAAAGTTTTCGCATGAAAACTATCATTTTCCTTTTTCCATAGATTTTCGATTTTCGCAACATTCCGTGGATTTACTTTTTTCTACGGCATTCCATGGCTTTTTCTATGGAATTTTTTACGGCTTCTATGGATTTTTCTACGGACTTTTCCTCATTTTTTCACTAACTCCTTATAATTTTCTTGGATTGGGGAGTTAGAAAAAATGAAGTAGAGTGCCTCAAAGCCATATTTTCTCGATTTTACTCAATTTTCTCAAATTTGGCCGAGAATTGAAATCCTTTCCCTCTAAAAACCCTAGGCTCAACCATGAAGCTCTGTCAACTTCCCAAGTTTGGTTTTCTCTAGTTATCCATTTTTACCAAAGGGGTAAAAATGGATAACATATTCACAATGGATGTCAAGAGTGGCATGTGAGTCGTGGCTAGAACCTATGTTGGTGACAACACAAGAAGAGGCCATGCACACCAGGAGATGCCAAGATAAAGGAATCTAGTTTTAAGGGAGGAAGTATTACATGGAAAATATCCGAACCCTTCTCATCAAAAGGAGGTGTATCAAGAGACTATGGACATGATTCAAAGTTTGCAAGGGGATATCCAATGTCTAAATGAACAATCGAGGTAGTTAGAGAAAAGGAAGGATGCAGAGGCTCCAAAAGATGACCTGGATGAGTTCAAGCAAGTTTTTAGGATGTTAAGGCAAGAAAATATTATCCCCTTTCTAGGAGACTAGCGAGAGAGAAGGTACCACGCACCGCGAGTAGAGTGTGAAAGGGGTTTTACATGCAAACCCTCCTCCTCACAACCTCGACTATGATAAGGAGATTACTTTGAATGTAGTTGTTGATGGATGGCTTCTAAGAAATATTCTCATTGACATAGGAGAAAAGGTAAATGTTCTTACCTTAGATGTCTGGCATCAAATGGGAAGGCCCGCATTGCATCCATCTTCGAATGTATTGTACATGACAAAAAAACTAAGGAAATGCCCATTGGAGTCCTAAAGGATGCAGTTATCACCATCCAAGGGGCCAAGTTCACTGGAGAATTTGAATTCTTGGTGATCGCTGAGGTAGACAACTTTCCAGTGTTACTTGGGCCCCTATGGTGTTACAAGAACAATGTCGACCTGCAGTTTAACAAAGAGTATATCAGCTTTGAGAACAAGGAAGAAAGGGTGGTCATTTCGTTGATGAATGAGAATTCAGAACCCTATACTAAGCCCTTAGGATAATAATTCCTAGATAGAATCTATGTGCACTCCATTAGAGACCCTGAGATAATTCACCCCATGGAAGGAGTCATCTAGTTTTAAGATGCTCAGTCCTTAAGTGATACCACTAGTGTGGCATGCAACAATTAGGTGTATGGAACCTATGAGTAGATTGGGTGACAGTTGAGAAAATCGGTAACAAGGGTAATAAGGGCACACTCACTTAGGTGCCTAGGGGGAAAGAAGTTTCCAAGTTATTCTAGGGGAGCATACCCTAAACCTTTCTTACGAGAGATGGAAGCTTAGTGGAAAAATGAGGATGAGAGGAGGGGAATTCTCAACAATAACCTACTTGGAACTACAGCGCGTTGGTAGGCTATACATCGGGAGAAAATCCTAGAGTGCTGCGAGGTGAGGATCACATTTTCTGTAATGTTCTCTAGGAATAATTCACCCACTATCATACAAGACTACCAAGGTAAAGAGACCACCTCATTTCATATCCAAGCATGCAAGAAGGCCTTGATGGGAAGTGCAGAAGCTGTTACCGCCTTTGTTATGGGTGCATAAATTTTATTCCACCTTACAAGGTTGTGTGTTTACATGGTATATTCATTTGGATATGCATCATCAAACAGGTAATTGGCAGGAGTTGGCGATTGATCTCATTCAATCTTTTGAGTATAGGAGTACCAAGCCATCAATTGATAAGGTGTTAAAATTAATCAAGTACCTCATGATGGGAGATAGTTCTATGGTAGAGGATAGGCTACTAGAGTTACTGGGTGAGGCTTATTTGGAGCACGTCTTGATGGAGAAGAATCAGAGGAAGTACATCTTGAGCGTGCGTGCATGGAAAAAGAAAAAGGAAAAATGGTTTATGTAATAGATAGAGAAGAGATGGAGACCTTAGATGTTAACCATTTGAAAGGTATGTGTGAAGTCATAGACGGTGCTCTTGAGTGAGCACACACCTACCATGAGCCCTTGAAAACAAAGAAGGTTAATATGGGATGAAACATAACCTAAGGAAGTCATCATTGGGGACTATTAGTAAGAAAATAAGTTTCAAAGGTCATTGATCCATTGCACAAGTTCCAAGTTTTTTTCCTCGTGGGTATCATGAACTCAAAGGCATTCAACATTTCTTAGGAGAGATTAAGATAAATTCAAAGGAAGGTACGTGCCCGATTCGGAAGAGGCCTTATCAGATGAATCCAAATTTATGTGTACAGTCAAGGAAGAAATAGACAAGATGATAGCATTTGGTATCATTGAGGCAGTGGAAGAATCAAAATGGATAAGCCCAATGGTTATCAGTATCAAGAAGGATGGAAGGATAACAATCTATGTTGACTACAAGTGATCTGAATGTAGTATGTGTCATTGATCCTTTCCCAACCCACTTTACTGAAGAAATTTTGGAGGGATTATCCAAGCACAAAGTCTACTCCTTCACAGATGGGTTCTCATGGTATCACCAAGTCGGGATTGCAAAATAAGACCGAGAGAAAGACAATTTTCACCACTGAATGGGGAATTTTTTCCTACACGGTTATGCCTTTTGGATTGAAGAATGTTCCTACTATGTTTTCTCGCATCATGGTACAAGCATTTCAGGACTTCATCCATAAGTTTCTTCAAGTTTACCTGGCTGATTGGATGGTGTATGTATTGGTGAAAGATCATTGTGATAGTTTAAGGCTGATGTTTGAGAGATGTTGGCAATGAATGATATCCCTCAACATTAAGAAATGTGTCTTTGCTACTCCATTTGGAACTCTGTTAGGAAACATTATATGCAAAGAAGGTTTGCTAGTAGATCCCGCTAAAGTTGTAGTTATTGTAGGGTTAGGGGAGCCTACTAATCAAAGTGCAGTGCATGGATTCCTTGGGCATATAGGGTATTACAGGAAGTTCATCAAGGGGTATGCCAAGATCATCATGCCCTTGGAGGAATTATTAAAACACAAGAGTGCCTTTCATTAGGAGAGGCGCAGTAGAAGGCATTTGACACTTTGAAGGATATGTTTGTCACGGTGCCCATATTACATTTTCCTTCTTAGGATAAGCCTTTCCATGTGCATGTTGATGCCTCAGGAACAACTATGGGAGTAGTACTAGCACAACCTAGTGAGGGAATTTTTGATCATCCCTTATGCTTTGCAAGTATAAAATTAACACCAGCAAAACAGAATTACACAACTACTGAGTGTTAAGAATTTTCCATGATCTACGCGCTCCACAAGTTTAGGAAGTATCTATTGCCAACACCATTCCTATTCTACACGAACCACATGGCATTGAAATACTTAGTCAACAAGGACATTTTGCAAGGGTGCATGTCACACGGGTCCTATTATTTCAAGAATTTAAGTTCACAAAGTGGTAGTAAAACCATGAAAAAAATCAATTTAGGAATTTACCACTTATCAAGGATTAACTCAAGGGAGGACATGCAAAGTATTAAGGATACCATGTTGGATGCTCAACTATTTAGGTTACAAAGACACGCCCTCAAACTTGGAAGATATCACAAGTATTCTTAAAAATAGGTGTGCCAGGAAGGAATGAAGGCTCGGAGACAAATCAATTAGCAATACATGCCACACCCTACATGTTGATTAGTAAAGACTTGTATAAGTTAGGTCATGATGATGTTCTATGTCGATTCGTATTAGAGCATGAGCACATGGTAATTATGGAAGAAGCACATGGTGGGATTACAAGAGGACACTATGTAGGAAATGCTACCACGCAGAAGATTTTATTAGTAGGGATTTGGTGGGAAACCATCTACAAGGATTGTATTGAGTTTTTGCAAGGCCTATGACCATTTCCAGTGCCTTGGAAAACCTAGAAAGAGAGATGAAATTCCCTTACAACCAATAGCCATATCCTGAACCATTTGAGAAATGGGAAATCAACTTTGTAGGGCCAATTACACCAGTTGCGCAAAGGACTAGTTCACGGTATATCATCACTTGCATTGATTACTTGACACGGTGGAAAGAGGTAGTGCCTACGAAGGATTACACTACAGCGATAGCTGCTAGATTTTATGGGAGAACATAATCAGCAAGTATGGTTGTCCTTTAAGTTTAACAAGTGATAGAGGTACACACTTTCTCAATGAAACGGTCAAGATTCTATTAGCATAATTTATGGTGGCCCATCACAAGACTACCCCTATCACCCTCAAGAAAATGGAACTATTGAGGCATTTAACAAGATACTAAGTCACACATTAACTAAGATTTGTGACGTTGGAAGACAAGATTGGGATGAAAAAGTATCATCTATTCTATGGGCATACAAGAAAACCTACAAAAGGTTGAACAAGGCCACACCGTTTTAATTAGTGTTTGGTGTGGAGGTTTTTTTTCCATTGAATTCATGTCACCATCATTGTGTATAGCGTGCATAGGTGGATTAGTTAATGAGAAATCATTGGAAGAAAGAATTGATAAGTTAATGCAGTTAGATGAAAGGTGATCACTTGCTAGATGAAGTCAGAAGATAAAAAATCAAGACAAAAGGCATGGCATGATCATCATATCAAGAACAAGAAGTTTGAGGTTGGGAAAATAGTGTTGTTGTATGATTCTAAGTATATGCGTCATCCTGGGAAGTTGAAAGTCCATTGGCTAGGACCCTACATCATCTTATACATTCTTGATTCAGACGCTTGCCAATTACAAGTGCTAGATGGGACGAGGTTACCAGGTCACTTCAATGGGAGTAGGTTGAAGCCCTACTATAAATAAGTCTTCTTGGTGTTTCCCTTTTTTGTTTCTTGTTCCTTCATTTTGTTTCATTTTTGCACCTTGTGCACTGGTAACCACATTATTTTTCTAAGGTTGTGTATGCATAGAGGACCACGCATCTATTTTAGTGTGGGGTGGAGTGATGCGAAGTATAATCCTATAATACAAGTTGAGTGGCCTAGTAGAAGGAAGCGCGTAAGGTGGAGAAAGCGTGAGGAAATGGTGGATATTGGACTATGGTGTCAAAAAGGCTTTGCAAAAACCACATACATAAATGATGAAGAGCGCATGAACAATATGAGGTAAGTGAGGGAAAAAATAGGGTAAATGATAGAAGAAATGTCTTCGACGTTGTAGACACACGTGTAAGATTCTTCGGTTGGGTTGGATTTTTGCACACCAAAAGGTTGTAAAGGGGTTTTCATGTAGGATGTGGCACGTGGGTAAGGGCGCTTAAAATCGGCTTAGTGGAAAAAGCCACATTTAATGTTAAGGTACGTTAGTAGGTGATATAGCATTTAATGTTGGAAATAAGGAAAAGCTATAAATACAAAGTTGGGAAAGTCATTTATTACCTTACGATTACGAAGTGAAAGAAGCTCTTGTAAACTAGAGCATCCAGAGATAAATTTGTGTGAAGAAAGGAGAATCGAGAAATTTGAGTGTGCATCTAGAGTAGATCTACGAACTAGAAGGAAGGAGTACATAGGCGTGAGGAAGGTTGTGTGAAGAGTGTCATCTTGTGGAAGGATTTCTTGGTTAGGGTTTGGTAGCTAGGGCATAGAGAAAGAAGGATTCATTTCAAGAGTTGAAGATTTACGGAGCTTTGGGATTGAGCAGAGTAGCAGAGCAAAGCAAGAGGAAGGAGTATTTAAGTTCAGTCCAACTAGAAAATATGGCACCCAGAAAACCAACCATTTCACCAAAGAAAACAAAGGGCAAGGGCAAGGGAAAGTAGACCACTACCATCACAAGCTCAAATGAAAAATGGTATGCAGAGATGTAGTACCTAGATGGGGTATTGCTAGGAAAATAGTGGGAGTCACACTTACGAAAGATGGTGTGAGTGATTATAACCATCACACAAGCATAACTAAGAAGGAAATGGTGCTAGAGTTGGTCTGACCAACTAATAAGAGGACACCAAACAGATGCCCATTTACAACGATGAGGTAAAAGTCAAATTGGAGAAGGTTGGATTATTGTAACTATATGAGTTGTCATACTTTGGCAAGCCTAAGCACCTTTACCAATGGTTGATGTCGTGCATGCATGAGGATCACTTTTACTTTGTGGGGCACAAGATGTGCATCACACCACAATTGATATCCAAGTTCATAGGCCTCATTTGTAAAGGAGATAGCATAGATGATGATCTGAGTGAAAAGGAGGCTATCAAGGAGACTGTAGCCACATATGACTATAAGAAGGGGTCGCGATACTTTAACATCACCGAGATTCCAAACCCAATTATGAGGATGGCCACGCACTTGGTGACTAAGCTCAATGACCAGGAATGATAGACACAAGTGAACAAGGCATGACTAAATGTATGTTGGAAGATATCTAAAGGAACCATCTATAACTTCTCCGCTTTCATCGCAGATGAGATTATAAGCAGCACACAGGAGGCAGAGAAGATACTCTTTAGTAAATTCCTCCTCACCATTGTATTTTTAGATATTGGAGTGCCCGATGGGCCAAAAAAAATTGTTTGGGAGTATCAGAAGAAGATCCCTCACCGCAAAAAGGTTTGTGAAATACACTTGTGAAACCATGATGGCCACTCATAAAGTGCACCTGGAGAAGTGGTATAAATGAATGTGTGACACATTTTGGGTTGAGTGGAGGATCGTAGAGTAGTTGCCCTTTCTATTGGATGGAGAGATAGAGTTTGTAGTATACCAACACTTCTGCATTAGCATATTTACATTGACATATGGGAATATGAGTCCATGGTGCAAACTACCATTTTCCTTCACCATGCAATACTTCCAAGATGGAGTTAATCGGTTCAAGGAGGCCAAGAGACTAAGGTTCGACCTTAGTGAGGTAGATATAGACCACCAAAAATTACACCGAAGCTCATTTACCCAAAGAAGCCTTTAACATTTCTAATCGCAAGAAGGACCACAAAGAAGGGTGTACTCCGCACATAAGGCCAAAATTTGAAAAAGGCACTTACTTGGAGAATGATTTCTCCATCCTTGAAGACCCTACAAGAAGGAAGAAGGTCGCTGATGAGGCCATAAATTGGCCATAAATTACCATTATTTTATCCTTCCAAGTTACCTTTGAAATTGGATTTAAATGTAATCTAGGAACTTATAGTTTTCTTAAGATAGAATATAGGATATATATATTGTTCATTCTTTAGAAATATTTTGTTATCTATTTTTTTTACTAATCCTATTGATTATTTGGGAAAAGATGCAAAGTCTTGTGTATGTAGGCCATAAAGGAAAGATAATGCTAGTATTGGGAAAAATGGAACTGATCATGAACAAGTACATCTAAACTCAAATATGATTTCATATTCAGATTCCTCTCAAAAAATTATGCAATTTAAAAAAAGAATCATCTCAATCCAAGATTGCATGCAAAATTTATAGTTGTTTTAGTTAGCTTTGGAACCATTGGAGTTAGCTCCAGAACCTGCAAAGTTAGCTCAGAACTTGCAACGTTAGCTCCGGAACCATTGGAGTTAGCTCCGAACCTGTAATGTTAGCTCTGAAACCATTGGATTTAGCTCCAAAACCTGCATCAACAAAGTAATGTTAGCTCCAGGAACCATTGGAGTTAGCTCGGAACCTGCATCAATAGAGTAACATTAGCTTCGTAACTCAACAGAATAACAGTTTTTGAGGAATTGCAAAAATTAGAGAATCCAATAGGAAATCTGAGAGAGGTTTTTGTTCATATAAATTTTTTTAACAAAAACCTCATTCATATTTTCTACAGGTTTTACAAATGAAGATAAATTTAACTTTTAGTGAGCTGCAGTCTAAGGAAAAGTGTATCAGACGAACACTAAAAGTTCCATAAACAAAAATAGAAAAATTCAAACAGAAAATCTGAGAGAGGTTTTTGTTCATAGAAATGTGTTTAACGAAAACATCATTCATATTTACTACAGGTTTTATCAATGAATATAAATCTAACTTTTAGTGAACTCGCAAAGACGAGGAAAATGCGTATCAAACAAGCATCAAAAGTTCCACAATCAAAAATAGCAAAGTCAAATGGAAAATCTAGGAAAGGTATTTGGTCAAAATCATCTTTTGAGGAAAAACCTCCTTCCAATAATGTAGGAGAATAAAATCATTGTGATTCTTGTTACCAAAAATCAAGGAGAAGATTTGGGAGCAAATCTTCCTAAAATAAGTAAGATAAGATTTGACTCCAATAATATATCTCTCTCCATATTTTGTGGAGATGGAGATCTTAGTTGTTAGGATTGGAATAAAGATAAGATAATATTTTATTTCCTAAAATAAGGAGTTGGTTAGATGCATGAATTATAAATGCAACCTTCCACACTGAGATATGTAATTCCTTCTCCCAAGAAATAAAGATTTGTTCTTTCCTCTCAAATATTTTGTAGTTTTAAAATCTCAGAAGTATGATTTAAATCCTCTTCCAAGGAATGAGTTGGCCACTCATTTCAAGGAATATGGATCTATGTATTTATGTTTATGTTTATTCATTTCTCTATAATTCATTATGTTGTATTGTTTTTATCTTTGTATTGTGAAAATTCAAGTATGTTGTGAACCTACAGGTGTTTTGTTTAATTGTGTTTATTTCAATTCAGAAATTTCAATTTATGCAGAAAAAATTATTTCCTACAAGTTTTATTTCCTTCATGCAAGTGTGATTTATTTCATGCAAACTATTCGAAGAAATGACAAGGTGAAGTTCCTAGAGGAAGAGCTGGAGAAAAAGGAGGAAGAGATCCTTAAGAAAAGCTAGGACCTGAAGCATGAGGAACTAATCAGCACTCAGTTAAGGTGCAAGTTAAAGGACAAGAAGGCAAGGGTGCATGATTTATACAAAAAAATAGAGATGATCACAGATGCCATTATCAAAAATATGGATTAGCCTTATAGTGCCTAGAGGACTTGACCTGCATACTCACTATGGAGAGGTAGTCACTTGCCTTAGAATCTGCAGAAGAGGCATTGGCATGCCAAGAAAAAGAGAATAAGAAAAAGGTTGTGGAAATTGTTGCTCAATATAACAAAATGATTACCAACGTAAAAGTCACCACACAAATTATTGAGGTTGCTTATGATAAGTGTGCAGATAGGGAGAGAGTGGCAAGTATCTTGGTTACCACCCATGAGGCAGAACTCAAGGATTTCCAAGAAAAAAATAAAGGGAAGTAATGAGCAAGAAAAAATCATAGCCAAAGTAGAAAAGAAATCGAGTCCATTGAGACCTATGCGGGGCTCAATCAAGAGTAGTTAAAGGAATTGTACCCTAATCACTTGGAGGATGGACGCACTTGAGGATTTGGGAAAACAACTGGAGGAGATCATAGAGAAAATGAACACTAAGGGAGAGGAGCTAAGTTTTGAAGAAGTGAGCACCCTGGTGGGTGACCTCTGTCAACAAGCTTAGAATGAGGTCGAAACTTGGGGGAAGTTAGAAGTAGAATTAGGGAAGGATTTCCCCCTCCTCCTCTAGAAATAAAAATAGTTCCCCATTCTTTCATTCTTTTTCCCCATTTCTTCATTCCTTTATTCTTCCATTCCAACCAATTTTAAGGATTCACCATTCTTTATTTCTTTATTAAAGAGTGTTTCTAAGGATGGAGAACAAGCATAGTGTGGGGTGATGTTGGGCCCCAAAATATCAGCTAAGTATAAGAAGAGGCTTGGTCATGTGGGACCTATTTAAAGGAAGGAACGTAGGTTAAAGGCACGTAGGGAAGGGTTTTGGTATGGTTTTAATGAACATATGGTGCTCGTGGAAGGAAAAATAGGTTTTGTACTTAGTCGTATCTAGCATCCCAAGCAGCACATGAGAAAAGCATGACCCTTGTGGATAAGGTGCCAGCCTAGTGACTGTGGGATCAAAAAGGGAATATTCCAGGCATGCGATGGAAGGTTCCAGAAGACATCATTGTAAAGAGTGGAGAGCTTGTATCTGAGAAGGCATGCTTCCATGGAGGACCACTTTGACACTTGGCAACCGATCTGTAACTTCTAAAAGGCATGGCGGTGGGTGCTAAGGTTATAAATACAAGTGCCCAATGGAAGAAAAAGAGGAGAAGAGTAGAGTAGATAGAGTATGGAGAGTGTGAAGGAGAGAAAAGAGAGGTAAATCCCTACAAAAACATAATGGAGGATGTTCGGGTTAGGGATTAGGAGAACTCTGTAAGCAATGGCACTTCTAGGGGGATGGGTTTTCATTCTTTTTGTTTTTGTAATATGATGAGCATAATATAGCTCTGATGCATGACTTGGCTTTGCATAGTTATATGAGGATCTGTTATGACCTCAAGGGATTGTAATGTGGATTATTGAACCTATTAAGATGAATATAAGGCTCTGTTATAAATCATATGTGTGTTTAGGAGTATAATACTTATGTATTTCCTTTCTATGTGAACCATTTCCTTATGTTGCTTGTTATTTCTCCTTCTAGATGTAATGAGATAACTCATTCTAGGTTCTTAGAATGTTGCATGGTTCTTTTCTACTCATTTCCATTGGAATATCTATTATAAGATGATGCATTCTCACAAGACTCACATAAAGGAGAGACTCGAGTCCGCATGTGCCTCGGTGAGTGCCTAGCACCCGGGTTTTAGGTTGGCACACATGGGATTAGACTATTGGTCTAAGGGTATAAAATATGACTACAAGTGCATCTTCATCGCAAAACATCCCGAAAACAACTAAAAAATAGGTCCACGGCAACAGAACCAATGATGCGTAGAATTCACCATAAATAACCCAAGCACACTAGCACATCACTCAACCTAGATCTGATCGCTCACCCAAATCACGCAAAGGTACTAGACCCCTCCTTAGATTTGTTTTCGTAGGATGTGAACATGATGAAGGGTTAATGAATTCAGATCCATAAATAGTATAAACATTCTACAGAGCATATTCCAGATCTAGATCTAAAGAGTAATGAATTTGAAAAATATCCATAATGAATTCAACCATGCAATAACTACTTATGTTCATGTTTAACACCTTGATTCAGCCAATACACTCCATTATATTAAACATAGTAAATACACAGAAGATTCTTACAATATTTAGTATCATAAACTTATGCACACATCAAGTTTGGCAAAGATAACTCCATAATAGCTCACTACTCACTCTCTCTATCATGACGCAGATTACTACATATTTATAAGGGTGGGGACTTTCCCGTCACTACTTATATAATTCCCAAACAAGGTTGCATGCTGAAAATAACCACATTCCTATACGTAAAGAAAGAAACACATGCAACTACGCCAATAATAGATCTCTTCTAGTTAAATATCGTAATAATTATATTATTAACGTGAACTCGTGCAAAGCACTTAGTAGACCCTCTTTCAAAAATATCCTATGCGTGTCGTGCAAGTATTTATCTAGTTTCGTGCTTTGCATGCTATTTCCAAAAATAGCTCGTAAATTTGAAAATGGCCAAGTCCCGAATCTGTCCTTTTCTTTCACATGTGTTTCCTTCCCTATCCTTCTATGCCTTTAAACATGCCTTGTTCCCATGTATGAACCTTATATGTGCCTTCTTCTAAGTATCATATTGTGTCTCTGCTCAACGGCGTTAGGGGTAATCGCATGAGTCAAGTGGGTTGACCTCGATCCAGCCCTAAGGCATGTTGATTGACCGTAAAATATGTTGACCCAACTCCGGGTCGGCATCACTAGGGTTAGATTAGATAAATATGGATTTAAATGGACTTTAATTCACTTTGGATGGATTTTTGGATCAGAGGTCTAATGTATGTATGTTATGTTTTTTATTGCATGCGAGAGACCTTATATCCGAGAGATGCCAACTCTATATGAGCATATCGAGGGAATATGATAGATGCCGAGTGGGATCATTTTTCTGTAATTGGACTAGGAGGATTTAGACATTATTAGAGGATCCCACGGGATGTGGGGCTTATGATTGCTTTGGTTGAGAGGTGAGATAGAGCAGACATGTACATTTTGGTTTAGGACAGGGGAGATGACTATCACCCCTGGTGGATGTGTATTAGATTCTTAGGTTGTTGATACATGGGGAGATGATAGTTTCCATTATTAATGATGACAGACGATTGGCAATTTATACATGGCTATTAGAGCCAATGCACCCAAGATCAAGTTTTCTTTAGGGGCCTTTGCATATGAGATGAGATACGAGATTGGGGTGGCACTAGTTGGTTAATCTATATGGTGATGATGGCAGTATCATGTTATGCTTTTCCAAACTCAAGAGGAGCTCGGTTTCCATGGGCACTAGTTGGCGTATTGTCTGACATTGTGGACCACCAGACATTCTTTTCATTTAGGACTGCCTTATTATCTCATGTTTACCATGAGCTATCTGAATATAGGGCAGGTAGGAGGTTAGGGTTGGATGTAGTCTTTTTGCTACACAGTTGGGCTTATGAGCATATCGTAGTGATTAGGCCACCAGGGATTCCCTAGGTCAAATGAGACCATATTCAATTAGAGGTGGGATTTCTAGGATGGAGGGCCAGTCCAGGCCTTCAGAGACTATGCAGCGAGATAGGGTGGATTGGTACATAGATCGGCTTTCAAAGTTGGATGTTGATCAGATTAGGTGGCGGCCATATTGGTATTTCCCACCTAGCCTGGTGTGGATGTGGAGCTAGTGGGGATGAGGAGGATGAGATGGGTACAAGGGAGATGGCCGGAGATGATAGAGGTCATTCAGTTTAATAGGGTGAGATGAAAATTTGGATTCATTCATTCAGTGCCTCATGATCTGATTTTGTATAGGAGGGAGGAGCTAGATAGAGAGTTATCGAGTCCTACTATGGTAGACCCATTAGAGGAGGAGGTTGTACCATGAGACAATGTGGAAAATGTTGGATTAGGAGTGAGATACTCTAATTGGAAAATGGTAGCATGGGCATCTCGGGTGGTTTAGGAGGGAGGAGAGCAAAAGATAGAGGAGATGGAGGTTGAGATTTAGGTGGCTCTAGGAGGCGGTGGAGACGGAACATGAGAGGTTGCAGAGGTGGTACGATTGTGTGCCAAGCGAGATCAGATGAGATTAGATAGAGATACATCCTTTTAGTAGTAGGATGTGATCACTCAGAGAGGTACCACATAATTTAGGATAGGGACCGCTATCGCAGAAGAAGGAGGCCTACGGGGCCCGTTTTGGAGATTTAGATACTATCAGAGTGACAGAGTCATCTAGTGGTGTCTAGGAAGCACCACAGGGATCAGTATAGATGGAACCCCTTGGCATGATTGGGATTGATAGGTACTTAGCATTGGCCATTGAGGCCAAACATTATGAGTATATTGTGATCTCGTAAGATACCTCGGATGTTAAGATCTTTGGGAGCATCTCTAGAGGTAGGAAGCGGTGTGGATATGGGTCGTTGAGGAGTACATCAAGTGTAGCTCGCCATAGCGAGAGGAGGGAAGCCAGGAGGGTGGTGATGGCATGCATGGTTTAGGTGTTGTACCTTCCCTAGAGGGAGAGGACTTGAGATCCTCATATATTCACTTCACCGATTTTGATAAGATCTACCGCTTTGAGGGAGCCCCTAGTTTGTTGTGATGTACTGATATACATTTTGATATATGATATATAATTTTTCGTGGATTATCATGTGTTCATTATGTGATGTGATGGATTTTAATTTTAATGTGATGATTATTTTAGATTATATGTCATGATGATGGCTTTTATATTAGATGTGATAGTGATTTAAGATTGTATGTTTTTATACTTGATGATGATGGTGAAATAGATGTATGATTAGATTATTATCTTAGATGTGCATGTGTATGGATGATGATATAAATGTGTAATGTGGTAATATGTTTTAAATTTAATTTTGATCATGATGATTAGAATGTATGTGGGTAATATGTGATGGAAAAAATTGAGAATCAATGTGATTAATGATGGATGTAATTTTTGATAAATGTGTTGTAAGATAGATAGATAGCATATAGGTGATTGAGATGAAGAAATATGTGTTCAAATACATATACAATAAGATTACGATAAAAATTCCTTGAAATGGTGGCAACCTATAGGTATGGAAAACACTACATTATAGTGATGAATGTACAAGGAAAATATGCCTCCAACTGCATTGGAGGTAAACAAAAATGGGATCTAGGTAATGCAAGGCACATGCACCAAAAAAATGTTAGTAGATAACCAATGATAGTTAGTCATACCAAATATCACAAGGAAAAAATGGATGAGATGATCTCATAAACCTAATGTTGACATGGAAAAGAGGTTTAAGATGAAACTTGTACAAGGAAAGAGGGTTCTCCAAAAATGGTGTTCCCTAAAACTATGCCTCACTCTAGGAAGGGGAAAGAGAAAGTTGATCAATGTGGGAAGCTTTCTTAGAATGCTAATAAAATGGAAGGCTGATCAATGCAGGAAGCCTTCAAATTCCATAAGGAGTATTCATCCTTTGAGGGTATGGTCTACTTTATACAATATATAGATGGCAAGAATAAATGATAGTTGTCCTTTGAGGGATCAGTCTATTTTTTTATTTTGATTTTGATTTCATGCTTTCGATTTTTGTTTTTTTCTATCTTTCTTCTCTCTCTTTTTTTTACATGAATAGTTATCCTTCAAGGGATCGTTCTATTTTTTATAACATTTTTTTTTTATTCAAGCATCCATGAATTTATTTTTTACATGGGGAGATCTCGGGACTAGTTAAGTAGACCTCTTAGGAGGGGATAAAGAGTGTATCCTTTGCATCATTCCAATAGGTTAATAAGAGGTTGATGGATGTGATGATCACAAATTTCTCACCAAAGGGGAGAACCTATCCATAAGGAATATGCTATGGGTAGAGTCGTGGTGCCCATATTTAAGGTCACATATAGGAAGTGATGGAAGACCACATAGTTCCAAATCATCATGATGAGATATAGAAGGGGCTGAGATGGAGGAATGATATAAATACATGACTAAGGGAACATTGGTAAATGTGCTAACAATAGAATGGTTGTAAGTGCAATGTGTTAAGTGGTTCCACGTCTAGTTTATCATAAAGGGAAGCCAAATGATAGGATCCCGACCCATACTTGTGTGTAATAATGTATGGTTTGATCTAGTTAGGGGAAAAATTTCCACATTGGCTCCTTTCTAGAGTAGTGACATTATAATTTTCTTTGAGAATGAGGTCAATGACATTAAATTCATGTTAAAATGATGGGATGATATGAAAAAGAAAAAATAAGAACAAGCTCTGCCTTTATTAAGGAAGTAAATGTTATGTGTTTAAGACGAATAAATGGTCCCCCTATAGGGACAAGATAAATCAGGATTAGATGTGATGATTTAAATAAAGAGTATGAAATAGGCATTGCAATGGTGGGTTTTAGATAAAGCCATGGTGCTTCCAAAGGAAGCACAGATATGGCCACGAAAGTGGTTGTAGGAGGAGAAGATAGAAAGTATGGTCGGATAAACCGAGCTAGATGAGATAGGATGATATTGAATGTGGAAAGGAAATAACTTGTGAATAGAAAAGTCTAAAAATAATTCCCCTAGCATGGGAGGATGAATTGAGAATAAGGATGTTAAAATAACAATAATAGGGGGAAATATGTTCCCAAAGAAAAGGGATGTGGATAAGATAGTGGATGTTAAAGGATATATATGTCAGTTAGATGGTGTATCAAGGAAAATAGTATCAATAAACAAGGGATGACCCTCATCACAAGGAGTGATAGGAGATTATGTAGATGGGTGAAGAGACCCAGGAAGCTGAACAGATGAAGATGTGGTAAAAGGGATCGGATGGGTTATGGATGAAGCAGTAGATGGAGAAGGGGACTCGTCGAGGAGGTCCTCTCACTCAATGAGATCATGGAAAATAGTTTGAAGGGCCTTACAATTCTTGGTGTCATGGCCTGGAGTGTGATGATAAGCACAAATGCAATAGGGATCAAACCATGAGGGCTTCGGATGGTTTAGGTCAAAGGCCCTAATAGGTGGGAGTGTGATGGCATAAGTCTATGAAGAAAATGTTGGAGGACCTTCACATATGATTCAATGTGGGCACCAGGAAAGGTTTTGTAAGATGGTGTGGATGGAAATTTTGAATGTGGATTAGGTCAATGTCTATGCGGTCTAGAATAATACGTAGTGGTGGATGATTTAGGCCTGGATGGCTAGACAATTGGAGGTATTTTTGATGAGGGGATGGCCCTAGGAGGGAATCAAATTGTTTGGATTTGGATTGGTTGATTGGTCATGATGGAGGAGGGGGTCCTAAGACAGAGGGATGTGGCCCCAAGATGGAAGATGTATATTTGGTCTTGATTGGAGGAATGTCAATCTTCTTGTGAGGACGCTCAAGGGATCACTATGGAAGGACACCCAAGGTTTTGATTTGGATTGTTGAGAGTGCCCTTGGCAGGGATGATAATGATTTTGATAGGAGGATTAGAAGGTGATGTTGTGGCAGATGGCGGGAGTAAATTTTTCATGATTTGTTCTAGGGAGGATGGGGATTGGTTCAATGTGGGAACATCTGGTCATGTGGATGATACGGGAGGATCACCTATGGTAGTTGTGATTTGAAGTGCTCTCCAATATTTCTCAAATGATGTAGGTGGTGTAGAAGAAGAAGGAGATAATGGGTATGTGGTCACGATAGTCGATGCGGTAGGTGTGGGTAGAAGCACAAAAAGAGGAACTGGTATGGAATCTAAGGATGGTATGATAGTTAAATGTGGAAGAGATGTGGATGGGGAATAGGTCCAATGTAGTGGATTGATTAGATTCCGGTGTGGAATCAATATCGGGAGTAGGTGTGGATATGGAAATAGAAAGGGTATTTGTATCATGTGGTTAATAATTTATATGTCGATGGGGATGATACAGATGATGGATGAATCAGTGTAGAGATGAGGGGTTGTGTGGGAGAAGTGTGAATGCCTTTTGTGCTTATCTTAGATGTCCCAAGAGGCATTGTGGATGTAGATGCAGGAATGGTAGATGTTGGAGGACTAGATGATGTGGGCATGGGTAAAGAAATATGTGATAGTGATGTCAAGGTATACTTGGGGTGGATTCATGGATGTGGAAGAAATAATTGTAGTGATAGGTGTGTGTGGGAGAGATGTAGATAATGGTCTAGGCATGATAGGTGTGGATAGAGAGATGGGTGTAGTCAAGGCTAGTGTGGATGTGGTAAGAGTAGGACTAGTTGTAGATGAAAGATAAGTAGTGGAGGTTAAGGTGATAAGTAGTGGGATCGTGGATATAGTGGATGTGAGGATAGCCCTTGAAGGGGCGGTTGGCACAATATATAAGATAGGGGTAGATGATGAATATGGTAAAATAGATGTGGGAGAAGATGTATGATGTATGGTGTTGATTGAGAATGGGTTAAATTGATGTGATGTAGAAGGTGAAGATGAGCTTGCTAGTGGGGGATTAGGAAATGGTTGTTTTAAAATGTCACGTGGTGAAGATGGGATTATTTGGGATGGTATAGGACCATGGTGATAAGTAGGATCATGGTAAGATGATGAGGATGGGGAAAGAACAGGAGGTTTGATATAGAAGGATCATAAGGGATGTCCCTAGGTGAGACATGTATGTCGGATGAAGGGGAGACATCATAAGGTGAAACAAGATCATTGATTGATATATATATATGAGGAAGCTATGGATGGGGTTCTCATCAATAAAATCCATAAGTTAGGTGGGTATAGTGATGTCGTGGGTGACCCGGGAAGGGCATGAGGTAATGGAGACAAAGATGGTGGGGTAGAAACAGAAATGGTGTGAGGCGATGGGGATAAAGGTGATGGGGATAAAACAAGGGCTATTGGTCGATGTGATTGAGAAGCAAAGGTCTTGTGGTGGAGATAATCATAGATGGGACTGGAAGAAGGTCTAGAAGTAACCAAGGGTTTGGATGGGGTCATGGTGGACTTCTGAGAACTACTCGAGGAAACATTTTCTTCCATTATTACCAAAAAGACAAGCAAAAAATTCCCCTTTTTATGTTTTGATTAAGAATGTGAAATTAAAAGGGGGTTGGACAACAAAGGACCTAGGAGAAGGTGGACCGCATTTGTTTTCAAGTATGTTGTGGTTAGGGAATGTCTGATGAGGCTTCCTATTGGGTGATCAAATACCAATCAGTCTACCAGGAAAGGGATTGTTTTGATCTGTTAATTTGATTTGTGTTGTGTGTGATAAATGTGAAATGCAGAAGATTAAAACCCTGCTTAGACTATGTGACCAAGCAGGATGCAAAAAAGAAGGGTTCTTTTTAAGCCAAAACGAAATGTTATTTTCAATGAGAACACATACATAAAGGGGAACTACAATGCAAAAGGAGAAAATAGGGAAAAGAGGAATACCTAGATAGTGATTTTCCTATTTATCTGCACTTTTAGGTGATGAGAAATCCAAGCCACACGAACCCAACATGAACAAGCAATAAAACGGATCCTCATGTGATAATGTTATTATAAAAAAATTAGAATATAGAAAATAAAGAGACCACCTAAAGGATCTCCCACCAAGCGTGCCAGAACGCTGTCTAAATTTATCGTTCGTAATGAAGTTAATGCACTAGCTACTAAAGAAACTAGCAACTCAGAAATGATAGAGGGTTTATGTTACCTTGGATGTGATACGGGTGTTAGATGGTTGATTCTCATTGTAACTTGATATACTTGCAAAACTGAAACAAATATGGATTAGATAGATATATGTGGGGTTTCCCAACAATGTGGTTCCAAGAAGTGATTAGCTTCCTTTTGTGGATGTCAACCCCCGTTTGTTTAGAAAAAGTGATGTAAAGGATGAAATTGTAGAAGCATGTAGAAACAGGAATATCACTAAATTTGGAAAGATGACAGAAAATTATCTAATGGATAATTAGATGACAATAAATGTAAATTGATTGTTACCTGGTCTAGGTCAACGGTGACCCAGACTATGCAGAGGCAAAGTCGTTAAAGTGACTTAGGAGGGAAGATCTAGACTGTAAGATGAATATGCAAATCTAAATGGTTTGAATGCCAACTCAAAGATGACATAAGGTTGTGTATTTTGTGAGTAATTTGCAAGAAAGAACTAGAGATAGAAAACCTCGTAGAAATGACCGAGAAATGATGACAGAGGAAGTCTTATTGACAAATTGGGTCTAGGTTGATGGCAACCCACTCGAACAATGACGATTGTATCGATTCAGATATGGATGAAGAAAGGTAAGATAGAAGAGAAACCTACACACGAGATAACTCGAGATAGGCAGCTATTAAATAAGCTCTAAATGTCGTTGTTGATGGTTTGAACCTATAATAGATTAGATACAAGAAATACCTAGATAATATGATAAAAGTTTAATAAAACAAGATGATAATGATAAACCTCACAACATATGATTGTGAGTGATGCAAGCACACTGAAAAGATGTCTAAAATATTTATAAATGTTTTACGGATGTTCCAACATGGGGAAGGATGCTCAACTCATAATAAAGTCCAAAGTTGCATGCATCTAATGATGAATAAAAATAAAGCAAATTTAGTTTTATAGGGTCAACGGCAACAAGGTGGGTCACTACCAATTACGGGGAATGTTCCCGACTAGCTTGTTTTTTGTGATTTTGACGGAATTTAGAGCTTCTTAAAGAATAGAAGGATGCTTTAAAGCACTTAGGCGGCAAGAGATGAGATAAGGGTGGTTAGGGCATAAAATAGATAAAATCTAGAAAAGCAAAGGGGATGTGTGTGTAGGATAAAAGAAATAGAAATAGAAGGTTGGTTAGGGAAATGGATGAGCATTAATTAATTAATTAATAGAAATAAAAAATCGATGTGGACGAGATAATTGGGCATGTAAGATATTAAATGATTAATTAATTAATTAGGATTAAGAGGGCATTTAATTAAAGGAAAGGGTGTGATTTAATAAATATGTGCATGCAGTGATGAGGGTATAGATACCGAATTTAGGTGTCTACACAAACTATAAGTATGTGCAATCCTCTACGCCTGAATTTAATAAATAGTAATCAGCCACTTGGCATGCAAGCACACTTATTACAACAAAACACTAAACTAAATTGATAAAGCATAGCAAAACTGAAAGGAAACACATATAAAGGAAATATATTAAGGGGAAATGTACTCTATCTAGCAATATTGCCTTATTACAAACACCAAGAAGACTTATTTATAGTAGTGCTTCAACCTACTCCCATTAAAATAACTGGGAAACTGTGTGCCATCTAGTACCTGAAAGCTGGAAAGTTCTTGAATAAACTATGTAAGTCAAAACATACGGTCCCAACCAATGCTTTTGGAACTTCCCAGGGTGGTGCAAAAACTTTGAATCATATAGAAGTACCATCTATCCAACTTCAATCTACTTATTTTTAATGTGCCTATCATGTCATGCCTTCTACCGGAATTTTCTCGTCTTTTGGATCCAACGAGCTATAGTGCGCCTTTCATCTAACTGCATCAGTTTATCAATGCACTCTTCAAGTGATTTCTCATCATCCAATCCACCTGTGTGCGCAATACGTAGGGAAGGTAACATAAATTCCACTGGTAAAATAGCCTCTGCACTAAACACCAACTGAAAGGGTATGGCCTTATTTAACCTCTTGTAAGTTTTCATGTATGCCCAAAGTACTAAAAATGCTTTATCATCCCAATCCTTTCTTCCAACATCACAAATATTAGTCAATGTGTGTCCCAATATTTTATGAAAGCCTCAAGAAATTCCCATTAGCTTGTGGATGATAGGGTGTTTTTTTATGGTGTGCTACCATAAATTCTACCAACAATATACTGATAGTCTCATTAAGAAAATGATTTCCCCTATCACTTGTCAAGCTCAAGTGGACATCCATACCTACTGATTATGTTCTCCAATAAGAACCTTTTTGTCATGAAGCTACCGTGTAATCATTTGTAGGTATTTCTTCTTCCCACCTTGTAAGATAATTTGTATAAGTTATAATGTAGCATGATCCATTCTTACGTGCATGTCAGAAATAGGACCTACAAATTTAATTTCCCACTTTTTAAAATGTTCCACACTAGCAAAGTAGGCCACGAAAGGAATTTCATCTCTATGCTCGGGATTTCCAAGGCATTGACAATGGTCACAGGCTTTACAATATTCTATACAATCCTTATAAATTGTTTCCCACTAAAGGCATTCCAATAGAATCTTATGTGTGGCAAAGCATTCTTGCAATCCCACCATGAGCTTCCTCTATAATGGTAGTACGCTCATGCTCAAGTACACAATGGCATAAAACCTCATCCCAACATAACTTGTATAAATCTCCACCGATTAACATGTAAAGCACAGTGTGTCTATAGAAATTTTTTTCTTCTCAAAAGCCTTAATCCCCTTATGCGCCACACCCGTATGTAAGAATACAACATTATCCTTTAATTCAGAAGGCACATGGTTCAATCGACAAAGATGGGCATCGGCAATATATCCTCAATGTTTTGTGCGTCCTCCCTTGATTTAATCCTTGATAATTGATTTGGTCCTGAGTTAGTCTTGTTTGGCTTCACCATAACTATAAATTCAAATTCTTAGAACAAGAGAATCCACCTGCATATGTGCCCTTGCAAAATGGGCTTGTTGACCAGATACTTAAGTGTCATGGTGATCGTATAAAATATGAACGGATTTTCCAACAAGTATTGTCTAAACTCAGACAAAGTGCATAAATAATGGACAATACTTTGTGCTCCGTAGTTGTATAATTTTTTTAGTCAAGGTCAATTTCTTGCTTGTAAAGAAAATAGGATGATCAAAAATACCTCTCCAAGTTGGGCTAATACTACGCCAATGGTCATGCTAGAGGTGTCCACATGCACATGGAATGGTTTGGTCCATGAAGGAAAACACATAATAGGCGCAAAATTAAACGCTTTCTTCAATGTCTCAAACGTGTGTTGTTGCACCTCTCCCTAATGGAACTTTCACTTACTCTTCAATAATTCCTCTAAGGGCATGGCTATTCTAGCATAACCCTTGATTAAATTCATGTAATAAACTATGTGCCCTAAGATTCTACGCACCTCACTGTATAGTAGGTTCCTCTAATCCTAAAATGACAAAGAACCTTATCGGATCTACTAACAAGCCTTCCTTACATATGATATGTTTGAATAGAGTTCCAAAAGTTGTAGTAAAAATGCACTTCTTAATGTTTAGAGATATGCTCAACTATATTCACCTCTCAAACATAGGTATTATAACCGTGATCCTTTACTATCCCATAAATTGTCCAATCATCCAAGTAAACTCTGTAAAAACTTATGAATAAAGTCCTAGAATGCTTGCACAAAAATGTGTGAAAAGACTACAAGCACATTTTTCAATCCAAAAGGCATAACTATGTATGAAAAACTTCCCCACTCAATGGTGAAATTTTTCTTCTCTTGATCTTCTTTATCAATCCACCTGATGATATTCAAAAAATCCATCAGTGAAGGAGTAGATCTTATGCCCTGCAACACCTTCCAGAATCTCCTTTGTAAATGGTGTGGGAAAGGGATATATTACACAAGCAGCATTCAATTCCCTATAATATACACATATCCTTATCTTTCCATCTTTTTGTATGCTTCATACCATATAGGGCTAACCCACTTTGACTCCTTAATGGGCTCAATGATTCCAGACTTTAACATCTTATCAATCTCTTCCTTTACCTTGAGGACATATTAGGATTCATCTTATAAGGCCTCTTCCTAACCAAGAGCTCACCTTCCTTTAACTTTATTCTCATCTCTCCCAAAGAGTGATGTACCCCTTTCAACTCATGATAGCCTCTAGGAAATAATTCCTTCAAGTCACGCAGCACTTAATTATTTTGCAACCTCCGAGTCGGACCAATAATCTCCAATGATGGTGTTATCAGCTAATTTTGACTTCGTAAAATTAATTATTAAAAAAATGGAAATTTTAAAATTGTTCAAAAGTGTTACTTTGCGTGATTTATTGCTCTCATCATGATCGTCTCATTTTTGTGATCGTTCAGTCTTTGTTTCGTCCATTTCAGGTGAGAACTCCTCCCGCCAGGTCTTAAAATGCATTAATAATTAATTAATTAATATTTAATTAATTTATTATCCTTTATTTGATAAAATCATTTTTTATTAAATTTGGGGTTTTTAATTAAATAACTATTAATATAATAATTATTAAAAGTCATTTGACAAATTTTTTATTTTATCACGGGGAAGTAAGCTTGTGCTTCCAACTGCTAGAATGCCAAATTGGCTTCCCGAACCCGGATTTCCCCTTTCCTAGAAAATTTATTTTAATTTCCCACTTGTGGGATTTTCTCCACCAATTGCCAAATCAATGAATTGGCAAACGGGAAAGAAATCTCCCAATTTCCCACATGGGGAAATTGAATGGATATTGTCAGCCCACTTTTCCATTTCCATTGGAAATTGGTCGTTGCTTTCCCCATTCCCCTGGCAATTAATTCCACTACCCGGGAAGAAGGGAAGTTGGATTAATCCTCATAAATTTCTCCATTGAACTCATTGGAAAGATTCGTGTGAAGCTTTCCAATTGCTTCTTATTTCTTCTGAAGGAACAGAGTAATATTTTATCACATCCCTCAACGAATCATCACGCATTCACAAAGCTAGATATTGAAGAGGCTCTCCACCTGAAGGAAAAATAATACAACTTCCACCCAGTCCAAAAGACCACGCAGGAGTAGTTTAAAGATCACCACGTTTTTTATTGAAGGAGAATAGTCCTAAAAATTCCCACGCGATCAAAGGACAATCTAAAATAGAGAGGAAGAGATCCACGCATTTCTCTGAAATCTGCCCACAGCCAGTAGAAGGAGGTCTCCACGCATGCACAGGTAGTCATGAGAATAAAATAAAACAAAAACAAGTTTCCACGTCTTTGGAGGATGGAGGAAAGAGACAGCAAGAAGACAAAGGTCCGCACGGGTTTCAAAGGAGAGGACAGTCTAAAATATAAAAGAAACCATTTTTCACACATTCATCAAGAGGTACAGTCCGGCCAAGAACTAAACATCATTTTCCATGCCACAACAAAGTCGGGGACAGTACCCACGTTTGGAAAGAAGACAAGAAATCAATTAATACGCATTTCTCATAAGAAAAGAATAGTCCAAGAAAGAATATCACGCACCCACCAGGTCTGTCCACGCTGGGAGAAGAAAGGAAGTTTCCACGCAGGTTAAGGAAGGTTCTTTTAGAAGATCTTCATGCAGTCAAAGTCTACAACAAAAATAGTTTTAGATGCCTAGAAAGGAAGAAAAGAAGACCCACGTTTGCATAAGAAAGAGACAGTAAAAGCTAGAATACCACGCATTTTTCAGAAGGAGAAATCCATGCATTGGCAGAGGGGGACAAAGAAAGTAACAAGGAGAAAAGCATAGATTTTCAACGCATTTTCTTGGAGCAAGGAACAACTGAAGACAAGACCACCATTTCAACGCCTAGATAAAGGACAACAAAAATAATAACTCACGTGTTGGAGGATTAGAGGAAAACAACAGATGTATAAAGAAAAATAAATAAAATCTTTGCCCACGCATTCACCAAATCAGGCCAAAATGCCGATGTAGGTGAGAGAAAGGAAAAGAGGATTTCAACGCATGCAGGTGAAAGCATAAGCCAAAATCTCCACACATTCCTAGAATCACACCAATTTTTTTTTAAATATATATATAATAAAAAAATTGTAATCAGAGATTTTTATTACTATTATTATTTTTATAATAATAATAATAATATTAAAATAAATCATATTGTTCTTGCACTGACAGGGGTTTCGGAGACTGAGACCCGACCCCGTTTGCATTGTTTTACGTGCCCGAGTCCTTTTTCTGTGAAATTCATAATGGCTGAAAAATCTAACAAATCTGCAGGAAGATCAAGGAAGCTAGTGGAGAAATCGAACAAGTCCGTGCTCAAGTATGAATTCTAAGGAATCATCCCTCCCAGTTCCATTAAGTCAGCATATGACAATATCACTGATACAAATCTAGGTCACATCAATGTGTAATAATTCTGTGAATGGGTGAAAATTGAAGGCAAAACCATATTCTCGGATAGGCTTTACCATAGTGGTCTACCCCAAGTAGCAAAGATTTCTGTCTCGGTGCAATGTCCAGAGCTAGTTATCGCTTGCACGGAGCATTATGATCCCTGAAAGATGAGGAATTTTTAAAGATAACCGTGAGCCTTTCCTCTTAATCACACCGGAGCATATTGAGGAATTGCTCGGCATACCTGACTTTCCTGAGAATGCAGATATCACTCACTAGTCAGCATAAGAATTTTGGGATGAAGAACCCCTTAGGTGGAGCAAGATGGTTAATAACAACTAGTTAGTAACCAAGAGGCCTCAAATTGACAGGCTTCCCAAAGAACTATACCACGTTGATTTCTGGAAGAAATCGGGGACATGATTACTCTCCTAAGTCAAGTTTTCGAGTCTACCCTCTACTAGGATTTTCCACCCATGGATGTATCAGTTTATCTGTATCATCCTTGCCAAGAAAGAGTTTGTGGATTGGGCCACCATCATCAATAACACCCTTCACAAACAATTGATAGAAGTTAAGATGACTAGATGCTTCTACATGACATCGTATCTGACTTATGCAGTAGCAAGAAGAAAGCTATTTTTGGGACTTGAAACAAGAGGAGTCATGGGGCCGTCAAATAGTGTTTTTCATTATTACCCTCAACTCAGTTTCAAAAATAGCTCTCACCATTTTAGAAGAGTCAACGATGCATTCACCTTCCGTGTGATTTGGAACTTGAATTGGAATACTAAGGAAAGATTTTCTAAAGAAGCCATGAGTGTCATTTCCCAATGGGGAACCTGGTTTATTCAATTTTCATCATTTTCCTACATTCACGTGAGTGGCTTTGTTGGTACCCCATGGAAGCTTCCTAAGTACGTCAGTGACAGATGGGCATTAATGGAGCTTACGTGACAACTATTCCAAGTTCACTATCTTCTTAGTGACAAGCATCATTCAGGAATTCATTTCCCAATTCAAATTGGGGAATATCAATGTCCAAATCTTTTCAGTGCACAACTCATGGAAAAATATTTCACCCTCATCACAATTCATCCATATGTGAAGAGAGCCCAGTTTGATATCAATGGATATATGTAGAAGATTCTTGGAGCAAAGTATCAACATAACCCTACCATGGAAGATTTATGGGCTGCCTATTCGGACAAACATGAAGTAAGAAGATGAGAGTTTTCTCGCCTAACACTTGCTCAGATCAAGGCCTTCCACATTAAAAACCCTCCCGATTCATTCATAAATGATGATGAAGATGTCATTCATCCCTCATATGATGCATTTTATTTTACCTCATTTCCTCAAATTGACTAGACCAAAAGAGATGAATTTTCTCTTGATAGCAAGAATTAACCAATTCTTAAAAGAAGCATATCTTGGTACAACAGAGAACTTGCCAAGTTACAATCAATTCAAGATCATGCTTCAAGATCACAAAAATTTCCAACATGAGGAGGCATTCATTCAACCAAAGCCTCTTCTCAATCAACCTCTGTACCATCCAATCATACACAACAAGCAAGAAAGGAGTGGTTGCCAAAATCCACTTCACTAAGTAATGTGTCACGAGGAGAAAAATCTAAAGATCCTAACCCCGAAGAAGGAAGAGAGCGTGTATCAGGATTTTCTACCTCGAGTAGAGATTCTTCTACCCACATTGTTAATAGTGCTCAGAAGCTCGTGGCAAACGATCCTCAGCCATGCTTCGAACAAGCATCCACTCAGGTGCAGGTAATTCAAATATCAAACACTTTGGAGCATGTAGTTCATGAAGGGATTTCCCAAAATCTCCGAATAATCAGGAGGTGGATATTGAGGTTGTTTCTCCTCAAATCGAGGTCGTAGATAGGATTCAAGTAGGATCTCATGATGTTGAGAATAATGATAATATTGATTTGAGCTCTAGGATTTTGTATGTGGAAATAATGCATGATACTCCTTCCTGGGTTGATTCTGAGGTTAAGAAAAGGAAGAGGGTTGTCAAGGAAATTGACATTGATTTTTATGTTTTTTTCAAACTTTCAAACGACGTCATTCCAAAGAAGCCTAAGGTGCTTTCTTGAATAATGGTGGATAATGACACAAATATATTTACAGATCTCATCATCCCACAAATTGATAAGGAGCGTGATGTCATGACACCTACTGATTATGAAGTTTCCAGACTTGGACTTGGGAGGTCTACATTAGAAAGTGACATGGCGATGGCTTGAGATTCAATTGATATCGTGCTAAAGATACTTGAGAAATATAAGTCTCAGAACTCTCATCTCAAGGCCAAAAAGAATCAATTGGTGGAATATGTTCAACATTTGATAAATCCCATATCATCCACTTTCCCAATACCTGATGTAGTGGCTTCCCCTGATGAAGAAACTCTCAATTTGTCAAAATAAATAAACACATTAGGCCATGTCACTAAAACTTGGCTTTCAAAGATTCTCATTTTAGGCCAAGAGACAATCAAGACCGCGATTAAGATTCATGAAGATGTCGGTGCATATCTTGATCCAATGATTTCTTTCAAAGAAACTTTTGTTTCTAATATATCAAATTTGGATGAGATATTGCCCAGTTTATAGGAGATGACAAGTATAGAATCCTCAGTTTTGGCCATTGAAGGAATTCTCAAATTTGAACATCGAGGGAAACATTTTCTTTGGTGTCTGCATCTGAAATCAAGGAAGACACTTCTTGAGGATTCTATGATCCATTATGAGAGCATGTGCAATGAATCCTTCACTTCACTCTCCTTGATTCAAGAATTCATAGCTGAGATTCCTTGCAACCTCGTAAATGAGCATAATCAAAGGTGTTCATCAGAGCAGGTGGAAGAACAATTTTCACAATTGTTTAAGGACTTGTACACTCCAACCAACAATTTCTCATCAGTTTCAATGGAGCAATGCATCAAATTAAATAACTTATTTTAGAACGCTCAATCCAAAATTTTTAATTTAAATGATATGCCAAGTAGGATTCTTGAATTGCAGGTATTTTTGAGGCTATTCTTCAACCAAATGAACCTCCAAAAGAAGAAAAAATGTTTGAAACTTTGGGAAGGTTTAGATCTTTTCAACTGGAAAAAGCGGCAGATCCTAATTTCACTGGCGGTTCAGGGGGATAATTTTCTTGATATTTAATGAAGTGGGAGAGTCCATTTCTCATACGCTTGAGATAGGTGGACCCCATTTCAATGGATAAGGCACTGGTTATTATTGTATATTTTAAAAGGTGTTGTTATTTGCTTTGGGAAACTATGGATATTTTAAGTAATTTCTATTTTTTGTTTTATTTAATAAGTTGGTTGAAAAATTCTAAGGTCACTTAAGTGCCTTATTTAATGATCATGTAAAACCCTAACTACTTTGTAACTAAATTTTGGGTTATAAAAGGAAGTGAGGGGCTCATTTGTAAAGGTGACTTTGAGAGAGGAGAAGAAATACTTTTGTGTGCAAGCTTTGTTTCAGGAAGAAATTTTGTGTTCTTTTGTGAAAACATTTTGGAGTTAATGAAATATGAACTTTGTGTCTCATTCATTATCTCTTGTAACATTTGATGTTCTTATGTTCATTAGATGTTAGGTGTTTTAATCTTGCATGCAAATATTATCTTTGATCTTATTATCAACGTTATTAATCTGTTGTTCTAGTTCACAGTGGTCAAGATCTGATTATCTACTTGCTCATGTGTGTTCCCTTTTACACATTCTTGTTTGGCTAACTCAAACTCGTTTTATTTGTGTTGGTTATTCACCTTTCTTCTTCATGCAATATTAGGCTCTACTTTTACCTAACTCTTGCATGTTCTTTCAACTCATTCCTTTCCACTCCTTTCCTTCATTCCATTCCATTTTCTTCATTCACTTTTCTTTCCATTGATGTTCCAAAACACCCCCACATACAATTTTGAATGTACAGATGTAAATATAGTTTTGGTTTTCAATAAAGGTAGCCTCACCTTCATTGAGGAGGGACTTCGTTCCCACACTGATGCATGTCATTTGCATGCATGCAAATTCATATGCTAATATATGGCCACCTTAGGTTTTGCATATGTACCAATGTTGATCTTCTTTATTTTCATAGGCTCAAGATATGCATGCACCTTCTCATCTGCACTATCCAAGACCTCAAGCATACCCACAATATAATAAGCATCCAAATTTTCCACTTCTTCATCATCAATCATGTAAACCAACTTTCTTTTTTTTTTCTAGCCAGGCACACCCAACATGTTCTTCATATGTCTCTTTTTCTTCAAAGTGCACCTCCAGATCGGATTCACCTAGTAATTTCTGAATAAGCTCTTCACCTTTGCACTATCTCCCATAGTCAAGCACTTCATAATCTATAATGCCTCATTCACCGGTGGTTTAGTAGAAAAATAGTCAAAGGTATGAATCATACATGTAGTCAATTCTTGCCAATTCCTTGTTTCTCTATTCAACTCCGCATAAACATACCATGCACACATAGCCATGCAAAGTGAAGTAGAGATTATGCACCCATAGTGAAGGTGGTAAGGCCTCCTGCCCCTCTGTCTAGAGTCTCTCACACTCTTGAACATGATGTGAAGTGTCAAGCCCCCATGAAATTCACATGTCTTAGTAGGCGCATTGTTCCTAAGAAATCTAGTAGAGAAGGTGATTCTCACCTCTCACCACTCTAAAATACTATCTCTATGTGCAATCCACCAGCATGTTATTGTCCCATGCAAGGTATATATCAGCATATTCCTTCTCTCCACTTGATATTTCCATTGGGCTTCCATAACACGCATAAATACATCAAGATTCCCTTTGTCCAGTGTACCTTGGTACTTGGTTACTACCCAAGCACCTAACATAGTGCAATCTACTTACATGATTAATTGTACTCTTCATATCATGCCCACCATTTCATAAGTCTCGTGTACCCAGTTGTCACATGAAATGTTGGTTGTATCACTCATATACTATGCATCATCCCATTGAATAACACCTTATTTTGATGGCTCAAGCACTTCAGGGTCTCTAATGGTACGCACATAAATAATGTTAAGATCCTCCTCACTTAATGGCTCCACATAGGTTGCATATTTTCCATCTACCAAAGTAATAATGACATGCTCTTCCTTGTTCTCAAAATTGATATAACCTTTATTGAAGCACAAATTATAATTATTTGCATAACACCAAGGGCGCCCAAGTAAAGTTGGAAAACTATCTACTTCCACAAACACCAAGACCTCAAAGTCCCCAATAAACTTGGCCCCTTGTATAGTAATAGTGGCATCCTTAAATACTCCAATGGGCATGGATTTAGTCTTGTTTTCCATATACAGTATGTTTGAAGATGGCTGTAATGGTGGCCTCCCCATCTGATTCCATACATCCAAGGTGAGTACATTTACTTTTGCACCTATATTAATCAAAATGTTACTCAGAACCATCCATCAACAATTGCATTCAAGGTGATCTCTTTGTCATACTCAAGAATGTGAGGTGGTAAGTTTACATACAATATTTGTCTCTCGCGCTCAACTCTAGCATGCGGTATCTTCTCCCTTAACCATTCCCCTAACAAAGGAATGACATTTTAATAGCACAACATCTTATAAACCTCCTTCAATTCATCAACATCTTTCTAAGGAATCTCAACTACTTTTTCCGATCTAGCTTCTATGACTACTCTTTCAAGCATTGTATCTCACCCTATAAGTTTCTAATAACCTCCATAGTCTCCTAATAGAATTCCTTCTGATGGGTAGGATCTGGATACTTTTCATGTAATACCTCCTATTTTGTAATAACATGTTTCTTCTTCAAAGTCTCACAAGCACGCATAGCCTCGGCAAGTGTAGTCACCGACTTGGGTATTATCTCAAGGTCGGTGCTAACTTCAGCATCCACTGATCTTCCACAACATGTTGTACTCTAACCATTCTCGTGCCCTTATCCTACTTTTGTTACTTGCTCATATGCTCATACAAATCTAGGCATTCCTCAAACTTGTGATTCTTTCCACACCAAGAGAAAATAATGTTCTAAGGGCATTTTGCATGTATAATGATCAAGGGATCTACATGTATAACAAGTCCCTCGTGGAAATTCACCTCTTCCACTACCATGACCTTGGCCTCTGAATCCTCCACGGTAACCTCTACCTCTACCACCTCCATTAGAGTGCCCTTCATTGTGATTATGATTATGATGTTCACCTTGTTCCTTAGAATTGTTTGTAACACTAGTCTGACATACACCAATTTCAATGGCATCATGAATCTAATCAATCAATCTGCAATTCTTTGTATCATGAGTGGTAGATTTAAAAATCTTACAATAACAAGACACATTCTTCCTTATCGTGCACTACAACAGGGGCACCTACTTGAATCATGATCCAAATGACATATCTCACAATCCAAAAACATGGCATGCACCGATTTACGAGGGAAAATATCCTTAGTATGTCCTTCCACCTCATAATCCATACACCAAATACCATTGCACGTCTCATGGGATGAATTAGCTGATAATTTTTCCAACTATTTTTCCATAGATGCAATCTGAGCTTCTAAAAATGGGCTAACTCCAAAGTGTCTACACTCCCAACTCGCCAAGCGTGCAAAGCTACCTCAAGTTCCTCACGCGTATTTGTAAATTTATTTTGTGAGATAACCCTTCTATAAGGTGTAATCAAGCCTCCAACAAACCATTGAGCATGTTGACTGGGTAAATATCATAAGACAACTTTGATATCAAATTTTTAAAGCATGCATCATACTCCCTTACACTCTCATCCTTTCCTTTTTTAATATATTTCAGCATGTTGATGCTCTTCTGTTCAAACTCAGGTATATGGAAATTAGCTAAGAAAGCATCACACAGCATGTTGTAATCTACACAAGTCTGGTTCAGATCATACTTCATGTACCAACTATGTGTGCATCCTTACAAAGTAATAACAAACTAATTTTCTATACGCTCACGAGCTTTGATTCCCTTAGCGCACCATAGTATTTCACACATGTGTACATGCTCACTGCATCTTCAATTCCTTTGTATTTTGGTAGGAAAAGAGACATCTCGTAATAAACTTATTGGGGTTGGTACGAACCGTGCCCACTAGATCTAGAACCTATATTACCTCTTGTATTCCATCCACCTCCAGAACCACCAAATCCACTAGATCCCAAACCACCTGATCCTCCTCCTATAATATAGCGGGCACTAGACCAAAGGATTTGCTACCTTGTATCCCACAATTGTGCTAAATTGAACTCCCACAATCTAAAAAGTTGTGTTACTCCCAGACGTGTTACCAATGTTTTACGATCGCATGTTTTGTGTGGATGATGCGCCAGAAAATATACCTCCAACCAAACCCATAAATAAAAAGACAACATCTGCACTACCATAGATGAATGTGTTATCTGATTAACTCCTGTACTCAATGGAAAATGAAATCTACCTATCACTACTATGTCACCAACATTATCTTGATTCTTAATATTTGTCTCAGAAAATGGAACACCAAGCGCAAGGGTTAATTCATCACGTGAGTTCACATGTGCACCTGTGGTTCTTATTCATTATTCCTCGTATACACTCTCATCCGAATCTAAAAAGGGTTCACCGCCATGCTTACCTAAACAGGGAGTACCAGATGCTCCAGCTCCATGTCTTCCACGTGAGCTCCAAATCCTTCGAGCCATCTCTCTCTCGCAACACCATTCATTCCTCAACATCACGTTGCTTCATCAAGTCCCTCTCACACGCTTCATTAAACTTAATCCACCTTTCTTCTCTCTACATTTCTGCCACTAGTTTTGTCATCTTTCACCACACCTGTTCCTACCCCTACGTGTGGTGGGATTTAGCTAGCCATGGGGCATTCTTCCAAATCCAAAGTTACAATCAAGATCTTAATCGCTAAAGGGATAAAGCATGCAAATAGGATCCTCTGGGTTCACACAAGAACTAAAACTCAACAACCTCTAGACAGGAATAAGTAGAAACAACATACTCCAATGTATAACTATTCAAGACACCACCCCACCAATGATCTACAACATGTGTCCAAGCCAAATCAGCATCATGCAGAGTCTGGTAATCTTCCTGAGTCCATACAATTGTTCTATACCTCTAATTTATCTTTGATGCATATGCTACCATCCACTCGCATACAACTCTATAGGGAAATAACAAAAGAACGTCTCATAGATTTCATGATACAAACAGTCTTTAACCTACATATATGTATCAAAATTAGGTCTAGTGTTAAATATGTGAGCAAACTCTTCCTCTAAATTTTCTACCCAACTCTCAATACTAGACAAATTCAACTGATACGTCTTCATCATGCAACATCCTTGCAATAACTTGAAAAGAGGTCCTGGAAATAGAACCAAAGTGTAGTCTTTTATTTTACCAAGAACAACCCAAGGTGCATTGGCACATCACTCAAGATAAATCTAAGTGCTCACCCAAAGTGTGCAAGGGTACCAAGTCCCTCTTTTATAACAAATTTTTCAAGGAGTTAGCATGACATAATGCACATATAATCCAAATCCATATTAACCATTCAAAAATAAGCATAAACAGATCTAGAACACAACCATATGCAAGAATGAACTAAACAAGAATCAAGATCATATTTACCATACAAGAACCAGCTTATTAAAAAGTCAATAACCAATATCCAATCACAAAGTTTCATAATATTAATCACTTTGTAAAACACGAAGTTGAATACATACACAAGAGTATCACCATAAATCATGTGTGCCCATAAACTAGTAGCATAACTCTACTATAAAATGTCCTATCCAAATCATGCGAATCAATACATATTTATAGGTAGTGGGGACTTTCCCTTTACTATTCATGCACTCTCAAAAATATGCTACATGTTAATAATAGGCATGCACCACTTACAAAAAGCAACTAGGAAGCATGCAAGCTTCAGCTAATAATAAACTTCATAATAATAACTCCAGATCTATTCCTATTATTAGCTTAATTCAGCATGTCGTTTTATCTTCCACTTTTTCCCAAGAATACCTTGTTGTGTCTTTCAAGTCTTCTACCAAAACATTCTCAACACCCAATCCAAAACTTGCCCCACACTCCAACCGGTTATTAGCCCACATCATGCAAAATAGCTAAGTCTCGAACTCTAATTTTTCCCTCGGCGCACCATGTAACCGTTGATCCTCCATGCGAACCTACACACCCACTTCCCGCACGCACCATCCTTATGCACCTTTAATAATTGGGCTATATTTCATCATCCCAACAAGATAGTTTGTCTCAAGACCTTTCCATCAAAAATGGAGTCATTTTAAGTTTGGGATCAAAAGTTATGACATAAAAAGTTACACAAACACATGTGTAGTCACAAAAATGCACTTAAAGTCATGCAAATGTAGGTATAGTCATAAAAACGCACTTAAAGACACGCAGACACATACACAATCATAGAAATGCACTTAAAGTCATGCAGATACATGTACAATCACAAAAACACACTTAAAGTGAGGTAGACGCATGCACAGTTGCAAAAACACACTTAAAGTCATGCAGACATGTGCACATTCACAAAAACACACTTAAAGTCATGCGAGACGCATGCACATCACAAAAATGCAATTAAATTCATGCGAGACACATGCACGAAATAGAAACATAGGCTTGAGTATGAAGATGCATTTACAAAGAATAAACACACTCTACTTGTGCACTGTTAGAATTTAAAGATTCTAATAAATAAAAATTTAATCAACTTACATATACATAATGTTACGATAAATATTTAAATAAAGATTACATCATAACATAAGTAAATAAAGAAATACTTACAGGAAATAAATAACACAGTGACACAAAGATTTATAGTGGAAAACTCCAATAGGATAAAAACCACTTTGAAAATAACATTTTACTTCGAGAGAACTTATTTTACATCCAAGAAGATCACCTCCTCCTTTGAAACCCTATTTACAAGGGTAAAACCAAATCACTTGATTTGCACACCTTTGATATATTTTCGAATATATTAAATGAGGATCTAAAATCCTTTTTATATAAGGTGATCGGGTATATCTCATGACCCACCTTTTCAACCTAAAATGGTTGACCCGTACACCTAGGTTTATAATATTTAATATTAGAAATATAATCATTTCGTAATATTAAATATTTAACCTAAAATATATACCTAGGTTAGCATATTTAATAATAGAAATATAGATATTTCATATTATTAAATATTAACCTATATATTAGTGATAGACCCATATACATTAAGGGTTGGCAGACCACTTAATCATTATGTTCCAACACTCCTCCTTAATTTTAAGTGGGATAGCATAACATATGTCAATAGATTATCCGCTCGTTGTACACTACGGTGGTTTACAATCCTTAAACCATAAAGGTTTTAGGCTAGCATATATCGGTCGAAAGAATTATAACACCTTCAAGATACTCGATTTACCTTTTGGTAAAAAGGATTTGGAATCCCAAAGATCATCCCATGATCAGTGGTGAATTATGATTTGTGAGTTTTACATGTTCTCACAAGTTCTCATAAAAGGTTATTGAACCCAAGCATATAGGAGCCTTTTACAACCAAGGACCTCCTTAACAATATGCTTATACTGGATGTTTACTAGTAAACTCAATAGCACTAAATATTTTACTGAAGACCGTCTTTAAGATCTTTCTACACTTTTTTCTTAAAAAATTTGAGGTATACATGCCTGAAGGTCTTTTTACACTTGTGAAAAGGTCTTTTTACACTTAACCGAAGGTATTTTACAAATGCCCGAAGGTATTTTTTTAAAAACGAAGTTCCATTTGAAGGTGACATTGTCATGCACACTCCCCCTCAATGGCAACTCGACAATCCAAGCTTTTCACAAAAGTGATAAAACTTGCAAAGACTCGGGGACTTTGTGAAGATCTCAAAGAACTCCGCTCTTCACCAACATGAACTTGAGATTTATCTCATCACTTTGCACCTTCTCATGGGTGAAGCATATGTGTATCTCAATGTTCTTCATCCTCGATGTTGAACCATATTCTTAATCAAGATTAATACAACTCGACCACCACATAGAAAAGAAATACTTCATTTACCTTCCATGTGTATCTATACCAACAAATTGCATTAAACCACATGGTTTTTTTACTTCTTCCATTATACTTTTTACCTCAATAGAAGAAATAGAGATCTGTTGATTGTATTTTTGTTCCAAGTAATGGTTCCTACACCAAAAAACTTGAACAAATATCCAAAGTATATTTTATAACACAACATCAATATGGTTAGAATCACAAAATTCATATAAGATATCATTTTTATTTTTAGTATAATGCAACACATAATTGATTGTTCCTTTCAAATATCTAAAAATTCTTTTGCAAGATTCCAATGATCTTTAAAAAGGTTCTGCATAAACCTTGAAGTAATTCCTATCAATAGGAAATATTTGATCTAATTATAGTTAGATAAATCAAACTATCAACTAACAACATATAAAAAATAGGATCAACCTTTTTCATATGGAGATTTAGGATCAATATTTATTCAAACTTTCATTGAAGTAGAAAATGGTTTACAATCAATTATAAGAAACTTTTTCAATACAATGGTTGCATATTGTGTTTTGAAAAATAACAATGGAATGAAATACAACCATACAAATAACATGATGTGAGAGACCTAACTCATTCATTTCAAAGTACTGTTTTAATTTCTCTTTAATCCTATGAATTAAATGAAAATTGTTACGAGACATAAGCAAATCATCAACATATATACATATAATGATAATATGTGAGCCTTATTACTTAATGAATATATCATTGTCAGAAAAATAATTAACAAAACCTAATAGTTTAAAGAAGGAAACATTTTTACATACCAAGCTCTAAGAGTCTCTTTTAAACCATACAAGGATTTCTTAACTTACAAACATAGTTTTCTTTGCCAGTTTCTTGAAATCTTTTAGGTTAAACATGTAAAGTTCTTCTTTTAAATTGCAATTCAAAAAGTTTTTTTCTTATCTATTTGGTGGATTTCCCACCCAAATTGAGCAAAGAATTACAAATAAGGCCCTAACATTACTTATTCTAGCTACGAAAATGTCTCAACATAATCAATGTCAAATTTCGAGTAAAACCTTTAGCAATAAGTCTAACTTTATTTTTGTTAATACTATCATCACCATTATATTTTACATTGTATATCCACTTAGACACCCTATAATACTTCACGACTCAAAGTTCATACAAGATAATTAATGCATAGTATATATGATGGCTTCTAGTCATTTTCCTAAGGTTAATAGGATTTGATTTTTCTAACATAGATTGAGCCCAATTTAATTTCTTATCTAGGAAGATAAGAGTTTGAAACATCTAAACATCAAAACATCATCATAACCATTTCTTAAATCATAATCAAAACCAAAGCATTTAGAAACATTTAATGAAGTAACTTCAAGAGAAGAAGACAACACATGTAAACCTTTCACTAGACTATATCTATACATTTCATATAAGCTTTAATAATTAACATGTCATAACCTTCCATGCCATAGTTTTGAATTATTCAAACTTTGAGATATAAAACAAGATTTAAGAGAAATCATCAAAAATGTATAGATCATTTCTTTGATCTCCTTCACTTTTATACTCTCATTACTATCCTTAATATACCGAGTATCCCGCATGCATGGATTCTAGTTGTGTCCATACCTCTTTCAGATGTTCGATATTACCAATGTGTAGAAGGTACTCATCGTTCACATTGCATAAAAAGAGCATATTACATTCATGTTATCTACAGTTTCTTGACGACCAGTGGGAGAAACCTCAGATCCAGAAACAATCGTCTAGAGTTTTCTCTCCATACATTCTATTTTGACCCAAATGTTGTAGTTGGTTTCATTCAGGATTTAGGTTTTGTCAAGACAGAAATAGTTGGACGTCATTATTTTCCTAAACCTGTAAAACACCTCATTATAATATACAATGTACCACAAATTTAGATACATATTTATCGATGAAAATAACACTTTTAATAGAATAAGATCTAAATTTTACAGATCTAAACAAATTATTTGATCATAACTAATTTTATCATTACAATGCATACTAATTAACCTCCCATGATCAAAATAATAACCCGCATTATAAAGGGCTCGCATTATACCTCGATTTATATAAAAATATTTCCACCATATAAAAGTGAAGAAGAGACCCCTAAGAATGCACAACAACTTCAAATTTCTGAAAAAATTAATGTAGACAAAAATCGCAGCACTTAAATTTGACGTCTAAATGACCGTCATAATGGCTTATTTTGTGGTCTATCGTGTAGGTCATTTGAACGTCAATTTTAACACATTTAAAGTTTTCTAGAACCTACGAGCTTGAATTTAACGTCCAAATGACCGTCATATTGTCTTATGTTTGGTCTACCATGATGGTCATTTGACCGTCAAATTTAATGAAGCCAAAACTTGTGTATTTTCATAATGTGAAATTCTAGAATTTCTTCTTCTGCATAATATTAGGGAGGTTATATTTTAACAGATTATAGTAACCTATTATAATTTATAATATAAAAATATATACATTTTTTTATAAAAATATATATATAATTTATAGAATGAAAAATTTAAAAAAACATATAGTTCATAAAAATTATAAACTATAGTATATTATTTTTATATTAAAAACACATAACCCTTATTAAAAGGGTTTAAATTACCAAGTGCAAGTAGATTTATGAGAGAATAGATTAACCTATATTTTTACAGAGGGGACAGTAATTTCACCCGACCAATGAAATAAATTGAAATCCCTATTTTCATGAACCTTGTCTTCTACCTTCATTTACTCTCAATTTTACCCCGCATACATTTAAAACCATGGAAAGATTGCAAAATATTTTATATAATTCTTGCAAGCTAAAAACTACTTTAATACCTAAGATATTGTGTCATTTTTATTCTCCACTCCCACTTGTATATAAAAGAAAACATTTAAATAGGTTTATTTATATAGTTTTTATAAACTATAAAATATAAATGAATGGGGTCGCCCTCTTACATGGATAATATAAATGGTTAGGGACACATGTTAGGTTTTATTTAATAAGTATTAAGATTTGAAAATAATCCCTTCATGGCTAAGAAATAAACATGGGCCCCCTTATTTAAAAAAAAATAAGCACTTTAGTTTTTTTGTTAACATATATAAACCAAATCTAGTAAAATTTATATTTTAAAAGTTTAAAATAACCATATATATAATATGATTCAAACTTAGGTTTGTTTTTTTTTTTTTAATTATATATGCCTAGATTTATAATTTAAGTTTAAATATGATTTAAACTTAGGCTTAGAATATGGTTTGTTGACTCTTTTCTCAATCCCATGTAATTTTAATATGGTTTAAGGCTTTTAATATATAGAATTTTTTTCAAAACTATATAAATTTTAATATAATGTTTATATAAATTATTATATAAACCTTATTCTATATTATATATATTTTTATTTAAAAATAATAATATAGTTTTCAAATTATATAACGTGTATATATAGATTAACTATAAACTATAGTTCTTCAAATCAAATTCTTTTAGAGAGGACCAAAGAACACGGGTATGAATTTACCTTCCAAATATTTAACCCGCAAACATTTAAAATTATAGAAAATATGAAAATTATTTCATAGAGTAATAAATATTTTTTTGTATGTGATTTTCACGTAGGTAAATATTTGAAGTTCCTTTCACCTTGCACACATCAATCTCCAAACAAACATTAATTCCATATAATTTACAAAATGTAAATGAAATTAAGAATCATATCATATTACATCTCCTCCCAAAAAATTAGGATTTAAAATTGAAAAACCCTAAAAATTTACCGAGAGTTTAATTACACAAATGTAATATCAAAATAAATTGGGAAAAAAAAAAGAGGACTAGATACTTTTAAATACTCTTTCGGGTTAGTTGAAAATATCATTTGATCTTAATTTATTAATTTACATCGCTCTCTACCATGTTAGAATTTGAGGATTCTAATAAATACGGATTTAATCAACTTACATATTACATAATGTTACGATAAATATTTAAATAAAGATTATATCATAACATAAGTAAATAAAAAATACTTACAAGAAATAAATAACACAGTAACATAAAGATTTATAGTGGAAAACCCCAATAGGGTAAAATCCACTTTGAAAATAACCTTTACTTAAGAGAACTTATTTTACATCCAATAAGATCACCTCCTCTTTTGAAACCCTATTTACAAAGGGTAAAACAAAATCACTTAATTTGCACACCTTTAATATATTTCCTGAATATATCAAATGAGGATCTAAAATCCTTTTTATATAAGGTGATCGGGTATGTCTCATGACCCACCTTTTTAACCTAAAATGGTTGACACATACACCTAGGTTTATAATATTTAATATTAGAAATATAATCATTTCATGATATTAAATATTTAACCTAAAGTATATACCTAAGTTAGCATATTTAATAATAGAAATATAGATATTTCATATTTCTATTTTAAATATTAACCTATATATTAGTGATGGACCCATATATATTAAGGGTTGGCTAGACCACTTAATCATTATGTTTCAACAAGACCTTCACAAAAATTTCAAAAATAAAGTCAAAAACAACAAAAAGTTTAAATATTTCTCCTAAATATTCAATTTTGACAACACTTCACCTCCTTTATACCTGCAAAGAAGACTCAACACTACTAAATACCAACATACATGCACAAAAACATAGAAATTTCAATAAATTGAAAGAACTTGCATGAAAATGGTAAATGAAGCTAAACTAAAAAAATGTGCATGAGACAAAGGGGTCTCCCGGGCATGTCATATATATGCATGTGAAATTAAACTAAGCTAATGGAATGGATTTAACACCAAGTAAATCCTTAACTTAGTTCATTTAAACAAATACATCAAGATTGAGCTAAAAAGGAAAAGCTTAATTAAATTGCACAAAATGTAAATCTAACACTAAATGCAAACCTCCCTTTTGATGTTTAGATGTGCTCCAATATGTAGATTCTTCTATATATCGAACGCAAGTTACGTATGATCAAAGGCATTACTAAAGTGGAAGATATCTCATCAATATGTCTAAAGTGCTATTTTTTAATCTTCTCCTACTAACTTTAGCAAAGGGGTTTCTCAATTTAGTAAGTTTTCTTATGATAGAAATACCCTCTTGAGATATCAAATTTCTTACAAGGACAAGGTGCAAAGGGTGACAAGGTGTACTAGGTTTCTTATATAGTTTTCCTATTTCGGAGAAGTTTGTAACTAGTGAATATGGGATAAATTGAATGTAGAATTAGAAAATGATAATTATGATTAGAAAATATTAATTAGAGATTAGTAACTCATGGGAGTTTGGGAAGGTTTAATTCATTAATTGATATTGATTAATACGATAAGTTTAATTGATAAAAGTTAGTCAAGATTATTTGGAGGGAAATTAGTATAGTCGAGGGGTTTGATAGGGGATTAACTAATAATAGGGTTTATTAATTAGATATAAGGATTATGAAAGGTTAATTAATTCATTAAAATCATATTTTAACTAATGAAGTGACGTTAATTAGCATCCAAGATGAGGGACAAGGCTAGTTAATTAATGAAATGTCGTTAATTGACCAAGAAGATGGGGAATATTATCTAATTAGCGGAAAATCGCTAATTATAACGAAGAATGAAGAGAAAGAAGACAATTAGTGTAATTTTAGTATTAAAATTGTGTGGTTGAAATTAGGTGTCTACATCCTCAAAGAGGTCATATGTGGAACCTATCTCAACATCGATTCAAGATCTTCACGATTAGTCATTCTATGAGAAGATGCTTCACATGCGGAAGCATCGAGGTTGTAACCTAAACCATAGGAGTTAATTTTTTATGATGAGATAATGGGATCTAAATGACCTTGTTCATTATTTCCAAGACATTTTTCCTTCCATTGCATATTTTTCATGATTTTATTTCCTATGACATGTTCGGGTGATTGATAACATGTAGTGAACTAGTCATCATACAACCAAGAGATCTCATAATTTAGAATTTTCTCATTTTCTAAGTATTTGAATCATAGAAAAACTTTTACAATTTTGTAGATGGGAGATATTTTTATATGGGAAGAATTTTATTTTCCATAGTTGTGTGGTGATAAAGGTAGGTTTCCGATATGAAAGGTTTTCAATAATTTGAAATTTGTATTCGCCACATCCTTTATCAATGATTTTGAACATGGATGTTTTCTCAAATGAAGTAGTAGGCATATTAGACGATGTAGAAGGTGGATTAGCATATGATAATGGTGGATTATTAGATGTAGAAGGTATGGAGTCACTATCATAACCCTTTATGCTAGTTTTGAAAGAACATTTGAAAGTGTTTCAAGGTCAATACATGTGGTTTCAAAAAAAAGGATAATACGAGGTAGAGAAGATTTATCTGTGGATGGGCAATAATTCTCTTATCTATATCTTCCTTTTATAATTCTACAATATTCGAAGGTTTTTCATTATTATGTAAGGTGAATTATTTACCTTTGTGATGGAATTTAATACATTGGTGGAAGGTGGAAGGAACAACCTACATAGCATGGATATATGGGCGACCAAGGAGAATGTTATAAGATTTTTCAACGTCCATGACAAGACAAAATAGTTCTCATGTTTGCGGTCTAAATTTTAGGGATAATGTGATTATTCCGGTGATTGTCTTTCATTGTTATCATAACCACAAATAGTGATGACATTAGTTCTTAGAATTTCTCGATATATCCAAGACATCTTGATAGCTTCATGGAGAAAATATTTAGCGATTCTCCATTTTCTATAAGAACTCTTTTGATTTTATGATGATTAATTAATGCTTCAATATATAAGGAATTATTATTTTTGATATTTTGATCTAAACGTTTGTGAGGACAAAATGATATAATAGGACTATTGGGTGAAATATTTGAGATCAAGGCTTCAAATTGTTGAGTTTTTATATCCTTAGGAACATGTCCATCATGTAGTGCACAAGTAATAATTTCTTTAAGTGCGGTTGATGTCTTAATCAACTCCATGAGGGATATTTTATATGGTCTTATTCTCCAATTGTTTGATAATATCATAAGAATCAGAGGAAGATTTAGTATTGGATGTTTGTTTTGGATCAGAGACTTAAGATTATATGTTTGAGGTACTATGGTGGGTACCAAAACTTTTTTGTCATGTTGTTACTACGCACGTAGGAGTGTTAATTTTGATGGTACCCACCGATTAACTAAAGTGTAAATATTATGGTGTAATCTAATGCTATAGGAGCAGTAAAATAACTAAATAAATGAAATAATAAAATATTAAAATGATACCCAAGAAAACTAAGCTAGAATATGAAACCCTAATGTGCAAAGGGGTAAGAAAGCCTTAGCTAATTAAAAGATGTCAGTAGGACTATGTCACAAGATAGACCAGGTGAACATGAGGAAACCATTGCAAAGAGCTCTGAGAAAGTACAGATATAAGGTGTTTGGATAGACTGGGGCATCTGGAGAGGGATAAGGGTGCCGTGGGCACCCTAGTCTAAGATATGGGCACCCTGGTCTGCGGAAATGGCTGGGAACCTCCTCCGGAGTGTCACTTTGGATGTTCACCTTTGTTTGCTTCCAATATCATGAATGGCACTATGTGATTGTTCAAGCACCGTAAACCTACAATGTAAGAATCATCTGTAAAACCCCAAACAAGGATCAAACCCTAAAAAGAAAGATGCATGTGAAGGGGACAAAGTGTCCTCAACTTCCAAATTGATGAACTTATCACCGATAATTGCACTCACGTCTCGGACTCCAATATAGTTCTAGGGGGTGTGTGTGTGTGTGCAATTGTGCCCTAGGTTTCTCTTTTGTTAGTCGCACTTAGTGAAGTAGCGAGAAAATAACTAGATGTAGAATGTAGTAAATGTGTGCATTGAAATGATAGACTCCTCTCCTATGAAGTGTGATGCGCAGATGAACCATCCTTATGTGCCTTACGATGGAGAAATATGGATGCAAATGTAGTTAGATATTTCTTTGATGGATACAACCTTAGGTGGTGATAGTAAGTGCTTAGCGATTGGTCCCTCATTATGGTCAGATAACTTTATATTTATATGGTTATATTATTCTAATTTTGTAATTAACCCCTAAAATTCTAACCACTAAATATAAAGAAATCTCAAACAGATATAAAGTTCCCAAAAGGTGAGAGTAATGCAAAGAGGATTAGGGCACCCAGAGGGGACCAGGGCGTTTGGGACGCCCTAGTCCGGTTGGGTGCCCCAAATCGAAAATAGGAAAAACACATAATGACAATACAGATTGGGCAAGTGCAAGTTCAAGATTGAAAGTAACAACAAAAAGAAAAGTAAAATGTCCAAAGACATGGGTTAATTATTACTCTTTTCACTTAAGAACCATATGAATAGTAGTATGAGACCGGGACTAAATAATGACTCAAAGTGTGTGATTTTGTGTCTCCGCATTTTCCACGCTTTATGTTGGTGATCGGAAATCTCGGTAATATAAAGTAAATATAGATGCATACCTAATCATCCATGTAGAATGATGTAGAATGCGATCTTTGAATGACTAGGCAAAGTGTGGAGTGATAAAAAACATGGAGCGTAGAGACTAAAGATGTAAAAAGTGTAAAAAGTGATGAGAGTGAACCTAGGGTGAAAGTGTGTGTGTAGATGCCAATGTGTGTAGTGTACCTGCATGGTTAGTATCGTGTGTTGTTGATTGCTTGCTTCCCATACAAACGGACCTGTAAAAGAGAAGACGATCAAGTAGTCAAATATGCATGTATATGTGTAATGTGTAAAAATGCATGTATATATGTAAAAATCATGTAAAGAAAGTACAAAAATGAAAAAGAACATGTGCACCTGATCCATGATGAGAAAAAGGATGTAGAAAGGATTCTATAATTGTCGGTGAAATGTGATTTTTTTGGGAAATATCACACCACTGGCCGAAGAAGTGTAGGGAAACAAGTTTGATGTGTCCTCAAACTTGTAACTACTTCATGAGATTTGTGAAGATATCTCTCAGATGTATGGTTTTGGGAAATCGATGCCACTAGACGAAGAATTGTAGGGAGTCGATGTTCCTCCATCCTATAACTTCTCCCCATAATACTAAGGACGATCCACCTTGTAAATTTTTTTGTGTATGGAGTTCGTAGACTGGTATGAACTCACTCACTATGTAACCCACTGTGTCATGGACGATAACTGAAAAATGAATTGTACCTATACCTTGTGTAAACCCAAATTATGCCCCCCTCTTTGGGGGCGCATGCAACATCAAGGATAGGATAATGCGGCCCCAAAAGAGGACCAACCGTGTATACTAAAACACTTCCCTACATGGGGAAGGGAATGTGCTTGGTAAATACCAATGCACATGTAAACAAGTGGCTAGGAAACAAGTGTTAGTATTAGAAAGCATGCATGTAGCAAAAAGTGTAAGTCAATCAAACAATGTGTAAGCCATAACATAAGCACATAATGTCAACACCCAAGAATACAATGTAGGCCATAAAAAGTGGGTTACAATCATGGGATAACACTAATGGTGTCGTCAAACACTCAAGGCCATAGTGGCCACATACAAACAAACAAGTGTGCACACCAAACAAAGGGCATAGCCCGTAAACAAGAACAAGCAATAGCAGACAATATAACAAATAAGTATGGAAGCAAATATCCCTACATAGAAAATTTTGTACATGAAGAACCGTTATCATGTTAGAAAGATAAAGCATATGTCAATTTTTGTATAAACCAAAGTAGTGTGTTATGAACAAAAATAAAACAATATCATCTATAGCGGACGAATGTGGATTCCCCCATGAGGTAGTGTGTCAAGCATTCATGTTGTGTAGAAGCTTTGTTTATGTGATCACAACTAGAAATCAAGTGAACACGCATGTGTGTATGGTAAAGATAATGACATACAAGATATCTATCTAGCATGTGTAATAAAGTAAACATGTAAAAGTAAGTGCAAGCAAGAGTAAATGCAACCATAAAATGTAGTATGTTGTGGATGGATGGAATGGAATGTAGAGTGAATGATAGGAGCCACATGCCCCCAAGTGAATGGAATTATATGCAGTGAGGTTCATTTAGTATGCCCCCTCAACAATCAAGAATGAACCATAAACGAGAGTGTATCATTGGGAAATGGTCAAACTATGTGTTGTGTGCAATGCATTGTGATGAGTGTGTAGTGATGAAATGTGATATATAGATGAACTATGTGTGACTCTGTAGCCTAAGCGTATATCACGACAAGATGAATAGAAAGGAGGTTTTATGTATCCTAAAGTGTATACCACTAAATGATGTAAAATAAAATTTTTATGTATTTGATTACGAGATGATGGTAGAAGAAGTGACCATGTAGCCTAAAGCATATATCACTTAATCTACTTATGTTGCATGAGAAAATATGGAGTGATGAACATGTAAGGGTGATGAGGTTCATTTGTGATGTATACCCTCAATAGTCTAGTATGGACCGTGAGACTAGAGTGCGTCATCGAGTAGTGAGTGCAGCGTAGAAGAGAATGTGTGAAATGTGGAATGTGTGTAGTAGGGTGTATGGTGTGTAATGCAAGATATGTAGATGACCTAAGATGTGTAGATGCATAGTAGATGTAATACTCAAGATGTAATATGTAAGGTGTAGGATGTAAAATGTAATATGACATGTATGATGTGTGAAAATGTGCAATATGTAGTGACTATGGTGTAGTATGTGTAGAATGTGGATGATGTATGTAGGAAGACGTGCAATGTGTATAGCCTGTAATGTAGTGTGTAATGTGTAGATGATGTAGGATCATGTGATGATATGTGGTGCCTAAGGTGTAATGACTATTGTGCAGTGTGTGGGGTTCATGTGTAGAGAATGCCCTCAACAGTCAAGTGTGAACTGAAGCACAAGAGTGTGTCATTGGGTAATGACAATGTTTATAGTGTAGATGATAGTGTGTATGTTAGAAGGTTGATGTGTGGTAATGTGAGTATGAAACATGTGTTGATGCGAGAGTGGGGGTGTGTGAATATTATGCCCCCCACATGTGTGGTGGTGATTATAATCATGTGATATTGTCTGAAAAATCATTGTTGTGGTCAAAGCCCACCAAAGCAACATTTGAGACGTGATAAACAATAGAATGAGGTGGATCATATAAAGAACCATTGCGACGTAGGGTGTAGACACTCATGGCATATTCTTCATCAGTGAAGGGTACTAGTGGACAATCGTGTGCATACCAACAAGAAAGATTCTAAGAATAAGTAGGAGATGAGTCATTACCAATAGAAACATTTCCAAATGGCATAGGAAACGTGAGAGAGGTGTGATCTGTATCTAAGGTACCGCCAATATAGTCAAGCCAAGATAGCCCCAGTGTCAATGGAGAAGTGTGAGGTGTGCGTGCAATGAAGATTTTCAAATGAAATACGTGAAGGCCATAGGCGGTTGTAATGTGACAATAACCAAGATAAATATGAGGTGAGTGGATTAGTGGTAAGATGTCATTGAGTATCAAACCAAGCCTAGTTAAGCCCTAAAGTTTAAAAATAGTATATGAGAAATTATAATCCACCATAATGTGATGCTAAAAATATTTTTGATCAATAACATGTATGTGAAAGGTGGTGGTGTAGATGTAGATCATGTAGGAGGAGATGAAACAACATCTAAATTGTAAACAGATCCCTGATAGAGTATCATAGAATTAGCAAAAGGAGGGGTATTGAATTTATATTCACCCGAGGCCATCGGCCATGAAGGTGTCTTCAAAATAAGATTCATCTATGTCGTCAAGTAGGTGTAAATTTTAGTTGGCCTAATGCTTCATCAGTGAGTTTGACAAACATCAAATTCTTCATTTGAATCCTCATAATAATTTGTGTCAACATTATCCTGATGCATGTATTTGTGAAGAATAATGTGAGGAGGTGTAATAGGGGTAGGAGCGAAGGGAACCTCAACAAAGTTGAGTATGAATGTAGATGAATGTGGGCACTATAGGTGAAATGATGGCAGTAGTATGAGTGGAAATGACTGGAGTATGTTGAGCGGCGGACGAGAGGGAAGCACTAGATCGACCAACGTTATATGTATCAATACTACTGTATAGGATACGTTGTGTAAGAGGAATAGGCATATCTCGTAATGGGGTCTATGTGATAGAATTTGAAAGGCTCATTATCTGCTAAGATAGTGTGTTCATATCCATCAAGTAATAATTTGACACATTGGTTAATGATTATATAGAACCGATTGTATTTCTTAGATCCAAAGTCATCCTAGAAAGTGATTGAATTGAAATGAGGCATCTATAACATAAAATTTAGTGAGAATGGTCTTAGGCCCAACCTGAATGTGTAATGAGATAGTTCCTAAACATGTGTGAGTGGTAGAATCATAACCTCATATGAGAGTAGAATTCTTAGAAATTAGATTATCATTAATACCTAGTTGCTTTAAAAGATAATGAGCACATAGGTTGACAGCGGACCCATTGTCAATGAGTATGTGTTTGATGTAAGTGGTGTTAATAACGGCAGTAATGAGCAAGGGTGCACATGGATTACTTTTAGAAAAAGGTGATAGATCCTCATCAATGAAAGATATAGCATGTGGAAAATTTCGGAGAGACTGTATGAGGTGTGTAAAGGCCACTACAAAATTATCACTTTCTATATGAATGGCATGAAGGGTTGTTTCTAGTGTTTGATGACAATCGGTGCACTACGCAAGAGGTCATAGAGAGAAATCTTAGCTGGTGTGTTTTTAAGTTGTTCTATGATGTCATAACCCTTAGGAGGAGTCCAATGAGCCGATGAGGTGATAGGTGGAGGAAGATTAATGGGTGGGACTATAGGAGGGTGAGTGCGCTGAGTAGTAGCTATATTAATGGATGAATCAGACCTTTGAGTAACAAAGTGAGGAGGATTTTGATTACGCACTTTCATGAAATCAGCAGCAATAGTGACTATATGTTATGTACCTTGGGATATGATATTATAATGTATATGGGTTGATGGATATGCTGACATGTGGCACACATCCCCTTAGTTATATGTATGTGTTCATATGGGATATAATATTATAATGTATATGGGTTGATGGAGATGCCGACATGTGGCACACATCCCCTTAGTCATATGGGCTCACATAGAAATTAGTTATATTGGGTAATTAGTCGGCCTACATTGGGATTAGGTGTTACCCGTCCTATTTAAAGGATGTGAGTATCATTATGAGGAGGTGATGGATTTATGATTTGAGTCTTCTACTTGGTAGAGGTATATTGGAGGTGTCCCCTCGAAGTGGATTGTCATCTTCACAAACCGATTTCAAAATATAGTTGAATCACTAAAATTAGGGTTTGGACCCAATGTTTTTCCAAAATCGATGCTCTAATACCACTTGATAAGAACTTTGCATATAATAAATCAATAAATTTCAGAAGATAACACAAAAAAGATATATTGGTGGGCCAAGATGCCAAAATATGTAATATATTTAGAGTAATACCCTTAAGGTAGGGCAACACCATACAATTCTCCTTAAGGAAGGAGTAACTCTACAATCTCCCAAGATGGGAATCCACTTCGAGGGGGACACCTTCAATACACCTCTACCAAGTAGAAGACTCAAATCATACATCCATCACCTCCTCATAATGATACTCACATCCTTTAAATAGGATGGGTAACACCTAATCCTGATGTAGGCTGACTCATTACCCAATATAACTAATTCCTATGTGAGCCCATATAACTAAGGGGATATGTGCCACATGTCGGCATCTCCATCAACCCATATACATTATAATATTAAATCCCATGTGAACACATACATATAACTAAGGGGATGTGTGCCACATGTCAACATCTCCATCAACCCATATACATTATAATATCATATCTCAAGGTACATAGCATTGCCTCCCCCTTTGACATGTTTCGTCCCTCGAAACATAAGAAGAAGCCATATAATGAGTGTGATTTAAATTATTTCACAATAGTCACCATGCTCAATCCTCCAACCACCCATATGAGATCCTAATGGGTGATGTTGCTCCAAAAATGATTCCATATTCCATTGGACTCATCTGATTCCATCCTTTTCCATATGTGATCCTCCTCGGTATCCATGCATATCCATAATAATTATTCATGTGATTCCATGTCATATAATTGTTGCTCCATTGATTTCGTGTATAGCCTTGATTATTGATCCTCCAATTCCCTACATATTTATATAGATTTCTGACCTTATGTGGCCTAACATAACTCCATGATTTTTCCTCTCATGTGATGTGGGTGTCTATATGGTGCAACCTTAGTATGGTCAACCTTATCAATCTTTTCCTCTTCTAACTTGTTTGTTATTTCTTTTTCTCTTGAGCGAGAGAAATTATTTTTGAATTTTTCATCATGTTCTTCATCATCTCCTTCTTATTCATCCTTATTCCCTTCTTCACCATCTTCAAATTCATCTTTATGATCTAATTTTACATTACTTTTTTCCTTTCTAAGTGTGATACCTTGCAATGTAATTTTCTTTCTCTTGTACCATAATTTCATGAATTTCTTTTGCACATTAATATTAATTGTTCCCAATGTTTCTAACCAAAGATATCCAAGAATAATATCCATACCATCCATATCTAAAGCATAAAAATCTAAATGTAAAACATATTTATCCATAGAAAGCTTTAAATCTTCAAAACTTGAATCTGCTTACCATCCATTTGAGATTCCTTGATATGCTTTTCTTGAACATGTAGATGTTGAGATATATACATATTGATGAAGTTATATTTTCTGCTAGGGTTTATGTAAAAAATTACCTTTTTCCTTTGAATGTGCCCTTCAAACTAAAATATTGAAGCTTCCTTCCTTGGAGATGCATTATTTGAACTTGTATCTCAACTTGTTGTCTCTCCTTCTAAATCTTGTGTAGTAGCTTCAACCTAAACATTTTCTTCTTCTTATTCTTCTTATTCTTCTTCTTCTTCTTCTGATATTTCCTCTTCCTCACTATTATCATTAAATTCTTCTACTTCCTCTTTCTTTTCTTCTTTTGTTTCCCATCTGTCCATGAAAACTTGTTCCAGTTCCTCCAAAGACCAATTAGACTTTTCCTTTTCTAACTCAGAAAACCAAATATGTGCAGGGCCACTAATCCACAACTTGAAGAACCAAATATCTAATGGTTTAGATAATTTATCCCTAAATTTGTTCCACCATTCTCTAGCATCAATCCTGCCATCTCCAAAAATGTTGATATCCCCGTGATCCACAAAACTAGGGTTTTAGGAATAGACCCTTTTAATCAAAACTTATTCTAACCCTTTCGGATGAAGTTCAGGAAAAAAATCATAAATCATAGAACACAAACCCCAATTTAATTTTTGAGAGATTTCCAAAAATGTAATAAATTTAGAAAAATTCCTACAATTGCGGCATGTGGAGTAAAATATTGAAAAAACATAAAACTACAATAAATTTGACAAAATAGATCAAAAAATTATGAAATTTTTACCATATATTTATGACAAGAATTCTCAATGTTGGTAAAAATTTAAAAAATTATTTCCAAAAAATGCATCCTGTAAAGCAAATTTAGTAAAAACCCTAAAAATGCAATAACTTCCACAAAACACCTTGAAAATTTCTAAAATTTAAACCTGTATTGTTTTGAAACCATTTCGCGACTTTGGTAAACAAATTGAGAAAAAATTCACATCCAATTTCAAAATATATCCGAATCACTAAAATTAGGGTTTGGACCCAATGTTTTTGCCGAAATCGATACTCTAATACCACTTGATAAGAACTTTGCATATAATAAATCAATAAATTGCAGAAGATAACACCAAAAATATATATTGGTGAGCCAAGATGCAAAAACATGCAATATATTCATAATAATACCCTTAAGGTAGGGCAACACCATACAACTCTCCTTAAGAAAGAAGTAACTCCACAATCTCCCAAGATGGGAATCCACTTCGAGGGGGACACCTCCAATATACCTCTACCAAGTAGAAGACTCAAATCATACATCCATCACCTCCTCATAATGATACTCACATCCTTTAAATAGGATGGGTAACACCTAATCCCAATGTAGGCCGACTCATTACCCAATATAACTAATTCCTATGTGAGCCCATATAACTAACTAAGGGGATGTGTGCCACATGTCGGCATCTCCATCAACCCATATACATTATAATATTATATCCCATGTGAACCCATACATATAACTAAGGGGATGTGTGCCACATGTAAACATCTCCATCAACCCATATACATTAAAATATCATATCCCAAGGTACATAGCATGTTGATTACGCACTTGTATGAAATCAGCAGCAGCAGTAGTGACTATACCGAAACTTTGGTTGGTACAAAACAAGGATAAGATGATTGAGCCATGACTTGATAAGGATAAGTCATGGTCAAATGAAGGGTTAGATCTGTCGGGTTCACCAAAATTATTAAATAAAATGTAAATATTCTAGTGTAATCTAATGTTATAGGATCAAGTAAAATAACTAAATAAATGAAATAATAAAATACTGAAATGATACCCAAGCAAACTAAGCTAGAATATGAAACCCTAATGTGTAAAAAGGGGTAATAAATCCTTATTTTATTATAATATGTTGTGGGAATATGTCGTAGTATAGACTAGGTGAATGAAGGAGGAAATCATCACACAGAGCTTTGAGAAAGTGTAGATATGAGTTGTCTGAATAGACTATGGCACTGAAGAGGGATAAGAGCGCCTTTGGGGCACCCTGGTCTAAGATATGGGTTCCTTGGTCTATGAAAATGGCCAAGGAACCTCTTTCTGGAGTGTCGTTGGATATTCACATGTGTTCACTTCCTGTCGTGTGAATGTCATTGTGTGATCACTGAGGCACTAGTAAACCTGTAATGGAAGAATCACTTGAAACCCCAAACAAAGCATCAAAACCCTAAAAATGAAATATGCATATGAAGGGGTCAAACTGTCCTCATTTTCCAAAATTAGGGACGTATCATTGAGCATTGTACTATATCTTAGACCCAATATAGTTATAGGTGTGTGTGTGAAATTGTACCTTAGGTTGCTCTTGTGTCAATCGCACTTTGTGAAGTAACGAGCAAGTAACTAGATGTATAATGTAGTAAATGTGTACATGGAAACAATAGACTCCCCTCCTATGAAGTGTGATTCAAATGACCTAGTCTTATATGACTTATGATGGAGCTAGATGGATGCAAATGTAGCAATAGATGCCTTTGATGGATGCAACCTTAGGTGGTGATAGTAAGTGTTTAGTGTTTGGTCCCTCATTATGGTCACAAATTTATATTTATATGGTTCTCTTGTTCTAATTTCGTAATTAACCCCGAAAAGGCTGACCACCAAAAAGAAAGAAATCTCAAATGGCTAGAAAGTTCCCAAAATGTGAGAGTAAAGTGCAAAGACGATTAAGGTGCCCCAATCAGAAATAGGAAAAACATAGAATGATAATATAGACTGGGCAAGTGTGGGTGCAAGATCGAAAGTAATGACAGAAAGCAAAGTAAAATGGCCAATGACATGGGTTAATTATTACTCTTTTCAATTAAGAACCATATGAATAGTAGTATGAGATTGGGACTAAATAATGACTCAAAGTGTGTGATTTTTGTCTACACCCACAACGTTGGGTTCATGATCAAAAAATGATATGATTGAATCATACTCAACGTTGGTTGATGTTTGGGCATTATCCTTTTGAATTATTATTTTCATCATGTTTCAAAAAATGGTCTTAGAAAACCTTCAAATCCTCATTAGGAGTATTATCATTTAAGGTGTTTTCGACTTCTAGATATTTGTGGTCAATTAAATCTTGAATATAATTTTGAAGTTTCATACAATGATTTGTATGGTCTTCATTGATATGATGCTACTCACAATATTCATTTTCTTTGTACCATGTTTGAAGGGTCTTGAGATTGGATAATTGATCATATCCGCACTTGCTAAGTGATAGAATACGCTAGAAATAATTTCTCTAAGTGGTTTGAATTGTATTCATTTTAATACACGAGGAGTAGTGTCTTTACTAGGAATGATGAAATCTAGTTTTGATTGTCGTGTTTGAACATTATGAGAATTAGTTATCCTATTGTTCACAACGTTACAATTTTGATTGATGAATTTTGATTTTTCATGATTTTTAAAAAAGTCTCCTCGTTAGGTTGATCCCTAGAAGGAGTTTTGATTAGGCCCTTCACAATGAGGGCCCTGTTATTTGTGTTCCTTTCTCAATTACTTCCTCAAATTTGGTTAAGAAATGAATTTGAATTTTGAATGATAATTCAGTATTGAGATCAGGTATGAAAATACTTATTAATTATTTCTCAAGAATTGAACAAGGGAATCATCTTGTGATCCCTTGCCATCTTTGGAGAAATGATGTGAATGTTTCATTATTTATTTTACGTCGTGTGTTGCAAAGGTTCATCATAGTGACCTCAAAATTTAAGTTAAAGGAAAAATATTTGACAAATTTTTTCGATAATTCAAAGAAAGTAGTAATGGATCCTTTAGGAAGATGTAAAAACCAATCTAAAGTTTGTCCTCCTAAACTCTTAGGAAAATAACACAAAGGTATATATCATTATAATCTACTTGGAATGCCATGAAGAACTCTTTTATGTGTTCTCTTGGGTCGTTCTTTCCTTTATATTTGTCAAACTTAGGAGTTTCAAATGATGGAGGAAATGGTATGCGCAACATGTCTTTATCAAATGGATAAGGACAAAATCTCTTTGAAGTTGAACTGTTTGGTTCATTTTTACATTCCCATTAACATTTATTTCATGCTCTTCCACTCTTGTGCAAATAGAGAGTTTAGTTGAGGGGTTTCCATAACATCATGGGTTTCTTGACTAGGTTGTTCTTTCTCTTCATCATTTATGTTTTTGGTAACTTTAGAAGCTATATGAGAAAGTTTTTGTGTCATCTCATGGATTTTTGCTAACAAGGATTCATTGGATGTTTTTGTTGAATTTTTAAGGTCTTTTTATGTTTGCTTGATTTGGGTTTTTGTAGGAGATGTTTTAAGTTCTCGTCACTGAAATCTAAGGGTAGTTTCACTCCCATTTCTAAATATGTGAAGAAGGTACCGGTTTTGTTATCTTAAGAGTGTTATGTTTATGGAGCCTATTTTCATGTTAGAGTGTGGTACACCTTTTATGTGTTACACTCAGGTATTTTTACAATGGTCCCACTCGTCGGTGAGCAAGTCAGGGGGGTTCGAGGGGGTGAAGCCCCCCGATCGATGGGGGTTCGAGGGCAAAGCCCCCGAAGCAAATTTTCATGGGTGGTTTATTAACCCATGGGTAATGGGTAACCGTTATGGGCTATTTTGGGCCCATGGTTTTTCAGTACCATTGTTTTGATACCCATGGTTTTTTGCCCATGGTTTTGATACCCACGGTTTTGTATCAAACTGCTTAAGCAATTGTCTATTTATATGGTCTTATGCATATGATAGATAGACAAGAAAATGTATTGTAGATGTGCTTTGAATTCAGGTGTGAATTTTGTAGAGTTTGTTGAGCATAGCTCCAAACGGATCTGGGTATTATATTGAGAGAGTGGAGGCTTGTAATAAAATCTGAGCAAGTGATTCTTAGTGGACGTAGCCCAAATTGGGTGAACCACATTAAATCTTGTCTCTCTGTGTTGTGTTATTTATTTTGCACTTTTATTTGAGATCTGTAATATTTTCTACATATTAGTTTCTACTGTTGCGATTTTGTAAGGGATTATTCCGCATATTTTATCTCTTATTCCCTAACAAAGAGTTCGTTTATTTGTTATGTTTCTTTTGTAGTGATTTCAGGTTTTCTTGTGTCATTTTCTTCATCAAAAGTGTCTTTGCCAAGAGGGTTGATTCTATCAAGGTCCTCATAGATATTGTGGATTTTGTTGCGAGTAATCACCATTGTACTAAAGGAAAGAACCTAAAGTGAAAGGTTGTTTGTGATTTTTCAAAAGCTTGATAAGTTTGATAAGTATTGGACAATGTTTAAGCTCAAAGAATAATAGTGGATATGTTTTCTTGGTTTGGACTTGTAAATGTGTTTAAGGAATCAAGTCTAGTTTGATCAAAGGGTGTGTATCCAAAGGATAAGTATGTTTTTATTGGGTAGATTAGATTTTGATTGGATTAGATTGGTGTTTATTTGGATTGTGTTGTGGAACACAATTTTTGATCTACAAGTTTCGATTCAAATTAATGTTTACAATAGTAAGTAAGAAATGATTTTTTGATTTGTTTTGGCTTATAGGAAAAAATACCATTGGGCAATGTAAAGTTTATGAGAATGCAATCAAGTAGAATGTCGTGATATGGATGAATGCAAAGGCTCTTATAAATCCAATAAATGCGTCTTTCAATATACCTTAAACTTGATATACCAAATCCGTATAGGGGGACGAAGCGGTATGGGTAACCCTTGGAATATTGAAAGAGACTCACCTAATTAGTAGTATCCCTCTTAGAGGAGTGAATCACCACTCCAATGATGGGTTTTATGATTAAGTGGTAGGGTAATGAGGGAATTATATGTGAATGGTGTCTTTATTTATCCTCAAATAATTTATAAGGACAATACCACAAACTTCGTTGTTACAACTATTTTAGGCATATGCTCACAGTAACCCATCATGACTTTACCTATAAGCGGGGATAGAGGTGAGGAAAGCGTCGAACATTGTTTGAGACTAGGTCTCAAGTGCAATGCAATGTAATATGAGTGGTGTATGGTAGTGAATTCCACATCACCGGTGTAGCTAAGTGGTGATGAAATCCACATTGCTATGTGCTAATACAAGTATGAATGATTAACATGCAAGTTCTTTCCAACTTTGAAAAAATAATGAGTGTGAAAAATGACAAGCATAAATCAAAGCTATACCCGAACTTTTATAAAACTTTTTAGGCAAGAAGGTCATGCATGTAAATGTATTAGTAGTTTGATTTGGTTTTGTTTGATCTTTTCCTAGTCGACAATCTTTGACTTAGTGATCTTGCAAAACAAGGTTAACTAAGTACAATATTGATATGAAACAACTTCAATCGTTTACGATTATCAAGTTCACCCAAGGGGTGCGAGAGAAGAGCATATGCATAAATGATATATTAACAACTAAAAGCTTAAAGATAAAATAAAACATGTTATATTAATTATAAATATAAGTGAAGTTATATACCAATATTAATCATTTTTTATTATCAAGTTCACCCAAAAAGGGTGGGAGAGAAAATCATATGCGATTTAGAAAGTAAGAATGAAATGTGAAAATAATAAGACAGACAAGAGAAATGATGGAACTTAGAAAAAATGATTCAAAGATTAATTTTATTTTTTCGTAAAAAACCTCAATGAAAATGTCAAAAGACCGAAGAAAATAGCAAGGCATTAGCCGTTGGAATTTTAGAACTATGAAAACAAATTAAAATTTCACACATAATGCTAATGCAGATTAAAAAAACACAAATAAAATGCATGCGAACGCAGATATGTATAACTTAGACGCATCTTGTTGCAACAAAAACACACATAATAAAATGTAAACACACTTTTGAAGTTGGTGTTAACACAGGAGACGATGATAGAAACACATGCCTGTAAAAATAAATTTAGAATAGATATGCTAGCACAAAGAATATAAAGAAACACACACAAAGGCACGTTGATGCAGATACTAGAATAGAAACATATCCACTAGTACATAAACATGTTCGGTTTGATGAAGTCGTACTATAGAACTCAAGCGCATAGACTTTGACACTAGTGCAAACCTACAAAAATATTAGAAAATAGAAATAGGCTAGCGCATATCATGAGCTACGATAGCGCAAAGAATGCTACGAAAATGCAAATCACTTGTATGTGTAAAAAAGTTAGGCTATGGCCAAAAGTCTCGACTTTTACAAACTTCTCTTTAACCATCTTATGGAATGACTTGAAAATTGTTCATTGACCTTTAAATAACACAGAGAGAACATGAAAATAATGTTATATTTACAAAAAAATGATTTAAAATGTTGTGGGAGTCCCACCCGGCATACCAGAATGTATACAAGAGAAAATGCAAACAAGAGAAAGAAACAAATAGCAAACTAAGTGTAAACCTTTCTCAAGAAAGCTCCTTACAACATCTGATTGGACCAGCTGAAGAGTGGGGTTGAGTGACACTTTTTGGATCTAGATGAGAGATCTATTTGTGGATGCTTCGATATATTCCAAATGGAAGTGAAGTCAAGCTACAAGCAATAATGATTGATTTGGTGATCAATTAGACAACATAACGATGTGCAAAAGTGATTTCCAATAGAAATTTTGTAGAGTATCACTGCAAATTTGTCAAGCTTCCAATGATGATTTGAGAGGAATGGAGCTTTTTATTTATAGATGCGAGAAGAATTCATGGATTAAGAAAGGCGGAATTGACTGAGTTGCAAGATATTGGTTTCATTCTCCTTATTTAGTATGGTTGATTTATTCTGTGCAATTGGCTCTTTGAATGAGAAATAAAGAGAGCTTTATTTCAAATTAGTTAGCTCTTGAATTATTCCAAATTGTACGTGCATATTTGCTTCCATGTTTTTAGGATTCTAGAACTTGAGTGGAGTGACTAGTCAACTTAAGTGAGTTGGCTAGTGAAGTGGAGATGAGTGGAAAATGAGTAGATTATTGATTTTTATTTATTTAAATAGTTAATTAAATTAGTCAAAGGGGTGTATAGTGTATAGTGAGTGTAATAGAATTAATTAAATTAATTTTAGAAGTGGGATATGGGTGAATAATGAATTTAATATTATTTTTAAACGTTTTAACGCGTAATGGATATTTTTATGGTGTCTACACAAGGACCTTGTCTTGCAACCTACATAGGCAACCTTAAGAAGTTTAAGGTGTGGTCACCTTGGGGTGATGATGGACTCGCCTCCAAAATCATCCTCCTTGTTGATCATGCTAGTATGGAGTGTTATACTATAAATTTGTGAACCCATTTAATTTCAATAGACGACTAGGAGATGATTGTTCATTTAAGTTTGCAAGAACTTTGAGGTAATGATCAAAATTTATGGTTCATATTATCTGGTCATTAAACTAGGTTGACAACACATGATAGTTTTTTTCTTTTGCAATTGAATTACAATCGTTGCCTCCACTATACGTCTAAGGTGAAAAGCAATACTTTTCTACTAATTAAAAGCATTGTTTTATTATTGTTATGTTTTAATTTATAAATATTCAATCCTATTAGTGAACGCATCATTCGAGTACAAAGAGTTTTATAACAATATTTCACTTAAAATATTAAAGCTTTCCCCTTGACAACCAACATTGGGGAAATATCGGAAAAATAAACCTACATAAGTGTCTTGTAATAATTACCAATGAAACCACAAATTCAGTTGGTGATTATTTTTATATTTGATTATAAGCTTTATGTTATGTATGGAGCCCCACACCAACATGGGATATTTGTTTTAAGAGGATTTTGTTCTGCTAAGGATGTACCTATCATGTAGGGAAGAAAATAAAATTCTAGATTTGTATAGAGTCAATGTGTCGAAGAGCCAATCATGTGCCCCATATCGTGATGTGACCATCCTCAATTCCTAAAATGCCTCACATGGTGATTCCACCATCCTCCATTTATAAAAAGTTTGATGATTCCTCTGTCGATCACTAATACTAAAGAGGATAGATTATTATTGTTTCTAAATTGTTTGATGATTGTTTGTAGTTGCTCCCCAGGGGTGCAATGGTATGCCCTTGGACTCAAGTTTTGTCATATTATGTTGTGCCCCACCTCTGGATATAATATTTGTGGAAAAAATCGGTGCATGTTTTTTTTTGACAAAACATACTTACGTCTATACCGGTTTTAATACGAAAAAAACAAAACAAAACAAATTATATATATGTTTTTAGCATTAAATAAAACAATGTAGACTGTGTCGGTAGTATTTGAGGAGGTGTGAATACAAATGACCTCAGTTATGTGTCTCTCCATCAAAATCATTCACACAATATCATTATCTACTATGCAATGATTAACTCTCACATAACAAAACAAATAAGCATTAATTATACGCAATTACCTACTTTTCTCCCATGTAGAAGCATCACGGAGCAATGGTTGAGCTAGGAGAAGGTATCAATAAGCTACAAAAACCAAAATTTAGAAGTGGTCCATTTCATCAATTTGAGCGGGACATTTGAGTTATCCTTGAATTCATTTACAATATACAAATAGAACGTGTAGCACGTAAGTTATTGTTTCATTCTATTTTAATTATGTTTCATTCTATTAGTGTAGTTATATCTCCATTGGCAAAAAAGTTTTAGTTTCCCTCTTTCCTCGTGGTCCCATCCCTAATCATTATTTAAATTATCGGATGAATATTGTTTGAGAATGGATGGACTTGCACAATCATATCAACCTCTGTGTAAATTTTGTGCAAGTAAAACCTGGGTCATAAAACAAGCCACATGAGACTAGTTTTTGGTTGAGAAATTATGGCTCTATATGGATACAATCAAAAAAAGGTTTTGTTATCATTTTATATCAAATTATAGACACCAAATTTTAGTTCTTTTGACCCTAATCCCGCGCTCTCTCTCCCTTTGTCGTCATCTTGCACATTCACACCCCCATTCCTATTCAAGTTCATGTTCCCTCCTAAATCCCATTTATTTCATCTAAATCCCTATTTTCCTTTCCTAATCCCATCATTATTTGATCCATCATTATTCACCCCTAATCATATTTAATTATCCCTAAACATGTTTATTATCCTAATCACATCCCTAAACACCTTCATTTATCCTCCCTAAACTCTCATCTACATCTATTCCATGCCTTTTCACCCATCTAACTACCTTTTATCATCACTATGCAACCCTAACCCGCCTAAACCACTCGAAACCCTAATCTAGTCTTATTAAGGCCTCTTTTCTTGAGTTGTGCATCATCTCCACCGCCCAAATCAATGGTCCTATGCATTTGACGATGACCCTAGTGGGTTGTCGGTGACCTATAAATATACCACTACCCCCTCCTCAAAGAGGATGAAATTTTGGATAATTCTTCCTTCTTGTGAGCTTTTCTTGTTTCCTTCTCTTCTTGTGAGTTACAATCAACATTTTGAAGCTATCTTGGAGCCCTCATCAATCATATTTGGAGATCTAAAGCTTGGAGTGTGCATTGGAGCCCTATCTTGGTTTCATCATCTTCTCATCAAATTTGCGAGGTTTATTCGTCATAGAGATTTGTCATCATATCAACCATCCCTATTTATTTTTTATAGTCCCTTTACCATCTATCACTCTACCAAACCCTAAATCCCACCTCGGTGTCGTTGATTCTACCACGGCCATCGTTGACCGATCTATATAAGTCCTTTTTATATTTTGTCAACCTTATTATCTATCTCTCGGTTTTTGTGTCATCTAGATCCTTGGATCCTGTAAACTCTTTATTTTCCTATCAATAGCCTTGAGATCTCACATTCTGCCCCATTCATCGTCGATTGTCCTAGATCTACCCCCGGTCACTTTGTCGACCTGATCTACATCCATTACTTTTACCAATAAATTTACATCCTTTCTATTTCTTGTGCCCCCGCATCAAATCCAGGACATCCTCGACATCTCATAATCGGCCCAGATCCACTTTTTCACATCTTTTGATCTTCTCTACTACAGTCTTCATCAACTATCTCTGTCTATCTCAATTCGTTGTCAACCTAATCAAGTTTGATTTCTCTTATCTCAATTTATCACCATCTACATTATCGATTTTTATCTAACATATTTCTAATCTTCGTCCCATTATGATGTCTTCGCATGTCCATTTATCCATTATTTTCAATTTATCTTGTAATCACGTGGGTTGACATCCTCCATAAGAATTTTATCACTTCTCGGGACTAACTTTGTCAGGAAACCCACCATATAATCTACTAATATTTTTCTTGTCTATTTTTCCCTTTGTTGTGTAGGTTATCAAGCTCGTCGAGGAGAGGATTTTTGTGCTCATACCTCATCCTTCATCATCATCACACATCAAGAGGTATCCTTAAACCATACCATATTTTGGATTTTCTTGTTTTCTTGCATACTATTTCATTAACTTGAAATAGGAGTGAAAAAATCATCAAGCAGAGACTCAACCTGGTCTTACCCCCATATTTGGCAATTATAAAACAAACAAATGGCATAATAATAGATGACCACAAATAAAAACTAAACCTAATAATCCAAAATATAGAAACCCACAAACCGACCTCATAGTGAAGTATTGTTTCCAATCGATATCAGCTGACCTGCGGAATTGGATCATCAAACAAGTAGGCATTCAAGATCATTTAAGTCATGGCTTAGTTGCATGAAACCACCTCGGTAATACCACTCTATCATATTTTTTCATTGTTTATTGAATAGCAAGATCGAGGGCACATCCCTATGACATACTCAAACATTGTTGCAATATCATCGGCCCTTCAAGACTCGTCTCTTTTCATCGAGTCCTTGACCTCTGCAAAAACATTTACGAGGCCTATAGCCCGGTGGGAAACCATTTCCTCCTCCGGCCTATTCGACCTTCTTCACACATAACATAACCTCGTCATTTTATAAAGAGCTCGGCATGAAGAATTTTTACAATATAAAATATGTAACTAATCTAAATAAAAATTTATTAGAAATTTACAAATATAACATAATGTTTATTATATCTAAAATGTAAATAAAGAAAAAACTAACTTAACATTAATCTTTGTAATTGAAAGCAAGTGCGAGGAAAAAGTAAAAAATTATATTAAAAACTTTTTAAAAAATAAATAAATAAACTTTTGTGATTGCAATATGAACACTTTCCACAAAGTGCATCATTGATCTCCTAATCCAATGATTGTGGTGGATCCAAGCCGACTATCACATGTAAAGACCATCCAACGGGTCAGCCCGATCCTAAGCAAAGATCGACGTCTAATAAAAATTGCATTGACTTTTGGCAAAATGAATATGAAATTTTAACTAATTATGTGAGAAAATGGAGTGGGTACGTGACTCATTTGTCGGATGTCGAGTATATGGACATGTAGATAGCAAACATGAATCGAAAAAGGAATCGGGAAGATCCTGTAAGAAGTGAAAAACTTAGCAAAAGTGAAAGATAAACAAATAAAGACAACAAACCTTTCTCCAAGCTCTTCCTTGCAAACCTCAATGATAAGATTGTTGAAGTATTAAACTTGTAGAATCTTGTAGTTGGATTGTGGATGCTCTAAATTAGTCTCCAAGTGAAGGAACGATAATGCTACTGAGCGAAGATAGACACGAGGATGCAGATGGTAATTTTGGCAAAAATTGGTTGTAATTACACAACTTCCGAGGATGATTTACAAATGATTGGCCTATTTTTTATAGCTGAGGATAAGGCCATGAATATTGGATCAAGGTTTGAATGGGTTACAGTGTTCATAATTATAATTTCTTGAAATAGCCATTGGATTTGGTTTGTGTAGTTGCAACTTAGTAGGGACAATGAATGTTTGGATTTTATTCGAAAAGGTGGTTGTACGTGCAACTTTGATGCCCTCACCTTTATAGGATTCTATAAGTGGAGTGGAGTGGAGTGGAGTGGAATGTGAGTAGATAAATAGGATTATTTATATTTAAATAACTAATTTAATTAGTTATGAGTTGTGAGAGGATAATTAATCATTTAATTAAATAAATGTTTAATTAAGTTTAACTAGAGTGGGTAGGAATTAATTTAATTAATTCCAAAGGGTGGGATAGAGTTAATTAAATTAATTCTAACAAGATTATGATATTCAAAGCATGAATTAATTAATTTAATTAATCAATTCTAAAGGGGATTTGAAAAACTGAGGATAAGTTGGAAATAAGTATGTAATTTTGGGGTGTCTACATTTGCCCCTCTTTAAAGTGTTATTATGAAGTAATAGCATTTTAAAGATAGTAGATACATGCAAGACTAGTGAGCGAAAGGCGGTGAAGCATTTGGATGCTTTGCAATGAGTAGAATGGTAATGGAATGCCCCCTAAAGCGAGTGGGTGACACAACAAAAGCGGTGGACTACTTGATATGAAGAAGACAAGGAATTTGAAGGAGGATGGGAGGGATTTTCTCATAGCATGAGCATCATTTAGAGAGTGAAATTTAGAGCAACCTTATTTTGTTGTTACACAATAGAGTTGTCACCATGATTATGAAAGAATCGTGATGGGTAACCCATTATGTGTGTAAACAAACACACACGCAACAAAGAAAAGATAAAAAGGAAAATAAACCCAATATACACTATAAAAGTATGCACCATGGCTATAAGGAAGCCAAGATGATAACGAAATACGTGTAATTGGTCCAAAAAGTAAGATCAACAATGCAACACAACTTGAAAAAAAGACAATTAACTATGCCCCTAATATGTGCCACAATGATGATTAAGCAGATGTAAATGCCCCCAAGCACTAAACTTATGAAATGCATGGGGATAGGATCATATTGAAGAGTGGAGTAATCTTAGATACTCCTAATGACACTCTTGTTGGATCCACATTGAAGATTGATATGAAAGTGGAAAAGGATCATTTCCCTCAAGCATTAAACTTATGAAATGCAGGGAGGGAATGAGAGCCGAGAATTCGCCCAGTGAAGTTATATTGTGAAGGGGAAAAAATTGATTTAACTTGCCCCAAGCAGAAATATTAGCATGCAAAGGGAAGATGATGTATCGTGATAGTCGTAAGATTAGAACGATCACTAAGGTAATAGTTAAAAGTTTGATTTTATCAAGATTGTGTTAAATTGTTGAAATATTTTCATGTGTTTGCAAATTTTTAGGATTTTGCGAATATTTGAATTTTTGGATTTTTTATAATTTTTGAATTTTTGCGAATATATGATTTTTTTTTAAAATTTTGATGCAAAGGAGGGGAGCGGTGTGTTTGGTACACTTGATGTCTTCAAATGAAGTAGTGGTGTGCCCCAACAAGATGAAATTAGTGGAGGAAAATGTGCCCGCAAGTGAGTGAGCATCATGACAGAAGGTCAGTCAATCGTGTGAGAGAAGAGAGAAGAAGTTACGGACAAATCATCGGAATAATGGAAAATAAGAGAGGAGATGATGATTGTGTGTTGATTTATTATGGATAAAGGATGTTGTTGTATGTTTAATGATGGTATACATGTGATATTGTCAACAAAGTACTTGCAATGAACACAAATACAAAGAAATGTAAACAAACCTAATTACACAACAAAAAAAAAAAACCACACCATGGCTTATTTAATAAACCAGGATGATAACACAATATGTATGAGTGACTCAAAGACACAAAACAAACATTGCAAACAAACCCAATATGAACAGAATTAACTACACCAAAGTTATATGTGAACTAAGATGTTAATAATTTTCCTACAATTGGTCTACAATAACAAAGTACAATGAAATAAAAACTAACATGCTAACAAAAGCATCGTCACAATGTTGAAAAACCACAACAGTACAACACAATTTGCAATAACGACATCTAATGACACTCCTAATGTGTTCCACATTGAATAATTAGACAGATATGAACACCCCCAAGCGATAGTTTGGAACTCAATGGAATTGGATGGAGCCAAACAATGAGTGATCTTAGATACTCCAAAAATACTCTTGTCGGATCCCATTGGAATTTGATTTGTATTGAATTTCATCTAAGTGTACCCAAGAAAAGTTATATTGTGAAAGGGTAATTGATTGTTTTACCTCAAGTATAGATATACACCATGGGAAAGAAAAGTGATTATCAAAAGATGATCTGGAACGATCAAGTAGGATTGCCGTCAAATGGTGATATTGTTGAACTGTGTTATTTAATTGCTAAGATTTTGCCAAACATTTTTTGAATGTTTTGATTTTTTCAAAAAAAAAATTTTTTTATTTTTGAACACATTCCAATGTTTTTGTATTTTTGAACATATATGAATGTTTTTGTATTTTAAACATATTTGAATGTTTTTGTATTTTGAAAATATTTAAGTTTTTTTTATTTTTGACTCAAGTAAAGGGTGCACTATCTAAACTCATGTTCAAACAATTGTAAGCATTTCATTCCACTAAAAAAATGTAGATGACATAATGAGCAGATGTCTCACTCCACTCGTGACTCCACGACTAGGAAGATGTGAGGGCTCAACACCGAGAGCCAAGAAGGATGTAAGAATAATGAGATAGTGATATGAAAATGGAGATGATGGATGCCAAGACACAAGGTGTAACAATGGTCCATTTAGGAAAATGTGACTCATCTCCAGTCAAGATTACTTGACCGATTCCAAGATGATTTCAATTTATAGATCTTGACTAAACATAGATCCATTTATGGCCTACTTATGGACAAAATTCAATTGAAGGAATTTTGTCTCTCTTAACATGAGCAACTTCTTGGGATGTGTATGATTAAGCACTTTTGATTCATATTTTCTTGAAGGCTTTATTTTGTTCATTTTTTTTTGAATGACCCCTACATCTTTCCCCATGCCACCAATAAGAGGCAAGGGCTCAACACCGAAGACAAAACGTAGGCGAGTAAGGATACCTACCTCCTTTCCTAGTCTCACACTACTAGTAATAAGTATGGACTCATCATTGAAGACTGTGAAGGACAAAAGGTGTAATGATTGATATTTTTATTTTAGATTGATTTTTCCTTGTATGTTGATATTGTTCTTGTTGGGAAAGAATGTTTTTCCCCAAGTCTCAGCCTCATACGACTAGTATGACACAAGGGTTCAACACCGTAGACTAAGATGGACAAGTTAAAAGGTTTGAGTAAATAAGTTTGGTGCTTTCTGTTAAAGGAGAACTTATTTGAAAGGAGGATTTTCCATCATTAAGCTTCTAGACAAAATCGTAGGTAAAAATATATGGAATGGTATTAACTATAACAATGATGAGATACAAAATGCCCAATAGAAACAAGGTTAACATGTGTTGTATAAGTGAAGCATATGAGGATATGTAATGTTATGATTGAGATATATGTGAATGGGTGAAACAATTAAAATTATTTGCTAGATGATGTGACGGTACAAGCAACCTCCCCCAATGCGAAGAGCACCGGTGAACAAAAATTCTTACTTTTTCGCTTTTGATTTTTCAAATAGTGCTTTAAGGAGGAGTTTGATATGGATTTTTATTCTCTTTTTACACTTTTTAATTTTTTTAGTGTTTGCGGATGAGGGTTTGCAATGGACTTATCATCATCGAAGAAGTCCATGCTTAGGAAAGTTAAATGGTCATGAGTTATAGGATGGGATCCAAGTCATCGGAGTAGATAGAAGGATTTTTAATGTATCTATAATTTGATGGGTTTTGATTTACTGAGGACTTGGGCGGACGAGATCCAAGTCAACGAAGTGTATAAAAACTTTTTCAATGAATCTATGATTTGATGAGTCCTAATGTACAAGACTTGGGCGGACACGATCCAAGTCAATGGAGTGAATCGAAATATTCGATGAGTCTTGATTAATGAGACTTAGGCGAACAAGGTCCAAGTCAAAGAAAGTGAATCAAAATATTCTATGAGTCTTGGTGTACGAGGCTTGGGCAGACGAGGTCTAAGTCAATGGAGTGAATCAAAAGATTTGATGAGTCTTGTTGTATGAGACTCCAAGAAACGAGGTCCAAGTCAACGAATTGAATGGATAATTTTTTTATGAGATCAAAAAACCTATGTGATGTTAGAGGCAATTTGTCGATGCGGAGAATACGTTAAAATTCATATTCACCCATGAGTGGAATGATGTGAAGCATGAAGAATTGATCCCTAGATGTGCATCTAAGGCACCTTATAGGCCATAGAGAAAATATTCAATGTTGCTCCTTTCAGGCATTGGATTAATTTGTTTGATGATAGATTTGCAATTAAAGCTCGAAATGGTTGTGTAATGATATTCCTAGGTATACGCACCTCATGCAAAGTGCACGCATATAGATGTCTTAACACGGTATTTTCGTTGATTGGTCAATATTGTTATGTAAAATACAAGACGACTACGCTTCGGATAACTGTCGTGAAACATTATTAAATTCAATATTGATCGTTTGAGGTATTATGGACATAGAAGGTTGTGTTGTTATAAGTGTCCAAACTTCTTGTTGTGTCTCAACAACAAGACTAAGGATGTCGAACGTAGGATCTAGCATTAAAAGGATAGAATCAAGCTCAACGGTGCTTGATGATTGACCCGCTTCTTTAGAGTCTTCATGTGTATCATGGAATGAAAAGGAGTTGTGAATCATGTTCAAGTTCTCATTTGACATTTGGAAATAGTTGTTTGAAACACGTTCAATTTCTAATTGAACTAATGGAAGAACATATGGAGGAGAGATTGATTGGTTTTGGTTTAGAGATACTTGACCCTTGTCGTCTTGATCTCGTTGAGTTTCATCGTTTAAAAGGTTTTGGAAAACATTTACCTCATCATTAGAAGTTGAGGTAGTTGACGTGTTTTTGATTTCGATAGCTTTGTCGCCGATTTTTGTAGTAATGACTCCATCAATTAAGTCTTGGACGTAATGGCGAAGATTTGAACAATGATCCGTAGAGTGGCCTTCAATGTGGTGGTATTCACAATATTTTGATTTGTTATACCACTTGGGCTTAGGTTCTCCTTTATAGAAGGGTCTTGTGATTGGATATTTTATCATTTTAGCCTTTGTTAATTGATGAAAGGAACTAAAGAGACTTTCTCCAAGAGGTGTAAACTGACGTTCGACTTTGCATGGAGTAGTGTCTACGACAAATGATATGATCGAGTTAAAGTTGACGTTATTCGAGGATTGACCATGTTCGGGAGTTTTGTTATCCATACCATGTATAGGAACGGATCGAAAACACCTTTAGATTATCATTGGGTGTTTTATTTGGTGTTGGGTCTTCAACCACTATGTCTCTATTATCAATGAGGTCTTGGATGTAATGGAAAAGTTGCACACATTTGTCTGTTTGATGACCATCAATGCATTGAAAATCATTAAATGTATTGTGTTCGTACCAAGATGGTTGAGTTTTTCCTTTGACAAAGGGTTTCGTGATAGGGTAAGTGACCATATTGGCACTTGTTAGTTATCGCAAGATGCTTGAAAGAGTCTCTCCCAGAGATGTGAATTGTTGTCGTTTATTATCATGGGGAGGAGTTCATTTGCTTGGAATGGTGATGGCTTGTTTTGACTTAGTCTATTTTGGTTGATTGTTATGTATGTTGTGCACATTTCGATTATCCGTAACACCATCATTAACAACATTGCGGCTTCGATTAATGTATGTAGGCTTGTCTTGGTGAGTGTTATTGTTATTATTGTGCCCATTATCTTTGGAATGAGGCTTGATCAAGCCTTTAACAATGAGGGCTTTTTCAATTTGAGTCCCTTTCTCTATAAATTCCTCAAATTTGTTGAGGCAATGCATTTGCATGTGAAAGGAAAACTCATTATTAAGATTTGGTACAACGATACTAACTAACTGCTTCTCTGGAATGGAAAATGGGAAGTGACTTGCAATTCCTCTCCACCGTTGTAAGAATTGTGCAAAAGGCTTTCGTTGGTTCGTTGTTTTGCGTTACACTAATCCATCATTGTGATTTCTGAGTCAAGGTTGAAGGAAAATGTTTGAAAAACTTCTCTAAGAGGTCCGCAAAAGTGGTTATTGATTCCTTTGGAAGGTGTAAGAACCAATATGGGGCTTGTCCTCCTAGACTTCTAAGAAAAAGGCGCAATAGAAAGATATCATTGGATGTCGCTTCTTGGCATGCCATGAAAAATTATTTAATATGTTCTCATGGATCGTTTTTTCCCTTGGATTTGTCGAATTTGGGCATCTCAAAAGATCTTGGGAAGGGTATACATAAAATGTCCTTATCAAAAGGGTAAGGATACAATTCATTGAAATTGATTTGTTTACATCGTTGTTACATGCCCGAAATTATATCCTTCATCATTTGTCATTCTTGAGCAAATGATGAACTAGTTTGTGGGATGATGTCAAGTTTTGAATTGCTTAGATTGGTTTTCGCGTCGTCTGCTTTTCAATAAGAGTTTTGGATGTATCATCTTTTCTTCTTTGATTCTTTATCGTTGGTGTCATTAGTGACTTTAGAAGATATTAGAGCCAATTGCTTTGCCATTGCATTGATTTGATCGATCAAGGCTTGATTTGGCTCGGGAGCCGAAGCACTAGATTTACCTGTCGTTGGCGTTTGTTTTTCTTGGTTCGACGTCAACATGGTTATTTGATTTGGGTTGTGTATTATTTGTGGATTTGGGTTGACCTCGTAAGGTTTTCAAAATGTCATCGTCAAAATCAAAGCAATTTTGCTCCCATTGTGAGGAGGCGAAGTGAAAATTGGTCTTTAGTCTTTCTCAAAAGGTTTTCAACTTGCGCTTGTTCTTGAAAAAGATGTTATTTTGTTGGCTCTCAAGTTGGTCTTCATCCTCTTCGTCAAAACTAATATGGAAAGGATTTTGGTCGTCTTCCAAAAAAAACGAAAAGAAACCTCACTATAAATCACCTATGGTGTAATTAAAGAGGAAACATTATTACGTTGAGAGGCATTCTACCAAGTAAGAATGTAACGGAGTGCATTGTTCACGTTTGTTCTCGATATTAAATTTGACGTTCATTTGACCGTCATGTGACAATTCATTCATAAATTTGACTTCTATTGCACTATCACTTAAATAGTTTTCTTTTTCTTGGAGAATTCAATCAAAATAATAATAATAGCTTAGTCATGTAGTAATGTTTGGGTCTTTTTTTTCTTTAATAGATAACCAACACAATTGCATAGTTAAATGATTCCGTTTGCCACAAATCAACAAGAAATTGATAGAAATTTTAATAAAGTTGATTAAAAAGGTATTTAAAAATTCAAACCTAAGAACATTGAAATTGGTATCTATTGATGTATTTCACATAAATACATATATTCTAGCAATACTTATTATATTATATTTATTTTTAATCATTATTTTTTTAGTAAACGTATAGTACACTTGCGTAGTTAGATGGGTACCTCGTGATTAATATCTCTCAACATATTTTAGATAGATGTAATTAAGATATCTATATATTGGTTATCATCTACCACAATTATTGCTTTCTTATGCTCCTCATTATCTTCAATCAATACCGTGTACTTCCTTCTTTACGAGTTGATTGAGGCATTTTATCAAGACAATATATTTGCATACATGATGCAAATTTTAGTCAACCACATTTGACAAACACCTGCACCAAAGATTAAGATTGGGTTTGAGTAGCAAGTTAATTGAGTCAGGGCAACAGATCTGTCCACCATACAACTCTAGCTAAAAAGATCTGTCTGCCCACCATAGAAGTCTAGCTAAAAACTTTCATTATATTAGACGCATATTTATATCCTTTACATGTGCACCCTTTACTCTCTTAAGAGATGTTAAAGAGAGTACAACATGCATTTAGACCCATTAAGATAAACCCTCAATGTTTTACTTTTCCTTTATTTTTTAAGCTCTTCAGATTATGTCAGAAAATATAGAAGACCATGATACACGTCATAACCGTTAACCACAATATTTACATAGCTGGACAACCATCCAAGGACGGGGACAGGGAACTGTTCTTAAAATCAAAAGTAGACTATACCAAACAACACTAGCCAAATAACATTAAACTCAACCTTTGAAAACAAATATGGTGTAACCAATTAATTGGCAAATTCTTCCGTAAGTATCTCAATCATCAAATATCTAAATAAACACATACCACAAAAATTATATAATCTAATCACATTATTTGTCACAATTCATTATAGTCTTGCCACAATTAATTTTATCGCCCTCGTGGAATTCGAAGAATGCCTTCGCTACGTTTTGTTGTCAGCCAATGCCACATCTTTGTTCATAATTTTTCTTTCAATATTTGCATTTTTGTACAAGCTTAGGACGTTTTGCACAGGCAAAAAGACTTAAATTATAACTAGATTATTGTAATTAGTTTTATTTATAGATCCTGTTATAAATCTTGTTTATAATTCTTCTTTCACAATTTAAAGGGGCCAACAACCAACCAGAGAGAGGACCCTTTCACAAAATAGCTGGAAATAACCTCAACTTTTGAATCCAAACACTATGCTGGCAGTAACCATAAGAAAAACATATGTTCGCAGTTCGAGTCCAATATAACTCAGGAAGGAACGGTTTGACAGTGGGATGACTACTTTATTTTAAGAATTCGCTGGGTTTAAATACAGCCATGTAAATCTGAGATAAATTTTGTAAATACAAACGCTCCTAAAAATGAGGTTAATGAATGCCTCCACAAGAGAAAAACAATAGCATTCAAAACCCTGTTTATAAATAGTAAATACTGTACAAAATTTCACACATTTTGAAGAGATCATCTTATTTCCGATTCTCTCCTGAACAGAAAGAAGCATGTCTTCAACTAAATTTAGTAACACTTTTAACCAAAGCCGAAACCTTCATTGGCTTCATGAATAGCCAGAAGCAAGCGCTTCCAGTTGTTCTCTCGACGGATACTCAGGCAAATCTAATTGATTGAAACTGCAAGTAGAACAATACATTTGGTCATGTTATGGTACAAGTTGAGAAACATCATCATAACTTATTAATAAATAAAAACATCAAAAAACTTCAATATTTACCATGTATGTGCTGATGGCAACCTATCAGGACTTCCATAAGCCTTGTGAATTTGGAACTTTTGAAGGCCTGAGATGCCCTGCAATGCTTTAAAACCTTCCAAGGGCACCTATAGCAAACACAATTCAGTGAAACATGTTTGAGACACAACATCAGAGCCACCACGGTTACAGTAAATTTCTAAAAAGAAATAATAATAACCATATCAAGTTCAGTGATATGGTCATACTAATAGTGGCATTTCCCTGCATCCTGTCTTGCCAGCTTGGCTTTAATATCAATTCCATGCTACTTGTGCGAACTAAGAACAATTTGAATCAAATCACAGAAACAGTTCCATAATGTGCAGTCTAGCAAATAAGACCAGGGGATTACCTTCCATCGTCCAAAACACTTGGCAAAAAGGCAACATCACAAAATAGAATTCTTATTGTAAAATACATCAGAGACTGGCAGACAAGATTACCTTGGAAGTTCCAGTTACAAACTGTATTAGACGAGCCCTGTCTTCTTTATTAAAACACTGCACAACCTCCCAAAACCACTGGATAACAGGAGATGCTGCACTGTAACCAGCATACTCTGTATTTGTTCTCAAATCATCCACTGCAAACAAATTATGACATTAATATCCATTAAAAAAATTAAGTTAGTAAATAAGCTTACTGCAGCCAATACAAATTAAGCTACCAACCAAGCAAAACCAAATATAACTACAGTTAGGGACAGTCATTTTCATTGATATAGATAATGAATGAAGAACAGGCATGTAAACAATTATTATGGCAGCACTGACAATAATATTCTCAAACTGAAGAGAAAAGCATAAATAAACCTTATTACGAATAAGTTTTTAAGGTTTCAGTCAATTGCAGTGGCTAAAATCTATAAGAGATGGTAATAGGTATACATGCTTGATTCCCTTTCCCCACTTGGTGGGGTAGGCAGCTTGCCTCTGGATTTACGGTCAAATGTTTCATGGCCACACAGTATCAACAAGTCCCCACCAGTAATTCTTCAAAATATATTCCTAAAACAAAATGAGGAAGGACCTAAAACACATTCCTCAAGAAGTGAATCTCTGTCAACGAACTGCCCATAAATAGACTATATCAACGTCAACAACGACCGAAGCAAGTCAATGGGACTAGGAACACGGCATGTATCAACAGTTGATCAAGACTGCAATATTCAACTAAAAAGCAAATATTAAAGCTTAGGGATCGAGCACATTCACTTCATAAGGAATCCAGAATTTATGAAGGACATGAAGTCAAATATTAACCAAAGTAGGTAAATGTGTCTGCAACAGCAAGTTACAATAGCTAATCAGGGCTGGTACATTCAAATCAAAAGGGAACAAGCAAAAGTCAGACATGAGCATTGAAGCAAGGAAAATAAGGATTTGCTATCGCATCTTTCACAAAGATTGGACAACATTAAGTCAAGTCATGACAACCAGCTGAAATAGATAAGGAACAGATGACAAAATTCCTCCAAGGATCTTGATAGGGGTCTAGAAGCATAGGAATCAAGCAAACTCAGTTTGCAAAAGACGCCAGACAAGGTAAAGAAGCAAGGAAGGGAAAGGAATTGCTGCTGCATCTTTCAAGAGAGTTGGACAGCATTTAGTTTGGTGAAGACAGTTGGCTGAAATAGATAAGGAGCATTTTATTAAATTCATCAAAGGATCCCCTAAACGGTAACCATTTGTCAATCGCCAAAAGAACTACACAGATATATTAAATATATTTATTTGAAAGACGCCTATAAATATCAATTTATAGTATTGAGTTTTCAAAGTTTAAAAGAGACTTTTAAGTGACAGTCAAGTGGACATAAAATTTACAGTCCAATGGACGTCAAATTTAATGTGGAAATTAAAACCTTACATGGTCATGTCATCACATCCCACCCTTTGCTGCCATTGTGGAACACTTATCAGTGTAATTAGTTATGATTAGAATAGAGGGCAGAGACATCACATCAGCCTTCTTAATGAAGGCAGACCGTGTATATAGTGTATACCTAAAATCAGTTTGACAGATTGCCCATCCTTTGAATCATGAAACTGTACCTCTGATCAAAGCAGAAGTCAAGATTTTGTATGGTAATCATCTAGTTTAGAAAAAAAAACCTTATAAAGATGTGGACCAACAAAATTAGTCAACAAAAAGCAATGTTGGCAGCAGCAATATCCTACGAAAGAATAATTTTAATGATTAGAAATGTCATTTCATTCCCACTGCGTGAATATCATCTATGCTTATTGTTTTAGTTATAGGTCAACAGATGAACAGATTGGCGCTCATTCTATTCCGTGGAGTTTAAGAGGAGAAAGACAGGATGTTGAGCTCACAATCAATTTCTGGAAGACCGCTAATTAATAGTTCAAGCTCCTTGTCATTGAAGATGGAAATCAAATTTCTTGCCACCAATTCATTGAACCCCTCCAAGAAAGCATTTATTTGAGGACGAATTGCTGTAGTGAGACGATGTTCAGCAACAAGATCAACATATTCGTGTTTATTTTCCTCGGTAACGCGTATATTTCTACCACCAGGAATCAGCTCATGATCTGTGACCTGCAGAATAATAAAACTTAGTCAGCAAAAAGGTACGAGACAAGCAAAACATATCAGACAACAAACCATTTGCAGATCTTGTTACCTCTTCCTTTTCATAAAGTATGTGCTTCTCCTCATCCGCATCCATGCTAAATGTAAGATCAGCCATGTCTCTTATATCATTCTATTCAACAAAATACATCAGAATTAATTCACAATAAATTTCTGTAACAAATGGTACTACCAACTTAATCACCAAAATTCGTCACTCAGATCGGATTTTTAAATTACCTCCAGCATCCACTTAAAACTCTTATAGTAATCTGGGTCCACAGCCTCAATATCGTGATAAGTAACCTTAGCTCCAAGCATGTGTTTGTAAAAGAACGAGTAAAATGAACATCCAGAAGCTGGCCATCAAACAAAGCTTTTGCCACCTGGATATTCCATACCACCAAATTAGGTAAAAGACATCTTAATGCGCAAGATTTCCACAATGGCTATGATAAAAATCAAAGATCAGTAATTCCAAGAGAACTCTTTATCTAGGTAGCAGATGCTATTTATTTGTAGAAATTAGAAGAAAAGCGATCACTAACAAACTTACCACTCTCCGACAAACTTGAAGTAAGAAAGATGTTCTGTTTGATAACAAGAATTTGGATTGGGCTGAATGTTGCTTCATTTCCAACAGTTGTAAATAGCAAAGCATTCTTATCAAAGATTACCCTAGACAATAATTGGTACCATTCCTGGTAAGCCCACCAGCATCAATACCTTCCTCCCCTTGAAAGTGAACATTCAAGCGTCCTTTCAGTTCCCTGGCTTGTCGCATGAAGTTGATTGTATGAATCCTCCAAGATGTACGCTCTCCGCACAGAGATGCGCACAGAACTGTAATTTTGATGATCCTGATGTTGTCTTATTTTTGACCTAAAATATGCACGTTTATTGTCGAATTCAATTAAGCGTGGAACCTTCAATAAGAGGGAGAGGGACTTCTCAAGCAATCCTGAATTTTGTCGGACAAATGCATTCAAAAGCCTCTTGTGCTTCTCTGCAAACTTCAAAAGAGTGATGCCCTTTTCATCAATTTTCCTTTGCTGAGTTGCTGACGACATGGAGTGCATGGTAGACTCGGATGTGCTTGCAGCTTCTTTTACCTCGGTAGCAGTGGCACTATTATATTCCAACTGTCCAGGTGTTGCTTGACCAGATTGCAACTTCTCACATGTTACAAAAAATGCCTCAATATATGGCAAGACCCTTTGTGTGCCAGGAGGTAGTGGTGGTAAAATACCATTAGTACCAGAAGATGAAGGCACGACAGACATTGAGGATGACCGATTTTCTATCTTGCCGATGCAAAGACTCAATTCTTGCCATAAAGGTTCAAGACCCATATTTAGGCTCCTAATCGTGGCTAGACTTTCGGCATGCTCTTGTTCTGGCAAGACTTCGTCATCCTTTTCTTTTGAAATGAAGTAGCAAGGGAACTCAATGCCTGTAACACCCTGAGAATTGCAGCACCGGAAAATGTAGTTGAAAGAACTATCGTTTCTGCCTCACCCAAAGATTGCAATTCACTTACTGCAATCTTGCTCAATATCTCTGTAGCATTTGCCAACTCAATAATGAAAAGATGTCGATGTGAAGGTACCATTTTCACTAACTCCGTCATTACATCAACAGAATGAGCATATGCAAGTTCAGACAAGCTGCAAGGTGATCGAAAGCAAATTAGCTGCTAGAATAACTTGTAAAGAGATTAAAATCTCAATCCACCATAAAACACTAGGAACTCTAAAGCATAATTTATAGCTGCACAATATTAGGATATATGAGGAACAAATGATTATGAAAAATATAAAACAACAAATTTCCAGCATAGAAGATACAAGAAGGAACAAAACTAGACGTCAAATGAATGTTGATAAAAAAACTTACAGAGTGAACCTCGTAACCAAAGTATTTTCTTTAATGAATATTAAATAACTTGCTATCCATAGCAAGTTCTTATTTCTGTGCTCAAATTTCATCATAATTAGAACTTTGGCATGTAAGGAAAAATCCATACTGCTTTTGTTAAAATATAGAGCTATAGAGCATTATATAGAATGTAATGCGGTTCTAGGCAGTTGAAGAGGTTGTAACCAAACAACCAAATGTAACTAAATGTAACTACCTCTTCCTATAATAAATTCACCCTGCCTGTATCATTTGAGCAGTGCAGTTTGCCTTCTCTGTATTCTTTCTTCTCTTTGCATATGCTAACATTGGTATCAGAGCATCCAAGGTTGCAGTTCGAGGAAGCCTCCAAGAGGTACGAACTAAAATTCGAGGAAGCCCTAACAAGGCACGAATTTGATAAAACGTGGGGTATTTGGAGAAAAATACCAGACACTAGGGCAAAGAAGGAAGAAATTCCTCCATTCGAGGCCCAGAAGACGTGGTACGAGGGCCTAAAGTCGTGAAAGAAAAACGTGAAGCAGATACAATCATTTTTTGCACAAATCGTGACCTAGTTCATGGCTGTAAGTGCCTGAAATCGTGGGGCAGAAAAGAGATGCAAAGTCGCAAATAATCAAGTCGCAAATCCACAGTCGTGAGGGCAGAATCGTGGACGAAACCCCAAGGAAAGACGGGGGCAAAGATTTTCATATTTTCGCTGCAGTCGTGATTTCAGCAGTCACCATTGAAATCGTTTAAAGCCAGCAGAAGCACATTCGTGTGTAAGAATAACACAGTTACTAGGAGGAAAAATGTGAGAGCAGAGGAGACAACGAATGCCAAAGTCGTGGTTCGAAGGTGAAGGCATAAGCAAAGTCGTAAGGATTAATATTATTTTCAGGCTTCAGCAACAAAGGTATTCATTCGATTTGCTGGGAGTAATTAATTTTTAATATTATTTGCACGAATAAGTAATATTGTTTTATTAAGTGGGCACACTTTTTATTAAGTGGGCAAATACTTTATTTTCATATTTGCTGGAAAAAGATATTTTATTAAGTGTGGGGCAAAATTTTATTTTATTATTTCCGTTATTTTGGAATAATAAAATGGCAAATATTTCACACTTGACTTTACAGAGACAAAAATTAACGGGCACTAATTTCAATGTTTGGAGTCATAAGATTTTAATGGTCGCGGAGTTTCGTGATTGTGATAAAATAATCAAGGGTGATGAAAGTCGACCAACGACGAACTTCGAGGATTATGACAAACGTCATAAGGAAGCGTTATTGCTTCTCAAGTTATCGGTGTCGGATGATTTGATACCGGAAGTGCGGAATGCCACTGTGGCAAGCACGTTGTGGACCAGTCTGAAGGATAAATATCAGACATCAGAAAAGAGTCGGGTTTTATACCTGAAAATATGCTCTTTTCCGTAAAATTACAAGGTGGATCGATGTCTGAGCACCTACTTCGGATGAAAGATCTCGAGACTAGTTATCTTCCATCAACAAAAAGGTGGACAACAATGATATGGTGGCTCTGGTTTTGAACAGCTTACCTTCTTCGTATGAGTCATTTGTGGAGGCACTCCATTTAATGGCTGAAAGTCAAATACTCACGTTTGACAAGGTGAGTTCCTACCATTTGCAAAAGGAGCGGAGACAACTTCAGGTAGAATCTAATTGTGATCATTCAGAAGTGCTCTTGTCACTCGGTCAAAGGGAAAGTGGAAACGTCAATCTGGTGAGTCTTCCACTCGGTATCGTCATGTGCTATTACTATCACAAGGTTGGGCATGTGGCAACAGCTTGCGAGAAGAATGGGATTCGGATGACGGGCATGCTCTTTATTGTCTTACGACATCATGCTCAAATGACAAAGTGGTACCATTCTTTGGATCATTGACTCGTATGTTTCATTTTCTGCAAATATTTGTTTTGAATTAGTAGTACTAGCTAATGGAGAATCACTTGTAGTAGATGGCATAGGAGATATATGCATTGTATTGAATAATGCTCATAAACTAGACTGTCAGGAAACGCCCTAGGGCACTCCGTACCCTGGCACGAAACGTGCACTGCTTGATGCGGGTACGATGCTGCTGAGATATGCGCTGGAAGCGTAAACGCGCAGGGGCAGGTATGCACGGCCCGCACGGAAAAACCATACCCGGGCGTACCTCGCCCCCGCGGCACGCTTTCTGCCGCGTCTGCTTTTTTCACGCGTTTTTGACGCGATTTTCATAAAAACTCAAAAAAAAAGCATTTTTTTTTAATTTTTTTACTTTCTAAATCTACCCTAACCCTAACCGACCCCCCCAAACACTTATAAAAACAGCCAACCCCTCTACTTTATTCTCACACTCAATATTTCATTATATTTGATATTTTGCTTGAGCTTGAAGGAGAGAGAGAAAGAGAGGTTGAAGGAGTAAGGAAGAGCTTGGAGGAGAGAAAAAGAGCTTGGAGGAGAGAGTGATTGAACTTGAAGGAGGAAGAGAGAAGGAGAAACAAGTCTACAAACATCAAGGAGGATTTTTCCAGGTATTTTACATGCATTCAGGCATTTTTTTTTTTTTTTTTTTTGAGCATTGTTTTGTATATGATTTATGAATATGATCAATATCATGAATGATGTGTTTCAAACACATCATTCATGATTATTGATCATGATCTAAATTTATTTTTAATATTTAATAATTTATTTATTTTACAGTTATTAAAATATAATATATTATTAATTTTTCCGTATTTTAAGTTTGATAGTGAAGTTTTATTTAATTAAACGTCTACCCTCTGTGTATGCTCTCACCTCGCACCATTTATGGCGAACTTGGTGATCAGAATCAGAGATTGACGTGTAGGACTAACTGTTTAATTTTTTTAGTTAGTTATGTGTTCGTTTTTTTGAAATTTTAAAGTTTAAAATTGAATTTGTTAAAAATTTAAACGTCTACCCTCTGTGTATGCTCTCACCTCGCACCATTCGTGGCAAACTTGGTGATCATAATCAGAGAATGACGTGCATGGGTCAACAAATTATTTTAATATTTATTATTTAGCAATGTTTTAAAAATATCTTATCAGGTTATTGAATTAATCCTACAATCATGGCATCCGATTAACTTTCGGTGGGGCAAGAGGGGGAAAATGTTTCGGGTGGTATTGCAGTGAAAATGGATCCGAATTATCCTTTATGGAGACATGTGGAAGTGACAGAGTTTGTTGCTGGTGGTGGTGTCCGTGTTTGGACATGTCCCCATTGTGCCGCCTCATTTAAATCCTCATATACCCGTTTGAGAGCTCATTTGACTGGGGTATCGGGGACGGGTATTAGACCATGTAAGAAGGTGGAAAAGAAAACCATAGCCACGTACCTAAAAGAGCAAGAGGATGCAAACATTGAAGCAGCAAGAGCTCGCTCTAGAACTGTTTCTTTACAGCAGAGGTCCATGGGAAAACCACCAACATCAACACCATCATTTCATCCTTTCATTGAGGCTCGTGCTGAAACTATTCCAGTTGATGACCCTTTTGATGCAGATACCTCAGGGCCATCAAACAAGAGAACAAAAGGCCCATTAGAAAAAGCATTTAACAACGAGAAGAGGGATATTGCAGATGAATTGGTGTCTCGGTGTATATTTGCATGTGGACTGCCATTCAATATCTTGAGATCACCTTATTGGCAGCAGATGGTGAAAGGCATTAATGAGGCACCACAGGGGTATACAAGCCCCACCTATAATAAGGTTCGCACTTCTCTTTTGACAAAAGAAGTGCAACACATTCAGACATCTCTACAGCCAATTAGAGATTCTTGGACTACTTCAGGAGTCTCTATTATATCAGATGGATGGAAAGATGCCAGAAATAGACCTCTCATCAACATTATTGCAGTATGCCCTAAAGGGCCAATGTTTCTGAAGGTTGTTGATTGTGAGGGGGAAGTAAAAGATGCCCAATTCATTGCAAATATTCTTATTGAGGCTATTGAGTCAGTGGGTCCGCAGAGGGTTGTCCAAGTCATCACGGACAACGCCAAAAATTGCAAGGCAGCGGGATTGATAGTTGAGGGTAGGTATGAGCACATATTTTGGACACCATGTGCAATACACTCCCTGAATCTAATGATGCAAAAGATTGGAAAAATTGCATGGATTGAGCAAATATACACGGAGGCAAACGAGATTCAGATGTTTGTCACCAACCATCACATGTCTCAAGCCATATTCAGAAGATTTTCAAAGTTGGAGCTGTTGAAGGTAAATGAACAATTCATTTTAAATTTAATATTTGATTTTAAACTTTTAAATCAATTTCAAATTTTTAAATCAATTTCAAATTGTGTTGTTATTGAATTGTTTCCATTCTTTTTTAATAGGTTGCAGAGACTAGGTTTGCCTCTCACACACTCGTCTTGAGACGACTTGTGAAGGTGAGACGTGCTTTGGGCATAATGGTGATTGATAATGTTTGGACCGTCTGGAGGCAAGCAAACACAGAAAGAGCTCAAAAAATAAAAGCATGGATCCTTGATGAGCATTGGTGGGGAAGAGTTGAATATTTGTTGAGTTTCACAGAGCCTATTTTGAGTATGATACGATTTGTTGACAAAGATAATGCTTGCATTGGAGATATATATGATGGCATTGACTCCATGCTTGAAAAAATCCATGATATCATACAGGCCAAAGAGCAGGATCCTGAGGAAAATTTTTATAATGAAGTTAAAAATGTGATCGTGAAAAGGTGGAACAAAATGACCACCCCATTGCATCTCCTTGCTTATGCTTTAAATCCCAAATATTACAGTAGTGAAATAGTTGGGAGAGCTGGTAGACAACGACCATATGATGACCACGAGGTTGCAGCCGCAAATGGGACGAGGAGGGCAAAGATTCGGGAGGTTTCAGATCCAACTACATCACTTGCAGTCCGCCAGGAGATGTCAATGTTTGTAAATGGACAAGGTAGCATGGGAGAGGTAGAGGCTATTTGTGACAAACCCACCACGGATCCAATCACGTGGTGGACTTGTCATGGCCATGATGCCAAGTTCTTACGACCAGTTGCAATCAAATTGCTCTCACAGGTATAAAGTTTGTAACTTGTTATTTGATATTTTAATTACCAATTACGAATTAAAATTCAAAATGATATCATTCTTTTTTTAATTAATAATTTAATATTTATAATATTAATACTTTGCTTTTTGTGACAGGTGGCTAGTAATTCTTCTGCAGAGCGCAACTGGAGTACTTATGGCTTCATCCACTCAGCCAAACGCAGCATGTTGTCATCGAAGAAGGCTGAAGATCTAGTATACGTTCATTCCAACTTGCGCCTCTTAACCCACAAGACGCAAGAGTATACTAGTGGTCCTAACAAGCTTTGGGACCTCCAACCTGAAAACACAGACTTTGAAGCTTCACTTCTTGGCATTGATGAGGAACTTCCAGGGAGCCCTTCACAAGTGTTCGAAAGTGGAGCTAGTGGGAGTGGAGCTGCAAGTGGCATCCATGAAGATGATTTTGACGATCATCTAGATGATATGTTCTAGAAGTTGAGAACTTGAATGTACTATCATGTTTTGATTCTTTGAACATTATGTCATTCTGAATCAATTATCAATACAAACTCAAGTCTCAATTCTCAAAGTATTGGAAATTTCAATTTTGTTTTCATGTTCTATGAATGATTTTAAGTTGTATAACTCTATGACTCACGAGTATTAAATTAAAATTTCAATAAGTATGCTGCATGCAATGTATGAGAATTAAATTTCAATAAGTATGCAAATGCTTCTTTAAATTTATAATTTATATGCATATTTATACATTTATATACATGTATATATAAAAATATATATATATATATATAAAACGTACCCAAAAGCGTACCGTACCCAAGATTTTTAAAAATTTGTGATCGCGCATGCACTACCGTACCATGTATCCAATTGTCTAGCTCATAAATTGTTGATACGGAATGTTAGATACAATTGACTGAAAATCCCAATATTTATGTGGATTTACGTGGAAAGAAGTGCATTGTCTTCGATGTCAAACGAGAGAGACAGATAATTGTCCTTGGTATTGGGGAAGGTGGTCAAGATCGCTTGTTGATCCAACCGTGATCAACATGAATGCACGTGTGGAGGACAGCTCCACCATTCGGGAAGTGCGGGAGGAGGCTGCAATGCTTTGAAAGGAAGCCATTCCTCACAAATTTGTTGACTTGGATACAGTCAACCTACATGCACCTATTGTGGAGGGAGTATCCACTATACCAGATGTACGGGAGGATGGATTTCCTCATTCTAAAGAACAGTTTGTTGTGGACAGAGACTCCACTATTCCAAATGCACTGATGGTGCATGGTGAGATGGCATGCCCAGCCACTCACTCAGAGGTCCTTGCTCGAAGGACAGTAGAGCATGAACAGTTTGCTCATTGTGTTGTGAAGGATCTTTCCCAACAGAGGGGGATAGATGAGCAAATAGATGAGGAGTTGATTCTCACTCCTACCACTGCTGAGACAGAGACCACTGCTGAGACGGAGATGGTTATTTCTCCTACTATTGCGGAGTTGGTTCTAACTCCTACTACACAAATGGTCACATTTCTCTTATTGAGAAAGTTGGATGAGCACTACACGGTGTTGCAAGGACATGATCAAGGTGACTTCAATTGCAGGATACCCGAGCCTCTACTGAGACTCCAGCAGCTACACAAGCCACGGAATAGATTTTTCAATCCACTTCTCCAAAGTTCTGATTTCAGCACTCTGGAGATGGGGCTGACACTCTCAGCCATTGGTGATTCATCACTAGTCAATGAATCACGTAACAGAGAACCAATGGACCACTTGCCATATCCTTTGTTCATGGGACCAGATTTTTGTTTTGTGGTTCTTCTTCATTCGACAACCGCAACACAGTCATGGACTGCTGATTTTAAAGTACAACTTATGGCACAGTCTGTAGATGTAATGACTAAACATATGGGCTTTAGGAAATTTATAAAATTTCAGGATAAACTTGGTATTGTTTCTGGTTTAGTCATTAAGAGGGGGTGTTAAAATATAGAGCATTATATAGAATGTAATGCGGTTCTAGGCAGTTGAAGAGGTTGTAACCAAACAACCAAATGTAACTAAATGTAACTACCTCTTCCTATAATAAATTCACCCTGCCTGTATCATTTGAGCAGTGCAGTTTGCCTTCTCTAATTCTTTCTTCTCTTTGCATATGCTAACAGCTTTTGGCAGATTTTAGTTAGCTGTTTGAATTAATTATATGCATTTTTGTGAACACAAGGTATTTGTAGAATAGAAGTAAATAAATGTTTACTTTCTTTTAGAAAATAAAAGAAAATGAATGTTTATTTTCTTTTTAGAAAAAAACAGATGTTGTAACTATGAACAACCCAATTATTATGCACACCAGTAAGCTTACCCAGCCTAAATTTACATAATACAACACCTACAAATTAGTAAAACCTAAAGCAAGAACCAATGAAATGAACTTTTAGCATTATAGCCACTTATCTATAATCCTTACCCTTCACGTGCCAGCAAGGATGACAATAATCTAAGTTCTGTTTTAGGAATACTGCGAAGCACAGTTGCTGCATCAAATTTCTTTCCTACACCAGTCAAATCATGGGAAGCCATCTCCAAACCTGAAGATTCTAACTGATCATCCACTTTTCCATCTGGATGAACAGACTTTTGATCTGAATCTAGTGGCTGAGACTCAGATCCAGACTGAGCATCAAGTTCAATACTGTTCATTACAACTTTAAGGAGGCCCATAACCTGTATTCATCAAATAGAATATTGATCATGAACAATGTTATATTCATTGAACGAGGGTAAAGATAATGATAAATATTTTCTTGATAGAGCTAATGCTAAGAAATCTTATATATTTACCTGTTCAAGATGAGCAATGCTTCTTGAATAGAGAGGCTGATTAAGGAGCTTTAACAATAATACAATAGGTAATTTGCCACTATCCACCTCATTTATAGTTTCGGATTGATTTTCGTCATCGACCATCAATGCTTTGCCCGACCCATATCATGATCTCTCTTAGGTTGATGACACTTAAATTCTTCTAAATAAAGTAGGTGTTTTGCAACAAGTGGATGGTTCTGCGCCAAATATGTTAATGTTTCCAACACGCGACGTGATACTAGAGGAGGAACTCCTGAAAAGAATACCAATCCTCGTCAGTCAGCATATAAAGAACATTTTATTTTCTGGATAATAAACTTAGAAAAACTCAAATAAACTTTACCATCATGGAACTGTGGCGAGAATAATTCACATGTCCCAAACAACCATACAATCGATATGATGACATGCCAACACATGAAGCATTTCCAGTAAAACCTTCTACATCAGGGAGCAACATATCCAAAAAAGTTGAACAAGTGTAACTCGTGTAACACTGTGGGTACATATGTTCAATAGTAGACGTTGCAGTGGCCCCTTATAAACCGGCTACAAGAACAAGATTTGTTGTCACCATATAGCAAAAACATGTTAAGCAGACAAGTAAGAGAAAACAGAATGAAATACCTGTACAAGGCGAAGAAGGCGGAGCATGGATTTCAGAGCTTGAGTGTCAACTAAGGGCTTCCCGTCAGCTTCAATCAATTTATCCCCAAAAACAGTTCTATGGATACTTGAACTTCCAACTCTGTCTGACCCCATGGAACCGTTTCTCCCTCCTAATCCAGAACCATTGCGTCTACTTCTATCAATTAATGTTCTTCGGGCTGATCCAAGTCTATCTGTTGGGAGATGATAGCCAAACCTTTGGCGTAATCTTTGTGCCTCAGTAACAAGCGATTCAGGAAGATTAGCCAGTACAGCATCTGATGATGTCAACAAAACCTAGAATCCAAGAAAAGAATCATAATTCACAAAGCAACTCAAACTAAATAACTAAAATACAGAACAAACAAACATTAATTCCTTATTTCATATACATATAAACAAAAAGACTATACCTCAGCACGAAGCTCGGGAGGGAATGTAGCAAGTATTGAAGCACTGTCCATATCAACAGGTTGTCCTTCAAACTGATGAGACTGGAGCAATCTCTGAGCACGCTGCTGTGCAAGGACTTCTGCTTGAATGTCTGGAGGAAGTGCTGCAAGGAATTCTGGATCAATCTCATCAGTATTTGGTGGATCATTATTCACAGTTTGTGCCGGCTGATTCTGCTGGGAAGCAAGTACCTCAGTTCTTAAATCTTCAGGAAGGGCCTCTAGGAAGGCAGGATCAATGGAATTTGGTCCAGTAGCCGGGTTAGTTTGCTGCTGTTCAGCGGAAGCCCCATCAACCACAGTTTGATTCATCTCTCTTACATTATCGGGTTGGGATGGGTTCATATTGTTGTTTTCCACTTGCACACCTTCCATATTGCCTGATGTATCAATCTGAGTGAGGCTTTCTGTTGCACCTAGAACCCTTCCTAAAGCCTGAATCCTTGCAGTGTGGGAATCTCCTACAGGTGGCCTTTCTCCAGTATCATCATGGCCGTCAGCACTTCCAATTTCAACTTCCAAGCTGCGAAGGCTTTCGCCAAGTGTTGCACCACTACCACTACTATCTTGGCTTACAGCTTCTACATCCCTCATGACTCGCTCATTGCGCTCATCTTGCAGATCATGGTCATGCTGACCAGAAATTGTAGATTGATTTCCCTGTAACACAGAAGGGTGTTGCAATGGATGAACCGCTTCAGTGTTTGTATTGTCACCACTAGTTCCCTCAACATGTGATTGTTCCTGTTCCTCTCTATTTAAATTATCTTCCTGGTGCTGTAAAGTTGTAGTACCATCATCTGCAGCTTGTGAGACACTAGCTTCACCTTTTTCATGCAATACAGTGGCATCATTTCCTTGAACTGTTGGCCCATCCTCAACTGGCATAGCCCTCCGTAATTGAGAAACAAAGTGCTCCTCAATCCCCAATGCAATCGAAGTACTGCTGGTTCCTCGAAGCTGCTGACTATCATCTGCCCAATTACTCAAGCGATTGCCTGGTCGTCCACTCCTTAGTGTTCGGAAAATAGAGTCCAGGTCAGATGGAGTGAAGTACTTTCCAGATTCCTCTCTGCAATAAGGCGGTCACCTGCATTATCTGCAATCACATTCACATCTTTACATGAGTTGTTAAACCCATTGACAAATCCAGAATATCAATCATTCAGAACACAATAACAATCAGAAACTACCTGTGGACCGATGTAGCACTGATCTAGATGGCACAGATGGTACAACAAGGAAAGGATGCTGAAAAGCTGCCCCACGATCATCTGTCCTACCAAGAAGATTGTAGATCGAGGTAGTGCGTCCCTGCCGACGATTTGCACCAAAAACCTCTTCAATTGGCATCACATGAAAAGGATCTGAAGGAAAATCACTTTCTGCACGACCCAGCACTCCAAAATGATCAAACACATTGATCCCATCTTCCAATCTGAATATGAAGTTGTTCTCATCGTCGTCCTCCTCTTCGTCTTCCAAGATGTCATCGTCATCAAAATCCTCACCAAGCTCATGGACATCTTGGTCATCCTGGTCAGCATCCGGGTGTGACAAATGATGAACATCATCCTCATCTAGCTCCTCATCATCTTCCTCTTCATCTTCATCATCATCTTCTGCATCTTCTTCTCCACCATCCCCACTCATCTCCTCTTCCTCATCGTCATCAGCTGAACTATCTTGCCCACCATTATCCATGCTATAGTCTGCAACCACACCAACATCTTCTTCAGCACCCTCATGTATAAAATCCTCTTCAGACCCAATCATCAAATTTCCAGCATTTTGAATGGAAGGGTGTGTGTCATGTGCAGATTGCATTTGCTCAAATTCAGTGTCATTCTGGCGTGGTTGAGAATTTGTATTTGGTGATGGCCCTTCCTGATTTTCTCCTTCATTTTGGATCTGGTGCTGATTTGAATCGGATGCCCCACGAGTGCCAGGTTTAATTTCTGAATCTTCATGACTGTGAATCTGTTCCCCTGTTAAGGACTCTAAGGCCTTCACAATGCCATTAGCAATCTTAACAGAATCAGGATGGTCTAAGTCTAGATATTGAAGTGTAAAGCATAATGCCTGGGCAGCCCCAACATCAATTAAAGTTTTTGATACTTCAGCCGAAATATTTGAGCCCGATGGTGAACGAGCTGCAAGCACATCGTTTATAAGATCTATAAAAGCATTCATTTGGGAATCAGGAGGCTTATATCCATCAAAATGACAGCCAAAATAAGCATTGAGAGAATTAACAATCTCCACAAATAGTCGCCTCCGTCCTTCCCTGAACGGACACACACTGCCATTAAAAACTGGCTAGCTTTACTTGAGAGCTTCTGTCTCCATTCACTACTTGACTGCCTCTCTTTTGAATGAGACCCAGGAAAAGGAAGAAGCCTGGTAAGAACATGGTACAAAGGTCCACCATGGCCCATCATGGTAGCCCCTCCTTGTATCGGACCTCTAAAGTGGCTGCTTTCTGTATCGCGCCGAAGAACAACATTTACTGCTGATGGATACATTAGTAATATTTCTGTAAGTACTTTTAAAATAAAAGCAGCTCTTGCTAAAGCAGCTGAAGATTTGCAGTCAAGCTCCAAGCTATCCTTGCCAACAACCGCTTTCCCTTTCCCATCTAGAGGTATCTCATCAACCTCCATATCTGTAACAGAACCAGAACACTGAGATTTCCCTCCAATATCATCTTTAGCAGCAGGTGAAAATTGAATGATTGCATCCAAAAGTTGATCAATCACACTTGCAAAGTTATGGGGTGGTCTCTTGTGGCCTTTAGTTTTCCCTCCAACATCAGAAATTTTAATCAATCCATTACCTGCACTCACAGGCAAGCTCTTTTCACCCTGAATGGTCTTATCCCCAGCACCATGCCTATCCTTTTCCAAAAGCTTTTCTTTTTCTTTAACCTTTTCCTTCTCCCGATCTTTCGACAAAACCACATACGGCCTCTCTCCATGCATTTCAATCTGACAAACTACTTGCGCAGCCAAAATAAAAACAGCGGGATCTCTGGAAATAACAGGAGCCAAATTTGACAGAAAATTGCGTGGACTTACTCTTCCACTGATGTTTCGTGCTGAAGCTGCAATACTATGCCGAATTTCAGACTCCATGGCTAGCTGAAGGGTATGTGGATCTTAAATAATGTGATGAATAATATTTATTGCAACATTGTCAAACCCAGAAAACAGGCATTTTGTTGGCAGGCTCAACAATGCAGCCAATCCACCCTTTTCAAGGAAACGCAATGCTATCGCATGGACTCTAGTCAGTCTTGCACAGAGCTGAAGAAGAGCTTGTATGGTAGTAGACGAAAAATGGATCTGTATGAAGTTGCAGACAATGTCAATCGTCCTTTTCTGCTCTTCAGCTGTCATATACCCTTCAGCCACGTTAAGAATATACTCTGGGCACTTTTGCTGATTACCATCCACATTTTCAGAATTTTTCAACTGATCAGAAGCCAAAGTATTAGAATCCAATTTTGGCTTCAACTGTAGCATATGGTCCAGAACTAGTAGTATTGCTGTCACGTATTTCAACTCTGGCATGCTCTCTGTTTCAACTTCCGTTGGGAAAAATTTAGAGAGAACATCCAACAGAACACTCACAAGACCATTTTCAGAAGCCACTTGGCAAGCTGCATTGTCCTCGTGTAAAATTAAAGCCAAAGCGTGCGATGTCAAGCACAATACACTATTATCCCTTCCAGAACTGTCATTGCAAAGTTTCAGTTGGTCAACAAGAAATGAAATAACTCTTGCTCTATCCTGACCATCATTGCGTGTGCACAAAGTCACTAATAGGTCCTCAAAGGGAAAGCCAAAGATTCCTTGGCCTCAAGCAGCTTAACACACGTGGATAATATCTCATCAATGGGAGGAGATTGCACCAAATTCTCTTCTTCCTCTGTGACCTTTTGGTCTGTAGCCATCTCCTCCACCAATGAAGAAGAATCTGTACTCCCCAATGATAATGCCAATGCTCGTGCAAGCTCATTGTCTTCTTGTGAGGCCTCCTCTGGATGGTTAATCAACCATTCCATTGCTAACTCAACACGATTGGACCGCACATGTCTAAGAGCTTCCTCTGCCCTTGACCTTGAAAATCCCATTTCAAGGATCATCGCAATTGCTGTTTCATCAAGAAGTGGTGCAACACCTTGAAAGGGTACATTACCACCATTGCCAGAAGCTTTTACCATTTTAGCATCAACTCCAGTATAGACATGCTTCATAATAGAACAAATCAAACTAACAAATTCAACACTGCACTGGGGAAACAAGGTATGATTCCATACAGGACGAACTACCTTCAACACCTGTGACTGAAGAACCTTAGCAAAATTCTCAGGATCCTTAGGGAGAGAAAGATCCCCATTGGCAACAGGCTGCACAAGAAAATGTGATGAAGTTGATGCTAAGATGCAAGCTGGCCTTACTAGATGGTCCATAAGCCCTGCATAAGTAATTAACGTACCAAAAATCCAAGCCTTGTCACTTCCCTCATTTTGCTCACATTGCTTTAACTCTGTTTCCATCATGGAAGTTGTCTGCATTACAGTCCAGAGTAACTGGCTAGTAGCTTCAAATGTTTCAATAACGGACTTTATTACACCATGAGCATAGAAACTGTTCAATAAAACAGGGTTACATGATTCCTGCCTGTCCACAATAACAGCCTGAATGAAATCAACCACCTTACCCAGATAGGAACACTTGGCTGAGGTTGGCAACTCTACAAGTGAGCTGAGGTCATCCAAAAAGATGGTTGCAAATGTAGATGCAACACTCTTTGAAGCAGGACTAACAGTTTGAGAATCATCTCGACGTCGAGAGGAAAGATGCATGACCTTCCCCAGCTCTGAAAACAAATGACTTATGTGGAATGACAATGACCTCAGAATCTCATAACAAAAAGAATGGATTGATTTTGGCTTACTGCTTTCTGTTTTGCTTCTAGATAGTCCATCATCTGAATTAGATAAACTTTGACGAGTATAGCTTTGTCGACTACGCGAAGAAGAATCCATGTTCAACCTCCGTTGAAGCCGTACGATGACCAAAATCATGAAATAAGTGTATAAGATCAAAAAGTTGAGGTTCAGCATTCCAAACAGATGACTGCCTGTGCTGACTCAGAATAAGATCCACATACTGCCCGATAGAAGTGGGCATATGATCATCTATGTCACTAGGGGTGCATCTGAATCAGTTGTTACACCGCTCACACTAGGACCATCATCTTTCTTTATCCCCACCTTTGAATCTTCAAAGAGTGCAATTTGCAGCAGGATTTCACGATGTATCCTACCAATGTCAATAAGTACATCTTTGCTACCATTTCCAAATTCTGCCATAAGTGCTGCCAACCATCGATTCTCTCTTGTAGCATCCGCGAGAAAAACAAAAAACTGTAGCACAAACAAGCACCAAAATATTTTCCGGTTTAGTCCATTTTCTGCAGCTAATAAATTTGTTCCAGCAGCAGAATTTAATTCCTCTAAAGTAGCCTTCAGATGACCTCTAAGACATTCACAAAACACACGTGCAAGCACAGTTGAGTGCTGCTGAGTGAAGACTTTGGAAACTGCTACCATGTGAACAGCTACAGACATCCCGTCAGGAGATAAAGGAATCCCTGGAAGTGTTAAAAACCTCATGAGGGCTTCAACACCCTCTTTCTCAACAAAAATTCTGCAACTTTCAGAATTTTCCAATGCCCGATGCACAAACACCATAGCATGGGAAATGCATAACTGTAGAAAACGCTCATTCGTCATATTTTGAACAGCTGCTCCAGTGATTTCAACCCCGCATTATGCTTATCATCAGAATCTGTTTCCATAGGAACAGGACTATCCTTTATTTCTTTTGATGCTAAACATGTTTCCCCCATTGTCGCAACTTTCTTGAGAATTTCAATAATAACATCTACACCAGCGCCCCTTAAAGACGGAACATGTCGCATTAACTCTTCCATTGCATTAGCCAAAGGAGCAACTCCTTCATTCAATGAAAGCAAATACTTCCGTGATGTGAAGACGCCTACAAGAAACTGCAAAGCATTTCTTTCAGTAACTTCCTGCAATCCAATATTATTAAGGCATAGAGCATCCAGACCACTGGGGATGCAGCAAAGTGATTTTGAAGAAGGTAACAACAAGCCTTCTGAAATAGCATCCAAAAAGCAGTGGTAAGCCCTGCTGCATGCAGCATTGAGAAACAAGTTGGATCTTTATGGATAAGTTCATTCATAAGAGTGACTGCCGAAGAAAAGACGTCACCTCCAAATTTATGGGAATGAGAAAAAATTAATGATAAACTTGAAGGCAATGAACTCTCCTCTGAATTTGGAGGCCTTGTAGAGGTTGTCAATCCAAGTACCTTGAGCAAAGCCTTAATAAGGCGCCTCTGACAATAGGGAATTTGATCCTCATATCTTGATTCATCAAATGCTGATGTTGCAATATTACAGCTATCAGGAACCTCCACAACCCTGTTAACCTCAATTTGCAACCTTTTGATTGAGTTATCTAGACCACCAAGATCCCTGAATAATGTGACTGCGGGATTACTGTAATCCATAAACTTTCTGAGAATCTTTACAGCACATACAACAAGGTGCATATGAGTAGAATTGGTGTCCTCTAACAAAGGAAGAAGAGCTGGAATCAGCCCAGTTTCTCTTGTGGGGCTTGGAGAAGCTGATGACGATGTAACATAAGCCAGGAAAAAGTATAAAGCACCCTCCACTAATGAAATAGGACATGCTTCTCTCATAGTCAATGACATGATGGCCTTTTGCAGCAAGCTCAAAAGAAACACACGATTTGCTGCATTGCTGACTATATTTGGAACATTCAGTACTCGAGTCCTCTCGTGGGATGCAGATATTGCTGCAAACTGGTAACCTAAAGCCCACATAGCTGATGCCCTAATATTGTCAGGGATCAAACCCTCAGACTCTAGCACCTTCATTAACTCATTCATAAACTCTGGATCATTTGAAAAAAATGCCCCCAATTCTTCATGGGTATCACTCGACTGAACAAGTACCATAAAGGCTAAAAGCCTGATGCAAGTATACTGCCTGCGACTGGTGACCGATGAAAACGCAGATGCATACCGGATTCTAGTCCATAAAGTAAACCTAAGTTCAACGGGTACCTGATATTTATCAATTAAATCCTTCATAAATAGAACTTCATCTTTTGGCTGCAGAAGCAATCCAGGAACATGCACGACCTGCAAACCAGCTGTGTTTTTACCATTTGAATTTTCTGCAGTGTCCAAACCACGATCTGTATAAAACTCAAAATGCAGAGCGGACCCCAACTGGCTTGCTGCAGAATCACAACCATTTTCTACCACACATGAGAATAGACCCAAGCCTTCTTCTTTACTACCCCATCCCTGTGACAAAGCAAGCAAATGCCGATTCAACACCACACTTCCTGGCAATTTTCCACTAAGGTGTAACTTGGCCGGATTGATCTTTACAAGAGCCACAAGGGCATGCAGAGCTGCTAAAAGTATTTCAGGATCATTTGATGAAAGAAGATGTGTAAAGTGCTGCAAAAATATGCAAAAGTTATAAGGTGAAATTTTTATTTAACAAATAGTAATACATATTCCAAACTGCTGTGTAGACAAATTGTCATAAAAAGATTAAACTCAAAATAAAATGTAGCCAAAAAGCTTATAATTCACACATATCCATACCTCTAAACCACTGAAAGAACCCTTGTTTCGACAATTTTCAAATATTATAGAAAGCACCCTCAGAATTTGCAAAACTGTGCCTTTTGGAAAGGGAGTTTCTTCATCCAACATATTGTCAGCTAACTGTAGATCTTTTCTGGAACTGACATATTTATTGAAAAACAAGTTAAAATGTACAAACAATTCTGTCCAATGATGGAAGTTACCCTGTAACAAAAAATTAAAAATCAGAACCCCAAAAAAAAGCCAAAACTTGCCTTCTGTCCAATGATGCTCTCTTTGAAATCACAAATAATTGGCATATATAATGAAAAAGCCAAAACTTGCCTTATTATCATAGTCCCAAGTAAATCTTGAGAGAGGAGCTTCAATCTCCTCTAGAGGGGTGCTAATAATGTTTCGAATAAAATTCACTACCCTCTGAGGCTGCAAAATTCCAGCATTAACAAGGCAAAAAGATTAAAATATATTTCAAGCTTATATGTAGCACTAGAAATCAAAAATTAAATGAGATGATGCCTTCCCTGACAACAAATATGTTTATTAAAATAAGACCAAAGTAAAGCGCTTGTAAAATTGTTTAAAAAAGTAAGAAACAATAATTAGATCTTAAAACATTTCTAAATGATTAAATACTTTTAGATAATAGCTGTGATAATTAACACTATTTTTAAACTTGTCTCTTATCATCAAAAAGTAAGCAAAGGAAATGAAAATGGACATAAGTAAAACCCTCATAAACAGATGGAAGTACAAGTGCATTCACAAATCATTAACAAATAATAACTCTGACAACCAAGTTAAATAGCTCTCCAAAACTTGCAAGCTGTTTAACAAAGAGGAAAAGTGAGGAATATATTGCAGTAAAACTTACACAAATCATACCCTTGTTACAATCTTGTCATAAATGTGCAGAGCCAGTAAAACTTTTGCATGTGATGAATATAAAGACACAATTTCGAATTTGGTCAATATATAACTCATAATTAGTTAATATTATTTAGTTTGATTATGACATTAAACCTCTTTTTCTAATACATTTCCCCATCTATTGCAGATCATAGTTGCAGATGTATGCATGTCAGATGATAGTTACAGAATATATTTCCATTCACCCACATACTGACTCATCAGGACACTGATTTTTAAAGTAAAATGTATGCCCTTTACCTGGATCTTTATCACAAACAAAGAATTTAATTGAAGACAGTCTTGTATGCTAGGCATTTCTCTTACACCATAAACTTTATGTTAATTTTCTAATTATATGCTGCTTCAGTGAAGGATTAGAGTGTCAATAAATATCAAGCTCACACGAAACGATAAACAAGAGATCAGATGGCACTCTGTCCATTCTCCTGTTTGGTCTGTACATGTTGGCATGTGTTTAATTCAAACAAATTGCCATAGTTACCTAAGCCTCGGGGACAGGCAGAAAGGGGCGAGGGTTTTGGGATGGCAAAATAATTATCATATTTTGTGGACAGTGGGGACAGGTTATTAAAGTAATAGATAAAAATCACTGAAGTATTTTAACTTTCTACAACAAAATTTAGGGGTTTAAACCAGTGTTTTTAGAACCGGTCGAACCAGTTTGACCGGTTCATTGTTTTTTGGCACAAACCGGCATTCAAACCGGACTGGTTGGACCGGTTTGGTACCGAACCGCCAGTTCGGTACCAAACCGGTCCAACCGGTCCAATTCCGCTTTGAACTGGCCGAGCAGGAAAAAGCACTTTTACACGACGCTAAAGTTGAAAAAAACAATTTTTTAATTAAAACTACAGCTTTTTAGCTGATCTAAACCCTAATTTTTGGAGTCTTGGACTATAGAGGCCATTTAGAGCCTCATTATTTATGTATTTTGTTTCGGAATCTCATATATGATATATGTATTGTGTATTGGACTTGGAGTTCGTGCCATTTTGCTATAAACACCTTTCTTACATGTTATATAGTATATATATGAGCAAACTTTGCATATTTTGTGTGTAATTGTTGGAATCATGGTTTCTAATCTTTCAAATATATTGTTTTCATTAAAAATGTAATTTTTTATGTGTTTTTTAGTAAACCGGTTCATAAAGTTTGAACCAGTCCGGTTCCAATTCTGGTTCCAGTCCAGTCAAACCCTTGACCGGTTCCGATTTTTAAAACATTAGTTTAAACTATATTTAATGTTTTTAAAGATACCATTAGAATCAGGGTTCAATGCTGTCGGTAAAAATAACAGCTTTTTTTGGGGGTGAGGGGAAGGGGGTTCTGTTTTAAGTAACACTGTAAAGCGTCAGAGTTCCCGAAGACTTTGAGACATCACCAAAATCGGGGAAACAGTGTCGCATAACACTGCAAATTTCACATCGCCAAGCTCCAAAAACTGAAATGAAACCCTACCATCATATTCAAAGCCTTTCTACATCCCAAAACCCAGCCAACTCAGTTCACGGAAATATTCAAAGAGAGTTTATGCACATTCGTTACATTTTGACAGAGAATATCATGTAGCAGCCATGACCAATGGCTGTTGCCATGATTACAACCTGAAGATACAATAACTATAATACTAAAATTATTCATTTACTTAAGCTTGGTCAGACTAAATAATTGAACATCAATAAATTCTGAAGTAACAGCTGGTATTGCCCAAAACCAAGCCAACTTCTTCTTTCAACAAACCCTCTGAGGTAATATTTCAAACTCGCTGCAACTTTTAGTTATGTACTTATGTGAAGATCTTACCACATTTTATGTCAGGCAATTCATCAAGCAGCCATGACCAATGACCCATTACAAAGATTACAACATGAATATAGAATGCCAGCAATAGTACTATTGTTCATTTACTTAAGCTTGGTGCCAGTAATAGTACTATTGTTCATTTACTTAAGCTTGGCCATATCAGACAATTGTCTGCAAATTTTAAATCAACTCCTGGGTGCATCGTAGCCAGATCGTAGTAGTGGACTTTTTGGTGCAGCTGTACATAAGCAAGAGACTGAAATAAAAAGATGCATACCCAAATAACACTGCAAATTTCACATCACCAAGCTCCAAGAACTCAAATGGAGCCATACCATTATACTCACAGGTATTCTACATCCCAAAAGCAAAGGCAGCTCAGTTCACCAAACCCTCTCAGGCAAATAGTCAAAGAGATTTACACACACTCGTAACATTTTGGCAGACAATGTCATGTAGTAGTCGTGACCAATGGCCATTACCATGATTAAACACAGAGGCACAACACCTATAATACTATAATTGTTCATTTACTTAAACTCGGTCAGACTGAACAATTGAACATCTGTAAATTCTGAAGTAACAGCTAATATTAGCCAAAAAAACTAGCCAACTTCTTGTTTCAACAGTCTCAGGCAATATATCAAAGAGGGCATCCTTAAACTTGCGGCAACTTTTTATGTCACAAAATATCATCAAGCAGCCATGACCAATGACCATTACCAAGATTACAACATGAATATACAGTGCCGGTAATACTACTATTGTTCATTTACTCAAGCTTGGCCATACCAGACAATTGAACATCTGCAATTGTTGAATCAACTCCTGGTGCACACTAACCAGACATTAGTTATGATTTTTGGTGTAGCCATATATAGACAAGAGACCGAAAGAAAAGAAAAGAAACCTAGAGGAAGGGTGATATCTGGGAGCTGACCCATGGAGCACTTGCTAAAATAAGTAACTCAGGAAAAGTTGAAGTACTCTAGAAGTCTGCTTAGTCATATATTTAAGTCGTTTCTACTTGCTACTCAATGTGACTCAAAATTCACATGCATTAAAACATAAGACAACTGTTCAAACAAATCAAATACACTGAAAATTATAGAGATTGCACACAGACCTCACAAAAAAAAGACAGAACTTTGATGTCATGCATCAACAATAGTCACAATATTTGGAAAATATATATATAATATGCACATCCTATTTTATAATAATCGCAAAGCTCAAAACAAGTAGGCATAAAAATCTTCCCGTCTGTCCTTTCCTTTGAAGGTAGATGTTAAAAAGAGAAGGAAATAGACAGGAATAATAAGGGTGTTAGCTGCTCAGTTTAACTTGAGTCAAGGCTTTGGCTTCCTTAATCTTCTTAATTGCACAACAAATTTCTGGGTATTGAGGACACCGTATTTCATTATGATATTTGCAGCCCTTTGTTTAATGATTAGATGCACTTTTCATTTAATTGCCTGCAAGTGATGCATTCAACCTATAAGTACTCTCTGGTTTCTCCTAATCTTCAGTTGCACAGTCATATGATGAACAACGTATTTTGTTGGATAAATTAATTCATAATCATACACATAGCACTAGCTTTTTACTCTCAACCACTTCCTATTAATGTTAAACTTTGATGAATATGATTTGTTGTAATCCTAAATGTACAAACTAATTTTGCAGTTGGAGTAGCATTAGAGGTTTACAATGTAGAATGCCCATTGATAGCTCTTATTGTATGGACTACACATAGCTGGGATTTTGAGGCGTAGCATAATAGCAATGCACAAGAAGTTATCAAAATTATATTAACAGTTTCAGGGATAATTAGTAGTTCCTTTGATTGAATAAACAACGTGATCAAATTTATGAGTATACAGGGAGCTAAAATCAGATCCCTAAAAACCTAAATACATTTTAATATTTCATAATATCACAATTACATCCAAAAATATAAAGATGCATGCATAAAGCACAGAAATTATTGAGAGTCATTTATCAAGTGTGCAGATCCAATTAAGAGGTGGACATATGACGCAAACACACAACTTCGATAACATTGGCACATGCACTGTCTTCTATAAAGACATAACTCGATACAGAAGCAACCTACATACCCTCTACAAGACCATCTGCATTACAACAACACATCTATAAAAGTCTCTTCAATCAATCATCCCAAAAAAAAAAAAAAAAACGAAGAAAGAATGATGCAACAAATCCTTTTGAACAAACCAAGACGGCCATCCTGATACTGTAGCTAGTATGTGTATTATCCAATTTAATGTCTACAGTTCAATATATGAAAAAGATCTGCCAATGCTCTTTGAGGCCTGAAACAAAGAAATTTAAGAAGCAGCAGGAAAAAAACTGTGTAAACAATTTCTATGCACCTATAATAGGTATAAAAATTCCACTTACTGATCAGAAACGTTGGACATGATGAGTTCACTTGAGAAGAAAAACAAGACATTAATCTGGCTCCACTGCATAACTAAACTGTCATCAACTTGATGCCTGGGGTCTTGAGCCTCATCATACTACCATTTTCACAGCATTTATCATGCAAATCGGTCCCTATAGACCATAACTCATTTAATAAGGCATAAAAATAAATTCTCCCAAATCATAATCACTACAAAATTGCTTCAGGCCCCAACTAGGTACGGCAACCCCTATTTCCTGATACATAAGTGCAAACCAATAGAGATTTTGGCATTTGTCGGCCTGATTATTTCTTCCTGTAAGTAGGTCTAAACCCCAATTCACCCAGATCACCCGGAATTCAGAAACCTGTGGATACGCCCTGCTTGACAATCTCCCCACCAACAAAGTTTGACTAAACTAAGGTGTCCTAATAAGCCACCCTTGTAAGCAAAAGGTTAGCATTTGCGCCCTGATCCTTGATGGTTTATAATCAATTTATGAATTGGCAGTGCCCACACTAAGAGGGGCACAATATGTTTGACTGTTTTGCGGAAACTACCAAAAACACCAGTGTATTTGTGTTCCAGTTTATGAATATTCAAACGAAGGCACCCTGGTTTGGAGATTCACAATCCTCGTCACCATAAAAACTCATGATGAATTATCTGGGGTAGCCGCCTCGGATGAATCAAAAAGTACAAGAAAATAGTGAACTTCCACCTTCCCCGACAATCTAATGACCTAAAAGCATCGATACGGGCCAAAAAAACTGCAAAACCATGCAATTAAAATCCCAGGAGCTGAAACCCTATTCTTACAGACCACGAACCCTCTACTTAGAAACGCAATACCAATAGAAAAACCCACCTCTAGAATCAAAAACAAATTTCTCACCGGCGAAATTTATAATTAAAAATGACTACTTTCACAAACTCGTAAAACCAATCAACCTCTGGCGAAAATTTTGAATACGAGAGCAAAACAATATGAATTTGCAAGGCATTGAAATATAGATATACCCAATGCTAAAGTTTTAAGACAAAATAAAGGAAAGCAGATGGTGGAGAATAGAAACGATTGACCTGATAAAGATTGTGATGGAGATAATCCATGGCAGTGGGCAAATAATTGAGATAAATTGGAGGAAGAAGAGCATAATACTTACAGGATCATTGTCCGATTTCCTTGCGGGCCTCATGGTGTCTTCTGCTATCAATTGGCGCAGCAACAAAGGCTGCCTGTGCCTTAGGGTCCCTATTTTGACGACTTATGCTTCCCTTATTTCTTTTTCCTTCTTCCTTCGGCTCCTCCAGTAATAAAATGGAATAGAAACCCCAATTCCGGCCTTAATAGCGAAGAAAGGTAGAGAAAAGGTAGAGAGGCAGCTCTGTCTGATTTATGAGCCGGAGAGCATGTAATAAAAGTAAGTAAAATGCCTAAGAAGTATCCACAGTCGCTCGCTTTCCTTCCTGGAAACTACCTACTTTTCCTTTTCCTTTTCGTTTATACGGAGTGGAGAAGCTCATTTTGTGAGCCTCCTAAGTAACTAACATTGTTACTTGCATGCCAGCCAACGGCACCGCCCTAAACCCCGTTACGGAGGGCGGTAAACAATTTTACGGTTTTTTATTTTTAAAACCCATTCTCCACTGCCATCTTATCTTCTTATATATTGATAATGGTTGTATACTAACTAACTTTAGCCATAAGCGTTTCATTATCATCTAATTTTAGGGATTTGTTGATTATTAGTTTACACTAGGTTCTTATTAAAGTATTTCTTTATTGTGTACTATTATTTTTATTTTTTATTTTTTATTAATTATTTTTTTAATGTTTTAGGTTTTTACGTAAAATGTATAACTATATAATTGTGATTTTCAATCTTCCATAATTATAATTATAGGGTTCTAGTGCCATTTTTATGTAGCTCCTTTGTACCTTTCTTTAAGTCCACTAGGTTTCTTTTATCTTTATTATTTTGTTTCTCTTACTTGTATGTCAACATGCACATTGACATAAGGTCCTAATTGAATTCATAAAGTGTGTGTGTATACAAGATCATTTACTAAAGCATCTTAAGAAAAGCACTTCAAAAGAATTTTATTATGAATTTAGAATATTTGGAATACAGGGAAATATGAAGCATTTATTTCTTTATCAGGACATTCATTGTAGTGAAAATTCATATAGATTAAACATTACATGACACTCAACTATCTAGTTGAATACTACATTATATTTGGTGTGTGTTTTAATCAAAGTACACCAAAGCATAACATAAATAAAAGGCAAAATAATAATTTTGAAACTAATAAGTGGCAATCCTTATCATGTCTAAGTTATGTAAATTTTGTTAATTTAGAATAGTTTGCTCATTATAAAAATAGTAAAATAGTGATTATGACATAGAAATGGAACAAACTAACCCAATACATACTTTTGGAAGTAAATTAGTGTGCTCATATGTTGGACAAAAGTTGGAAATACGGTCATCAAGACACTCGAGAAAAATATCGGGATATGGAAGTGAGATATGGATGAGTTTTGGGTACCATAGGTCTTTGGCATGTTTAATGGATTTCGGCTCTTTTGTGCATGTTCACTAATGTATGATATGTTGTTTTGTAAATAGGGAATGTTGTGGTGATTTGTAAAAGAATCTAGAATGCCTTCTCCTTATGTGAAATCCTAGATTTACATGTTTGACGGTAAAAAGGGGTGAGTGAGCTCTTCTAAGCGGTGATCTCGAAGGAGTGAAGCGATGTTGATATTATGGACACAAAATTATGCGCTTTAGACATTATTTAGTCTCGGTCTCATAATACTATTTAGATGGTTTTTGAGTGAAGAAAGTACTAATTAAGCCTCGTCTTTTGGTCATCTTACATTATTTTCTTTCATCATTCCCGACCTCTTGCACCCCTATGCCCAGTCATCTTTCGTTGTTTCACGTTATTTTAGCCTTGATGGGGCACCTAAGCTAATGCATGCGGTGCCCTGTTCTCTCACCAGGGCACCCCGATCCTTTTCACATTTTCCCGCCACTTTTTGGGCTCTTTCTAGCCATGTAAGATCTTTATCTTTTTGGTGGTCGGCCATTTCGGGGTTAATTACGAAATTAGATCAAAGGAACCATATAAATATAAAGTTATGCGACCATAATGAGGTACCAAGAACTAGTCACTACTATCATCCACCTAGGGTTGCATTCATCTAAGACATTTGGAGATCATTTGCATTCATTTAGCTCCATCACAAAGGACAAGGTTGGTTCATCTACATCACACAAGCATAGGAGGGGATTCTATTATATTCCATCCACCATTCTACTACATTTTTACATCTAGTTATTGCTCGTTACTTCACAAAGTGTGACTGGCACAAGAGCACCTAGGGCACATGATGCACACACACACCAAAACTACATTTGGGTCCAAAATGTAGTGCAATGCTCAATTAGTAAGCCCATTGTTGTGGTAGTTAAGGTCAATCTGACCCATTCATTTGCATTCTTCTTTTTAGGGGTTTGCTGCTTCTTGTGGTCTTTTGTAGGTCTTTCTTTCATCTTGGATTATCAAGTGACACATGGAGTAGTGCGGTGAACCCGATGCAACACACGGTGAGGATTTCATACCACCTACCGAACCTATGAAATTGGTTTCGGACCTTTGCCTGCACTAGGTGTTCATTCTGCAAGGCAGAGCACTGCAGTACCCTAATCCTTCTCTAAGCGCCCTAGTCCAGAGAATCGGTCCAGATCTGTCCTTTTTAGAACCTCTACACGATCGTTCCGCTTCCATATTATTTTATTTATTTTGCGACACAATCCCTCGAGCTCCTCAAATCAGCTAAGTCATTTCCATACCTCTCTTGCATATTAGGGTTTCTACTTTTATTATATTAGTTGTTTGGGTCATTATTCATAGTTATTTACTACATTTATTTACATGTCGTTCTAGATTAGATTAACTACACACTTTTCCCCATTTTTAGTTAATCATTTTGGTGAACCCGACTCGATCATTCATGCTTTTAGGTTCTTCATTCATTATTTTTCATCCTAGGGTTTGGTCATCATGAGTATCTCAATCAATGATTATTTGCTTGCAAATCCTAATTTACTACATAAAGTCCAACATTTTCTTGCTACTACTCGCATTTATGATGACATGCATCCAGACTCTGTTTATTAAGCATTTGTCGATGCATTTTTTCACACATAGTATTCAAGTCTAACCTTCCCACTGATGTTCACACTTTTGATAATGACCCACCTCTACATATCATATGTTGTATTCATAATGTAGTTGTTAAGCACACTTTGATTGATAATGGATCTGAACTTAACTTGTGTCCTATGTCATTCCTTGAAGTTTTAGGTCTTTCCGCTCGTGACGTTAGTCCATATAGTATTTCACTACGTGTTTATGATGGTTTTGTCCATCCATGTCTCGGTCACATTACATTACCCATCACTGTTGGTCCCAAGATTGTCCACACTTTGTCTTTTCGTTGTTGATTTCCCAGTCTCCTACAATTGTCTACTTGGTAGGTCATGGCTTCATGCCATGCAAGTTGTCGCTTCTATTGTACATAATTGTGTAAAATTCTTACATGAAAGCATTGAGTACATCATTTTTCATGACCACGATCCATTCCAATATTACGATCGAGCTCCTAATACTAGTCTTCCTATTCCACACACAGATATTACAGACGAGCCCCAACCTATCGAAGAACCACCTCACTTACCACCACTTGACGGTGCCATTTGTGTGATAGATGTAGTTTCTTTTGTGCCACTGATACTACTACTTTGCCATGATTCCTTATTAGGGGCATGTCTAGTCTATGGACGTCGCTCTATCACCTACACCTTCACATGTACCACCTACATTAGCACGCCCACCATTCACTTGCACATTCTTCATGAATGAATCATATTGGGAACATATTCCATTTGATCCTACTTGCGATGTTACTATCTGTTCACATGAGGGTCTAGCTCGACTTGGTTTTTCTTTCGAGGACTGTTATCCATTTTTACCCCTGTGTAAAATAGATAATTTGGTGGAGATGAGCTCGAACACTAGATAAGACCACCACAGTGAAATCTAGGTTTCCAAGTCAAATTCATATCCCAAAGAACACCTACAGGCATTAAGGGAAGATTTGGGGCCATTCGGAGTTCATTAGACTAATTGAGGGTCATTTGAGGGTCATAGCTCCACTTGAGGTGAAAGGGGTCCTTAGGCCCACTTTTGAGCAAAAAGTGGCAAAAGTGGCCCACCATGGTAAAATTGCCTTTGGGGCATTTCAGTGGCCTCTCCCTCAACCTCCGACATCAAAAAATTAGAAGAATTCCTAAAAAATGCAAAATTGGTGTAAAATTACCCAAATGGCCCCTTAGGGGTTCGAGCTGAATTCTAGCTCGTCGAGCTCATACAATGAAAGGAGGGTCGGAGTATTAGTGGATCTCAAATGAGCTTAATGTGGAGATGGGCCGAGTTGAGAGCCTAAGCGGCTCAACGTGATAGGCGGATTCGAGATCCCGAGTTGGGAGTTGTGAGTGACTTAATCGCATTGGCGCGAGGAGGATAGCTCAACTCGTATTAGAAATTTGGCCGGTGGATGTGTGGCGAGTCCATTAGATGCGGGATCGGGTTGGCATCGACATGATGCATGAGGTCACTCGGGGATGTCCGTGCGGAGTGGGTTCCACACCCACGTGACATGGGTGAGTTATTCGGGTCGCGGTTCGGCGATACATCGAGAGTTGACGTTGAGGTTGCATGGAGGTAAGGCATATCGCGGGAGGTGTTAGGTGTAATGCGGGTCCCTGAGCCCGACGAACACGATAGACATGGCGAGTCGGCATGATAGGTGGTGAGGCTTGGGCATGATGAAGACATGTCGGGGAGCTGCGAACCCGACATACACAACAAAGACATGTCGGGGAGCTTGGTGAACCCGACATACACGGCAAAGACGTTTAACGTGGAGGAGAAAATGGGTTCACACTTGCACAATGAAAGTCGACGAGCTATATGTGATACAAATAAAAACCCCAAACACGACATGAAGCATCTCGACACTCGAGGTGGCGAGTTGGTGGGTGGAATGATGAAGTGGTAGGTGGGGAAGTTGGGCTCTAAGCCAAAAATGAACCTTTGATCAAACCTTCATAACTTCGACCGGTTATTAGATTCAAGCAAACTTATAGGCATTGGAAAGCTCTTTTCAAGCCCCATATGATGAAATGATTAGATTTTCAAAATTTAGAGATTATGTGGGAAAAATCAGAGGATAAGGGAGGCCATGCCTAGGTGAGAAGTCATCAATGAAGGTATGAGCATGTTTTATTCTCCAACAAGGCAAAGTATAAGTAGGTATGGGCTATACAAGCAACCCCATCACTCTTATAGGTGCAATGATGGATTTTTGGGGGTGGTGGGGAGTATGGCTTTGGGTTTCTTCTTCTCTCTCTCATCTTTCCTCCTATATAATGTAATGGAGGGCATGTTTCAAAAGTTAGTCATTTTCTCCTCCATGCACCCCTCTTCTTCGGGGTTTCAAGCCTTCCTCCAAAACATTGCAATGGCTCCGTGCCTTCCCCTACTAGATAATTTATTGTGTAAATCTTAATGGAGTAATAACATCATGCTTGTGTTAAATCTCTAGTCTCATGGTTTGATTTTCTTCTTACCTCTCATTTTTAAACAGGTGGTTGTGTACATATCTTGTTCATAATTTGGTGTGTTGTGCTCATTCAGGAATGGTGGTTTAATGTAATCTAGTCTATGGTGTTTGGCCACCCTCTCTAGTTTCATTCCTTTCACTATTTTGTAGGGTAGGGAATATGTCTAGCACTCCTTTTCTTTGTGTATCACCGCTTCTAGTGTAGGTTTTATTTCATACATCTTTCTCCTTGACTCCTTAGAAGTGTTAGAATAGGTGTAGTTAGTTGCTTTGCTCACATTAGGAGTAGTTGTGGTAGGTAGAATTAGGAAGAGGAACCGGCCTTCTCCGGAGAGCTATCCCATTTCGCAAGGTCCCACACTTAGGATAGCTCCATGTTTGGCAAATTACACCAAATGCCCCATTCACAAATTGGTCATTCGAGAGTGTTGTAATTTTACACACGATAGTTTTAGCACGCATGATGGGAAAAGGTCAAAAATCAAGTGTTTTCGCAACTTTGGAGGAATTACAAGCTAAATCGGGAGTTCAAGGTTGGAAAACACCAAAAGGACCAAATCCTTTCGATTCAAGTTTTCGTGCATACATGCACAACAAGGTCCGAGTTACGAATCCTAGTGTTTCAGGTTTTAGAGGTTACAAAACAGGTCCTAGATCCCGAAAGCCTTCATTTTGGATTTCGAGAGGTTACATTACATGAACCTACTTCCAGCAAGTAGTGTTTTAGGTTTTTCATAGGTGCAGAACATGCCCCAAGTTCGACTAAGTGTATTTTGGGTTTCACAAGTTGCATTATGACCTAAGTTCCACCTAGTGCATTTCAAGGATTAGTAGTTACATAACAAGGTCCAAAATTTGAAAGCAAGTTCGGTGCCCTTCAAAGTGAAACATTTCTAGTTTTATCAAGTTTTTTTTGTGCTCTTAATAGAATCTCGGCCTTTGAGAGGCACGAGTAAAGCACAACTAGAGACTCCATCGGTAAAAACCCACTCTCGAGTTGCAGACTTTCCATTCTTTTCCACCCATTTCCATCCATTTTCCTCTCCACCTCTTTCATTTTATTCCATTCATGAAGTCTTGTAGTCATGGCTTCATTTGCATAATGGGATTCACACTTGCAGCAACAATAGTGTTATGCGAACCCTCCTCCTCCACACTTGCAAAATTCATTTCCAAGGTATTATGAGTCACCTCCGGATCCATACTATGATGAAAATCAATAGTGGGCATATCCCTATGAGAAAAATACAGATCAATTTGGCTATTCACCAAACTATGAACAAGGGTATGTAGACTTTAGAGGATATTCTTCACCTAGGGATGTCGAGTTGCGGTGAAAGTTCAAGAATTAGAGGTTAGGATGGTGCGGTCAAGGGCCACAACTCAACTCAAATAATTTAGAATTGGTTTTAGGGCACCTTGTCATGGGTTGGCCTTATGCCATTTCACTACACTGCATTAGAAGCTTGGTTTTATAGTTGAGATGTTATCACAACTCGAAAGATGGATCAAGGAGATAGAGGCTTATGAATCCAATGTCATTTTATCTTGTCGATAGGAGACCCTTGCATTGTCATCCCACTGACCCTCTCCCCATCCCAAAACCATTTCTACCTCAACATGGGGGTTCCAAATGCAAGTTTCATCTCTATTGCCCCCATTGTGGAATCCAGTTCTCCATCCTCTACTCTCCCATCCCATCTCAATTTCTCTACCCTTTTCCCCTCCGAATTCAAGTCCCCTTCATAGAAACAGAAGTTGAATCTCCTCTCCCACTACCCACAAAGAAAGATCCGGTGGAGACCCTACCCACCGCTCCTCTTATAATCCCAACCCCGTGTCGAGAAGAAACTCGGGAAACCATTCAAGGGAAGCAACAAGAAGAAGAGCCAAACAAATAAAAAATTATGAAAAACCTGGTGAGCTTGGCTCTAAGATTCAGGATTGATAGAATCCCCTTGATGGTCAAGCTTTCAGAGGAGGTTGAGGTCCATCCACAGTGGTGGTGCAAAGTGACTTTACGGTAGAAGCGGAGCAAGAGCAAGAGAATGATGATCAACATTTTGTTTGTTCTAAATGAAGTGTCCACATCAACACTGTATTTTCAGGACTTGTTGATCCACCACATTTGGAAAATTCAAAAGAAATAGAAGTAGCCCCAAATCCAACAAAAGAGGAGCATGTGCAAGCAAGCGAGAGAAGCTCCCAAGTATGCGAAGCCATTGCAACAAAATGTAATGACCCTAACTACCTCACATGTCTTGAGCTTATTGCCTTATTGGGAAGTTACATTGATCTACCAAAGTCATCATCATCATGCTGACCAACCTCGAGGAGCCTCATGCTATGTAGGGATACTTTTCGGTTCGAGAGGGCTTAGACAACGAGCAAGTTATGGAATAAATTGAGAGTCCCTTCTTCCCCTCTATCCTTTAAAAATTTAGATTTTGTGGATGATTTTAAACTCTCAAACTTTATGTTTGAGGACAATGTATTGCAACACATAGTGAATAGGTTAGAGATCTAGAGGACACTTGAAGGAAGAAGAACCCTTGGCATTTTCGAGATAACAAGGAGGTTGACTACTTGTCTGATTTGGAAGATAGCAGTGGCGAGGAAGAGGCTTTTGAACTGATAATTTTGTTGCCCCATCACCTATCTTTCAACATGAAGAGCCTCTTGTCATGGGAATGAATGTTCAAGAAGAACTTGTTGCCACAATAGTCCTCTTGAACCTAGAGTGGAGGAGATCAGATCAGATTTAGAAGCTCTTGATGAAGATGCAATTATTGAAGGTTTCTTACTATCTGTTAAGGAGCCTAATCTTGTTGATGAAAGCTGAGTGGTAAAGGAAGTAGGAAGGGAAAATGATGACATTATTTTCAAACCATCGTTTAGGCAGAGAGCTAGTTGTTTGTGGAGGCACAACAAAGTCAAGATCAACCCACAAGCAATCACCTTTTCTAGGGAGGCCTACGGGGGAGGCCTACGGGAGGACTTCCTTAGTGGAGTTGGAACTCATAACAATCCATCGGATCAGGCCATGCCTAATCAGTACTTGGCTTCATTAGAGCCGACAGAGAAGCCCTGACCAGTCATGTCCACTTCGGGCATGAGGAAGAGATCAAAGCGCTAAGGGACAATGTCAAAACCTCTAGGATTCCAATGCAAACTAGCTCGAGGAGGTAATTTTCTTGTTTGTTCTTTGGTACCTTTAGTTTTAAAATGGGAAGCCAACTTGAGGACATTTTTCCATTGATACAAGGGGCCATGTTCAATGCCAAGTCATCCGCATGGTCTAAAATTATGAGAAAGGAAGCTACTTCTCACAACGATTCTGCGAGGTTTGTTTGAAGTCTTCCTTTCCTTCGATTAGTGTAGGGTAGGCGGAGTTTGCTTTCAATATAACAAGTGCTTTTACACACTTTGTGTCTCTCACTTGAGCATGTATGATTTGATATTTTGTATATAGTTTTGTTCATGTTTGCTCTTGCATAGTGCACCATGTTTCAAAAGGCCTCCCACTAATAGTATTATAGAAAGAAGCTCACACTTGTAGGAAACAATTGCAATTTTCAAGAAAAACCAAATCAAAAGCAACTAAATATGACAAGGGACAAATTTCAATATGTTCCATCTTCTTGTTCCTTAAGGTCAATCAGTTGAGCTTCTGATGCCCCTTGTAAGAGATCAGAAAATCATTTCGGGGTAGCTTGCCATGTCACAGGTGTTTTGGCCTCGGTTGTGTTTTGGTAATATTCATAAAAAGAGGAAAATCAAAATTTAATAGAGTTCCATGATGTCTAGAACCAACAAGTTCTTTACACAAAACTCTGTGATGAGCTATAGATGCCAAACAATCATTGGCTTTCGTGTGCTCCATTCTTGGCAAAATCAAATATTGTGAAGGAATGCAAGTGTTTATCATGCGGTCCCATGGGTCGATTTGTAGAGGGAAAGGTGGAAATCCATAATCAAAAACATTTTCCCACTCTCACAAAATCCTAGTTCAAAACTTGCAAGTGAGATGGTTAAATACAAGTCAACACAAGGTTCAACAATGCGTGCGAGCGGTTACGGGGAAAAATTTGAAGGTTGGATTAGTTTTAAGCTTCAATGATGACTCCATGCTCAATGGATGCCTCGAAAGGCAATCAATCAACCCAACTAGTAGGAAAATGGCCTCGTGATTCACCAAATTGTTATCCATTTTACACCCCAGGTAAAATGGACAACTAGTTGGAGTGAGCGAGCATTGGATAAGACCACCATAGTGATATCCGAGTTTCGAGTCAAATTCATGTCTAGGAAACACCTACAAGAATTCAAGGAAGATTTGGGGCCTTTCATGTTCATCGAGACTAATTCAAGGTCATCCAAGGGTCATAGCTCACCTTGAGGTGAAAGGGATCCTTGGGTCCACTTTTGAGCAAAAAAAGGAAAAAATGGCCCAAGTGGTAAAATTTCCTTTGGGGAATTTTAGGGCATGTCCCTCGACCTCTAACATAAAAAATTCAAAAGAAATCTTGAAAAAATGTAAAATTGGTGTAAAATCTCCCAAATGGGCCCTTGGGGTCGAGTGAATTCTAACTTGGCGAGCTCATACAATGCAAGGAGGGGTCGGGGTGTTAGTAGAGCTCGAGAGAGCTCAATGTGGAGACAAGTTGAGTTGAGAGCCTAAGCGGCTCGCTTGATGGCGGAATCGGGATCTCGAGTTGGGCTTTGTGAGCAACTTGATCACATTGGTGCGGGGAGGATAGCTCGGTTCGTATTGGTGAGTCGGCCGGTGGATGTGCGGCAAGTTTGTCAGATGTGCAATCAGGTTAGCATTGACATGATGCATGAGGTCACCTAGGGATGTCGATGTGAAGTGGGTTTTACGTCCACGTGACATGGACATAATTTATTCGGATCGATTGCTTGTGATGCATCGAGAGTTGACGTCGAGATTGCATGGAGGTAAGGCATGTCGCTAGGATGTGTTAGGTGTAATGCAGCTCCCAAGCCCAAAAACATGGTGAGTTGGTGTGATAGGTCAGTGGTCGAGTGGTCGGGCATGGCGAAGACATGTCGGGAGCTCGGTGAAATGACATACATGGCAAAGACATGTCGAGGAGCTCGGCGAACTTGACATACATGGTGAAGACGTTCAACGCGGAGGCGAAACATGTTTGCACTTGCATAATGCAAGTTGGAAAGCTATATGTGATGAGAATAAAAATCTGAACTGACATGAATCGGCTCGGTGAGTGGCCAAAATTGGTGCGCGAGGTGGAGAGTTGGTACGTGGAATGATGAAGCTTGTAGGGGGGAAGTTGGGCTCTAAGCTAAAAACCAACCTTTGATCAAACCTTCATAACTTCCGACCAACTTATTGGATTTAAGAAAAATTATAGGCGTTGGAAATATATTTTCAAGCCCCACGTGATGAAATGATTACATTTGAAAAATTTGGAGATTAAGTGGAAAAAAATCGGAGGTGAAGTTAGAGGACAAGGGAGGCCATGCTTAGGTGAGAAGTCATCAATGAAGGTATGAGCTTGTTCTCTTCTCTAACAAGGCAAAGTACAAAGCGGGTATGTGCTTTATCTGAGAAACCCCATCACTCTTGCAGGTGCAATGATGGATTATTGGGGATGGTGGGAGCATGGATTTCAGGTTTCTTCTTCTCTATCTCATCTTTCCTCCTATATAATGTAATGGAGGGCATGTTTTAAGAAGTTAGTCATTTTCTCCTCTATGACCATTCCCTCTTGGGTTTCAAGCATTTATAACGAAACATTATAATGGCTTCGTGCCTTCCCTCTTGGAAAATGTATTGTGTAAATTTTAATGGAGCAATAAAATCATGCTTGTGTTAATTCTCTAGCCTTTCATGTTTTGTTGTTCTTCTTACCTCTCATTGTTAAAAGGTGGTTGTGTATATCTCTTGTTCATTCAGATTTGGTGTATTGTGCTCATTCAAGAATGGTGGTTTAATGTAATCTAGTCTATGGTGCTTAGGCTACCCTCCCTAGTTTCATTTCTTTCATTATTTTAAGGTAGGGAATGTCTAGCATTCCTTTTCTTGGTGTATCACCACTTCTAGTGTAGGTTTTATTTCATGCATCTCTCTCCTGTCTCCTTGGAAGTGTTAGAATAGGTGTAGTTAGTTGCTTTTCTTGCATTAGGAGTAGTTGTGGTGGATAGGATTAAGAAGAGGAACTGGCCTTCTCCAAAGATCTATCCCATTTCACAAGGTCCACACTTAGGATAACTCCATGTTTGACAAATTACACCGAATGCCCCATTCACAACTTGGTCATTCGGGGTGCTTTAATTTTGCACTAATAAGACCTTTATCCTCCTACTCATGACCCTCATCTATATTATGGCTTCATCAATATTATTGTTGCTTATGGTCTATGTGTCTTTCATCTTACGGTCTATATATCGTGCACTTCACACTCTTCTCCACTCACATTAGGAGAGTCTTCACTTTCATATATAGGCGCGCATTGGATCCAAATCATATTAATATTTCATTTCCTATGTCCTTGATCACATATTTATCAAAGCAATAGTTCCTTTCTTGGCTATACACAAAATCTCACTCGTGTGTATGTACACGGTTATCCACTTCCCCATTTACCAATGAAGAGTATGTCATGGGTATGTATAACTTATGCCTCAATGGCTCATTACGTGATCAACCAGACACTATTGCTTATCAAGTCACCAATGCTTATCCATTCAACTATGATCCTAAGAGTGATGATCTTCTAGATGACATTACATGATAGTATCTTTCATCACGCACACTTTGGGGGCATAATATTCACCCCCTTCTCTCTCATCATCATATTATCATAGGCACATATATCATCTTTGCATTATCATTCATTCACATCCTTCTATGGTACTACATCACACTCTTAACATTCACACATACCTCATCTTAGCATCATCTCATCTTGCATAGTCATACATATGTTATAGTGTCGTCATTACCCGATGAAACACTCTTGTGCTTCGGTTCACACTTGACTATTGAGGGCATACTACACATGAACCCCACACACTTTGCACTATAGACACCACACATCGTGTTTTACATATTATGTCATACATTTTACATTTATTCCATACCGATTACATACTACTCATCATGCACATAACATAACATGCATTTCACACTATTAGTATATCTATACATTTTTGCATTACATCTTATACATTGCATATCAAACATCCTACACATCACATGGTTGTATATTATCATCACACATATTGCATGTCTTCTACGTGATGCACTCATTACCCTATGACACACTTTAGTTCCTTGGTCCATACTCGAATGTCGGGGGTGTACACATCAAATGGACCTTACATTCATCATGCATTTATCATTCCACCTTTCATCATGCAAAATTTTTAGGATAGTGACATAGGCTAAATCATCACTTACTCTATTCCTCTTGTAGTGGTATATGCTTTAGGCTACATCACCACTCCCTATTATTCATCTTATAGTGATACATGATTTAGGGCTAAATCATCACTCATACATTCATTTTATTGTGATATACGCTTAGGCTATAAGGTTCATGCACATCTCTTCTATATGTCACATATCCTCATCACTATGCATACATACTCATCACAACACACTAAACACAACACACACTTGACCATTTCCCAATGATGTAATCTCATTTATGGTTCATTCTTGACTATTGAGGGGGCAAACCAAATAAACCTCATTGCATACATCTTCATTCACTTGGGGGCATCGACCCTATCACACCATTTTGCATTCCCTACCATCCATCCACAACATACTACAAATTATGGTTGCTTTTACTCTTATTTATTTTTGCTTGTTCATGGTTGCGTTATTACACATGCTAGTTAGATTACTTGTATGTAATTTATCTATATCATCCACACATGCGCGTTTACATATTTTTCTAGTTGTGATCGTAGCTACAGGTCTCTTACATGTATCATGGATTCTCGCCTTCTACCCTTCCTACACTGGTCTTTGGGGCATCCACATTTTGTCTCTCTCACAGTCTCTATTATTTCATTTTGTACTTAGCACTTTACATTTCTTTCTTATACATGATTTTGACATACTAGTTATCTTTCTAACATGCTAACATGTGCTTCATGTGCAACATTTTTTATGTAGGGATATTTGTTTCCATACTTGTTTGTTATTGCTTGTCCTTATATGTGGGCCTTGCCCTATGTTTGGCATGCACACTTGTTTGTTGTATGTTGTCATTATCGCCTTGCATATCTGTCTTGCGACATCGTGAGTGGTGTCTCATATTTACAACTCTGCTTTGGCATTTTACTTTGTCTACTTGCATGTTTACATTCTTGCTTTGTTTGGTAGATTATACACGGTTTGCGTAGCTTACATATTGTCTTCTACATGCATGTTTGTTCATACTAACACTTGTCTTTGGCTAGCCTTCTTGTTTGTGCACACCTTGGTTTCTACCAAGCACATTCCCTTCCCCTACAAGGAAGAGTTATAGAGTTCATGCGGTTGGTCCTCTTTTGGGTCCGTATTCTTTATCGGCCGACTTCGCATACGCCCCGAAGAGAGGGGCATCATTTGGGGTTTTACATTCTACACAATGCTTCTACATCAGATTCAATTTAGTGCACTTTCCACCCTTGACATTGTGGGTTACATACAACAAGTGGGTTTAGACTAGTCTACGAACCCCATACACAATGGATTTTACAGGACATGGTTATCCTTAGCATTAGGGAACAATTAAAGGTTGGAGGATACAACATAATTCCTCCCTATACTTCTTTGTCCAGTGGCGTTAAATCACCCAAAAAAATAGGACGTATAGAGATCTCTTCACACATGTTCAGGGAAGCAGTTAAAGGTTGGAGGATACAACATAATTCCTCCCTATACTTCTTGACCTATGGTGTTGGATCACCCAAAAATCCCCGATAGTATATGATATCCTTCTACACTCTCTTTCTCGACATAGATCAAGTGCACATGTTCCATTTACACTTTTTCATTTGCATATTTTACATTCACATGATTTTTACACGTATATACATGTGTCTTTTTATTGCATTTTTACACATACATACATATTTGACTACTTGATTTTTTTCTCCTTACAGGTCTGGCCATATGAGAAATAAATAGTCAAATGGGGGAAACAACAACAACAACGTCAACAACAACATTTTATGGCAACACACACCATACTAACCATGCAAGTACATTATACACATCGACAACTACACACGTGTTTACGCCTAGGTTCACTCTCATCACTTTTTCACTTTCTTGCATCTTTAGTTTCCACGCTCCATCATCTTTTTGTCATTACATGCTTTGTCTAGTCCTTACGTGTGCATTTCTACATCACTCTACATGGATTATCGGTACACATCTCTATCTACTTTATGTTACCGAGCTTTGACTCACCAACATAAAGTGGGGGTAAATATAGACAAAAAATTATGCACTTTAGACATTATTTAGTCCCAGGTCTCATACTATTATTTAGATGGTTTTTGAGTGAAGAAAGTATTAATTGACCCCCATCTTTTGGTCATCTTACTTTATTTTATTTCATCATTCCCGACCTCTTGCGCCCCCATGCCGAGTCAAGTTTCGTCGTTTTGTGTTATTTTAGCCTTGGTGGGGTGTCTTGAGCCCCTAAAATGACCAAGTACTCAGGGCATGAAGGAATGTGGCACACGGGAACAAGGCATACAAGCACGCACATTAGACTATGAATGAAGTCACTAAGGAGCAAATAGAAAAGTGACCAGGTATAGTTATGGATAATGATAGGCTATGGAGGCTTGCGGCTCAAGAAATCATATTCCAAGGCATTATTACAATTATCATAACCGAGATAAGGATTCGAGGTTGTTATGGGCTGGGCTGGCACTTGGCACTTGTATGCTAAGGATACTCGATTAGGGAAAGACATGATGACATTTGGCATGTTTTGTGGGTAATGATGATTGGTTAGGGGAGATTCCTTCCATGTTCTCTTATGTATTGATTTTCATGACACCTAAGGAGAGGAGTAGTAAGATGAGATAGATAGAATGTAATGCAAAAATTGTAAGCTCTGTAATGAAGTTACTATGGAAGCATGGTGAGACTTTGTTGTTGTATGATCTCCATTCATGGAATCTTTAATGTATCATTGGCTACTATAATGTGATGAATATATAGATAATGAAGAGGTTCTAAATATCTATGTTATGGTCTTGATATGTACATTTTTCTTTCATGTTTATGGATCAAACCCTTGTGTTCTTAGTAATGCTCATGGATGAGATATGATTCTTCCTTGTTATAGTGATGTTCACATCTATAGTATGGTGCATTTATACTTAGATCTAGTCTCCTTATTTCTATCTTAGAATGCATACAATCATATATGTGCATTTTCTCTCTCTAATGGTGATGAACATTCTTGTAAAGCTCATATAAAGGAGGGGCTTCGGTGCCTGTGAACACCTCGGGTGAGCTCCTAGTCAAGCTGGGTGATATGTCGGTGTGTTTGGGGTTTGAAGAGAAGTTAGAGGTGAATAGAGACTACATTTTGGTTCCATTTCGGGACCTCTTTTGAAGTTGTTGCAAGAATGGTGAGGGATGGAAAAACACTTGACCTTGGACTGCGTGGAAACTTGGCTTAGAAACATGGAGGATGAGTTTTCTCATAGATTCAACACTAGACCTGAGTTTGATCCACGTAAATGGGTAGAGGAGCACATGTATAATGATCTATATGAGACCTTATTTTGTTTCTTTTCGATGGTTGTATGAGTGGTTATCAGTGTATGCACTGAAGAGAAGTTGGTTCTATCGACCTCGTGTGTGGACTCAAGAAGACTATCAGAGGCTTCATGATGTTGATTTGGTATGGAATCATGTTGTTGATCATTGGTGGAGAGGTGTGTTGATGAGTTACACATTGGAGTATGTAGTTTCCACTTATTCTTTCCCAAGAGGTTGTTGAGTTTGAGTTCTTGTGAGAACCTAGAGGATCTTTCTTGTGTGCCTTACCTTTAGCCATCAAGATCTTGATCGTGACCCGAGTTTAGAAGCATTTCCTATGGCTAGCTAAACTCCCACTAGGCGTGGGGGTGGAAGTAGGTGTGGAAGGAGATGGCGGATCTTACGATGGAAATGGAGAGAGAGGAAAGATGAACTCAAGTATAATGAGGCTCGGGAGAGGGAGTTGGTAAGACAATGTGAGATTGCAGGAGTAATGGATCTATGGAGGTAGATTTGCGGGAAGGATTTGAGGTTCACGTGGAGGATGTGGAACCTATGCAGTTTGTCTGTTACCCCATCTTGGAAAATGGGAGAACCCCCTCGGCTTCTGATGAGAGCTCGTCAGATGGAGGAAGAAGAAGGGCCGTAGGCATGCATCTGGACCCACCTAACAACTAGACCCTTGCGCTTAGTTTTCCAAGTCATGAAAAAGGTATTGCTAGTTTAGTTAATATTGATAAACAAGAAGCATCAAGTGGTTACCATTTTTCCTTGAGTTCTATGGCCGTGTAGATGTTTCTGTATTTGGTGGTATCCTATATGGTGCACATCATTTCAGCAAGGTTTGGGTGCGTAGAAATGTGGTATCATGTCTGGGAGTAGTTCCACTTCACAAACCATGGGAGCTAGTTTAGCTCGATGGTGGGTACACAAAGTAGCACCACTTCAGCCCTGTACCTACTACAGAGGAGGATCTGGTGGATTGGGAAGTTTCGGAGTGAGTGGATCAAGTGGATCTGGTGGTGGAAATGAAGGGAAATCAGGGTTTGGACCTGGTGGACAAGGACCACAACCCCAACAACATGTGTTCTATGAGATGTCACTCCATTTTTCGGATTACAAGGGTGTTGAGGATGTTTAGAACATGTACACAAGTGTGAATTGCTATGGCACGTGAAGGGGATCACTACCCTGGAGTGGAAGGAAAGTCAGTTTACAATGACATTGTAGGGGTGCGCACATACATAGTTGGTACCGGAAGTATGACCCACATCAGATGGTGGTGGATTATATGTGATGCGTGATGTGTTCCTGAAGAATTTCACATTCCTGAGTTTGAGAAAAAGAGCATCAACACATTGAAGGAGATACAACAAGGTATGATAGAGAGTGTGTGGGAGTATGATGTGTGTTTCAAGACCCTCTTGTCAAGCTATCTTATGACATCCATCCATCGCAGCATGCTCAATGGTTTTTGGAGGATTGATAACCCTTTAGGAGGGTGCTTTCACATAAGACTTTCATGGACCCGTGTGAGGCCTTGGAGGTTGCTTTGTGTGTTGAGGCCATCGGAAGTGTTGACACTAGAGTGAGTCCTTTTTGGAAGCTCATATTGCTTCCATGGCAAAGCAACTTGAGAAGTTATCTGTGAATTCAACACATGAGACTCGTAGTGGACTTTGGTGTATGGACTGTGAAGTAGAAGGACATACAAAATATAGTTGCCCTTAGAATTCGGTGTGCCATGGTGTTGGACTGTGAGATCTATCATGGGGAGCATGATTGAGTAGATGCTCATTGTTTACAATGCATGCTCTGTAAGAATGTGTCATGTTATTGTAAGATTTGTACATCTACCACCCATGATACCAAGGATTGTAGGTTGATAGACCAGATCCATGATGTCATTGACACTGGTGTGTGCACCAGACCAACATTGTGAGTGGTTCCAAGGATGAGGGTCATAACTATGAAGGGTGCATAGATGGTGGTGGAAGAGGATGAGGCTTTCACTGAGAGGATTTAGAGGCCATAATGGTCATGGCGGAGGAAGAGGTGACTTCCCCTTCCCCCATGTGGAACTTGTTTTAACTATGTGGATCTATATAGCATTATAAGTGTGAATGCCTAGACCTATTGCAATGCTCATGGTGTGGAAAGAAGCATAAGTATGAAAGAGTGCCTAGATTTGTATAGTCACATGCTTTAGAATCAAGAAGAAGCAGGATAAGGGTGTGGGGATGGTGAGTGTAAAGCATGTTGAGCCATTGTACATCCCTAAGGTGATGTCTAATATAGAGTTGGAGCCTATTTTTGGTAACCACTCACGTTGAGGCTGCACACGCGAGGGAAATGCCAAAGTAGAAGCCTATATTACAAGAGAGGAGGTACTACATGGGAAATACCCTGATCCTACCTACTAGAAGGAGGTGTATCAAGAGACTATGGAGGTGATTAGGAGTCTACAAGGAGAGATTCAATGTTTGAAGGAATAGTCACATGGAAGTTGGAGCAAGAAAAGAACTTTGAAACTCCTCAGAAGGACATAGATGATATTAAGGAGGTGTGTAAGATGTTGCTCAGGAGAACATCATTCCCATGTTAGGAGAATGGTTGAGAGAAAAATTACCATGTGTTGGAGGTGAGCGTGAAAGGAAGATCCTACATGCTAACTTACCCCCTCATAGTCTGGACTATGACAAGGAGATTACACTGAATGTGGTAGTGGATGGATGGCTCTTAAGTAATATTTTGATCGACATGGGTGTAAAGTTAATGTTCTCACCCTAGATGCATGGAATCAGATGGGGAGACCACCATTGCAGCCATCTTCAAATGTGTTGTATATGGAAAATAGAACTAAGGCTACTCCCCTTGGAGTTTTGAAGAATGCTTCAATAGCTATTCAAGGAGTCAAGTTCATTAGGGACTTTGAAGTCTTGGTGCTTTCCGAGGAAGATAGCTTCCCAACATTACTTGGGCACCCTTGGTGTTATGAAAACAATGTTGACTTGCTTCAACAAAGGCTACATCAGTTTTGAGAACAAAGAGGAGTGCGTGATCATTCCACTAACTGATGGATGGTTTGTGCCCTATGTGGAACCATTGGGAGAAGAATATTTAAACAAGATATATGTACACACCATCAGGGACCCAAAGTTTTCCAACCATCAAAGGAGGGAGTCATTAGTGGGATGATGCATAGTCTATGAGTGATACCACTAGTGTTGCTTGTGATAATTGGGCATGTGGCACATATGAGTTGATTGGGAGAGAAATGAAGGGTAATGTGACTCGAGTGGTTAGGGTGCATTTGGTCAAGCACCTGGGAGGAAGATAATTACCAAGCTATACTGGCAAAGTAACCTGATACCTTTTTTTATGCTGTAATGGAGATGCATTGGACCTATGAGATAGAGAGAGGAGGAATATGCTTGTTTATACCTTACGTGGAATAGTTGCACATTGGTGGATGACACATCATGATAATCTTCTAGAGTGGTGTGAGGTAAGGGTCATGTTCTCCATTAGATTTCTCAGAAGTAACATGCCCACTAAGATACATGACTATGATGGGAGGGGATCCACCTCATGCCATATTCAAGAATGTGAGAGGACTAGAGGAAAGGCCCGAAGCTTTACCCCCTTCCTTGTGGGTGCACAAGTTCTATTCCACCTTGTAGGGTACGTGTGTGCATGGTATGTTTATTTCGGAGTTATGGAGACAAACAAGAAATTGGAAAGAGTTAACAATAGGTATTGTTCAAACCTTTGAGTACTTATCTTCTAAACCATAGTAAATGAGGCCTTGTAGGTGATCAAGTGCCTTACATTAGGAGATAGTGCAAGGTGGAGGACATTGTTATTGAATTTGTTGGGAGAACCTGATATGGGGGTGCGCCTTGAAGAAGAGGAACCAAAAGAAGTGTAGTTTGAGTGTGCCTTCCTAGAGAAGGAAAAGGGTAAGTTGGTATATGATTAATGATGAGGAATTGGAAAACTTAGATGTTGATCATACGGAAGGTACATGTGAAGTCTTAGAAAATGTAGATGAGAAGGCACATGCCTACCATGAGCCCTTAAAAATGAAGAAGGTCAACATTGGTACTAAAGTGGAACCCAAGGAAGCCATTATTGGAGATTATTGGTCGAATCAAGAAGTGTCAAATATTATTGAGCTATTGTGTGACTTCTAGGACTTGTTTCACATGGGTACCATGAGTTAAAAGGGGTCCATCACTCTCTTGGAGAAATGTGGATCAAGCTGAAGGAAGGGGCATGACTGGTTAGAAAGAGGCCCTATAGGATGAATCCTAACTTGTGTGTGAAAGTGAAGGAAGAAATTGACAAGATGTTGGAGTCTAGGATTATTGAGGCCATTGAGGAATCTAAATGGGTTAGCCCCATGGTAATCAATATTAAGAAGGATGGAAGGATACAAATATGTGTAGACTATAGAGATTTGAATGTTTTTGTGTTATAGATCCATTTCCAATGCCCTTTATTGAAGAGATTCTAGAAGGAGTTACGTGGGGCGTGAGATCTATTCTTTCACAGATGGATTTTGGGTTATCACAGGTAAGGATTGTGAAGGAAGACTAGGAGAAAATGACTTTCACCACTGAATGGGGAAGTTTTTCTTACATAGTTATGTCATTCGGGCTAAAGAATGTGCCTGTTGTCTTTTCACGCATCGTAGTACAAGCATTTTAGGATTTCATTCACAAGTTTCTTCAAGTCTACCTAGATGATTGGATGGTGTATGGGCTAGTGAAGGATCATTGTGAAAATCTGAGGATGATGTTTGAGAGGTGTAGGAAATTGAGCATCTCTCTCAATATTAAGAAGTGTATTTTTCCACTCCTTTTGGCACGCTACTTGGTCATATCATTTGCAAAGAAGGGTTGTTGGTGGATCCTGCCAAGGTTGCTATAATTTTGGGCTTAAAGGAACCCACCAATCAGAGTGCAGTACATGGGTTTCTAGGGCATATGGGGTACTATAGAAAATTCATTAGGGGGTATGCCAAAATTTCCATGCCATTAGAGGAGTTTTTGAAGCATAAAGGAACATTTCACTGGGGTGAGGTGCACAATAGGTGGCATTTGACACTTTGAAGGAAAAACTTACTACTGCGCCCATCCTGCACTTTCCCTCATGGGGTAAGCCATTTCATGTACATGTGGATGCTTTAGGTATGGTGATTGGAGTGGTGTTAGCATAACCTGAGAGAGGAATTGTTGATCACCCCTTATGTTTTTCCAGTAGGAAGCTAACTCATTTGAACAAATTATACTACCACAGAGCGTGAAGCATTGTCCATGATCTACGTGCTGCATAAATTTTAGACAGTATTTTTCTGGCAACACCTTTTATCTTCTACACATAGACCATATGGATTTGAAGTATTTGGTAAACAAGCCCATTTTACAAGGGTGCATATGTCATTGGGTATTATTGTTTTAGGAGTTTGAATTTATGGTTGTGGTAAAACCGGGAAGAGTAATTTAGGACCTGATCATTTTGTCGAGGATTAATTTAGGTGAGGATGCACAGAGAGCATTGAGGACACAATGTTAGATGCTCATTTTTGAGATTACTGCAATGTGCACCCTCTCGATTTGGAAGACATTGTTATATTTTTGTGAATGGGTGTGTGCCTGAAGGAATGAAGAGCATAGAGAAGAAACAACTTTCCATTCATGATCATGCCCTACATGTTGATTAGTGGAGACTTGTATAAACTAGTTAGGATGAAATTTTGTGTTGGTGTGTACTTGAACATGAGCATGGAGCTATTATGGAGGAATCTCATGGTGGTATTGCATAGGTGGACATTATGTTGGGAGGGCCACCGCGTGCAAGGTTTTAATGGTTGGCTTATGGTGGGAGACATTATATAAGGATTACGTGGAGTATGAAAAAGGTTGTGATCATTTTCAACACCTTGGAAATCCTGGGCATCATGATGAAATGCCTTTGAGACCAATTTCTAGTGTGGAACCATTCGAGAAGTGGGAAATTGACTTTGTAGGCCCAATTTCCCCACCGATGCATGCATAGGACAGGTTCATGTTATGTTATTACTTGTATTGATTATCTTACAAGGTGGGAAGAAGTGATGCCTACGAAATATTATACCATGACTACAACAACAAGATTTCTATGGGAGAACATAATAACTAGGTATGGATGTCCATTGAGCTTAACAAGTGATAGGGGCACACACTTCTTGAATGAAACTATTTAGATATTGTTAGCTAAATTTATGGTGGTGCATCACAAGACCACACCCTATCACCCACAAGCCAATGGGACTACTTGAGGCCTTTAAAAAATTTTGAGTCACACATTGACCAAGATTTGTGATGTGGGAAGAAAATATTGGGATGAAAAGTCTTTCCATGTTATGGTCGTATCGGACCACTTACAAGAGGTTGAACAAAGCAACACCCTTTCAGTTGGTGTTTGGCACAGAGGTAGTATTACCCATTGAATTCATGTTACCTTCTCTACGTATATTACACATGCAGAGAGGATTAGTTGATGAACAAGTGCTTGAGGAATGTATTGACAGATTGATGTAATTGGATGAGAGGTGAGCCATTTCTCACTAGAGTCAGAAAATGGAAAAATCTAGGAAGAAGGCATGACATGATAGGCATATCAAGAATAAGAAGCTTGAGGTGGGGTAGATGGTTCTCTTGTATGATTCAAAGTTTTTACGCCACCCTGGGAAGTTTAAAGTCCATTGGTTGGGACCATACATTATCACATATATACTTGATTCAGGCACTTTTAGTTAGAAGTGCTAAATGCACACATGGTTTCCTAGTTTCTTTAATGGGAGTAGGTTGAAGCCCTACTATAAATAAGTCTTCTGGTGTTTGTAAATAAGGTAGTAGTGCCAATTAGCTTAGGATTTCCCTTCCTGCATTTTATTTTGTATGTGTTTCCTTTCCTCATCATTTTTCTTTTTTTTTTTATGTTTGGTGTTGTGTTTTTGCATTGGTGCACCAATAGCTAATTGCATTATAAGTGATTCCATGCATAGAGGACTGCACATACTTTTAGTGTGGGGTGGACTAGGAATATGTTTTGGATATGGTTGAAAAATTATTTGTGAAGATAAACTATTGGAGAACTCATTCTGGGATGATGAGAGTGCAAAGGTAGAAGATCGAGTGGTATGGTGTATAAGGTGTTCAAGTTCATGTGGGTATAAAGGTGTCTTGGGGAAGAAACAATTGAATTGAGAAAAGACCACGTAGAAGGGGAAAAATGATTGCATAGTGCAACATGAGGTAGGTGGCACCATGGGGAACTACTTGGTGGATAAACAGAGGTTATGTACTTTAACATGGTGAGGTGCATGAAGGAGGTATGTGGTAGTAAAGTAGTGTTGTTGGCATAAAAGGTTATGACTGTGGCAGTGAGGAGGAAGTCATGGAAGTTAACTTAAGTAAAAAGTGTTTTATAAAAAAAGAGACATTAAGACACGTGGTTGGAGGAACTTTAAGGTGTTGAAAAAGTATAAATAGAGGGTAAAGGTAGTCATTTTGACTACTACTTTCCTTAGAATTTTTTTTTGCTCTCTGAGCTTAAAGTGTGATGAGGGTTTTGAGAAGAAAGTGAGGTACTTATCATCACAAACCAATCAAGTTGTGTGAGTTGTGGTGTGATCTTGTGGTATAACAAGAAGGAAAGAAGACAACAAAGTAGGAAGGGGTTGCATGTGAGAGAGAAGCATGGAAGTCACCATGGTCGGGTAGATGAAGGAAAAGTGGAAAGCACCTAGGGCATAAAAGAGTGAAAGAGAAAAATAGAAATGGCACCCAGGAAACCTCAAACAAAGAGACCGGAGGTGGAGAAGGAGGAACCCATTGAGGTATACTCGGAGATGCAATACCCCTTGGGTGTGATTAAGACCAAAAATGGAGTTTTGAAGCTTTACAAGTGCAAGATCAATGAATATAACCACTGAATGAGTGACAATGAGAAGTTGATGTGGGTGGATTTAGTTTTAGACACTCCCATAGTAGATGAGCTGGAAACCCTAAGGTTGATGACTTAGATACAACAAGAATTGTAAAAATTGGAGTCCTGCAACTATGGGAGCTTTCATTCTTTGCAAAACCCACCCCATTGTTTAGGTGGTTGATGTCATGGGTACACGAGGACTTATTCTACTTTTAGGAAGAAGAATGAGGATTACATGCCATTTGATTAGAAATAATAATATGCTGTGAAACACTGGTGAGAATATGGCACTTGATTTATGTGCCACTACAAAAATTGAAGAGTTAGCAAAACAACTGAACTATGAGAAAGGGGGAAGGGCTCAGGTGATTGTATCTTCTAGACCCGACTTTAAGAGTCACTTCCCGACTCATTAGTTGTAAGTTGGGAGCATCAAAAAGATGGATGGACATCAATAGGAGATTCTTATATGTGGCCTATAGAGTGTCAAAAGGGCACATTACAATTTTGTAGAGTTTATTACAAACAACATTATTATTGAGGAGTCAAGTGTAGAATGAGGTTGGTGTAAAGATCACATGGGGATCCATACTTTGTTAATCATATTCTGGGAAATTGGTGTCCCAGATGGGCTAGATGGAAACATATGGGTTCACCCACCAGTGCACTCATCTCTCTGCAGTATAGTTTGCAAAATTCACTTGTGATGGGACCATCTCAAGTGCCTACAAGGCACATGATGAAAACTTATGGTATGAATGGTTGTGTGAGGCCTTTGAGAATGAATGTGTATCCCCCATGAACTACCATGAGTTGTTGGAGACCAAGTCAAATTCATGGTCACACAACATTTCTTCTTAGCAAGATTTATGATGGCCAAAGGAGAGATGGGCCTGTGGTGCAAGCTCCCATTCACATTCACTACTAGATACTTGAAGTACTCCATCAACAATTAAAGGATGTGTAAAAGATGACCTTTGATGTAGATAAAGTGGATGTTGATGTCCATACCCTTTCGCGCTACATATAAGTATGGTACCGACCCGCATATGTCGAGGTTTTGGAGTCGGATTTCCTAGACTTGCACCCACAAGTCAATGTCACCATCAAAGGCTATGTCCATTGAGTATTTGTGCAGTTATTGTGCCCCAAGACTAAAGGGGGTATTGAAGTGGAGATTATAGACTCCCCCTTTCCAAACCGTGGGAGGCACCAATCCCACCAATGAAAGTAGTACAGGGTGAAGAAGAAGAAGAAGAAGAAGAATGGGTTGGGGAGATGGACACCTCAAGAAGAGGAAGTATTACACATGTCACAATGGTAACAAGGGCATGAGTACTTCACAACAAGGTAGCATTGAGGCTTCATAGCTAGAGCATGAGGGAGAGGAGGAGTAGGAGGAAGAGGAGATGGAAAACAAAAGAAATAGAAGGTACATGATGTATCAAGTTCCTGATAGGCTTGAAGAAGAGGAGGACCACACTACTTTTAGGGAGGAGCTAGAGGTAGAGCTTGAGGAGCAAAGAGAAGAGAAGGGCCAAAGAAAAGGCCAAGGAAGTAGGAGAGGCATGTGATGAAGAAAAGGAACATGTTGTAGAAGGGCCAAAAAGAGTCCAGTGCATGAAGCTTCACCCATCTAGACCACCAAGTGACATAGAGAAAGAGAAGGGGGACTCCTTTTTCATAAAGGAGGACAAGGGGTTCACTCCAGGATCGAAGAAGAAATGATGAAGTGCACAAGGAAACAAGGAGAAAGTGGACACCCATGTCTCCTCATATGGATTTCATGGATGATCCCAAAAAGGTGTTGCATGTAAGATTTCAAGGTACACTCCCCAGAGAAGCTACATAGTTGGGATCTTATGGAGGAGGAAGGAGGCATGCCCTAGAACTAGAAAAATGCTAAGTTAGAACCTGCATTGCCACTCTAAAGAACCTAAATTTGAGGTCAATGATCATGTGATCGAGACCATTCATTTGAAGAAGAAGGGAGGAGAGACATATAAAGTGGTGGATCCTAGCCACCTAATGGATGAGAAAGCATGCAACATGCTTCAAAATATGTCCTTGGAGGTGATTGACACAACTTGGATGTAGGGGCCATTATTTGGACCTTAGTCGGTGAAGAAGGAAAAAGAAAAGGAAGTAGAAAGATTGCGCCAAGGACTGAAGGGCAAGAAGTGCAAACCAAGGAGGCCTATGATCAGAGTTGGCACCCTCGTTAAAGGAATTTTGGGACAATGTCTGGCCCTAGTAAGCCAAGCTAGGCCAAGAGATAGATTATGGGGATGAGATGGAGTATCTCGAGGACCTTGTAGGGATGTTGCTTACAAATGTCAAGGATGGCATGGGACCAACAACTACAAGAGCTCACCAAGGAAAAAAGAGAAAAAAAATCATCGTTGAATCCTAGATCACATTGAGTTGGAGGATTTACTTACCCAACTCAAGGAAGAAAACACATTGGGAAGATAGGGGCTTTAATAATTGTAGGAAGTGTGAGCCAATCATTGACATGTGAGTGATAGAGGAGGAGGCCACTCTTAAAGCCTTGTAGGAGAAGATCCCTACTAACAAGTCTGAGTGTGCATGTAGTTGATTTTGATACCACAACTCAAAAAGATAAGATAAAAACAAAGCATGAGAAAATGGATTACAAGATTGGTGAGCTCGGGATTCCATCACTGAGTGGATGGATGAGTTCAAAGGTATCTCACATAGAGCTATTGGTGGCTATAAATGAGCTCAAGGGGAAAGTGGAGGAAGTCACCCCGGATCAAGTGCCCAACATTGTAGGGAAGTGTCAGGGAAGGCATTAGTAGAGTTGAAGGCATGGGGAAATTGAAGGATGAAATAGATGTAGAGTTCCCTGAACTCTTCTAGTCAAGTGTTTAGTGGTTGAACCATGCAACAAATTTTCCTTGAAATATTTTTTTGGTCATTGAAGTTTTGTTCGAGGGGTGGAGGATTTCATGGGTGGAAATCACATTAGTGTGGGGTGATGTTGAGCCCCTAAAATGACCAAGTACCTAGGGTGTGAAGGAATGTGGCACACATAGGAACAAGGCGTAGAGGCACGCATGGAAGTAGCTTTTGGGGATGTGAGGGCTCGCACCCAAGTAGGATGGATCCAGGACTTAGTCATTTTAGACTATGAATGAATTCACACTAAGGGAGAAAATGGAAAAGTGACTAGGTATAATTATGGATAACATTAGGCTATGGAGGCTTGTGGCTCAAGAAAGCATATTCCAAGGCATCATTATAGTTATCATAACCGGATAAGGAGTCGAGGTTGTTATGGGCTAGTTGGCACTTGCATGCTAAGGATACTCGATTAGGGAAAGACATGATGACATTTGGCATGTTTTGTGGGTAATGATGATTTGGTTAGGGGAGATTCCTTCCATGTTCTCTCTTATGTATTGATTTACATGACACTTGAGAGAGTAGATAGTAAGATGAGATAGATAGAATGTAATGCAAAAATTGTAAGCTCTGTAATGAAGTTACTATGGAAGCATGTGAGACTCTGTTGTTGTATGATCTCCATTCATGGAATCTTTAATGTATCATTGGCTATTGTAATGTGATGAATATATAGATAATGAAGAGGTTTTGAATATATGTGTTATGGTCTTGATCTGTACATTTTTCTTTCATGTTTATGGATCCAAACCCTTGTGTTCTTAGTAATGCTCATGGTTGAGATCTGATTCTTCCTTGTTATAGTGACCATTTTGGGGTTAATTATGAAATTTGATCAAGAGAACCATATAAATATAAAGTTATGAGACCATAATGAGGGACCAAGCACTAGTCACTACTATCATCCACCTAAGGTTGCATTCATCTAAGGCATTTGAAGATCATTTACATTTATTTAGCTCCATCAAAAAGGATAAGGCGGGTTCATTTGCATCACACAAGCATAGGATGGGATTCTATTATATTCCATCCACCATTCTACTACATTTTTACATCTAGTTATTACTCGCTACTTCACAAAGTGCAATTGACACAAGAGCACCTAGGGCACATGATGCATAAACATACTAGAACTACATTCGGGGCTGAAATATAGTACAACGCTTAGTTAGTAAGCCCACTATTGTGGAAGCTGAGGTTAGTCCAACCCATTCATTTGCATTCTTATTTTTTTAGGGTTTTGATACTTCTTATGGTCTCTTGTAGGTCTTTCTTTCATCTTAGATTATTAGCGATACCTAGAGCGGTGCACTAAATTTGATGCAACACACAACGAGGGTTTGGACCACTGTCGAATCTTTGAAATTTAGTTTTGGATCTTTTACATAGACTAGGGCACCCATTATTTGGACTAGAGAGCCCACAGGCACCCCATTCCTTCTTTAGGCACTCGAGTTCGAGAGAATCAATCAAGATTTGTCCTTTTAGGATCTTTGCACCATCATTCCTGCTTCCATATTATTCGCGACACATTCCGTGAGCTCCTCAAATCAGCTAAGTCATTTGAATACCTCTCTTGTATATTAGGGTTTATACTTTCATTAGATTAGTTGCTTGGGTCATTCTTCATAGTTATTTACCATGTTTATTTACTATATTTACATGTCGTTCTAGATTAGATTAACTACACAAATTTCCCCATTTTTAGTTAATCAGATATAATGAAATGGCTTAGAGCACATTTGTATATATAGAAAAACTTTCATTAGTATTCACATTCAACCAACCATACACTTACTAAGAAACATTATCGTCTTTGAAAAATGACCATTGGAAATGTAAAGGAAAGGTTTTTGTAGCAAGTGGACAAATTCGAGGCCAAACTTATCCAAGGGATACAAATTTCTTGTGAGGTCAAAACTTATAGTGGTGGTTGTAAAGTGTCATCACATCTGCAAGGTGAATCATGTATAGACTATAAGTGGTTTTGATAGTGTTGAACAAAATAATAAGGACAATGTAATGGATTAAAAGGGGTTTAGAGTGGGAAGATATACTCTAGGTCAAATAAGTATTAATAGACCAAATGCCAAAAAGTTGTTAAAAGTATTATTGTTAAGTGTAACACCAAAATTAAGATTTATCTAGATATTTAACAATTGTGTCTTAATAAAAAGATCATATTATAGAAAATACAAAAAAACATTCATATCCTAAATTGAATTTAAGTAAAATATGATAAATTATTTTGGCATAAATGAACAAATTATGATTGTAAACACTAGGGCTAGAGAGAATTACATAGATTTTAGATTGAGATGTGATGACAATGATCTAAAAATTTATAGGAAAGGTGTGTAATCTATCGTCAAGCTATCCCGAAAATCGAGGAGTGTGATTCCGCATACAAGACAAAGTTGTTTATCTTACACAAAGTCACTTGGGTGACTTTTTCCTCTTTGTTTGGATTTGTCCTTTATTGTATCATGACTAGATCTCGTTTATGGCATTATTTTCCTCTGTTCATATAGCTTCTTCTTCTATGGTTGAATTTTCTCTATCACGTTTTCCCATATGGTTAGGGATTCTCTTTTTCTTCTTTGTTTAGGGACATAAAGGGATTAATGATTTTAGGTTATGGGGCACCCACTGCGTATATACACATACTACTTTAAAGAGGCATCAAACCCACATAGTTCTTCCACATGGTGAAATGTGTATAAGATGTATATAACAATGTGTTATGGCAACAAAAACTATATTGGGACCTCTAAAACTTGATAATGATCTTTTGCATGTCATGTATCTTTGTAAATGGCTTAGGATAAAATTTAGTGATGTGTGCAAGCATATATTTGGTTGGATATGCTTGAGAGATTGATTTAGTAATTTGGAGGTGTGAGGCCCTTAGAAAGGTTTAAATGAATATGCTTATGTAGATTATTTTACAATAAGGTTTCCCACTCAAATGACACATGACTTGAATGATTTAAGAAAATTTAAATCTTTATTAGGACGACTACGATCAACGATCGATAATTAAACTAAAATTAGAAATTATTCTAAGTTAATCTAATATTAAGAACAAAGTAAATAATAGATAAATACATAAATAAAATGACCCAAACAATCTACGCTATGAAAATATGAAACCCTAAAGTGCAAATAGGGTTAGGAAGAGTTTAGCCGATTCAACGAAGGCGTTGGGACTGTGTTGTAGTGTGAAATAGGAAAACGAGAAGGAGGAAACGATCACACAAAATCCCGAAAAAGCACAGATGTGAGCTCTCTGGTTGTCTTGGGCAACTTAGAGAGGGGACAGGGCACCCATGAGTGCCCTGGTTTGAGATATGGGTGCCCTAGTCTATGAAAATAACCGAAACCCTACGAGGTGTCGTTGGATGTATACGTGTTCTCTTCTAATCACACTAACTTTGTTAAACTACATCATATGTCACTATAATTCTATGCAATAAGGAATCACCTGCAAAACCCCAAGATGAGCATCAAATCCCTAAAAAAGAAAGATGCATATGAAGGGGTTGGACTGTCCTCAGTGGCCACAATGGTGGAATTACTAACTAAGTGTTGTACTACATCTCAGACCCGATGTAGTTCTATGTATGTGTGTGTGCAAATCATGCCCTAGGTTCTCTTGTGCCAGTCACACTTTATGAAAGTAGTGAGAAATAACTGTGTAGAAATGTAATAAAATGGTGGATGGAATAGAATAAACTTCCCTCATATGCAGTGTGATGCAAATGAACCAACCTTGTGCCTTGTGATGGAGCTAGATGGATGCAAATGAAGCCTTTGATGGATGCAACCTTAGGTGATGATATTAGTGCTTAGTGCCTGATCCCTCATTATGGTCTCATAACTTTATATTTATATGGTTATCTTGTGCAAATTTCATAATTAACCCGAAAAGGTTGACCACTAAAAATATGAAAAGCTCAAATGGCTAGAAAGTGCCCAAAAAGTGTAAAAAGGCTAAAGGTTCCCCAAATGGGACTAGAGCACTTGGGCGCCCAATCGGAGAGGTAGAATGACGTAAAAAAACAAAAACAAACTGGGCAAGTATGTGTTGAAGGTCGGAAGTGACGATAGAAAGAAAAGTAAAATGGTCAAAGGACATGGGTTAATTAGTACTTTCTTCACTCAAAACCATATGAATAGTAGTATGAGACCAAGACTAAATAATGTCTAAAGTGCATGATTTTGTGTCTACATTTCCCCCACTTTATGTTGGTGAGCGAGAACACTTGGTAACATAAAGTAGATAGATATGCGTACTTGATGTCCATGTAGAGTGATGTAGAAAGCATGCCAAAGGACTAGACAAAGCATGGAGTGAAAAAAATGGAGTGTGGAAACTAAAGATGCAAAAGAGAAAAACAAAGTGATGAGAGTGAACCTAGGGCGGAAATGCGTGTGTAGTTTCCGATGTGTGTGATGTACCTACATGTTAGTATGAGGTGTGTGTGTTGCCGCAAAATGTCATTTTTGTTGATGCCATTATTGTTGGTTGACTACTTGTTTCTCATACAAACAGATCTGTAAGGAGAAGACGATCAAGTAGTCAAATACACATGTATATATGTGTAAAAACACATGTATATAGTAAAAATCATGTAATGGAAATGAAAAAGGAACATGTACATGTGATCCATGATGAAAGAGAAGAGTGCATAGAAGGATATCCTATACTGTGAGTTTTTTGGGCGATCTCATGCCACCCTGGATAAAGAAGTGTAGGGAGAAAGCTACATTATTCTCCAACTGTAACTACTTCCCTGAAGACATGTGAAGATCTCTCATCGCCTGTTGTTTTGGGTGATTTGACGCCACTGGCTAAAGTAGTGTAGAGAAGAAATCCACTGTATCCTCTAACATGTAACTATTCCCAGAATGCTAAGGACAACCATGTCCTGTTAAATTCATTGTGTATGGGGTTTGTAGACTAGTTTGAACCCACTTGTTCTATAACCCACAATGTCAAGGATGGAAATTAAATTGAACTGTACTGGTAGAAAGCGTTGAATAGTGTGTAAAAACCCAAATGATGCCCCCTCTTTGGGGGCACATGCATGTGACGTCGCTAAAAATAGATTGTAGCCCTAAAAGAGAACCAACCACATCAACCGTGCCATATAGGGGGAAGGGAATGCACTTGGTAGAAACCAATGCATGCACAAATAAGTGGATATAAAACAAGTGTTAGTACGAACAAACATGCATGTAAAAGATAAGTGTATGCTACATCAAACAATGTAGAAGCTAGAAAACAAGTAAACATGTAAGAAGACAATCATAGACCTGCCAAAGTGGGTTGCAAACATGGGACATCACTCATAATGTCACAAGACACTCAAGGCCACAATGGCCGCATACAACAAACAAGTGTGCACACCAAACAAAGGGCAAGGCCCACATACAATAGCAAACAAAATAAGAAATGAAAAGCAACAAATAACCATGGAAGCAAGTAATCTTGTAAACAAATGTTGCACATGAAGCACCATTAGCATGTTAGAAAGATAACCCATATGTTAAAAGTGTGTATAAGCAAGTAATGTAAAGTGCTAAGTACAAAATGAAACAATAGCACCTATAAGAGACAAATGTGGATCCCCCAACAACCATTGTAGGAGTGGTAGGAGGTGAGCATCCATGTTGCGTGTGAGAGACCTATATCTGTGATCATAACTAGAAAAGGACATGAATGTGTATGTGTGTATGGTAAAGATAATGACATACAAGAGATCTAGCTAGCATGTGTAATAAGCAAACATGAACAAGAAAATGTAAGCAAGAGTAAAAGAAACCAAGATATGCAATATGTTGTGGATGGATGGAATGGAATGCAAGATGGATGATAGGATTCATGTGCCCCCAAGTGAATGGAAGTGTATGTAATGAGGTTCATTTAGTATGCCCCCTCAATAGTCAAGAATGAACCAAAAACAAGAGTGTGTCATCGGGAAATGGTGAATGTGTGTGTTGTGTATATAACGTGTTGTGATGAGTGTGTATGTGTAGTGATGATATGCAATGTAGAGATGAAGTATGTGCATGCCCCTATAGCTGAAGCATATACCACAACAAGATGAAGGATAGCTTACCATTTAGCCTATGACGTATGTCACTAACCTTAATTGCATGATATAAGGTTGAATGATGAAAGTGTGAGTATGATAAGGTCCATCTAATTTGTAAATCTTCAATAGTCTAGTATGGATTGAGGAACTAAAGCGCATCATAGGGTAATGAGTGCAGCGCATAGAAGAAGAAGATGTAGGATAATAGATGACCATGTGATGTGTGATGTATAGTATGTAATGTAAGATGTGTAGATAGACTAAGAGTGTAAAGTGCATGATATATAATATGTAGGATGAGTAATATGTAACGCTAGAATCCTAGATAATATGAGTGTGAAACATATATGATGATCACTAGTATGGTGTGTAGAATATGTACGATATGTAGATGCACAAATGTTGAAATATGAATGATGTAGAGGAACTTGAAGATGTAGTATGCAAAATGTGAGATGTACTATAAGATGTGTGAAGAGATGCACGTAATGTGTAGTACCTAATGTGCAGTGTGTGGGGTTCATGTGTAGTATGCCCTCAACAATCAAGTGTGATTGAATCACACTAGTGTGTCATTAGTGTAGTGGTCGATGTTAAAGCATGCGATGATTATGCATATACAAAGAGAGTGATGTATGATTATGAAAGTATGAGAGATACACCGATGCTAATATGTGGGGGGGATGTGTAAATGCTATGCCCCCAAAGTGTGTAAATGATGGAAGTCTAGTCAAAAGACACTAAGTGGATCAATGTAAGGAGTAGTTGCCTTAACAAAAGTGATAGGACGCTGAAGTGATAGAGGAGTGTGATCATCAAATGGTTCATCATCATAGTAAGCTTCATCGGGTCCCAGTCATCGACATAGGTATGGTCTATAACAGATGGAAGAATTACAAGTTTAACTTTAGAAGGTGGTTGTTGAGCATGACCATGTAATGGCACATATACCTTTGATGGAAGAGGAGTTAGACTAACATTAAGAGGAGGTTGCTTAGTTTGATGAGGTATCGTTGTAGATGACTTAGTAGGAGGAGGTGTGGAACTGATTTTTAAAGGAGGTTGCTTATGTTGACTTGGTGATACCATAGGTGGTTTCTTAGGTGGTGCTTGACTTTCTGAAGAAGGCACATTAGAAATAGTGGCATGATGCTCATTTGACATAGAAGGAACAAATTTAGGAGCCCATGTGGATTTAGTATTTGTATATGGGTATGCAATAGAATGTTATGCATTGAATGAGATAAGGCCTTAACACTCAAGATGTTTTATTATTCAATGTAAAGTGTGGAAATCATTGTCATTATGTCCATTGATTTGATGATAGTGGTAATATGGACGCCCTTGATACTTTGCTAGTCAATAAGGAGGATAAAAATGAGTAGGCAGTAAAGTGATCAAGTGGCGAATAAGGAGCTCAATAAGAAGGTCATGTTGTTGAGTATTGTGATCAAGGATAAGAGGCTTGGTAATGGTATGAATTGAGGCTCACTGATATGAGCACATGTAGCAAACATATAATGAGAATGAGATGTAGAAGGAGAACAAACATGTGCTTGAGAAACATCCTTAAGCTGTTGAATTTTAGATTTGAGAGATGTAATCGTGGATTCCATGGCCTTAAATTTGTCTTGAAATAAAGCATGTAAATCTTGAATTGAGTCCAATAGGGGTTGATTAGATGGAGGATCACTAGGGTCATCAAATAGACGAGTGAATATAGGACTTATTTTGTGTGGTGATGTATTGTCATCAAGATACATGGTGTCTAGGGATTTTTGCAAAACATCCTAGAAATTAGGATATCTCTTAAGTAAATCAGATAAAGAAACTTGAGCAACTTTGGGAGCCATGATAGAGGAAAAATGAGGATCCTAAGCATGAAAGCGGTTGGGTTCACTAAAATGATTAACTAAAATGTGGAGATTATTCTAAGTTAATATAATATTAAGAACAATAATAAATAACAAATAAATGCATAAAGAAAATGACCCAAGCAATCTAAGCTATGAAAATATGAAACCCTAAAGTGCAAAGAGGATTAGGAAGAGCTTAGTTGATTCAATGAAGGTGCTAGATTGTTTTGCGAGTGTGAAATAGGAAAACAAGAGGAAAATATCACACGAAGCCTGAAAAAGCATGATTTGGACTCCGAGCTCTCTGGTTCATCTTGGGTCACCTGGAGAGGGACAAGGGCACTTGTGGATGCAGTGCATTGCAGTCGTGGAAATATCCCTGAAACCCTCCTCTAAGGTGTTGTTGGATGTTCTCATGTGTTTTCTTCTTGTCACACTAACTTTTTTGAACTATGTCGATGTCACCTGTAATACCTACAATAAGAAATCACCCATGAAACCCCAAGACGAGCATCAAATCCTTATAAAAGAAAGATGCATATGAAGGCGTCGGACTGTCCTCAACGACCACAATGGTGGACTTACTAATTGAGTGTTGCATTACATCTCACACCCAATGTAGTTCTTCGTGTGTGTGTGTGTGTGTGTGTGTGTGTGTGTGTGTGTGTGTGTGTGTGTGTGTGTGTGTGTAAATCATGCCCTAAGTCCTCTTGTGCTAGTCGCACTTTGTGAAATAAACGAGTAATAACTATGTGTATAAATGTACTAAAATGATGGGTGGAATAGAATAAACTTCCCTCCTATACGAGTGTGATGCGAGTGAACCAACCTCGTGCCTTGTAATGAAGCTAGATGGATGCAAATGGAGCCTTTGATGGATGTAACCTTAGGTGATGATAGTAGTGCTTAGTGTCCCTCATTATGGTCTCATAACTTTATATTTATATGGTTCTCTTGTTTTAATTTCATAATTAACCCTGAAAAGGCTAACCACTAAAAATATGGAAAGCTCAAATGGCTAAAAAGTGCCCAAAAAGTGGCGAGAAAGTGTAAAAGGCTCAGGGCACCCCAAATGGGACCGGGGCACTGAGGTGCCCTAGTACAGGCTAGACACCTTAGTGGTAGAATGATGCAAAATGACAAAAATAGACTAGGCAAGTATGTGTTGAAGGTCGATAAAGTGACAACAGAAAGCAAAGTAAAATGGCTAAAGGACATGGGTTAGTGAGTATTTTCTTCACTCTAAAACCATATGAATAGTAGTATGAGACCAAGACTAAATAATTCCTAAAGTGCGCGATTTTGTATCTACAAATGGATATAATGGTAACAAGAAAGATCTATCATGCAAGAAATAAGAAAGTATAAACAATAGTGAGATAGGAGTGAGTTAGCTTGTATTCAAAGATGTGGCTTAGAAACCGAGTGAACATGTTGGATCTAGAATGAGTAAGCTTCATCACGGAAAACTAGAATATGAAAGTCCTCCTGACTGTTAGAAATTAGAGAACAAATATGCAGAAATAATTCCTCAAACCACAACAGTAGGAAACTATATAGCAAAATTATACTTGCAGAAATATAACAACATAAATGAATAATGCACAAAAGAAGACAAGACAAGATTTAACGTGGTTCACCCAATGTGGGCTACGTCCACCAAGAACTTGCTCAGATTTTATTATCAACAAGAGTAAAACAACTCTCACAATCTTCTCTCAGTTATGAACTCACAACAGAATTCCAAAGATGCTAAACCACATCTAAACCACAATTGACACCCAATTGCATAACCTTGATCACTCTTGATCACCTCTTGATCTCTAAGACTCAAGACCTCTTGAACACTCAAGATATATTTAAGATACCCTAACACCTCTATTTATAGGATTACAATCCTTCTAAGAAGCCATAAAGCCGACCCTAGAAGATTGAAAGTCACGATCTTTCAACTTCCCACGGCTGGAAAAACAATCCCGACGTTGACAGCTAGTTAACATGTTATGACATAACAACAATGTCACACATGACGACTATAAAGCTCCTGAAGTCTCCAAACTTAACCGTTCAAGCTCTAACACTTCAACACTGATTCAAGAAGACCAAAAACAAGCTCCACACCCCAACAATCTCCCACTTGGAGACTATTTCCACTGAGCAAAGTTCTTAACCCTTCATTATCAACCATGAAGGCCAATAAAATTTGAACACAACTTCAACTTCTCCCTTGTGATCATCGTGGTCATCATATCCACATGATTCTGACTGGTATGAACATTTTCCAGCTTCAACTTATCTTCTTCCAAAGTTGTCTTGATGAAATGATATCTCAGTTGAATGTGCTTCGTCCTAGAGTGGAAAGCGGAGTTCTTTGCTAAATGAATAACGCTCTAACTATCATTGTGTAGTCTCCCAACTTCCTACTTATGCCCCAACTCATCAAAAAATTGTAACCAAATCATCTCCTTGCTTGCCTCTGTGGCAGCAACATACTCAGCCTCTGTGGTTGACAAAGCCACAACCTTTTGTAACCGTGAAATCCAACTCACTGTTGTATCACCAACTATAAATACATAACCTGTCATGCTCCTCCTACTGTCCAAATCTCCTGCCATGTCCGAATCTACATATCCATGTAATGTAGTGTTTGATCCACCAAAACACAATGCTACTCCCATGGTCCCTCTCAAATACCGAAGGATCCACTTTACTACCTGCCAGTGCTCTCTACCTGGATCACTCATAAACCTGCTCACTACTCCCACTGCATGGGCAATGTCAGGCCTAGTGCATACCATAGCATACATCAAGCTACCAACTTTGATGATGAGTACGGTACCCTGGACATCTGGATTCTATCCTCCTCAGTCTTAGGACTCTGCTCCTTTCATATTTAAAGTGACCTGCCAAAGGAGTACCAACCGGTTTAGCATCCTGCATACTAAACCTCTCCAAGACCTTCTTTATGTACTCTTCTTGAGATAATACCAGCTTCCTCTCCTTCTATTCAAGTTATTCTCATACCAAGGATTTTTTTTTCTACCCCCAAATCCTTCATAGCAAAGGAGTCACCTAGCTGCTTCTTGAGTAACTTTATTTCCTACATGTTCTTCCTGAAACAAACATATCATCTACATACAGGCACAAAATAATATAACTACCATCGAGGAACTTCTTGATGTACACATGTAAATGGTCTAAGTGACACTGGAGTAACCCTGCTCTGCGCATAAAAAATCAAACTTCATGTACCACTGCCATGGAGCTTGTTTCAAACCATACAAGCTCTTCTTCAATTTGCACACTAACCTCTCCTTCCCTTTGACCTCATAACCCTGTGGTTGTTGCATGTACAATTCCTCCTCCAACTCACCATGAAGGAATGCAGTCTTCACCTCTAATTGTTCTAAGTGTATGTCTTCTACTGCAACTAAACCAAGAATAGTCCTAATAGAAGTCATTTTAACAACCAGAGAAAAAATTTCATCAAAGTCTATACCTTTCTTCTGTGCAAATCCTTTGACCACCAACCAGGCCTTGTATCATTTCCTGCCTCCATCTTCCTCTTTGATTCTATACACCCACTTGTTCTGTAATGCTCTCTTGCCCTCGGGTAGCTCCACTAGATCCCAAGTTTGGTTTTCCATAAGAGATCTATGCTCTTCATCCATGGCCTGCTCCCACTTCTTCCTGGCATCCACTTGCACTACTTCCTCAAAGCACTCTAGCTCTCCACTGTCAGTGAGCAATAAATAATTCAAAGATGGAGTAAATCGTTCAGGTTCCCTTCTTACCCTAGAAGACCTTCTCACCTCAGGAGTTTGGGGTTCCTGATGAGTAGGTACTGAACTGGTTGTGCCGGAACATGCTAAACCTAAACTGACCCCTTGGACACCTTGTTATCTCTGCAATGTCCTCTAACACTGTGTATTCTTTCTTTGATTCCTCTTTCTATTCCTGCAATTGATTTTTATATATGATTTTTTCATTAAAGACAATATCTCTAGACCGAAATATTTTCTTGTCTTTAAGACTCCAAACATAGAAACCAAAATTATCTTCACCATATCCAACAAAGGTGCATTTCTCAGACTTAGCCTCTAACTTGGTCCTATCATCTTTATCAATGTGAACAAATACCTCACATCCAAATACTCTAAGAAATGAGTAATCAATTTTCTTACCAGACCAAGCCTCCTTAGGTATACCTCCATCCAAGGCCATAGAGGGTCCTCTGTTAATCAGATAAACAATTGTGCTTACCGCTTCCACCCAAAACATGAGTGGCAGCCCCGCATGTAACCTCATGCACCTAGCACACTCCATGATTGTCCTATTCATTCTCTCTGACACTCCATTTTCTGTGGAGTATTTAGAACCATTCTTTGCCTGCGGATCCCATTTACCAAATAGTTTTCAATAAATTCATTGGTACAATATTCCCCTCCATTATCTGACCTGAGACATTTCATCTTGAGACCTGTTTCATTCTCAACCAAGGCTTTCCATCTTTTGAAAGTTTCAAACACATCATATTTCTTTCTAATGCAATATACCCAAAATTTTCTAGTTGCATCATCAATGAAAGTGACATAATAACATGAACCACCAATAGAGTTTACCTTAGCTGGCCCCCATACATCTGTATGCACTAACTCCAACTTACCCTCCTTCCTAGTAGGTCCAACCTTGAGGAATCTCACCCGCTTCTGTTTCCCATAAACACAGTCCTCACAGAAGTCCAAATCTAACTCCTTTAATCCAGGCAACCTATCCTTTATAATCTGCATGCCCTTATGACTCATATGACCGAGTCTCCGGGCCACAAAGTTGCATCTCCATTTGCAGTAACTAAATTGTAATAATCAGCACCACTGGTTAAATACAAAGTACTAGTTTCTTACCTCTTGCAACCACAAGAGATCCCTTGGTAACCTTCCAAGAATCCATTGTAAAACTAACCGTACAACCATCACTACCCAGTTGTCCCACTGATATCAAGTTCCACCTCAACTTAGGCACATGCCTGATGTCCTTAAGCAACCATGTGTTCCCATTCTACATTTTCACCCGAACACAACCTTTCCCTACTATATTTCATGGTTCATCATCACCAAGATATACATGTCCAAAATCACCTTGAACAAAATCAGTAAAGTAATGTCTATGTGGGGTGGCATGGAAAGAAGCCCCTGAATCTAATACCCAAGATTCATCAATATTATCTAAAGAAAGAATTAAGACATCTTGAAAAACATCAACTACTGCCACATTTACCTCTTTAGTTTCCTCCTTCTTGTTCTTCTTATCCCAAAGAGCCTAATAATATTTCTTAGCATGACCAACCTTCCCACAAAGTGCCAACATTCTAACTTACTCTTGGACTTTGACCTTCCATGATCATTCGACTTCCCATGGTTACCTTTCCCTCTATTCTTTTGTCTCCCTTTGCTCTCCACCATCAAAGCATTTCCAGAAGTAGAAGAATCTCTCGGTGCTCTTCCTTCACATTTCCTCGCTTAGGATCACACCTATTACATCCTCAAACTTCAGCTTTGAGTTATTAGAGACTGAATTACTTATAGCCATAACCAAGCTATCCCAGCTATCTGGTAAGGAGCACAAAAATCAGCAAAGCCTTGACCTCATCATCAAAGTCAATTTTTACTGAGTTTAACATACTCACAACCGTATTAAATTCATTCAAATGATCAACAACAGAACCATTCTCAGACATCTTCATATTAAATAACTTTTTCATCAAAAATATTTTATTAGAGGCAGAGGGTTTTCATATAACTTCCCCAATGCACTCATGAGACCTTCCGTGGTCTTCTCTGTGATATGTTGAAAGCAACCAAAGATGCAAGGCATAAATGAATTACCCTCAGTGCCTTTCTATCCAAAGCAACTCCCAATCCTCATTCGACATGGTTGTAGGTTTCTTTGCTTTCTAGCCAAAGGAACATGGAGGTCCTTCGATATAAGTAATCCTCCATTTACATGTTCCACAAACCAAAGTTACGCCCATTGAACTTCTCAACCCTCGATCTGCCCTCCTCTCGCCATAGCTCCCACTCAAGCTTAACTTTCTTTGTGATTTACAACTTCAAAAAACCACCAAAGCTCTGATACCAATTGTTAGGAATTAGAGAACAAATATGCGGAAACAATTCCTCAAATTACAATAGTAGGAAACTATATAGCAAAATTATACTTGTAGAAATATAACAACATAAATGAATAATGCACAAAAGAAGACAAGACAAGATTTAATGTGGTTCACCCAATGTGGGCTACGTCCACCAAGAACTTGCTCAGATTTTATTATCAATAAGAGTAAAACAACTCTTACAGTCTTCTCTCAGTTATGAACTCACAACAGAATTCCAAAGATGCTAAACCACATCTAAACCACAATTGACACCCAATTGCATAACCTTGATCACTCTTGATCACCTCTTGATCTCTAAGACTCAAGACCTCTTGAACACTCAAGATATCTTTAAGATACCCTAACACCTCTATTTATAGGATTACAATCCTTCTAAGAAGCCATAAAGCTGACCCTAGAAGATTGAAAGTCGCGATCTTTCAACTTCCCACGGCTAGAAAAAATAGTCCCGATGTTTGATGACCGATTAATAGCAACGTCGTAGTAACATCACAACAGACAACTGCAAAAAGCTCCTGAAGTCTCCAAACTTAACCATTTGAGCTCCAACACTTCAACACTGATTCAAGAAGACCAAAAACAAGCTCCACACCCCAACACGGACAAAACCACCAAAATAAGGACAGGACCACAAGGCGTTGGTGTCGAACTAGGTGCTAGTGTCTTGGAAAATGCTCCACTTTTGATATTCCTAGGGTCTAATCTTGCATTCTTTCTTTCATTATTTGTCGCATCCACTTTTTTGTAGGGTTTTATTGTTACATCTTAACTAAAAAACCCTAGATACCTACAAAAAGCTCAAGAAAACATTATATGAAATAAATAACACATATGCTTGAATCGAATGAACTCAACTGTCACCCCAATGTGATTTTCATCGAGCATTACATTACATTTTTGACTCTATGTAGTTCTAGTGTGTGTGTGATTGAATCGTGACCCTTAAAACTAGGTGTCCTTGTTCTAATCACACCAAGATAGTAGTCTACAAATAATTTCCCCCAAGATGAATGTGTGAGATGGAATTCAGAAATAACCCTTCTTATGTAGTGAATAATGCATCCCAAATGTACAGTCCTTAAATGTTGCTCTTTGCCCAAGTAGTAAATAGTAAGTAATATCCCAAATTATCTAACCCCTAATAATAATGAGTAAGTCATGTGTATATATATGATTCCCTTGTTTTAATTTCATCATTCCCTAAAGTGATAGGTAGTAATTTAAAAAAGATAACAAATGAGTTGCCATTTTAAATTTGAGAAAAATAGGGAAAAGGATAGAAGTGCCCAAAGGGGACAATAGCGCTTAGGTGCTCTTGTCCCTAATAGGTGGTATTTTCTAGGATGCTCGAGAGGATAAAATAAAAATATATAGAGCTAGGTCACATGTTATCCAATATATAAAAGTAAAGTAGTATCAAGTGTTGTTAATGTATAGTTTTCTTGCTTATGAATCATGCATATAATAACATACTTAGAGGTGTGATGTAAGTAAAAAGTACATGATTTTGTGTCTACATTTGCCACTACTTTATGATGGTGAATGAATATTTGGTAGCATAAAGTGGATGGGAAAACATACCTTGTGGAGAGCCGAAGGGAGTTATAACCGATAATATGTCGAATGAGGATTGTACTTGATATCATACCAAATGTAGATTATAGAATGTGTATCATGGAATCTAGAAGACAATAATGGTCCTGTGGGTATGATTTAATAAAATTAAATTTGAGATCAAAATGAATATGACAAGTAATAAGAAAGATCTATCAAGCAAATATAAGCAATATTGAGATAAGAATGCTTTAGCTTATATATGAAGATATGGGTTGATTCTAGACGGGAACTTGGTGGAACATGCTTATTTTGGACTGATCTTGCTCTGTCTATAAAATTATGATATAATAGTGTGTCGAATATACCAACAATAAGGTGTTTGACTTTGGGTAGTAGTGTTCGAGCGATGTCATGTAGGTATGATTTTTTCAAGGTTTGTCAATATAGCCTTCACTTTACTTTTTGTCACTCTAAATTAATCTGTAGGGTTTCTCTATTACACATGTACTTATAAAAAAACCTAGCTACCTACACAAGGCTTAAGAAAATGTTATATGAAATAAATAATACATATGCTTGAGTCGATCGATGACCTCGGTGGTCACCCCAATGTGATTATCATGTTGGCATGTGTGTACTTGTGTGTTGTCATTGATGTTAAAGGTTCATTAATGACAAATGATGATGAAGGAGTGTACAAAGTTGCTTGCAATGATGGTGACATGGGGAAACAAGTTGCAGGATGGTTGTAAAAGTGGACAAGGTGAGAATTGTTTGGCCAAGTAGGCCTAATAAGGAGGTCTAGTCAACATATGTGTTAGCACATGGAGGATAGAGATGTTTGATGACTTGAGAAGCATGGTAGAGGTAGGAGATCATGAGGAGAATGTGTTGAAGCACTCATACAAGTTTAGAGGTTGATTGTAAGGTGTGAGCATGGTTTGCAGGTGCTCATCTAGACCTAGTCTAGGTGCAAGGAGGCCAATAAGGCATGATCATCAATTATATAACTATGTGATCCCATGATGGAATGTAAGGGTGTGAGACATGTTGTATCAAAGGTTTTAGGTCCTTTTGAAGAAATTTGAAGTAGAGGTATGATGTTTTTCTACTCATTTTTGGTCCAAACATGACTTATTCCTATGATCTAGCTAGGCAACTCTTAGTGGTTAAGAAGATGTAGGGATTTTATGACCATGTGAGCATTAGAGAAGTTGAGAGAGTTTTTCTTGGTGTTGTGAGAAAATTTTTAGAGTCCTATAATGAAAATTTTGTAAGTTATGAGGTTTTGAGCAATACCGAGCTTTTGAATGCATGTTTCTAGCTCAATATGAGATAAATCATGTTGGTTGGAATGTGTAAGGTTTGCATGGGGACATGATTATTTTAGGGATGTTGAGGCATGGAACTAAGAAGCTTTCATAGTTAGAATGAGATCAAATGAGGGCCTAAACTTTATGAACAATTGTTAAGAAGACAAGGTGGTCATAAATTCTCCATAAACCCTAGTTCATGAGAAATAGGAGAAATATTCTGGTATGAGATAAAAATGGATTGAATCATAAATTTTATGATTGGAGGATAGATATTACTCTCCCAAATTTTAGATGGTGGTGGTTTGATGACTTGACTGTAGGTGGAGCCCACTCAAATTTGCTAGCTTCCAGAAAGTTTGTTTTTATCTCAACTTTTCCATTTGACCTATGAACTAAATTGGTGTTATAATTTTTATGGGAGATATTATAGATGTTTGGAGTGATTTCAAATCTTGGTGAAGTAATTTAGAGGTCTCTTTATAGATCAATCTTTGAAGATTGGTTTTGGGCCTAAAAAGGGAAGTTTTGTAGTCTTGGAGTTAGGTGGTGCTTGGGCACTTGTAGACTTAGTGATGATGGTTGATGTCATTTTGGTTTTTTTACACATCCCACATGACATGATTGAATCCTTTTCTAAGCTTTGGAGATAAGATGAGGTGACATGAATAAGGTCACAAGTTGAGCTAGTTTAACTGGTTCAGACAATAATGCTTTGGTCTACAAATTGGTTTGAAAGACTAATATCTTGGCTGGATTGATTTTTATCCATTGGAGAGTGTTGAGGGATGAAAATTTATCTTATTCCATTCATTTATATGTCTTGAAAGTGTCAAAAGTGTGTGAGAAGGTCAAGTTTGCAAAAGCGGTTTCTGGGCAGTTCAAGTTGCTTAAAGGAGAAGTTGTTTTGATGGATTTGTGGTTGAGTCATGAGGTATAACATGTTTAGTGATAATATTAAGGTCATTTTATTTCCAATGAGTGGCTACATGATGTATTTGAGTTGTTTTGATGTGTTTTTGGACTTCATTATTGAAGAATGGTTCTGAAGGTTCTTAGTTTGAGTAGGAAACAATCCTACTTGGTGGTGTCATGAAGAAAAAAATTGATGTAGAGGATTGTGAGCTTGTGAAAGATGTTTATATGATGTATTTGAAATTTTGGAGCCTTTGGGGGCATGATGTATCTTCTTGGTGTCCTTGGAGTCCATGAAGTGCTTGATGAAGGAGGATTTAGCCTTTTAGACCTAGTTTATGCTTGTTTAGTGTCTTGGTGCATTTTCAACCTATATGGTCTAATGTTATGATTTTATATGATGTCTTAGAGTTTTTCTTGTTGGTATTACTGACCTTAATTGTCATGGCTGACCTATAGGTGTTTAGGATTTGAGTCATGTATATAAGGTCATTGTAATTGCTCATTTGAGTAGTTGAGTGAGAGAGAAAAGTGCGAGCTAAGAGAGAGTGTCAAGTTGGTATTAGAGAATCGGAGAAAATATGAAATAAGGCATGAAGTGTTGTGAGACATAGAAGAGAAGATAAGAAAGGTCAATATACATAATCATCCCATGAAGAATAAATATTGAGCGAAGTAGGAGAGAGTGTGTTTGAAGAGGTTTTGAGATAGTGGAGTTGAAATTGTGATCACTATCAGTTATAGAAGAAACATATACATTAGTGGTCTTCATTTAGGTGGTTGAGTTAGTTATTGATCAGATTAGGGGTTGTAGCCTCTTTGCATGGTTGGTGCCTTGCTAAATAGGGGTTGGTGCTCCTTGTGGGGTTGGTGCCTCACTAAACAAATCTTGTGTGATGTGTCATATTCATGCAAGTCTTTTGGTTTGAGTAATATAATCAAAAATTTCAAGTGGGTCTTCTTGATTTGATGGTTTCCCACTTCACATCTTATGTTTTTGTGTACTCTCTCTTCGTATTCTCATATGAATGATTATTGCATGTTGTTAAGCTCACATTAATGCATGATTGAATGGTTAATGGTTTATGCAAGTTAAATAAAATTGGTTAAAGGTTTTGAAGGACTGATTCACCCCCCCAGTCCATTGTGATTCCAAAAATTGGTATAAGAGAAAGTCCTTTTGAAGAAGTCTAATCACTTGAAGGAAATCCTTTGAAGCATAGGTATGGCATGCAATCTAGTTCAAGTTGAAGAATTTCCTCTGATAAGAATGAGAGCATGTTTAAAACCTTTAGTTTTTGACATATGGGACTCCATACTTGATGTATGTTCTCCATATCCATCTACATCTGCTCTGAAGAATTATGAAGATGATAAAGAGATAAGAAGAGGTATGTTATGTTGTTAGGCCTTGTAGAATAAAATAAAAAAGATGAAGAATGTAAAATTGATCAAACAACTTTTCACTCTCGGGATGAATGTTTGATATGGTACATTGACAAAGTGGTTGGTTTCACCACATGAAAAGTGAGAAAAGTAAGTTTATCTCACTAGAAAGACATGCATCAAGGTTCACTCAGATTTGGAGACAATACAACCATAAATATTGATGGACAGAGGTACATTTAGACCATAAGGAAGAATGTTGTGTATGTTAAGGGTTGAAACAAAATCCTAAGTGTGAGCCAAATGTGTGAATAGGGTACACTCTAACCTTTGATGATAAAGGTTATAAAACCATTAAAAGGGAGATAGGTAATATAGTAGGCAAAGCTAAGAGAGCTGATAATAACATGTACATTTTGAAAGAGATCAACAAGGAGAAATGCCTTATGAGCAAGTTAGATGACAATTGGTTATGACATAGAGATTAAGACATGTGAAATTTGACAATATTTTCAAGATAAGTTCTAAAAATTGTGTAAAGAACATGCTAAAGATCAACAAACTAGAAAACACTTTGCAAAGCTTGCCTGCATGGAAAGTAGATAAGGAGAAAATTCAAGACCAAAGAACATGACTCTACCACAAGGCCTTTACAGCTAATTCAAACTGATCTTTGTGGACCTATAAGGACTGAAAGTACATAAGGATATTACTACTTTATGTTGTTAATAGATGATTATTCAAGGTATTCCTAGGTTATTTGTTAAGGAACAAATCTAAAGCACTTGATGTATTCAAGTTATTCAAGGCTCTTGTTGAAAATGAGAAAAATGGAAGGATAAAAACATTAGATCAGATAGAGGATGTGAGTTTTGGTATGATCTATTGATGAATTTTGTGAAACCCATGGCATTAGGAGGAAATTATCAGCCTCTAGAACACCTCAAGCAAAATGGTGTAGTAGAAAGAAAAGAATATAATTATTTAGGATATGGCAAGACCATGCTTAATGAATCTAAGTTACTTGATGGATATTGAAAGAAGTAGTTTGTATAGTTGTTTATATTCTCAATAGAGTTCAAATAAGGGTTGATAATGATAATACTCCTATGAATTATGGAAAGGCAGACTTGCAAATGTAGAACACTTTAGAAATTTTGGGTGTAGGTGTTTTATCAAGAGGATTAAAGATAATTTAGGAAAATTTGACTCTAGTTTTGATGAGAGAAAATTCTTAGGGATATTCCTTAAAGATTTTAGCTTAGATATGCTACAATAAGTGGCTACAAACAATAGTTGAAAGTGATAATGTAAGGTTTGATGAGTCCTATCCCATGAAATCCAAATCTAAGTCAAAAGAAACACCACAAGTAACACATTCTAAAGAGAAGAAGAGGTTGTGAATACAATTGAAAAAGAAGATGAAGATGAAGAAGAATAAAGACAAGACACCAAAGCTCCATCAAGACAGATTAGAAGAGACCATCTTGAAGATCAAATCCTAGGGAAGAAGGATGCTAGAATAAAAAAGGAGAAAGTTGGTAAGTCTTCAAAACCAAGAGAATACTTTTTTTATATAATCTTAAGCCTTAAAATGTTGAATAAGTAAGAAAGGATGAGTGTTGGGTCAAATCTATGAATGAAGAGCTTGATCAAATTGAGAAAAACAATACTTGGGAATTAGTGCCTAGACCTAAAGACAAAAATGTCATTGGAACTAAGTGGGTGTTTAGGAACAAATTTAATGAATATGGAGAAGTTACAAGAAACAAAGCTAGGTTGGTTTGTAAAGGATATGCTCAGGTTGAGGGAGTTGATTTTGAAGAAACTTTTGCACCAGTAGCTAGAATGGAAGCCATTAGATTGTTTCTAGCATATGCAAGGTATAAAGGCTTTAAAGTGTACCAAATGGATGTCAAATCTACCTTTTTGAATGGAAATCTAGAAGAAGAAGTGTACATTGAACATCATGATGGTTTTCTTTAACAAATGAGAAAATTATTATGTATGTAAACTAAAAAAGGCACTTTATGGGCTAAAGCAAGCCCTAGGGCTTGGTATGGAAGACTAGATAAGTATTTGACTAATCAAGGTTTTAAGAAAGGAGTAGTTGATAGTAATTTATACATCAAGAATGAAGGAGGACATCTATTGATTGTATAGTAGTGTATGTGGATGACATCATATTTAGAGGAAACAATGAACATATGACTCATGAATTTGTAGAGGTCATGAAAAGGGAATTTGAGATGTCAATGCTTGGTGAACTAACCTTTTTAGGACTGCAAGTCAATCAAGTCAAAGGATGGTATATTTATATCACAAGCTAAATACATAAAATAAATGTTGAATTTTTTTCAAATGGAGGATTGTAAACCTGTTGGGACTCCTATGATTACTAGATGCAAATTAAGAAAGGATGAAAACTCTCCCAAAGTGAACCAAACAAATTATAGATCTATGATTGGTAGCTTATTGTATGCTACTACTTCAAGACCTAACATTTTGCAAGTTATAGGGATTTTTGGAAGGCTTTAAGAGGATCCTAAAAGAGACACACCTAAGAGCTCTAAAAGGATTTTTAAATATAAGGGGAGTGAAAAATGTGGGACTGTGGTATCCAAGGAGTGAAAAGTTTAAACTTTGATCTTTCTATAATGTTGATTGGGTAGGAATTCTTGATGACAGAAGAAGTAGTAGTGGAGGAGCCTTCTTTGTGGGTAGATTTCTTGTTTCTTGGCTAAGAAAAAAAATATTTAATAGCCCTTTCTACATGTGAATTTGAATACATTACTACTACACTATGTTGTGAATTTTTTTTTTGGATGAGAGGTAGACCTTAGAAGACTATGAGGAGTGTGGTGGATCTACTCCTATCTACCGTGTGATAGTACAAGTGCCATCAGTGTATCCAAGAACCCTGTTTTTCACTCTAAGACTAAGTACATTCCGATTAAATATCATTTCTTGAGAGATCAGTTAGTGAGCAAAGGATTGGGTTGGAACATGTATCTACTAAGGAATAAATTAGAGATATGTTGATTAAGCCACTTCCAAAAGAAACATTTGAGCTCCTAAAAGGTAAGTTGGGTGTGATTCCTACCCCATGTGATCACTAAAAGGGCCAAGACATTTAGAGGGAGCATGTAAAATGAACAATATACTCCAAGGATTTGAGAAAAGTGTCAAAGAAGGGAGTTCTACTTAAAGAGGTCTATAGAGATTGTGCAAAAGCTTCAAAACTAAAGGTATGTTTATGAGTTTGTTCTTGAAGTGATAAAAATGATGTAAGGGTAAACATGTCTTGTTATAACTTGTACATGAAGATTCATGATGTTTCTATGATGGTACATTTGAGTTTGAGGGGGCTAGAATGCTCATTACCTTTGTGATGTGGAGCTAGGTTTGTTGCAGGACTAGCATAATTGAATAAATTCATCATGACAGGATTCAAGATACATATTGTGAAAGAGTTTTAATGATGAGCTATGGGTGGACAAAGACCTCACGAGATTAGAAGGTCGATATTGATCTCAAAAATGTGTTTTAGGTGCTTAGAAGGATAGTTTGATAGGTTGATGAATTGATTGTAAGCATAATTATGGGGGGAGTTAGCCATATAACTCAACAAGTTGAGAAGACATGAAAAGAAGGCAATAAACATTGAAGAGTTGCTTTAGGATTGTGATGATATTCTTGATCAATCTTCATGGCATGTATGTAAGGTATGTAAGCTTATTTTTGCTTAGGTAGTTAGAGGTTGATGGAATTTTTCTAGGGAGAGTCATAAGTTGATGTTCATGTGATTAACATGCTCTTATAGCAAGGAGAAGTTTGACATTTTGGTCTAAAGAGAAGAGCTTTAGGGATCTAGGTCCTAAAAGTTGTTAATGCTAATATATAGCATGATTCAAGTTTGATTATGGGTGTTTTTAGTTGAGATATGTTTGAGAAAGAGTTATGAATGATGTCTTTACTCAGAATCAAGTTTGTTGGCATGTGTGTATGCCATGAATGCTTTTTCCAGGGGGAGCTACAATGCTCTTATGAAACCAAAAAAAGTCTAAAGAAGTAAAACATGTCTTTGAATTTGTTTGATGATTTTGGTTTATGTTTCCAACCAAGAAGTAGACCTAATAGGCTGAAGAAGATGAAGATTATGTGATACAAGTATGTACTTTGTCATTAATGTAAAAAAGGGGAGAAGTACTAGGTTGTTTTCCATCAATGACAAAAGGGGAGATTGTTGACATGTGTGTACTTGTGTGTTTTCATTGATGTAAAAGGTTCATTAATGATAAAGGAGGATGAAGGAGTGTAAGAGGTTACTTGTAGTGATGGTGACATGGGAAAACAAGTTGTAGCATGGTTGCAAGAGTGAATAAGGTGAGAATGTGCTTTGCTAGGCTAATCATGAGGCCTAGTCAACATGGGTGATAGCACATGGAGGATAGAGATGCATGATGGCTTGAGAAGCATGGTATAGGTATGGAGAGCATGAGAAGAGTGTGTTGAAGCACTCATAAAGGTTCATAGGTTTATTGCAAGGTGTAAGCGGGGTTCACAGGTGCTCATCTAGACATAGTCTAGGTGCTTGGAGGCCTAATAAGGGAAAATATTCAGTTGTAGAACTATGTGAGCCCATGATGACATGCAGAGATGTTATACATGGTGTATCAAAGGTGTTAGACCCTTTTGAAAGAACTTTGAAGCATAGGTATGATGTTTTTCTACTCTATTTTAGTCCAAATAAGACTTATCCCTATGACCTAGCTAGGCAAGTATTTGTGGTTGAGAAGATGCAAGTTTATTTATGACCAGGTGAGCATTGGAGAATTTGAGAGAGGTTTCTTGGTAATATGGGAAAATTTTAGGGTCATATGATGAAAATTTTGCAACTTATGAGGTTTTGAGCAATACCGAGCTCTCGAATGTATGTTTCTAGCTCGATATTAGATAAATCATGCTAGTTGGTATGCATAAAAGTTTACATGGGGACATGATACTTTAAGGTATGTTGATGCATAAAACTAAGAAACTTTCAGAGTTGTAATGAGATCAAATGAGGCCCTAAGCTTTATGAATGATTGTTAAGAAGGAAATGTGGTCATAAACCCTCTATGAACCCTAGTTCATGAGCGATATGATAAATATTCCTAGCATGAGCTCAAAATTTATTGAATAATCAAATTGTGATGATTTGAGGATGGAGAATAATCTCCTAAATTTTAGGTGGTGGTGGTTTGATGACTTGACTATAGGTGGAGCCCACTTAAATTTGCTAGTTTTAGGAAAGTTTGTTTTGCTCTCAAGTTTACCATTTGACCTATGAACTAAATTGATGTTCTAAATTGTATGGGATAGATAATATATTTTTGGAGTTATTTCAGATCTTGGTGAATTAATTTATAGGTATCTACACAATCAATCTTTGAAGATTGGTTTTTGGGCCTAAAAGGGCAATTTTGCATCTTGGAGTTAGGTGGTGCTTGGGAACTTATGGAATTGGTGATGATGTTTGATGGCCTTAGGGGTGTTTTACACATCCCACATGACATGATTAAATCCTTGATTTAGATTTGGAGATGAGATGAGGTGGCATGAATAAGGTCACAAGTTGACCTAGTTTGATTGGTTTAGGACAACAATGCTTTGGTCTAAAAATTGGTCTGAAAGACCAATATCTTGGCTTGGTTGATGATTATTATCCATTGGAGAGTGATGAGGGATGAAAATTTATCCTATTCCATGCATTTAAATATCTTGAAAGTGTCAGAAAGGGTATGGGAAGGTCAAGTTTGTAAAAATGGTTTTTGGGTTGTTCAACTTTCTTAAAGGGAGAAGTTATTATGATGACTTTGACACTTGAGTCATGAGTTATAACATGTTTTGTGATGATATTCAAGTCATTATATTTCCAATGAGTGGCTACATGACCTAATTGAGTTATTTTTATATGGTTTTGGATTTCATTATTGAAGATTAGTTCTTGGAGGTGCCCAGTTTGAGTAGGAACAATCCTACTTGGTGGTGTCATGAAGGAAAAAGTTGATGTAAATAATTGTGAGCTTGTGGAAGATATTAATATGATATTGTTGACATGTGTGGAGCCTTTGGAGGTATGATGGATCTTCTTGGTGTCCTTGGATTCCATAATGTGCTTGGTGAAGGAGGATTTAGCCTTTTAGCCTTAGTTTGTGCTTATTTAGTGTCTTGGTGCATTTTCGACCTATATGGTCTAACGTTATGATTTTATATGATTTATTAGAGTGTTTTATTGTTGGTATGACCACTTCAATGGTCATGGTTGACCTAGAGGTGTTTAGGAGTTGATTCATGTATATAAGGTCATTGTAATTTCTTGTTTGAGTAGTTGAGTGAGATAGAAAAGTGCAAGTCTAAAAAGAGTGTCAGAGGTTGGTATGAGGGCATGATAAAAAATGAAAGAAGACATGAAGTGTCGAGAAAGATAGAAGAGAAGAGAAAAAAGGTCAATAGACCTAATCAGCCCATGAAGAAGAAAAAATGAGCAAAGTAGGAGAGAGTGTGTTTGAAGAGGATTTTGAGAGAGTGGAGTTGAAATTGTGATCACTATCAGTTGTGTAGCTGCAACATTACATCAATAGTCTTCATATTCAGGTGGTTAAGTTGAACTTTATCAGCTTAGGGGTTGTAGCCTCCTTACAAGGTTGGTGCCTTGTTAAATAGGGGTTGGTGCTCCTTGTGGGGTTGGTGCCTCACTAAACAAATCTTGTGTGATGTGTCATATTCATGCAAGTCTTTTGGTTTGAGTAATATAATCAAAAGTTTTAGTGGGTTTTATTCCCTTTGAGGGTTTCCCACTTTACATCTTGTGTTCTTGTGTAGTCTCTCTTAATATGCTCATATGAATGATTGTTTCATTTTGCTAAGCTCACACTAATGCATGGTCTAATGGTTAATGGTTTGTGCACATTTAATACAATTGGTTAAAGTTTTTAAAGGAATGATTCACCCCCTATTCCATTGTGATTCCAAAATTTCTTTGAGCATTACACTACATTTCGAGTCTATGTAGTTCTATTATGTGTGTGATTGAATTGTGTCCTTTGAAGCTAGGTTTCCCTTGTGCCATTCGCACCAAGATAACAGTGGTACAACTACTTTGTCCTCATGATGAACATGGGAGATGAAATTCAAAAATAGCCCCTCCTATGTAGAATGATACAACCCAAAATGTAGTACTTAATTTTTGCTTCTTGCCCAAATAATAGATAGCAAGTACTAGCCCAAAGTTTCCCAACCCCTAATGATAACAAGTAAGTCACACACACACACACACAAGATTCCCTTGTTTGAATTTAATCATTAAAATTAAGAAAATCCAACCCAAAGTAATAAGAAAGACTTTAGAAAAGGTACCAAATGATACTTGTATTTGAAAATAGGGAAAAGTAGGGAAAAGGACGAAGCACCCAAAGGGTATAGTAGCACATGGACGCTCATGTCCCTAATGGGTGGTACTATTAGAGATGCTTAGAGGATATACTGATAAATAAAGAGTTGGGGCATATGTTGTCTAATCTCCAAGAGTAAAGTAGTCATTCCTAGAAAAGTAAATAAGAAGAGTGTGTAAGAGGATAAAACAATGTAAAAGTAAAACATGTGTTGTTAATGTCTAGTTTTATCACTTAGGAATCATGCATATAATGACATACTTAGAGGCCTGATGTAAATATAAAATGCATGATTTTGTGACTACAAAGTGACCTCGTGTGTGCGAGAGGAAATGATACATGTGTTTGTTCCTTGGATATTGCCTTTTCCAGAGCATCTTGTGCTTGAGATTATTCTTGTTCCATTTGTGTGTTTCCTTTTGTCGAGTAAGGTTAGACCTACAAAATAAGATAATTGTAGTCAATGCTCATGATAAATGAAATTGAACTTTAACTTAGTAAATGTGAAAATATAAATATGTATTGAAAATCAAGTGAATCGATGATAAAATACACCTGAATGTCATGAGATAAGAGATAGAATTATTCCTGTATGTTTGTTTCGTTGGAGATGGTTGGAATAATATTGAGGATTCAGTGTCTTATTACCAAACCGTGGATTTTAGCGTCGTATTGCTATAATGAGGATTTAGGTGTCTTGTTACCAAGGGAAGAGTATTAGAGAGTCAGTGTAGGATTTTCCCTCCAATCATTAATGCTTCCTCATGAATAAGTGCCACTGCAAATGATCATAAACCCAATAGAAACTGATCATGGATGACACATCACCCAAGAATATTATTGTCCCGCATATGCCCTATGTGTCCTTCCTTATTTGATCCTGAGAAAACATGATAGTTAGTTCCCTTTCCCAAAGTATATAGCTTGCCACTGATTTTGTTTCTATTACACCGATAACAACCTATAACCGAGTAATTGTTGCTAGATTTTGTAGAAACATGTCATTGAAAAATTATTGATCCCGTATTGTACTTATTTCCACCCTCGAGGAAAAAACCACCCAAGTGGGACACTAACACCCACCATTCTTGTTTTTTTTGGGTGTTTCGTCCCTACACCGATTTTAACCCAAATTTGATTATGAACCTATTTTTAGTTGTTTATTTTGATTCTCATTTGTGTATCAATATTTGTTGGGTATATGGAATGAGAGGGTGAAATAATCACTGATCATTGCCCCACTCGTTTGGGTTACATGGGAAGAACCAAGGTGAGTGTGGCCCAAATGAGGAAATATGAAACCGATGATCACATCTAAAATAGAAATCATATAAGGGAATAGGGAATGTGTGTGGTAACCATCATGACATATGTAAAATAATGGGAAAGGCTAGCAAAATGTGTTAGTCACAAACAAACATGACATGATGTAATAGAAACTATTCAAAACACACAGTAACATGGTAAATACATAGGGAGTAGTTGGTTTAATACATGAGACAATGCCCAGGATCTCATAAGACACTCAAATCCGTCAAGGATATAAAAGCAAAACACACAATCAAGCATAGGGCATAACCCACAAACAATGATAATCAAGACACACACATAGAAAATATACATGCAAATCATATAACCATGGTTGGAATTAGGCATGCAAGAAAAATGTTATACATGAATCACTGTTAATATGTTAGAAAAAATGATAGTATGTCACCAAGTATATAGCTGAAATGGAAATGGAAGTAATATATATTGTAATGATATAACCTGAATATAGAGAAGTATCGAAGGTAGATGCCCCCAAGAGCCTCAGTGGGACTGGTAGAGAATAGTGCCAAGCATCATACATCATGTGATAACATGTAAGTATCATGCATTCAACTAAAGAGTATCATGTGAACATGCACATGTGTATATGGAAAAATAATAAAGCATATTATGAATCAAAGTAACATGATAAGAAATGTGTAACATAGAATAATATAAGCAAACAATAATACATCCAATCAAGATCTAAGCTAGTATTTTTATTTTTTACAAATATTTGAATGTTTTTGAATTATTAGAATATGAAATATAATGACTAGATTAGGGAGAGAGGTTTCCTCCCAAAGTGTATGTGTGCAAGGTGAGGTCCATGTAGGTAAATGCACCCTCAACAATTGTGTTTGAACCTAGAACAAGAGTGTGTCATCGGGTACAAGGGGATAACACAAGAGCTACTATAGAACAATGTCAACAAAATGAGGGGAGAACCCTATGGAGTCTAAGATCCCAACTGCATGAGTAGGAAGTGTATAAATAATAAGAGTGTGTCCATTAAGAGAAAATAGAATAGGTGGAACATTAGGCTTGTTGGCAATAGTGGAAATAGTAAGTGTAAACATAATGATCAATGTGTGAGTCAAGATATGTGTAACATATGTAGTGCTACGAGGATTATTACTATCAACCAAAAAAATAAAATTAAAGAGAAATTTTGGAGAGCATAGTAGGAGCGCCGCACAAGGAGGCGAAAAGAGAAATGTTGAACAAGATTTTGAAAGACTTTTTGAATAAAAATGTGCGGGAATCAAGGTCATCTTGGATCTAGATCGATTCAACAATCCCCTGGAAGAGGTGGATGGGGACCATGTGGGTTGATGTAGCTAGAGAAAAATCCTAGAAAATTCGGGACCGCATGAGAATAGACGAGGAAGGTACAGAATCAATAACAAAAATGGAGATCACATGTTTTATAGGGACTGATGGTGACCATAACTTCAAAGTTCTAGATTCCATCATCAATGAGTCCATCAACATACATGTGGGATCCGTCATTGGTAAGTTTCTTGGTGCCCACCCCAACATAGACACAATTAGGTGCTAGGCCCAACAAAAATGGGCTCCAAAAGGGAAAATGGAGATCTCGCTAATGACCAGGGGATACTTTCTGATAAATTTTTCCTTAAAGGAGGACTGGTCAAAGGTATATCTAGGAGGACCTTGGCTTCTTGGCAATATGGGGCTCTATCTCAAAAATGGTTTCCTAGGTTTCATCGAAACTGAAAAACATGAAAGATATGCCAATATGGGCTAGATTACCTGAGTTACCCCTTGAATAATGGAATGAGGAAGTCCTTACCTCTATAGAGAAATCAACATGTACGCTCATTGGTTTCTATGGGCCACTAAATCTAGATCTAGGCTAAACGTGGCTAGATTCTCGCATTACTATGAGTGAAAACCGAAGCTTCCTAGCTTTATAAACTTGCATTCTTTTGTAGGGGTTAGAAAGTAAAAGGTTGAATTTTAAGACTTGAGAATGAAGTGCAAGGAATGTTCCAAGCTTAGACACAAATCATGCACAAAATCTAAAGGGGTGGAGCACAAGAGTCAACAAAAGGGAAGAATCAAGCCATGACTAGAAAATAATGGTGAGAACTTAAGGGGAGGCAGAGAGGCATCTACAAAGAAGAGACTTATATGGTAGCCAAAAACTCCCCTTAAAGTTCGACTAATTTTGGAGAGATATGGACATCAACCAAGGAACAAGATGAATCGACTACCATAAATCAAAATGTCATGGATGTATCTCTTCCTAAGAATATAATACGAGATCGATGGCCATACCCATCTTGAATTGAATAGAATAAAAACACCCGATTTGAAAGGACTTCAAATGCCTCACCAAAGCTAACGAGCTTTGATCAACAAGAGGAATGGTTAATTCCTCTGGGCATCAATGGAGAATCAAACAAATCCTTTAAAAAAGAACAAAATGTAGATCAAGCAGAGGCTAAAGTTGACCTAGAAGAAGGAGAGATAGCTCAGAAAGGAGAAATTCCTCTCCTTGCAAACAAAGGATAAAAATGAAAAGGAAGATAATATCAATGTCATGCAAGACAAGGAGAATGTTGACCTCAATAAAGAAGTAAGTTCCCTAGACCTCTTTTTACTACTCCTAGTATTGCTACTAACAAATTCAAGGAAAAAGAGGATCCAGATACTTCTTCAAGAGTTAAGACTCACAGAGCAACTATAGATGTGAGAGATAACAAACAAAAAGGAAGAGCCACATTGGGAGAGAAAAGGAAAAGAGCAACAGAAAAAGATGTGGCTTAAGGAACTCAACCTACATTGGACACAGCTTCTAAGGAAATCTCTTTTCAAAAAGAAATGAAAGCTATATCTTGGAATGTGAGAGGCACGAATGGTAACCACAAACAAACAACTCTATTTTTTTAGGAAAACAAACATGCTTCAACTTTTAGCTATTAAAGAAACCAAACTTGAGTAGAGGGTACAATGAAAAAGATTCATAATTTTTTCCGAAGTAGTCTAACTACTATGGACTTAGTTTTGATGGTGCTTCAGGAGGGTTAGCTAATTTTTGGGACAAAAGCACCTCAATGGGAAGGTCATCTATGAGTCCAAGAGTCATTTGACGATTCTTTTTTCATTAGTAAGTGCTCCTAATGATATCTATATTTTTCAAATATTTATACCCCTAACTGTATTAATAACAGGAAAAAGCTTTGGGCTGAATTCAAAGCCTTTAGATGTAATTGTAATGAGTACAAATGGTTGATTATGGGATATTTCAATACGCATCTCTCTCCTCATGAAAATAAAGGTGGAAGAAAGGAATACAACAATAGTATGGATGACTTTGATGATCTCCTTAGTGACACAAATCTTATGGATATTGAACTAGAGGGAGCCAAGTTTACACGGAGCAATAAACTCATGGGAGCTGATCTAATTTAGTTCAAACTAGATAGAGCCCTCATCTACCGCTGAATGGATCCTCTCTCAGAATTCAAACTTACCACTTGTTATACAAATAACTCTCGAAATTATTTGGACAACTTGCATACATATTCTAGTTTTGAAACCTTCATTCAAGGTTGTATGCACCTAGCTATCTACTTAGCACATTTCCTTGGCTACATTTCTTCACGTGCCAAGCGTGCTTTGACTTCTATACTTCTCCTACTTCCATTTTCCTTTTCCTCTTTGTTCCATTCTCCCCTCATGTGCACCTACCTTCTTAGCTAATTTCATGCATCCTACGTGCGTGCCTTGCACTTGCTCTAAAATAAGCTAAGTCCCCGTCCCTCTCACACACCCCGCACATTACTTTATAATAGTTACACCTTGAGCATGCTGTTATCCAATTTTTCCCTTTTAGTAAAAATGAACAACGAGGGTCTACAAGCTAAAATTGTCAAAATTGGTGTATAAAATTTTCCGAGTTCTTCTATACCTTCATGATGCCTTAGAAGGATCTTCAAACACATGGGAAGAAGGATCTTCAAACATAACTCGGTCAAGCAAAGAACGAGCTCAGTGAGTCTTGGCCATGTTATTAAATTAACCATAAATGAGCTCGAGTGAGTCGATCAAAGACCGATGCAAAAAGAATGAGATCGAATGCAAACAGAGCTTGATAGATAACTTGGCTTAGATTTCGAGTTAAGGAATAACTTAAGCGGATGTTGGGACATAAATCGATCACTAAGAGATAAATCGGTGAGCTTGAATTGAGACAGTCAAGATTTTCATTAGAAAGTTTTCTAGATTGAGGGAAAGGGAGCTGGTAACTCATACGCACGGCTCGAATAATGATTAACTTCAGTAGCTCGATCGTTAGGGGTATGTGACTCAAGTGGCTCTACGTAGGTGTTGGCTGTGAGATGTTTTGGCTAGCTCAGCCATTTTAACTATCAAGTCATATAGGAATGGGAAGACCGAGATGTCATATGAACTCAACTTGGGTCGATCAAACAGGGAGAGTTTTGTTATTTCTGCCAATACATTGACAAGCCGGGTCAAAGATTCCATGTCGGGTTTTAATACACAATTTTCCAAGAATGTGGGGACTTTGGGAAATATAATCCTTATAAATGCGTTAATGGTTGGACAAATGGTTATGGTCCCGAGTTTTGTTGTGCCAAACATGAAGATCCATGGGTAATTCACCAGGTGGGGTTCCAATGATGGTGGGCCAAGGTGCATTCCCCACACATGGAGATTCATGTGAGTGTAGCAAGGTGTGCCAATCCCTCCTTCTAGCACCATCCAAGATGAGTTAAGTGGGAAGTTGGTAGAAACCTGGAAACTCTGCATAAGACTCGGTCATCTAATGAATGCAGGGGACACATAGCTCAGAATACGGTTGGAGAAAGTGGTGCATTGGTGTGGTAATATTTTTGTGAAAGGTGAGTCGTAGGAAATAGTCTTAAGCATGATGATTTATAGATGGAGGGGCTTGACTCAAGTAATTGTAGTGATGAAGGGTGGTTGGGTCCAAAAAAAAGCTCGTTTTGAGTGAGTCATGAAAAATCACACTTCCAGGTGAGCTCGGTGCATGCTCGCCATGAGTTGGGAGGTGAGCTCAACACGAGTATGGTTGTGAGATATTTGTAATCTCAAGGTGATCTCGACACAATATTAGAGGATATCTCGGAGGAGATCTCTATGAAACAGGGTGTGAACTTAGGTGTGTGCTCAGAGGTGAGCTCGTCAAAGGTAAGCATGACATGATATTAAATGCAAGCTTGACTTAAGCTTAGAGTTAATCTCGACTCAATCCAAGATATAAGAGCAAGATCACTCATTCTTGGTGGTTTTAGTAGGGGCAAGACAAACATGAGGAGCTCGATGGTAGTCTTGAGGAATAAATTTGATTCATAACTCGTGGCAGCTCGTGAACTTAGAGATGGCAAGAGCTCATCCGTTTGAGCTCGAGAATCATGGTCGATATGATGACATAAACAAGTCTCAGTGGAGAGATATTCATTGGAAGAAGTACTTTGGGCATTTGCAGAACCAAGTCATGAGATACACAAGTGTAAGAGGATCTCAATTTTGTGCATCAGAGATTGGTTGCAATGAGCTCATGCCGAAGGTGATGTGGAGAGAAGCTCAATGTGTGATTACTATCATCAGATATGGGATGGGTAGGCCAAGTTCACTACTCCATGTGCTAGGATAGCTTGCAAGATCAAGATGGCCAATAAATAGCTCAATCACATGGATTAGGTTTCACCAAAGTGTAGATTCGCCAAACATAGAAGAATAAGAGCTCAACGAATGGTGGTGTTGCGAGACATTTAGCTCGGGTGTCAATTTTTTATATAATGTCGATGCTTTGAGACTCGACGATGTGCTCTCGAAAAAGGATTGTGTTAGGAATAAAACTTAGCTTAATTCATCATTAGTTGATATTTGAATAAATGTAATAAGTTAAAGTATTTAATTAAATACTTTAAACTTATGTCAATAGGTATTAGTTATCCTTAGTTGTTAGTTAACTAAGTGATAGTGTTCTCATCCCAATGTTTGTGGGATCATGTTCTATCTTACATATTTTGTTCCCGAATGATTGAAGTGAGGGGCAATAGGGGAAGTTAGCAGCGATATGCTATTTCGCATATTTTGAAGATTAGTTGATTTGCTTCGATATATTGTGGATGAGATAGAAGTTGTCCAATATTTATAAATATTGCAGCTCTCTCATTTTTCTATAGTGCTTGAATTTGATATTAATAAAATACACAAGCACTGTCTTGTTTCTGTGCAAAGATTCTATGTCAAATATTGTTTTCAAGTATTCATTGTCAAGAGATTGTAACTAACGAGCTTTGGGAAAAGGAAGACCTATTTTCCAAACCGATTAATGACGTTTGACAAAAGCTCATGGAGCTTGGTAGGAATCAAGTCATTCACAAAGGAGTCTTTGAAGCTCTCTCACAAAATGACGAGGTGGAACTTGAGTTGCTTGATTGCTCGAAGAGTTAACATGCATTATCCATCTCATTGAAGTCAACTCGCCAGACCCGCTTGGTATGGAAAAGCGTAGCTAGCTCAACGGAATAGGTGAACATTTCGAGGTGAAAAGAATAGGAGCTCAACTCGGTGGGTAGTGTTGAGTACATAAGAGAGAGCTCGATGATGGGCTTGGTGTAGAGCTCAATGTAGAAGAATCTAAAGCTTGACATTCGTGATATGGGTTATGTTGATAGCTTGACGAGCTTACATTTCTTACAAAGGTTGGGGAGCTCACAAGGAAGAACCAACTTAGCTTGGCTATTCACAAACATGCTCGGAGAGAGCTTGATCATGGAGACGATGAAATAGTTTGATGAAACCGAACTAATGCTCACGTAAGGTAGAGCTAGTGATAGTCTAATACCTCCCCGAGGCATGGAATTTGAAGATTTATTGGTGGTGGCTTGGATGCTCAAGCTAGGAGCTTGACTCATTATTGGATGCATTAACTTGGTGTTCATTTGAGCTTAGAGTTTTGATGAGGCCGAATATACCGAAGAAATTTATAATAAATGATCTCATTCTACTCTCCTTTTATTAAGTTTGATTGCATTTTGTGACTTTTATTTGATCGATATGAGTTAGGATGTAATTGTCCATTTTTTGATTGATTGTGATTCTAACGTTTAAAAAATCTAAAATTCCCGACAAAGTGTGTTTGAAATTTTTTGTAATAAAACAGGCTAATTAATCGAAGAAATGAAGTATTTAGCATTCAACATGTTTTCAGTAGCATATGTTCTAATACATAGTTCTAGAACTTCCAAGCTAGTTCCAATTTCATTACACAATCATCATCTAGTTCGGAACTTTCGGACTTAGTTTGGAAAGTTAAGTATTTAGTTTCAAGTGCAATTTTCAAGAGACTTAGTTCTAGAACTCCAAAGTATTTAGCTTTAATTTTTAGGCTTAGTTTTGGAACTCTTGGGTATAGCTCAGGAACTCTCACATTCGATCCTTAAAGATTTCCTATGGTTTGGAACTTCTCACGAAGTTTTGGAACCGATGGAAGTTTATCTATTCTAACCACATCAATGGGTGATTTAACATCAACAACCCTTTTAATGAAGAAAGGATGAGAAGATTTTCGATCGTAGATCCAGGATAGTTATCTTATAGCTATCCGATCAGCCCACAATCCGAGTCAACATATATTACGGTAATGATTCGATTTCATTAGAATTGTAAAGACAACTATGATTATAAATGTATATATAAGTAGACATGTCGTAGATAAATATATGGAGATAGAAAGAAGAAGATAGATATAGATAGAGAATAAGTACAATGTAATCAATAAATAACCATTCTTGTTTGAGAGAATTCTAAGTTGTTAAATGGACGATTGAAGGAGCAAGGGCCCACTCCCCAAGGATCGGGATATTCATCTATTTGGTATTTATATTTCTTAAGAAAATAGTTTAGATCGTTAAGCTAAAAGTATCACTTTTAAATCTTCTAGTTAGACTCATTGTATACTCATTCCCTGCAGTGTTTAGATAGATTCTTATTCTTCTTGGAACCATTTTTAGGCATTATAAGTTGTGTGTTTATTTCCAAAAGCAAGTGTGTTTACTTCCAAAAGAAAGTGTGTTTATTTCTAGAAGCAAGTGTGTTTATTTCCATTCTGCAAAGTGTGTTTCCTTTCAAAGCAAATCTTTCAGTGTGTTTCCTTTTAGCAAAGTTTTCATAGTATGATTTAAATAAGGTTTTTACCAAGAAATCCTTAAGACATTGAAAATATCCCCCAAAAAATACAAAAATAACTACAATCAACTACTAGATCGATAGGATTACTCTTGTTGCATATAGCTTTAGACACACCCCTAGTTTGAATATGACATCAACATGAAGTTGACTAAATGAAGGGAATAACAACACCCATCAATTTTAGCAGAGGGGGCTGACATTACGATGGCAAGTCAAGCCCACATTAAGAGAGAAGTAAGAGTTGGCATTGGCTAAGGCCGAGATGAGTTGAATAGGTGACTAGCTCGGAGAAGCTAAATGGAAAGTAAACCGAGTGGGGGAGCAAGTCGTTGTGTAGTTTGTTGGAGATAATTTCATACACACAGATGAGTCATTCAGAGGCAAGGCCAAGTTAGGGTTAATAGGATGGAAAGTTCATGGGAACAAGTTCACAAAACTTGGTGTTGATCTCGATGATCACCAATGCATGATGGATCAAGCTCGGCTCGTTGAGTCGGGCAGATGCGTGAAGTGAAGGAGGATCTTGGCTCGATCATGGAGCAAAAGACAAAGCTCATTTTGGATCTCGATGCATCGGTGGTAAGCTGGTCTACAAGTAAGGTGTAAGAATGAGCTCGGTTGATGCGATGGAAAATGGAGCTTGAAGATTGGTTGCAGCGAGCTCATGCCAAGCTCGGGTAATGTAGAAGGAGCTTGTGACTAACTCGGTGAGTTGGCTTGGAGATCCAACTACCGAGTTGGGCTATTTTATTTTTTTCCTCATAATTTCCCCTTCAATGATTTGTGGAAACCAATTTTCAAATGAGGCCCACTATAATTTAATTAAATTAATATTTTTATTTAAATATTTTAATAATATTTATTATTATTATTTAAATATTTTACTTAAATATTCTTTTAATTAATTGAGAAGAATAAGTCAAATTGGGCATTAATGACACATGATGGAACCTTCTCAAGTGGTTCAACCAAATGTAATAAATGAACCATCATGTACCTTCAATTTAGGAAGGGAATTTATGACTCTTCTCTTCTCTCTCACATATTCTTCTATAAATGTAAGTTGGAAGCTCATTCCAAAGGGTTCCAACAGTCAGATAGGTTAGAAAGTTATACTTCTTAGGCAAGTGCAATTTTTAAGAGTCCTCTCTCTTTTGCAAGTTGTTCTTGTGTGTTGAGGGAACTTTCAAGCCTCTTTTCCAAGACTGTAATGGAAACCAATTTCCTCTTCTGAATGTATGATGCATTGTGCACATTTTTGAAGTAATAAAAGTGTGTGTTTTGTGACTAATATCGGTCCTTTCATCCTTTTATACTTCTTTGTGCCTTTTCTCATGCTTGCAGGAACACCGTATAAGTTCATGTTTCTATTGCATAGAGTTTCTTGGATTTATGTGCTTATTGAGTGGTGGAGCGTTGCATGCATTTGAGTTGTTTTGCTTGTTCACCCTTCTCAAGTTCATCCTTCTTCATTGGAATACTCGATAACTAATTTATCTAGGTGAGTTTAACAAAGGTAACACGTGCTTCCTAGCCTGTGGTATTATGTACCATCTCTAAGTTAAAGTAGGTGAAGTTGACTTGTGGTGCATACACCCTCTTCAAATTAACCCTTCCCGAGTGACAAGACCCTTCATTTGGTGCATCACCATCCCTAGTGAGGTTTCATTTCTACAAATCTCTTTCCTAAAACCCATGAAAATGTTAACATAGTTCTAGATAACTATTTTATTGCACTATGAGTAATACAACACTTAGTTTAGGAAGAGGAATCTGACCTTCTCCGAGGTTCACCTCAAGCCCAAGTCCCACAACTTGAGAGGTGGTCCCATGTGTCCCAATCACACCGAATGTCTTTTTCACATTCTAGCCATTTAGAGGGTGCAATGATTTGGTGACAATAGTTTTTGGCATGCCACGATGGGATAGAGTTGGTAGTTAGTCTCGACATACACAAGTTAAAGTACCTGGTGACTCTATATCTCTAGATTCCAAATCTTAGTGTGTTAACTTATGCAAAGAATTCAGACAAGAGCTTCTTCAAAGAAAGGAAATTATTAGCATATCAAACTTTCCTTGTCTCCTCCAAAGAGAAGGAGAAGAGGCATTTCAACATCACCAATTGCATCTCTACCCCATAGGGGTCATTCAAATCCTCCGTACGGAAGGTTCCCTCCACCAAGGAACAATCAACCTCTTATTGCTATGGCATGAAACCAAATTTTCCCCCTTTCAATGCAAGTAGTCCTCTTTTGTTGGCTCAATGTGACCCTATACCTATTGTGGCACTCAAAAGTTTACCCTTTACACAGGGAAACTCATGTCACTCTAGTGGAACATATTCTTGATGTAGCCATCATTTGTGCCATACATAATATCACAAAGGACAACATTGCGGTTAGAATTCTTGCTACCTCTTTTAAGGGAAAATCACTTCAATGGTTTCGAGGGTTAAGTGTTGGTGTATAACCACTTGGGACAAGTTAGGAGAAAAGCTCTGTAAATAGTTTGAAGAAAAGAGTGATCACCTATTGCTTTTAGATTAACTCACTACCATGAAGAGAGCTCCCTAAGAATACATGAGTAATTTCAACTTCCGATTCCACAAGACCGGGAATAGGATTCTAACACTTATAAAATCTTCTCCACATAATGCATTCTTTTACTATTTGTGAGCCTTTAATAGTGATGTAGTAGTTATGATCTAGTCCATGAGAGGATACATTACTTGATGCCTACGACATTGCCATAAGAGTAGAAAATTCCTTGATTCAGGTTGGAAAGATAGCTCCACGACTACCAATGCCATTATCTCTGAATATTATGAATAATCAGCCTATTATCACTCATATTCCAACAGACTCTAATCAACTAGCTCAGTCTGCCCTTTGCCTCTTCAAATGATCTATTTGAAGTCAAGTCACTGTTGTAAACTTTTGGAAATGAGCTTGTTGCACTCAAGAGGCAACAATTTCAATACAATCATCCATATCAACCACAAAATCAGAAGTATCACGCTAATCATCCTCCTTTTCAAGGGAACAATCAGCCACAAAATCAAGCTACGAATGTCGGTCTTTGAATTTTAGAACCCTCTCTCTTGCGCTAGCTCATTTAGAGCCATAGTACATGTCCAAAATAATCTAGTTCAAGACTATGAATGGTGCTATCCTTGTTCTCAACCCCACAATCAAAATATTTTCCCAATGGAGTTCTTGGCTAGGCCCTTATGGTTCAAAGCATATCTACCCCTTCTGAGCTAATAGAGAACACATCTACATAAGAAACAATAGATCAACCGTAGGCACCTGAAGAAACCACTTTGTTAAACTGGCAAGTAGAAGATTTTTGCGGGTTGAATACAGATTCCCCATCTGTGGTAGAAAAACTCATTCTAAGAAGAGAGCAATGGAACCTCAAACTTCCAAAGCTGATCAAGCATCCACTTCATAGCCTCAGACACAAGCGGTTGATAAAGATGTGGGAAAGAAACCACCAAAAATACTTGTTAGCCAAGCTGCAAGGAAAGAAGGTTCTTTAGGCATCACGATACCCAACAAGCACTTTCTAAAGGAGGATACCAATGCCCAAATAAGTGTTAGAAAATTTGGAGCTATTCCCTTCAACATAGTAGAAAAAATGAAGAAACCAATCGAGCTTACTTATGTGAAACACACTCTCAATTCCTTCTCAAAGAAATTTTTTGTGAGAGACTCTAAATAGTTTTGGTACAACTGATGGATCATAAGTCGTGAAGCACTAGTTCACTATGAGTTTATGTCAACCGGAAGGGAAAAGTATTCCTAAAGCTAACAAACCACCACCAATCTATATTTCCTTGATCATTGGCAACCACCTGGTGCATAATTACATGATCGATTCTAGTGCCAGTAGCTCAGTCATGCCCAAACAAATTATAGACATAGTAGGCATACAATATGCACCAGTTACAAGAGGAGTTGTTCAGCTGGATGGCACAATTGTTAAGATTATTGGAGTTATCAAGGACTTCAACTTACCATCCATGCATGCCCAAGTTTTTCATTCAACCAAGACATATCAATCATTGATCTTCCTCCTTTCTTCGCCATCTTCTTATCACGAGATTTCACTGCCAAGATGGGTAGTTATCTATCAGCTGATTAGTCACATATGATTCTCAGGACTCGTATGGAACAAAGTGAACCAAAGTACCATAATCATGTAGAACCCTACACTGATAGTCCTATAAATGGGAATTACACCATCAGAGATCCAAAAGAAGAAGATGTTGATCATGAACCGACCACTCTTGTTGAAGAAGTCCCCGATACTGTGCTAGATGAAGTAAGTGGAGATCATCAGTATGATCCCTATGTTGATGTATTAGAAAAAGAAGAAGTTGGTTTGCTAATTTTGGAAGAAATAAGATTGGGTACATACTGCATTCATGAAGAAGATACGATCATACCGCAACTTGTCAAAACACCAAGTGATTCGGAAGGACTGTGGAAATTGTTCTTCGATGGCTCAAGAAGTAAGAATGGATCCGGTGTTGGTGTTATGTTAATTTCTCTAGAGGGAGATAAATACTTCTCATATTTTTGGTTACATTTTAATTGCACTAACAATGTTCATTGAATACGAGGCCCTTGTACAAGGAATTCAACTAGCCCAAAAGAAGGGGATCAAAGCCTTGACTATTTTGGGATAGTGAGTTAGTTGTTCATCAAGTGATGGCACACAGTGCATCCAAGAATGATCTTTTAAGATCATACAAGAACTGAGTCTAGGACTTGATTGAATATTTTGAAGCTTTTGGAATCCATGCGGTTCCTAGAAATTAGAATCAAGATGGTGATATGCTTGCTACAATTGGATCACAATATGACATACCCATTGATATCATGAAATAAGGGCATCAATTTGTCAAAATAGTGGTTCGACATGTAGTCCTTGATAATGTGAGTAGCTGGTAAGTGTTCGATACAAAAAATTGTCCTTTTTCTACAAGAAGAGGTGGAGTTTGCTGCAAGAAATCAAAATAAGTTACAAGAGTCATATGGTGATCAAATTATACAATTGAAGAGAAACAAACAACCAAAAGGCTTAGTCACTCTGGAATCCATTTTCAATTCAGATGATAAAGCCAAAAGATAAAGCTCTAAAATGGTGGTCAAAGAAGAAGATTTTGAGGAAGTCAAGGTAGCGCATGAGAAGTTTTTGAAGATTGGAAAAGTGTGTACTTTTGAAGAGAAAGAATCTTTCATCAAACTTTGTCAAGAGTATCATGACATTTTTGTGTGGATCTATAAAGACTTGCATGGTTTTGATCCAGGTCGACATAACATACCATCGAACTAGATCCTAATGCCAAGCTAGTTCACTAGAAACAGAGGCCAATTAATCCCAAAATCGAGCCACTAATGAGAAAGGAGCTAACCAAACTCATCAAGCATGTATTATTTTTCCCATCAAGCACTCCTCTTGGGTAGCCAATTTGGTGCCCGTAAGGAAGAAGAACAGAGAGATTCGGTTGTGCATATATTTTAGGGATTTGAATCATGCCTCATTGAAAGACCATTATCCTCTTCCATCAATGGAGAAAATCCTTCAAACGGTGGCAAGAGCTCAAATATTTTCTTTTCTCGATGGATATTCAGGTTATAATCAAATTCTCATCCAAGAATCTAACCAATTCAAAATGGATTTCACTACCAAGTGGGGCACGTATGCCTACAACAAAATGCCATTCGGATTGTCCAATGTCGGGGCTACTTTCCAAACAACTATGGATATGGCATTTAAAGGACTAATCAATATATCTAGATGACATAACTATGTATTCTAAGAATGCGAGATGATCACATCACACATCTAAGGAAGTTTTTCAAGGTGTAGGGAATATGGGGTTTCACTTAATCCTAAGAAGTGTGTTTTGCGAGTACATGAGGGAATTTTTTTGGGGCATGTTGTTTCAGTGGAAGGACTATTAATCGATCCATCCAAGATTTGTTCGATTATGTCCTTATCTCTACCAAGACATAGGAAGGGCCTCTAGAGTTTTCTGGGAACCATAAAATTCAAGTAGATATTCATTCCTCAATTTGTAACATTGGCTAAACCACTGATAACCATGCTGAAGAAAAACATGCCATTCTCATGGACAAAGGAAGGATGAGAGAGCTTCAAAGCCATCAAAACGGCAATTTCTCAAGCTCCCATGCTAGTGAACCCCATGTTTGATAAAGAATTTATCCTTTATGCTTTTGCAGGTCAAGAGAGCATTTTAGGGATCCTCACCCAACAAAATGATGATCTGATGGAGTAGCCAATTACTTTCTTTAGTCAATCCCTCAAAGACTACGAGCTCAAATACTCATTTGTTGAAAAATAAGTCTTTGTGGTTATTCGAGATTTGAAGAAATTCAAGCACATGTTGTCCAACAACAAAATTCATCTGATGGTGTCTCATCCAGGTGTCAAGGAGTTTTTTCTAAACAAAGAGATGAATGAGAAGCACACTAGATGGATCACAAAGGTGATGGAGTATGATGTGCATATCAAGGTTACCAAACTTGTTAGAGGTAAAGGTTTGTGTCAATAACTTGCTGTAGACATGGAATCAAAAGGTGATGAGGATACGATGCTCCTAAACACTGATGAGAGTGATGAGCAAGTTGACTAGTTATCCAAAATGAAGAATTTCCTCTTCTTAGGAGTATATCCTGTGAACATGGATAAAAACCAAAGATGTACTTTTGTCTTCAATCTATTCCATATGTTTTGGTAGATAAAATTATCTTTTGAAAGGATTTTCATGGTGTACTCCTTCGGTGTGTAAGACCGGAACATGTGATTAAGATACTAGAAGAGTTTCATAATGGTCTATCTAGAGGACATTACTCTACATGAACAACTACTACCAAGATCATGCGAGCCGAGTTACTATTGGCCATATTTATTCAAAGATGCCCATCTCTGGGTAAGGAAATATAAGGAATGTGCCTTTTTCACAAGCATGGCATAAGAAGTTGTCATCTCTTCCACCGCATCCAATCCAAGTGGACCAACCCTTTGTTTAATGGGGGTTGGACTTCATCGAATGATTAATCCTCCATCCAATGACGGACATAAATGGGTCCTTACTACAACAGACTATTTTACTTGATGGACAAAGGTGGTAGCATTGAAAGAGAGAAATGAAAAGGTAGTTCTAGATTTCTTGGAAGGTATAATGACAAGGTTCAATGTTCCTTTTATAGTCATTTAGACAACATGATGGATTTTCTTAGTATGAAGTTGAGTGAATGGGCTGTTAAAAATGGGGTCTACCTCAAGAATTCATCCAATTACTATCCACAAGGAAATGGATTGGCTGAGTCTAGTAACAAAACCTCATAAGGATTATTAAGTGCACAATGGAAACTAACAAGAGGACTTGGCATACATAGCTTAAGACCGCCTTATGGGAAAATTGGATCACACCTAAAAGGGCCATAAGAAATTCTCCTTTCGTGCTTGTATATGAAAGGAAGAAAAAACTTCCACTCTCCTTAGAGTTACCTTCTTTGGAGTTAGCTCATCAACTTTAAGTTGTAGAGAGTGATCCTCTAACAGTAAGGTTTTTGAACTCATGGAGTTAGAGGAAGTACATAACAAGGCTATGAAGAATTTGGAGCAACATCAGGCTCAAGTTAAGAAATATTTTGATAAGAAGGCATCTGACAAGAATTTTCAAGAGGGATATTTAGTCCTCAAATGGGATGAAGACAGGTTAAACTAGGTAGGCATGCCAAGTTTGACACTCTGGAGTGGGCCATACATCATCACAAGTTACAAAGAGGTGAATTCATTTCATCTATCTAGGCTCAATGGAGAAGAACTTCCCATTCATGTGAATGGGATACATCTCAAATCTTGTTTTTGAGAAGTGTTCCACCCTGTATAGTTTAGTTAGGTGTTTTCCTCTAAGTGCTTATGCACATTGTTGTGTGTGTTGTTATTTTGCTTTCCTTGTTGTTGTGTTTTTGTGTTGTTCTTGCACATTATTTCATCATTGGAGGTGTTAAAGGAAGGAAGGTTTAAATTTTCCATAAGAGTCTCATGATCTGCTTCATTAAAAATTCTACAGTTGTTCATGATGCCAAACATTCAACAGATTCTAGTATACCTCATGCCTAGCATTTCAGGGAGGTCTAAGATCAGATTTTCTCAAGAGGATTCAGGATGTATCACAGAGGATCAAATTGCTTTCAAGATTCCAATATAGAATCCATGCCAAATGGAAAACTTAAGGCTACTAGAATCATGCTTAGCAGGTAATCATCCCAAGAGGTCACCAAAAATGTTATCCAATTTTTCCCTTTGAGTAAAAATGAACAACGAGGGTCTACAAGCTAAAATTGTCAAAATTCATGTATAAAATTTTTTGGAGTTCTTTTATACCTTCATGATGCATTAGAAGGATCTTCAAACACATGGGAAGAAGAATATTCAAACATAACTCAGTCAAGCAAAGAATGAGCTCGGTGAGTCTTGACCATGTTGGTAAATTAACCATAAACAAGCTCAAGTGAGTCGATCAAGGATCAATGCAAAAAGAACAAGCTTGAATGCAAACAGAGCTCGATGGAAAACTCGGCTTATAGTTCGAGTTAAGGAAGAATTCAGGTGGATTTTGGGACATAGCTCGATCGCTAAGAGATAAATAAGTGAGCTCAAATCAAGATGTTCAAGATTTTCATTGGTAAGTTTTCTAGATTGAGGGAAAGGGAGTTGGTAACTCATACACACGGCTCAAATAATGATTAACTTAGTAGATCGATCATTAGGGGTATGCAACTCAAGTGGCTTTGCGTAGGTGTTGGCTATGAGATGTTTTGGCCAACTTGGCCATTTTAACTATCAAGTTGTATAGGAATGGGGAGATCAAGACATCACATTGAACTCAGCTTGGGTCGATCAAACATGGAGAGTCTTTTATTTCTGCCAATACATTGAAAATTCGGGTCAGAGATTCCACGTCAGGTTTTAATACACAATTTTACAAGAATGTGGGGACTCTAGGAAATATAATCCATACAACCACGTTGATGGATGACCAGATGGTTCTCATCTCAAGTTTCGTTTGTGCAAATACCAAGATCCATGGGTAATTCACCAGGTGGGGTTCTAACGATGGAGAGCCAATGTGCATTCCCCATATATGGAGATTCATGTGAGTGTAGCCAAGGTGTGATGAGCCCTCCTTCTAGCGCCATCAAGCCAAGTTAAGTGGGAAGTTGGTAGAAACCTAGAAACTTTGCATAAGACCGGTCATATAATGAATGTAGGGGACACATAGCTCAGAATACGGTTGGAGAAAGTGGTGCATTGGTGTGGTAATATTTTTGTGAAAGGTGAGTCATAGGAAATAGTCTTGAGCATGATGATTTACAGAGATGGAGGGGCTCAACTTAGTAATTGCAGTGATGAAGGGTGGTTGGGTCCAGTAGAAAGCTCATTTTGAGTGAGTCATGAAAAACCACACTTCCAGGTGAGCTCGGTGCATGCTCGCCATGAGTTGGGAGGTGAGCTCAACACGAGTATGGTGGTGAGATCATTGCAATCTTGAAGGTGAGCTCAATGCAATATTATAGGATATCTCGGAGGAGATCTCTATACCAATAGGGTGTGAGCTTAGGTGTGTGCTCAGAGGTGAGCTCCACGTGATCTCAAAGGTAAGCGTGATGTGATCTTAAATGCAAGCTTGACTTAAGCTTAGAGTTAAAATCGACTCAATCCTAGAGACAAGAGGAAGCTCACTCATTCTTGGTGGTTTTAGAGGGGAAGAATGGAAGTGAGGAGCTCGATGATGGTGTTGAGGAGAAAATTTGATTTAGAACTCAGCCCTGTGAACTCAACGATGATAAGAGCTCCTCTATTTTGAGCTCAGAATCATGATCAATATGACGACACAAACAAGGCTCGATGGAGAGATATTCATTGGAAGAAGCACTTTGGGCTTGTAGAGCCAAGTCATGAGCTACACATGTGCAAGAGGAGCTTGATTTAGTGCATCAGAGATTGGTTGCAACGAGCTCATGCCGAGCTTGGGCGATGTGGAGAGAAGCTCAATGTAGTTCCAAGCACGGACACAGGATGAATAGGCTGAGTTTGTGGATCCATGCACTAAGATAACTCGCAAGATCTATATGGCCAATAAATAGTTCAATTACATGGATTGGGTTTCACTAGGTGTGAGCTCCCAATAACACAAAAGAACAGGAGCTCAATGAATGGTGGTGTTGCGAGACATTTAGCTTAGGTGTCAATTTTTTATATAATGTTGATGCTTTGAGATTTGACAAAGTGCTCACCGAACAAGGATTATAACTGACGAGCTCACAAAAAGGAAGCCTGTTTTCCAAACCGATGATCGGTGTTTCAAATGGAAATCTCATGGAGCATGGCAATAATAGAGTCATTCACGGAGGATTCTTTGGAGATCTCTCAAAAAATAATGAGGTGGAACCGAGTTGCTCAGGGGCTCAAAGAGTTAACATGCATTATCCATCTCATTAAAGTTAACTCGCTCGGCCCGCTTGGTATTGAAAAGTAGTAGTTACCTCAATAGAATAGGTGAACATTTCTAAGGTGAAAAGAATAGGAGCTCAACTCGATGGATAGTGTTGAGTACATAAGAAAGATGAGCTAGGTGATGGGCTTGGTGCAGAGCTCAATGTAGAATAATCGAATCTCAACATTCATGATACAAAGTTATGTTGATAGAAAACGAGCTTACATTTTTTACAAAGGTTGGGGAGCTCACAAGGAAGAACCAACTCAGCTCGAGCTTGACACTAACATGCTCAATTGAGAGCTTGATCGTGGAGATGATGAAATAGTTTGATGAAACTGAACTAATGCTCACACAGAAGGTAGAGCTCGTGATAGTCTAATACCTCCCCGAGGCATGGAGTTTGAAGATTTTTTGGTGGTGGCTTGGATGCTCAAGCTAGGAGATCAGCTCGTTATTGGATGCATTAACTTGGCACTTCATTTGATCTCAAAGTTCAGCAGAGGGGTGACATTATGATGGAAAGTCTAGCCCACACGAAGAGAGAACTAAGAGTTAGCATCACCAAGACCAAGATGAGCCGAGCAGGTGGCTAGATTGGAGTAGCTAAATGGAAAGTAAACCGAGTCGAGGGAGTGAGTCATTGCATGGTGTGTTGGAGATAATTTCTTACACACAAATGAGTCATTAAGAGACAAGGTTGAGTTAGGGTTAACAGGTGGCAAGTTCACGGGAACAAGTTCACGTAACTTGGTGTCGAGGTCGATGCTCACCAATGCATGATGGAGGGAAGCTCGGCTCATTGAGTCAGCAGATGTGTGAAGTGAAGGAGGAGCTTGGCTCGATTGTGGAACAAAAGACAAAGCTCATTTTGGAGATTGATGCATCAGTGGTAAGCTAGTCTACGAGTAAGGTGTAAGAAGGAGCTTGGTTGATGCGATGGAAAAGGGATCTCGAGAGATTGGTCAGCAACGAGCTCATGCCGAGATCGGGAAATGTAGAAGGAGCTCGTGACCAACTCGGTGAGTTGGCTCGGTGAGCCAACCACCGAGTTGGGCTATTTTGGCCTTTTCCTCATAATTTCCCCTTCAGTGCAAACCAATTTTCAATGGGGCCCACTATAATTTAATTAAATTAATATTTTTATTTAAATATTTTAATAATAATATTTATTATTATTATTTAAATATTTTATTTAAATATTCTTTTAATTAATTGCAAAGAATAAGTCAAATTGGGCATTAATGACACATGATGGAACCTTCTCAAGGGGTTCAACCAACTCTAATAAATGAACCATCATGTACCTTCAATTTAGGAAGGGAATTTATGACTCTCTCTTCTCTCTCACATATTATTCTATAAATGTAAGTTGGAAGCTCATTCCAATGGGTTCCAACATGTCAAATAGGTTGGAAAGTTAGACTTCTTAGCAAGTACAATTTTTCAAGAGTCCTCTCTCTTCTACAAGTTGCCATTATGTGTTGAGGGAACTTTCAAGTCTCTTTTCCAAGACTCGTAATGACAACCAATTGCCTCTTCTGAATGTATGATGCATTGTGCACGTTATTGAAGTAATAAAAGTGTGTTTTGTGACTAATCTCGCTCCTTTCATCCTTTTATACTTCTTTGTGCCTTTTCTCATGCTTCGCAGTACACTGTGCTAGTTCATGTTTCTATTACAAGTTCTTGGATTTATATGCTTATCGAGTGGTGGAGCGTTGCATGCAGTTGTGTTGTGGTGCTTGTTCACCCTTCTCAAGTTCATCCTTCTTCACTAGAATACCGATAACTAATTTGTCTCAGGTAAGTTTAACAAAGGTAACACGTGCTTCCTAACTGTGGTATTATGTACCCTCTCTAAGTTAAAGTAGGTGAAGTTGACTTGTGGTGCATACACCCTCTTCAAATTAACCCTTCATGAGTATGGAAACACCCTTTATTTGGTGCTTCACCATCCCTAGTGAAGTTTCATTTGCAAATCTCTTTCCCTAAAACCCATGAAAATGTTAGCATAGGTCTAGATAACTATTTTATTGCACTAGGAGTAGTACAACACTTAGTTTAGGAAGAGGAAGTGAACTTCTCTAGAGGTTCACCTCAAGCCCAAGTCCCACAGCTTGAGAGGTGATCCCATGTGTCCCAATCACACCGAACGTCATGTTCACATTTTGGCCATTCGGAGGGTGCAATGATTTGGCGACAACAATTTTTGGCACACTTGGTGGGACAGAGTTGGTACTTCTCTTCTCACTTATACAAGTTAAAGTGCACGATGACTCTATATCTCTAGATTCCAAATTTTAGTGCGTTAACTTATGCAAAGAATTGCATAAGATCTTCTTCATCATTTCGTTCATCATCCTTTTGCAATAAGATGTAAGCAATAGTATTCTCGAAGAAAAAGAAAATATTTGAAAAGCTTTCAGTAATCGGGATCACAAAACAGGGGCATTATTCAATGCTTCTTTAATTTCGAGAAAAATATTGGATAGCCTTTTCTTCCCATTTGATAACCTGATCCTTTTTTAGCATACTCATAATGGGGATAGTCATTTCAGCAAAGTTAGAGATAAATCTCCTGATGGAATTTATTTGTCCAAAAAAGGATTGAATTCCCTTTTTGGTTTTGGGTATAGGGACTTTGCCAATAGCTTCTACTCACTCAAGATCTATCATAACCCCTTCCTTAGATACAATGTGTCCCAATAACTTTGCCTTTTGAACCCCAAAGTGACATTTTTTAGGATTCAGTGAAATACCATACTCTCTGCACCTTAACAAAATTTTCTCTAGATGTTGCAAATGATCACTTCTCCTTCTTGAAAATACTGTCACATCATCCTGGGACACAACAATGAAATCATTTAAATATCTTGAGAATGCTACATCCATATCTATTTGAAAATTTGCTCCAGCATTCATTAGACCAAATGGTATTATTACATACACATAAGTACCCCATGGGGTGGTGAAAGCGGTTTTAATTCTTTTTGACTGCTTTACAGACAGTTGATTATATCCGAGAACCCATCTTGAGTAGACAATAATTGAGCCGAGTAACTAAGCGCAAAGATGTTATCCATATTGGGAAGGGGATAATTATCTTTGATTGATGCTTTATTCAAGTTCCTAAAATCCACGCACAACCTTATATCTCCATTCTTTTTTCGAATTGGCACTAGATTTTCCACCCATGAAGAATACCTTGTGGGTTGTATAATACCTCCATCCCTTAACTTTTTTAATTCTTCTTGCATTTTGAGGGAGAGAAGTGGATTGATCAGTCTTTGATTTTTCCTAAATGGCTTGGCATTAGCTTCTAGTGGTATTTTATGCTAGAAAAGGTCTTCCCTATATGCTTTCAAATCTAAATATGACCATGCCAAACAGTCCTAGTACTCTTTCAACAGTTTGACATATGATCCCTTTTCTTCTTTATTCAAGTTACTACCTAACCATATTCTCCTTGGTTTGTTGTCCATCCCTGTGTTGTGGTCTTCCACATTTCGAAAGCGACATATGCCTAAAAACAATGTGATCAACATTATCAAAGTTTGACTCAAGTGTAACCAAACCTCTTGGAATGGTATTTGTTTTCAACTGAATAATATCTTTACCAAACAAGGTTTCTCTTCCCTCATTACTATAGACCATTGGCTCCCAATCCACATGTTGATTTGTGAATTCCCCTTTGTTTTGTAAAAATCTTTGAATTTGGGCATCATCTTCAAAAAACTTGCCAATGCTTGACATTATCAGGGACAGATGGTCTTGTCAACACCTCAATGTTATATTCACAATATGATAACATTGTGTAATTTTCAAACCTAGACCCTAGTATTGCCAATCTGTCTGCTACAACATTTTGTTTTCTCTCATGGTATACTATATTGAAGGAGTCAAACATTTCAATGAAATCCCAAATTGCATGCTTATATTGCTTCATTCTCTGATTCTTTGTTGCATACAGCTTGCGGACTTGCTTAACCACTAATTCTGAATCTCCTTTAACAATAATGTCCTTGATACCATATCTCCAAGAAATCCTTAAACCTAGAAGCAATGCTTCATACTATGCAATATTGTTAGTGCATTCAAACTTGAGTTTAAAAGAAAAGTTGAACTCTTTCTTATCTGGGGATATCAATACAATCCCTGCACCATTTCTAAAATTAGAACAAGCTCCATCAAACATCAAAGTCCAAGAGAAACCAAGTTGCTAAGGGAAATTACATTTATTGAGTTCATGTTCCTTGAAATCTGCATAACCAACGAAATTGTCAACATCTACATCTGTATATAATACTTCATACGAAGCATTTTTGGATCTTCAATCAGATGTAGGATCTTCTTTTCACCATATAACTTCACAAGATTTCCTTTAAATGGTATGGTTTCATATGACATATCCATTTGCACACTTCCACCCACACTACCAACCCATTTCCTTGATAAGAGCATGCCCCATTTGGCCGGGCAATCCACAATAACCACATTCATAGTTAAGGATTTTCCAAGGTAAGCTGCTAATTACACTATTAATCCCTTGACATATCTAATCACAAGAACTTCCCTTGAATCCATAGTTTTGCATTTCCCAAAGGCTTTGTCACTTTGATGTTTAATTCATTCATCACTTCAAGAGGCATCACATTGCATGAAGCTCCTGAATCAAACATACAATTATGCACCAACCTATCCTTGATAATCAAAGTGGTGTAAAAAGGATCAACATCAAGTTGAGATTTCACAAGTGAGGTTCCCAAGTATACTTCTGGTGATTCTCCCAATTCTTCTAGGGCTTGTGGTATCTCAAGCTCTGCGATGATAGGAGGAAGATCCACACCATTCACATTATCACCTTGTGTTGTTATCTCTTCTTTAAATCCCAAATACTCAAATGCCCACTTTCTATGCTTAGGAATTCTGAGCAATTAAACAATAGGTATTGTGACCTTGATTTGACTCAAAATCTGGGCTATATCACATGGAACATACTTGGGTAAGGCTTTGTTGGATGGAAGATTTATGATTTCCTCTGGTGGTATAATAATCTTTGTAACTTGGGCATGAGTGGGGTAAATTTTTATTTGGAAAAACAAGAATTTTCTTGAGTGCATATTTTTAGGGGTTTCCTTGGGGATATTAGTGAGTAGTGGAATTTTTGGTTTGGCTTGAGGACCCCCTTTGATAACTCTACTTCTTGTATTATGTTCCTTTTCTTGTGCAACCACTGCATTCATCAATAGTTTCCTATCTTCTTTAGAAGGTATTCCCCATCATACTTCTTAATCATCAAGACCCTTAGGTATTCGAAATCAAGATTAGGTAAATCAAAAGCCTGCACCATATCAATCTCAATATCATCATCATGCAAGAGAGGTAATACTCAAGTGAATGCAATCCTTAAACTCGAACAATCCCGACACTTATTAGATTAGTGAAGTAGCCATTTGTTGTGAATTTTTAGGGCACTCCATCATGCACACATAACCATAAGCTTCATCATAATTTACCTCTTCAACCTCCTTACTCAAATCACATGGGGAGTGTGGCGGGAAAACTTATCACCCTAATCAATAACGTGAGATTCTTCCATCATAGCAAGCGTGGCACTTAAAGGATCTGAGACCAATCCATTCTCTCTAAGTTGGGTCTCTTGTTACCTAATCCCATGGGCCCCTTTCCTCTGTCATCTGACCTATGATCATTCCTAGGATGATTTCCAAATCTATCATGATTTTGTGGTTTATGCTAACCTTGAGAGCTCTGTCCTATCCCTTTTTCTGCTTTGGCCAACTTGTATGATATTTCTTTAACCGCCCCAACCAAATTCTTCATGACCTCCTCCAGATCAACTACTTTACTCACCTAAGGTCTATCAGGGTTGATTAGTTTGACACCTTCTCTCTTAGGAGGTTTTCCAACTACGCTTGATATTATTTTCAATCTGCAAGGCCATAGTGAAATCTTGCTCTAGTGTCTCGGGGTTCTTGTCTCTTAAGTAGTACACAACCTTTTTGTCAAAGGCATCAGAATATTTGATTAAACAAGACTCATCACTTGGCCTTAGGATTATGGGTAATCTATTTAGAGTCTTATTGAATCTGGTATTAAAATCTTGGATAGACTCATTAGGATTATTTTTAATATTTTCAAATTCAAACAAAAGGAACCTTGGGTCAGTCTTATCCCCATACTGTAATCTGAAGGCATTTTTCATCTCCGTCCATGAGTCTATTGAATTGTCCAGTAAAGCCTTATACCATTCATGTGCATCTTCTTCAAGAGTATGAATGAATAATTTTATGTACACATCCTCATACTCAATCTCAAAATCTTCCATCATGTTAACAAAAAGTCTCAAATGTTGATCCCTAGTAATGGCATTATTTCCCTAAAATTTAGGTAGCATGTTCCTCACATCTTGGGGTACAACATTAGGATACCTAGCCATGCCTCTAAAATTTATTGATCCAAAAGTATTGACAACAAAAAGTGGTCTAGGTGGAGGCTGAGCCATATTATCTTGAGGAGGTAATCTTACAGGAGAATCAAAATGATAGGGGACCAAGGGCCTTTTGAGCACAAGAGTATAAATTTCCAAGTGAATATCCTCTAATGATTCAGTTTCGTGAAACACCCTATCAATCCTAGATGATGAAGGAAAAAATAAGGGATACATTTTTCAGACACAAATGATGGCCCTTCACTAGTTGGAGAATTTAGTTTTTACAAGGGATATTTGATTTAGAATTATCTGAAGATGTAGGAAAATCCTCAACTATAGGTTGATCATCTTCTAGCACTAGTACTACCTTTTCTTTTGACTCTTGACTTCCCAATACTCTCCAGACTCATCTTCCTTCTGAATTTTCCTTCCCAAGCTCTGGAAATAACTTCCTAGTAGGATCCCTAGTGAAGAAAGATCTTCTTCCTTCCATCTTTGCAAATATTAATGACAAAAACTTCTTGATAAGAAATTTAGACACTAAAACTAGGAAATTGTAAACTAAACACGGAGTTGCCACCACAATTTGATCGGGATGCTTAGAGACAAACAAATCATAATAGGAGTCATTTTGTAGCCGAGGATGGATTCTAGATGACTCTTTATCACTCTGGTTTGGAAAGGATTTAGGTATCACCATGCTAAGAGTTTGACCTACCCTTACTACTTTAGGTTGTGCCTTCAACCAAGGTGAGAGGACCCATTTTTGTGACTGTATTAGTGGAAATTATCAATGGATTAGCAATATTTGACTCTTCCTTTGCAGTATTTTGAAGGAGACCTTGAGAAAACATGGCCAATACAACATAACCTAACTCTTACGAGTTGTCACTTTAGAAAATGAAGATGTTCTCTAGACAAGGCCCAGTCACTAAAGACAATGATAAAAACTGATTGCACTTGCATATTTTAGTAAAGGATGGATGAATTTAATGATCTTCTTTATCATTTGTGGATATACAAGTGCAAGTAGGGATGGTTCATGTATGATATATCATTGAATATGAAATTTATGGTTGGGAAGTTAAGAAGGATAAAGTTGATTATACCGAATCCTTGAGAACTTTAAACAAATGTTGACAAATCCACAAGGAAAAATGACAAATGGCTTCAAATAGTCAGGATGAACCTTCAACTAGAAAATTGTGCATCTATGAAAGCTCAAAGACACACGACTTCACACATTCTTCAAGGATTTAACATAAGAACTCATGTTAAAGACTTAATTAAACCTTAGAAGTCCCTAATATATCATGCTTATGATACACTCATAAACTGACAAACAATCTGTATCACTGAAATGAAAGTAAAGTGAATTTAAATCACTTATTGCATCATGAAATGAAAGCTCTCTTCATAATGTAATTGCAAATGCCACAATACTATCATGAGGATGAGATCTTGTGTGATTTTAGAGGGATTCCTAATGTAAGATTGCAATAGGAACACAAATAACTATTTGAAGATATCTCAAAATGACAGTAGACACAACATGGTTCATGATTAACACAAATTACTTAAGGTTTTTCAAATTGATCAACAAGGGAAAGTTTGTTTACAATCTCAAAGTTTTGTCAATGGTTATACATTTGCAACCATCTTGACATGATCAATTTCAAAGATACACAAGAAATAACTGGTTTCTCAAATAAGTTCCTTGGAAAATGGCTTTTCTCGGCTTTCTCTCCTTCTCTTTTCTCTGAAAAAATTTAGAAAAATTAACCCCCTTTTCGTGATTATTCTTCTTCCTTTTATATCATCTCCTTTTCTTGTTAACTTTCAAAGTTCTTTCCCCCAAAAGTTAGAATATTCCTAAGAATATTCTCCTTTTAAAAAGTGTTCTAGAACATGGTATTTAGAAAGGTCTTTCTTGAAGTTTCCAGGTGTACAAATCACCAGTCTTTTCAATCAACTTCACTAGTGTTTGATTGGGATATCAGGTAATCTTTTTGGTGGTTTATTTTAATCATTATTTCCTAGTATTGATTAGATAATCATTTCAAACAATCTCTTAACACCTCCAGATAATATTGAAATGACATATATCCATACTCACTTTTCAATAATCTACCTTGGGTGCCACACCCTCTGCTTCATGTCTCATTGGCTTAATTTGCCACACATAGTTTTCTATCGAATCACCTTGATTTACCATCTCTGCTCATCCTAACTTTTTCCAAATCTTAAATTCTCCTCTATGTGAACTAAACAAAATCTCCTTCATTTCATGGGAAAGATTGCATCAAATAGAACATATGTCTCCTTCTCATTATAAAACTTGGCTCAATTTCATTATCATCATGCCTTTCCCTTCTTATTCTGAGTATAAGAAATTTCAAAGAGAATGGTGAAGGTGCTCTTGTAGCTCACAACCTGAAGGATATTTCTTCAGAGGACTTAAATCAGATTTTTGATTTAAGTGGTCTGATGAAGCTTTTTTCAGGGCTCTGTTTGAGATAGAATGTGTGGGTGACACTGAGGGCCCCTAACATACCAGAAAGTGATTAGCACTTCTTACAAGGATGATCAGGATCAATCCTGTGTTCACATCCTTCCAGGTTATGTATTTCCATCTTTTTAGATGGGAGCATATGAAAATCCGAAGACTTGAAAAAATATTGGGTTGAGAGAAGACCCCAGGTCTCTGGGAAGACCAATTTTCAATGTCCTTTCTATGTGATGAGGAATTTTGTATCAAAAGATATTCCTAAGGAATCATATGTGTTGTATGATAAATCCTCCATCGACATAGTGCCTACTATCTCCCAAAAAATAGAAGAGTTAGAGAAAAGGATCAACTTCTGGAGAAAAAGCAAGTAGAGACCGTGCCTTCGCAATCAGTTTCAGCACTAGGGTCATCTTTAGGGAAAAGGAAAGGTGAACCACAATCACAACCTCCAATCATTATCTCAGATGGGGAAGAAGACCAATCATTGTCTTCTCATCATTCAAGGGAAGCCATTTCCTCCACTCGAGACAATAGAGGGAGATTTTCTATTTGATCATCCACCCACCTAATGCATTGTGCTCCTCAGGAAGAGCATGAATTATTGGGCCCTCAACCAATTCCTTCCCGAAGGACAATCCACCTTTTACATGGAAATGGGAGGTTGGGTCAAGTTCGAGGCCTCACAATCAGCCCAGTCAACAACATGTAGTACCTACCCCTCCAACCACTTTAGGTGTCCCCTCTCAAGAAACTCCCAACATATCAATCCCTCACAAAGGGAAAGGAAAGATGACATTTCTTCACAGGAGGTCTAGATATTTTAGATTGGGTTTCATCTCAAGAAGAAAAAGTTGAACTGGAGCAAATCATGAGTCATCCTAGAATGAACTCTGGAGGTGTTAATGGATATGGGAATGTCTCGGGACTAGCAGGGTCAATCATTTTCATTCAAACAACACAAGGCTCAAGTGAGTTTGTGTTGAGGAAAAAAAGCTTCTGAACAAGCTCCCCTTGCTCGGAGGAAGCTATGAAGTAGGGTTGAAGAATGCCTAAATGTTGTCTTCTTTTCATGTTTTCTTTTTGGCATGTACATATTTTCTTTTTCATGGGCAGGGGCCCCTATAGAACCCCATTTTGTTCCTTATTCAGAGTGCAAGAAACATAGCAACATCAATCATTTACATGTTTACCCAAATGTATGTTAATTTCATCAAAGTAAATATGGCATTACTGCATTCTTCCATTTTTCAATTGAAATAAAGGAAACAATAAAATTCTAGAGAAACAATTACTTCAATGTAATAGAAGTGTCATTTTAAAACATCATTTTAAAAGGATGAATATGAAAAGAGAATATAGTTCAAGGAACAATTGTCTAAGCATGTTCATCATCCTTTGCATCTTCTTCTTCTTCAACTTCTACTTCTGGATCTTGTTCTTTTGGTAGCCTCGCCACATATGCATCATATATTTTGAATAATTCATTAACCTCATCCTCATCGGTCCTGGTCTAGTATGATGTTGGAAAATCAATGCCTGTCTAGATATTGCATCAATGCAATGGCCCATTTTCTACTTGTATTCCAAGTGGCCTTGCCTTCAACTCTGTAATTCTATTTTCTATCTTTCTCATGGTCTTAATGACTTCATAGGAGAAGTCATTCCTTAGAACATTATTTTCAAAAGAGTCAAGTAAGAAATCAATCTTCATGTCCCCATAACTCTTCTTGAACTTATCAATAACCATATCCTCCAACTTTAAGTCAATAGCATCGAGAGTATCATCAACCCAATTTTCTTTTGACTTCAAGTTTTCCTTTGATTCCATTTAGGTCTCGACTCTAATTTTTGAAAACTCCTCAAGGGCATGTTGGCTTCCTTTAAATTCAGCTGGTACAATGTCCTCCTCCTCAACCAACTCATCACTGAGTTGGGTAATGCGGTCCAATTTGGGAAGAATACCTTCAAAGTAGAAAATCTCATTGTCACATTGTTCAATTATCTCATCAATTTCATTAATTCTATTTTTGAGATCTTCATACTTTGATCTGGCTTCTGTAATTGCTTCTTTTCCCCTCTTGGTCAAGTTCTCAATCCATGTGTCTACTGCTTGAACCTTCTTGACAACCTTGTTTACCTTATTCATTCTTTAGGGGTGTTTATATAAGCACTTGCTTGTGTTTGACTAGTCTTCCTGTCAACTATTGTAAACAAGAACTCAAGGCCTTAACTTTCTCCTTTAGTTTGCCTTTTTTCATTCCATCTTCATCAACCTTTTGTAGAAGATCACTCACTACCTCAGATACCCCTTGCTTCAATTTTTCCCTTGAGGTTTTCCCAAAGGGATAATATGAATGTTATAATCATCAGTTATTATGTCTTTTCTTGTTTTACCCTCAAAAGGGTTGTTATTTCCAAGGTTCTTGCTCTAGATGAATCAGTGTGGGTTTTGTGATGGTCTGACCTTTTTGAGGCTCTTACTTACCTTTGAAAAGATAAAAGTAGTAAGGTCAACAAAACACATAGGAGAACCTCTTTTTCTTCATTTGAAATCAACTCACTGATCCATCCCTTTTCTAAGCTTGTTATAGCTCTTGTTTCTTGTGATTCTTGTTAGAGTTTCTCAGGAACAACTACCATTTGCTTGGATATTTCTTGTTCATTTTACACCAATGATTGTGTTTGTTCCTGATAACTTATTTCAATGGTCTCTATGCCAATCTCACCCTGTGCTACTATTGATTCTTTTGGATCTTTTTCATGGTCTATGGACTTTAGATTGATCATCAACATTGAAGGGATCAACATTCCTTCCTTCCTTTCTTTCGATTGAACATATGGAGTGGAATTAATTTCTTCTATAACACTTTCTTGCACCAAAATTTGGGTTGTGGGATCCTTCTCTCCCGAAGTCTGTTGAGTTGCAACCTTACCCTTTTCATGCTCCAATGATGTATTTGTAATGCCATGGTATGGTAGGTTTTCCTTAGAAACAACTCTACATTTCCCACTAAGGGCTGTAAATTTTATGAGTGATGATTTTCATCAACAATTGCATCTTGTGCTATTTTCAATCTCTCTTCAAAAAAATAGATTTTCCCTCTTGAGGAAGGTTATCAATTTTGGTCACCTTAGCAGAAATAGATATAGCCTCTTTCATTAATAACTCAACATTAGTGTCCTTTTCAACAAACAACTCTGGTTTACCCAATTCCAAAGTCATTTGTCTGGGAAATCTTTTTAGTTGCCTGGGTCCTCTCTTCAGTAGTTGATACATGAATATATTTTTCCAATTCTTTTTCTTTGCTTGAATGCTATCCACTGGTGTTATATTGGTTCATCTATAGATAAATTAAGTGCATCCAACATGGAAAATCCTTCACCAATATCAACATCAATTACATCAGTTTGGCACTTTGCAAATTCATGCATTGTTTTGACTGGAGGCACATTTATATCCTTGGCAAGAAAATTTTTAGAGATATTTTCATACTTGGGGTAATAAATTGATTGTCTACTGGATTAATTGTAGTACTTCCTTGGGAAACTAGACTCTGAGTGCATTCCATTTTTTTTCCATAAAGATAGAGATGGGATCAAAGGATCTGATTGCTCCAAACATGTAAAGTGATGCATCATGTTGCTTTTGGACAACATCACTCCTTTCAGACTCTGGGGGATCAATTACCACATCCCGGTGCTTGAAATTTGTAGGGTATATGGGCTCCTACTCTTACCAAAGACTGGATAGTGAATAACCTTGTGTTTTTTGTGTTCTCTCAAACCTTTTTAAATATGGTGTTGCCCTTCTTTCATCCTTGTGTGGCTTAGACTGAATGTGGCCACTTGCAATGGCCCCACTCATTAAATTTTCAGCACTATGCTGCTTTGTGAAAAACACTTGGATGGACCACATGTGATGCCAAACCTTTCCCCTTTTCCTGAATTGGTACTGTAAAAGTAATGGGGGCATTCTCCATAGATTTTAAAATCATCTCTTTAGTCTTTTGCTTGAGAACTGACATAGAAGTGCCAGTTCCACTAGTGGTTGATGTCCACTCATCAATGAATTAGAAGTAGGTATTTTGGATGGAAATTGAGGGGCCTTTCCTCCCAAGTGGGTCCATTTTATCTGCATCCTCCCTCAGGGGTGGAATATCCTCACTCAGGTTTCCCAAACTTCTGAAATTGTTTAGGATTTTTGTATTCTGGAGTGAAAGATCAATATTCTTTTGGGTCAACCAGTTTATAGTCCTCCTCATTACATCAGTTATTCTTAAATAAGGATCATCATATTCTACCACATTCTAGTCTGGAGGAGATACAAGTTGATCCCCCACCTTTGATCAATATAAAAATCTCTCACTATGTGTGGATCATCCATAATCCCCTCTGGGATAACCACAATTTTGTAGTCTATTATCTGTGATCAGAGTCATTCTAGAAAAATCCCTTAACCTGACTTCTTCCTCATCCTACTGTAGTTCATCCAAGTAATCCTCAAAATGGGGCTCATGCTCAAAGGTGTTTGTAATGTTGTTAAACACCCATCTAATGTCATAATTAGGCCTAGCCTCAAACTTTCCATATCAAATTTTTGCATTTCCTCTTCAATCAATCTAGCCTTTATGATGGAAGGACATGAATACCTTCCAATTTGAATAGGAAATTTGATATTTGTTTTATGCCTCCCAGAAATTATTTTATGCACAGGTGTCAATTTTCTTACTAGTTCCCATAAAATCAATTTATCATCTACATACCTAGGTAACTTATATGGCTTTCCCTCAAAACCACTAACTCTTATGTAAGTAAACCTTTTATACTAGATAAAGAAACATCCATATTCCAAAAATTACTTTCTAGCTTGTTCGGACATCCTATATTGTCCCCACTCTGGCTTAAAAAGACAAATGATTGGGGAAAAGAAAGTGCATCATTAACTAACCTTACATTCCCACTCCAGTTGATCAATTGTAGTTGGGGAAATATCTCATGCATTTGACATTGCTTAAAATCTACACGTGGTGACAAACTTGGGAAACATTTGTGCCCTACAACATTATAAATGAGATATGTCATCATATAAAATTCAAGGTCTATAATATCTCCCATTTCAATTTTTTTGCTAGAGTGACCATGTGATCATGGAGTGCATCTGCAATAAAGGTGGCCCAAAAAATGCTCCCTTTTTCTCCATAATAATCCATATGTATGTAGTCATCCATTCTTTGAATTCATTTGTTGTTTCTAAACCTTCCATTTGACTTAGCAAACACATGATGACATCCTCAACCTCCTCTACAAATTGTGCCCTAACCAACTTCTTAGGGATTCTAGCCATTGTCCTCTTCATGATAAGCCAGTTTGTATTTATCATCTTGACATAGTCCTTCTTCTTTGTTTCATAATCCTTCAGAGCCAACTTGATGCCAATGGTAATTGGGTTTATGACTATAGGAAATTTTAACATTATTTTGATGGCCACTGGTGTTAGTGTTAGTACTGCATCCCCACTCCCATCCAACACCTCCCTCTTTTCTGGATCATAATTCATAGCACAATGCCACACTAATTCAGGGAAATGAATAGAGGGTGGGATGGCACCAGCTAGAGAGCAATACAAATTTTTCTGAATTACTTTTAAGGATTCATTCTGATGGGGACTTTTTAACCTTTGGAGGAAGTCATCTAGATCAATGCCCATTAAGTCTGTGTCGTAATCTTATCTAGATCACTTGTGATTCTGACACAAATGAGAATGAAGATGGCATAGTCTTCATTTTTCAAAAACCCTAACTTTCCTTTTAAACCAACCTTGCCACTGAAAAAGAAATATGAGTTTCAAAGCTCTTACTAGTCAATCCACAAGTGCTTGAACAATTTAAACCCAAATCAACAACTCCTTAAATCCTCAGGTTCACAATTTGAGCTCCACAACTAATGACATGATAATTCTTCACGCAAATCACAAAGGAAAAAAAAAAAATCAAGCCAATTGGTAAATAAAGATGAAATCATTCACAAGCTTTAAAACATCCTTGATTTGTGTAGAAACATTAATGGTGGAAAGAAATAAATGCAATGCATCAAGACCATTCAATCCATCATTCACAATTTTAAAAATGAACCATCCACGTGGAATAAAGATTTTTGCTATCACGGGCTCAAGGGCACCTTTTGTAATTTTGTGTATTTTAAATACTTTACATACTTTTGGAAAACTTGACCCACCCATCCGCCTTTTGGTTTTCAATACTGGCTCGACACGTGGTCGCATTTGAGTGATAGTGGGTGCATGGCTCTTTTTTGCAATTTTACTCCTTTTCCAATTAAAACCAAAAGTATCAAAAATATCCGATGACCCATTTCCCCTTCCTTTATAAACAAATACCATGTGTCCTTCTATGGGCCTCTGGGGACCCTTTTACACTTTTAACACCTTTTATCTTTAAAGTGCACAAATACAATTATGCACCACACCGCTTTCCCACATCCACTCAGCTTGAGACATGTGTACACCTTTGGGGTGGAAAGAAAAACTACTTGTGTTGCTTTATGGTCATGAATATTTGAGGAATATATTCATTGGGGTCATGGGACCAATTTTTTAATTTTGTGAATGCCATATAGAAAAATACAAGTTTATGAATTGGACCCACCATACCGCATCCAATTTAAAGCCTCCATATATCAATAGGTGAAGGGAGATAAAATACACATACATACATGATCCTCAACCAAAAAGAGGAAAGACTAGACTATACATAGACGAAAAAAAAACCATAGAGAAAACCACAAAGCCAACTCACACCTCAATAGGGAAAAAAAAAATATATAGACAACAATGGAAAAGCTTAACCAAATAAGGGTGAGATAAATTGAGCACCAACACCAGCTCGACTTGGGGATGAGCACTCCCTGTGAGTGCCTCAAGAACAAACCATGTGTAGAGAAAAAAAAGACCATGTGCCAAAATCCATTGGGCCATGAGTCAAAAAAACTAGTGCATAGAAATGAGGCAATAACAACCAACCCCATAGAAAAAAACCAAGAAACCAAGGGCCAAAACCAATGGTCACTAGGGACCGAGACAAACATAGAAAAAAAATAAAAAAGAAAAGAAACCAACAAAAAAAAATAGAAAAATTGTACACTGTACAATAGTGCGTACCTTTTCTTTTGAGAGATCAATCAAGAAAGTGCTTCAAGTGCCTGCCTACCATTAATAGGAAACTCAAGTAATTCTCCATCTAAATATTTTAAGAAAAAGGTATGCTCACCAATTCTAATGTCAATGGAGTAAGGACCCATCCATAATGCATCAAACTTTCCATGTTTTCCCTTGTCCTCATGTCTACTATCCCATAGTAATACAAGGTCTCCTACACTAAACACTCGAGGGGTCACCTTTTTATCAAATAGTTTTTTCAACTTTTCCCTGAATCTCAAGTGTCTCTGATGGGACTCTCTTCTTACTTCATCTAATTCAACAATTTGATTTATTCTTGCATCATATGGACTAACCTCTGATCTTCAATTTTCAAAGAAATTGGTATGAAGATAATTGCATATGTAGGGGAAGGAGGGCTTGAGTTCCATACACCAATTCAAAGGGGCTCTTTCCAGTAGCTCTCTTAATAGTAATTCTATCAGCCCATACAACAAACTTCAATTGTTCACCCCATCTTCATTTATTTATCTCCAAAGTCCTCTTGATTATTTTCAACAAATTCTTATTGCTTGATTCCGCTTGCCCATTACCTTGGGATTGTAATTAGATGCATATGTGAGATTTATTCCATACTCCTGACACATGGCTACTAAGGGCTTAGCTTGAAAGCTCATAGCATTATCAACAATTATTTTGGCAGGCACTCCAAATCTATAGATTATGTGATTTAAAACAAAATCCATAACAACCTGGTGAGTTTCCTTCTTTAGTAGGAATTGCTTCAACCCATTTGGTGAAATAATTAGTAGCCACCAATATCCATCTGTGGCCTACACTTGAAGGGTCTGATATTTCACCAAAAATTCCATACCCCATTATTTAAAAGGAGCTTCAACTGATACTGGTTGTAAAGGGAGAGCTCTGAAGCTTTCAATCTTCTTGAGAAGCGTTGGCAACTCTCACATCTTCTAACTAATAGAGTTGTATCTTTAAAAAGTGTAGGCCACCAATAACCAGCTCTTAAAATCTTATGAGTAGTTACTCTTCCAAGAAAAGTTCCCCCACAAACTCCTCCATGAAACTCAACAATTAGTTTAGGGGCTTCATCTTCAATAATGCATCTCAAGAGAATCCCTTCAGGATTCTTCCATGCCAGTCCAAAATTAGTGATAATATATTTTTGGGCAGCCAACCTAAGCGCTCTTTTCTGATTTTTACTCAAATGTCTAGGACATTCCAAATTCTTAAGATAGAACATGATGTCCTTGTACCATGCTGAATTGATCAATCTTTCATGGACATTTATATCTTCTCCTCAATTTCATTTATTTCCATTACCTGTAAGTTGCTTTCTACCATTAGCTTTTCCAACCCTAAGCCCCTAACTAACTTGGTGGTTTGAATATCCATGTCATACTCTTGTAATTTGTTCACCCACGACATCTTTTTTTGCTTGATATTTCCATTTCTGATAGAATATCCTTGACCATAGTATGAGGAACATAGGTCCGTAATCTTGGAGCTCAAAATATATGGTCTAAAGATTTTTTGTTGCTCTTACCAAAGAGAAAGCATGTTTCTCCATAATAGTATATCTTAATTCTGCTCCTTGAAGTGCCTTACTAAAGAAATCAATTGGCCTTTCATTTCCTTCATCATCCTTTTGCAATAGTATAGAGGCAATAGTATTTTAGAAAGCAAAAGAAAACATTTGAAAATATTTCTTGTAATCAGGGGCTGCCAAAATAGGGGCATTCTTAATGCTTCTTTAATCCTAACAAAATCTTGGATAGATTTTTCTCCCATTTGATAACCTGATCCTTTTTTAGCATACTCGTAATGGGGATAGTCATTTCAACAAAGTTAGAGATAAATCTCCTGATGAAATTTATTTTTCCGAAAAAGGATTGAATTCCCTTTTTGGTTTTGGGTATAGGGACTTTTCCAATAGCTTCTACTCACTCAGGATCTATCATAACCCCTTCCTTAGATATGATGTGTCCCAATAATTTTTCCTTCTGAACCCCAAAGTGACATTTTTAGGATTCAGTGAAATACCATACTCTCTGCACCTTAACAACATTTTCTCCTAGATGTTGCAAATGATCACTTCTCCTTCTTGAAAATACATTGTCACATCATCCTGGTACACAACAATGAAATCATTTATATATCCTGAGAATGCTACATCCATATCTCTTTGAAAAGTTTCTCAGCATTCATTAGACCAAATGGCATTCTTACATACACATAAGTACCCCATGGGAGTGGTGAAAGTGGTTTTAATTCTTTTTGATTGCTTTACCACCACTTGATTATATCTTGAGAACCCATCAGAGTAGACAATAATTTAGAGCTAGTAACTAACTACAACATGTTATCCATATTGGGAAGGGGATAATTATCTTTGATTGATGCTTTATTCAAGTTCCTAAAATCCACACACAACCTTATATCTCCATTTTTTTCAAACGGCACTAGATTTTCCACCCATGAAGAATACCTTGTGGGTTGTATAATACCTCCATCCCTTAAATTTTTAATTCTTCTTGCATTTTGAGGGAGAGAAGTGGATTGATCGGTCTTTTTTTTTTCCTGAATGGCTTGGCATTAGCTTAGTGGTATTTCATGCTGGAAAAGGTCTTCCCTATATGCCTTCAACTCTGAATATGACCATGCCAAGCAGTCCTAGTACTCTTTCAACAATTGGACATATGATCCCTTTTCTTCTTTATTCAAGTTGCTACCTAACCATATTCTCCTAGGTTTTTTGTCCATCCCTAGGTTGTGTTCTTCCACATCTCTCGAAGATGACATATGCCTACAAACAATGTGATCAACATTATCAAAGTTTGACTCAAGTGCAACCAAACCTCTTGGAATGGTATTTTTTTCAACTGAATAATATCTTTACCAAACAAGGTTTCTCTTCCCTCATTTAATACAAGACCATTGGCTCCCAATCCACATGTTGATTTGTGAATTCCCCTTTGTTTTGTAAAAATATTTGAATTTGGGCATCATCTTCAAAAACTTTCCAATGCTTGACATTATCAGGGATAGATGGTCTTGTCAAGCACCTCAATGTCATATTCACAATATGATGACATTGTGTAATTTTCAAACCTAGACCCTAGTACTACCAATCTATCTGCTACAACATTTTTTTTCTCTCATGGTACACTATATTGAAGGAGTCAAACATTTCAATGAAATCCCAAACTGCATGCTTATATTGCTTCATTCTCTGATTCTTTGTTGCATACAACTTACACGGACTTGCTTGACCACTAATTTCCAAATCTCCTTTAACAATAATGTCTTTGATACCATATCTCCAAGAAATCCTTAAACCCAGAAGCAATGCTTCATACTCTACAATATTGTTAGTGCATTCGAACTAGAGTTTAAAAGAAAAGTTGAACTCTTTCTTATCTGGGGATATCAATACAATACCTACACCATTTCCAAAATTAGAACAAGCTCCATCAAACATCAAAGTCCAAGGGAAACCAAGTTTCTCAAGGAAATTGCATTTATCGAGTTCATGTTCCTTGAAATCTGCATAACCAACAAAATTGTCAACATCTACATCTATATATAATACTTCATATGAAGCATTGTTTGGATCTTCGATCAGATGTAGCATCTTCTTTTCACCATATAACTTCACAAGATTTCCTTCCAATGGTATGGTTGCATATGACATATCCATTTGCACACTTCCACCCACACTAGCAACCCATTTCCTTGATAAGAGCATGCCCCATTTGGCTCGGGAAATCACAATAACCACATTCATAGTTAAGGATTTTCCAGGGTAAGATGCTAATTGCACTATTAATCCCTTGACATATCCAATTACAAGAACTTCCCTTGAATCCATAGTTGTGCATTTCCCAAAAGTTTTTGTCACTTTGATGTTTAATTCATTCATCACTTCAAGAGGCATCACATTACATGAAGCTCCTGAATCAAACATACAGTTATGCACCAACCTATCCTTGATAATCAAAGTGGTGTAAAAAGGATCAACATCAAGTTGAGATTCCACAAGTGAGGTGCCCAAGTATACTTTTGGTGATTCTCCCAATTCTTCTAGGGCTTGTGGTATCTCAAGCTCTATGATGACAGGAGGAAGATCCACACCATTCACATTATTTCCTTGTGTTGTTATCTCTTCTTTAAATCCCAAATACTCAAATGCCCACTTTCTATGCTCAGGAATTTTGAGCAATTCAACAATAGGTATTGTGACTTTGATTTGACTCAAAATATGGGCTATATCACATGGAACATACTTGGGTAAGGTAGTGTTGGATGGAAGATTTATGATTCCCTCTGGTGGTATAATAGTCTTTGTAACTTGGGCATGAGTTGGGGTACAAGTTTTATTTGGAGCAACAGGACCTTTGTTGAGTGCATCTTTTTAGGGGTTTCCTTGGGGATATTAGTGAGTAGTGGTTTTTGGTTTGGCCTGAGGACCTCCCCTTTGATAACTCTACTTCTTGTATTATGTTCCTTTTCTTGTGCAACCACTACATTCATCAATAGTTTCCTATCTTCCTCAGAAGGTATTCCCCATCATACTTCTTAATCATCAAGGCCCTTAGGTATTCAAAATCATGATTAGGTAAATCAAAATCCTGCACCATATCAATCTCAATATCATCATCATGTGAGAGAGGTAATACTAGTGAATGTAATCCCAAAAACTCTGAACAGTCCTGACACTTATTAGATCAGTGAAGTAGCCCTCTGTTGTGAATTTTAGGGCATTCCATCATGCACACATCACCATAAGCTTCATCATCATTTACCTCTTCAACCTCCTTACTCAAATCACATGGGGAGTGTGGTAGGAAACACTTATCACACCAATCAATAATGTGAGCTTCTTCCACCATAGCAACCCTGGAAGTCAAAGGATTTGGGACCAATCTATTTCTCTCTAAGTTGTGGTTGCTTATTACTGATCCCATGGGCCCCTTTCCTCTATCATCTGACCTATGATCATTCCTAGGATGATTTCCAAATCTATCTGATTTTGTGGTTTATGTTGACCTTGAGAGCTTTTTCCTATCCTTTTTTTCTCTTTGGCCAACTTGTATGATATTTCTTTAACCACCCCAGCCAAAGTCTTCATGACCTCCTCCAGATCAACTACTTTACTCACCTGAGGTCTATCAGGGTTGATTAGTTTGACACCTTCTCTCTTAGGAGGTTTTCCAACTACCTTGATATTATTTTCAATTTGCAAGGCCATAGTGAAAGCCTACCTTAATGTCCTAGGGTTCTTGTCTCTTAAGTAGTATGTAGCCTTTTTGTCAAAGGCATCAAAATATTTGATTAAACAAGACTCATCACTTGGCCTCAGGATTATGGGTAATCTATTTAGAGTCTTATTGAATCTAGTATTAAAATCTTGGACAGACTCATTAGGATTATTTTTAATATTTTCAAATTCAGACAGAAGGAACCTTGGGTCAGTCTTATCCCCATATTGTAATCTGAAGGCATTTTTCATCTCATCCATGAGTCTATTGAATTTTCTGGTAAAGCCTTATACCAGTCACGTGCATCTTCTTTGAGAGTATGAATGAATAATTTTATGTACACATCCTCATACTCAATCTCAAAATCTTCCATCATGTTAAAAAAAAGTCTCAAATGTTGATCCCCAGTAATGGCATTATTTCCCTAAAATTTAGGCAGCCTGTTCCTCACATCTTGGGGTACAACATTAGGATACCCAACCATGCCTCTAAAATTTATCGGTCCAAAAGTATTGACAAAAAAAGGTGGTCTAGGTGGAGGTTGAGCCATATTATCTTGAGGAGGTGATCCTACAGGAGAATCAAAATGATAGGGGACCAAAGGCCTTTTGAGCATAGGAGTATAACTTTCCAAGTGAATATCCTCTAATGATTCAGTTTCATGAAACACCCTATCAATCCTAGATGATGAAGGGAAAAAATAAGGGATACATTTTTTCAGACACAAATGATGGCCCTTCACCAGTTGGAGAATTTAGTTTTTACAAGGGCTATTTGATTTAGAATTATCTGAAGATGTAGGAAAATCCTCAACTACATAGGTTGATCATCTTCCAACACTGGTACTACCTTTTCTTTTGACTCTTGACTTCCCAACACTCTCAGACTCATCTTCCTTCTGAATTTTCCTTCCCAAGCTCTGGAAATAACTTCTCTAGTAGGATCCCTAGTGAAGAAAGATCTTCTTCCTTCCATCTTTGCAAATATTAATGACAAAACTTCTTGACAAAAATTTAGACACTAGTAATAACAGAAATTGTAAACTAACACATGGAGTCACCACCAAGGATTTTCACCTTAGATATGCTAAAGCACTGTAAGTAATCTATCAACTATTTATCAACACTTAATTTCTACAAATCTTGATGGATCTGATCATCCTTTGTTGATATTTATCAATATCCACATGATTTAGTGCCAAATTTACTAAAACCAGAAAATATTGCACAAAAAACTCCGATCTCACACAATTCTCACAAATTTTAACAAATGATGATATATAAACAACATATTTACATATGAATCATTACCAGAGGTTGATGTGCATATGTATTTGCACAAATAGTCCCCGAAAATGGTGCCAAATTGGTGTTGGTACCCAAATTGATCCTTCCTTTGAAACCGAGCAACATCACAATTTGATCAGGATGCTTAGAGACAAACAAATCATAATAGGAGTCATTTTGTAGTCTGGGGATGGATTCTAGATGACTCTTTATCACTCTGGTTTGGAAAGGATTGGGTATCACCATGCTAAGAGTTTGACCTACCCTTACTACTTTAGGTTGTGCCTTCAACCAGGGTGAGAGGACCCATTTTGTGACTGTATTAGTGGAAATTATCAATGGATTAGTAGTATTTGACTCTTCCTTTGCAATATTTTGAAGGAGACCTTGAGAAAACATGGCCAATACAACATAACCTAACTCTTATGAGTTGTCACTTTAGAAAATGAAGATGTTCTCTAGATAAGGCCCAGGTCACTAAAGACAATGATAAAAATTGATTGCACTTGCATATTTTAGTAAAGGATGGACAAATTTAATGATCTTCTTTATCATTTGTGGATATATAGTGCAAGCAAGGATGGTTCATGTATGATATATCACTGAATATGAAATTTATGGTTGGGAAGTTAAGCAGGATAAAGTTGATTATACTAAATCCTTGAGAACTTTAAACAAATGTTGACAAATCCACAAAGGAAAAATGACAAATGGCTTCAAATAGTCAGGACAAACCTTCAACTAGAAAATTGTGCATCTATGAAAGCTCAAAGACACATGGCTTCACACATTCTTCAAGGATTTAACATAAGAACTCATGTTAAAGACTTAATTAAACCTTAGAAGTCCCTAATATATCATGCTTATGATACACTCATAAAATAACAAACAATTTGTATCACTGAAATGAAAGTAAAGTGAATTTAAATCACTTATTACATCATGAAATGAAAGCTCTCTTCATAATGTAATTGCAAATGCCACAATATTATCATGAGGATGAGATCTTGTGTGATTTTAGAGGGATTTCTAATGTAATATTAACAGGAACACAGATAACTATTTGAAGATATCTCAAAATGACAATAGACATAACATGGTTCATGATTAACACAAATTACTTAAGGTTTTTCAAAATTGATCAACAAGGGAAAGTTTGTTTACAATCTCAAATTTTTTCAATGGCTATACATTTCAACCATCTTGACATGATCAATTTCAAAGATACATAAGAAATAATTGGTTTCTCAAATGAGTTCCTTTGGAAAATGGATTTTCTTGGCTTTCTCTCCTTCTCTTTTCTCGAAAATTTCAGAAAAATTAACCCCCCCTTTTTTCGTGATTATCTTCTTCCTTTTATATCATCTCCTTTTCTTGTTAACTTTCAAAGTTCTTTCCCCCAAAATTTAGAATATTCCTAAGAATATTCTCCCTTTTAAAAATTGTTCTAGAACATGGTATTTAGAAAGGTCTTTCTTGAAGTTTCCAGTGTACAAATCACTCAGTCTTTTCAATCAACTTCACTAGTGTTTGACTGGGATATCAGGTAGTCTTTTTTGGTGGTTTATTTTAATCATTATTTCCTGGTATTGATTAGATAATCATTTGAACAATCTCTTAATACCTCCAGATAATATTGAAATGACATATATCCATACTCACTTTTCAATAATCTACCTTGGGCGCCACACCCTCTGCTTCATGTCTCATTGGCTTAATTTCCACACATAGTTTCTATCGAATCACCTTGATTTACCATCTCTGCTCATTCCTAACTTTTTCCAAATCTTAAATTCTCTCCTTGTGTGAACTGAACAAAATATCCTTCATTTCATGGGAAAGATTGCATCAAATCAGAACATATGTCTCCTTCTCATTATAAAACTTGGCTCAATTTCATTATCATCATGCCTTTCCCTTCTTATTCTAAGTATAAGGAATTTCAAAGAGAATGGTGAAGGTGCTCGTAGCTCACAACCTGAAGGATATTTCTTTGAGGACTTAAATCAGATTTTTGATTTAAGTGGTCTGATGAAGCTTTTTGTTAGGGCTCTATTTGAGATAGAATGTGTGGGTGACACAAGAGGGCCCCTAACATATCAAAAAGTCGATTAGCACTTCTTACAAGGATGATCAGATCAATCATGTGTTTGCATCCTTCCAAGTTATGTATTTCCATCTTTTTAGATGGGAGCATATGAAAATCCTAAAGACTTGAAAAAATATTGGGTTGAGAGAAGACCCCAGGTCTCTGGGCAGACCAATTTTCAATGTCCCTTTCTGTGTGATGAGGAATTTGTATCGAAAGAGATTCCTAAGGAATCATATGTGTTGTATGATAAATCCTCCATCGACACAATGCCTGCTATCTCCCACAAAATAGAAGAGTTAGAGAAAAGGATCAACTTCCTGGAGAAAAAGAAAGTAGAGACTATGCCTTCACAATCATTTTCAGCACCAGGGTCATCTTTAGGGAAAAGGAAAGGTGAACCATAATCACAACCCCAATTGTTATCTCAGATGGGGAAGAAGACCAATCATTGTCTGCTCCATTCAAGGGCAGCCATTTCTCTCGCTCGAGACAATAAAGGGAGATTTTCTATTCGATCGTCCACCCACATAATGCATTGTGCTCCTCAGGAAGAGCATGAATTATTGGGCCCTCAACCAATTCCTTCCTAAAGGACAATCCACCTTTTACATGGAAATGGGAGGTGGGTCAAGTTCGAGGCCCTCGCAATCACCCATTCAACAACATGTAGTATCTCCCCTCCAACCAATTTAGGTGTCCCCTCAAGCAACAAGAAACTCCAACATGTCAATCCCTCACAAAGGGAAAGGAAAGATGGCTTTCTTCACAGGAGGTCTAGATCTTTTAGATTGGGTTTCATCTCAACAAAAGAAATTGAACTGGAGAAAATCATGAGTCATCCTAGAATGACTCTGGAGGCATTAATGGATATGGGAATGTCTCGAGACCTAGCAGGGTCAATCATTTTCATTCAAACAACACAAGGCTCAAATGAGTTTGTGTTGAGGAAAAACAAGCTTTTGAAAGCTCCCTTGCTCGGAGGAAGCTATGAAGTAGGGATGAAGAATGCCTAAATGTTGTCTTCTTTTCACTATTTCTCTTTCTGGCATGTACATATTTTTTTTTTTGTCATGGGAGGGACCCCTATAGAACCCCATTTTGTTCCTTATTTAGAGTGCAAAAACATAACAACATCAATCATTTACATGTTTACCTAAATGTATGTTAATTTCATCAAAGTAAATATGGCATTACTGCATTCTTCCATTTTTCAATTGAAATAAAGGAACGATAAAATTCAGAGAAACAATTACTTCCAATGCAATAGAAGTGTCATTTTAAAACATCAGTTTAAAAAGGATGAATATGAAAAGAGAATACAATTCAAGGAACAATTGTCTAAGCATGTTTTTCATCCTTTGCATCTTCTTCTTAACTTCTAATTCGGATCTTTTTCTTTTGGTAGCCTCACCACATATGCATCATATATTTTGAATAATTCATTAACCTCATCCTCATATGGTCCAATATGATGCTGGAAAATCAATGCCTGCCTAGATATTACATCAATGCAATGGCCCATTTTCTGCTTGTATTCTAGTGGCCTTGCCTTCAACTCTGCAATTCTATTTTCTATTTTTCTCATGGTCTTAATGAATTCATAGGAGAATTCATTCCTTAGAACATTATTTTCAAAAGATTCAAGTAAGAAATCAATCTTCATGTCCCCATAACTCTTCTTGAACTTATCAATAACCATATCCTCCAACTTTAAGTCAATAGCATCGAGAGTATCATCAACCCAATTTCTTTTGACTTCAAGTTTTCCTTTGATTCCATTTAGGGTCTTGACTCTAATCTTTGACAAATCCTCAAGGGCATGTTGGCTTCCTTTAAATTCAGCTGGTATAATGTCCTCCTCCTCAACAAACTCATCACTGAAAGCTGGGTAATGCGGTCCAATTTGGGAAGAATACCTTCAAAGTATAAAATCTCATTGTCACATTATTCAATTATCTCATAAATTTCCCAAATTCTATTTTTGAGATCTTCATACTTTGATCTAGCTTTCGTAATTGCTTATTTTCCCCTCTTGGTCAAGTTCTCAATCCATGTGTCTACTACTTGAACCTTCTTGACAACCTTGTTTACCTTATTCATTCCTTCAGGGGTGTTTATATAAGCACTTGCTTGTGTTTGACTAGTCTACCTGTCAACTGTTGTAAACAAGAACTCAAGGCCTTAACTTGCTCCTTTAATTTCCTTTTTGTCATTCCATCTTCATCAACCTTTTGCAGAAGATCACTACTCGCCTCCTTGAGGGTTTCCCAAAGGGATAATTTGAATGTTATAATCATTAGTTGTTATGTCTTTTCTTGTTTTACCCTCAAAAGGGGTTTCTATTTCCAAGGTTCTTGCTCTGGATGAATTAGTGTGGGTTTTTGTGATGGTCCTGGCCCTTTTTGAGGCTCTTACTACCTTTGGAAAAGACAAAGTAGTAAGGTCAACAACTTGCATAGGGAGAACCTCTTTTTCTTCATTTGAAATCAACTCACTGATCCATCCCTTTTCTAAGCTTGTTATAGCTCTTGTTTCTTGTGATTCTTCTTTGGAGTTTCTCAGGAAAAACTACCATTTGCTTGGATATTTCTTGTTCAATTTGCACCAATGATTGTGTCTATTCCTAATAACTTATTTCAATGGTCTCTATGCCAATCTCACCTTGTGCTATTGATTCTTTTGGATGCTCTTTTTCATGGTCTGGAACTTCAGATTGATCATTAACATTCAAGGGAGACTCCTTCCTTGCTTCTTCAGTTGAAACCATAGTGGAATTAACTTCTTCTATAACACTTTCTTGCACCAAAATTTGGGTTGTGGGACCCTTCTCTCATGAAGTCTGCTGAGTTGCAACCTTACCCTTTTCATGCTCCAACGATGTATTTTGTAATGCCATGGTAGGTTGTTCCTTTAGAAACAACTCTACATTTCCCACTAAAGGTTGTACATTCTTACCAGTGATGATTTTTGCATCAGTAATTGCATCTTGTGCTATTTTAAATATTTCTTCAAAAATAGATTTTACCTCTTGAGGAAGGTTATCAGTTTTGGTCAACTTAGCAAAAATAGATATAACCTCTTTTATTAATAACTCAACATTAGTGTCTTTTTCAACAAACAACTTTAGTTTACCCAATTCCAAAGTCATTTTTCCGGGAAATATTTTGATTGCTTGGGTCCTCTCTTGATAGTTGATACATGAATATATTTTTCTAATTCTTTTTTGGCTTGAATGTTATCCATTGGTGTTATTATTGGTTCATCTGTAGACACCTAAAATTGGTTACCCAATTTAGTGTCCCCCATGTGCGTTTGCCTTCTCGAGTAACCTGGAGCACATTTATATCACCACTTCTCCCTTAGGGTATTATTTAATATTTGATTTAAACATCTATCCTAAGTTTATTTCACCCCATTATGTTTTACCCATAGATAATTAAATATTAACTATTTAATTACACTTTTTACATATATCTTAACCGCTTATCTACCCCATATCAATTCCTAACCTCCCATATCAATTTTATCCATCTATCCCCCTATTTCTCCTCCCCCAAACCATGCAGTGGGATATTTCCCGTATTTGAGTTAGAGGGATCACTTGCATCCTTCCAAAATCGCCTTTTTGGCCATTTCGGGAGTCTGTTCCCTGATCGGCGCCGACCGGTACTCGGTCGATGCCGATTTTCAGAGCGGTGCTGATTGCATCTCGGTCGGCGCCGATTACAAATACAGGGCCAAAATTCAGTTCTGGTTAGACAGAAAGAACGACAGAGAGTTTTGAGCATCAAGTCTGAGCATTATCTATCAAGTGAAAGTGAATTCTATCCAAATCAATCCCTGAGAGGAGTACCGTTACTCTGCTCCTACCACATCGACATCGTGAGCCTCCATCGATCTCTTGGTGACTCTGTTCCTACATCCAGTGAAGGTGGAGCTTGTCAGTATCCCTACGGCTCTTACAGATCCAGTGGAGATCGACGATCTAGCTTTCATTGTCTGTTTCTCAATCTTCCTACAATTTTCCCATAGTTGATGCCGACCGATCCCAGTCGACGCCAACTTTCTCTAATTGACACTGACCTATCCCAGTCGACGCTGATTTTTCTAATCGATGCGATTCTTCTAATTCGACGCCGATTCTCACAATCAACGCCGATCCGCTTTGCCGAGTAAAAGAATTTAGGTAACACAAATCCAGCATTGTTTTCACAATTTCCTATTTTCTATTGATTTTAAATCGATGTTTACATTCTTTTTTCATTTTTAATCAAGAAAATCTAGACATTTACTTACATCTTTTATCATGTATGCTTCTTTCCTTAATTGAAAACATGGACTGACATCCACCGAGGGAGCTTATCGCTTCCCGGACCCGCTTTTCGGGTAGTCCACCCAAATATCTTTTAATGTTGTCTTTTTCTGTCAAGCATCTGTGTCTCACAGGTTTCTTGGATCTACTTTGCAGGATCGCTCGTGTGCGCCCATCTTGTCTACATCGGCTTTCTTTTCCATCTACATATTCGAATCTTGTCTTATCTATCAGGTATTGATTTCATTTGAGTTTTTAGGGTTTTTGTGTTTAGTTTGGTACATTAACTTGGACAGGTAACAAGTGTGGAAATTCTTGATCTACATTCTGGCACGGTGGGACCCAACCAAATTCCCTTATTGGTAAGTTCATTTCTTTTCCAGTTTGAGCGTTTTTCTTGTTTCTTCACTGATTTTTGTTAGTTCTCCACGTAGCATTTCCTTCCTTCATTTTGGTCTTGCTTTTTTCATTTATAATTTGCAAAGTTAAAGTTTCTTCTTTCTTGCAAAACTAAATTCCAATTCCTATTTCAAAGATTAATAAATCTTTCATTTGATTTCAAGATTGCATTTTTGATCCATCTCTTTATGCAAAAATTGTTATTTTCTTGAAAGTTTTTTTAGTTCCTTGAAATAGAAATTTTCATTCTACTATTATCTGGATATATCTTTCTGGATTGGTTTGTGTGTTTGCTTAACCTTTTCTTGTGGAGCACTTTGCTTGTTCATGGGATTGTTCGAGGGGAAGAGCTCAACAATGCGCTTTTTGAAGTCCACACACCTTGGAGAGCTAAATCTATAGGTATTTCTCTTTTACGGTGTTTTCTCCTTTTTAGGAACTTAAAAAAAGAACTTGTTTGTTTGTTTTATATCACATTCAAACATTTCGGTTTTGGTGCTTAAAAATAAATTAATCACATTTGGGAAAGAATTTGTTTGACTGTCTTCATCGAAATCCAACACTTCATTCTTAGTGCTTAAAAAGAACTTTTCCTTTGTCATTTTTGTTGTATGCTATTCATCTAGTTTTCTAAATAGGCTGGAAAAATTGATCAAAATCGGTAGTGACACTATTTGATTTTTATTTTTCACCCTTACACACAAAGCCAAAATCACTAGGTATAAAGCATCTAAACAAAAATTCCTCCCCTAGCCTCGCCTACTTGGAATCGACATCCAAGAGGAAGAGCCTACGAGGTACTCAGGGCACACTATAAATTCACAGAAATTATGGTATATATTGGCAAAGCACCCGACTCCTTATCATGGCGGTGTGTGAAGTGCGGGGTTAGGCCCCTATATCAAGCCATGTCTTGGTCTTTTCTTGAAGTGCCTTGGGAATCCTCACTAAAACATTCCCCAAACCATCCTTAGTTTGGCTATCTGAGTAGTTCCTATTCTAAAAAGCCTTCCCTAATATTTTCTTTCTTAAAAGCATGAAAACTTAAAAGAGATAATCACCTACGCTGCTTGAATTGTCTGTGCATTAGTTAGGTCAATATTATTTTTCTATATTCTTGCTTGTTTATGACGGTCATCACTCGAGTTACAATCTAGAAAAATGGCTCAACTGGCCCCTTCTTCCTCCGAGATCACCACTAATGTGGATATTTCGGCACCCCCTAGGTCTTCCTCTGGACCACTATTAGTTGGTTCCCCATCTTGGTCATATAATCCTTTCTATCAGCCTAAAGCAATCCCATCACGTCTAGCTTCCCCAGTCCTTCAGAAATATCATCTGCTTCTGATATAGAGTATGTTCCTCACGGGGATCCTGAATTTCAGGTGCTCCTTGATCGCAATCTAGTAGCCCTTATGGACTATCTAGTACATAAGTCTGTTCAAATATCTGATCAGGGACCACCAATCCAGAAAGTTTATGATTATCCTCGTGAACCATCCTAGGCTTTTATAGAATAGCTAGCATACTTTTCTCTTGCCTCGAACCACGGAAGAGGGCGGCGCACCTGTGCCTCCTTTTTCTCTTCCACCGACCATGTTGACTGGTCCTCAATTAGTCTTGCCTATTCCCAGTGTCACGGTTACCTCGGCTACTCCACAACCTACTTCTGAGAAGTCCTCTTCTTTAGCTATAATGGGCACATCTGTGCACTCACAGATTGCTATTAATTCTTCTATGTTTGTCCATTGCGTCCCAGGGTCAGTACCTCTTTATGAATCAACCCCCTTCTACGAGTTAGTTGGTTCCTTCTTCTCATCCTCCAATTGGTCTTTCTTCCAATGCTCTAGTGACAATGTCCTTTACCCATCCTCTGGCATCGGTGCCCTTAATAACCAATCCGGTAGTCAAAAGCCTCATTCAGACCTTGTTCCCCACCATGTCCAATCAAATCAACACCCATGTTCCTTAATCCATTCTCGATTCAGTCGACAAGTGTAGGAGCCCACCAATCACAGGCTCCATCTTTCATTCAACCACCTTTTTCTCAACCACTTGTCATCTCACAACCTGTTTATACACAGGCTCCTTCACAACAAATACCTCACCAGGCGTCACCCAGAATGCCTGGTTATTCCTCTTATCATCTTGTTAATCAACAGATGAATCCCCCATTGATGCCTCAACAAAATCCACCATTCACTTCTTATGTAGGACATACCAGCATGCCTCCTCCTCAATCTGACGTGGTCCAAATTCTTTTCAAGAAAATCATAGACCTAGAAGCCTCCACCAAAGGGGCTCGTCCTTCATACTCTTTTGAAGAAGTATGTAATGAACCGATTCATCCATCGTAGGATCTTTTAAGCATTATCCTCCCTAATGGGAACTTCCTAAATTTTCAAAATTTCATAGTCGGGAGGACCCTCAACAGCACCTGTGAGCATTCAAACACGCTTACTACCTTATAGTCCAAGATCAGGAGCTTATGCTCCGTACTTTCCCTATGTCTCTAGCAGGGCCTGCTTTAGACTGGTATAATAACATTCCCCAACATTCCTTGTTTTCTTTCTCTCAATTGGCCTAGATGTTTGTTGAAAAATTTTCAATAAATATCGCACATAAGATCTCGATTACAGATCTTTATAACATTCGTCAATTTGATGATGAGTCTATTATAGACTTTGTCGCTCATTGGAGAGGGATAATAAACCAATTGTCTTTCTCCCTTCCTCAATCTCAACAGATCGAGTTGTTTACTCGATCTTGTGCTAATCATATTTCTTCCACTTTAAGGATCCAAACCTTTCATACATTTGAAGAAGCCTTTACAATGGCATGTAAACTTGAATCCGTGCCATTGAACAAGGGAAGTTAAAACTTCGCTCTAAATCTAAACCAGATTTTTCTTGGTTTACAAAAACAAACCCTTCCGCTTCTAACAAAGACAAGAATCAGGGGTCTACCAACGCTATTGTATTAAAAACATCATGAGCCGACAACACTTCTAATCAAACACCGCGGAGAGACTCCTCATCTTCTCAAAAAGGACCCTCGTCATCTCGATCTTTTACTTCGTTGGGGGAATCATATGCTTCTATCTTGGAAAAAATGTTGGAAGTTCACATGATCAAACTTCCCCTATTAGAAATTTTAATGAGAACCAAGAACATCCATTCTGGTATAGGGAAAATGAATTCTGTCGTTATCATAGAACCAAAGGCCATGACATTGAACGATGTCAGACCTTCAAAAATCTTGTCCAGAAATTCATTGATAAAGGTGAGCTCATTCTGGATAACCCAAATGCTCCCCCAAATCAGGCACTTGATGTTTTTAAACAACCTTTTCCCAATCATTCCCCAAACAATGATGCTTCAGAGTCTCAAAAACCAAACACTCATACTATCAGCTTCATCTCTACTGAAGAATCTTCTTCTAAACCTAAGCCATCTGCGAACACATTGACCGAATCAGAACCTCCTTCCGCTCCGCTAATCACTGAGATTCCATCATCTCCAGACAATCCATCTTTGAATATTCCTACATTGTTAGAGATGGATTCATCTCTCTCTGCCTCTTTATCTGATCTTTTGTCCATGCCAAGACAATGTCATCCTCATCTGTCTCATCGTCAGATATTCTTTCGATGCTCGAGGCATTTACATCCCTTCGAGTTTCCACCATGAATACATCTACTTTTGTTTCTCCCATTTTCTTGTGACTATGCCATTGGTAAACATACCTATAGTTGTACCAACTTCGACTGGGAAGCATCTTCGATTTTGACTCTTCCTGTTTCCTTTCCCATAGTAGTTACACCCATAATTATTGTACCAGAAGTATCTCCCTCATAAAGAACTGCTTCTCCATCATCCACTTCTTCCATCACTCGATACTATTTTACCTATTAAGGGAAAATCTAAAGAAATAAGCACCCGGCACCTACGGTCTCGGTTCTAAACTTAAACCAAGACAACTAAAGTCTAACGTTACATCATCAGCATACCTCCTCATCTCCTTCCCCGAAAAGGTTACAATCACCTTATGCGGTTGAAGTTATCACCATCCCTGAAAAAGGAAAACCCATATTTCAGACTATTAAGACTCTTGGTGCTTTCCCTCAAAAATCTCTCTCTGTGCCTCATAAAAGATTAGATTTATCAACTGGGAAGGCGTCTTCTTCTACAATACCATCAGAACCATCATCTTCTTCTTCTACAACACCTTCTTCGTTGGTGCCTTGTAAAGTGAATTTACCCACTAGAAAGGCATCACCTCTTTTATCAGGACCATCATCTTCGTCACCAAAAGCCAAGGCACCCTCTGTTCCTCCGATCAGACCTATTTTGGGAGCTCCTCCCTCATCTAAATCGGCATTATCTAAATCATCATCTATTTTGACCAAGCAACCTTCTTTATCTCTAAAGACCACAACACTTGTCACATCTTCATCATCTTCAAAATCTATCTTAGGAGCTCCTCCTCCACAGAAATCAATCCTGCCTCACTTACTTCCATCTCAAGTGCCCCAGGCTACTCCTCCCGATGTTCGAAAAAGTAAAACAATCCCTAAAAAGACTGTCAAACCAGACATGCAGGTTCTTTTACCTCGGCAATCTATTGAGGCAAAAGAGGTGCCTTCATCATCTCTGTCCTCATCTTTGTCTACCAGATTCTATACTAAAATTCTTCACCAACTTATCCAATCTTCATCCATATCCCTTCCTCCGATCAAACCCTATAATCCTAAAGGAGTAAAACCTTCCTGGTTCAACTCTGATTTGATTTGTGCTTACCACCACACTCTAGGACATGACACCGAGGGATGTAAAGCCCTTCAATCTGTCATTAACAGTCTTTTGGAAGAAAGTGATCTTCTACTGGAAGAAGAGGAGGAACAAGTATCTCCTGTCATCTCAACCACATCTGAGCCTCAATAATCTACTCAGGCCTCTAGTTCTATTAATTCCACTCTAGATGGTCTTCCACCTTCTCAAATCGACACGATTCATATCGCCACTAGAACACAACAATATGATAATCTATCATCATCTACATCTCAGCCATGGGTTGTCATTTCTACAGCCCTTGAAGGCATTCCTCCTTCCACATTAGCCTCGAGACCTAGGGTCTCTATTCGTGCTTCACCTCGGGCTCAGATTCCCATGTCAGTAGAGGAGAGTGTTATGAAACAACTTACCCATGCTCCGGTCAAAATGTCTCTTTTTGACCTCATTCAATCATCTCCACAGCATTGCCAGGCTTTGATTGATAATCTACGTGCATCGCAGTGAATTCAGATGAGCCCCAACCTTTTGAGATGATTGTTGGATTGAATAAACCGTCAACCACCATTTCCTTTGAAGATTCAGAAATTCCTTCCCTTTCTTCCAAGGATTTGGAGGCTCCCCTCTTTATCATAGTTCAAATCAACAACACTACATTAAAATGCACTATGATTGATAGTGGTGCTGCACTCAACGTCATTTCCTCGCACACATTTGAGCAACTTAAGTTACCAAAGAACGTAGTGTCACCACCGCCTTTTGCCCTTCGATCATTTAATGATTAGCTGACAGTTACTTTAAGGACCGTGGTCCTGCCCATTCGAGTAGGTAAAAAGCTGCTTCATAAGCTCTTTTACATTGTTGAAGGGAAATTCCACTACAATATGATCCTCGGATGCTCTTGGATTCATGCAATGCATTATGTCCCATTAACCCTCCATCGATGCTTAAAATATCAGTATGAGGGCAAAATCTATACTCATCCAGGAGATCCTTTTCCTTTTGCACAATGCGACATGACCACAGGGTGCCCCTCTAAAGGAGAATGCTTTTTCTCTTGATAAGGCTTCATCCTCTTCCATACCTACAAAAAAACTACTAGATTTACAAAATCTAGAAGAGACGTTGCAGCGTTTCTCACTAGGAGAGCTTCCTCTTCTCTCTTTTGATGCCCATCTCAAACCTAATGAGTATGGTAGACCAAGTAAAACAACTTCGAATATCGCCTAGGTCTTGGGCACATTGTCACCATTGGTCTACCCAATCAATAGACTAACTTCATTTACGGTGGTCTTGATACATCTCACTATCACCCGGATTCTCCTCCAGGGCCAAACCCTATTCAAGCAGGTTTGATTGTCTACAGAATCCCACGTTTACAAAAACTTATTTATATCGATGCGTGTGGAAGGGTTTTGGCTTGGGAAAGTATGAACAAGGTGTGCATGACCTCGCATCCATTCCAACTCTCAAACCACATCAAAAATTTGGTTTAGGATTTAAACCTCTTTCAAAAGCCACCATCACTATTCTCAATGAGCCTCTTTCCATTGAGGAGCCATCTTCTCCCGCCAGGTCAGAAGCATCATTTGATGTAGATGACGCCATTTCCATCCCGTCTAACTTTTTTTTAGTCAATACCATTTCCTTAGGGCGCTGACCTATAAAACTAATAACAAATCCACTTCCATACCATTAGTCTTCCTTGAAATAGTTGGAGATGACTCTCCTACTATCAACACTATCCACTATGCGGATGATGATTCTATCCTCACCTATCTGGGGGTAGAGGATTCCTATCTTCCTAAAACCATTCCTTCTGACACGTCTACGCTTCTTAACGAAGCCACTGTCGACCTTAATATAGGGACTTCTAAAGACCCTCGCATCATTAAGGTCGGCCAATCTCTTAATCCATAGGAGTTAGGAGACTTTACCACTTTTCTTTCCAACCATCGTCAAGCCTTCACTTGGTCATATGAGGATATGCCAGGACTTGATCCCGATATTGTGGTCCACAATATCGTTACTCTTCCAGACATCAAACCAGTTAAGCAAAAATTATGTAAAATGCACCCTCGAGTAGCCCTTCTTGTTAAAGAAGAGTTGCAACGTTTGCTTTCTGCTAACTTTATCCAACCCATTGATTATCCACAATGGGTTTCAAATATAGTACCAATAACCAAAGCTACTAGGAAAATTTGAATTTGTACCGACTTCTAGGATCTTAATCTTGCTTGTCCAAAAGATGATTTTCCTCTACCTAATATCGACCAACTCATGGATTTAACGACAGGTCACGAGATGCTTTCTCTTATGGATGGTTTCTCTAGGTATAATCAAATTCTCATCACACCAGAGGACCAACATAAGACTTCCTTCATAACTCCTTGGGGGAATTTTTGTTATCGTGTCATGCCTTTCGGTCTTAAGAACGCAGGAGTAACCTATCAGCGAGTAATGACCTACATCTTCCATGATCTCTTACACAAAACTATGGAAGATTATGTCGATGATCTCCTTGGTAAATCCAAATGCCATCAGGATCATCTTTTCATTCTTGCACCTCTCTTTGAGAGGCTCATTCACTTTTGTCTTTGCCTAAATCCATCTAAGTGCATGTTTGGCGTTCTCACTGGTAAACTCTTAGGCTTTATCATTTCTATTAGGGGTATTGAAGTGGACCCCACAAAAATAAAAGCTATCCTTGAGATGCCTCCCCCTTCTAACTTAAAGAAACTCCATGGTCTTCAAGGACGCCTTCAATCAGTGTGTCATTTTATCTCGCAACTGTCAGACTGTTGTCAACCTTTTCATCATCTCCTCCATAAGAATGTTCATTTTGAATGGGATGAGCATTTCCAAAAGGCCTTTGATGATCTCAAAGCTTATCTTCTTTCTCCACCTGTGCTTACACCTCCACGCGAGGGTGAGCCATTCTATCTTTATATTTCTGTAACTGACCATGCTCTGGGAGCCATGATCTCGCATCGGGATGCTAATGGTAAAGAACAAGCTGTATATTACATCAGTCGCACTCTTCATGAGTATGAAACATGCTATTTTGAAGCTGAAAAGCTGTGTTGTGCTCTCTTCTTCGCAACTTCTAAGCTTCGTCATTACCTCCTTAATCAAAAAACTTACATTGTCACAAGTGTCAATCCACTCAAGATAATGCATGCAAAGCCTTATCACAATGATCGTATCACTCGTTGGCTCATGCTCATGACAGAATTTGATCTTGAGTTTATCCCGCAAAAATCTATCAAGGGTTAGGTCATTGCAGATCAATTAGCTGATGCTCCTCTTCCGGACACTCAAGTCCCCCTTGCTCAATTCCCCAATGAGTATATCCAACAAATTGATTTCGGTCTTTCTCCATTTAAAGTAAAACTCTTCTTTGATGGATCCAAATGCCAGCAAGGGGGAGGTGCAGGTTTCGTTATGATTCCTCCTTGGGGTGCACCTATCCCTATCGCACACAAACTTAACTTTGAGTGTACCAATAATATGGCCAAATATGAAGCTCTTGTTTTAGGTCTTCAAAATGCCATTAATCTTAGCACTCACCATATCAACATCTTTGGTGATTCTGAGCTCATTGTTAATCAAGTCACTGGTGTCTATCAATGCAAAAATGATATCCTTCAAAAATATCGTGATATTGTGCTCTTTCAGCTTCAATATTTTGATAAATTTACTATCCAAGCTATTCCTCACACTACGAATCGATTCATGATACAATGGCTTCTTTAGCCTCGCTTATTCCACCTTTTACCGAAGACTCGTGACTTTCTGTGGTTGTGCAGCATTTAGACCAGCCATCTCATCTCAAGCAGTTGACTTCAATTAACGTCATCGCAACCAATGCTCAAGATGAGTGGTATCATCACATTTTTGATTATCTATCCCGTTCAGTGCTTCCTCTAGATCTGACTTCCAATGGTAGAAGATCTTTTATCCTATGCACTAATCGCTATACTATTCTAGGCGGAATCCTCTACAAATGTGGTTTTGATGGTATTTTGCTTCAGTGCCTCAAAACCCCTGAATCATCTAAAGCTATCCAGGAGGTCCATGATGGTATATGTGGTGGACATTTTAATGGCTTGGCCATAGCTAAACACATCTTATGTTTAGGCTATTATTGGCCTTCTCTTAATCGAGATTGTTGTGAATACACTAAGAAATGTGTCAAGTGTCAACAACATTCTAATCTTACACATATCCCTAGCCAGGCCTTACAACTTGCAATAGATTTGTGGCCTTTCTCACAATGGGGTCTTGATCTCATCGGTCTCATCAATCCCTGCTCTTCACAGTGTCATCATTTTATCATTACTACCATAGAATACTTTACTAAGTGGGTGGAAGATATTCCTCTTTCATTGACCAAAGCTAAACCCATAGTTGATTTTGTCTATCAACACATCATTTGTCGCTTTGGTGTCCCACACAAACTCATCACAGACAATGGTAAATCTTTCAAAAACGTTGATTTGCAGAACCTCTATGACGCTTTCAATATCAAACTCAACTTTTCTTCTCCATACTATCCCCAAGCTAACGGCCAGGTAGCTGAGGCTTCCAATAAAAATTTGCGTAATATCCTCACAAAGGTAACTAGTTGAGCTGGTAGGGATTGGCATTTACATATCCCTTTTTCTCTTTGGGCTTATCAAACTAGCATTCGTACTCCTACGGGTGCTACTCCCTTCTCTCTAGTCTATGGGTCAGAGGTCTGTTCTTCCTTTGGAAGTCCAGATCCCATCTCTTTGTGTTTCTCTTAGAGAATTTGTCTCTGATGAGGACTATCATCAAAATCGTCTAGCACAGCTTGAGTTTCTAGATGAGAAACATTTCAATGCTCTTGAGCATCATCAAGTCTATCTTGAGCATGTCAAACGTGCTTATAACAAGCACTTGCAACACCGTGACTTCAAATTTGGTGATCTTGTTCTTAAAGAAAACCAAAATGTCACTACACTAGAAAGGAGTCAGCGTGGTAAGTTCACTCCTAACTAGATGGGTCCATATGTAATCACTCATAAATATGGGTCTGGGGCTTATCGTCTATCTTCCATGGATGGTATACCTGAAACAGAACCTCTTAATGCCTTGCATCTAAGGCCCTTCTATTGTTAAAATCTGTCTTACATGGTCTTAGTCACAAAACAGATTCTTCATCCATCTGCAACCAGTCATGTATTTCATAGTGATTCAGAACTATGTGGTTCTCCGCGTTATGTCTTTTCTACCTTAAATATGAGTATCACGGCTCTACTCATGGCATTTTTCTTATGGATATGTTCCTCCTCATGGTAGGGACACCTTAATCACTTCTTCATCTATCCCAAGTATCTATCTTAATCGAATCTACTCGGGGCATGAGTACGTGCTTTTATACATTTTCTTCCCCTCTATCTGATCTATCTGGTCTACACTCAGCTTCTTTCAAAAAATCTCCAAAAGCTCCAAAAAAAGGGTGCTATCCTAAAAATTCCCAAAAGATAGACTGATCCCTCGAAGGACAACTATCTATGCATTATCAAATGAATCAAAAGATATAGACCATGCCCTTGAAGGATGGCTATCATCACATTCAAAATACAGACCGTTCCCTTGAAGGACGGCTATTTGTTCCATGGGATTTCCAAGGCTTCTCGCATTGATTAGCCTTTGCGATGTGACTTCCTCTTGGCCGGTTTTTACTTCTTAGCATCATTGAAAGACTTCCGTGATCGATCGGTCTTTCTATATCTAGCAAACTTCCCGCATTGATCAGTTTGCTCTTCTGTCAAAAACAAAAATCATGAAGCTGAGATATAAGACCTTTTGTCAATCATATGGAGAACCCTATTTTCCCAATATGAGCATGTATTCTGTCCTTTGTAAATTTTGACAAGATAAATACTTACTTCTCCTTCCATTTACCTTCTAGATCTAGTTTGCGACTAGCTAGTGTCAGGTTTATTTTAACCTCATATATGGCCTTGTATGCATGGTCTTTTGGTTTCCTATCAAAGTCTCTATTTATGGTCGGTTAGGGGCCTAGCTTATCATTCTTTTTCTTATCTAGGTGTATTGCTTTTATTTCTAATCAGGGTCATTTCATTACATCCTTTTTCTCTCATAGAGAGCATTTCCCATTATTATTTGTTATTCATCCAATTAAATTGACATTTAACATGTTAATTTAGTCAAAATCTATCATCTATCTATATTCATCTTATCTACTTTGTCCAAAAAAACATATCAAAGCATGTATTGCAAACACATGTGAATCTACCTATCTATTTTCATCAAAATTAAATTAACATCTTAAACATATCAAATCTATCAATCACATCTATCCATCTATCCATCTATCATCTAAAAATGTGTCCATCCAAGTTACACTACATCTATCTATATCTATTTTTCATCAAAATTAAATCCACATATCAATCACATCAAATCACATCACATCTATCTATCCTCTATGTCTATGTCCATCAAATCACATCTATTTATCTGCTATCAACATATGTCTATATCCATCACAATTACGCTACATCTATCCATATCTATTAAATGCATGAGTACAATCATATGACACAGAAAATGATGAATCTATATATATACATGAGTGTCTGTACAACAAAGAATGGATGGCTTTCAATCAAGCCATCTATATCATACATCAAAAATTCCTTCAAATCGAGGCTACATCAATATATCGATACAAAAATATAACATATCTATATCATGAAATCTGATAGGTGGAAGACACTATCTCCTCCACCCTCCTCTGGTCCAGGTTGTCTCTCCTGGCCACCACCTATCAAGCTAGAAGCACCTATTGCTGGGGGCCTGTTGCCACCTCGGTCTCTCCCGGTGCTCCTCCCTCTGATGCACCACTAGCTGTAACTGTCATTGATCTCCTCCTCGCACCATAACGAGGCACATCAGGGGCATGTTGTGCAGGGCATCCTCATAGTATCTCACCTCGGCAAGGAGAGACTGATAAGTACTTAGGATCACCATACCAGGTGCTCATAATGGCGTTGTTGGTGTTGCTGGTGGTGGCCCTCCTAATGTCACACCCTATAACCCAGACTCTGACATAGTGCCTGTATCACCATATTTGGCCCTGAGGGCCTCTCTATGCCAATGGTAGTGATCCCTCTGTTGGATTCATTGTATCTCACTCTGACGAGCTATGTCTCTCTCCAGTATCAATGCATCCCTCTCCTCCATCAGAGCTCTGATCTCCTCGAGGGCAGCTTGGTGTGTCTGCACCAGGGTGGCATGCTCTCCTCTAGCCTCTTCAAAGACTTGTGGCTATATCCTCCTCTCAAATCGCATCTATAGATGTTGGCAGGTGTCGTGGTAACTCTATAGAATACCATGCCACATAGCCATCATCTACTCCGGCGTCATCATCACTATCTGTGGAAGGTGGGGCCTCCCTCAACGGATCTATCGGGATCAAAATCGGTAGATCGGTCTCTCTACTATCTCACTTGTATGGCCTGTAGGTGGTCAAAACTATCTAAACTAGGCCGAACTACCTCAATACCCGTATAAACAGGATGCACTCCCACATATCTAGCCTACGGCCCCTAATCACCCTGCTCCGTCTCAGCCCCACCAGGTGAGCCTCCTGACTGGCCCATGTTGGATAGACCTGATATGGTCTCCAAATGACCTGCTCTAGTGTCAGCATCCTGAAACGCTCAGCATACCACTCCATAGATCTCCCTATATCTCCTGGGGCCATGTCGGCCCACCATCGCCGGAATCCATAATCGAGGGCCTGCTGCTGCTGGCATCCATGGAAGCCGGATGGCCTAATCACTGCTATGTGCTCATATGCCCAGCAATGGAGCACAAAGCTAACATCGATACCTGTCTGCCTACCAGTGGTGTACATCCATAACTCATAGTATATCTGAGCTATCAGGGCATCGGTAAATGTGAACACCTATCTGAACTGTAGGATGTCACACACACAGTCTAGTAACAACAAGGGAAATCTCCCACCTCCCGAATCTGGTAGAGCAAAATAGGAGATCGCCATCTGAATCAGTGCTATCCATCTACTCCTGACATCACCCTATCTATAATGTGAGGCTATCCTCACCCCGGACACTATCTCTGAATCGTCTGCCCTGTCTCCATACAATCGTCCTAGGGCCCTCTGTTGCTGCTCTCGTGGAGTAATCTCAATCGGGTCCCCGGTGATCGGCAGCCTCAGGATCCTATATATATCCTTGTGGGTGATGGTCATCTCACCCGTCCTAAACCAGAAAGTGCATGTCCTACTATCCCATCGTCATACTAGTGCTCGCATCAACTCTACATCTCGCGGCACCCGTCGGTAGTACCGAAGCCCCGAGCCCGGCTAGCTCTAGGTGATGCCAATCCACGTCAGTCACATTGGGAGAATGGTCTCTAGAAGCTCGGGAATAGCATCCCGCATATGCAAAGCCTCTCGTGCCTGCATCACATGACACCATGAACGATGTGTTAGCTACTTATTTATCCACATCCAAATATCACAAAAAAATACATTCTATCACTAAACACTCCAATCGGCGTCGATTGAGTCAAATCGATGTCAATCCGATTTAGTCGATCGATGATTAAAACCAATCGACACCGATTTAACTAAATTGGCATTGATTTTAACAATCAACGCTAATTTAACTAAATTGGCGTCGATTTTTACAATCGACACCGATTGAAAGGCCAAACACCCCACAATGCTCTGGCCTCTCATTTATCTAGTTTTTTCCTAAAAAATTGGCATCCTAATATGCTATTTCATGATAAAACTATATAGGAAGTTCGGGTAGATCCACTTACCCTGGTCGTGTCCTCTTCCGCTCTCGATCGCTCGAGAGGCTTCCATGGTGCTCAAAACCAATTTTTGACTCTCTCTAAATCAATCGTCATGGTCTAAATAAATCGTTCACATTTTCCTTTCTCATATTTATATGGCTCGGTACGGTCGGCGATGATTTTTATGTTCAACGCTGATTGGTATGGTCAGTGCCGATTACATTGACTCTAGCTTGATTGACGCCGATTTCACCCCATCGTTGCCGATTGGTTGCAGTTTTGCTTCTCCACATCACTTTCTTCTATCTCCTGATCTTTTTGCCATAGTGTTGATGCTTGGCTTCTTTATCTGGTCATTATTATGACTTGAGTGGTGCCTTTTGGCACATACTTTCAATATTATCACCCATTTTTCATCTGTTTCTTGTACATGGGGCACTCGCATTTTTGGCAGCTTAAAGATAATGGGTCTGTAGGCACTAACGTCATCTGCTGCACTGGACCGTCAGTTGTCCCTACCAATGTGTCTCTCTTTAGGTGCTACTATTTTATAGCCCTCCTTACACTCATGGGTCTGTAGGTATTAACATCATCTCATGCGAAGACCGTCTAGTCTACCCTACCAATGTGAGTTCCTTAGGTTGTTGCCTTTTTATTATTTTTGTGCGTCATTAATGATCAGATCTACTCTAGGCATCTAGCTGGGGCATCCTGCGTTTTCATCTACCTTTTTCAAACTTGGGATCAGTTGTTCTTTCGGGACCCATCCCATCCCTAGTTTGAGGGGGATCACATCATCACTTTTTCTTCCTTTCTTCCAACTCCTTGTTTTTGTCTTGCAACTTTACTTATCGCAAGTTACTCAACAAAAGGGGCAAAATGTAGACACCTAAAATTGGTTACCCAATTTAGTGTCCCCCACGTGCGTTTGCCTTCTCGGGTAACCTGGAGCATGTTTATATCACCACTTCTTCCTTAGGGTATTATTTAATATTTGATTTAAACATCTATCCTAAGTTTATTTCACCCCATTATGTTTTACCCATAGATAATTAAATATTAACTATTTAATTACACTTTTTACATATATCTTAACCACTTATCTACCCCATATCAATTCCTAACCTCCCATATCAATTTTATCCATCTATCCCCCCTATTTCTCCTCCCCCAAACCTTACAAAGCAGGATATTTCCCATATTTAAGTCAAAGGGATCACTTGCATCCTTCCAAAATCACCCTTCTGGCCATTTCGGGAGTTTGTTCCCGATCGGCGACGACCGTACTACCAATGTCATTTTTTTTGCGGCACTTGACATGACATCGGTCGGCACCGACACAAATACAGGCGTAATTTAGTTCTGGTTAGACAAAAAGAATGACAGAGAGTTTTGAGCATCAAGTCTAAGCATTATCTATCAAGCGAAAGCAAATTCTGTCCAAATCAATCCCTGAGAGGAGTACCATTACTCTGATCCTACCACATCGACATCATGAGCCTCCATCGATCTCTTGGTGACTCTGTTCCTACATCTAGCAAAGGTGGAGCTTTGTCAGTATCCCTATGGCTCTTGCAGATCCAACGGAGATCGATGATCTAGCTTTCATTGTTTGTTTCTCAATCTTCCTGCAATTTTCCCATAGTCGACGCCAATCGATCCTAGTCGATGCCGAATTTCTCTAATTTACGCTGACCTATCAAAGTCGATGCCTATTTTTCTAATCGACGCCGATTCTCACAATCGACGCCGATCTTCCTACCGACAAGTAAAAGAATTCAGGTAACACAAATCTAGCATTGTTTTCACAGTTTCCTATTTTCTATTGATTTATGTCCATTGTTTACATTCTATTTGTCATTTTTAATCAAGAAAATATAGACATTTACTTACATCTTTTATCATGTATCCTTCTTTCCTTAATTGAAAACATGGACTGACATCCGCCGAGGGAGCTTATCGCTTCCCGGACCCACTTTTCGGGTAGTCCACCCAAATATCTTTTAACGTTGTCTTTTTCTGTCAAGCATCCGTGTCTCACGGAGTTTCTTGGATCTACTTTGTAGGATCGCTCATGTGCGAATGTCTTGTATACATCGACTTCCTTTTCCATCTACATGTTTGGATCTTGTCTTATCTATCGTGTATTGATTTCATTTGAGTTTTTCAGGGTTTTTGTGTTTAGTTTGGTACATTAACTTGGACAGTAACAAGCATGGAAATTCTCTATCTACATCATCTACAGATAAATTAAGTGCATCCAACATGGAAAATCCTTCACTAGTATCAACATCAATTACATCAGTTTGGCACTTTGCAAATTTGTGCATTGTTTGAATGGAGGCACATTTATATCCTTAGCAAGAAAAGTTTTAGATATTTTCATACCTGGGGTAACAAATTGATTGTCTACTGGACTAACTGTAGTACTTCCTTGGGAAACTAGACTTTGAGTGCATTCCATTTTTTTCCATAACAGATAGAGATGGGATCAAAGGATCTAATTTCTCCAAATGTGGCAGTGATGCATCACACTAATTTTGGACAGCATCACTCCTTTTAGAATCTGAGGGATCAATTACCACATCTCGATGCTTGAACTTTGTAGGCATATGGGCTCCTACTCTTACCAAGACTAGCTGGTGAATAACCTTGTGTTTTTTTGTGTTCTCTCAAACCTTTTTAAATCTGGTGCTGCCCTTATTTCATCCTTGTGTGGCTTAGACTGAATGTGGCCACTTGCAATGGCCCCACTCATCAACTTTTTAGCACTATGCTGCTTTGGCAAAACACTTGGATGGACCACATGTGATGCCAAACCTTTCCCCTTTTCTTGAATTGGTACTGTAAAAGTAATAAGGGCATTCTCCATAGATTTTAAAAGCATCTCTTCAGTCTTTTGCTTGAGGACCGAGATATAAGTGACATTTCCACTAGTGGATGATTTCCACTCATCAATGAATTCATAAGTAGGTCTTTTGGATGGCAATTGAGGGGCCTTTCCTCCCATTGGGTCCATTTTATCTGCATCCTTCCTCAGGGGTGGAATATCCTCACTCAGGTTTCCCAAACTTCTAAAATTGTTTAGGATATTTGTATTTTGGAGTGAGATATCAATATTCTTTTGGGTTAACTAGTTTATAACCCTCCTCATTACATCGATTATTCTTAAATAAGGATCATCGATTCTACCACATTCTAGTATGGAGGAGATACATGATGATCACCCACCTTCTGATCAATATAAAATTTTCTCACTATGTGTGGATCATCCATAATCTCCTCTAGGATAACCAAAATTTTGTAGTCTATCATCTCGTGATGAGTCATTCGGAAAAATCCCTTTACGACTTCTTCCTTATCCCCGTATTTCATCCGGTAATCCTTGAAATTGGGCTCATGCTCAAAGGTGTTTGTAACTTTGTTAAACACCCATCGAATGTCATAATTAGGTGTGACCTCAAACTTCTCCATATCAAATTTCTACATTTCCTCTTCAATCAATCTAGCCTTTATGATGGAATGACATGAATACCTTCTAATTCGGATAGGAAATTTGATATTTTTTTATGCCTCCCAACAATTATTTTATGCATAGGTGTCGGTTGTCTTACTAGTTCCCATAAAAATAAAATCTATTTATCATCTACATACCTAGGCAACTTATATGGCTTTCCCTCAAAACCACTAACTCTTATATAAGTAAACCTTTTATACTGGATAAAGCAACATCCATATTAAAAATTACGTGTCTAGTTTTTTCAAACATCCTATATTGTCCCGTTCTAGAGAAATGATTGGGGAAAAGAAAACATCATTAACTAACCTTACATTCCCACTCCAGTTGATCAATTGTAGTTGGGGAAATATCTCATGCATTTGAAATTTCTTAAAATCTGCACGTGCTCACAAACCTAGGAAACATTTCTGCCCTACAACATATAAATGAGATATGTCATCATATAAAATTCAAGGTCTGCAATATCTCCCATTTCAATTTTTGTTCTAGAGTGACCATGTGATCATGGAGTGTGTTTGCAATAAAGGTGGCCCACCAAATACTCCCTTTTTTCTCCATAATAATCCATATGTATGTAGTCATCCATTCTTTAAATTCATTTGCTATTTCTAAACCTGTCATTCGACTTAGCAACATGATGACATCCTTAACCTCCTCTACAACCGTGCCCTAACCAACGACTTCTTAGGGATTCTAGCTTTGTTGTCCTCTTCATGATAAGAGAGTTTTTATTTATCATCTTGACATAGTCCTTCTTTATTTCATAATCCTTTAGAGCCAAATTAATGCCAATGGTAATTGGGTTTGCGACTATAGGAAATTTTAACATTATTCTAATAGTTTTGGTGTTAATGTTAGTCTTGCATCCCCACTCCCCGTCCAACACCTCCCTCTTTTCAGGTCATAATTCATAGCACAATGCCACACTAATTCAAGGAAATGAACAGAGGGTGGGATGGCACCAGCTAGAGCAATACAACTTTCCTGAATTACTTTTAAGGATTCATTTTGATGGGGACTTTTTAACCTTTGGAGGAATTCATCTAGATCAACGCCCATTAAGTCTGTGTCTGTAATCTTATCTAGATCACTTGTGATTCTTGACACGAACGAGAATGAGGATGACATAGTATTTATTGTTTAAAAACCCTAACTTTCCTTTTAAACCAACCTTTCCATTGAAGGAGAAGTACTGAGTTTCAAAGCTCTTACTAGTCAATCCACAAGTGCCTAAACAATTTAAACCCAAATAAAAAACTCTTTAAATCCTCAGGTTTGCAATTTGATCTCCATAGCTAAGGACCCGATAATTCTTCATGCAATCACAAAGGTAGTAACAAAAACAAGCCAATTGGTAAATAAAGATGAAAGCATTCATAAGATTTAAAAAATCCTTGATTTGCATAGTAACATTAATGGTGAGTGAAATAAATGCACTGCATCGAGACCGTTCAATCCGTCATTCACAATTTTAAAAATGAACCGTCCACGTGGAATAAAGCTTTTTGCTATCATGGGATCAGGGGCACCTTTTGTAATTTTGTGACTTTAAAGACTTTGCATACTTTTGGAAAACTTGACCTGCCCATCCACCTTTTGGTTTTCAATACTGGCTTGACACGTGGTCGTATTTGAGTGCTAGCGGGGTTGCAATTTTTTTTTGCAATTTTACTCCTTTTCCATTTAAAACCAAAAGTATCAAAAATATCCATTGACCTATTTCCCCACTTCCTTTATAAACAAATACCACGTGCCCTTCTCATGGGCCTCGAGGACCCTTTTACACTTTTAACACCTTTTATCTTTAAAGTGCACAAATACAATTATGCACCACTTCCCCACATCCACTTAGCTTGAGACATGTGTACACCTTTGGGGTGGAAAGAAAAACTACTTTTGTTGCTTTATGGTTGCAAATATTCGAGGAATATTCGTTGGGTTGTGGGACCAATTTTTAATTTGTGAATGCCATAGAAAAATACAAGTTTACAAATTGGACCCGCCATACCGCATCCAATTTAAAACCGCCACGTATCAATAGGTGAAGGGAGATAAAATGCACATACAGACATGATCCTTGACTAAAAAGAGGAAAGACCAGACTATACACAGAAAAACCACAGAGCCAACTCGCACCTCAACAGGGAAAACAAAAAAATATATTAGACAACAATGCAAAATCTTAACCGAATAAGGGCGAGATAAGTTTGAGCACCAACATGTCCAATCACACCGAATGTCCTATTCACATTCTAGCCATTCGGAGGGTGCAACGATTTGGTGACAACAATACCAAGGGATTTAGCAACTTTTGCAAGCATGACATTATCGAGCCACCGAGTCAATAATGTAATTGTTCAATTTGTATCCATTGAACAAAAAGGCTATATAGAAAGGTTCTACTTTTCCCAGAGGTGGAGGGTGTGGAAGAAAGAAGTTTATAAGGAGTGGTATGAGGAGTGAGAGGTATTTCATTGGAATTGGAATTTTTGGAACATAAACTTGGACTACTTTCTTTGATGAATTGTACAAGCCTATCAAATTTCTTGGGATGAGTTTTCAAGTACTTAGACTTTGTATTTTGGATTTCTTAATATGGTTAATGATGTCAAAATGTGAAGGGGTGCTAAGAACACTGAGAACAATGACAACCTTGAAAAGAGTAGGATTTACATTCTTAGGATCAATTGAGGCAGAAGATGATTTATCAAGAGGAGAAAAAAGAGACTTACTTGAAGTGGTGGATATATTCTTGATTGAGGTAGTCTCGAGCTTCTTCTTGGCTAACCCCATGGAATCAAACAATAATGATCCCCATTTTCTTTTTGTTTTTATTAGAGTAACCATTTGAGGATTTAAATGCTTTTCTTGGGCTATAAAAGAAGAGGTTTCTTTCTCCATTTGTGAGCAAGTGAACAATGCACAAGAGTAGTATCCATGGATTCTTCAAAATCTTCATCCGGTGAGTATTTGAAATACCCAATCTGAAAAATTCATCATCTTCTTATTTTTCTTCAATTTCTAATTCAATAATTTCTTTTCCTTCATCTTCGTTGGTTCCACATATTAAATTAAGCGGTGGAGCTTCTAAGGTGATATTTTGAGGTACTCCTCTAATCGATTCATGTTTTTTTATGAAAATCATGTTGATAAATTTCCTTCTTCAATGAAGTCAAATCATTGGCCAATATTTACAGCAATGGATCAACTCTTTCATCTTTAAAATTATGGGCCTTATCCTTCATTGAACAGATTGTTGATCTTTTTGACATAATAAGATCATATTACAAATCAATATAAAGTTCTTGAGCATTTTCCAAAGTGTTTGGTTGTGATCTTCATAGTATGAAGCCAACTTCGTGTAATCGATAATTCACGAAGAACATTTTCTAATTATTCATAGTAGGATAAACATCAGTAGGAATCTTGTTGATTAGCTTATCGAAATTTGATACAAACTCTCTTATGGGATCTTTTAGTTATTTCTTCATCTGGGAAAGTTGAGAAAGGAGGGCATGAACATCTTCTATTTTATTGAATCTTTCTTCAAACTTGGTTTTCATATCATCCCAATTAGTAATTGAACGTGATGAAAATTAGTAAAACCAATCCACAACGACATCTTATAATGATTCTATGAATATTCAAACATTAACACATTCGGGTCCCACACCAAAAATGCCACAAGGCTATGATGAAAGGTGTGATGTGATCATCTAGACATTTCTTTCCATCTCCATAGAATTTGAGAAAGTTCTTTCTTAATCCTTTTGGAATTTCATGAAGTGGTGGAGACAATGCTAATGGATTAGTAATTGTCCCCATGTGACAGAGGTGCATAAATTCTTTCTCCTTCTTCCTCTGGTTCTTCTTCTCTTTCTTCTTCAAGAGGAATGAGGTCTAGTGGTTCTATAGCTGCTTTTGCAATGTGACCTTCAAGAGGAAAGTTAGGATCAAATTCGGAAATTACTCTTGACCCATTTTCCTTGTTATTTGAATAATGGGAATCCTGAAATCAACTTGTTGGTTTTCTTCAAATGTTGGGTCAATTATACCAATTGCACGATCAACTCGAGTGCATCTTCTTTCTACTATTTTTTTTAGAGCATTAGAAAGGAATACAACTTAGACAAATGTAGGTTTTTCAATAGGATTACAACAAGGCTCTCAAACATTCAGATAATATTTTTGGTATTTTTTCAATTTTTTGTTTTTATGGATTTTTTGAATATATATTTGTTTGGGGATTTTCATAGATATTTTAAGGGTGCAAAAAGTGTAGACCTTCTCCAAAGTTGAAGTTACGAGAATCTATTGGTGAAATAATTTATTACAGTGCAAATTATTGGTTTTTACCAATGGTCATGGGGCTTGTTGGTGTAGGATATTCACCATGCACATATTTTATGTACATAGGATTCCTCCACATAGATGATTCACCATGCTTAGGTGTCCTAGGGTGTCATTATGGCCTTACACGTGTTATAGAGCATCATAGGAGTTACATTTGACCGGCTATTCCGGGAATGTAACTCCCACCTCTTGACGACTACATTTGTGGGAGAGTTACACACCCTACTACTATATGTACACCATTTCATCTTGAGTATTACATAATGGAATGGAATAGAGTATGCGATTTGATTCATTTTTCCCTTAATGCATGCAAATTTCTCCCATGGGTGAGTTCTTGCTTGGATCTTGAAACTACATCATTCCACGGTTGAGTGCAATGTTTTGATGCTCACGAATTCCTTCCAGATCTTCATCATTACTCTGCCATGGTATCAAAGCTTAGGGATCAGAATTGTGTTGTTCACCTTAGTTGCTTACTAATCTTCATCTTGTAGTTTGTTGTGCAAGCTCTCCTTTGCATGTGCTCTAATTACATTTTTTAAAGGTATTTGGTTGATTTTCACTATCAATTGCTAAGCTCGTGATTGCTTCTATACTATTGCCTTGACTTTATTACTCGATCGTTGCATTCACTACATTCACCAACTCATGCATAGTCATCACATGCACTCCATCCATCCAACTTGGATTGTTCAGCTCCTTCTTGGTTTGACATGGTGGTTTAGTCGTTTGGATCTCATTCCTGGTTTTTTTCCTTGGTTCGGGATTTTTTTGGTCTTCCGGCTCGAGACTTCCTTCGCATGAACATGTTTTTGCAGTGCCTTGCATTGATCATTGACTTGGTCCTCGGGTATTGCTCTTTCGGGTCTTGCATTGGAATAATGACTTGAGGGTGTCTCTGTGTGAACATTCTGCATTATTGGCCATCACAGCCAACTCGGCTCCACCTTGCCATTCGAGTTAGAGTTTCAGCCTTCAGTCATTCTAGCTCCTTGGGTTGGATGAGCCCATGTATCGGCTTTACTCACCCTTGCATTGGACCACCTATTGTATATTCACCTTGAGTGCTCTATTCTGCATCCTTTTAGCCTGCATTGGTAACTTGTCGGCTCGTGCTCGTTGATCTACCTGCACTCATCTTGTTTCGTGTGCATTCACATTGCTCATATGCCAACCTGCATTACCCCAACCTAACTTGGGTGTTGGTTCGAGCATTTTTTATGCATTGGACTTACCACTATGTCATCTTGCAACTTGAATGGCTTGTATGGTTGTTGATCTTAGTCTTTGTCTTGGTGATTTCTTGGAATCTGTATAACTTGCTTGCTCGGGAATCTACTCTAGATCTTTGGGTGACCGTTTACCTATAGCTCTGCCATCATCGACCTGTGGAAGTTATGCTACAACTGTGAGAACCCTTCGTCTCTAACCATTACCTAGTTCTTCGGGCACATGGACTTTTTCTGATGGCTCACCGATCTCGTGTCGACGGTTTCATTGCCATGGAGACCGGTGGGGCTTACTTAACCGTTGGATGGTTACATTGATTTTTTTGATGTCTCAGAACTTCCACCACATGGCTTGACAATGTGGGCCCCCATCCTCCCTTTTAGAATTGTTTGAAGGTTAAAACAATCCCTTTTTAATGATTTTAAGGTGAAAAACATTCTTTATGGCATTGTAATAATTTAGGGCCTTTATTTGCTTGTAATTATGCCCTTCCTATGTGTGTCAAAGACGGAGGGTGAGGTCCGGGGTTGGCAGGAGGCTAATCCCCCTCACAAGAAAAATAAAACCTACCTAAAATTTTATGCCATTTCAAACGAGTACCCACACGACACCCTTTGCACCCATTTCGGGCACTTTTTAAATCAGTTTGTAAAGTTTATTGGTATTTTCCATCAGTTGCGAGAATTATATTTTTGCTATAACTTTTGATTCATTGCTCATTTTTGAGTGCTTCTTTAGTCAAAGTTGCATGATTTCTCACACATTACATGATGACATTTTTCAGTTTTGTAAATGCACTACTTTATAAAGTGCCACATTCTGAGGGGGTTCACTAGTACTCTTGGGTTTTTACATGTAGATGCATTATCGCCGAGTCCGACGTCTTACTTTTGTACACCTTGCACAACCTCCACCACTTCTCACCGGGAGAGAGAACTATTCAGCTTGGCGTGCTTCCATGGAACGTTACTTCACTCACGAGGGTCTTTCACCCTTCTTACTTGGGCCAGTTCCTACACCCATTGATCATTGTTATCTAGAGGATTTTCTCGACACTTGCGACCATGTTTTTGGTCACATGATGATGCATGTCTCTAGATCTCTCTGGTTTCACGTGGCAGACTCATATCTCGCCCACCATGTCTAGAGCATTCTTCAGTCCCTCTATGGAGACCCTTCACATACTGCCACCATTGTTGTTGTTGTTGATTTAGTTGTCTCCTCTATTTCTTCATGTGATGACACTTCCACTAACACAGACTCACTTAGTTCTACTTATGATGACGAGGATTGTGCACCTAGTTTTGATGTTGAGAGTACTACATAGGAATTTTCTCCTCCTTCTCTCACTATTCCAAAGAGTGTTTTTACCCTCCCATCTCATCGAGATATCGAAAGCAGTCTCCTCTTGGGCCTTCTGATCATCACACCCACCTCTTTTCCACCTTTAGTGTGTGAGGCCCCTTTCACTCCTCTACCTTCATTGGATGAATCATACCTATCTGACATCACTCTTTTGTTTGTTGAGCCCCCTCATTGGGATGAGTATTATCATGACCTTGGTTGTCTTTTCGTAGATTAAACTTTTGATGTACTACAGGTTCATCATCCATCTACAGGTATTTCAGAGGAGTTCATCATCTTTGTTGTTGGGAGTGCCCCTTCTGGGACTCTTACCACTTCCACTTTTCTCGGAGACCTTCATTGATCCACCCTTGCTTGTGGATCCATTTTCTATGTGGGGGATGTTTTGTTTCCTTCACATTAGTTGGAAATCCTTTCTACAGGTGTTCACCCTTCATACTCTGATAGTTATACACTCGTGACATTACCTTCGGTTCCTTCACACTCACTTGCTAGACCTATGTCACACTTTCGTGGACTAGACTCAGAGTTCTTCGTGCTGCTGCCTTGATTTCCTTCGTGGACTGGATAGACTTTCAAAGCACATAATTTATGTCCTTCCTAAGGGTAGGCACACAGTTTGGTGTGTATGGCTCTTCTTCAGTCTAGAGGCAGAGGATCTCGTCATCGACATTCTTTTGGGAGACCTCCTAGAGCTTCCAAGTTCAGATCCATCCATGGCATCTTCTGCATTCCTCTTGTCTCCCTCTTCTTCTCTCTTCTTCTTCTTTATGAGATATTTCCTCCTTGTACATGGGTACCTTTATAGGCTTGTCTATGGTTGGGACCCATCTTTGGCATCTTTCTTAGATTAGAGAGTGGGCTTGTCTCTCTTTTGGGGGAGTTTTTCCCACTGGGTTTTCTCCTTTTACTCCACTTTTTGAGAGCTTCTTGTTCATGGGTACCTCATCAGGCTTGTTTTTGGGACCCACTTCTCCTTGTTTTCATCTATGTGTCCACCTAAGCTATGCTTCAGGGGGGGTGTTGGTGTAGGATATTTACCATGCACATATTTTATGTACATGGGATTCCTCCACATAGGTGATTCACCATGCTTAGGTGTCCTAGGGTGTCATTATGGCCTTACACATGTCATAGAGTGTCATAGGAGTTACATTTGACTGGCTATTCTAGGAATGTAACTCCCACCTCTTGACAACTACATTTGTGGGGGAGTTACACACCCCACTACTATATGTACACCCTTTCATCTTGAGCATTACATGGTGGAATGGAATAGAGTATGGGATTTGATTCATTTTTCCCTTAATGCATGCACATTTCTCCCATGGGTGAGTTCTTGCTTGGATCTTGAAGCTACACCATTCCACGGTTGAGTGTAACATTTTGATGCTCACAGATTCCCTCCAGATCTTCGTCATTCCTCCGACAGGCTAAGCCCCTCCTTGGGTATGGGGAGGCTCCCATTATTGAATGTAAACTAACTAAAAATAGTGGGTAGCCATTAGGCTAAGGATCACATAGGAATACTCCACTAAACTTATGGCAAAGTGCTTGTACAATGTATAAGGGAGGAATTTTTTGTGAAGGGAGGTAAAGGGGAGTAGGAGAAATAAGGAGAGAGGGTTAATGTTGTGAGTAGGCACTATCATATTCTCACCAATAGTAACTAGAGTATGTCCACATTCAATCAAAAGAACACAACAATGTAAGTAATCATAAATCATAAAAAAATAGAGCCACAAAGTTTTGTAGATTAATTAATCAAAGACACAAATTTCCTTCTCTGTTATACAAAGTTGGAGAGTAGAGAGGATAGAGGAACATATAAAATTCCATATAGTAGATATAGCTCTAATTTATTCATGTAGTAGTGATAAAAATCTCAATAACATACAATAATCCATAATTTCCAACCCTTTGGAATGGAGAAGCCATCCCAATTTATACAATCATTAACTATACTTTCATCTCCCCAAATGATTTTTCACCTTCCCTAATCACTGTGACCTTTCATGTTCCTAGGGAACAAATGTGAATATTTTTCTTATTGATGAAAAAGTAATCTTACAATGTTAAATTGAGGGTCATAAGTGAATGAGAAAAAATAGGGAAAAAGTACATTCTTGGTGAATAATTAGAATATGGAGAGAGAGAGAGAGAGAGAGAGAGAGAGAGAGAGAGAGAGAGAGAGAGAGAGAGAGAGAAAATAACAAAGAGAGAGAGAAAAGGGTTGGCCAATTTGATGAAGATGAAGCATTTTCCAATGAAGATCTTGATGAATTGAGGCACTATGATCACAATATCCTTCTTTCATGAGATATGGAAACATTCCAGAGCATCGAGTAAGTGTTATGAATTTTTTTATGAGATCTACATTGTGATGGGAACATGCTAATATCTTTTGATTACAAGGAAGGAGTTAGGATATGAGGATCACTTTCTTACTTCTTTAGGATTTCATAATTTAATTTTGTGCCCAAGATTGAATTTTATGATGCTCAAACCTTTTTATGCTTGTCTTTCACTCATTGAAACATGTCCTCACTTTGTACATAGAGGATTTATCCTTAAATGAGATTCTTGTCCTATGGCCATCCATTGGACTAAAATGAGGTGATTGCAATGTGATTCCTCCTTTAAGGTATGATCACACTACAAGGTTTTTAATGAGTGTTTAATAACACTACCAAGTGAATAGAATCGTAAAACTGAGATGGTTTCTAATTCTTCCATACATTGTGCTCCATATGAATATCATCCTCTTACTCTTCTTGATTCCATAATTCTCCTTGAATGGAATCAACTCTAGGATTATCATACACCCTCTTGATTATATGATTCTCATGAGAAAAATTGGCTCCTTGATCCTTCACACATGATGGTCTTGGATGCCTTGGTATCTTGACTAGCTCATCTGACTTGTCTCTTGAAGAGATTTGAACACAATGGTAGAGTCAAGATATGATGATCATCAACTCACTCCTTGAGCTTCACATTTCACTTTTGAACATGATGACCTCTTCACAATTCAATTTCCTAACCAAGATGTCACATGAGTGGAAACATACTTATGGTACTGGACATCATTTTTCTCAATTTATCCTCATGAAAATAGGTTTCCTCCTCTAAATAGGAGGATTGATCCCTGAATGAAACTTGAGGATGAGTTACATGTTCATGAACTCAAAATTGCATTGAGTAACTATGAATTCCACTTCCTTGACTTGCAAGATGTGAGCCCTTTTCCAATCATGATTAACTATTTATAAACACTCTTATGAGGCATGCATTTTTTTGAGCTTGATATGAATTCTGACATCACTCATGGTGATCTTATCTCATAATGATCACGATGAAAATTCCCTTGTGTATACGGTCCAAAATGTGTCTCGATAACATGTACTCCTAAATCATGCGTTCTATAAGGGTATCAAGACAATGAGTAGGAAACACACATGTACCAGAATACAAGGGGATATTCTTAAAGGGGATACAATGAGAAATAGGGTAATATATATATATATATATATATAGGGTAGTAATACCTAAAATATGTCAACCTAGGGTTTTCAACCCCATGGTAAAGATAGAGGAAGAAACGCTTCGAGATATCAATAGTTGGATGGGGAGACATATGGATCAAAAACATATATGAAATAACTGAAATAAAATCTAGGGAGATGATAATGGATAAGATTAATATGATAACTAGATTTAAAACACATTAAATAATAATATAACATAACACAATGAAGAAGGAAATGACTGACCTATGCGGAATGACAAGAGATGGTTAGAGGAATCACCTTGTACATGTAGGGTGGTCACTGAGGCATCTATATCTCCTAAGAAGTAGCAAGTAGTAAGAGAGAGAGAGAGAGAGTTATTATTAGGTGGAGAAGGGGAACATCATTCCTATCCTAGAATCACTATAGGTGACTTAATAGTGCAAGCAACCATCTAAGAAGAAGAGTATCTAATTCAATCCAAGCAAGATGTAAGATGAACCAAGAGCTAGGTGAGAAAATATGAATATGACACAAAAGAGAAGACATAATGGTAGTCTAAATGATTCTAGATTTATTTTCTTATGAGTTTCAAATGAGGTGATGGTATATATAGGATTTCATTGCCCATAGGAAATGACATCGGCCATAAGGAAATTCAATACCAACACATTCACCCATGGGATTCGATGTCAGCCATAAATGTTGAAATGAGGTAAGGTGTTATGAAAAGTGAAAGTAATGTGTCATAGATCATGGATATGGATAAAAAAGTGCAAAGTGATGAGATACAAGCAAGAAATTGTGAATGTGATGTGCATGAGACATAGGAAGACAATGATACCTAGTGCAAGGAAAACTAAGGCCAAGAAAAATAACAACACTCTCTCCATGTACTATCTCTAACCCATAATGGTTATGTGAATAACCATTCCCCATTCTGGAAGGCCCCTTAAGGCACCCACTCTAGAAATAGATGCATCAGTGACCCTTATCTACACAAAGGAAATTGTTAGTAACAAGTATGAAATATGAAAAGTGAAAAATTATGTGTATACATATGCCCCAATTGTTTATTACTACATATTGTAATAATGCAACATGGGGTGGTCAATGAAAAAAATACATTCCGTAACACCTATAGTAAAATTAAGTCTTGAAGTAAATATGGAAAGGACTGGCTAAAATGAAATATACCCACCAATGCATATTTGATAGTGTCGATTTTCCTACCATGAGCAGGCGTAGTCCATGCTACAAGAATCTTGGTGAAGTAAAACTGAAAGGAAACACTATAGGATCATTAGTAAAATAAGACATAAATCACTTAGCTAGGGGCCCATGGGATGGATGTCGTGATATCCTGATCCGAGATGTCATGATGATATGGTGTCAAAAATAGGTCAAAATTGAATATTGTTGAAATTAGTCGTGTAATAGGGTAAAAAAATGACATGAGATTATGGTCATAACACAACAAATGACATGTGTTGTGAATTTTGGGAGTGAAAATGATGGTCATTTGAAGATTGAGGTCAATCGCGTGATTTTGAATAGAAATTTTAAGTTTTATATAGTGATTTTGATTTTGATTTTCTTATTACTATTTTTTGAATTGAGAGAAATGAGCTATGGAATTCCAAATTTGGGTATATTTTGAAGGATAATAGCGTAGGGGAAGCTTTTCCAGTGTCGATGTCATAGGGAATATGATAATTTAGGGTGAATGTTTTGATTTTTACTCAAAAACTAATTTTTCAGAGGTATGATGTTTGTTTGTTGTCATTTTTTGGATGTAGATAGATCACAAAATCTTCATATGGAAAAATGTAGATGTGGCATGACTTAGTGGGATGATTATCAAATTACCACAGTAGATATTTCCCACTTGCGGGTTGGGGATTCGGGGAATCATATAAATTCCTAGGATATTTTTGGACATGGATTTGTTACAAATGTTTTTAACAACATGGGAAACCCAATCCAACACCTTTTCGTGGTGGATAGGACAAGAGATGATGGAGATCATGTTGAATTTAGAGGACATACATGGGATTTTGGGGTTATTGATAAGAGGCACGTACACATGTTGTGATTTGACACATGATGCTACAAAGTGGAGATCATTAGCCATATGGGATATGGGGAACAATATATACAATGAGCACATGTCATATGTTAAACTCAACGTAGTGTAGGTAACAAGGATTTTGGATATCCGAGAAGGTGGTTATGGAAATCGTGGTGGCACGTATAGTGTCTTCTGAGGCGGATGGATTTATCCCATTATTTTTGTTGTAGTGTGTAGATATGTAGTCAATCATGGATTACTATTTAGCTAGGGCACTACCATATGGGTGTAGTTGGTACATGATTTATATAGAGTGAGGTGCAAAGGATGAGGGTTGTGGGACCCATCATATTCCGAGAGCTTAGATATATGAGGTTCCTATATATAGGATGATAGGGACACCACAAGTAGTAGCACAGATGCCACGAGAGTACTTTAGTAGGAGTAGGGGCCGATAGTTAGAGCACTTTTGGTATACCGGATACTAGCACAAGTGGGTCCATGTGATATGGTATGACAACCCTATATGGGAATGTGGATTAGTGGTCAGTTGGCCCGGGGTAGATTTATTGGATACTATAATAGAGATGAGGATACATTATGTTTATTGGGTGAATACCCACATAGTGAGCCATGCCCCAAGGTAGTTGGGGTGATAAATGCCAATGTGATACCACCATTACCACCCTACTAAAGCATGGTCATGCCAAGGAGGCTACATGTTTTGACCTGTAGGATACGGGTGACGAGCTCACACAGTCGGAGGAAACCGAGGTGCAATGGGGATGCTCGGGGCCCAATGCAGGTCATAGCTATCGGTGGTTCAAAGGAGGGGTAAGATGAAGGATCCATAGATACGGGGCCACAAACTAGAGCTGGTCCTAGTATTATATGAGGGGATCCAAAATCTAGCACCATGGCTTAGAGAGCATAAGATATGATGGCAAAGAGAGGAGTTTTTATGTCATTCAAAGTTTAGATGGTCATGTATCTAAGACACGCGAATAGATCGAAACATAAATGAGATGATTTTAGTACCCTTAGAAAAGTGGGAAAAATATGTGTTGTCACCAAAACACTGCACCCTACGAATGGCGAGAATGTGAACAAGATGTTCGGTGTGATTGGGACAAACAGGATCACCTCTCAAGCTATATGACTTGGGATCGAGGTGAACCTCCGTAGAAGTATGACTTCCTCTTCCTAAACTAAGTGTTGTACTACTTCTAGTGCAATAAAACAATTATCTAGACCTATGCTAACATTTTCATGGGTTTTAGGGAAAGATATTTGCAAAAATGAAAATATACTAGGGATGGTGATGCACCAAATAAAGGGTGTTGCCAGACTTAGGAAGGGTTAATTTGAAGAGGGTATGTGCACCACAAGTCAAATTCACCTACTGCAACTTAGAGAGGGTACAAAATACCACAAACTAGGAAGCAAACATTCCCTTTATTAAACTCACCTAGAAAAATCAATTATAAGTCTTCCAATTAAGAAGGATGAACTTGAGAAGGGTGAATAAGCACCACAACTCAACTGCATGCAATACTCCACCACTTGATAAGCACAAAACTCCAAGAACTTGCAATAGAAATGTGAACTTGCACAGTGTACCTATAAGCATGAGAAAAGGCACAAAGAAGTATAGAAGGATGAAAGGACCGAGATTAGTCACAAAACACACACTTTTATTACTTCAACAATGTGCACAATGCATCATACATTCAGAAGAGGCAATGGTTGCCATTACAGTCTTGAAAAGAGGCTTGAAAGTTCCTCAACATACAAGGACAACTTGTAGAAGAGAGAGGACTCTTGAAAAATACACACTTGCCTAAGATGTCTAACTTTCCAACCTATCTGACTGTTGGAACCCCTTAGAATGAGCTTCCAACTTACATTTATAGAAGAATATGTGAGAGAGAAGAGGAAAGGTCATAATTACTTCCTAAATTGAAGGTACATGATGGTTCATTTATTACATTTGGTTGAACCACTTGAGAAGGTTCCATCATGTGTCATTAATGCCCATTGACCTAGTCTCCTTAATTAATTAAAAGAATATTTAAATAAAATATTTAAATAATAATAATAAATATTATTATTAAAATATTTAAATAAAAATATTAAATTAATTAAAAAATGTGGGACCCTTGCGTTGACTAGTTTACTTGAGGAGGGGGGGTTCATGTGAATGAGTCAAAAAAGGACCAACCCGGTGGTTGGTTGGTTCGAGCCAACTCATTGAGTTGGGCTCAAGCTCCTCTTTCATCACATTGACTAAGTTATGCTAAGCTTTCTCTAGACTACTCTCCATGTCTATTTCAGCTAGTGTGCGAGCTCTCTACTATGAGCTCTTCCTCACATGTTGAGCCCCCATGAATCCTCTGTCGAGGCCATGCTTTGAGCCTACGAGACTACGAGACGGCTTCAGTATTTACTTCCCATGAGCTCGTCCATATGTAAACTCACTTGGTGAATGGTAAGATCAGTGGGTTGAATCATTCATGTGAACTTCACACTCTTTTCATCCATATACGAGAGTGAATTTGGGCTATAATCCCGATTCCTAGCTCATAGATCAAACACTTGTCGATGCTTATGTTTTCTCCACTACGACATTCCATACCTGACATGCAACCCAAGATTGGTCTTAGCTTGGCTCGCTGAGTTGAGCCTTTATCACTTCACATGAGCCATGTCACATTCGTGTTTTCCCGACACTCTCATCTATGTATCCTTCTAAAGCTATTCCTCGGCTTAACTCATTCTTTTCTGGTTTGACTTGCTCACCTTGTGAGATCGGAAGTATCAAAACATTTTAACACTCTGTGCTCCTGCCATTGATTATTTTTCGATCGCTCCTCTCAAACTATCTACATCACGAAATCTTTATCAAAGTGATCATAGAGCTTGTTGCATCATGGATCTATTGAGTCCCATGTCCTCATACCAAATTTGTGCTCCACCATGCTTGATATCAAGATTTCATCCACATCCGACATTCGAGCTCCAAACTTCTTTATTTTTGTATTGAATGCATCATTCTCATCGACTCGATGAGCTCTCCTATTGACTTGAGCTTTCCTATATAAGTCTTGAGCTAATTTAGTCCTCTGTTTTATTGAGTGTTACCTTTGTTAGAACTTATACCAAGCTATCGAGCTATGCCATCCCAACAAAATTTATCACCATCGAGCTCAAGCTTGATCCATGTTGAGCTCTCTATTCTACCATGAGCTTTACTCCTCTACATCACATGTGCTTGCAATATTGCTCAAAGTTATGAAAAACTAAGCTTGATATCCTTGAATTTACTCTTCTCAACCCACTTTTGGCCAACTCATTTCGGATGAGCTCTCTCTCCTTGTCATGAGCTTAACTTGGAGATTCGATCTTGTTCACATGCTTTCTGAGTTATACATCCATGTCATATTGGATTACATTAGTGCCCACCTTGTTGATTCCACGAGATCACTGAGTTATGTGAGATCATCAATCACCAATATATACTTGTTTGACCTAGTTATTACAATATTTGGCACAATCTCTCCTTCATGAATTTACAAAACTCCACCACTACCTCACTTTCAAGACAATTGGATTCATCTCTACTCATCCTTGGTGATGCATCAAGCCAACACTTGACTCTACTTATTGGGTTCATATTTTCAACTCCTTATACCACTTGATTCTTGGGTGAGATATCTTACCATGCCTCGACCAATCAGCCCTTCTATGTTTCTTTGCATTACATGGGTTGATTTTACATCCTCATCTTCACATCTCTGAGTCTCAAACTGACCGAGGTAGTTCGGTTCCATAACTTGGTCACGTTGTGACTTGGATTAAATGAGTGAGCTCCTATGATGTTATTACTGCTACTACTCTCAAGCATGACAAATTCTCCTTTTCAAATCTACCGATTTTTTTAAGAATCCAAGCTAACATAAGTGTATTTCATTTGACCAATTAAAACTTAGTCTTCTGTGTGCTACATACATGTTTCGACCTATTATTTTGCATTGAGTTCTTCTAAAAGTACATCGAGATGAGTTTTATATGTATTGGTTGGCTTGTTTTTGACTTAACTTGACTTGGTTACTTGCGCTCTTACAAAGCTTAACCTACACTAAGTAAAACACTCTTACAAAAATCAATCCACTCGAGCTCGCCATGCATTATTACATCAAGATATCTCCCATTCTACTACATCGAACCAAATCAACCCGGTTCCACCCTGAGGCTCACTGAGCTTCCATATTTGAGTTACCATGATCAATGAAAAATGATAAGTTCTCATTCATTCTTGGGATATGGCCTCAAAATGGACCTGGGTCCATTTTCCTGTAATAGTTCACTTGGTTTGTAAACTCATGTTCTTCTTGAAACATTCACATTTACCCAATGTCGAGCCAAATAGCTATTCGATCCTAGTGGTGGGTGCTTTCCACATTGTGGATTAAATCCTAGGCCATTCGAACTGACTATGCCATTTCACAACCCGGTATTATCTCACCTAAAAATGGGGTTACCCATGACTTCATTTACCTTGCCAACTATCTTGTTAAGTCGACGGATAACTCTGTAAAAGCCCAACTTGCCCAAAGCTCGCCTGACCACCTGATTTGGGCTTCTTCAAACATGATTTTTGTTTGTGGAATTCCTTACTTGGCTTGCCACCATCCACCTTAATATTCCACTTGAAGACCTATGTTTTGCATGAATATCTATGTGCGGGAATACACCTTGGCTCACCATCATATTATTACCACACATGGGAATGGATTCCCTAAGTTCCTTTATTCATGCCTTAGCAAGTAGGATTTATACATCTCTTCCACCTTATATACTTGGGCTTTTCTTATCTTATTCATCCCAAAACTCCTACTTGGAAATGCTAAAAGCCTTAGGAACCCACAAAGTATATCTTGCCATCATGACATACCATGCCAACATCCCCACTTGGAAAGAGGGGAAGTTTCTCCATTGAGCTGAAAGCTCCCTCAAGCTCTCCTTCTAAAACTATCTTATGTTCATCCTTAATCGACGAGCTCAGCTCTTTTCTCATGTAAAACCTCATGAAATCAAACTCGTGGAGTCAACCTTTGTGGGCTACATCAACATATCTAGTTTGGAACCATCTTCCTCGAGGAGTGCCTTACTTATGCTTGAGATTATCATGTTTGAACTAATTTCCTCCACCATTCTAGTTGTCACCAATCTCAATACAACTCGGCCTCTGTGCATGGTGATCGAATCATTCCTTTCACTATGAATCACTATGAACTCACCATGCTTTTCTCTACAAGTTATCTTCTTCAAGAGCTTCGATCATTTCATTTATCTATTATCTCCATCAAGCCCTATAATCTAAGTTCATGTTCCAATGAGGAAGCATTGATCTCCCCACGTTGAATTAAACCGAGTCAAGCTCATCCTTCCTCTACCTCAATGAGCCAACCATCATCCTCCAAACCTCACACTTGGCTATTGTCTTGTAGTAGTCATCGGTGAATTTTCCACCTCCTAAGCTCATCTCGGTTGTATCTCAATCTTTTCACAACATTTTGAGCTATGAATCATATCCCTTCATTGTAGACTTAGATAGGTCCAAGCTCGACCATGATTAATATTCCTCCCTTGCTTATGTGACTCGATCGAGCTCCTTCAATGTTTGGCTTGACTCAACCCATCGAGTTGGGCTCAACCTTGAGATACTATGGTCTTCACATTGTGCCCCATCTTATGTTGGCTCAAAGTTAACATGGTCCACAAGCCATAAAAAAGGTCTGAAACTCCCCAACTTAGCTTTCTTTCATCGAGTTCACATCCACTCACTCGACTTTTTAACTATGAGTACCCTCCAAAGCTAGAGTTGAGTTGCCGAGTTGTTCAACCTAGAGTTGGAGCTCTAGTTGAGCTCAATTTATTAATTATTTTAATTGTGTTATCTCATGATGACTGGAAGTGAGTCCTTGGGACCAATGTCAAAATTTATTTGTAATAGACCTCGTTGTCAATTTTTTTGTGTGTGCAAAATTGGATAACATTTTTGGTGACCTCTCGGGGATGATTTCTGGTTAAGCATAATTCTAGTAGCCTTAAGTCATCCATTGGGCATGGAGTCTATGTTGGAATCCTAAAATTAATTTGATCTTCTTTGACACATCTCAGAATCCCCTTGAGAAAATTCAATCCTGGACCTCCCTGGAATGCTAAAGATGAAGTATATTGAATCTTGATGAACACTTGGCATCTAGAGCATACTGCAGAATTTTGAATGAAGTAGCCGAGGAATTGGGAATATCTGAAAATTCTGGAAACCTTGAACCTTCCTTCTCCTTGACACCTTCTTATGATGAAACAATGTGCAAGAACAACACAAAACACAAAAAGGAAAACAAAAAAAGAACACACACAACAACAATGTGCATAAGCACTTGGAGGAAAACACCTAACTAAACTATACAGGGGGGGAACACTTCTCAAAAAAAGCTTTGAGATGTATCCCATTCACATGAATGGGTAGTTCTTCTCCATTGAGCCTGGATAGATGAAATGAATTCACCTCTTTACAACTTGTGATGATGTATGGCCCGCTCCAGAGAGCATCAAACTTGGCATGCTTGCCTGGTTTGGCCCTATCTTCATCCCATTTGAGGACTAAATCTCCCTCTTAAAAATGCCTATTGGATGCCTTCTTGTCAAAATATTTCTTAACTTGAGCCTGATGTTGCTCCAAAGTCTTCATAGCCTTGTTTTGTACTTCCTCTAACTCCATGAGTTCAACAAACCTTATCATCGAGGATCACTCTCCATAACTTCAAGTTGATGAGATAACTCCAAAGAAGGTAACTCCAAGGAGAGCAGAAGTTTTTCTTCCCTTCCATATACAAGCATGAAAGGAGAATTCCTATGGCCCTTTTAGGTGTGATCTGATCTTCCCATAAGGTGGTCTTAAGTTGTGTATGCCAAGTCCTCTTGTTAGTTTCCATCATGTGCTTAATAATCCTTATGAGGTTTTTGTTACTAGACTCAACCAATTCATTTCCTTGTGGATAGTAATTGGATGAAGTCTTGAGGTAGACCCCATTTTTAATAGCCCATTCACTCAACTTCATACCAAGAAAATCCATCACATGTTTCTAAAATGATTGTAAAAGGAACACCAAACCTTGTCATTATACCTTCAAGAAAATAGAACTACCTTTTCATTGCTCTCTTTCAATGCTACCACCTATGTCCATCGAGTAAAATAGTCATTGCAAGTAAGGACCCATTTATGTCCATCATTGGATGGAGGATTAATCATTCGATGAAGTCCAACCCCATTGAACAAAGGGTTGATCCACTTGAATTGGATGTAGTGGAAGAGTTGCCAACTTCTACTTGCCCGTGAAAAAGGCACATTCCTTACATTTCCTTACCCAGAGATGGGCATCTTTGAACAAATCCAGCCAATAGTAACCAACTCGCATGATCTTGGTAGTATTTGTTCATGTAGAATAATGTCCTCTAGATAGCCATTATGAAACTCTTCTAGTATCTTACTTACCTATTCTGGTCCTACACACCGAAGGAGGACACCATTCAAATCCTTTCAAAAGAGAACGTTATCTACCAAAACATATGGAATAGATTGAAGACGGAAAGTCCGTCTTTGGTTTTTATCCATGTTCATAGGATATACTCCTGAGAAGAGGAAATTCTTCATTTTGGATAACCAGTCAACTTGATCATCACTCTCATCAATGTTTAGGAGCATCACATCCTCATCACCTTTTGATTCCATGTCTGCAACAAGTTGTTGACACAAACCTTTACCTCTAACAAGTTTGGTAACTTTGATATGCACATCATACTCCATCACCTTCGTGATCCATCTAGCGTGCTTTTCATTCATCTCTTTGTTCAGAAAAACTCCTTGACACCTGGATGAGACACCATCAGATGAATTTTGTTGTTGGACAACATGTGCTTGAATTTCTTCAAAGCTCGAATAACCACAAAGACTTGTTTTTCAATGAATGAGTATTTGAGCTCATAGTCTTTGAGGGATTGACTGAAGAAAGCAATTGGCTGCTCCATTAGATCATCATTTTTTTGGGTGAGGATCCCTGAAATGCTCTCTTGACCTGCAAAAGCATAAAGGATAAAGTCTTTATCAAACTTGGGGTTCACTAGCATGGGAGCTTGAGAAATTTTCATTTTGATGGCTTGAAGCTTTCTCGTCCTTCCTTTGTCCATGAGAATGGCATGTTTTTCTTCAGCATGGCTATTAGTGGTTTAGCCAATGTCATGAATTGAGGGATGAATCTCCACACAAAGTTTATGGTTCCCAAAAACTCTGGAGGCCCTTCTATGACTTGGGAGAGATAAGGACATAATGAATGAATCTTGGCTGGATCGATTGATAGTCCTTCCACTAAAACAACATGCCCCAACAAATTTCCCTCATGCACTGTAAAAATACACTTCTTGGGATTAAGTGAAACCCCAAATTCCCTACACCTTTGGAAAACCTTCCTTAGATGTGTGATGTGATCATTTGCATGCTTAGAATATATAGTTATGTCATCTAGGTAAACCAAGATGATATCATTGATTAGTCCTTTAAATGCCATGTCCATGGCTCTTTGGAAAGTAGCCCAACATTGGACAATCCGAATGGCATTTTTTGTAGGCATACGTGCCCCACTTGGTAGTGAAAGCCATTTTGAATTGATCAGATTCTTGGACTAGAATTTGATTATAACCCAAATATCCATCGAGAAAAGAAAATATTTGAGCTCCTTGCCACGTTTGAAGGATTTTCTCCATTAATGGAGAGGATAATGGTCTTTCAATGAGGCATGGTTCAAATCCTTGAAATCTACGCACAACCGAATCTCTCCATTCTTCTTCCTTATGGGCACAGATTGGCTACCCAAGAGGAGTGCTTGATGGGAAAAATAATACATGCTTTGATGAGTTTGGTTAGCTCCTTTCTCATTAGTGGCTTGATTTTGGGATTAATGGGCCTTTGTTTCTGGTGAAATGGCTTGGCATTAGGATCCAGTTTGATGGTATGTTGTGCTAGACCTAGATCAAAACCACACAGTCTTTATAGCTCCATGCAAAAATGTCATGATACTCTTGACAAATTTTGATGAAAGCTTCTTTCTCTTGGAAGTACACACTTTTCCAATCTTCAGAAACTTCTCATGCGCTACCTCGACTTCCTCAAAATATTCTTCTTTGACCACCATGTTAGAGCTTTGTCTTTTGGCTTGATCATCTGAATTGAAAATGGATTCTAGAGTGACTAAGCCTTTTGGTAGTTTTTTCTTTTCAATTGTATAATTTGATCACCATATGAATCTTGCAACTTATCTTGATTTCTTGCAAAGCAAACTCTACCTCTTCTTGTAGGAAAAGGACAATTTGTTTGTCACTATCAAACACTTTCCAGCTACTCACATTATAAGGACTCGTAGGTCAAACCACCATTTTGACAAATTTCTTACCCTTCTTTCATGATATCAACAGGTATGTCGTATTGTGAGCCAAGCCAATAGCAAGCCTATCAACATCTTGATTTTGATTTCTAGGAACGCATGGATCCCAAAAGCTTTAAAATATTCAATCAAGTCCCAGAATCGGTTCTTGTATGATCTTAAAAGATCATTCTTGGATGCATTGTGTGCCATCACTTGATGAACAACTAACTCATTGTCTCAAAAATAGTCAGGGCTTTGATCCCCTTCTTTTGGGCTAGTTGAATTCCTTGCACAAGGGCCTCGTATTCACAACATTGTTAGTGCAACTGAACTACAACCAGAAAGATGAGAAGTACTTATCTCCCTCTGGAGAAATTAACATAACACCAACACTAGATCCATTCTTACTTCTTGAGCCATCGAAGAAAAATTTCCACATAGTCCTTTTGAATTGCTTGGTGTTTTGACAAGTTTCATGGTATGATTATATCTTCTTCATGAATATAGTAGGTACCTAATCCCATTTTCTTCCAAAAGAAGTAAACCAAATTCTTCTTCTACCAACACATCAGCGTAGGGATCATACTGATGATCTCCACTTACTTCATCTAGCACAATATCAGGGACTTCTTCAATGAGAGTGGTTGGTTCATGATCAACATCTTCTTCTTTTGGATCTCGATGGTGTAATTCCCATTTATAGGACTAGCAAGTGTAGGGTTCTACATGATTATGGCAGATTGGTTCCACCCTTATAGTCACTTTGGTTCCAGTATCGAGTCCTGAGAATCATATGTGACCAATGGCTGATAGATAACCACCCATCTTGGCAGTGAAATCTCGTGATAGGAAGATGGTGAAGAGAGGAGGAAGATCAATGACTGATATGTCTTGGGTGAATGAAAAACTTGGGCATGCATGGATGGTAAGTTGAAGTCCTTTGATAACTCAATAGTCTTAATAGTTGTGCCATCCAATTGAACAACTCCTCTTACAATGTGGCACATATTGTATGCCTAGTACATCTGTAATTTGTTTGGGCATGACTGAGCTACTGACACCAAGAATCGATCATGTAATTATGCACTAGGTGGTTGCCAATGATCAAGGAAATATAGAATGGTGGTGGTTTGTTGGCTTTAGGAATAATTTTCCCTTCTAGTTGACACAAACTCGTAGTAGCTACTGCTCCATGACCTGATGATCATCAGTTGTACCAAAACTATTTAGAGCCTCTCATGCAACAAATTTCTTTGAGAAGGAATTGAGAGTGCATCCCACATAGTAACACTCAAATTGGTTTTCTTCATTTTTTCTACTATGCTAAAGGGAATAGCTCCAACTTTTTGACACTTCTTTGGGCATTGGGATCCTCCTTTAGAAAGTGCTTGTTGGGTATCGTGATGCCTGAAGAACCTTCTTTCCTTACAACTTGGCTAACATGTGTTTTTGGTGGTTTCTTTCCCGCATCTTTATCAACCACCATTTGTGTTGAGGATGTGAAGTGGATGCTTGATCAGCTTTGGAAGTTTGAGGTTCCATTGCTCTCTTCTTGGAATGAGTGTTTTCCGCCACTGATGAGGAATCTATATTCAACCCACAAAAATCTTCTGCTTGCTAGTTTAACAAAGTGGTTTCTTCAGTGCCTGTGGTTGATCTGTTATTTCTTACGTAGATGTGTTCTTTGTTAGCTCAGAAAGGGGAAGATACACTTTGAACCATAAGGGCCTGAATAAGAACTCCATTGGGACAAATATTTTGATTGTGGGGTTGAGAACAAGGATAACACCATTCGTAGTCTTGAACTAGATTATTCTGAGATAGGTACAATGGCTCTAGATGAGCTAGTAGCAAGAGGGTTCCAAAATTTCAAAGGCCGACATTCGTAGCTTGATTTGTAGCTTGATTTTTTGTGGTGATTGTTCCCTTGAAAAGGAGGATGGTTAGCTGATACTACTGATTTTTATGGTTGATATGGATGATTGTATTGAAACTATTTCCTCTTGAGTGCAATGAGCTCATTTCCAAAAGTTTGCAGTCAGTGACTTGACTTCAAATAGATCATTTGAAGAGGCAGGGGAAGATTGAGCTAGTTGATTAGAGGTTGCTGGAATAGGAGTGATGATAGGCTGATTGTTTGTAAGATCTAGAGACAACGACATTGGTGGTCATGGAGCTATCTTTCCAGCTGAATCAAGGAATTTTCCACTCTTATGGCAACATCGTAGGCATCAAGTAATGTAGCCCCTCCCATGGACTAGATCATAACTGACTACATCACTATTCAAGGCTCACAAATAGTACAAGAATGCATTATGTGGAGAAGGCTTTATAAGTGCCAGAATCCTATTCCAAGGTCTGTGGAATTAGAAGTTGAAATCACTCATGTATTCTTGGGGAGCTCTCTTCATGGTAGTGAGCTGTTCTAAAAGTGATAGGTGATCACTCTTGTCTTCAAATTGTTTACAAATATTTTCTCCTAACTCATCCCAAGTGGTTATACTACCAACACTTAACCCTTGAAACCATTTAAGTTTACCTCTTTTCCCTTGAAAGAGGTAGGAAGAAGTCTAACCACAATGTTGTCCTTCGTGATATTATGTACGACAAAATGTTGGCTACATCAAGAATATGTTCCACTGGAGTAACGTGAGTTTCCCTTATGTAAAAGGGTAAAATTTTGAGTGCCGCAACAGTAGGTATAGGGTCACGTTGAGCCAACAGTAAGAGGTCACATTGAAAGGGGAAAAACTTGGTTTCGTGCCATAACAACAAGAGGTTGATTGTTCCTTGGTGGAGGAAACCTTCCGTACGGAGGAGTTGAATGACCCTATAGGAGGTAAAAACTTGGTGATGTTGTGCCTCTTCTTCTTCTCTTTGGAGGAGACAAGGAAAGTTTGATATGCTGATAATTTCCTTGCTTTAAAGAAGCTCTTGTCTAAATTATTCACATAAGTTAACACACTGAGATTTGGAATCTAGAGATATAGAGTCTAGGTACTTTGACTTGTGTAAGTGAGAAGAGAAGTACCAACTCTTCCCCCCTGGGCATGCCAAAAACTATTGTTGCCAAATCACTGCACCCTCCGAATGGCTAGAATGTGAACATGAAATTTGGTGTGATTGGGACACATGGGATCACCTCTCAAGCTATGGGACTTGGGCTTGAGGTGAACCTCCGAGAAGGCCGGACTTCCTCTTCCTAAACTAAGTGTTGTACTACTCCTAGTGTAATAAAATGGTTATCTAGACCTATGCTAACATTTTCATGGGTTTTAGGGAAAGAGATTTACAGAAATGAAACTATACTAGGGATGGTGATGCACCAAATAAAGGGTTTTCCAAACTCGGGAAGGGTTAATTTAAAGAGGGTGTGTGCACCACAAGGCAACTTCATGCAATACTTGTGGACTACAACTTAGAGAGGGTACAAAATACCACAAACTAGGAAGCATGTGTTCCTTTGTTAAACTCATCAGAAAAATCAGTTATCAGTCTTCTAGTGAAGAAGGATGAACTTGAGAAGGGTGAACAAGCACCACAACTCAATTGCATGCAATACTCCACCACTTGATAAGCATAGAACTCCAAGAACTTGCAATAGAAACGTGAACTTGCATAGTGTACCTGTAAGCATGAGAAAAGGCACAAAGAAGTATAAAAGGATGAAAGGACCGAGATTAGTCACAAAAAACACACTTTTATTACTTCAATAACATGCACAATGCATCATACATTTAGAAGAGGAAATGGTTGCCATTACAGTCTTGAAAAGGAGGCTTGAAAGTTCCCTCAACATACAAGGACAACTTACAGAAGAGAGAGGACTCTTGAAAAATACACACTTTCCTAAGATGTCTAACTTTCCAACTTATTAGACCTCTAGGAACACCTTGGAATGAGCTTCCAACTTACATTTATAGAAGAATATGTGAGAGAGAAGAGGAAAGGTCATAATTACCTTCCTAAATTGAAGGTGCATGATGGTTCATTTATTACATTTGGTTGAACCACTAGAGAAGGTTCCATCATGTGTCATTAATGCCGTTGACCTAGTCTCCTTAATTAATTAAAAAAATAATATCAATAAATATTATTATTAAAATATTTAAATAAAAATATTAAATTAATTAAAAAATAATGTGGGACCCTCCCATTGACTAGTTTGCATTGAGGAGGGAGGGGTTCATGTGAATGAGTCAAAAGAACCAACCCGGTGGTTGATTTGTCGAGCCAACTCACCGAGTTGGGCTCAAGCTCCTCTTTCATCACATTGACCAAGTTATGCTAACTCAGACTACTCTCCATGTCTATCTCAGCTAGTGTGTGAGCTCTCTGCTACGAGCTCTTCCTATCGAGCCCCCATGAATCCTCCCATCGAGGCCATGCTTTGAGCCTACGAGATGGCTTGGTATTTTACTTCTGCAAGATCGTCCCATATGCAAACTCACTTGGTGAATGGTAAGCTCTGTGGGCTAAATCATTCATGTGAAATTCACACTCTTTTCATACATATACGAGAGTGAATTTGGGCTATAATCTCGCTTCCTAGCTCATAGGTCAAACACGGGTCGATGCTTATGTTTTCCCCACTACGACATTCCAAACCTGTCATGCAACCCAATCTTGGTCTTAACTCACTCGCTGAGTTGAGCCTTTATCACTTCACATGAGCCATGTAACATTCATGTTTTCCCGACACTCCTGTCCATGTATCCTCACCCAATAAATTGTTCTTTTCCGGTTTGAATCGCTCGCCTCGTGAGATCGAGAATCATCAAATAATTTTAACACTCCATGCTCCCACCAGTGATTATTCTTTGATCTCTCTTCTCAAACTATTTACATCATGAAATCTTTATCAAAGCAATCATAGAGCTTTCTGCATCATGGATCTATCAAGTCCCATGTCCTCATACCGAGTTTGTGCTCGTTGTGCTTGATATCGAGATTTCATCCACATCCTGATGTCGAGCTCCAAACTTATTTATTTTTGTATTGAATGCATCATTCTCACTGACTTGATGAGCTCTCCTATCAACCGAGCTTGCCTATATAAGTGCTGAGATAAGTTGGTCCTCTATTTTATTGAGTGTTACCTTTGTTAGAACTTGTACCAAGCTATCACCAAGCTACGCCATCCCAAAAAATTTATCACCATCGGAGCCAAGCTTGATCCATGTTGAGCTCCTATTCTACCATGAGCTCGTACTCCTCTACATCACGTGTGCTTGCAATATTGCTCAGAGTTATGCAAAACTAATCTTGATCTCCTTGAATTTACTCGGTCTCAACCCACTCTTGGCTGGATCATTTCTGATGAGCTCTCTCTCATTACATGGCTCAACTTGGAGATTCGAGCTTGTTCACATAAATTGGTGAGTTATACATCCATGTCATATTGGCTTGCATTGGTGCCCACCTTGTTGATTCCATAGATCCCCGAGTTTTGTGAGCTCATCACTCACCAATATCAACTTGTTTGACCTAGCTATTGCAATATTTGGCACGATCTCTCCTTCATGAATTTACAAAACTCCACCACAACCTCAACGTCGAGTAAATTGGGTTCATCTTGGATCATCCTCGGCGATGCATTGAGCCAACATCTGAATTTACTCATTGGGTTTGTATTTTCAACTCCTCATACCACTTGCTTGGGTCGAGATATCTTACCATGCCTCGGTCAATCGGACCTTCTCTAATTATTTTCATTACATGGCTCAATTTTATAACTTCCACACATGCCGAGTCCCGTAACCCTACGAGGTAGTCTGGATCCATATCTTGGTCACGTCGTGACTTGGCTTAAATGAGTGAGCTCCCTACGTTGTCATTACTTTATGGTGAGCATGTGATGAATTCTCCTTTTTGAATCTACCGAATTTTTTTTTCCAGTGACATAAGTGTATTTCATTTGATACAATAAAACTTAGTCTCCTACATGCTACATACATGTTTCGACCTAGTATTTTGCATTGAGTTCTTCTAAAAGTACATCAAGATGGGTTTTATATGTATTGTTTGGCATGGGTTTGGCTTAACTCAACTCGGTGACACGAGATCTTACCGAGCTCGACCTACACTAAGTCAAACACTCTTATACAAATCAATCCACCCAAGCTCACTATGCATTGTTACACCGAGATATCTCCCATTTTGCTACATTAAACCAAACTAACCGGTTCTACCTTAAGGCTCACCTGAGCTTCCATATTTGAGCCACCATGATCAATCAAAAATGATAAGTTCTTGTTCATTTCTGGGATATGGCCTCAAAACTAACCTGGGTCCATTTTCCTGTAATAGTTCACTTGGTGAACTCGTGTTCTTCTTTGAATCAAATTTACCCAATGTCAAGCCAAATAGCCATAACTCGATGGTTGGTGATTTGCATGTTGTGGATTAAATATTTGGCCATTCCGGCCCGACTATGCCATTTCACAACCGATATTAGCTCTCCGAAATGGTGGTTCCCCCATGACTCTCTTGCACTACTAACCATCCTATCAACCCGACGGACAACTTGGTAACTCACCTGAATCTCAGCCATAGACTTGGGCTTCTTATTGGCATGCTTTTCATTTGTGGAATTCCTTCCTTGGCTTTCCACCATTAATATTCCACTTGGCTATGTTTGCATGAATCTCCGTATGCAGGGAATACACCTTGGCTCACCATCATGTTGTTTCCACCTAGGAATGGATTCCCTGAGTTCCCCTATTCATGCCTTAGCACGGGATTTATACATCTCTTTCACCTACGTTGGGCTTGTCATAACTCGTTGACCCCAAAACTCCCACTTGGCAATGCAGCCTTGGGAACCCGCAGAGTATCTTGCCATCATGGCATACCATGCTAACATCCCCACTTGGAAAGAGGGGGAAGTTTCTCCACCGATATTTTAAGCTCACATTAAGCTCTCTTCATCGTCCTATCCCAACGAGCTCTTTTCTCATGTAATCCCTCATGAAATCAAACTCGTGGAATCAACCTTTGCATCCTACATCAACATATCGAATTTAGAACCATCATTCTCATAAGGAGTTCCTTACTTATGCTCGGGATTCTCACATTTGAACTAATTTCCTCCACCATTTTGGTTGTTAGCTCGACTCGATACAACTCGGCCTCTATGCATGGTGATCAACTCGTTCCTTTCACTATGACTCACCGTGAACTCACCATGCTTTCTCTTTGTGGGTTATCTTCTCAAGACCGAGCTCGGTCATTTATGTTATTGTCTCGTCGAGCCCTATAATTTGAGTTCATGTTCCAATGAGGAAGCATTGATCTCCCTATATTGAATTAAACTGAGTCGAGCTCATCCTTCTCTGCCTCAATGAGCCAATCATCATCCTCCAAACTCCGACACTTGGCTATTGTCTTATAGTAGTCATCGGTGAATTTTCCACCTCCTAAGCTCATCTCGGTTGTATCTCAATCTTTTCACAAAATTTTGAGCTACAAATCATATCCCTTCATTATAGACTTAGATAGGTCCAAGCTTGGCCATGATTAATATTCCTCCCTTATTTACACGACTCGACCGAGCTCTTTCCAATGTTTGGCTCGACTCGACCCATCGAGTTGGGCTCCAACCTCAAGCTACTATGGTCTTCACGTTGTGCCCCATATTATGTTGGCTCAAAGTTAACACGGTCCACAAGCCATAAAAAAAGGTCTGAAACTCCCCAACTTACCTTTCTTTTGTTAAGTTCACATCCACTCGCTCGACTTGTTGCAACCAAGTACCTCCATGAGCTAGCATTGAGTTGAGACCGAGTTGGGCTAGGTGAGCTCCTTATCAATTTATTAATTATTTTAATCATGTTATCTCCATGATGACTGGAAGTGAGTCACTGGGACCAATGTCAAAATTTATTCATAATAGGACCCCGTTGTCCAATTTTGTCCTATGTGAAAAATTGGATAACAATATGTAGGTTCTGACCTCATCATGATGATGAGGTAGTGGAGGTGTTAGTTAGCTAAGGAGATGATAGGACCATCATGGAGAGACTCAAGAAGCTAGGTATGCATGATAGTATGCTAGTTATATGATTTTGATAGATGTATGTGATATTATTAGTAATGTGTGTCGCTTTTTTGGTTTTGTAGAGAAGACGGTGGAGGACTCGGCACTCATCGATTGATAACACCTACCATGAGATCCTAGAATCCATATTAGATGTTCAAGATACTACAGTGATGGTGGATCCAACAATACGTCGGTTGGGGATTTAGTGAGACCATTTCGTCTAGTGGGCTAGGCATCTAGGATACAGAGATATGAGGATGTGCAGCACAAACGGTTATTGGAAATATAGATGTGATGTTGCAGAGTCTATTATAGGCACATCATCCCTAGTACATGAGTAGGTAACTTTCCTAATAGATGTCTAGAAAGTCACGGAGTGGATTATATCATTAGAGACCCATTTGGTAAGAGCACAAGGATAGGTCTTCAAATCCCAATCTAGGGCAGTGTCCCTATCTCACACAATGATAGAAAATAACGTAGTCCCATTGGCTCAAAGCATCAAATAGCCCCCACATGGGGAGAGGGTGCTTAATTCATATTGTAGATGATCTATATCTATTTTATATGATTTTGGACGATGTATAAAACTTGATTCGATATATATATATATATATATATATATATATATATATATATATGATTTTGATGGCATTTGGATATTTGGTGATGTGTATGTGATGATTTATTTATCATTTTCCTACTTTTGCATGTATGTATGTGATAATACCATGGTACTTAGGAATAATGATAATACGATAGATAGGTAAAGCCGGCGAGAAGGGGATTGATAAGATATCCCAACTCATGCGATGTGAAAAATCTAAGAGGTGGAAAAAGGCCAAGACATCCAATGGTAGGATGTTAGGGCACATATGGTGATGAATCCAAGTGGAGAAAACAACCCAAACAAGGACGTAATGATATTTTTGGGATAGTATGATAACACCAAAGGGGTGCGAGATCCCAAGTGAATATAGAGGATGTTTTTGAAAAACCCAAGTGGGGGCAAGAGCCCAAGTGACCACTTGGGATTAGGCCAAGGAAAGAAAATAAGACGTAAGGTATTTATAGGTAATTATCCATGAGGGGTAAAAGATCACAACATATTAGTGATAACATCATCGAATTGATGTAGAATGTGGCTTCGGTATGGGTCATGAGGTCCTTGATATTAGGTTGTGTAATATCAACTTTTTGATGGACTTTAGACCATATGGTGAATAAGGTGTCATTGATATGATCCTCTAATCAAGTGAGAACATCACCCCAAATAAAATCCATAGTAAGATGAGGATCATAACGAGGTGGAGGTCCATATGTAGGTTATGGTCTAGTTGTTCTAGGGGAAGGTGGTTAGTTCAAGAGGAATCGACTCCATGATTCCAAGTGCGAGAGGAGGCTTTAGGAATGGGACACTTACTATGTAGAACTTGAAATTCCATGTCGATGCGTGCACGATATATATGATGAGAGAGAAAAAAGGGGCTAAATTAGAAGGCTATGTATTTTTTTTTGGTCATGTTTAACAGGTCTCGGCTTCAAGCTTCTTCATGTGGCATTTATAGGCTCTATATTCAGAAACATCATGCCATGAAACCTTGTGCCATGTGTAGTACAACTTAGTCCTATAAGACTAAGGAGCCATAAAGGCAAGAGGTATGGGGAGACATATCATAGGTTGAAAAGGGATAATGAGAGTATATGATGAGGGAACTGATGTGATGGGTGAGGATGGTGCTGATGGAGTAGTGTGTCACCCAGTAATTAACATATAATACATATGATCATCACCCATGAGATCATCTGCTTTGTAGTCAAAGTTGGAAACCCAATCTTCAATCAAGGATAATGGGCCAACTAATTCAATGTTGGTGTGTGAGAGTGTGAAGCTGTAGAACAATCTAAGGTTGATGCAACAATGGTGAATATTTTTCAATTATATTTAGAGGTTCTTCTTGTACTAAGAAGGCATTCACGTCCTGAGTTATTTTAGTGTGTAGGGTTTCTTGGTAGCACAAAACTTCTCGATCACAAATCTAGGCATAACTAGATAAATAGGGATCATCTAATACGTAACCATAATCATAATATGATATGGAAGCATCTACCACACATGAGTCAACTATGGTCTCAAGTTGGACCATATCCTCATGTGGGGGTTGTGGTGTTTGTGAGATAACTACAAGAACCGAAGGATCCTTATTATGAGGCCATAAGGAATGAGGTAACTAAGATACGATGAGTTTAGGAAGGTAAAAATTATTGTATCGAGTGTGAGTTTATCGAGCTCATCATCATCTAACTCCATCCATGTGAAAATCCACTTTAATGTCATGTCAATCCCTACAAAGGGCCCTCAATGTGTCATCTTTGTCAAGAACTTGTGTTAACTACACCCTGTGTCCGATGTTTGAAAAATAATGGAGAATCATCGGTTTGATTTGATATATCAGACTTAATCTAAAAGTTTAAAGATGAAAATGTAAATATGCAAGGCATAATATATTTCCCAAAAGTATGATAAAGTACCCCATGAGAATTCATGAAGTAAAATGAAAAACACAGAATCATCCCCGATTCCCAAAAGAAAAAACACGTAAGGATATTATTGGAATGGGGAGATGGGCCTCTACTTTCTTGGGCACTCTACACTTGGTAAAGTGCAGGATGAAGTTGTAAGTCTGAAACCCAAAAGAGGGTGCATGTCATCTCATTGGTCAAAGTCAAAGAAAAGCATTATGTGGAAAGGAAGGTGGGAAGCTGGAAAAAAGTGAACAAAGTCTTGTGGTCCCTCAGGGTATGTAATTGATAAAAATAAGTGTGAGATCTGAAATACCCAAGAACATGGACCAAGTCTATAGCATGTATGGGGGTGGGAAAAGAAGTGCATCTCTCATATTACAACAATAGTGCGTAGGTCACCTTGCAAGATCTTCCCAAAGCCATTGGTGGTAAAGAGGTGGTTCATTAATGCACTAGTCCATATAGGAGTAAATCCCTTTAATGTAGAAGATCCATGTAAGATAGATACGTGAGTGATATGATGTGAAAATATTGTAATGGTTGTAAGAATTAAAGAGGTTGAGAATTAAAAAACTCCCCATGAATGCAATATGGAGATTAATGCATAAATTTGAGACATTAATAAGGTGAATTGTTTTAAAGCTACATACAGATGCCCTTAAAGGTTGATACTATGAAGCGACATTGCTGAAATATAGTTGAAGCGAGAACATGAACTCAAGGCTCAAATTTTGTTGCAGAAGGTTTTCCAGATAGGTTCCAAATAGTTGTCAAAAAGGTGAGTTCGTTAGTCTCCCCCATTTTTGTGATATTTTGACAATTGGTTTAAGAAGATCAAAAAGGTGTGATAGAGTTAAACCAAAATTATGAATATTTTTGTAACACCCTTGAAAATAAGTTCCAGTCTTAGTTCCCCTCTGGATAGAATTACAGACTCTGATATCACATCCATAAGACTTAGAGGACTTTAAATAGAGGCTATATTCCCATGAAATAAGTGAGGCCATGACCCAAATAGATAATAGTTGCATCAACCTCACTTCTACTTTCCCTTCTGCTACACCATGCCTAGAACTTGTATGGGTATGTGCCCAAAATTACAATCCTAAAACTAAGGAAGTCCGGGATGGAAGAGGAGAGTTGGTCTTATCTTTTTAGGAACATGCTTTTGATAGAATGTTGGGTTTTCCTCCCATAAGGGAAGAGGGAGATATCACTAAGGATTCAACACATAGGAATCTTGGAATATTCATTCAAAGAAATGGAAAAAATATATGAATGACCATTGGCTGAATAGTCCTCAAACCTCTTCCCCATAATGAAAAGAAATTGAATAGGGCTGAATTTATTGAGGAAGTTGGGGATGTGATCACCCTAGTTGAACCGGGTAATGGGTATGGAATCTACTTTATTTCAGGAATGGATGTTGAATTCATTCAAGTCATACTTTCTAAAAATAACCTCTCCCCTGGGCCGAGATTATAAGTACCCGTATTCATGAGAAAATGATGGGAGTTGCCAGATAGCAAGAGGAGAAAAGCCAAGAATGGGAAATTCTTCATGACCTCATACCTTGTCTATAATATTTATTTTCATAGGAATTTTCCTAAATTACTAATGGATGGAGAACTTGATAGTTCAAAAGTGTATGATGTTTTCTATCAGTTAAAATTGGAAATTTTGAAGCACATTACATAAATATTTCCAATCACTTCTTTGCACCTATAATTTTCTTGTACCATCTAGATTGGGAAAGTGAAAGGTTCACCCCGATGCTAAGAGATTCATTACTTATTATGGGTGTTATTTCATTCAATTAAGAACTTATTCATATATCAGGGTTAGTGGTTTTGATGGGAAACCCTATGTCCTTCCCAAATGTGTTAATGACAAATGGGTGTTAATGGAACTAGTCAGAAAATTGTTGTCAGTACACTAGATTAGTGCTTAGAAACATGTAATGTCCCCAATCAAATTCCCTATAGTCATAGGGAATTATACTTTCCCTAATATCTAGAAAGAAAAAATGTTGGAGGGGGAGATGAACAGTGTGTATGATAGGCAAGTTTGAGGATAGAAAAAGTATGATATCAAACATATTTTGCACAATATTGCACCCACTCAAGTAGAGCACAAGCCTCATTATGAAGATTTATGGATGAATTGTGAAGATGAAGGAGGTTAGATGAAGATAATATTTGAGGATGAATTTGGTTTAAATGGTTGATTTTGGGGTTATCCAAAATCTCTGAAGGGTTAGAGGAGGATGGAAATATAGTAGTGAAGAATACATCTAGGAAAACATTACTTCTCAACCCTTGCCACCAATAAATTGGAGTGTCATTGAGAAGAAGTAAAATCAAGAGAAAACTTCCCACCCTATTTGAATTTCCATAAGGTGGTTGTTTTCAAAAGGAGTGGATATAAGTTACCACCAGACCCCACTATTGAGAGAATACATAAATAATCAACTCATTGATGATATTCTTCCCCATTTATGAGGGTTTATGTCACTAGAGATATTTCATGGAGGAAAAAAGTTAAGAAGTTGGATTCATTGCCAACAACAAGAAATATAGGTGCCCAAGATAGATCCAAAGTTCCCCCTCCTCAAACATCAAGAAGGATTGGAGCAATGCCGCAGGAAGGTAAGTTTACAAGTCCTATTTTCATGTTTCTCCTTACAGATTGTTCTAACATCTACCTCAAGAGCCAAAGGAAAAGAGAAAGTGATTGAGGCTAGTCTTAAGAAGGCCAAGGAAGAAAAAATGGTCAAATTTCCCCATACTGGCATGAAATAGAAGAGGAAAACAACTTCAAAGAGGAAAGAGGAAAATAACTAAACTTTTGAATGGGTGGATTTGGAAGAGATGATATTCCTAAAGGTAGAGAACCTTGAGGTTCCTAGTGTCTTGTCTAATTTTTGTTTTCATCTCTTTAGTTTTCCCATTGAACAACCTACACCTATGATAACAACCCTTTATATCCCAATAACTATAGTTACTTCACCCACCAGAGAAACAACTCCTCATACAAGATTCTATACTTGATGCTGCAATTACACCATAACAACATGTTGAAGCCACCTCAGAATCAACTCTAACTATGTAGCCTCATCTATTGAGGGGATTCCAATGCAAGTAACATAGGAAGAAATTGCATATGTTATAGTTGCAGGAGTGCCAAACGATATTGAAACAAATGTAGGAATCTTGGAAGTTTGTGTTCCCATGGCAAGATACCCTAATAAGTTAGTGAGACTATTCCTAGTAAAATGATGAGTGAAAAGGTCAAAACAAAAAATAAAGGTGAGGATAAAGTAGCCCCGGTGATTGAAATAACAAAAGATCAATTTGAGCCTATGGAAGGAGTAATGAAATCCAAGGATGGCCTTGTAGAACAAAGTGCTCAGAAGGAACCTATGTTCGCAATTTAGAAGGTGTATCAATACCTTCATCTTCCTCTAAGGCCCTTACAATTGTACTTGAGACCCTTGTTCTACAATCACTTGATGAACATGAGTCTCATATAAGAGAGTGGATTAGTAGCACTCTTCCTAAGAATAAGAAGGTAGGGATACACTTGGATGATGATGATTTACAAATATTAGCTCTCATCACTCCACAAGACTACCCAAAAAGGTGAAGGTTATTTCTAGGGCAGTCCTAAATAGAAAAGGGAATAGTTCATAGACATTGCAACTCCCAAAGCTCATGTTCTCAGAAGAAGAATCATTCATGCATCAATTTCCAAGTCTCTAGGGTCTCTCTAGGTAAGCCCTCTATTAAGAAATGAAATATGATTTTTCTGTGGCAGTCGAAGGAGTGTTCAAAAATTGATGAGTTCAAGGAAACAAAGAGAGATTTAAAGGCTAAGAATGAGGCATTGTCCAACTTAGTCAGAAAGATTGACTAGAACTCACCAAGAAGGACAAACTTAGACCCTAAAGATCACTGGTGAAGATATTAAGAGGGTGAGTGATTTGAGTGAAAGAGGGGAAGCTACAATTCAATGGGAAATTCATTTGGTCGCAGAGGTGAAATGTTAATTATAGAATTTTAAAAACGTATTCCTGAATCTTTGAGAAGGTAGAAGTAGTCTGAGAATTCTTGGACAAGTGTGAGGTTGAGTAGACAATGTGGCAGGATATGTTGCCAAAAATGGAAATCATCAGGAAGTTAGATGATGACATAATCACTAAGGAAGGCATTGTATCTCCCTAGTTCTATAGGTAGTCAACATGAGTATTACAACATGAAAAAGGTAAGAGTGGAGGTCCTAGAAAATTATCTTAAAATCCTTGAGAAGGTGAGACATAAAACAACATATTACATCAATCGTCTTCATGATCTGATAGATAGAATGATTGGAAAAGACACTGGAGAGAAAATTACTGAGGAAAGTATCAAAAATATGATCAAACTTTTAGGGAACATATCATGGGTAAACCCAAGGAGAACCTAGAAATTTTGATATAAATCTCATGAACAACTAGGGAAAGTGCTAAGACAACAATTGATAAAGAAATAAGAAAGATAACAAGGAAAGAGGTCTTTAATGAGATTGATGAAATAAGTACAAAATATGAAGTAATTTTCAACTATCATTCAGGACTTGATGAAGAAGTTGTAACTTAGATGTTTGAAAAGTATGATGCCTATAAGAATAGGGTAGGAGAAAGCTCAAGCCAAGTCCCTAGAAAGTGAAAGGAAGAATGACAAGGTTTTTGGGAATAAGAGAATATCCTTTTTGTTTCCTCCAGATGTCACCACATGTTCTTACTTAGCCCAATCAGAAGAAAAAGGAATATTTTTAGTTACAGATCTTTCCTTTACAAATTTTGAACTACATGGAGCAAGGATTCAAAGGCTTTCTGAAGGACATTTTGGGGAAAATAGATAGGACAAAATTATAAGTATGAGGGGTTTGTCCTCATATAAAGGGGTTTTTCTAAAAATATTTGGAAAAGAACAAGGATTGATATTTTTACTGAAATACTACTTATTTGTTTCCTAGAAATACATTTTGAGTTTTAATCTTTCAAATTCAAGTGTTAAGATGATTACAGAGTATAGTCATTAGCAGGCATTGAGATCTAGTATTACCTTTTTCCCTTGTCAAGAATTTGATGAATTTTAAAATGAAATTTTCTAACTATGGGTTTAATTTTTATGTCTAGACTTTAAATGTTGAACACTTTGTTGATAATTGCATTTCTTGCTGCAATTTTGTGTTTCTTTACTTTTTTGAAAGTACACTAGGCCTGTCCTTAGTGATTAAGTTTTGGTGATTTTTCAGTATTGTATTGTGAGCCTTTACTTTACAATGTTGAATGTGATTATAAAATCCTTACTGAAATCATTTTGTTGATGGATCTTTGTAAGTATTTTGAGTGTATCTTAAGCGTATGAGATTAGGAGCAAGAAACACTTCATTGGAATGCTTGCATGAGATTTTGTGCTAAGTATTTTGAGGATTGTGTGAAATATTTTCTTAATTGAGTATCAATGAATGCAAATATTTCTTTAAGTAAGAACTGTGATAAATTGATGAATTTCTGTGTTGTTTGGAATGACATATGTGTCTGAAAAATCATTGTGAGTAGTGTTATATAGAGACTTATCAAGTTTTGAATCCCTCATCATTATAAAATAAAACTTTAGCCTCATCACAAAAACACAAGTATCTTGTTAGTCATCCTGTCACAACATGCATGAATACTATTGAAAGGAAACCTAGTTTTCATTTTACCCTTTCATAAATATGCAGAACCAACATAAATTCCCATTATCTAGAGTATCTTGAGTCCTTCTCGAGTGACATTTGCACCATTTAGTGTGATGACTGTAGGAGTTAAATTGTGCATATATTGACCATGTTCACTCAGGAATGATACTAAAGCTCCAAAGAAAAGACTAAGAAGCCTTGATTACACTTATCTTTTCCTTCAAATTCAGGTTAGAAAATGGGTTCTCTCACCTTGGTGAAGGTAGGGCCTAAAGCAGTAGGGAAGGTCATCCCCTTTGCATGTGTCACCCAATCCCATCAAAGTCAGGTTCAAATAGGTTTTTAGACATCCTCCCCTTGACTATAAATGACATATACTTATAGTCTTCCATTCTCAAATTTTATCATCTCATCTATTGATACTTCTTGGCCCTAAGGGGTGTAATTTTAGGTACCAACATGCTTCTAGTGCCATTTTAGGGACTATTTCAAAAATTGAGTAAAATTCATGTCTCTGGTAATGTTTATTGCATATTTATTTTAAATACATGTTTGGAACACAATCCTTTATTGAGATTTTCCAAAATAGAGCTTGATTTGTACTTATTTGCTTTATATTTCCCTAGTACAAGTGAGATTTCCATTAAATTTGACTTTACTAGGAAAATCTTGGCAAGGATTGTAAATATTTGTGAAGCTTTGTTCATTTATGTGTAAATCTATCTTCTAGTGAATAATTTCAAGTAATCAACACATCTAGGGTGTAAAACCCTAGTGGTGGCTCCATCCTTTGTGAGAATTTTTGGAAAAAAATAAAAAAATATCTAAATCTTGGTTCTTTACTTGACAATTCCATAAAGATGGAAGGAAGAAGATCCTTTGTTAAATCAGATCCTACTAGAAGATTGTTCCTAGAGTTGGGAAAGACTAATCCAAGAAGAAAACAAATCTAGAAAGCCTTGGGTGATCAAAGGTTAGAAGAGAAAGTTGTACCTATTAGTGAAAGTGATCAACCTTTGGTGGAAGATTATACCTCAGATAGTTCTAAATTAAGTAGTCCTCATACCAATTTGTACTCACCAACTCAGGAGGGTCCTTCATTTACAACTAATCAGGGTATTCTTGACTCTCTCCTTTATTGATTAGAAATAATAGAGTACTTTGTGAAACAAAATCATTAAAGGATCAATACTTTGAAGATCATACACCATTACACCAAAGATCCCAATTCCCAATTATTTTAACCCTCCAATTGGAACACCTCCTTAAAACAATATGGAAAATCCACCCCAACCTCCATTTGTAGTGAATACTTACAAACCCATAGATTTTCATGGAATGGTTGGTTACCCAAATGAAGTCCCTCATGAAATCCAAAACATATTGCCTAGATTTTAGGGAAATAATGTTATAAGTGGGGATCAACATCTTAGACTCTTCTTGAATGCTATGGAAGATTTTGAAATTAAACATGAAGATGTGTATGTAAAATTGTTCATACATACCTTAGATGAAGATGCTAGGGAATGGTACAAATTATTGCTTGATAATTCAATTGATTCATGGTTAGAAATGAAAAATGCCTTCAAGATGCAATATGGTGACAAAACTGATCCTAGATTCCTTCTTTCTGAGTTTGAGAACATAAATAAAAATCCTAATGAACTAGTTTGATTTTAATACTAGGTTTAGTAAAAACTTTGGAAATATTTCCTATGAATTTGAGACCTAGTGATGATTCATGTTTGATTAAATACTCAGACACATTTGATAAGAAGGTAACCTACTACTTGAGAGATAAGAATCCTAGAAATTTAAGGAAAGCTTTTACCATGGTGGTGTAGATTGAAAATAATATCAAAGCAGCTAAAAAATCCAAAGAGGGAAGGTGTTAAGCTAGTAAACCTAGAAAAACCTTAGCCAAGAAAATTAGTAGATCTAGAGGAAGTAGTTAAAACCCTAGTAGGGGGAAGTTAAAGAGATCTCTTATAAGCTTTGCTAGAGCTGAGAAGGGCATAGGAAAACCCTAGGCTCAACATCAACCTCAAGGACATAATAGATTTGGGAATCACCCCAGGGGTGATCATAGAGCTGATGATAGAGAAAAGGACCCATGGGGTCGGGGAATAACAACCAAACCAGAGAGAAAATAAATTGGTACTTGATCCATTAACTGTTAGGGTATCTCTAGTTGAAGAAGATCATGTCATTGATTGGTGTGATAAATTTTTATGCCACATTCCCCTTGTAACTCTAATATTGATGATGATGCTACTAATGAAGTTTACTTTTGGTGATGTTTGCATGCTAGAATGTTCGATACTACACAAATAGGGGTTACTTCTATTGAATTTCTAGGTACCAGGACTGTTGAATCATTTTGGAATTGTTTGGAATGGGTATATTTTCTCCTCTTCTTACTACCAGTGTTGATATAGACATGGTTCAGACTTATTTTAGTTTCCTAACCATGATTTTGAATATCTGAGGGATTTGATGATAAAAAATATGATGGAGGTACCCCTTCTGAGGAAGATAGGAAACTTTTGATGAATGCGGTTGTTGCTCAAGAAAAGGATTATAACCTCCATAATAGATTGGTCAAAGGAATTATTTCCATCTTCCAAAAATAAAGTACATGTGCTAACTAATGTCCCTAAGAATGTCCCCAAGAAAGATATACCAAATAAAGGCCCTGCACTTTCCAATAAGCCAAATACCACTGATGTTGCTCAAGTAGAAAAGAATTTTATCCCATTAGAAACCATTGTTACTTTGTCTCCCAATATAGTCTTACCCAAGTATGTCACTTGTGACATGGCTCAAATTTTGAGCCAAATTAAAATTACAGTACCTATTGTTGAATTGCTTAGGATTCTGAGCATAGAAAAAGAGCTTTTGAATACTTGGGATTCAAAGAAGAGACAATGGTTGTGAACAAAGAAGTAAATAATGTGGATGTCTCGTCTACCATAACTAAAGTGGAAGTTCCTCAAGAACAAGAAAGCATGGGGAATCCCATAGAGATATACTTAGGTACTTCTTTAGTGGAATCTCAATTGGATGTTGATCCATTTTTCACCTCTTTGATTATTGGTGATAGACTTGTTCACAATTGTATGTTCGATTCGGGAGCTTCATGCAATATCATGCCACTGGAAGTTATGAATGAATTGGACATAAAAATAACATCAAGCATTTGGAAAGTGTCACGCCATGGATTCAAGAGAGGTTCCAGTTATTGGATATGTGAAAGGGCTAGTTGTTCAGTTAGCTACCTATCCAGGAAAATATTTGACCATGAATGTAGTTATTGTGGATTTCCCTACTAAATGGGGTATGTTATTGTCAAGAAAATGGGCTGCAAGTGTGGGTGGTAGTGTACAGATGGATATGTCATATGCCACCATACATGTAGAAGGAAAATTGGTGAAATTACATGGAGAGAAAAATATGCTTCCATATCATTGAAGATCTGTGAATTCCTCTTATGAGGTATTATTTGTTGACACTGATTTGGATAATTTTATAGGATTTGTTGATTTTGAAGATCAATGTATAAATATTGTTGCTCATTTACAAGATCTGGTATTCCTTGGACTATGATATTTGATGGAGCATGTTATAGTGGGGAATGGAGCTGGAATAGTTCTCACATCCCTAGAAAAAGGAGTCTCATAATTTTTCATTCAAATTAAATTTTGAATGTACCAATAATATTGTGCAGAGTATGAGGCATTGCTCTAGGATTGAGAGTTTCTTGGAAACATGGAATTAAAGACCTCATTGTTAAAGGAGATTCTGAGTTAATTGTGAAGCAAGTAAGAAAATTGTATGCCACTAAAAATCAATGGATGAAACAGTATAAGCATGCAACTTGGGATCTTATTGAGATGTTTGATTCATTTAATATCTTGTATCATGAAAGGACTCAGAATGTACAAAAATAGATAAATTGGTTGTAATTGCATCACACTTCTCAAACTATACAATATCTCTATTTTGTAACTATGATGTTGAAGTATTAGCCAGACCCTCCATGCTGATAATGTCAAACACTGGTAGGTATTTGAAGATGATGATCAGATACAAAGATTCATTGAAAGTAAAAATGAATTCACAAATCAGCACATTGATTTAGAACCTATGGTTGAACTTTGTGATGGGAAAGAAAATATCTTTGGGAAAGAAGTGATCCAATTGAAAAAAATATGATTCCTAGAGGATTGGTTGCCCTTGAATCCAATTTTGAAAATGTTGATAGGATAATCAACATGCCCATTTATATGTCTAGAGATGTTGAAGAATGCAACCTAGGGACTCAAGAAAACCCTAGGAAGGTGTGGCTAGGTTGTAATTTGAGAAAGGAAGAAAATCAAGCTTATACTAAGTTGTTGAGAGAATACCAAGATTGTTTATCCTGGTCATATTCTGAATTGAAAGCCTATAGAGAAGATATTTTTCAACATGAAATACCTCTAGAACCCAATTCCAAACCTTTCAGGAAAACAAAGACCCATCAATCCTCTCCTATCCCTCAAGATGCAAGAAGAGTTGATAAAGCTGAGGGATGGAGGAATCATACAACTATTAGGTATTCTTCGTGGGTAGCTAATTGGTGCCGGTCAAAAAGAAAAATGGAGACATAAGGCTTTGTGTGGATTTTAGAATCTTAACAAGGCATCTATTAAAGATAATTATCCATTTCCAAATATGGATAACATGTTACAACTTGTTATAGGATCTGAGTTATTATCTACACTAGATGGGTTCTTAGGGTACAATCAAGTGGTTGTCAAGAAAACTGAATAGTTCAAGACTTTCTTTCACTACTCCTTGGGGGACATATGTTTATGTTAGAATGCCTTTGGACTTATGAATGTGGGAGAAACTTTCCAGAGAGCTATGGATGTGGATTTCTCGGGACTTATTAATGATTTTATAGTTGTATATCAAGATGATATAATAATGTTTTCCAAGAAAAGAGGTGACCATTTAGGACACCTAGAGAAAATGTTGCTCAGATGTAGAGAATATGGGATTTCATTAAATCCTAAGAAATGTCATTTTAGAGTTCAAAAGGCTAAACTATTGGGACATATTGTGTCAAAGGAAGGGGTCATGATTGATCCTGAAAGGGTGGAAGTGATTGGTAAGGTTCCTATCCCTAAGTCTAAAAAGGGAATTCAATTTTTTGGCCAAATAAATTTTATCAGAAGATTTATCTCTAATTTTGCTGAGATAACAATCCCTATAACAAGCATGTTAAAAAAAAGGACTAGGTCATTAAATGGGAAGAAGGAGTTGTTCAAGATTTCACAAGAATTAAAGAAGCATTAAAGAATGCCTAGTACTGGCAAGCCCTGACTATAAAAAGGATTTTTAGATATTTTATTTTGCCTCTGAAAATACTATTGCATTAGTGTTATTGCAAAAATATGGAGATGGAAATGAAAGGCCTATTGCCTTTTTTAGTAAGGCCCTACAAGGTGTTGAATTAAAGTACACTATCATGGAAAAGTAAAGATTTTATTTGGTAAGAGCTACTAAATTTTTTAGGCCTTATATCTTAAGTTCTAAGATTGTAGCCTATGTTCCCCATATGATGGTTAAAGATATATTGACAGAAATGGAAGTCTCTAGCAAAAGGTTTCGTTGGGTGAATAAATTGCAAGAATATGATATGGAGATATAAACCACCAAATTGGTTAGAGGTATGGGACTGAAAAAGTTGATGGCTGAAAGTAATTTGTAGGTTATGGAGGTGAATGTTGTTGAAGAGGATGGTATGAATCCTCATGAAAAAGTGAATAAATCAGTTTGGTATAAGGATGTAATTTATTATTTGAGGAATTTGGAGTCCCCATGGACACCTAGACAAAAATCAGAGAAGAACACTCAAGTTGGCATCCCAAAAATATGTCATGACTGATTTTGGTCTAGCATGGAAAAATCCAGAGGGTGTATTACTTAGATGTATAACTGAAGAGGAAGTCCCCACAATAATTTTGGAATTCCATGGAGGAGTGTGCAGAGGGAACTTTGCTGGAAGAGTAACTACACATAAGATTTTGAGAGAAGGATATTGGTGGCCCACACTATTCAAGGATACAACTACACTAGTTAGGAGATGTGAAAGTTGTCAACATGTTTCTCTGGGATATTGAAGGGCATGTGGGTGCTCTACCATTACAACAATATCAATTGAAACTCCTTTCAAGTAATGGGGAATGGATTTCATTGGAGAAATGTCAGATTCCTCAAGTGTTGGGCATAGATGGATCCTAGTTGCTACTGATTATTTCACTAAGTGGGTTGAAGCTATTCCCACCAAAAAGGAAACTCACCAAGTAGTTATGGATTTCATCTTAAACAATATAATCTATAGATTTGGAGTTCTATCAAAATAGTTTTTATGACAATGCCATGAGATTTAGGGATAAACCATTGGTAGCTATGTGCAAAGAGTATGGCATTAATTTGGCTTATGCATCAAACTATAATCCACAGGAAACAAACCAAGCTGAATCAACAATAAAAATCTTCTTAAGATACTCCAGAGGACCCTAGAAGTTAATAAAAGAAAGTGGGGTGAACAACTCAAGTTTTCTTTATGGGTAGACCAAATTACCATTAAAAGAGAAACTGGTAAAAGTCCTTTTGAGCTAGTTTATGGGGTTTAGGCTCTTTTTCCCTATGCATACAAATTTGTCTTTATATCAGTTCATGTAACAACTTGGAGATGAAGGGGAAGTGAACCCTTATGAAGCAAGGATGAACCAAATTTTGGAACTGGATGAAGAAAGAAGAGAATCTCATCAAAAGCACCTAAAGTTTAGGGAAAGGCTCAAAAATATTTTTGATAAGAAAGTAACCCCAAGAGAGTTTAACATTGGAGATTTAGTCCTGTTGTGGGATAGTAGACATGAAGAAAAGGGAAAACATGGAAAATTTGATGCTCTGTGGATGGGGCTGTACTCTATTGATATCAGAATTGGGAGCATACCTTTTTCTTGAAGGACCTAGAAGGAGATCTATTGGAATTTCTTGTCAATGGTAGCATCTCAAACACTTATTGGATTGAGCTTGCACAGTCAGGTATGAATTTTTGTACAATGTATAATTTTTATTTGTTTTTTTTTTTTTCCTTTTTTGTGTTTTAGTCTATAGTGACTAGTTGTTCTAGTATTTCAATTGTTTGTGGTGTGTATTTTCTCATAAATCCATGTGTGTGTCTCTGTTATGACTCCATTCACCCTAATGAATTAAGGCACTTGGTATATTTGTCAAGTTTGTCTATTTGGTTCTTGTGGCACCTATAGGGGTGCCATCCCTGAGTTGGAGCTGAATTTTGGTGCTTGTTTTAACTCACCCCTTTTCAATTCAAATTTTTCCTCTAAAAATTTTTGTGTCTTACTAACCGAGGTAAATCCCATGTGAAAATCCACTATAAAGTCATGTCAATCCTACAAAGAGCCCCTAATGTGTCATTTTTTCAAGACCTTGTGCTAACTACACCATGTGTACTAATGTCTGAAAAATAATGGTGAATCATTGGTTTGCTTTGATATATAAGACTTAATTTAGAAGTTTATAGATGGAAATGTAAATATGCAAGGCACAATATATTTCCCAAAGGTCTAATAAAGTACCCCAATGAGCACTCATGAGAAGCACAATGAAAAACATGGAATCATCCCCGTTCCTGGAAAGAAAAACACATGTAATGATATTATTGGAATGGAGAGATGGGCCTCTGCTTTCCTGGGAACTCTACACTTGGTAAAGTGCAAAACAAAGTTGTAAGTTTGAAACCCAAAAGAGGGTGCATGTCATCTCGTTGGTCAAAGTCTAAAGAAAAACATTATGTAGAAAGGAAGGTCGGGAAGATGGAAAAAAAGTGAACAAAGTCTTGTGGTCCCTCATGGTATGTAATTGATAAAAATAAGTCTGAGATCTGAAATACCCGAGAACATGGACCAAGTCTATAACATGCACAGGGGTAGGAAAAGAAGCACATCTCTCATATTACAACAATAGTGCATAGGTCACCTTACAAGATCTTCTGAAGCCCATTGGAAATAAAAGAGGTGGTTCATTAATACACTAGCCATATGAGAGTAAATCCATTAATGTAGAAGATCCATGTAAGATAGATACACGAGTGATATGATGTGAAAATATTGCAACAATTGTAAGAATTAAAGAGGTTGAGAATTACAAAAAATCCCCACGAATGCAATCTATGACATTAATGCATAAATCTATGAGCCATTAATAAGGTGAATTGTTTTAAAGCTACACACATATGCCCTTAAAGGCTTGATAATCTGAAGCGAAAATTTTAAAAGATAGTTGAATGGAGAACTGAACTCAAGGCTCAAATTTTTGTTGTAGAAGGTTTTCCAAACAAGTTCAAAATAATTTTATAAAAGGTGAGTTCATCATTTCCCCCATTTGCTATGTTATTTTGACAATTGGTATAAGAAGATCAAAGAGGTGTGATAGAGTTAAACCAAAATTATGAATATTTTCATAACACCCTGAAAACAAGTTCTAGTCTTAGTTCCCCTCTGGATAGAATTACACTACTCGATATCATCATCCGGACTTAGAGGATTTTAAATAGAGGCTATATTCCCATGAAAGAAGTGAGGCCATGACCCAAATAGATAATAGTTGCATCAAACCTCACAAATTCTTTCCCTCCTGCTACATCATTCCCATAACTTTTATGGGTATGTGCCCAAAATTACAATCCTGAAACTAAGGAAGTTTGGGATGGAAGAGGAGAGTTGGTCTTATCTTTTTAGGAACATGCTTTTGACAGAATGTTAGATTTCCTCCCACAAGGGAAGAGGGAGCTATCACTAAGGATTCACACAGAATCTTGGAATATTCATTTAAATAAATGGAAAAAATATATGAATGACCATTGGATGAATAGTCCTCAACCTCTTCCCATAAAATGACAAAGAAATTAAATAGGGCTGAATTTATTGAGGAAGTCGGGGATGTGATCACCCTATTGAACCAAGTAATGGGTATGGAATCTACTGCTTTCTTTCAGAATGGATGTTTGAATTCATTCAAGTCATACTTTCCAACAAACACCCTCTCCCTTGGGATGAGATTATAAGTACCCGTATTCATGAGAAAATGATGGGAGTTACCCAGATAAAAAGAGGAGAAAATCCAGGAATGGGGGAATTCTTCATGACCTCATACCTTGTCTATAATATTGATTTTCATAGGAATTTTCCTTAATTACTAATGGATAGAGAACTTGATAGTTCAAAAGTGTATGATGTTTCCTATCAGTTAAAATTAGAAAAATTTGAATCACATTACATAAATATTTCCAATCACTTCTTTGCACCTATAATTTGTTTGTACCATCCAGATTGGGAAAGTGAAAGGTTCACCCCTGATGCTAAGAGAGTTATTACTCAGTATGGGTGTTATTTCATTCAATTCAAAACTTATTCATATATCAAGGTTAGTGGTTTTGATGGGAAACCTATGTGCTTCCCAGATGTGTTAATGACAAATGGGTGTTAATGGAACTAGTTAGACAATTTTTATCAGTACACCAGATTAGTGCTTAGAAACATGTAATGTCCCCAATCAAATTCCCTATAGTCATAGGGAATTATACTTTCCTAATATCTAGAAAGAAAAATTTTAGAGGGGGAGATGAATAGGTGTATGATAGATAGGTTTGAGGATAGAAAATAATATGATATAAAACATATTTTTCACAGTATTGCACCCACTCAGGTAGAGCACAAGCCTCATTATGAAGATTTCTAGATGAATTGTGAAGATGAGAGGGAGGTCAGATGAAGAGAATATTTGAGGATGAATTTGGTTCAAATGGTTGATTTTGGGGTTATCCAAACTCCTGAAGGGTTAGAGGAGGATGGAAATATAGTTAGTGAAGAATACATCCAGGACAACATTGCTTCTCAACCCTTACCACTAGTAAATTGGAGTGCCACTGAGAAGAAGTACAATCAATATAAAACTACCCACCCTATTCAACTTTCCATAAGGTGGTTATTTTAAAAAGGAGTGGATATAAGTTACCACCAGACCCCACTATTGAGAGAATATATAAATAATCAACTCATTGATGATATTATTCCCCCATTTAGGAGGGTTTATGCCACTAGATATGTTTCATGAGGAAAAAGTTAAGAAGTTGGATTCATTTCCAACAATAGTTAATATAGGTGCTAGGATAGATCTAAATTTCCCCTCCTTAAACATCAAGGACTGGAGAAATGTCAAGAAGGTAAGTTTGTAAGTCTTGTTTTTCATGTTTCTCCCTTAAAGATTGTTCCAACATATGCCTCAGGAGCCAAAGGAAAAGAGAAAGTGATGGAGGATGGTATTAAGAAGGAAAAGGAAGAAAAAATGGTTGAGGTTCCCCATATTGGCATGTAAGAAATAGACGAGGAAAAACAACTTCATTTTGAAAGAGGAAAAGAACTAAAACTACTGAATGGTTGGATCTGGAAGAGACAGAGAATCCTGAATAGGTAGAGAACCTTGAGTTTCCTAGTGTCTTATATACTATTGTTCATTGTCCTGTAGTTTTTCCCATTGAAAAACCTACACCTATGATAACAACCCTTGATATCCCAATAACTACAGTTAATTCACCGATAGAAGAACAACTCCTCATACAAGCTTATGTACTTGATGTTGCAATTACACCACAACAACTCCTAGTTATTTGGGTAATTGGTATAATATTATGGCTCTTGACAAGTCCTCATTGAAGGTTGTATGCACTCATGTTTAGTTGGCACAACTCCTTGGTTGTAGTTTCCCCATTTGGCCCCTTCTTTTCCTCAAGTTCCCTTGCGTGATTTCTTTTCTCTCCTTCCTTTTTTTCTTTTCCTCTTTGTTACACTCCTCCTCCCTTGCACCCACCTTCTACACTTTCACCTTCTTCCTAAGAAACTTCTTCACCTTTGCACATGTCTCATACTTGCTTCAATCAACTAAGTCCTGATCTCTCGTGTGTCGCAAACCATTACTTTGTAATATTTGCACCTTGACCATGCATTCTCTGCTCACCACTAGTTTCCTCATTTTCCCCATGCGCACACATGCATGTGCACTGCCTTTCATCTTTCTTCTCATGCTTCATGTTCTTCCTCACATGCCCTCTTTTGTGCCCTTTATATAGGTCATCTTTTGACATGCTTGATATGTGTCCATGTGCAACCAATCAAAATCATGCCAATAGGTGCCAAATCCTTGACAACAAATCAACAAGTGACACGTGGTAGAAATGACAAATATTTACATAGTTGGCCATCATTTCAGCCAATCCGTGTGTGCCATGTGTTTTTACATGTGCTAACGACTCGACATCTTCTGACAGCCATATATTTTGCTACAGAGCTCTCGGATGCATGCTGACTGGACTTATAAGAAATCTGTTGACATCAGCTACAATGCTAGAAATTCAAATTCAAATTCTTGGTGGATCTGGTAGGTGAGAAATGGGAAAACATCTCTTTGAGCATTAATGAGCAGATCTGATTGCTCCAACCACCGATTTGATATGATCCACCCTCCTTTCTTCTTCAACATGCCAAACAGGCTTGGGGAAGCATATTTCATAGATCTCTAGGTGGATTTGTAGGCATTGAATGCTTCTTGTTGGTGGTTGTATTTCAAATTGAGTTTTCCCCCTTTCTTCCCTTCTTCCTCCATGGATTCATCTATAAATGTAAGAGATAGACTCATTTGTTATGTTGGACACTCTAGATCCTTATGCATTTTGCTAAGGACTCCATATTTTTTGTATTTTGAGTTGCAGACCTCTAGATCTAGCTCTTGCATGTGGATATCGGCCTCCTTCATCATTGTAAAAACTTTGTGCATTTTAGAAGTAATAGAAGCATCATTTTGTGACTATTCTTATCTAACATGTTTGCATTCCTTCTTCTTGCCTTTTCTTTTGTGTTGTGTGTTGGTTGTGCCATTTCACGTCCCTTGTAGTTCTTTATTTAGTTGTGTTCCATGAGAATGATCTGGTGAATATGTGTTTAGTTGTCTTTACTCATGTGCCTAGCCTCCTTTCACACATTTCCTTTCATTTCTCACTCAGAACAGATAGTGTTCATCCCTCTTTTCTGGTGTTATCACCTTTTAGTGTAGTTTCCTTTCATGTTATCCTTCTATCCCTGGTCCCTTGGCATTATTAGCTTAGTTTTCCCTTTCAACACTAGGAGTAGTAGTAGTAGTAGAAATAGATAGAGGAACCGGCCTTCTCTCGAGAGATCCATCCCAAGTGTGCAAGGTCCCACAACTTGGGGATGGTTCCATTGTGGTCTCAAACACCTCGGCCCCTTCTAAGATCTGAGATGTGGGTGCACGTTTGAGAAACCAACAGTTTTTGGCATGCCCGGTGGGACCAAGCATTGAAAGCTCAAATTTCATATCTAAGTTTGGTGTGTGGACTTAGTATTTCAACCTTTGGAGGCTCATTTCAACACATCTGGTGACTCCCAACATTTTAAGATCTCTGTTTTAGTAGTCTGAGTGCCTTTCATGAGAAGAGTGCACACAAGAAGAAGTGTAGTTGAAGATTATTTTGAGTACCTCCATCTATCCCCGAGAAGATTTCATTCTAGAAAATCCATGCGTGCATCTCCATCTCATGCATGCAGCATGCCCATTCAAACTCCTCCTCAAAATAGATAACCTATGTGCCTGTAATGGTGCATCAACCACCTCCTCCACTGAGAAACTTTGCAAACTTTATTGGAGGAAGTCCCTTGTTGCTGGTTATGTAACATGATATGCCAAATGGCATGCTCAAGAGTATTCCATACTTTATTGGTGAGAATCAAGTCACCCCTCAGGAGCATATCTAGGATATAGCAAATGTGTGTTCACTCTATTTGATCACACATGATGATGTAGTAGTCAGGCTACTTGCATGACCTCTTTCAAAGGTAAAGCACTTCAATGGTACCGAGGCTTGAGACTTGGATCTATCACCACCTAGGATGAGCTGGGAACAAACTCTTTGTAATTACTTTGAAGATAAGTCAGATCACCTATCTTTGGTGGAGCAAATGACAACAACAAGGAGGGTGCCCAATGAGAGCAATGATTGATTTCAACATCAGATTTTAGAAGACTTGGGAAAAATCCCTCTTGTGGTAAGACCTATAGCCCAACATGCTTTCTATATTATCTGAAGGTGCTCAACAAATGATATTTTAGTTATGATCCAATCCATGGGAGGTAGGACTTTACCTACTTGCTTATAGTATTGTAGTAAGGGTAGAAAATAGTCTTATTTAGGTGGGAAAGATAGCTCCTAGACCACCTATGCCCTTGTTCCTAGAAATGTCACAAGTGCCCTAACCTTTTATGGCCCCTATTCCTATTCTGAAAAAGCACAACGAGTTTGCCTCAACATCCTACTCTCGGTGCAGTAGAAAGAAGGAAGATGAAGAGTTGAAGGCCTTGATTAGAAATTTATCAAACAAAGTCATATCATTAGAAAAGCAACAGGTGCAAGCCTATAGAGGAAATTCTAATAGGTGCACATGGCCAAAGCAATCAACCTTGGTGGAATTAGTATGGAAATCAAAGATACACACCCAACAGTAGAATGATAGATGGCATCCCAATGCACATCTTCCCTTGCAAAGTTGTTCCTCTCGTGCCTTCTCTTCCAGCACCCAGTGTGAGTCGGTGCTTGTTCAGATTTCAGAACAATTTGGCACAAGAGTTAGAATGGTGCTTCCCTTGCAACATGCCTCATAGTCAATATCATTTATGCCAATGTTGCATGTGCCCAAGCCTTCATGATCTAGAATGCTTCATTTGTGAGCCTTCAACAAGCCCTGAAGTAGAAAACCTAGAAAGACTAGAAGCTCCTCAGAGAAAAATTTGATGTTCTTTGGCATTGAGAGGACTTTTGTGTAATCAACCAAGCTGTAGAAGATACAAACAGACCACGTGCCCAAGTTGTGGACAACACAAGATATAAGAAGAGAATGTTAGAGTCAGGGTGTAGGTCCCACTCCAGAAATGCAAGTAGATCCTCAAAAGAAGAAAGATGTAGACAAGGCATCTTTTGTAGTAAAAGTTCTCAAGTCCCTACAAGAGGCCCCACACAAAGCTCCTTCTGAAGCAGCGTGCCCCTCCTTTGGTAGGTCAAGCCTCTGCTCTAGCTAAATCTAGGATTTTCACACCTGAACAGTCAAGAAGGGATGTTGTTCCCCAAATGCATAAGACAGGGGGCCTTCCATTTAGCATTGTGGACTAGATGAAGAGAACAAACATAAATGTCACAATGTGGGATGCCCTGACCATTCCATCTCAGTGGGATCTGTTGCATGAAGCTCTAACGCAACTCCTGTGCATGTTGATCCAGTTATGTAGAAGCCACACACTTCTATCAAATGTCTTTAAGAAGAGGAGAAAAAGTAAGTAAAGTTGTTAAAACCCCACCCTTCTATATGTCCTTGATCATAGGAAAACACCTAGTGCATAATTGCATGATTGACTCAGGTGTTAGTACTTTTGTTATGCCTAAGAAAATAGTTGATGTCTTAGGTCTGAAATATAGCCCTTTGTAGAGTCTCCTACAACTTGATGGCTCAACTATCACCACCTTAGGAGTCATCAAGGATCTTGAGTTAACCCTCCATGCATGTCCAAGCCTAACCATTACTCAAGATGTGTCAATCATTGACCTACCTCCTTTGTTTTCCCTATGTCTATCAAGAGACTTTACTACTAAAGTGGGTGGTTACTTGTCTTCTGATTGGTCTCATATGTTACTCAAGACAAGGTATGGTACCGGTTTACCATACAAGTTGAGCCTATATTTTCTATCATGTAGAGTCATATGTCCCATCCCTCTCCAAGCCAACTATTTAATCCAAGAAGAACAAGCTTCAGTTCTTAAAGAGTAGTCTCTTCCACCCTCTATTCTGACCTAGTACTTGATGAATGGGTGGAGAGGCACCATAAATTTGATCCATATGTTGAAGAACTGGAAGCTTATGAAACTGGGCTTGGTACTTATTGCATTCTTGAAGAAGAAGTTATGTTTTGTGTGTGTGCTCAAGAAAGACAAAGTTGAGTAGGGTCTATGGAAGTTGTACTTTGATGGATCTAGAAGTAGAAATGGTGTGGGAGTAGGAGTGGTTCTCATTTCCCCTAAGGATGAGAAATTATTCTTCGCACAGGTTGTAGTTCACATGTTCTAACAATGTGGTAGAGTATGAAGCATTGGTGCATGGCTTGCTCATTGTTGAGAAGAAGAAAATTAAGGCATTGTAGATCTTTGGGGACACATAATTGGTTATCCACCAGGTTACCAACAAATTCCAGACAAAGAATAAGCTTCTCAAAGCTTATAAGCATAGATTTTGGGACCTCCTTGAGAGATTTGATGCTCTAAATCTATAGGTGGTGCCATGTAAAATGAACAAGGAAGCTGACCAGATGGCCACGCTTGGTTCATATTTCTCTCTTTGAGGACTTTGTCAAAGGAAACACTCAACACATTAAGATGGTGATTAGACCATCCATTCAGAACAACAACACCATTGGAAAGTGTTTGAAAGTGACACACAGATCATCTAGTTTATCCAAAATGAAGTTGAGTTCTCATCAAGCATGCAAATTTGACTTGCATGACAACTATGGTGACCAAGTGATATAAATTTGAAGACAAACAAGTTTCCTAAAGGGATGGTCACCTTAGAGAAAATGTTTAGCCCTAATGATGATGAGTTCAAGGGTGAAGAAAGGTACATGTGCACCATGCAAAGAAGACTACTCCTTAGTCATTATTATGCATGGGAAAGAGTTGTTTGCTCAATCAAGACTTGTGTGCATGAAGAAAATAGGCCTTCATCTCTCTTGTCAAAAAATAGTGATATCTTCTCATGGGAGTATGAAGACCTCAAAGGTTTTGATCCAAGTGTTTCTCAACACTCCATTGACCTTGATCTTGGTATCAAAGCCCATCAGAGAAAAAGCGAAGTGACTAGTCAATCCAAAGATAGAGCCCCTCATGAGAAAGGAATTATCCAAACTCATTGAGGAAAAAATTATTTTTCCTATCAAATACTCTACTTGGGTCACAAATCTGGTTCGGTGTGCAAGAAGAATGGTGAAATCAGACTTTGTGTTGATTTTAGAGATTTGAATAAGGCATCTCTAAAGGATCATTATCCTTTTCCTTAATGGAGCAGATTTTCTACAGATTGTGGTTGCGTGCAGAGATTCTCCATGCTAGATGGATATTCAGGTTTCAATCAGATCTTGGTCAAGGAAGAGGATCAATTCAAAACAACATTTACAACCAAGTGGGGAACATATGCATATCAAAAAATGCCCTTTGGTCTGTCAAATGTGGGTGCCACATTTCAACGTGCCATGGATATTGCCTTCAAAGGATACATCAATGAGTTCATCTTGGTTTACCTTGATGACATAACAATGTCTTCTCAAAGCAAAGCGTGGATCATATGGCACACCTAGAGAAAGTCTTTGAGAGATGTAGAGAAGTTTGGGGTGTCTCTTAACCCCAAGAAGTGTAATTTTGTAGTGGCGCAAGGAAAGCTCTTGGGCCATGTGGTTTCAAAGGATGGCATCACAATTGATCTTAAGTGTGTTTCAGCCATCCTAGCTCTTTCCCTTCGGCGCACAAAAAGGTCCCTACAAGTCCTTCCTTGGCAAGATCAATTTTGTTAGGTGTTTTATCCCTAACTTTTGTAGGATTGGTTTGGCCCATCACCTTGATGCTCAAGAAGGACATAGCCTTCAGATGGACAGAAGGAAGAGAAATCTTCAACAAAATCAAGCAAGAATTGCTTTGTGCCAACACTCATCAATCCTAGATTATTCAAAGGATTTCATCCTTTATGCTTATGGCACTGATGCAAGTTTGTTGTCCTAACACAAGAAAATGAACAAGGGTTGGAACAACTAGTGGCTTTCTTCAGCCAGATGTTGAAGGATTATGAACTAAAATACAGTCACATGGAGAAACAAGTCTTCACCATCATGCGCGTGCTCAAGAAATTCAAAAGTATGCTCACCACCAATCATATCAAGGTGTTAGTCTCCCACTCTTTGTTCAGAGACTTCATCATGGGAGAAGAAATTAGTGAGAAAAGAGCACGATGGGTGACCAAAATCATGGAGTATGATGTGACTATCAAAGGCCACAAAGTTGGTAAGAGGTAGTGCTCTGTAGGATAGATTGTTGAGGATGCACAAATGAACCTGAGGCTTCATTATTTCTAGATGAGGACCTCCATGCGTGTAGAACTTGAGAAGAATATAGACCTTGCGTGCATGATTGGATGAAGGACATGATCACATTCCTTTTTGAGGTGCATACCCTCTGGTTTAAACAAAGCAAAGAGAAGACATATGAGGTTACAATCTATCCCTTATGTGTTGATTGATGGACTTCTCTTCAAAAAGAATCTTGATGGCATGTTGTTAAGATGTATCAATGGCACGTAGATTGAAAAAGTGTTAGCAGAATTTCATGATGGATTCTCTGGTGGACACTTCTTTGCCAAAACTACAACAATGAAAATCATAATGTAGGTATCTTTTGGCCTACCCTATTTGTAGATGCACACAAGTGGGTCACAAAAATGCAAGGAATGCACTTTCTTTGTAGGAAAGAAAAGATTGGCAGTGCTTCCCCTCGACCAATCAAGAAGATCAACCTTTTTTGTAATGGGGTCTTGACTTCATAGGCATGATCAATCCACCTTCAAGCATTGGACATAAATGGGTGTTGATAGCTACAGATTACTTCACCAGATGGAGAAATTTGCACTCAAGGAATCAACCGAGTCAGTCATCCTTGACTTTCTCGAAGGTATAGTCACAAGGTTTGGCATTCCTCAAACCATTATCTCTGATAATGCAAAAGCCTTCCTTGGTACTAAAATCATTGATTGGGCTCTAAGTCTAGGGCATTTACCTAAAGACTTCTTCCAACTATTACCCTCAAGGAAATGGTTTGGAAGAATCAACAAACAAGAACCGATCAGAATCATGAAGCACACAATGAACATCAGCCAAAAATAGTGGCATACAAAGGTCTCGTGTGTGCTCTGGGAAGATAGAATCACAGTAAAAAAGGAAATAGGAACTTCACCTTACAAAGCTTGTCTATGGTAAGGAGGCTACCCTTCCTTTGACACTAGAATTGAATTCATTAGCAGTGCTTGCCCAATAGCTTGGAATTTGAAAGGTAGACCAGAGAGAAATAAGAATGGTAGAGTTGGTTAATCTTGAAGAATCTAAGGAACTCTACCATGATCAAGCTAGAACAACATCAACAAGAAACAAAGAAATGGTTTGATAGAAAGGCTAGGCCTCAAAATTTCAAAGTTGGGGACTTGGTTTTAAAATGGGATGTTGACAGAGCTAAACCAGGTGCCATTCAAAGTTTGATGCACTTTGGAGTGGCCCATACATCATCTAGTTTCTGCAAAGAGGCTAACTCTTTGAGTTAACTCATCTTGATGGAGGTGTGCTACAAATCCCTAGTAAATGGGATCTATCTCAAACCCTTCCATTAAGTTTATTCACATCATGTTGTATATATTAGAGTAGTTTCAATTCCTCCAAGTGCGCTACATGCACATTATTTGTTTTTGTACATAGTTCTTTCTTCTCGCGTGCTTCTTGCATGTGCTCTTTCCATTGCTTCCAGAATGTAGAGCTTCTTTCAGCAGTTGCAAGATTTAGAATAGAGTCAAGAAATGATCTTCAAGTGACTAGGGGAAGTTTCATGATTACATAAGTAGACTCCATGCCCAATGGATGCTCAGGAGCTACTGATCTTCTTCATCTAGTAGGTAGATGGCCCGAAAGTCACCAAAACTATTATCAAATAACTCTCCTAGTTATTTGGGTAACTTGTATACATATTTGGCTCTCAAGTTCCTCATTGAAGGTTGTGCACTCAAGTTCAATTGGCACAACTCCTTGGTTTAGATTTCCCCTTGGTGCCCCTTTTTTTTCCTCAAGCACCCTTGCATGCTTTCTATTCTCTCCTTCCATTTTCCTTTTCCTCTTTGTTCCACTCCTCCCCTTGTGCCCACCTTTTGCACTTTCACCTTCTTCCTAAGCAACTTCTTCACCTTGCATGTGCATCTCACACTTGCTTCAATCAACTAAGTCCCTAAGCCCTCTCACGTGCCACACCCATTACTTTGTAATAGTTATGCCTTGACCATGCATTCTCTGCTCACCAGTTTTCCTCATTTTCCCCATGCCCTTGTGTGCTCCCATCCTCTTGCCCTTCCTTATTCTTCTTCCGTGCCCTTTCCCTTTTGCCCCTCCTTTGCTCCTCTTCTGTGCCAAGGTCATCTTGACATGCTTGAGTATGTCATGTGCAACAAAGTCAAAAAAGTGTGCCAATAAGGTGTTGAATCCTTGCAATAAATCAATAAGTGACACATGTGGAAGAAATGAAAAATTTACACAGTTGGCCATCATTTCAGCCAATCCATCGCATGTGCCATGTTTTTGTGTACCGAATGACTCGACATCTTCTAATAGTTGTATATATTTTTCTCTAGAGCTCAGATCGTGCACATGCCTAGACTTTCGAAAAAGATTGTTGACATCAGCTATAGTGCTAGAAATTCAAATTCAAATTCTTGGTGGATCTGGTAGGTGAGAAATGGGAAAATGTCTCTTTGAGCATTGATGAGTAGATCTGATTGCTCTAACCACCCGATTTGATATGATCCACCCTCCTTTCTTCTTCAACATGCCAAAATAGGCTTGGGGAAGTGTATTTCATAGATCTCTAGGTGGATTTGTAGGCATTGAATGCTTCTTGTTGGTGGTTGTATTTCAAATTTGAGTTTTCCTCCTTCTTCCTTCTTCCTCCATGGATTCATCTATAAATGTAAGAGATAGGCTCATTTGTTATGTTGGACACTCTGGATCCTTACGCATTTTGCTAAGGACTCCATACTTTATGTATTTTGAGTTGTAGACCTCTAGATCTAGCTCTTGCATGTGGATATCGGCCTCCTTCATCATTGTAACAATTCTTGTGCATTTCTGGAAGTAATAGAAAGCATCATTTTGTGACTATTCTCTATCCTAACATGTTTACATTCCTTCTTCTTGCCTTTTTTTTTGTTGTGTGTTGGTTGTGCCATTTCATGTCCCTTGTAGTTCTTTATTTAGTTTTGTGTTCCATGAGAACAATCTAGTGAATACGTGTTTAGCTATGTTACTCGTGCCTAGCCTCCTTTCACACATTTCCTTTCATTCTCACTCAAAACAGATAGTGTTCATCCCTCTTTTCGGTGCTATCACCTTTTAGTGTAGTTTCCTTTATGCCATCCTTCTATCCTGGCATTATTATCTTATCCCCTTTCATCACCTGAAAGCTAGGATGGCCTTGTAGAATAAAGTGCTTAGAAGGAGCCTATGTTTGTAATTTGAAAGGTGTGTCAATACCTTCATCTTCCTCTAAGGCCCTTATAATTATACTTGAGACCCCTGTTCTACAATCACTTGATGAACATGAGTCTCCTATAAGAGAGTGGATCAGTAGCACTCTTCCTAAGAAGAATAAGGTAGGGATACACTTGGACAATGATGATTTGCAAAGATTGGCTCTCATCACTCTAGCAAGACTACCCAAGAAGGTGAATGTTATTTCTAGGGCATCCCTAAACAAAACAGGGAATGGTTCATAGACATTGCAACCCCCAAAGCTAATGTTCCTCGAGCAGAAGAATCCCCGTCATATTTATAAGTTTATAGGGTATCTCTAGGTAAGCCCTCTACTAAAGAAATGAAATATGATCTTTCTGTGGCGGTCAAAGGAGTGTTCCAAATTATTGATGAGTTCAAGGAAACAAAGAGAGATGTAAAGGCTAAGAATGAAGCATCGTCTAACTTAGTCGAGAAGATTAATTAGAACTCATCAAGAAGGATGGACTCGAGACCCTATAGATCATTGATGAAGATATCAAGAGGGTGAGTGATTTGAGTGAAAGAGGGGAAGCTACAATTCAATGGGAAATTCATTTGGTTGCTACAGGTGAAATGTTAATTATAGAATTTGTAAAAAAGAATTCCCAAATCTTCTAGAAGGTAGAAGTATTTTAGGCATTACTAGACAAGTGTGAGGCTTAATAGACAATATGGCAGGATTTATTGCTAAAAAAGGAAATCATCAGGAAGTTAGATGATGACATAATCATTAAGGAAGGAATTGTATCTCCTAGTTCTATAGGCAAAGTCAACATGAGTATTACAACATGAAAATGGTAAGAGTGGAGGTCCTAGAAAATTATATTAAAATCCTTGAGAAGGTGAAACATAAAACAACATATTACATCAATTGTATTCATGATGTGATAGATAGAATGCTTGGAAAAGACACTGGAGATAAAATTACCGAGGAAAGTATCTAAAATATTATCGGACTTTTCAGGGAACATATCATGTGCAAACTAGGGAAGCCAAAATTTTGATATAAATCTCATGAATGACTAGGAAAGTGCTAAGACAAAAATTGATAAAGCAATAAGAAAGTTAACAAGGGCAAGAATAGTCTTCAATGAGATTGATGAAATAAGTACAAAATATGAAGTAATTTTCATCTATCATTCAGACTGATGAAGAAGTGTAACTCACATGTTTGAAAATTATGATGCCTATAAGAATAGGGTAGAAGAAAGCTCAAGTTAAGTCCCTATCAATTGAAAGGAAGAACGATAAGGTTTGTTGGGAATAAGAGAATATACTTTTTGTTCCCTCCAAATTTCACCATATTTTCTTACTCAACCCCATCATAAGAAAAAGGGAATACTTTACATCACAGATCTTTCCTTTACATTTTTAAAACTACATGGAGCAAGGATTCAAAGGCTTTCTGAAGGAAATTTTGGGGGTAAATAAAATAGGACAAAAGTATAAGTATAAGGGGGTTGTCCTCATACTAAAGGGGGTTTTTTCTAAAAAGATTTGGAAAAGAACAAGGATTGATATTTTCTTGAAATATCGCTTATTTTTTTCTCGAAATATATTGAGTTTTAATCTATTGAGCCCCTAAAATGACCAAGTACCGAGGCACAAAGGGTAGTGGCGTGCGGGGATAGGGTGCAAAGGCATACACGTAAGTAACATTTGGGGATGTGCAAAGGATCATGCCTAGGAAAAATGAATTCAGGACTTAGTCATTTTTGGACTATGAGTAAAGTCGTGTTAGGGGAACGAATGGAAAATCGACCAAATACAATTATGGATAAAATTAAACTATGGAGACTTGCACCTCAAGAAAAGAATATTCCAGGGCATCATTACGGTTATCATAACATGATAATGAGCATAGTTTGTTAGGGATTATCCGAAACTTGCATTTTGAGGATACTCAATTAGGGAAACACATGATGAAATTTGACATGTTCTTTGGTAGTGGTTAGGAGATCATGGAAGATTCCTTTAGGCGTTTCCTTTTAATGATGAGTGGTTAGAGGAGATTCATTACCATTCTTTTTATTTTTTATGGTTTTGCATGACATTCGGATAAGAAGAGTGTGTATGTGTAGAGGATGGAGTGTGTGTGTGATACGTGATTGTAAGCTCTATAATGAAGCTATCATCGAGAGCATGTTGAGGCTCTACTGTTTCTTTGTATTATCTCCATCCATGGAATCCTTAATGTATTATTGGCTATTGTAATGTGATGAATTAATACAATGGAGTGATTCTAAACATTTGTGTTATGGATATCAATATGTGTATCTTCTTTTATGCTTATGGATCCAAATCCTTGTGTTCTTGATAATACTCATGGTTTAGATCTAATTCCTCCTTGTGGTTGTGATGTTCTCATCTGTCTTATGGTACATTGATGCTTAGATCTAGTTTCTTTGTTTTTTGTCTTTGAATACATTCAGTCATATCTGAGCGTTGTTCCTCTCATGGTGATAAACATTCTTGAAAATCTCATATAAAGGAGGGGCTCAGTGCCTATGCGCACCTTGGGTGAGCTCCTATTAGATTGGGTGATATGCCAGTGTGCTTAGGGTTTGAAGAGAAGTTAGAGGCAAAAGGAGACTACATTTTGGTTCCATTGTCGGGACCTATTTTTGAATCTATTGTGAGAATGATGTGTAATGATAGAGCACTTGACTTTGGACAGTGTCAAAGCTTTGTTTAAAATCACGGAGGATGATTTTTCTCGGAGATTTCACACTAGACATAAGTTTGATGCACGTAAATTAGTAGAAGAACACCTGTATGATGACCTATATGAAACTTTTTTCTATTTCCTTGTGGAGTTGTATGAATGGCTATCAACATATACATCTAGGTCAAGTTGGTACTATAGACCTCATGTATGGACCCAAGATGAGTAAAGAGAGGTGTATGATGCTGATATGACCTAGAACCATGTTTTTATCACTAGTGGGGTATAGCCACGACTAGTTATACCTTGGAATATGTTATTTCTATGTATTATTTCTAGGAGGTTTCGAGTTTGAGTTCTTGAGGGAGACTAGAGGATCATTCTTGCATGTTATTCTATTGGCTATCAAGAATCTAGTTATTACTTTGAGTTTGGAAGCCTTTCCTATGGATAACTAAGCTCTTGCTAGTGCAGGGAACAAAAGCTAGTGTGGTGAAAGAAAGATGACAGACCTTGCAGTTGGAACAAAAAGAGAGGAAGGACCGATCAAGTATAATGAGGCTTGGGAGAGGGAGTTGTTGAGACAACATGAGGTTGCTAGAGTGATGGATTTATGGAGGCATATGTTGCGGGAAGGATTTGAGGTTTACGCGGCGGGCATGGAATCTCGAGCGATCTCACGCTACCCCATCTTGGAAAGCGCAGGAGAGAGACCCCTCGGCTCCCGGTGAGAGCTCATCATTTGGAGAAGGGAGAGCCATAGGCACACATATATGCCCACCTGATGACCAAACCTTCGTGCTTAGTTTTCTAGATCCGGAGATACGTATTGTTAACCCGGTTGGTCTTGGTATTGTTGGTCGAACGACACCTAAGAGATGTAATTTTTCATTTGGTACATCTATGGCCACATAGTCATTTCCTATGTTTGGAGGGATCATGTCTAGTATAAAATTTGGGCAAGGTGGTGTGATGCCCGTTAAAACAACCCACTTGAGACCCAAGAAACAACCTAGGATTAGTTAGAAAATTATGGATTTTTTTTTCATTTAGGAGTGTCCACAACCAAGTTGTAAGTCAATAGTTGACCCTATTAGGTTCTGGATCAATTCTAAATTACTAGAGCATATTTTTCCTTCATTAACAATTTTCAAGTTCACATGGTTCATTTTATGGGGTTAGAAGTCTCAGTTAGGTTCAGGGAGTAATTTACCCCCATACCCACTCTCTAATAAGCTCAGAGTTTCAACTTGATTTTTCTCATACTTAACACTTCCAAAATTTCCATAAATCATTCCCATTAGATAGGAAATTTTCTCACCTTTTTCGATGATATAAAGAAGTCCTCCTAACTCCTTCAAAAACTCAAGATATGAGCAAGCGAGACCTTAGGGGTCAAATTTTCCCCAAGGGGACACGTGTCAAGCAGGGGTGAAAGGAAAATTTCGGGTCGGCAGGTTGCAATGCGGCATTTGAATTTTTATTTGTTTTTAGCACGAGAGAAATTTCCCATTTGCGGCCGCACCTCCATGGGTCCTCCAAGGACACGTGGCGGCCTCTGAGTCATCATCGGGGAAAATGGAAGGGTGAAGGTGGGGATTAATTGGACATTTCGCCAAAGGGGAGGAAAAGCCAATTTGGCCTCCACACACCCATGATGTCCGACATGGACATGTGGCACTCCACCATTCACCATGGGGAGAAGGGAGACAAGCAGAGTGGTGGGGAGATTTAGCGAATTTCACCAAAGGGGAGATAAGGAAGAAAATTGACGCGTGGGTCCGCGAAAGGATCTTCTCCGAGGCAGGGTGGGAGTGTGGGGCTGCAGAAGGTTTAAGGGAAATTTTCCCAAACAAACCTCAAAGGAAAAAAGGTCACACTAGTTCCGCCCCCTCCACCAACATGCCATGTTGCCACGTGGTAGCCTGTGATAGGCCACGGGCAGTGGGGCAAAAAGGTAAAATTTTCCAAAATTTTAAAAAGGTCCTAAGGACAAAATAATGCCATGCCTCCACCATTGCCCCTTGAGGACATGTGGAAGCCTCGATTGACTTTGGGCCGGCAGAGAAAAATTCAAAAAAATTCTCAAGCAAAATTTTTTGAAATTTTTTCCAAGGGTAAATTCGATGGGAAATTTTCGAGCCACAGGCTCGCCAAAGAAAATTTTCCCAAATTTTCCCGCCAAGGCAGAAAAACTTAAAAGTGTCATAACTTGAGCTAGAAAGCTTAGTTTTGGGAAAATGAGGACTTTCTGGAAAGCTCTCGATGCCCTCTTTGCACAAGAAACATAAATTTTACATTTTTATAAATTTTAAGGGTTAAATTTTACAAAAATGATCTAGCAGCTTATAATTAGTAAACTGGTAAATTCCAACTTCTAAATTTGATTAAATTGGATCTCCTCCTTCACTCAACATGCCAAACAGACATGGAGGATTGATCTAGGAAGGATTTAAAGTGTTTTAGGAAGGTAAATTTTCTCAATTGATTTCAAGTTGCATTTTTCCAACAATTGACAAAAAAATGACTGTTAGAGGGATTGGATTCGATTTTGCATTAATTTAACTTGTCTTCTTAAGTTTTCTTTGTCAATTTGAGTTCCTTAACATCTTAGCATGCTATATTATATCAATTCCAAGTTGATTGTTAAGTGCAGGTCCGAACTGTACATTTTTATTAAAATTAATTGCCGTTTTAAGTTTATAACAAAAATCCCATTTCTAGAATTTTTTTATCAAATTCATCCTTCAAATGTGGCATTTCATTCCTAAACTAGTCCAATACATTCAGTTGTTTATAAGTAAACCATTTCAAAGCTAAATTGCAAATTTGATTTCCACTTTAATATATTTCAAAAAAGAAACAATGCAATATAATTCCCTCATACGTATTTCTTCTTCTTTCAATTTTCAAAACAGAGATTCCAATCACAATTTAACATTCCAACTCAACCCAACAATGCAATGAGAAGTAAACTTGCAATTCTTTATTAATTCCAAAGGAGAAACATCTTTACATTCTTTCATTCCTTGATTGTAATTAACAGAAATTCTATTTCTTTCTTTTCCATGTACAGAGTAGAATGTAAATATCTTTCACACTTTAAATAAACACTTTCAATCCAATTACAACATCTTTTCTTCACAATACAAATGTTACAATTTCATCCACTTCAAGTGGGAAAGGTTACAAATGAATATGTTTTCACAAGGGACTGTCAAATTGTATTTTTCCTTTGCTCCAGGATAGCAACATGCACATTTTCTCTTTCTCCAAGTTGATCACAACAAAAGAGGGGGAAAGGCAACACTCTCCACCCAACCAAGACATCCAATGAAAGGAGAAGCCTTCCTTCATCATTAGCCCTCAAGCCCCAACCAAAATACAATAATAGATGCAATTCAACCCATGGCAACAACTGGCTTCCACAACACACAACATTCTTTCAAACATACACATTTCAATATAAAACATAGTTCAACACAAAACAACAATTCACAACTACAATAAAAGACATTCCAATCAAAAATCGGGCTTGATCATGCAAGCCAAAGGAGAAAGGTCTATGGGGGAAGCTACTTATGCCTCCCAATTTGGAATTAGGCATCCACCGAGAACAAACCACCAATAAATTTCACCACACATATCCTTATGCCCCCACAAATCCCTCCTTATGCCCCCCACAGATTTCCTTATGCCCCCCACAAAGTAAGAAATGCAAGCTATTTCTTTTCCATGGTGGATCCCAAACCCAAACTCCCTCCACAAAACTCGATGCCAATGGCATTCCTTATGCCCCCACATGGATTCCCCATAGCCTTCTCCTACACCTTCCCTAAGGCAGTCTACCCAACCAGCCAACAAATAAAACTAAACATGCACCATTCACACAACACAACAAGATAATAACAACATAAAAGGAGAGTTAAATTCCTACCTCTCCATGGTTACTTTGCTTCCAAACAACAAGCTTTCCAAGAAAATAACACAGTTCCAAACAATAATGCCAAGTATGAAGATATCTCCAAATTCCTCCACAATCCACAAGAGCTCCAAAACAACAAAAATGCGCCCCAAGGAAGAATGCAAAAAGGTTCAACAACCCAAAACAAGCAAGGAGTTTGAATTATATAGAAGAGGGAGAGAAGAGGATGATGTGGATCCATGTAGGATGCCACATCACACATCCTCCAATTCAAACACAAAAGACAAAATCCATTCTCCCAAGCACAATAAAGAGGTGGGTGAAAAATGACAAGTTACTTGCACACTTCAAAAGCCCACACCTCAAGGGAAAAAAATTAAATAAAATGTAAGAAAGTGCAATTAAAAACATGCAACATGATTAATAAAATTCATTATAAAAGTCAAAAATCACTTCTCCAACCATAAGTATGGTTGGTAAATTAAATTTAGAGGCATGGGACAAGTTTTACTTGTCCCACAAGCCTCCAAAAACAGCCCCCAAGGACAAATTTGAATTTGTCATGGAGGTGGAGTATTTCATACTCCAAAATCTGACTTAAACATACTCTTACACAACTTACACATCCCTTACAAATTTAATACAAACAACCAACCACTTCCATTATTACTTTCCCATATCCCAATTTGATTTATTTAAATTTTAACCATATGTTTCCTCACATTAATCTATCACAATTTAATTAATTAAAAGAAGGGAACACATTACTAATAAAATACATACAACAATAATAAAATAAACACATTAATTAAAATACACAAACCCATGGTCACATATAAAGGAAATCCCCCCATGGGAATCCCTAACAAAACAACACTCAACACAATAAAACAAGTTGCCATGGTGACCTTGTCGAATTCACTTAGAATTCCATTTTGGTTGGTCTCCGATCCCCCGATGTTTTGTTGTGATATTTTTAACCTACAAAATACAAATACCTCCTTCAGCCTCATGGCCATATCAGAACATCCAATATGATACAATTAAAATCACAAAATCATCTAAGTAAGTGAATCACAACAACATCGAAGTAACAACTACATCAATTGCATTTTTAATCAACAACTATATCATCATCAAATAATGTCCATTTTCTAGATCAACTCATAATATCCAAATCACATGTCTGAACAACATCCATGTCAAATAATATATCATCATCCACATATAAGGTGTCTCTAATAATCATCAGGCATCATAATCAAATCAAGATCAACAATAATCCATGATCAATGTCTAACAACATACTAAATCAAAACATAATAATGTCTATAATGTAATCATAGTATCCAAACAGGTATCAAAGATGTCAAAGGGAAGTGGGCACTACAAGTGGGGTACGCAAAGTGCTTGAGTGCCACATCTAGGAGTGGGTTGACTTCACAGACTTTCAGCACATAGTCTAGTGCGACAGTGGGATCACAGGGTGCAACTTCATTAGGCCCCTTACCTACGACATGAGGAGGATCTAGTGGATCCATAGGATTTGGAACTAGTGAATCTAGTGGTACTCGAGGTGGTGAAAATATTGGAGGAGGGAAAGGCTATGGATGTGGTGGGAAGGGCCTCAACAACCTTAATGGTATTTTTAGATGTCTTTGCATTTTCTTGATTAAAAGGGTGGGGAAGACGTTGTAGAACATGTGTAAAAATGTGAGTTGCTATGGCACGTGAAGGTTATCACTTCCCTAGAGTGGAAGGCAAGTCAGTTTGTAACTACGTTGTAAGGGTGTTTGCATAGTTGGTAAAGGAAGTATGATCCACACCATAAAGTGGTGGATTACATCGCACTGTATGATGCATTTTTGACAGAGTTGAACATTCCGAATTTGAACAGAAGAGCATCAATGCATCGAAGAAGATTAAAAAATGAATGGAAGAGAGTGTGCAGGAGTATGGCACACACTTAAAAACTCTCTTTTCCAAGTTGTCTTATGATATTCATCAATCTTAGGATGCTCATTAGTTTTTCAAAGGGCTGATCAATATGTTCAGGAGGGAAATTTCAGATAAGACCCTCACAAATCCATGTGAGGCATTGGAGGATTCCTTACATGTTGAGGTCATGGGAAGTGTTGATACTGATGTTATTCCATTTCTTGAATCCCAGATTGTTGCCATGGAAAAGTAGCTGGAGAAACTTTCTGTGAACTCGGATCATGAGACTCGTAGTGGGCTATGGTGCATGGACTACAAAGTAGATGGACATATAAAGGACAATTACCCATGAAGATCAAAGTGTGTGTAATTTCGGTGGACTGTGAGATTTATCGTAGAGATCATGATGTAAGTAGGTGTCTCTTGTTGCATTGTGTGATCAGGAATAATGTATCTTGCTATTAAAATATTTACACCTCTAATACTCATGACATAAAGGATTGTAGGTTGATAGACAAGATCCATGATGCCATTGATATCTTGGTGTGCACAGAGCAACATTTCCAGTAGTTTTAAGGATGGTGGTCATCATTATGAAGGGCGTGTGGATAGAGGAAAACACAAAAGAGGCTTTTGAGGTGGATTCGAGGCCATGAAAAGCTGTGGAGGGGGAGAAGTGAATTTCCTCATGGAGCCTGTTATAATTGTGGGTCTACAGAACATTACAAGCGGGAGTGTCTGATTTATTACAAGTACTTTTGGTGTGGTAAGAAGCAAAAGTATGAAGAGTTCCCAAATTTATATGAGCATATGAGCCAAAATTAGTGGAAGGATAAGGAAGCTAGGATGGTGAGCATAAAACGTGTTGATCAAAAATAGATGTCATGGGTGGTGCATGAATCGAACTAGAACCTTTGTTGGTGATGAAGCGGGCTAAGGTTACACATGCCAAGAATATACTAAAGTAGATACCTCTTATTACAAGGGAAGAGGTAATACATGGGAAGTATCCGGACCCATCTCATAAGAAGGAATTCTATCAAGAGACCATGGAGGTGATTAGGAGTCTTCAAGGGGAGATTCAATGCTTGAAGGAGCAATCACGAAAGTTGGAGCAGAAGAAAAGTGTTGAAGTCCCTTAGGTGGATATAGATGAAGTCAGGGAAGTATGTAAGATGCTACACCAAGAGAATATCATCCCTCTATTAGGAGAGTGGTTAAGAGGAAAAGTACCAAGCATCAAAGGAGGGTGCAAGAGGTAGGTTTTGCATGTTAATCTACCTCCTCACAATATTGACTATGATAAGGAGATTACATTGAATGCAGTTGTTGATGGATGGATCCTAATCAAATTATGATTGAAACGGGCATGTAAGTCAATGTTCTCAATGGATGCATGGAATCAAATGGGAAGACCTCCATTATGGTTGTCTTCAAATGTGTTGTATATGGCTAACAAGAAAAAAGTGATTCCCATTGGTGTCTTAAAGGAGGCTACTATAACTATCCAAGGGTGAAATTCACTAAAGACTTCAAATTCTTGGCACTTTCTCGAGGTTACTTGGCACTTTCCAATGTTACTTGGTTGCCCTTGGTGCTATAAGAACAATGTTGACTTACAGTTCAATAAGGGGTTTATAAATTTTGAGAAAAAGGAGGAATGTGTTATCATTCCTTTGTGAATGGAAAGTAAGAATGCTATCTTGAGCCCTTAGGAGAAGAAAACCTGGACCAGATCTATGTGCACACTATCAAAGACCCTGAGGTTGTACATCCAACAAAAAAGGTGTTGTTTAGTAGGAATATGCTCAAACTATAAGTGATACAACTAGTGTGGTATGTGACAATTGGGTGCATGGGACATATGAGTTATTTGGAAGGTAGTTAAGAGGATCCATGACAAGAGTAACAAAGGCATGCTCGGTCGGTGTAGTTAGGAGGAAGACAACTACCAAGTTACACTAGGAAGGAAACCCTGATGTTTTCTTGTGAGCAATGGAGACCCAGTGGAGATGTGAGATCAAAAGAAGAAGTATGCTTATCTATACATTGCGTGGGACTGCAACACGTTGGTGGGTGACCCATTGAGATAACCTTTTAGAGTGGCACGAGGTGAGAATCATGTTCTCTATTAGGTTTCTCTAAAGCAATGCACCTACTTCTATACAAGACTATCATGGGAAGGAACCCATCTCATTTCACGTCTAGGATTGTGAGAAGCCTAGATGGAAGGTTTAGAAGCCTTGTCTCCATCACTATGGGTGAATAATATTTACTCCACCTTACAAAGCTACACACATGTATAGTATGTTCATTAAGAGTTGTGCCATTAAACCAAAAACTGGTAGGAATTAATGGTTGATCTCATTCAAACTTTTGAGTATCAGAGTACTAAGTCATCGGTGAATGAGGCACTACACGTTGTTAAGCACCTAAATATGGGAGATAGTGCCATGGCGGAGGATGAAATCTTGGAGTTGTTGGGTGAACCTGGTTTGGAGGTGCGTTTTGATGAGGAAGAATTAGAGGAGGTACAACTTGAGCGTGCATGCATGGAAAAATTGAAAGGAAAGTTAGTTTATCATCTATGTTATAGATGGTGAAGAGGTGGAAAACTTGGATGCTAACCATCTTTGTGGGTATATGCGAGTTTATGGATAGTGTTGATGAAGAAGCGTGCACTTACCATGAACCCCTGAAAACTAAGAAGGTTAACATTTTCTTGGAGGCGAGAACCCAAGGAAGCTATTATTAGGGATTCTTGGTCGAAAGGGAGGTTTCAAATGTTATTGATATGTTGCATGAATTCCAAGACTTATTCCCACGTGGGTACATGAACTCAAAGGATTTTACCACTATTTAGGAGAGATGTAGATCAAGGCGAAGGAGGGCACATGTCTAATTTGGAAGAGACCTTATTGCATGATTATGAATTTATGCGTCAAGGTCAAGGAGGAGATTGACAAGATGATCGCATCAGGCATCATTAAGGCTATTGAGGAATCATAGTGGATAAGTCTGATGGTCATCAACATTAAGAAGGATGGGAGGATAAGGATTTGTATTGACTACAGGGATTTGAATGGGATATGTGTCATTGATCCTTTCCCAACCCCATTCATTAAGGAGATCCTGAAAGGAGTAGCTGGGTGCGATCTCTATTCATTTATAGATGGATTTTCATGGTATCATCAGGTTAGAATTACAAAGGAAGACTAAGAGAAGATAACTTTCACCACTGAATGGGGAAGTTTCACCTATACGATAACACCTTTTGGGTGAAGAACGTGCTTGCTATGTTTTCACACATTGTGGTTCAGACATTTTAGGACTTCATCCATAAGTTTCTTCAAGTCTACCTATATGATTAGATGGTTTACGGACTAGTAAAGGACCATTGTGACAATCTGAGGTTGATGTTTGAGAGATGCTGGTAGTTGAGTATATCTCTCAACATTAATAAATGTGTTTTCACTACTCCATTTGGCACCATGTTGGGACATATCATATGTAAAGAAGGCTTGTTGGTGGATCCTCAAAAATTTTTAGTGTAGTCATTTTTATTCCCTTAGAATAACCTTCTAATCCCATTTACATCGGCCTATCACCCAGTGGGCATTGGGTGCTCACCTGAGGCACACATGGGCATCAAGCCCCTCCTTTATGTGATTTTTGTGAGAATACATTGTTTAAGGACATAAACTTAGATGCAAAAAGGTAAAGGACCATGCATTCATTCTAAGAGCCTAGGATGAGTTATTATATCAATACATTCATTAGAATCAAAAGAAACATCATACAGATAACAAATCTAATCCATAACATAAGGAAATGGCACTAGGGTTTACATCCATGAACATTATATTCTTAGAACATAACCATATATTCATATTGATCATATTTCAGTAACCACATTACATTCACCAAGGCCATAACAGCTAACACATCAATGCAAAAAGACTCATGCATAAGAAGCCCTAGCTATGCTTTCCATATTAAAAAAAAATTCATAGACCCATCCCCCTAAGTATGCTATCACTCATACAAGTCCTCTTAATGAGAACCCCAACCCTCTGTAACCTCCTATTATTTTTGTATAACTTCACCCTTCATTCCCTCTATGTTGATCCCTCTACTCTCCCTTAATAGCACACCCTTTCTTCTACCCGAGCATCTCTATATATAGCTTCAACATCCTTCACCATGCCTTCCTTTAAGAGTAGATCACTTGCCAAGTATCCATGTGGTCCTCTAATGGAGCATGCTTACTTTCATCCGAGCTCTCCAATTTTTGTAATGATGTTTTTTTGGATCCTTCCATTACATGTAATATTCCTTTCTTGGTCACCAAGTCTTTAGGCTGGCACCTTATCCATTTCACATGCTTGGTTGGGTCACGCTTTTCTTGTGTGCTTCTTGGAATGCTGAATATGGATAAGTCTCGAGACCCTTTACTTTTCCTTACTCACACACCGTGGTTTATACTAAAACCTTCTAAAACCCTTGTCTTGCACACTTTTACCTACGCTCACTTCTTCATATTGATCCCACACGTGCACGTGCCCTTGGGGACTTAGTCAATATTTTGAGGCTCAACATCACCCCACTAAGCTTGTTCTCCATCCTCGGATACATCCTTACTTCAAAGAAATAAATAATGATGAGAATCTGAATAGTTTGAATAAAGAATGAAGGAATGAAGAATGGAAGAATTAAATAATGAAGGAAAGAAGAAGAATATTTTTATTGTTGAAGGAGGAGTGGGAAATCCTTCCTTATACCCGCCTCAATATTCTCACAGGCATCTCCCTAGCGAGAGAACTTACCTCATTGAAACTCATATTATCCCCCTTGAAATCCATTATATCAACAAACCCTTCCAAAGTGGTTGCCAAATTCATCAAGCGCATCCATCCTATGGGTGATGCGGGGATATAACTCCTTTAAATAGTTTTTGATCGAGCCCCGCAAGGTCTCGATAGCTTCTGAATTCTTCTCCACTTTTTGTAATGATGTCTTTCTAGATCCTTCCATCATGTGGAATATTCCTTTCTTGGTCACAAAGTTGCCAGGTTGGCACCTTATCCACTTCGCATGCTTTGTCGGCTCATGCTTTCCTCATGTGATTCTTGGAATACCAATTATGGATAAGTCCCGAGACCCTTTTCTTTTCCTTGCGCATGTGCGCACCGTGGTTTCTACTAAACCCTTCTAAAACCCTTGTCCTATGTGCCTTTATTCATATTGGTCCGCACGTGGTCGTGCCATTGGGAACTTATTCAATCCTATGGCTCAACTCCATGAACTAATCCTTCACTTTCATGCCCTAGCTGCATAACCCTAACACGGAAAAATTCTTCCACAAACAATTTACTCCTCTCGAAACTTTCTTCCCTATGCCTATGTACTCCTTCCACTTTCATTCTGATTATCCTAGTCACGTACTTAGATCTCTATGATTATTCCTTCACACAAATCTTTCTTCGGGGTGTCCTAGTTCATAACAACTTCTTCAATCTCATAATGGCAAGGTAAAATAATAATGTGCTCAAATTCATACTTATAGATTTTTTCTCTTCTCTGCCAATAAATGCTATACCACCCACTGATCTAATTTAGCATTAAATTTAGATTTTTCCCTAAAGCTAACCTTAAGTTCCCTTACCCATGTGCCCAATCCTACGCAAAACCTTTTACAACCTTTTGGCGCGTAAAAAATCCTTACCGACCGAAGACTCTTACGTGTGTGTCTACAGCACCGAAGGCACTTCTTATGTCCTTGACATGATTTTTTCCCTTGCCTACTTCATGTTGTTCGTGCACTTCCTATAATTTGTACATGGGCTTGGTTAAGCTATCTTGACACCAAAAATTCTTTTCCACCATTTCCATGCGCATTCTTCTATCTTTTGCACCTTTAATCCTTCAATCTAGGCCATACAACTTTCACTACCAACTTCTATTTCACTTTGCACTACTCCACCCCACACTAAAATAGATACGTGGCCCTCGTGCATACACAAAAATTTGAAAGTAATGTTGTTATCAACACACAAGGTGCAAAACAACATAAACATAAGGGAACAAGCAACGAGAAAGGGAAACACAAGGAAAAGAAAATGCATAAAGGGAAATCCTAAGCTAATTGGCAATACTGCCTTATTTACAAACATAAGGAAGGTTTATTTATAGTGGGGCTTGACCCTAATCCCATTGAAATGGCCACATATTTTCTCCCATCCAAAGACTTAGAATCTGGTATACGCCGACTTAAGGATGTACGGGATTATGTATGGGACCAAAAATGGAATTTCAACTTCCTCGGATGGCGCAGAAACTTGGAATCATAAAAAAACCATCTACCCAACCTTAAACCGCTTATTCTTGATATGACGATCATGCCATGCCTTTTTCTAGCATTTTCGGTCTTACGAGTCCATCTAGCAAGTGATTGCCTTTCGTCTAATTATATTAACTTATCAATCCTTTCCTCGAGCACTTTCTCATCAACCAATCCTCCTGTTCATGAAATACGTAGTGATGGTCATCTCGCTACTATTGGGGATTATTGGTCGAAAGGAAGGTTTCAAATATTATTGATCTGTTATGTGAATTCTAGGATTTATTCCCACACGGGTACCATGAACTCAAAGGAGTTCACCTCTATTTGGGAAAGATGTGGATCAAACTAAAGGAGGGTGCATGTGTAATTCGAAGAGACCTTATCACATGAATCTAAATTTGTGGGTCAAGTTCAAGGAGGATATTGACAAGATGATCGCATCAAGCATCATTGAAGGTGTTGAGGAATCATAGTAGATAATTCGATGGTCATCAAGTAAGAAGGATGGGAGGATAAGGATTTATGTTGACTACAAGGATTTGAATGTGATGTGTGTCATTGATCCTTTCCCAACCCAATTCAATGAGGATATCCTAGAATGATTATCTAGGCACGAGATATATTCATTTACTGAGATGGATTTTGGGGTATCATCGGGTTAGAATTACAAAGGAAGACTAAGAGAAGACCACTTTCACCATTGAATGGGGAATTTCTACCTATACGGTAATGCCTTTTGGGTGAAAAACGTCGATGTGTTTTCAAGCATTGTGGTTCAAGCATTTTAGTACTTCATCCATACGTTTCTTCAAGTCTACCTAGTGTTAGGGAATAAGAGATAAAATATGTAGAATAATCCCTTACAAAATCGCAACAGTAGAAACTAATATGCAAAAAAATATTACAGATCTCAAATAAAAGTGCAGAATAAATAACACAACATAGAGAGACAAGATTTAACGTGGTTCACCCAATTTGGGCTACGTCCACCAAGAATCACTTGCTCATATTTTATTACAAGCCTCCACTCTCTCAATACAATACCCAGATCCGTTTGGAGCTATGCTCAACAAACTCTACAAAATTCACACCTGAATTCAAAGCACATTTGCAATACATTTGCTTGTATATCTATCATATGCATAAGACCATATAAATAGACAATTGCTTAAGCAGTTTGATACAAAACCGTGGGTATCAAAACAATGGGTACTGAAAAACCATGGGCCCAAAAACAGCCCATAATGGTTACCCATTACCCATGGGTTAATAAACCACCCATGAAAATTTGCTTTGGGGCTTCGCCCCTAGCCCCCATCGATCGGGGGCTTCACCCCCAAACCCCCTTGACCCGCTCACCGGTGAGTGGGACCACCATAAAAATACCCGAGTGTAACACATAGAAGGTGTACCACATTCTAACATGAAAATAGGCTCCACAAACATAACACCTAGATGATTGGAAGGTTTATGAATTAGTAAAGGACTATTGTGACAATTTGAGGTTGATGTTTGGGAGATTATGGTAGTTTAATATATCTCTCAACATTAAAAATGTGTTTTCACTACTCCATTTGGCACCTTGTTGGGACATATCATATGTAAAGAAGAATTGCTGGTGGATCCTACAAAATTTATAGTTATTGTGGGATTGGAGGATCCTACCATCTAGAGGGCGGTGCGTGGATTCCTTGGACATACATGGTATTACAGGAAGTTCATCAAGGTCTATGCTAATATTTTTTCACCATTGGAGGAGTTGTTAAAACATAAGAATAAGTTCTATTGGGGAGAGGTGCAACAAACAACCTTTGACACACTGAAGAATAGACTCATTATTGCACCCATATTACACTTTCCCTCTTGGGATAATCCTTTTCATGTGCATGTTGATGCATCTAGGATGGTGATTGGAGTAGTCCTAGCACAACCTGGGGAGGGAATTGTTGACCATCCCTTGTGTTTTGATAGTAGGAAGCTAACCCCAACAAAACATAATTATACTACCATGGAGTGCGAGGCATTGTCAATGATCTATGCACTACACAAATTTATGTAGTATTTTCTATCGATGCCTTTTATCTTTTCTTTGAACCACATGACATTAAAGTACTTAGTGAATGATCTAGTCATACAAGGGCAAATATGCATGTGGGTCATATTGTTTCAAGAGTTTGAATTTATGGTTGTAAAATAGAGTAAGAGTAATCTGGGGCTTGACCATTTATCAAGAAGTGATTTAGGATAGGATGCATAGAGAATTGAGGATATAATACCGATGCACAAATTTTTAGATTGTAGTGGGTGCACTTTGATTTGGAAGATATCGGTGTGTTCTTAAGAATGGGTGTGGCATCAAAAGGGATGAAGGCCTTGGAGAGGAAACAATTAATTGTACACACTGTGCCTTACATGTTAATCAGTGGAGACCTATATAATTTAGGTTGGGATAAGGTCTTGCTTGCCTGGTGTGTACTAGAGCGATATGAGTGTGTTGCAATCATGGAGGAAGCACACGGTGGGATTGTGGGAGGACACTATGTAGGAAATTCCACCGCGCATAAAATCTTATTGGTAGGAATTTGGTGGGAAACCCTTTACCAAGATTTTATTGATTATTGCAAAGCCTATGTTCATTACAAGTGCCTTGGTAAGCCGGGGAAAAGGGGATGGAGTTCTATTGAGACTAATAGCTAGTTCGAACCATTCAAGAAATGGGTAATCGATTTTTAGGCCATATTTCACTGTTGTGCGAAGGATGGGTTCGCACTATATCATTACTTCTATTGATTTTATAACATGGTGGGTAGAGGCAACACATACGAGGGATTGCATGGTGGCCACAACAACTAGATTTTTATGGGAAAACATCATTAGTAGATATGGGTGCCCATTGAGTTTAAAGAGTGATAGGGGTACACATTTCCTAAATGAAACAATTAGGATTTTGTTGGCAGAATTCATGGTGGCCCATCACAAGACTACCCCTTACCACCCACAAGCTAATGGGATAACAGAAGCCTTTAACAAAATTTTGAGTCACACGTTGACCAAGATTTGTGATGTTGGGAAATAAGATTGGGATGACAAAGTCTCGGTCATGTTATGGGCATATAGAACAAATTATAAAATATTGAATAGAGCCACACTTTTCAATTAGTGTTTGGCGTAGAAGTTTTTTTTTTGGTAGAGTTCATGTTTCCCTCTCTACATATTGTGCGAATAGGAGGATTGGCTTATGAACATGCATTGAAAAAGTGCATTGATAAGTTAATGCAGTTGGATGAAAGATGATCCCTTAGTAGATGGATTCAAAGGAATGAGAAGGCACAAAAAAGGCATGACATGATCATCACATTAAGAATAAGCAATTTGAGGTTGGGAAGATGGTTTTACTTTATTATTCTAATTTTTTGCACCGTTATGGGAAGCTCAAATTCCATTGGTTATGGTTGTATATTATATCCTTCATACTAGATTTAGGCCTGTGTCAGTTATAAGTGCTAGATTGGATGCATTTTCCAGGTTATTTCAATGGGAGTAGGCTAAAGCCCTACTTTAAATAAGGCTTATATGTGTTTGTAAATAAGGCAGTATTTCCAATTATATTACGTCACCCTTAGTGCATTTCCTTTTTGTGTGTTTTCTTTTGTCATCGTTTTTCTTTGTTTTCTCTATTCGGTGTTGTGTTGTGCATTGGTGCACCAGTAGCTAATTACATTGTAAGTGATTTCATGCGTAGAGGACCACACATACATTTAGTGTGGGGTGGATGGATTGGCAGATATGTTTGGATATGGTTAACAAATTCTTTGAGAAGATGGATTGTTGGGAGACTCATTCTGAACGATTAGTGCAAAGGTAGAAGAATGAGTGGTATGGTGTATAAGGTGTTCAAATTTATGTGGTTATAAAGGTGTGTTAAAAAAATTTTAAAGACCACACAGAAGAGAAACAATGATCATGCAATATAACAAGAGGAAGGCGGAACCATGGGGAACTACTTGGTGAACAACGCAGAGGTTATGTACTTTGACACGGTAACACATGTGAAGGAGATTTGGGGAAGTGAAATAGTATTGGAGTGCCAGAAGGTTATAACTGTGACACACAAAGGGGAGTCATGAAATTTTATTTAAGTGAAATAAAGTGCTTTATTAAAAAGATACGTTAAGACACATGGTCGGAGGAACTTTAAGGTGTTGAAAAAGTATAAATAGAGGGTAAAGGTAGTCATTTCAACTACTTTGACATAGATAATTTTTTTCTCCCGACTTGAAGTGCGATGAGGGTTTTATGAAGAAGAGTGAGGTACTTGTCATGAACTAGTAAAATTGTGTGAGTTGTGGTGTGATCTTGTAGTATAGCAAGCAGGGAAGAAGACAACAGAGCAGGAGGGGGTTACGTGAGAGAGAAGTGTGGAGGTCATCAAGTTAGGGAAGATGAAGGAAAATTTAGAAGCACCTAGGGCATAGAAGAATGATAGAAAAAGGAGATGGCACCCAAGAAATATCATACAAAGAGACCAGTGGTGGAAAAGGAAGAACTCGTGGAAGTATATTCAGAAATACAGTATCCCCTAGGGGTTATTAAGGTAGAGAAGTGTAGCTTGAAGTTATGCAGATGTAACATCGGTGAATTTAGTCATAGAACGACTTATTATGACAATTTAATGTGGACAAATCTTTATAAGGAACTACAGAGTTTCACGAATAAGGAAACCCTAGGGTAGACGATTTAGTGAAGAGGGAGTTGCGAAAAGCGGGTTTTACAACTTTGGGAGATGTTGTTTTTGATAAAACCGCACCGATGTTCGGATGGTTGATGTCACAAGTGCATGAATATTTTTATACTTTGCGAGGAGAAGGATGAGACTCACAGGAAATTTAATCCATAGAGTAACATGCCCGAAAAAAAGATGAAAATATGACCCTCGATTTAAGTGCCACTTCAAAGGTAGAAGATCTAGCCAAGCAATTAAACTATTACAGATCTACAGGACCAAAGCATTGAGAGTCACTTCTCGACTCATTAGTTACAAGTTGGGTACATCTGAGAGGTGGATGGACATAAACAAGATGTTCTTGTATGTTACATACAGGGTGTCCAAGTGAGCACATTACAATTTTTCACAATTTATCATGGATAATATCATCGAGGAGGCACGAGTGCAGAATGACCTAGGAGAAAAGATAACTTGGGGGTCCATTCTATTAATAATTATATTCTAGGAACTTGGTGTCCCAGATGGACCAGATGATAACATGTGGGTTTACCCACCGACGCACCTATCTCCTGTAGTACAGTTCAAATAATTCACTTGTGATGGGAGTATATCTAATATGTATAAGGCGTGGATGAACAAATGGTACGAGAGACTACACACAAATTTTGAAAATGAATGGTGCATCCTGCACGAGCTTCTAAAGATTGTTGGGGACCAAGTTTAGTTTGTAGTCATGCAACATTTTAGTCTAGCATGGTTTGTGATGGCCAAAGGAGAGAAAGGGTCATGGTGTAAACTCCCATTTGCATTCACCGCTAAGTACCTGAAGTGTGCCATCAACCAATTGAAGGATGCACAACTGTTGACCTTTGACACAGATAAGGTGGACGTGGATGTTCACACCTTGTGTGTAACCTACAGATACAACTTGAGACCAGTATATGTGGAGACCCTGGAGCCTAAATTCTTAGATCTACACATGTAGATAAATTTTACCATCAAGGGATACATCTACGGGGTTTTCATGTAGTTACGTTGCAAGACACAGGGAGGAGTTGAGATAGACGTTAGAGACGCCCCCTTCCCCAAGCCATGAGAAGCACTAATCCCACCTATGAAATTTATTCTAGTAGATGAGGAGCTACTAGTGGTAGAAGAAGGGAGTGAGGATAAGTTGGACACCTCTCAGAAGTAGAAATACCATATGCACTGAGGTATCATTGGGGGCACAAGTTCTTCAAATTTGGGAAATTTTGAGCACAATGAAGTAGGGTATGATGGAGGAGAATTACTTGAAGGATAGGATCCAGAATAGAAGAAACACAAGGTGCATGAGGTTGCTAGTTTGGTAATAGAAATAGGCTCAGAGGAAGATAACACGACCTTCACGGAATAACTCAAGGCTGAGATTGAAGTGAAGAGAAGAGAAGAATTGAGGTAGACACCAAGGTGGTAGTTGATGCACGTGCTAAGGAGAAGGCTCATTCTGGAAGGCGAGAATATCCAAATGTGAGAGTCTTCTCCTACATGGCCCACTAATCTAGAGGAAGAAAGTAAGGGAGACTCCTTTTTCATAAAGGAGGATAAGGGGTTCACTTTGGCATCAAAGAATCAACATTCAAAGCATAAGGAAATAAGGAAAAAGTGGACACCCATGTCCCCCATATGGAATTTATGGATGACCCCACAAAGGTATTGCATGTGAGGTTTCAGGCCACCCTTCCCCTGGAAAAACTACATGCATGGGATATCTTGGATCAAGAAGGGGCATGCCCAAAACAAGGAAGATGATAAGTTCGAACGAAGGTGGTATAATGTAGCTTGGATTAAAATTGTTTGAACCTTATTCATGGTGAAGAAGGAAACAGAAAAGGAGATAGAGATATCGCGCCAAAGCGAAGGGGGAATAGGCACAAACCATGGAGGCTTAAAATTGAGTTGGTGCCCTCGTTAAAGGCATTTTGGGATAATGTTTGGTGCTAGTGAGCCAATCCAAGATAGATTATGGTGACGAGATGGAATATTTAGAATTTGGTGGGGATGTTGTTGACCAACATCAAGGATGACATGGGGCCGATAGCCGCGGACCTCACTAAGGAGAAGGAGAATAACAAAATTGTAGTTGAGGCTAGGGTTTCAAAGTTGGAGGATCTACTCAAAGAAGCGGACATCTTGGAAAATAGGGGTTTCGATAGCTATAGGAAGTGTGAGCCCATAATCAATGTGTGGGTAACAGAGGAAGAGGCCACTCTCAAGGCATTACAGGAGAAAATCCCTACCAACAAGTCTGAGCACATGTAGTTAATTATTGACACTACTACACGAAGGATAAAATAAATACCAAACATGAAAAGATAAATTTTTGGATTGGTAAACTTCAACACTCCATCACCGAACACATGGATGAGTTTGAGGGTCTTTTCTCGAGTTGGTAGTGGTGATCCGGAGATGAAGGAGAAGATAGAAGAAATCACGTTGGATCAAGTACCCAACATCATAGGGGAAGTACCAGGAAAATCATTGAAAGAGCTAGAGGCATGGGAGAAGGTGAAGGGAGACGTAGAAGCAAAATTCCCCGAGTTAATCCAGTTGGTTGTATAAGCGGTAGTGGCCTAGATGTCTCTTTTGGCCTTAGCAGATTCTTGCAGAATTTTGGTCGTTAAATTTTTGTTCAAAGCAGCGTAAGGGATTGCCGTGGGTGGAAATCGCATTAGTGTGGGGTGATGTTGAGCCCCTAAAATGACCAATTACCTGAGGCACGAAGGGTTGTGGCATGTAGGAACAGGTGCGAAGGCATGCACGAAGTAACTTTGGGAATCTGCAAAGGCTCATGCTCGGGCGGATGGATTCAAGACTTATTCATTTTTGGACTATGAGTAAATTAACGTTAGGAGAATAAATGGAAAAATGACCAGATACAGTTATGGATAATGTTAAGCTATGGAGACTTGTAGCTCAAGAAAAGCATATTCCAAGGCATCATTATGATTATCATAATAGGATAAGGAGCCTAGTTTGTTAGGGATTAGCTGGCACTTGCATGTTGAGGATACTCAATTAGGGAAATGCATGATGACATTTGACATGTTCTTAGGTAGTGGTTAGGTGATCATGAAATATTCCTTCAAGCCTTTTCTTGTAATGATGAGCAGTTAGAGGAGATTCATTACCATTCTTTTTTTTTTATGGTTTTGCATGACATTTAGATAGAGAAGAGTGTGTATGTGTAGAGGATGGAGTGTGTGTGTGTGTGTGTGTGTGTGTGTGTGTGTGTGTGTGTGTGTGTGATATGATATTGTAAGATCTGTAATGAAGCTATCATCGAGAGCATGTTGAGGCTCTGTTGTTGTATTATCTCCATCCATGGAATGCTTAATATATTATTGGCTACTGTAATGTGATGAATTAATACAATGGAGTGATTCTAAACATCTGTGTTATGGATATCAATATGTGTATCTTATTTTATGCTTATGGATCCAAATCCTTGTGTTCTTGATAATACTCATGGTTTAGATCTAACTCCTCCTTTTGGTTGTGATGTTCTCATTCTCATCTGTCTTATGGTACATGAATGCTTAGATCTAGTTTCTTTATTATCTATCTTTGAATACATTCAATCATATCGAGTGTTGTTCCTCTCACGGTGATAAAAATTCTTGCAAATCTCATATAAAGGAGGGGCTCGGGTGCACTGCGCGTGCCTCGGGTGAGATTCGAGTCGACCAGGTGACATGTTGGCATGTTTAGGGTTTGAAGAGAAGTTAGAGGCAAAAGGGGACTACATAATCTTTCAAATTCAAGTGTCCAGGATGATTACATAGTAAAGTCATTAGTAGGCATTGAGATATAGTATTACTGTTTCCCTTGTCAAGTATATGATGAATTTTAAAATGAAATATGTCTAACTATGGGTTCATTTTTATGTCCTAGACTTTAAATGTTGAACACTTTGTTGATCAATTACATTTAGGCTACAATTCTATGTTTCTTTCTTTCTTTGAAGTACACTGGGCATATCCTTAGTGATTAAGTTTTGGTGATTTATTCAGTATTGTATTGTGAGCCTTTACTTTACAATGTTGAATGTGATTATTAAATCCTTATTGAAATCATTTTGTTGATGGATCTTTGTAAGCTTTTGAGTGTATCTTAAGCATATGAGATTAGGAGCAAGAAACACTTTATTGGAATACTTGCATGATATTTTATGCTAAGTATTTTGAGGATTGTGTGAAATATTTGTCTTAATTGAGTATTAATGAATGCAAATATTTCTTCAAGTAAGAACTGTGATAAATTGATGAATTGCTATGTGTTGTTTATGACATATGTGTTTGAAAAAACATTATGAGTAGTGTTGTATAGAGACTTATCAGTTTTAAATCCCCGTCATTATAAAATAAAACTTTATCCTCATCACAAAAAAACAAGTATCATGTTAGTCATTTCTGTCACAACATGCATGAATACTTTTGAAAGGAAATCTGGTCTTCATTTTACCCTTTCATAAATATGCAGGAACCAACATAAATTCCTACTATCTAGAGTAGCCCAAGTCCGCTTGAGTGACATTTGCACCATTTAGTGTGATAACTCGTAGGAGTTAAATTGTGCATATATTGACCATGTTCACTTAGGACTAATACTAAAGCTCCAAAGAAAAGACTAAGAAGCCTTGATTACACTTATCTTTTTTCAAATTCAGGTTACAAAATGGGTTCTCTCACCCTAGTTAAAGGCAGGGCCTAAAGCAGTAGGGAAGGTCATCCCCTTTGCATGTGTCACCCGATCCCATAAAATTCAGGTTCAAATAGGTTTTTCAGACATCCTCCCCAGCTACAAACTAAATATACTTATAGTCCGCCATTATCAAAGTTTATTAGCTCATATGTTGATATTTTCTCGCCTGAGGGGGTGTAATTTGGTACCAACACATACGATGAATGCAAGAAAGCCCTAGAAGAATGTTATAAGATAAGGTAAAATTTAATACCATACCTTTGACATGGACATTCCTAAGGGAATATTGATGGGTGACCAAATACACCCCATTGGAGGCATCTGTCAACGATCATATCCTTGACAAGTAGTTTGTGTAGATTTTAGGTTATTGATAGAATAATTGAGGGCCTTGATGAAATATAGTGAGGCCAAACGCATTCCTACCTCCTCATCAATGATAACATTCTTAATTGAAGTGTGAATAATTTAAACTGAAATTAAAAGTGACAAATCATTTTCACAAATCAAGAGCTCATCCGAAATCATAGAAGTGATGGGAAAATGAATGCATGAATGATCATCCATGGTGTGGTTAGTATGAATTGAGACTTCCTCACATTATCAGTTGATAATTACTTTTGAGCCATGAAATGTAGGACTCTAACCCAAAGAGGGAGGAAAGAGATGTTTATGTCAAATAACATAGTTATAAGATTCTCATGATGGTGAGGTGTTGTACGCATAAGTTCCAGGAAGGGAACCGAACCCATAATGTGGGAAAGTGCTTCAAGAGGATCCCACTCATCTTGATTGGGTGTGTAGTAGGCTAAGAGTACTCTAAGTCCTCAACAATAGATCCAAAAGGAGTAGGGTTAGTTAAAGAGACTTCTAAAACTACTTTTTAATTAGTTTATATGTCATCATCCCTATAATTTTTCTTTGCACATGGTTCAATGGTGTATATAGATAGAGATAAATATCTAGACATAATCAAACTTGTAGAATAATTTCCATATGGGTCAATGGCATCGAAGGAGGAATTTTGTTTCTTTAAGGGGCTTGATTCTAAAGTACAGATGGATATATGACCTTGTGATTTTGACACTGGAAAGATAAATGATACTCTAGTTCTACATAATTTATGACACGTTTTACATCATTGATTACAATTGTATTTTTAGGAGGGTAATCTATGTCAACTACATTGGTTGTAGTATTCTCTTACTTCTTATAACTTTCAGTGACATCATGATTGGGTAATGGATTAGATAATATCTTGAGCTTCTCATTATCCTAGTTGATGGCTTTATAATGATCCTTCTTTTGAGATGTGTCACAAGGTTTGACCACTTTGGTCAAATGCTCATGTGTGAGGCATCATAATAAAATTTGGGTCATAACAAGAAGTTTATGGAATCCAAGTTTAATTCATGAAAATTATCATGTGAGTGACCCCAATTAGTGTGCCACCAACAAAACTTACTCTCATCATGCTAATGAGGAACATGTCGAGAAGGATCTAGGATTACGGTAAATGGTTTAGGAAACCAATGCTTCAACTCTTCCTTACTCAGTGGTTGATGAAAATTAGGTTGGTTTTTGTTTTTTTTTCAATATTGAAAATAGTCCTATTTGAGGAAGCGGCGAGAGGAATACTATTTGATTCTTTATTTTCTGTCACGTTCTTATTATTAGAGTGTTGAATAATTTGGACTTGTTTATTTGTTGGTGTTTTGGATGGAGTTTTATCAAATTCCCTCATGAGATAGTCTTGTATTTTGGATTGTTCAAAGGCATCTTCTAGGGAAGTGAGAGAAAAGGACATCACCTTGTATTAAAGGTGAGGCTCAAGATATCGTAAAAAAAAATTGAAAGAGGTTATCATTGGGCATGTTATGTTATGCCCGTATGGATAGGGTCTTCCAACGGTTGTTATAGGCTTGTGCTGATTCGTTCTCATATTGTTGAAAATTGATGAAAGTGTTGATGTTATTTTCAGGTAGATTGTGATATTGGAATTTGTTTACTAGGGATATCACTAGGGACTCTAGCTCAACTATAGAATTAAGAGGAAAATTATGGTACCAATCTAAAGAATATCTTATAAGTATCTTTGTTAGGAGTTTGGTGCCAGTGTATGAATTCGTATTGATCTATTCTTTGTAAATACTTGTTAAAGGCCTTTATATGAATAATGGGATTAATAGACCCATCATAAAAGAAAGATGGAGTAATGCCACCAATATCCATACTAGAAATATAGGGTGCTAATGGCTCTTTTTTAGATTACTCACAAGACTTTATTTTTAATGGGGCTTGAGTGATGGGCACCCCTTTATGATCATTTGGAAAAGTAGGGGAATGGTGCCCTAGGATCCCGTTGAGGGCGGTTGAATAACTAAGCCATGTTGGCTTGAATTTAGAGAAATTGAGTCATCGTAGTGGATTGTTGTTGGCTCATTTTATCAATGAGTTGGAGAATGAGGTTGGTAGGGTCAGAATTGGAGGAATTTTTAGATGATCCTATTTTACCAACTTTCCCCTTTTCTACCCTATGGTAAATTTGTTGGAGACAAATTTGAGAAGATGCTTTCAAGCATTTCTTTTGATTCTAATCTATATTGAGGAAAATGAGATAAAAAATTTTGAATCTTGAAAGAATTGTCAAAAGAATCATCATTCTATCTTTCTTCTTCATCATCCTCAAGTGGGCCATTGTACTATGTATAAGGCTTCCTTCTAGGTGCTCTTACGATGCAACATTCCATATAAAAGGGAAACTCGGTTTCGTGGATGATATGTCTCAGAAACGTTTTCACAATAGAGTCGAGGTTCCCAGTGCCCAGATAATACATGATGGAGTGTTGATATAGCTGAGAAAGGTCCGGAAATGAATGCTATAGACACATTCATCCATACATAAAAATGTACATAGGGGACGAAGGCATCGAAATAATATATGGGAGAAAAAATAGAATTAGTCGTGGAAAAATGAGTCTACACAGGGATGAAGGCATTTAGATATAAACAAACAAAAATAGACATGATCACCTAGGGGCGACAGTGTCTCACGTGTAGATGGGTTTTTAAGGTTTTGTGGGTTTTTAGGTATTTAGATGAAGTTAAATTTGAAGATGGATGCTTTTAACGAGTTGTTCTCAATTGAAATTTCTGTAAGATTTATGCCAGTTTACCAAATGATGTTTGTGGGCCAAAATGTGTCTCAATAACATGTAATCTTAAATAATCCATTCTACAAGGGTATATAGGAAATGAGTAGGAAACACACATGTACCGACATACAAGGGGATAGACCTAAGGGGGATACATTAAGCACTAGGGTTGCATCTCAGAGGGCACTAAACCCTACATTAGGTCAACTTGGGGTTCCAAGGCCTAAGGTCAAGATAGAGGAAGGAACCCTACTGATTATATAGGTAGTTGGATGTGGAGAGATATGGATCAAAAACATGCATGAAATAACTAAAATGAAAGCTAAGTTGATAATAAATAAGATTACTATGCTAAATAGCATTCAAACACATCAATTACTAATCTATAATAACAAAATGAAGAAGGAAATGAACTTACCTAAGTAAAAATGACAAGATATGGTAGGAAAACTCACCTTGTACATGTAGGGTGGTCACTAATGTATCAATCTCTCCTAAGAAGCAACACGTAGGGAGATATTCGTTATTAGGTGGAGAAGGGAAACATCATTCATGTCCTATACTCACTATAGGTGACCTAATAATGTAAGAAACCATCCAAGAATAAGAGTATCCAATCCAATCCAAACAAGATAAACCAAGAGTTAGGTGAGCAGATGTGAAGATGGTACAAAAGAGTGAAGATGTGAAGAATGATTCATCCTTCCTTTTCTTATGAGTTTCAAATGAGGTGAGGGTATATATAGGACATCATTTCCTACGTGCAATGGCTTCAGCCATGAGGAAATACAATACCGAAACAATCACCCACAAATGATGGTGTCAGTCATAGATGCTGAAAAGAGGTAAGGTGTCATAGATCATGGATATGGATAAAAAAAGTTCAGATTGATGAGATGTAAGTAATAAACTATGAATGTGATGTGAATGACACCTAGGAAGACAAGGATACCTAGTGTAAGGAAAACTAAGTCCAAGACCATTTAACAACACTCTCTCCATGTACTATCTCCAACCCATAATGATTACTTGAATAACCATTCCCCATTCCGGGAAATCCCCTTAAGGAACCCACTATATAAATAGATGCATTAGTGACCCTTATCTCGCACAAAGGAAATTTTAAGTGAAAGGTATCAAAGATGAATATTGAAAAAGTAGGAATATACACCTTGATGACTTGAATTTCAATGAGATTCTTGATGTTTTAGATCCTTCAAAACCTTATGATTTTCTTGATTTCACCCATTGTCCAAGTGATTGTCTTTCACACACACTGATTCACTCTAGATTTTCCCCATCATAATGTGATTCATACAAGATGGCTCCCTCTTCCACAATTGGGATGAGTTGGATCATCCAAATTCTTGCATCAAATTGTGTCATGTAAAAATCACCTTTGGATTGATACTTTAAGAACTGCAGATATTTTATTTTACTATTTAGGACATGAGACTACTACTCGGCCTAGAAATGGTGGCAAAAGGTAGCGAGATATGTAGAATGGGAGTTACCAAAACATTTTGAGCTCAATTACAAGACTTACTATTTTTAGCATGTCCTATCTAGGATTGTTATTTTTGGCAAGTTTTCACATTTTACACCTTCTAATGTTTATTTCTTGTTTAGGATGTTGTGGATGTTGATAATTTACCCTTTTTGGAAACTTACTATTTTTAGACATCCACATCTTTATACAGTTGTTATTTTTAGAAAGGGAACTTTTGGGGTCGATTGATATGAAATTAGTCTCAAAAGTTTTGTGATTTTTTAGGGATGCTCCACTCTAATTTTTAGATGATTCCCTTATCTGGATTAGTGGTAAAATGATAATTTCATTGAAGAGGTAAGAATATTGACAGAAAAATAAGTTCCCATATCTCAAAAAATCATCCACCTCATTATGCAAGAAATGGATCGGATGAAAGCTAATTTTACAAGGAACATTCACTTCAAATTTCAAGGTTTTCACTTGCCAAATCTCTATAGAATAGGAAACTTACTGAAATTTACTATTGTGGAATTTTTAGACAAGTAATTGAGGTCATTAGGGTGTTACAAAAATACATTTCGATAAAAATCATTAAATGTTTGAGAAATGGAGAGTTAGTGAGATTTTATTGTATTTCTTGACTCACATGGAACTGCACTGCTCAATCGGGGTTAGAATGGAGTGGATGTGAGGTTACACTTGGTGAAATGGGGATAGAGGGGACACAAAAGTGTAACTTACACCAAATGGTGACAACCGACAACTTGTGTTGTGTGGTAAATGAGATACAAGGGCTAAAAATGAGCACAAAGGAGCTAAAGGTGGTCGCATGGTATCTAAGGGCTACATGGGTGAGTGGGTATACTTTTATTTCCCGTTGTCTCTTGGAGGAAAAATGGGACACATAGGTGTCAAAAATGAGATCTAAGAGAAGTATTTATGTCACACTTTGGTTTCTCCCTTGTCCCCCTTGCACCATGGGGACATAGGGGACGAATCGCACAAATGGGGCAGTTGGGAGTAAAAAGTGTGACTTGGGGGAGAGAGTGAGGTCACACTTTGGTGTACCAATTATCCCCCTTGTCCCCTCAGGGATAGGGTGGACACATGAGTGTCCAAAGTGTGAATTTTACAGATTTGGAAAGCATATTTTTCCTTAGATGTCCAAATTGGGACACCAGAATTGAGTTTTTCACCTCGGAAGCATAGGAAAGTGTTTTGTACTAAAACCTTATATTATTTTCACTCAAAAACACATAATGAGATCAATGAAACCATTATTGAGACCTTATTCTTTCTGAAATTCAAAATGTAGGACCTATTCCATATTGAACTTAAAGGGGTAGTTGCAAAGTTTTGAACTATCTCAGGAAATATTTAAGTCTTGGAGAAAATTTGATGTTTCCACATTTTATATTATTCTAAGAGATTTTTTATGCCTATTTTTTCCCTCTTAACTCCCTTAAATATTGGAATTGTCTAGAGAAGTCATCTTTCATTGTTAGAGCTTTCATTCCCTACATCCTTAATTACCAAATTTTGAAAAAAATATTCGAATAAAGTTTTCTTCCAATTTTTTTCTAAATTACTTCATACATCTTCAATATCCTTTGACATTACCCTCATATTATTTTTATTTTCCTCTTACACTTACGGAGGATGTTTACTAGTAGAATGGCTAAAAATGGCCTTTTGAGGCATCTAGAGGATGTTGTATTTCATCAAACCTCAATGAGATCACTAATCACATTAGGCACCTATTAGGCCCCAAAATATTGGCTAAGTACAAGAAGGTGCATGGGTGTGCAAGACCTATTTAAAGAAGGGCATACGGGGTGAAGACACACAAGGAAGGGTTCTAACAAGGTTTTGAGAACACACGGTGTACGCAAAGTGAGACAACTTTTGGGATTTAGCCATATTCGGCATCCCAGGAAGCACACGAGAAAAGTGTGACCCATCTAGCATGCAGAGTGGATAAAGTTCCAGCATGTCAGTTGTAGGATCAAAAAGGGAATATTTCATGTATGTGATGGAAGGTTCCGAAGAACATCATTGCACATAGTGGAGAGCTCAGATCAAATGAGGCATGCTCCATTAGAGGACCACTTGGACACTTGGTAGCTGATCTGTTACCTCAGAAGGCATGGCGCTGAAGGTAGAAAAGCTATATATTGAGGTGTGTAGATAGTAGAAGGTGTGGGTGATAAGACACGAGATATATATAGGATAATCTTGAGAGAGTAGGGGTGGTGGAATAGCATCAAAGCTTTGTAGAAATATAATGGAGGATTCTAAGGGTTGGGATTAGAGAAAACATAGGAGAGATAGCATATATAGAGTGATGATTCTATATTTGTCCTTGTAATATGAAGTACATAGTGTAGTTTCGATGCATGACCTTACTCGCATTGTTACATGGGTCTATTATGGCCTCAACGAATGTAATGTGGTTATTGAACTCGTTAATGTGAATATAAGGTTATATTATAAAGTATATATGTGTTCATGAGCATAAGTCTAATGCATTTCCTTTGTGTTATGGATCATTTCTATATGTTGTCCGTTATTTCTCTTTATAGATGCATTGAGATGATAACTCATCCTAGGTTCTAAAGATAAATGCATGGTTCCTTCCCATACTTTTACACTTAAGTATCTATCATATATGATGTATTATAACAAGACTCACATAAATGAGGGGTGCGGTGCTCGCATGTGCCTTGGGTGAGCACCTAGTTCCCGTTGGTGATAAGTGATGCACATGGGATTAGATTTGTTGTTCTAAGGGTATTAAAATGACTACATTTTGGTTTCATTTCTGGGACATCTTTTCAAATTTGTTGTGAGAGATGGCATACATATTGGTCCCTCGTGATGCATGATGACATAACGTCGACCTTGGAAAGTGTTGAATCATGGTTCAAGAGCATGGAGAACAAATTTCCTCAAAGATTCAAAGCATTAGACTCCGAGTTTGATGCACGTAGATGTGTAAGAGAAGAAGATTACCATGAGTTGTATGAGATATTCTTCTATTATTTTCTAGTATAAATATATGAATGTCATTCAACATATGCATCCAGATCGAGTTGGTATTATAGATCATGTGTATGGACCCAAGATGATTATCAAAGGCTACAGGATGTAGATCGACTTGGATGCATGATTTTGATCTTGGTGGAAATGAGTGTAGACCAATTATACTCTAGACTACGCCATTTCTATGTATTCTTACCCAAAAGTTGTTGAGTTTGAGTTTCTAAGGAAGCTTAGAGGAATATTTTTACATGTTAGTCCTTTGGCTATGAAGATCTTGGTCATTACCCTAAGTTTAGAGGCATTTCCCATGGTCGGCTAAGCTTCTCTGAGCATTGGGAGAGGAAGCTAGGGTAGAGGAAGATGGAGGACATTGCGGCTAAGAAGGAAAGGGAGGAGAGATGACTCAAGTATAGTGAAGCTCATGAAAGGGAGATGAATAGACAATGTGAGGTTGTAAGTGTAATGTATCTTTGGAGGCAGACGTTGCGGGGAAGGAGTTGAGGTTCATGTAGAGGACTTGGAACCTAAGCAGTCTATGTTACCCCATCTTGGAAAGCACAAGAGAGAAGCCCCTTTAGCTTCTGATTTGACTCCGTCATATGGAGAAAGAAGAGTCATCGGTGTGCATCCGAACCCACCGGTGGCCAACCCACAGTGCTTGGTTTTCCATATGAAGGAGAAGTATTGTTAACCCAGTTGGTATCGAGTGGAAGTAACTTTGTAGTGCCCACACTTTTATAGCCTCAATTATTATTGTTCCTTCTACTCCTAGACATGTTTTAGTAGGGATTTGATATATTTTGGACATTACATTAGGGTATTTGATCATATTAGACATGTATGGAGATTTAGACGTATAGCGCCAATTTAGTTTGATTACTATGTTGTCACCTTATCTTATGATGTCATGAATCGATTGTTATGATGTTGTTCAGACCTCTTTTATATTTGATGGATACTCAATTTGATTGCATGTTTGGATGCTATGGATGAATGTCACTTTATCGTTATGGCTAACTCATGGTGGATTGTGTATGATTATGCATGTTGTCACATTTTCAATTTCAGAATGATGATATATTAGCATAGAATTCTTTGACTTCTTATTGATTAGTTGATTCAAATTTTATCGACATGTGCATTTAATGTGTGAAATGAGTGTGCGGTGACAGTCATAAGAGAACGTGGGATTCGGGCCAACTACATAATTTTTTGCACAAGCATCTCATGGGCTAAGCCCTAACCATGTTTACTATATGAGGCCTTAGTATTAGAGTTTATTGTTTTGGGCACCATGAGTGACCCTCATTTGTAATGTAATATGTCTTGTAATATTAATCTTGCTTAGGGTGTTTAGTTTGTGTTGTAAACTTGTTTTGGGGACTTAATGGCCCCACTTGCATTAAGTTTTGAGTTTGATTAATGTGGTATTTAATTAAAAGGGGATTAGGGTCACATGTGAACCCTTGGGTGGGCCCCACATCCTCTACCCTTGTGCCCAAATGTGCCAAACCCGAAATTGGGCTATTTTAGGCATTTTTAGTGACCCCTTTTTAGTTTGGGAGTTCACTTAGCATGAAAATGGGCCCTTGGACCCTACCTAATAGGTAGGGGGGCTTAATTCCAAGGCATAGAGGGAGTTTCCCTCCCATTTTCCTTCCTTTGGTCACATCCATGTAAGGTGGATGGGTAAGTGTGCTTTGTTAAAAGTTGCACAAGTTTGTTTTGTTGTTCATTTTGAGTAATTTGGGAGAAGAGGGTTAAATGCTATTTTATCCTTTTTCTCTTTTATTTTGAAAATCTTTGACCTTGAGTGAAGAGAGAGGGTGACACATATCACCCCCTCATTTGTGAAGATTTTTGTTGGCTCCTCTTCAAATTCTCCCTCACGGGAAAGAAGAGTACTTTTTTTTGGAGATTTTGCTTGGAGGCTTGTGGATTTTGGAGCTAGATCTTGCTTGGAAAAGGAAAGGGAAAAGTTAGAAGTGAAGAGCTTTTGGAGGTAGGCTCCTTGATTTATTTTTGTGTTTATTGCATATTATATGCTAGCCTTGTTTGTTTAAAATGTGTGTACTACTTGGGTGTTACCATTTGTTATTATGTGTGTGGTTTTATTTTCCTCCATCCATCAAATGGCATGATGGATTTTGGAGTTTGTGGGGAAGAGAGAGGGATTTTTCCTCTCAATCCTCATGGCTTGATGGGCAAGCCTTGTAGGATTTTAGTTACTCCCCTCAAATGGTTTGAGGTGGGAAATTTGGTTCATATGGCTTGAACCTCCTTCCACATTCTTGGTGAGGAAACACCTTTGGGGTTTGAAAATTCTTCCAAGAAGGATTTGGTGAAAGGATGGAGAAATAAGGAGGGTTTGAATGACTTTGGAGGAATAAGGAAGGTGTGGAGATCTTAGTTTTGTGTTACCAATGTTGATTACCACTTTTGGCATTTAGAGAACTCCTTTCTTCTCTTCCCCGTTTTAGAGGTAGAACATGGTTTCTTCTCTTTTTCATCTTTTCAAAATTGGTGTTTTGTTTTAATATTTGTCTTGTCTTTATGTGAATGTAATGTTGGTTGTTCTCCCTTACTCTTGTGCAAAGTTATGGATAGTAGTCCTCTTTCCCATGGGCTTGGGGGAGGCTAGCATGCATTCCAACCTTGGAAAGGCATGTAATGATGCCTAAAGGTTGGGTGGTTAACAAGCCTTGTTCTCTTGGAGTTGGATTCTTGTAAGAGTATTCGAGTTTGGAGCTCAAGTTAGAGATGGTTGGAGTTTGTGGCATTTTGGTCTCTCCTTGTCCTCTCAAATTTTTTTGAAACATCACTCTCATTTTATCTCTAAGAACATGGCTATGTGGAAAGTTTTCATTACCTTGTAAGGTACCTATTTTGTATTTGATGTTACTTGTAAACTTAAGTCATTTTTCTTAAGAAGTTTCCCCTTCATTATTACAAGGATCTTGTCAAAAAAAAAAAAAAGAGGTTGTCTTGGATAGCTATGTATTTGAGTATATTTTTCTTTACAAATGTGAAACCAAGCCTTGGAAATGAAAATTTGTAAAATAGATATGAAAATATCTTAATAAGAATGGTTGCAACTTCATTTTGGAAAAAAGTTGTTTATTGGAAACATTGTATTACAAAAAGAAATAATGTGAAGTTACTAGCATTAAAGAAAAAACTGGTTTTCTTCCTTGTTGGAATCCCCCTCTTGTAGAAATCTGCAATATTTGTTTATTTACTAGTTTGAAGGAAATTTAAAATTACATGGAGATTAAAGTCTTATTTTAAATGGTTATACTTTCATTTTTATATTGGATCTTTTCTTGCAAAAAGTTACTAGTATTATACAATGGAAAGAAATCAGTTCTTTTTTTTGCTACTTCCTTCCCCTTTATGTGAAAACTAAAGGAAGTGCATGCATTTAAAAATGACATATATATTAAGCATTTTATTTCCATGAAAAACGTTACATTGTAAAGGTTCATTTTGAATGTAATGTAAAAAAATTAAAAATTGTGATTAATATCTATTCCTCACACATAGATGTTTTCAATTTTTTTCAAAAAAAAAAATATATTCGTCATTGGGGATTTTGAAATGTATATTTATATACATACATACATATATATATATATATATATATATATATATATATATATATATATATATATATATATAATAATAAAAGAAAAAAATTAATAATAATAAAATAATAAGTAACTATGAATCAGTTCATTTATTTTAAAACATATATATATATAAACTTAGATTTACAAGTGTTATAGTTTTTTTATTATTCAAAAAAAAAAAAGTATTAAATTTTAGACACAAAAAAATAAACAAAAAAATATTAATAAAATTTGGGGAGATTCGAACCCCTCCCCACTCCCCTACGCACCGTCCCACTGTTCCCCCTCACCTATGTGCCATTACCGTGACCGTTGCCCCGCCGCGACCACTACCCCCATCGCTCCACGCCATCTCCTCCCCCTTAACTCTCTACGTAGCCCACTCCGGCTCCTTTCCCCTCCCCACTCCACACACACGCTACCCTCAAACCCAAACCCACAAGGAAAGGCCCCGATCCCCACTATGATCTATGTGGACCCCTTCTTCCCCACGTAACCCTTCCGCCAACACTCCCTTACGCACATAGTTCCTCCTCCTCCAAAAATTTGCGGCCTATAGCGAACCGCCACCGGTTTTGCATTATATAAAAAAAAGGGGGTAAATATTTCATTTGGGTTTCTAATAAAATTATCATTAACAATAAAATACATAATGTATATGAGCAGCTTGAGCATTTGTGACTCCATATCTTCCATGGCCCTTCAATCCACCCGCATAAATAAGAAAGGAAAGCAAAAAAACAAAAAAATAAAAACAAATGAGGAGAGAATGAAACCATAAAGATGGATTAGGTCATTTCTAGGGTAACATGAGATCTAGGGCCAAGATTATATTGATCCTAGGGCTCACATTTAACCCTACACTCTCTTAAGTCATAGTAATTCAATGGGAATGTGAAATAAAATAAAAGGAGGGTAAGTGGGAAATAATTAATAAAAAGGGGGAAATAATTAATTTTAAAAGGTGTGTGGATTTATTTTGGGGACCTTAGTAAGCAAATTAAAAATAATTAATTAGTTTGTTTTGGGTAAGTATAAATTAAATTATTAATGGGAAGTTCTATCAAAGGACTAATTTTTATTAATCTATTTTTTTTTTTAAAATTACCCAAAATTTGTAGTCACTTTTGGTGTACTTTCCGATGTCCCGAGGCGGGGCATTACATAACCACTCTGTGCCCGGGAGATATAATTTCTCGTTTGGAACATCCATGGCTATGCAAATCATTCTAGTATTTGGAGGAATTTTCAGACTAGGTACAAGTACGCAAGGTTTGGGTATCGCGTCTGGGAGTGGCGTGGGACACACAACCTGCAATGTGAAAATGTCAAAAGCTGTGCACATGTTTTATTAACTAAGCTACAAATTGAAACTAATATCTACATAGCTTCAAAAACAAATGCTAATTAAAAAATGAACCATCAAGATAAGAGCTTAAAGGAAATGATTCTTCAATGCATAAATGAAACTACATGCTAAGCTATTTCCTCCTCTCTATGATTGCTAACTTAAACTATGAACCTATGAAGAACATAAGTAATCAAATTGAATTATTACTTGATCTCAAAGATTGAGAATGGAATCTCACCAAGAATGGCTACAAGGCCATTTTGGATCTTCCCATATTACTCAATTTTGAGTGAAAGGATGCAAGATGGAAAAGTTATTTCTAACAATGGAGGATGGCTCAAGATAAAATGCTTATAGTCTTTCACTATTCAAAGCATGGTGCAAGAAGAAAGGTAAGAAGGAGGGTTATTTATATAGCTTTCCTAAATAGGCAAGGCTAGAAATTTATGAATGTGGGATAAAGGTAAAACAAGATTAGGAATGGATAAGGTTGCTTTATAAAAGGTAATCTTGATTTAGAAGAGTTTAATTTGTCATTAGTAAGTCATGGGAGTTGGGGATGTTTTAATTAATAAAAGGTGATTAATTAATAGGTAGATGTAAGCTTATAGAAGCTAATTAGAGGAAAATTAGTATGATTTGTAGGATGTAAGAGAGGAATTTGATCCAATAAATGGTAATTTATTGATTTAGAGTTGCGAGTGTAATTAATTAACCTAAGTAGAAGTGGATATTAATTAATGAAAGGTCATTAATTGACATCTTTAATGATAGGAAGGCTAATTAATTAATGAAAGGTTGTTAATTAATGAATATGAAGAGGAATGTTAGCTAATTAGCGGAAAAGCACTAATTATTACGAAAATGACGAGAAAGAGGATAATTAGTGCAATCTTAGCATTAAAGGTTGCGTAAGCGGATTTTAGGTGTCTACACAAACCATCAACGTGTAGTTCGGTGGGACGTTGAGAAAACTAGGTGCAACCACTTCAGTGCTATTTTCCGCCGCGGGAGGTGGATCCGGTGGTATAGGGGTGGAGGACCTATTGGACCTAGTGTATCTCAGAGGATCGGGTGGATCGGGAGGAACAAAACTGGTGGATCCGGTGGATGCAGTGGAGGAGGAAATACCGGAGGAAATCGGGGCTCGAATCAAGAAGACAAGGGCCTTAGCCACCTCCGCAAGTATTTTTGAGATGTCTTTCCACTTACCTGACTACGGGGTATTGAAGATGCTGCAGAGTATTGGCACAAGTGTGAATTACTATGGCACGCGAAAGGGATTACTACCACAAAGAGGAAGGAAATTCAGTTATCAATAACGTTGCAAGGATGCACACATAGTTGGTACCGGAAGTATGACCCCCATCAGATGGTGGTAGATTACACTGCGATAAAAATACCTTCCTAGTAGAATTTCATAGCCCTAAATTTGAGAAAAAAAAGCATCAGTGCTTTAAAGGAGATCCAACAAGTAATGACAAAGAGTGTGCAGGAGTAAAACACATGGTTCAAGACTCTTGTCTAAACTTTCCTATGACATCCACCCTTCTCAACATGCTCAATGGTTTGTTGGGGGATTAATAACACCATTTAGAAGGGATCTGTAACACAAGACTTTTCATAGCACTGCAAGGCATTAGAAGCTGCCCTGCGTGCCGAGTGATGAGGGTCGTCAATCCTATTCATTAATAATGTCAATCTGGGTTGGTTTTTGATGGTTGTATACATTAACAGAAGAAAATCTTGGAAAGAAGCTCCTTTAAACACAATCCAAATTTGCATAAAATAAATCACACATCCATAAATTATAAGGCACACTTGCATAAATGTAAACACACTTGCATAAAGGAAATCACACTTGCAGGAATATAAAGGCATGCTTGCATAAAAAAATCAAACTTACTGAGAAAATTTAAATACACTTGCATAAAGAAAATTGCTGAATTGAAAATAAAGGAAAGAGGAAAAGACACCTGCAGGTTCACAAAAGAAATTACATAACATAAAAAAATAGAAATTTACAACAAAAGGAAAACTGTAAAAATAAAGAAATAAATATTAACACATTGATCCATCTTCCTTAGAATGAGTGGTCAGCTCATTCCTTGGAAGAGGACTTAATTCATACTTTTAATTCAGAACTTGCAGAATAAATTTACTTCAAAAGATTGGAAAGAAAGAACAGATCTTTATTTCTTGGGAGAAAAGAATTACATATCTTAGTGTGGAAGGTTGCATTTATAATTCATGCATCCAACCAACTCATTATTTTAGGAAATACAATCTGATCTTATCTTTATTCCAATCCTAACAACTAAGATCTTCATCTCCACAAAATATGGAGAGAGATATATTATTAGAGTCAAAGTCTAATCTCACTGTTTTAGGAAGATTTGCTCCCAAATCTTCTCCTTGATTTTTGGTAACAAGAATCACAATGATTTTATTCTCCTATATTATTGGAAGGATTTTTTTCCTCAAAAGATGATTTTGACCAAATACCTTTCCCAGATTTTCCATTTGACTTTGTTGTTTTTATTGTGGAACTTTTGACGCTTGTCTAATACGCTTTTTCCTCAGACTGCAATTCACTAAAAGATAGATATCTCTTCATTGGTAAAAGCGTAAAAATTTGAATGATTTTTTTATTAAATAAATTTCTATAAACAAAAATCTCTCTCGATTTTCCGTTTGAATTTTATGTTTCGTTTATGGAACTTTTTGTGCTTGTCGATACACTTTTCCTCGTGTTGCAGTTCACTAAAAGTTATATTTATCTTCATTGGTAAAACCTATAGCAAATCTAAATGAGCCTTTTGTTAATCACATTGCTATTAAAAAAATCCTCTCTAATATTTTCTATTTGACTTTTTTGTTTTGTTTATGGAACTTTTAGTGCTCATTTGATACACTTTTTCCTTCGGACTGCAGCTCACTAAAAGTTAGATTTCTTTTCATTGGTAAAACTTGTAGCAAATATGAATGAGGTTTTTGTTAATCACATTGCTATGAAAAAAATAATCTCTCAGATTTTTCATTGGATTCTCTGATTATTCACAGTTCCCATTTTATGCAAGTTTCAAAACTAAAACTGTCATTCCTTTGATGCAAGTTCCAGAACTAAAGTTGTCATTCTTTTTATGAAAGTTCCGAACTAAAGTTTTCATTCCTTTTATGCAATTTTCGGAACTAAATCTTCTTTGTCCATGAATTGCACTAACTATTGTTTTATAACTTGCAGCTTTGTCCACTGTTTTAATTGCTTGAAAATATAAATATACGAATTGCAAGTTCCGAACTAAATGTTATTCGATTGATGCAAGTTTTGGAACTAAATCTGCAAGTTCTAGAACTAAATTTGTGAGTTTTGGAACTAAATTTGTGAGTTCCAGTAACTAAATCTATGAGTTCTGGAACTAAACCTGTAAGTTCCAAAACTAAATCTTTCCTTTATGGCTTGCATGCACAAGACTTTGCATCATTTCCCAAATAATCAATAGGATTAGTTAAAAAATATATATAACAAAAGATTTCTAAAGAATGAACAAGATATGTATCCTATATTTTATCTTAAACAAACTATAAGTTCCAAGATTACATTTAAATCCACTTTCAAAGGTAACTTGGAAGGAAAAAATAATGGTAATTTATGGTCAATTTATGGCCTCATCACTGAGGTTGTTGGGAGCGTTGATATTGGTGTTAGTCCTTTTTTGGAGGCTCATATTGTTGCAATGGCTAATCGGTTGGAGAATCCTATCTACAAACTCAGTAGCGTGAGGTTTGTAGTAGGATTTGGTGTACATACTATGAAGTGGAGGGTCATGGAAAGGATTGTTTCCCATGGAAGTTGATGCATGCTATGTCAAGAGAGTGTGATATTTTCCATGGGGATCATGATTCAAGTAGGTGCCCTCTAATACAGTGCGTAATCTGAAAGAATGTTTCTTACTATTGTAATATTTGTACCTCTATGACCCATGATACCAAGGATTACAGATTGATTGACCAGATTCATGATGATATTGATCTTGGTGTGTGCCAGACTAGTCTTGCAAGTAGTTCCAAGGATGATGATCATCATTATGAAGGGTGCATAGATGGAGGAGCGTGTGGAAGAGGTTTTCACAGAGTATTTCATGGTCATGTAACTGCAAAGAGAGGACGAAGTGAATTCCCATGAGGAGCTTGTTATAAATGTGGATCTACAGAGCATTACAAGCGTGAATGTAATGATCTATTGTAGTGCTCATGGTGTAGGAAGAAACATAAGTACGAAGAGTGTCTAGAGATTTATGAGCATATGAACCAGCAACACCGGAAGGAAAAGGGAGTTGGGATAGTAAGCATCAAGAAGGCCAATTCACATTGGATGCCACAAGTGGTGCATGAATCAAGGATAAAACCTGTATTGGTGACAACACGAGTAGAGGCCATGCGCACCAAATAAATGCCAAGACAAAGGACACTAGTTTCAAGAGAGGAAGTAGTACATGGAAAGTATCTAGACCCTACTCATCAGAAGGAGGTATATCAAGAGACTATGGACGTGATTTAGAATTTACAAGGAGAGATCCAGTGTTTGAAGGAGCTTTCAAGGCAGTTAGAGTAAAGAAATAATGTTGAAACTCCAAAGGAGGACCTGGATGAAGTTAATGAAGTATGTAGGATGTTAAAGAAAGAGAATATTATTCCCTTGTAAGGAGAATCGTTGAGGGAGAAGGTACCACACGTTGGGGCTGAGCGCGAAAGGTAGGTTTTGCATGCAAACCTTCCTTCTCACATCCTTGACTATGATAAGGAAATTACTTTGAATGTAGTTGATGGTGGCTTCTAAGAAATATCCTCATCAACACAGGAGTAGAGGTCAATGTTCTTACCTTAGATGCCTGGCATCAAATGGGAAGGCCCGCATTACAACCATCTTCGAATGTGTTGTATATGGAAAACAAGACTAAGGAAATGCCCATTGGAGTCTTGAAGGATGCAATTATCACCATTCAAGGGGCCAAGTTCACTGAAGACTTGAAGTCTTGGCACTCACCGAGGTAGACAACTTTCTAGTGTTTCTTGGGTGCCCATGGTGTTATAAGAATAATTCTAACCTGCGATTTAACAAGGGATATATCAGATTTAAGAACAAGGAAGAAAGGGTGATTATCCCTTTAATTGATGGGAAATCAGCACCTTATACTGAACCCTAGGAGAAGAAGTCCTTGAAAGGATATATGTGTGCTTTATTAGAGATCTTGAGATAAGTCATCCACAGAGGGAGTTATCCAATTTCAAGATGCCCATTTCTTGAATGATACCACTAGTATGTCATGTGACAATTGGATGCATGGGACTTATGAGTTGATTGGGTGATAGTTGAGAGGATCTATAACAAGGGTAACAAAGGCATGCTCAGTCAAGTGCCGGGAGGGAAGAAGTTGCCAAGTTACTCTAGAGGAGCATACCCTGAAATTTTCTTGTGAGAAATGGAGGCTCAGTGGAAGAATGAGGACGAGAGAAGGGGAATGCTCAATTATAACCTACTCGGAACTATAGCATGTTGGTGGGCTACACATTAGGAGAGCCTCCTAGAATGGCATGAGGTAAGAATCACATTTTCTGTAAGGTTCTCCAGAGCAACACGCCCACTGTCATACAAGATTACCATGGTAAAGATATCACCTCATTTCATATCCAAGCATGTGAGAAGGCCTAGACGGGAATAGCAGAGGCATTACTACCCTCGTTATGGGTGCATAAGTTGTATTCCACCTTATAATTTTGTGTGCGCATATGGTATATTCATTTGGAGATGCATCGTCAAACAAGTAATTGGCAGGAGTTGGCATAATCTCATTCAAGCTTTCAAGTATAGGAGTACCAAGCCATCAGTGGATAAGGTGTTGCAAGTAATCAAGCACCTTACAATGGGAGATAGTGCTATGGTAGAAGATAGGCTACTGGAGTTTTTGGTGAGCCTTATTTGGAGATGCACCTCAATGAAGAAAAAATAAGAGGAATTATAGCTTGAGCGTGCATGTATGGAAAAAGAAAAAGTAAAATGGTCTATATGTAGTAGATGCTAAAGAAATGGAAGGTTTGGATGTTAACCATTCTGAAGGTACACGTGAATTAATAGATAATGCTAATGAGTGAGAACGCGCCTACCATGAGCCCTTGAAAAAAAAATAAGTTTAACATTGGGACAGAGACAGAACCTAAGGAAGCTATCATTGGGGACTATTAGTCGGAAAAAGAAGTTTCAAAGGTCATTGATCTATTGCATGAGTTCCAGGATTTTTCCTCAGTGGGTACCATGAACTCAAAGGAATCCACCATTCCTTAGGGGAGATGAAGATCAAGTTAAAGGAAGGTGGATCCCGATTTAGAAGAGGCCTTATCAGATGAATCCAAATCTGCATGCGTACGGGTCAAGGAAGAAATAGACAAGATGATAGCATCTGGTATCATTGAGGTAGTGGAAGAATCAGAATGGATAAGCCCAATGGTCATTAGTATCAAGAAGGATGGAAGGATAAGGATCTGTGTGGACTATAGGGACTTGAATGCAAGTATGTGTCATCGATCCTTTCCAACCCCTTTACTAAAGAGATTTTGGAAGGAGTAGCTGGGGAAAAGTCTACTCTTTCACGGATGGGTTCTCAAGGTATCACCAAGTTAGGATTACAAAGGAAGACCAGAGAAAGACAACTTTTTCCACTAAATGGGGAAGTTTTTCCTACATGGTTATGCCTTTTGGATTGAAGAATGTGCCTGTTGTGTTCTCACGCATCATGGTACAAGCATTTCAGGACTTCATCCATAAATTTCTTCAAGTTTACTGGATGACTGGACTGTATGTGTATGGGTTGGTAAAAGACCATTGTGACAATTTGAGGCTGATGTTTGAGAGATGTCGAGCAATTACGGATATCCCTCAACATTAAGAAATGTTTATTTTTAACTCCATTTGGAACCCTATTAGGACATATTATATGTAAATAAGGCTTACTAGTGGATCCCGCCAAAGTTGCAGTTATTGTGGGATTAGGGGAGCCTACTAGTCAAAGCGCAAGTGTGTGGATTCCTTGGGCATGGGGTACTACAGAAATTCATCAAGGGTATGCCAAGATCATTGTGCCCTTAGAGGAATTGCTAAAACACAAGAGTGCCTTTCATTGGGGAGAGGCAACAAAGGGCATTTGACACTTTGAAGGATAGGCTTGTCACGATGCCCATACTATATTTTCCTTCTTGGGATAAGCCTTTCCATGTGCATGTTGATGCCTAAGGACAACTATGGGAGAAGTACTAGCACAACCCGGTGAGGGATTGTTGATCATCCCTTGTGTTTTTCCAGTAGAAAGTTGACACCAACAGAAAAAATTACACAACTATTGAGTGTGAGGCACTGTCAATGATCTATGCATTACATAATTTTAGCTAGTATCTATTGGCAACACCATTTATATTCTACATGACCACATGAAATTGAAATACTTAGTCAACAAGCCCATTTTACAAGGGTGCATATGTCATTGGGTCCTATTATTCCAAGATTTTGAGTTCACAGTGGTTGTAAAACTAGGGAAAAGAAAATTAAGGACCTGACCACTTATCAAGGATTAACTCAGGGGAGGATGTGCAAAGCATTGAGGATACCATGCCGAATGCGCAATTGTTTAGGTTGTGGAACACGCCCTCAGACTTGGAAGATATCACAGTGTTCTTAAAAATAGGTGTGGCGCTGGAAGGGATGAAGTATTTAGAGAGGAAGTAGTTAGCAATATACACCACACCCTACATGTTGATTAGTGGAGACCTATATAAGTTAGGATGTGATGAGGTTCTCACGATGCATATTGGAACATGAGTGTGTGGAAATTATGGAGGAAGCACATGGTGGGATTGCAGAGGACACTATGTAGGAAATGCTACCACACGGAAGATTCTACTTGCAAGGGCTTTGGTGGGAAACCATCTACCAGGATTATATTGAGTTTTGCAAGGCTTGTGACCATTTTCAGTGCCTTGGAAAACTGGGAAGAGGGATGAAATTCCCTTGCGACCAATAGCCAACATGAACCATTTGAAAAATGGGAAATCAACTTTGTAGGGCCAATTTCACCAGCCACATAAAGGACTGGTTCATGGTATATCATTACTTACATTGATTACTTGACATGATGGGAAGAGGCAACACCTACAAAGGATTACACTACAATGACAACTACTAGATTTTTATGGGAGAACATAATCAGTATGTATGGTTGTCCTTTAAGCTTAACAAGTGATAGGGTACACATTTCCTCAATGAAATGGTTAGGATTCTATTAGCAGAATTTATGGTGGCCCATCACAAGACTACCCCTTATCACCCTCAAGTGAATGGAACTGCTGAGGCATTTAACAAAATACTAAGTCACACGTTGACTAAGATCTGTGACGTTGGAAGACAAGATTGGGATGAAAAGTATCATCCATTCTATGGGCATACAGGACAACCTACAAGAGGTTGAACAAGGCCACACCATTTCAATTGGTGTTTGGCATGGAGGCTATTTTTCTAGTTGAATTCATGTTACCATCACTACGTATAGATGCATGTAGGAGGGTTGGATGATGAAAAGTGCTAGAAGAGAGGATTGATAAGTTGATGTAGTTAGATGAAAAAGGTGATCACTTGCTAGATGGAGTCAGAAGATAGAAAAAGCAAGACAAAAGGCATGGCATGATCATCATATCAAGAACAAGTAGTTTGAGGTTGGAAGATGGTGTTGTTGTATGATTCCAAGTTTCTTGTGCCATCCTGGGAAGTTGAAAGTCCATTGGTTGGGACCCTACATCATCTCGTACATCCTTGATTCAGGCTTTACCAGTTACAAGTGCTAGATGGGACAAGATTACCAAGTCATTTCAATGGGAGTAGGTTGAAGCCCTACTATAAATAAGTCTTCTTGGTGTTTGTAAATAAGGTAGTATTTCTAGTTAGCTTAGAATTTCCCTTTATTGCTTTTTCTTTTCTTGTGTTTCCCTTTCTCGTTGCTTGTTCCTTTCTTTTGTTTCATTTTGTGCCTTGTGCGTCAGTAACCACATTATTTTCCAAGGTTGTGTATGTGCAGAGGACCATGCATCTGTTTTAGTGTGGGGTGGAGTAATGCAAAGCAAAGTATAGGCCAGTATAATAAAAGTTGAGTGGCCTAGTAGAAGGAAGCACGTAAGATCAAGAAATTGCATGGGGAAATGGTGGATAATGAATTATGGTGTCAAGAAGGCTATAACAAAGACCACATACAAAGGATGAAGAGCACAAGAACAACATGAGGTAGGTGAAGGAAAAAATTAGGTAAAGGATAGAAGAAGTGCCTTTGGTGTTGTAGACGTGCACGTAAGAGTCTTTGGTTAGATTGGATTTTTGCATGCACCAAAAGGTTGTAGAAGGTTTTTTGCATAGGATTGGGCATGGGTAAGGGTGCTGAAGGTCGACCTAGTGGAAAAAACCAACATTTAATGTTAAAGTACGTTGGTAGGTGGTATATCATTTATTGATGGAGGGAAGCAAAAACTATAAATATAAGGTCGGGAAAGTCATTATTTTACCTTTATTATGAAGTTGAAGCGCTCTTTTCAAACTAGGGCATCCAGAGAGATTTGTGTGAAGGAAGAAGAATCCTAGAAATCTAAGTGTGTGACTAGAGTGGATCTACAAACCAAGAGGAAGGAGTACATGGGCATGAGAAAAGGTTATTTGAAGTGCGTCATCTTGTGGAAGGTTTTCCTAGTTAGGGTTTGGTAGCTAGGGCATGGAGATAGAAGGATTTATTCCAGGAGTTGAGCTTTGGAGTTGAGTTTGGAGTTAAAAGTAGTAGAGATAGAGTAAGAAGTTCTTAGTTTATCCTAATAGAAAGCATGGACACCTAAGAAGGTGACCATTTCACCAAAGAAACAGAAGGGCAAGGGAAAAGGAAAAAAACCACTATCATCAGCAAGCTCCAATGAGGAATGGTATGCAAGAAATGCAATACCTAGATGGAGTATTACTAGGAAAGGAGTGGGTGTCACACTTAAGACAAATGGCCGTGAGTGATTATAACCATCACACAAGCACAACTGAGAAGGAAATGGTGTTAGAGTTGGTCCATCCAACTAACAAAAGGACACCAGATGGGATGCCTATATACAATGATGACAAGGTGAAAGTCAAATTGGAGAAAGTAGAGGTTATTAACTATATGAGTTTCCTTACTTTGGTAAGCCCGAGTGCAACTATATCAGTGGTTGATGTCGTGCGTACATGAGGATCACTTCTATTTTGTAGGGTGCAAGATGTGCATAACACCATAGTTGATATCCAAGTTCATAGGCCTTATTTGTGAAGGAGAAAGTATAGATGATGATCTAGAGTGACAAGGAGGCTATCAAGGAGAATAGTAGAAAAGCTGTATGACTACAAGAAGGGTTCACGTGATACTTTGACATCACAGAAATTCCAGACCTATTATGAGGATGGCCGCATGCACTTGGTGACCAAGCTTAATGATCAAGAAATGATGGACACAAGTGAACAAGGCATGGCTAAATGTATGTTGGAAGATATCAGAGGGAACCATCTATAACTTGTCCACTTTCATCATGGATGAGATCATAAGCAAATGCGTAGAAGGAGAGAAGATATTATTTGGTAACATCCTCCTCACCATCGTCTTCTCAGAGATTGGAGCTCCGATGGGATAGAAAAAATTCATTTTGGGAGTATCCAGAAGAGGATCCTCACCCACAAAAAGGTTTGAAAAGTACACTTGTGAAACCATGATGGCTCGCTCACAAGGCATGCCTAGAGAAGTGGTATAAATGAATGTGTGATGCATTGGGGTAGAGTGGAGGATCCCAGAGTAGTTTCCCATGCTCATGGATGGAGAAGTAGAGTTTGTAGTTTACCAACATTTCTGCATTGGCAGGTTCACTTTGACAAATGGGACTAAGGGTCCATGGTGCAAGCTACCCTTCTCCTTCACCATGCAATAATACTTCAAGCTAGGGGTCAACAAGTTCAAAGAAGCCAAAAGACTAAGGTTCAACCTTAGTGAGGTGGACCAAGACCACCATGAGCTATGCTGAAATCTCATGTACCCTAAAAACACATGCATACGTGGAGAAGTATGTCTCCCACAAAGTTCAAATGATGAAACCAATAACGTTGCCAATCACTGGAAGGACTACAACAAGGGTATATCTACACATAAGGCCTAAGTTTGAGAAAGGTGCCTATCTAGAGAGTGATGTCTCCATTCTAGAAGACCCCATAGGGAGAAAGAAGGCCACACCAAAGAAGAGAGAAAGAGAAGAGGGGCAGGAGAAGAAGGCACCAAGTGTGTAGACAACACAACTTATGGGTGGGGCACCGGAAGCAAGCACTAAGCCTAGCACTTACGCACGTAGGAAGAAGTCCCCTATCAAGGAAAAAACCCAAGAAGAAGAAGCGTAGAGAGCAGGAAGAGCCCCACACATGAGGAGTCACCAAGGAAGACGTCGCCTAGTGAAGAAAAAGAAAAGGAAGAATCTCTCTATACTGGAATCCCTAGTAAGGAAGAAGCAAAAGGTGACAAGAAGAGGTAGACTCAGAGGAGACAAAAAGTTTAGATGCCTACATTGGTGAAATAAGGATGATGATGATCCTAAAGGAGGTGAAGACCATCTAGTGTATGATATACATGACTTAGAGGAGGAGGAAGGTGAAGAGAAGTATAACAAGGAAGATGAGGAGAAGAATGATGAGGAAGAAGCAGAGGATCAAGGCAAGGGGGTGAGCGAAGAAGTAAGCACCAAAAACCAAGGAACCCCAAGCCTCACCAAGGAGCAAGTGGAGAAAATCCATGGAGAGAGAAGTGGTAGGCATCATGAAGGAGTTGGTGGAATAGGATTTGGAGTGAGAGTGCAGATGAAATTTTGAAGGAGATGGAAGAAGAAAGCATTGGGAAGGAATATGGCAAAGCATGGGTGGGAATCCCAATTTGGTGAGTAAGCTTCCCAAAAGCTATGCGAACATGTGGGAAAGGCATAGTGGTGGCACAAGAGTAGGGAATGGGATACATTAATGATCCTAGCAAGGTGCTACGCATGTGCTTCCAAAGCACCATACCAATAGAACAACTCCTGGCTATGTCATCATTTGATGAAGAAGGTGCATATCCCGAACCAGAAGATGTTATCTTGGGCATTCGAGTCTCACGTAGATGAACCTAAGTTCAAAAGTAATCTAGAGAGTGCTAATGAAGGTGTCAAAAACAAAAGGAGTAAATCCCTTGGTGAATGCTCAACAGCTATCAGATGAATAGGTCTGTAATGCGCTCAACAAGGTTTCAATCGAAGTTGAGGCTAGACTATTTGGGAGAAATGATAGAGTGAGATTCTGGAGGAGGAATTGAGAGAAGAAAAAGAAGGAGCTCATGAAAAAGAAAGGACCTAAAGCAAGAGGAGCTGATCAATGCTCAGTTGAGGCGTGAGCTGAAAGAAGAAAAAGAAAAGGTGTGTGCAAAGTCTCCAAGAAGGTGGAGATGATTACGGATGCCATTGTCTGAAGCACCCCGACTTAGCACCACCCGAGAAGAAGTATGAATCAGCCTTGCAATGTCTAGAGGATTTGACTTGCATTCTCATGATGGAGAGGTGACCACTCACTTTAGAGTCTAGAAGAAGAGGCAGTAGGTGTGCCAAGAAAGAGGAAAATATGAAGGTTGTTGAGATTGTGGCTCGATACACTAAACTTCTTGCAGAGGTAAAGGCCACCATGCAAGTCATTGAAGCTACTTATGACAACTGCACTGATAGGGATAGAGTGGCAAGCATCTTGGTTTCCACCCATGAAATGGAACTCAAGGAGTTCCAAGAGAAAAATAAGGGGAATAGAGTGGAAAGAGATAAGATCCTAGCCGAGGTGGAGAAGAAGTCAGAAGCAATCGAGACCTGTGAGGCTCGATCAAAAGTCAACTAAAGGAATTATACCCCCAGATCACCCATAGGATGGATGTGCTTGAGGACTTGGGAAAACAGTTGGAAAGTATTGTTGAGACCATGAGCACCAAAGGGAGGAGATGAGTTTTGAGGAGGTGAGCACCCTAGTGGGTGACCTCTGTCAGCAAGCTCAGAATGAGGTCGACACTTGGGAGAAGTTAGAGGCAGAAATAGGAAGGATTTCCTCTCCTCCTCCAACAATAAACAAGTTCCCCATTCTTTCATTCTTTCTCCCAATTCTTCATTCCTTTATTCTTTCTTTCCAACCATTTTAAGAACCTGCCATTCTTTATTTTTTGAAGAGTGTTTCGAGGATGGAGAACATGCGTAGTGTGGGGTGATGTTGGGCCCCAGAATATTGGCTAAGTACAAGAAGGCACATGTGGGTGCATGGGACCTATTTGAAGAAGGGCACATGGGGTGAAGGTGTGTAGGGAAGGGTTCTAGTAGGGTTTTTAGAAACACATGGCATGTGCACAAGGCAAGACAAGTTTTGGGACTTAGCCATATTTGGCAGTTCTAGTAGCACACATGAGAAAAGTGTGACCCATCTAGCATGTGGAGTGGATAAGGTGCAGCCTGGTAGATGTAGGATCAAAAAGGGAATATTCCATGCATGTGATGGAAGGTTCCAAAAGAACATCATTGCAAAGTGGAGAGCTCGGATCAAAGGAGGCATGCTCCATTAGAGGACCACTTGGACACTTGGAAACCGATCTGTTACCTTAGAAGGCATGGCGGTGAAGGTAGAAAATCTATATATAGAGGTGCATGGATAGTAGATAGTAGAAAGTGGGGTGATAAGACACAAATATACATAGGATCATCTGAGAGAGAAGAGGTGGTGGAAAAGAGGTGAAGCTCTGTAGAAATATAATGGAGGATTCTATGGGTTGGGATTAGAGAAAATATAGGAGTGATGGCATATTTAGAGGGATGGGTCTATATTTATCCTTGTAATATGAAGGACATAGTGTAGTTTTGATGCATGACCTTTCTCTGCATTGTTATATGGGTCTGTTATGGCCTCAAGGAATGTAATGTGGTTATTGAACTCATTAATATGAATATAAGGTTTTGTTCTAAATCATATATGTGTTCATGAGCTTAAGTCTAATGCATTTCCTTTGTGTTATGAATCATTTCTATATGTTGTTTGTTATTTCTCTTTTATGGATGCATTGAGATGATAACTCATCCTAGGTTCTCATAATGAACACATGGTTCCTTTCCATTCTTTTGCACTTAAGTATCTATCATAGATGATGTATTCTCACAAGACTCACATTCTATTCACTCAATTCCTTCTTTACTAAGATGAACAATATCCTGCCAATATTGAGATCTAAGATTCATCAATTCCTTCTTTTTCGCAAGAACAATTTTTTCTCATTTGATCACTTATGTCACACATTGAAAGAGTGTGAATCTAATATCCTTATCATGAACAGGATCAAATATGTTTCCAATGTTCATAATACACCTCATTCCAAGTTCTAAGGAAAACCCAATTTGAAAGGCAAATCTAATGGAAACAAAACTAATGTTAAGGATTCTACTAATGTTTTATATCAAATTAAAAATATCCATTACAATCTCCTAAGAGGTAATTCACACATTTGTCATGCTCACCCAAATTAATGCTTAACAAATTACTACGGTGATACCTTGTATCTCTCCCTCTAGCTTTATAGTTTTATACAAGTAAGCCTCGTGGTAAAAATTTTTATGCTAATACCTTTTATGATTATCATAGATGTCTTGGCCATCTACTACACCCTTACCCCTCAATCATATATTGGGATATGGATATCCGGCTCATAGCTAACACAATCTCTTATCATGTCATATCATATTTATTTATGCTTTCATATGCTTAGTGGGTCAATGTTGGTGCTTTTCATAGTATAATATGGTATATAGAAGTGTTAGAGAGTGCTATATTATCATTATATTGATGACTTGAGTCTTATTGTATGGTTTTTAGGCTTCCCCCTCGAAGTGGTTAGGTCATTATATTTGCATGTTGTGATCATTTATCTATATCTTGGTTTTTTTGGTGTTATATTATTTGTGATATTATAATATATATAAGTAATTTCCTTACAAGTGTTATCGATATTTGATCTAACCGTAATTGGTTCAAAACCTTAATTTTAAATATTTGGCTATATCTACAAAATTGTGATGAATTTTTCTACAAATTTTTAATGTAGTGGTGAAGTCACTCACCCCAAATTCAAAGATCTATTGACATATTTTGCACAAGTTATATTCATTTTATGGTTTTTTATAAATTTTCTCCATACATTGTGTCATCCCGTGAAATTGACAAGGGCAATTTACAGGTAACTATACCAAAAATTTTGTTTTGGCCCCTAGGAAAGTTTGATAACGTTCAAAATGGCCTAAAACTCCCTTTCAAAAATCAAATTGTTTCGAGACTTAGCCATTTTCTACTTATCCTTCGGCGCAGAAAGTTGTGTGTCAACACTCTCAAAAATGCACCTTTTTGAACAAGGCATTGTTTCATTCATGTCGACATCCTAAAAATCATGCCCACCTTTAAAATCCTTAGGCGCAGAAATTGTTATGTCAACATCCAAAACATTGCACCCCTTTAAACACCCTTCGCATGGAAATGTTGTGTTGACATCCGGAAATGTGTGCTAAACATTTTTCTAAGCGCTGGAAATGTTGTGTCAACGTCAATAAATTTATGCTAAGGCGCACTTTTCCTCATGTCGACGCTATGAAAATCACACCAAAAGAAGTTGGTGAGGTCATAAATGTGAGTTTTTCTATAAATATGCACCTGACACCTGTCATTTTCACGAATTGAAAATTGTGAAAGGTATTTTCTCTACGCCTGTCAGCCATCCTTGTCAACCCCTCGCGTGCCATTTTTTGAGCTTGTGGACCCCACGTCATTCTTCGTCTTTTATAAATCCTGGTAAGTGGCTCCTCTCCTTGTTGTTTTTTTTTGTTGTGTTAGGTACTAGGCTTGTATCAAAAGATTAAATCTAAAAGAACCTAACAATCTACAAACCAGCTGAAGCCCTTTTGCCTCTCCTTCTAGATCTGCAAATCTGGAAGACCCCTACCTCTGAAGAAACCAAAAAACCCATCTTTCCCTGCTTGTTGCCTTGCCAAACAAACCCTCTCTTTGCCATCTGAAAAATCCAAAAGAGAGAGGAAAAGAAATCAAGAAATTGCCAAAATTATCAAACTATTGAAACCCTTGGCGCGTTGTTTTTCCATGTTACACCTCCCACAGTTGCGCTTTGGTGCACTTTAAACACATGCAACACAAAAAATTTGTACCCAACCAAAGCAGATTGTTCCTAAGGTGCAGGTGCAACTTCCTTAACATCAACATAACATGTTGCATGCTGCAAATCCACACCCGCGCTTTATCCTTGGCACTGAAACTTGTCATGCAACACCTCTCAAAATTGCGCCCTTTCTAAACTAGCGCAACTTTTCTCATGTCAACACCTGGCACAAATTTTCTTATGTTGACACCTTTCCAAATGCACCAAAGCATAAAAACTCCTGCAAGTCTTGTGTAAGCTTGTGCCTTGTGCCCTAAGGCTTGAAATCACTTGTTCTTCCTTTTGCAAACCAAACTTAACTATTTTCTCACACATTCGAAAGTGTTATGTTATTCTATAAACTTTAATTATAAATAACATGACGGTTGACATAGCTCTTTTGTGTTGTACCTCCTTGATTCTTCTTACAGAACAACAACATCCATCCTTGAGCTCACATATGTCTTCATCAAGCAAGAAACCAACTAAAGCTAAAGCTAAAGCTAAGCAATCAGAACAAGAGATGAAGTATAAGTATCAGAGAGTCAGAATGCCTGACTCATATGCAGTGTAGCCTTGACATCAGAGACTTTGAGTTGGGTCATATTGACATGGATGACTTTTGGGTAAGGACCACCCAGGCAAGTAGTGGCCCATGGATGAACAAATTAGTAGGCAGTGGATTGCACTTTGCAGCTGGGCTTCCAGTGAGTGCCGTAAATAATGAGTTTATCATGTTGGTTGCCCAATGCTATAACAAAGACACTAGATGTGTTGAAAATAAAGAACAAAGTAGATGATACATTCCGATTGCTTCAAGGCTATCGTCACTCAAGGTTTGGTGCTAGAGGTCACTTTTGACCGAGACTCGATCAAAAACCTCTTGGCCTACCACGATTTCATTAGCTTTTTCTCTATGCATGCGACACTTTCATTGCACTACCCGACAAGCTCAAGAATGAAAAAGAAACTTACGAAGTCATCCGTGACCATTTTAATGGTCCCAAGACCATGATCAACTTCAAGAAATAATCGATCAGCAAGTTTGTGGAATATCGAGTGCAAAGTGTCACATCGACTCTCCGATCAAAAGTAAGACACCAAAATTGAGCAGAGGGATGATGAGGAGTATTTTCTCCTCTCTAGATGTGTAGATCATTTTTGTAGAATATTTAAAAGTATGTTGGCATACATGATGACCTCATCCATGTTGCACCATGGGATGTTGTCATCCAAAAACTTGCCCAAAGTCAACTTTTGACTTTTTAGATATTTTGTAAATATCTTGTAAGATATTTTGTAAGTAGTTGGTTGGTTTTTGTCTTCTTTCCTCTTCTCCTTCTATAAATACTAGAATACTTGTTGTATTCTAGGTGAACATTTTTTGTATGAAAAGAGAAGTGAGGAGAGAAAGACTTTGTGTTTTCTTGTAACAGAAGAAATATTAATACACATATTCAGACTTTGTGCTTAATGTGTGTGTTATTTGCATTGGATCTTTCTTAAGTTAGATCTATGTTTTTATTCTATTAGATTCATTCCTACTATTGTCATATGTTCATCAAGTATTGCTTTAATCGTTTATGCAAGTAAGTTCAGCTCTGTTTACTACCATCCAAAAGCATGAACCTTCTGACCCTTCCGTCTTGGAATTCTTTTCTTTTCTTCCTTTAGATCTACCCTCCTCCATTCCTTCCCTCCTACCTTTTTGTTTGTAGTTGGAACTACCTCTACTGGGATGAGATCCCAACCCCCGAAGTTAGAATAGTGTAGATTTGCATAGATTCTTGCTTGATAGATTAGCAATAAACCAATTTCACTTTGTTGTCTCAAAGAGGGGCTATGCCCTGCACACTCTTGGCCTATTTCCCCATGACCTGCCTAAATGACAGTTTTTGGACCAACACGCTGCTATCTAGGAATTTTCCTAATTTTATTATATTTTATAAATATTTCCAAAAATATGCTAGGTCTTGTTCTAGTTGTTTCTCTCTATTCATCCAATAACCATACAAAACCCCCAACCCTAAATCCCTACCATAATACTTGTATCCCAAGACCCAAACCCTACATCATGACAGGGAGATCAATTAGAGGCTAAGGGAATGTTTGAGACACTATGTAAATGACTTCAAATAAGGAAGATATGGATTTTGAATCTTTAGTTTTTAGAGTATCATAAGTATTTAACCAACTTCGGAAAGTGTTAATAATATGGTGAGTAAGTATGACTTCCACCGTGATCTTCAAACATCAAAAGTTCAAATGGAAAATAACCTTCAAGCATTAAGAGGTATTATTCAAGAAATAGAATGTAACCATGACCAAGGTCTTCAAACAATGAAGAGTCAAATGTAGTTGGGGTTTGAATCAATGAGGAAGGAGATGATGAGTACTCTTTCAAGCATGAATGTAGGAATTAATTCTCATTCAATTCATGCAAGTTACTCAAGAAATGTGCACCTAGATTCAAATCACACCAACTAATGAGAATTATGTGAATAACATTTTAGATATCTTAGCCAGTGGCATAATATTATTCTAAAAGTGGAAATGCGTAAGTTCAATAGGTATGAGCTGATCACATGGATCAACCCTATGGAAATTTTTTTGATCTGCATCAAGTCCCAAGTGGGAAGAAGGTGGTAATGGGATCCTTGTATCTGGTTTAGACACTCAAATTTGGAAATTCTACTCTTTTACATTGTTAGTCTTGACATTTCTCTCTTGCTCAAATAAGAGCACTTTACCCATTCTCATTCGGTACATCTTTAGGTCTCTTGTCTATATTTCTTAATCTTACACACTCCTCTATCAAAAAAATTTATAATTGAATGCATGAAATCCATTTTAAAACTCCATTTGTTAGCTTCCAAACTTCACACTTCAGATTTTATCTCTAGGGTCAAAACGTATAATAGGGGTAAGAGCTCTATACATTCTTGAACCTAGTGTATGGTTTTTCCTTTCTCACTTTGATCCCAAACTTTTAGTTGAACATTATTATTTGGGTCATTTATTCCTTCTCATTGGGTATTGGTAACTTACATCACATTCGAAATCATATATAAGCAAGTGAAAATCACCTCATTCAAGACTACCTAGCACAAAGGGCACCCAAAGCTCCCTAGAGTCTGTAAAAACCTCTATAAATTCATTAGGAAAACACTATCTACATGTTTGAATCTTCCCACTAGGTATAGGGGAATTCTTCCCACAATTTCAAGCACTCAAAGCCACTCAAGTATATTTTCAAGAGATAAACTCAATTCAATCTTTTTCAAAGGATGTCAAATCTGATTACACTACAACTAGAGATCACATGCTAGGTGGAGAATGACATGTAGTTTAAGGCATATTTAGGATAATGAAAATGTTGATGATACATGGGGTGCCTATAACCCAACTAATTTTTATTTTGCAAGAATTATTATCCATGACTAGGGTTTGAAATATTGAGTAGAGAATTCAAATTCCCCGCATTGTGACCAATAGTTACCAATAGAGAGTGAAAAATATATTTAGAAAAGAAACAAACACAAAAAGGTATAGATCCCATTTCGAGAAGGGTGAAGACCATGTAGATGTTGTTTCCCTAATTTACGATCCTACCTGGGATAATATTCAAGTCACAATTTCATTATTGAGGAACTCTTAGGTCTAGATCTCCTTTTTATGTTTGTGGAGCTTGTTTTCATGTTAGAGTTTGGTACACCTTCCATGTGTTACACTCAAATATTTTTACGGTGGTCCCACTCACTAGTGAGCGGGTTAAGGGGGTTCGGGGGTGAAGCCCCCAAAGTAAATTTTCATGGGTGGTTTATTAACCCATGGGTAATGAGTAACCATTATGGGCTATTTTAGGGCCCATGGTTTTTGGTACCCATTGTTTTGTAAAACTACCTTCAAACTACATATTGATGTACTTATAAATATATGGACATACAATAGGATTTATATGAGTGTGTTTTGTGAAGGTGAATACTATGTATAAATTCAAGTGTGAATTCGGGAGGGTTTGTTGAGCGCAGCTCCAAACAAAATCTAATTATTGAACTATGAAGACCTGTTAGCTTGTAATAAAATCGAGCAAGTGTTCTTAGTGGATGTAGCCCACATTGGGTGAACCGCGTTAAATATTGTCTTCGTGTTGTGCATATTTCATTTCTATAATTCTATTCATACTTCATATTATTTCGATTCGAGGAATTATTCCGCATTAGATATTATTGATTCCTAAAAATTGGTATCGAGAGATTGGTTTGGTTTCTAAAGTGTTAAATTACGGGGAAAGTTTTTAGCTTGAGTGGGAGCTATGGTAGATGATGGAAGATCTAGGGTTGATAAATTCAACGGGTAGAATTTCAGTCTTTGGAAGATGCAGATGGAAGATTACCTTTATCAGAAGGATCTTTATACTCTGTTGTCTGAGAAGGTGAACAAACCCTCAAGTATGACAGATGTGGAATGGGATTTGTTTGATCGGAAGGCACTTGGAACGATCTGGCTGTGTCTTGAATCTTTGGTATTATTTAATGTTTCAAAGGAAATGACTACAAAATAACTGATAGATGCATTAGGGAAGTTATATGAAAAACCCTCTGCCTCTAATAAGATATTTTTAATGAAAAATTTGTTTAATATGAAGATGTCTGAGAATGGTTCAGTAGTAGATCATCTAAATGATTTTAATATGGTTGTAAATATGCTAGCTTTGGTTACAATAGAATTTGATGAAGAAGTTAGGGCTTTATTAGTTTTGTGCTCTTTACCTGAGAGTTGGAATAGCCTGGTAATGGCGGTAAGAAACTCAGTTCTTGCTAACTCAAAGTTGAAGTTTGAGGATGTTGTAGGGGTGATTCTAAGTGAGGAAATGCGAAGAAAAATATCTGGTGAATCTTCTACTTCAGGGAATGCTTTGACAAAGTGGAAACTAGAGGGAGACAGAAGAATAGAGGAAACCGTGGAAAATCAAAGGATCGGGCAAGGTCAAAATACAAAAGCAAGATAGTATCTTTGCACTTGTGGAAAGTCTGGGCATGTAAAGAAGGACTATTGGGAACTTTAGGACAAAGAAGAAACAATAGGAAGAAAACAAGGAGGCAAATGTGGCATCGTGTAATGTATGTCGGGATGCTTTGATTCTTTCTTTTGCATAATATTATCAATCTTGGGTTTTAGATTCGGGGCTTCTTTTTATGCTACTCCACATAGGCATTATTTTTTGATTATATTTAAGGGGATTTTGGGCATGTTTTTCTTGGTGATGATGAGCCTTGTAGTATAGTTAGAAAAGGTTATGTTCGAGTTAAGATGCAGAATGGGAATACATGGCTATTGAAGGATGTTAGACATGTGCCTACATTAAGGAGAAATTTGATATCGGCGGGGCAATTGGGATGTGATGGTTGTACTGTGATATTTACAGCTAACTCTTGGAAGGTTACCAAGGGTTCTCTTGTGGTGGCAAGAGGTAAGAAGGTTGGAACCTTGTATTTAACCACCGATAGTATAAATGATTGTAATCTTGTGGCTTCGAGATGCGAGATGCAACATTATGGCACTATAGGCTCGGTCATATGAGCCATAAGGGCATGGACATCATAAAGAAGAATTTTCTTGGATATACAGAAACATGTTTGGATTTATGTGAGAATTGCATATATGGGAAATATAAGTGAGTAAGGTTTCTCAAGGTTGGACATACAAAGAAAGAGAGTAAGTTAGAGTTGGTACATTTTGATGTGTGGGGGCCGGCTCAGGTATCATCTCGAGGGGCTCAATTTATTATGTTACTTTTATTGATGATGTAACAAGGAAAGTTTGAGTTTATTGTATTAGAAACAAATCTGATGTATTTGATACTTTTGTTAAATGGAAAGCCTTGGTAGAGAATGAAATAGGTCTTAAGTTAAAATGTCTCAGTCAGATAATGGAGGGGAGTATTGCAACAATGAATTTGATGATTATTGTTCTAAGAATGGAATCTATAGGCAAAAGATAGTTCCAAGAACCCCAGCAGAATGGGGTGTTAAAAAGGATGAACAGAACAATAATGGAATGTGCTAGGAGCATGAGGATACATGCAGGATTGCCTCTTTATTTTTGGGTAGAAGCGGTGAGCACAGCTGTGTACTTGATAAACAGAGGACCCTCAAGTGCCTTGGATGGAGGCATACCTGAGGAGGCTTGGTATGGTAAGAAAGTCGATTACTCATTTCTTAGAGTCTTTGGATGTGAGGTGTTTGTTCATATTGACAAGGATGATATGACCAAGCTAGAGGCTAAATCAGAAAAATGCACTTTTATTGGTTATGGTGGTGATGACTTTGGATTTAAATGTTGGAGTATTAAGGAAAAGAAAATCATTCGGTCTAGGAATGTGGTCTTTAATGATAAAGTCATGTATAAGCAACATTGATTTGCGGGAAAACAGGAAGAATCCAAGAAATAATATGTAGTGGTAGAGGATCTTCTACGGATGGGACAGTGACCCATGAATCAATTCAGAACCTACTCAACAGGAACACCAAACTCCTACAGTGAGGAGGTCTTCTAGGGTAAGAAAAGAACCTGAATGTTTTTATCCTTCTCTTTATTATTTATTACTCACCGATAGTGGAGAGCCAAAGAGCTTTGATGAAGCAATGCAGTAGATGCCAAGAAGAAGTGGGAGCAAGACATGGATGAGGAGTAGAAGTCTCAAATGGAGAACCGAATTGGGATTTGGTGAAGCTACTAGAAGGAAAAAGAGCATTGCGAGAATAAGTGGGTGTATAGAGTTAAAGATGAAGGAGAAAGAAAAGATATAAGGCTCGGTTGGTGGTCAAGGGGTTTGCACAGAAACAAGGTATAGACTTTGATGAGATTTTTTCTCCTATAGTAAAAATGACTTCTATCAGAACTATTCTTGGAATAGTGGCAGCAGAAGACTTGCACTTAGAACAGTTAGATGTAAAGAATGCATTTCTCCGTGGTGATTTGGAGGAGGAGCTATATATGCAAAGAGCTGTAAGGATATGAAGTCAAAGGTAAAGAGGAGATGGTGTGTAAAGGCGAAGAAGAACTTGTATGGTTGAAACAAGCTCCACATCAATGGTATAAGAAGTTTGATAGCTTCATGATGGAGCAAGGTTATATTAGATGTCATTCTGACCATTGCGTGTATACAAAGAAATTTGAGGATGGAAGTTATATTATCCTATGTTTTTATGTTGATGACATGTTGGTTGTAGGTAAAAACATGCAAGAAATAAAAGTACTCAAGAAACAACTAAGTGAATCCTTTGATATGAAGGATTTGGGGGTAGCCAAACAAATCCTTGGTATGAGGATAACTTGAGATAGGAAGGAATGGAAGCTAACTTTATCTCAGGAAGAGTACATTAAGAAGGTATTGGATAGGTTTAACATGTAGGATGCTAAACCGGTTGGGACTCCTTTGGTAGGCCATTTTAAGTTATCAAAGGAGCAGTGTCCCAAGACAGAGAAGGAAAGAAACTAGATGTCCAAGGTACCTTACTCATCAGCGGTTGGCAATTTGATGTATGCTATGGTGTGCACTAGGCCTGATATTGCCCATGCAATGGGAGTTATGAGTAGATTTATGAGTGATCCAGGTAAAGAGCATTGGCAAGCAATAAAGTGGATCCTTCGGTATTTGAGAGGGACCATGGGGACAGTTTTGTGCTATAGTGGATCAGACACCACTTTATGTGGTTATGTAGATTCAAACATGGTTGGAGATGTTGATAATAGGAGGAGCACATGATAGGTTATATTTACACTATAGGTGGGACAAGCAAAGTGAGCTGGATTTCACGACTATAGAAGCTGGTGGCTTTGTCAACCATGGAGGTTGAGTATGTTGCTGCCACATAGGAAAGCAAAGAGATGATTTGGTTACAACAATTTCTTGAGGAGTTGGGGCATAAGCAGGAGGAATGTAAGCTACATAGTGATAGTCAGAGTGCTATACACCTAGCTAAGAACTCTACTTTCCACTCCAGGATGAAGCATATACAGTTGAGATATCACTTCATCAGGACAACTTTGGAGGAAGATAAGTTGAAGTTGGAGAAGATTCATACCAGTCATAATCCTATAGACATGATGACCAAGGTGGTCACAAGGGATAAACTAAAGCTATGTTTAGCTTTGGTTGGCCTTCGTGGATGATAGTGAAGGGTTGAGAAGCTTTCTCAGTGGAAATCAGTCTCCAAGTGGGAGATTGTTATGTTTGTGGAGCCTATTTTCATGTTAGAGTTTGGTACACCTTCCATGTGTTACACTTGGATATTTTTATGGCAGTCCCGCTCACCGGTGAGCGGGTCAAGGGGGTTCAGTGGGGTGAAACCCCCCAATGGGGGCTTGGTGTGAAGCTCCCAAGCAAATTTTCATGGGTGGTTTATTAACCCATGGGTAATGGGTAACCATTATGGGCTGTTTTTGGGCCCATTGTTTTGTAAAACCACCTCTTGCTACCTATTGATGTACTTATAAATAGATGGACATACAATAGGATTTATATGAGTGTGTTTTGTGAAGGTGAATAGTGTGTGTGAATTCAAGTGTGAATTCGGGAGGGTTTGTTGAGCGCAACTCCAAACAAGATCTCGATTATCAGAATGTGAAGATTTTTGGCTTGTAATAAAATCTGAGCAAGTGTTCTTGGTGGATGTATCCCACATTGGGTGAACCACGTTAAATATTGTCTTCATGTTGTGCATATTTCATTTCTGTAATTCTATTCATACTTCTTATTATTGTGATTCTGAGGAATTATTCCGCATTAGATATTATTGATTCATAACAAAATGGTACAAATCCCATTTATGAGAAGGGTTAAGACCATGTAGATGTTATTTCCCTAATTTACGATCCTACCCAGGATAATATTCAGTCACATGATTTCATTATTGAGGAACTCTTAGGTCTAGATCTCCTTGTTCCATCATTTAGATTAGCTAGATCAATCCGAGTAATCATCTCAAATTAGCTAAGTGCACTCAATCCCTTGTGTTTTGTGAACCTTTATTATATCATTTACATTTTTACGAGTATTAATGTGTTTTTCTAATATTGAATGATTAATGTTGTAAATTAATTAATCAGAATAACCCCTTGGAGCTTCTATTTCATTCCTTTTCGATTATAGGTGTAAATCATAATAAAATATACAAAGGGTGAAAACATATTGAGCCAGAAAAATTCACTTGGTATTGATGGTTGTGAACTTAAAAGAATAATAAGTCTCTTAATGTCACGTAGTTAGTTTTTACATAAGAGCTAAAAATACACTATAGTAGTAGTGTGGTTGAGAATTACTTTAGCCAATTGGAAAATCTACAAAAAGGGTCAAAGAAATGAAAGAGTGTTCGTGAGAATCGATATGAAAATCATGTACCATGATGAAGTTACACTTCAATGGTAACATGATAGCTCCAACGTAATCAAAAAGATTCGAGAAATAATGGAAAATCATGCAACATAATAATAGATAAGCTCATGTAGAGAAAGACAACGGAGTGTCTTGGCATGCTCATAAATTAGAAATAAAGGGTACATATAGGAGTGTTGAGTAACTCCAATGCATGACACATAATCCCTAACCCTAATGACCTATGATCTCACCTAAGTGAGATGAATCACCATGGGTGAGGGAAATTCACATAATAATAAATAGAGGTGAAATAATATTCCTCACACCAACACCCACCTTCATCAAAGATGAGGTAGAGGTAATGACAAGTTAGAATAGAAAGAGAAGACTCCCCTATATAATCGTTAAATATAGTTAGCAAGATTCTAGAATAAATCAAAGAAAACTTACACAAGGAATGATAAAAAAATTAAACTGGAAGTAATCAACAACCCAAAATGATGAGTGCGCGTTAACAAAATCATCAAGCTTTGATACCATGAAAGAGTTTTTATGAGAATCGATATGAAAAATGTGCACCATGATGAATTTACACTCAAACGGTAACATGATAGCTCCAAGTTAATTAACGATATTTGAGCAAAATGGAAAATCATGCATCAAAATAACATATAAGCTCATGATTGGTACATATAGGAGTGATGAGTAACTCTAATGCATGACACATAATCCCTAACCCTAATGAGTTATGATCTCACCTAAGTGATATGACTCACCATGGGTGAGGAAATTCACATAATAATAAATAGAGGTGAAGTAATATCCCTCACATCAATAACATAGTATTATATTTGACAGTTCCAAACCTTATCATTATGTGTGGATACAATTACATATGATAATTTGAATGATCTATTCCTGGGTAGTCTTAAGGATCACATCCAACATGAGATATGAATGTTTGATACACTCATTAGTTATGATATTATTATCATGACACCTAGGAAAGATGAAACATTCCTTGTCATGAAGAGGAATAACTTCACGAACAATAGAGATTGTAGCACCTCAATACCACCATTCCCTCAACATGCCCAGTTGACTCCACCACAAATTGAAGGACAAATATTAAAAGGGCTATGTTATAGCTATCACGGTAAATGGAGTAAAGGACATAAATGTGCTAAAAATAAATTATTCTATATTGAGAGACCCAATGAGGAATTAGAAGGGGATGAATAATTTGGTGAAGAGGAAGATGTTCCTAAGATCATGACTGGGAAATCACAACCAACTATATATTTTCATACAATTTTTTGCATTAGTAACCCAAAAACCATTAAGGTGGTTGGTTTTAGGAATAAATAAAGGGTGATGGTATTGATTGATTTAGGAAGTACTCATAACTTCATAAATCATAATTTGGTTTTACACTTAAATTGTTTTGTTTATCCAACCCTAAAGTTTTAGGTCATGGTGGCAAATGGTGGTAAAGTTATTTATGTAGGAACATTACATAAGATTAAGTTATTCATAGGATATTACCTTTTATAAGGCAACATATATGTCATTTCAATGGGAGGTGTAGACATTGTGTTAGGGTTCAATGGCTTACTACAATGGGAACTATTAATATGAAATTTGAGGATTTTTTCATGTGGTTCCATTCTAAAGGGAGGAATGTTGAGTTCGAGGGATGCAAGATAAAGCTTCGTGGTTGGTAAGTTCTCATAAAATGTAAAATATTCTTAAGAAGGGTTTCTATTGGTTTTTGGCACAACTATTTTCACTAGAAGCTCAACCATAAAAACAACTATACCATAAGATCTATAAGAAATTGTTAATAAAGACTTAGTTTTTGGGAGATATTCCAAAAGGATTACCTATTAAAATATATCATGATTGTGTTATTTAGCTACTATAAATAATCCAACCTCTCAACATTCGACCTTATAGGTACCCTTATCTATAGAAGAGTAAGATTGGAAAGATGATACAATATATACTAGAAGTGGGTATTATTTTCCATATTCAAAGTGCTTACTTTTTTCCAATGGTGATGGTAGGAAATAAAGATGAATGTTGGTGCATATTCCCGTACTATGGGGATATCAAAAAATACACAGTGAAAGATAAGTATCATATTCCTGTCATTGAATATTTTTAGATGAATTACATGGTGTTGTTTATTTCAAAAATTATAACTTTGATCGAGATACCATAAAATAAACATTCGCGATGAATATATTCATAGAACAACATTTAGGACACATGAGATCCACTATAAATTTATAGTAATTCTTTTGGGCTTGGAAATGTACCATCTACTTTCCGAGTTTGATGAATTCAATCTTTCATTTATTTTTGCAGAATTGTTTCTTGGTATTCTTTGATGATTTATTAAATTACAAAAATATTTGGGATGAACATTTACATCATGTTAAAAAGTTATTGGAGACTCTTGAGCAACAAAACCTTTATACCAATCCATCCAAGTGTGATTTTGTGGTAATGATGGTAGAATACTTGGGTCATATAGTGTCTCATAAAGGTGGTAAAGTAGATCCTTATAAGATACAAGAAATGGTGGATTGGTAGATTCTTAAAACCCTCAAAAACCTTAGGGGATCCTCAAGGATTATAGGTTATTTTCATATATTTGTGAATAATTATGGTATAATTAGAGTACCACTCACATCTTTATTGAATAAAGACTCTTTTCATTGGAATTAGGAAGCAACTTAGAAATTTTAATCACTACGAAGGCCGCATGTATCAATCCAGTTTTGGCTACCCCAAATTTCTCTAAAACCTTCATTTCTGAATGTGATGCTTCAAGGTCTGGTATATGTGAAATGATTAAGCAAGAGGGATGCCCCATTACATGTTAGATTCAACAACTCAAAGTTGATAACCTATTAATACCAACTTATGAGAAGGAAATGATGGTTATTCTTCATGCAAGTAAAATAATGGAAATCATATCTCATGGGTCATCACTTCAAGGTAAATACATATCATGACAACTTAAAATAATTATTAGAGAAATAACTATCATTTGAAGAACGAAAAAATGATTCACTAAGCTTTTTGGATATGTCTTTGAGATAATTTACAAAAAAATAAAGGAAAATGTGGTGATTGATCTACTATCCAAGAGAGATGAGTCCACATAAGCATTGTTATAAGCCATGTCCATGTTATAGGTAGATTTGGTAGATCATGAAAGATAAAATTTGAAAAATGACACATATATCCACATTTTCATTCAAAATATCCAACAAGATCCAAGCATTGCATAAAAATTGTATGAAAGGGGGATGCATTTTGGTACAAAGATTTGTTGTACTTATGTAAAAACTCGACCTTAAAATTTATTTTCTCTCAGAGCTCCATGTTTATCCAATGGGTGGACATTCTAGATTCTTGAAATCTTATCATATAATTAATAGATATTTCTTCTAGGAAGTGTTGAAAGGATATGTCAAAAAATTGTGGCATAATTTTTAGTATTTTAGTATAACAAGGGTGAAACTATTAATTCTTCAAGCATTCTACAACCTCTATCTATTCCTAGTGAGTGATGGGAAGAGGTTTCCATGGATTTCATCATGGGTATGCCAAAACATGAAAGGAAAAGTGTAATTATGGTGGATGTGGATAGGCTCACTAATGCTCATTTTTTTCTTTGTTACATCAATTTACTATGAGTATGGTTGTGATATATTATATGGATATATATCATAAGATAAAAGGAATACACATGATTATAGTCAGTGATTGTGATCCTATATATACTAGAAATTTTGGACTAATTTATTCTCATGTTTTGATTCTTAATTTGCTTATAGTTCATCATATCATCCTTAATCTAATAGACACACCTTTGAGGTAGTAAAAAAAGTTTAGAGGTGTATCTACAATGATTTTATTTAAATAATTAGGGGAGATGGGCTAAGTGTATATCACTTGTAGAATGGTGGTATAACACTTCATTTTTTACTTCATCTAAATTTTCCCCATTATTGGAATTGTATGGTTTCCATCCACCATCCATCACTTCCAACTTAAGGGTCCAGGATAAAGTAAGAGTAGTTGATGATCACATTTAGCACCAACAAGAGGTTCTCTCTATCCTTAAAGAGAAATTCGTAATGGCACAAAACCACATGAAGCAAATAAGTTGATCAACATCATAGTGAATGAATTTGTGAAGTTGGAGAGTTTTATTTTATATGTTTACAACAATATATACAACTATCTTTAAAAAATAGAAAAAATATAACAATCTTTCACCCAAATATTATGGCCCTTATCAAGTGTTGTACAAAATTAGTAGTGTGGCATATAAACTGGAGCTTCCTTAGTCAACTAAAATACATCTAGTTTTCCATGTTTCTTACTTGAAGAAGGTCATTGGGTAGAATTTTTTTTGTCTCTGTTATTTTTACGAGAGATTGATGAGGAGGGACACATCATCTTGGATCCTAAAGGAATCCTATAGACACACACTAATAAGTTGAGGACAAGGATCATCACCAAGTATCTGATCAAATGGAATAATTTTGACATTAAATATGCAACATGAGAAGAAGAATAATTTTGGAAACATCATTTAGAGATTACCAAAATTGGGGACAATGTTAATTTGAAGGGGATGGGCATGTTACACCCTTAACCTTGGGTCATATATCAAGATATGGATAGCTGACCTATGGCTAACATAATCTCTTATCATGTCATATCATATTTATTTATGTTTTCATATGCTTAATGGGCAGGCCCTTTGTGCTTTACATAGTATAGTAGGGTATATCTAGGATTTAGAGAGTGGTATATGATCATCATATTGAGAATTTGAGTCTGATTGTATGGTTTGGAGGTTTCCCACTAAAATTTGTTAGGTCATTATACTTTAATATTGTGATCATTTATCTATATCTCGGCATTCTTTGGTGTTATATTCTTGTTGATATTAAGATCTATCTATGTAATTTCATTACACCATCCTACTAATCAATGTGTCAAGCTCCATAGCTATGTAATATCTTATTGAGGAAAATTATATTACATGGGATAATATTCCCAATAATATAATCCTACTAATGTTAATTCCAATATTAATATTTCTAATGACCCAAGTTTCTTGATCATAATAATTCCAAATCAAATTCAGAAGTGCATCATGCTTATCAATATTTGTGTCCTCCTTATGATCATCCATTTGACTCTTTGATTAGTATGATTACTATTATGTCACATCCTAGTCCCATTATTACATTTGATGATACTAATATGTCTCATAATCTTATTTTGGATACACTATATATTTTAGATTTTTTTGGTCAACATCGTATCCATAGTGTTTTGATTGATAGTAGTGTGAGGCACAATATATGCACATTCAATCTACTTTATTCTCTTGTATACACTAAAAATCATATGATATTTGATAATAAGACCTCTCTTGGGAATATTTTTATACCTCTTATAGTTGGATCTACTACTATGGTTATCCCCTTTTGTTTACTACCCCCTTGGCTCATGTCATATGCATTTAATTTTCCCTTGGTTGTGTTCTCTTAACGCTATACCGTTTATATTGCACCAATGTATCAAAATTATCTACAATCAGTAAGTTTTTATGTTTTCCAACACCTAATTTTGTTACATATACACCTTCTACCTCTAGTGGTTCTATACCTACAAGCTAAGTGGTCTCCTATTACACATACTACCTCTTGTTGGTCTATCCATGTGAGGCTTTTTTCCTAGATATCCTATTGCATATGCTACCTCTAATGGGTATATCCCTCAAAAGACTCCCTCTTGGTATATTATTTTATATTATATGTCTTATAATCAATTTACATAGCCCTAAATTCATGAGTTCTATCCTTCTCCTACTACACATATGACACATTCAAGGCTTGAGCCTCATTTGTTTAATTAGTCTCGCACATTCCTTTGAGGTATCTACTACTACTACAACACATGCCATTTGTCCGAGGTATGATCATTATTTTTTTGATGTATTTTCCTCACCTCCTAATGATGCCCTCATATGATAGATCTTATATTTTCTTTCCCCCTTTGTATATATATAATCACAAAAACACAAAAATATTCAAATAATCACATTTAACATAAAACATTCAAATATTTTCAAAAATACAAAATCAAGACCTATATGTGACTTGAATTTATATCTTATTATTTTAAGTATGTTATTTATAATATTGGTTTGATAGATTACATTTTTAAATGTACTATTTACACACATGAATTCACAAGGTATGTTGATCTTGATGTAGGACATGCATCAGTTGATACACAATGGAAGGTGTTAACCTAGACCCTTCCCCAAATTGACCCTTATAGGGAATCTCTTACACTATTTAGGTGCTTTTGTTTAAATACAGATACTTTCAATTCCTCATTATACTTAATAAATTATATTGTGTATGTGTTATTTTTATACTAAAAAAACTAGCAATTATCCTCTAGAGCATTGATTTTTCTTGCTCTATGTTCCTCATGGCTATTGTTTTGGACTTATTGCTTCATTATTTTCTTCTATGTATGTGGCCCATGACCTTTGTTATGTTTTTTGGTGATACTTTCATGTCCCTTATATGTGGATTTTATATCATCTTTCTTATTCTTGTGTGTGTAACACCCTTGTGTCCCATGTTTTCATCCTTTTGAGCCTTTCATGTCATTAACATATGTGATATTGCTTGTGTATTTGTTTTCTATATTATTTGTATACTTGTTTGCCTATGTGCTTGTTTACTACTATACATGATTAATTTTATGATTTTTTCTTGTTGTTTATTAGTATGTTTGTATTCCATGGTCTATATCATGTACTCACTTGAAAGAACACTATCCTAATGATGGACACCTAAAACATCCCTTCATATGATCCAATGTAGCATATTAGACTTATCGATATAGGTACACATTTATTTTGAGATGTGCACTTTATTGCCACATCCCACATATCTAAAAAGAGGGGGAATTCAGTGGAGTATATTTTATATATATATAATACAAATAGAATTTAACACTCAAATATAGAGTTATACAGGCACATATCCTAAAAAATAGATACAAATGTAGTATAAGAACAAAATTCACACTGGTATGAAGTTTTCTAACTAGGAAAAACCCATAGCATGTTGTGGTCTAAGATGGACATTTCCATCCTAGGGAATATTTATAGTAAATCTTGACTTTTTAGATTCATAGATGTTCTACATACTTCTAGTAGATATTAATAACAAAGTTTGGAGAAGATGTGATTGCATAATACAAGGTGTGTGAATCCTTCATTACATCATATGGATACACTAGTACACAATGTACAAATAGACCCACATTTTGGATTATCTTTGTGTCAAAAATTAAAAAATTAGACGTGTTTCTTGTAATAATTTACGTTGATAGAAAATTTTAATTGCGTCGAAGTTTTCGTCATTTTTTCACCACTATTGTGCCTAATTTGTGTCAAAATTGTATCTACTTTGCACCATTTAAAATTGATGTAAGACCTACAACATTTGAAATGACAGTGGTACAAATATGATGCATATTTTTTTGGATATTTTTTTAAAGAAATATAATTAATCATAATTACAAATAGTATAATTATAAATAGTCATATTGCATTTTTTTGGATTATTTATAACTATTAAACATTAGATACTAAAATATTATTTACATTTCATTTTCATTGAGAAATTATACACTAAGAATTTATAAAGTATAAAAATATTATTGATAATAATAAAATAAAACATTATTCCAATTCAAAATATTATTTACAATAATATATAACAATGTAATTTTGAGGGAGTATTAAGGGGTCCCTTCGAATTACAAAAAAAATAGATGTAAAACTAAATCCTAAATATCTTAGTGACCAACCTCATCATCCTCGCCTTGATCCTCATAACCTCGCTTTCTCTTCCTAAATTTGATCTTCCTCTTTATCCTCATCATCCTCTTCATTATGTTCCTCATCATTTTCTTCATCATCCTCGTCCTCTAAATCCTCTTCATCCTTCCAATTTGTTTTACCCTAACAAAATTTAATGATAAAATGTTAAAAGTGTTTAATTTTAATTTATAGTTTGTGTCTACAAATTGAACACTACATGTCTTAGTAGTAAAAAAAAAATATCTTGGGCCCACTAATTAAAGGATTTTGTGTTCCATCCCAAATCTTTTAATCTTGTATGCACTTTATTTTTTGTGTGCTTCTTATAGCCCTCTTCCTAAGAATAAAATTATAGCATATATTAATATTTTTATTTTAAAAATATTAAAATAAAAACAACATAACTCTATAAATAACTTATATATAACTTAAAAATTTATTAGCGGCCTCTTCTAAGTTTTTTCGGCCTAAATGATGAGTCACCAACAACCCTTTGAATTTAGATTTATACCCCCTATGTACATTACTTTTGATACCTGCATCAATTGCAATATGTATTAAATTTTTATTCAATCAATATAATATATAATTGTCATTCATTTCTTATTATAGACCATATTTGTCTTTTATAAGACATGAATGGAAACTAGACAACATAAAATATCAAATTAAAGAAAATATGTTTATCAACCAAAGTGAAAATATTTAAATAGTCCTCTTTACAATGCAAATGTCAACATATATCATTTATTTCATTAACTAACTTGCAACCCTATTAGTGTCCTCTATTAGCCACTTGTCACACAAATTTAAACAAATATATTTCTCTCTTCGGGAGGTCAAAGAAATGTCCTCTCATCATTTTTTTCCTTGGTTGTGAACCTAAAAATTCAAATATAATTTTTTTAAAACTATATAATAATTTATTTGAAGAAATTGTGCAACATAATTTCCCTTAATTTCTTATTTATTCTCCTAAACCCTTATAATGAAATTTTCCAATTAGCTTTGGGTTGTAGTGGGTCCTCTCGAACTCAAAGTGAAATTTACATCAACCAACCTTCTCCATCTCTCAAGTGGGATTTGCAGACCACTCTAGATGACAATATGAATGAATCAATTTTCATGTTTGGTCAACTATTCTTTTTTTAAATACTTACAACCACAAAAATATAAATCACTAAAAATGACATATAAAATAAATTGAAAAAAACTTAAACTAATACAATGATAAATTATTCTAGCTCAAATAAAATATATTAAAATACTTTCCTTGAATATCCATTAATATTATCATATCATCATTTACATAGAGGTCCATTTTGAGGTCCCCTTGCACCTGGTGTTTATAATTACTATGAACAAGATGAGAGGGTATATCAACATTTGTTATTGGAGGGGGTGAGAGTGCATTGTCATCCCCCTTAATCCACTCGGAAATAGGTCATTCATACCTTTTATGGAAGTCTCTCACCATTTCAATTTTTTTAATTTATTATTGTTAATAGGTTGACAGGACCTCCCTCTAATGAGGATCTACAAACAAAAATGTCGACTCATTATAAAAGAATTAATTAAAATCAATTTAAATAATAAATGAAGACTTTATACCTCCATGTAGATGACTCCCTCATCCTATGATTGTCATCATCCTCATGTCAGTTGATATGGGATGTAGACTTGTCATAATCAAGTCGTATTATAATTGTTCAATTAAGAGAAAAAAATTATATTAATAAATAAACAGAAATTTATACCTCCGTACAGGGAAAACCTAAGATAAGATGAAGTACATGTACTTGTTCCACTATCATCATCCTTTCATTGGTCTATATGGGAAGTAGACATGTGATACACAAGTGGTATTAGAATTGTTTAGTGAAATTAAATAATTTTGTAATTAAAAATCAATTATAAATATATACCTCTATGTGAATCCCTATAGGTTGAGGGATGTCCACTCATACAAATGTGGTGGTATTTGTTAGACGTCTCCTGTAGGTATCTATAATTAGTATAAATTTCATTATGAAGATGTATAATTATGATTTTAAATGTGAATTTTTTTCATTAAATTACAAAATATATTATAAAGTTATACCTTCATGGTGGACACATATAGGTCGATGAATGTCGAGGAAAAATGTGTGTTTAATCTAAATCCTCATTCATTTCATTAATTGTCAGACCTCGTTCTCTAGAGCTTCCATAGGTGATGACATAAAATGTATTTATGAATATGGCATGTCCTATCTAATATCAAAACCAAAATTATAGAATGCATTCAAGTGAGGAAATATATATGCCTTAGTAATTAAATGTAGTATATAGTGTAATTAATTATCTTCTTTTGGAAATCATATTAGGAAGAATTATGCAAAGTTCATTTACAAGTGTTGAAGGCCTTACTAGGTATTTCCAAACTACATTGTTTATCCACATTCTCACACATATTTTGAGAGATTTCTTTAGAGTAGTTTTTTATAAATGTAATAATAAAATATCAAGAACATATCCTAGTTATAGAGACACAAGTGCATGAGATGCCAAATTTCTATTTTAGGTCATAGTAGTAGAGGTAAGAATCATATGCCCTAGGAAAAAATATCTCTGGAGATATTGTTTCACACAACATATTATTTTGGAGCTTATCTTTAGGTCCCTATAAGTTATAGGCACATTTAATAAACTCTTAATAGCCTATTAGCATAGTTATATATCATTGTCACATCTATAAACATCATAGAAGATGACATATTTCTAAACCCTAACCATATTTTTATATTCCACTTTAAAAAAAAAAATTGGTTATATTATGACATGATTTAGGATAGAATAGTTGTGATTACAATTTCCCCTATGGTTTATAGAATTTCCCCTAGGGTTTTCCCAAAGTGTACTATTTACATAATATTCTTTATACTTTACACAATTTTCTCTAGAACTTACACAATTTTTACTAAATTTTTACATAGTCTACATTAGGGTTTACACAATATTCTTTATAATTTACAGAATTTACCCTCTATTTTACACAATTTAGGTTAGTGTTTATATAATTTACCCTAGGGCTTACATAGTTTACACTAGGGTTTACACAATCTTCCCTATGGTTTACATATTTTATCCTAGAGTTATTAGATTTTATTTAGGATTTGTAATTCCCACTTCCTTTAGATCATTTTTACTTCACTAGATTAGTTGTTGTGGACATTCTATCTATTTCCTAGGCTAGTATGATATGGACTATGATACTTGATACTTTTCTATTTGGACAATATTGGTTTGGCACTTTGTGACATGATCATCGAGGAGATATTGGTGTATATATATTTGTATATGTGGATCATGTTGAATTTTGTGATGTAGGGATTTTTAGCATTTCCATTGTTCTATTAGTCGTATATGTATTTATATGATGATGATAATGATGTTTCTAACATTTAAATATTTTGTGAAATTTCTAGATGTTGAATTTCTACACTAACAAAATTGTGCTCAATTGTGTATATGGTTACAATGTTAATCATATGTGTTAATGTAGGATTTTGCAATGTTTTATTGGATGGATTTTATGTGTGCATGGAGTGTGTAGCGATGAACATGTTCAATTAAATAAAATTAACACACATGGGGACCAAGGGACCAACACACGAAGGATGCATGGGCCAAAACCCATGGCCACCTTGAGCAACATTGGTTGGGGGTTAGGAAAAGTGGCTAAGCCCTTTTTTTTTTTTGTGGTTGTTTGATTTATTTTACCTTTCCTATGTTGTGAGCCCCATTTGAAAATTTACCCTTGAATTTTTGTAAATTGAAATTTATTTAATTTCTCCCTCTTCCCATGTGTTGATGTGACACTTGTTATGACACTTTTGGTAGGTGGATATCATATTTATGGGTCCCTAAACTCAAGGAAATTATTTAGGGTCGGATTTTGGCTTTGGGCAAGATTTTGGACAACCTAAAGACCACATAACCTTGTCCTCGCCACTTTAAATGAGCCCATACCCCAAACCCATCAAGGGGTAGAGTTTTTTTGAATATTTATTTATGATTTTCCATCTTTTATTGCTCATTATTCCTTAACCTTTATTGCACTTGAGTTTTCTTGTTTGAATTAATTTTTTGAGGAAATTATTAATTTTATTATTGATGTGAACTCTTTGAGTGATGGATGTAAATTAAGCTTTCTTTCTTGAATTATATTTTGGTAATTTATTTTATTGGATTTTGTGTGTACTCATGATTTGGTGGAGTAATGGATGTTTGACTAAAATTTTGGAGGAAATCAATTTCCTTGGAGAATGGTGTGTACCCTTGGTTGAGGTGGAGAGAGGACACCTAGTTGGCATCCATGTGGAGCCAACTCACCCTCTCTTTTTGTAAATTCTATAAATAAGAAGTGTGATTTGAAAATGGGGTTGGCTACACACACTATCTTGGTTATTGGGAGTTCTTATGCTTGGAGGAGTAAGTTTGCAGTATGGCATTTTGTAACAAGCGAAGAATTTTTCTATAGCTCCAAGGTAGGGTCTTGAGCCTTCTTTTGGTGCATTATCGGTGTATTGTTTTTAATTTTGAATTGTTTTATTTCTTGATATATGTGGTGTACTTAACTTGTATGTTTATTTGGTTTATCTTATTGTTTATCCCTCTTATGGATATTTTTATTGTTGAAATGAGTTGTGTTTGGGAAGGGTAGTAATCCCTAGGTTGGATGTTGGAGGGGAGTATGAATGGTTGGTTTGGTGGAGGGAAAAGGAAACTAGGTTTCTTGTTATGGATGTGGATGTTTATTGTGATTTTGTTGGAGGGAGTTTGGGGTAGTTGGGAATTAGGCCTTTGGTGGAGAGAAAAGGGGTGATTTTGGAGGTATAAGGTGTAGAGGAGGAATAAGGGTTGGTATAATGGAGATTTCAAGGCCTAATTCACTACCCTTGTGGATAGATAAAGAGACCAACCTTCATCCCTCTCTCTCCTACTTGGCTTGATTTTAAGCCATCATGTTGATTGCTTGAATTTTGTTGCACTCTTGTGGTTGTGCTTTGTTTTGGGCCTATTAGAGCAAGATCAATTGTTTTGTGTTCCTCAAAGGGTTTTATTTCTTACATGGTTTGTGTATTGGGTCTCGGGGCTAATTGGAAATTTATCCCCTTACCCATTGGATACAGTTGGGTGGTGAGCGTTGCTTAGCTCTCCTCTTGTGTGTCCTTGGATAACTTACGAAGACATTTGACTCCATTATTTTAGTTATCTTCATCCTTATTTTTGATGGTTTTTTAATCTTGTTACCCTTGAAAAGGGAAATGTAATGTGAGACAAAAGCTATATAATCAATTAGTTTTGGATTTGAGGAGTATTGTAAGATTGAAAAGAATGTAATTGAGCCAATGATATGTAAGCATATAGTTACAGAATCGGGAACCTTTGTTTTAGTTGTAAAAAGGAAAGGTTATTTTGAAAAGTTGTTGTAATATTTGAAGTGGAAACTAGTGTTAAAACTAGTAATGAAAATCCGCTTTATTCAACATTTTAATGATTTTTGTTATAAATGGATTCTGGGGAAATTTGTGTGTTTATTCATAGTTATTGGAATGAATTAGAATGTTATTGTGTTGTTGAATTACTCTTAGAAATCAAATCTTTGAGCTAGTGCATCCCAAAGCTAGTATGTGTGCACATTTTTAGTAAAGTGGACACATACTATATGGGATATACATGGGTATGGCCATCCTTTCATGTAGAAATGCATGAAAGGGTGTGATCATATCAATGATGCACCACTCTAGTTTCTTATTCCCTTGTTGTTTTAAATTACAATAAATTTGTAGCTTTGTTGTCTTGTATCTTTGTAAATTTGAAACTTTGTTGTTTATACTATAGTAAAAATTTTCCATTGCTATATTTTTTGTATTCTTTAGAACATTGGAATGGAAAGAAAGTTATCTTAGGGAATGAAAATAAGCTTAAAGACTAAATGTTTTGTATGCTTTTAAAATGGAGGAAAACTTCATTCCTTGCTTAGTTTATGAAACCTATAGGTGTTTAAAAAATAAACAAACAAACAATAGAATAGCATAGTATTTGGGGCTAAGCCCCCTATGCCACCGTTCCTCTCAACCATGGATGCCACCCACCGGCCACACTCCACCTAACCTCTTGTGCACCCCTCTTTCTCCACACCTCCTTCTCAACCACGATGCCCCCTCAGGCCACCCCATCCTCCTTCCTCTCCCCTCACCCATCATCACCTTAACCCTTCATTTCCCTCCATTATATTCACCCCATCCCCTCTCTATACCTCCTCATGCTAGCCACATTGCTCATACCATGTAAACAAAATAAAAGAAAGTAATGAAAAAAAAAAAAAAAAAAACAAACAACATAAACTAATTTAAAAACCAAAACTTTATTATGTGGCACATATAACAGTTTAGGTTTAGGTTTGTTAGATATAATACATATAACATAAATTTATATAGGATATATTATATAATATATATAATGAATATTATATGTAATATTGTATTGTATATTATATAATAATAAAATACAAAATGTATAGTTCTTACATATAGTATAATAAATAAGATACTTTATAATGTATAAAACAAAATAATATATAATTTAATGATATGAAATAAATAACACATAATATAATATATATAATATATACTATAATGTTTATAGTGATAGAATATTATAATATATATAATATTACTTACACATGAAATATAATATTGTTATAATTATTCTAGGATGATGTTATAACATTATTGTAAACTAATATTTCTATAATATTATAGTGTTAAATGTTTCATATAGTTATTATAATGTCAAAATGGTATATACTTAATATGACAATACTTATAATGTGTATAATGTTATATTATAATAATATTAACATTATATATCTAATATAATATTGTTGTAGCATTATAACATTTATATTATAATATATACAATGTAACATAATGTTTTTTTGGTCATTCAAACGTGCACCCGTGTCTTGGATTTGAGAGATCCAAGTTGTTTGAGAACACAATGGAACCTGCCCACAAGTTCAGGACCTTACACAATTGGGACGGATCTTCAAAGAAGGTTGGTTCCTCTACCTACCTCTAATGCTACTACTACTCCTAGTGCTAAATGAAAATCCTAGACTAAACATGCCAAGGGACCAGGGATAGAAGGATGTACAGAAAGGGGAAATCTTAAGCTAAGGAAGGTGATAAAGCACCAGAAATAAAGGGTCGATCTCTCTCCATGAGTGGTGAAGGAAACAAAGAGGGAGCAGGAGAAGAGGGAAGATGGCACATGCCACATATCAACACACAGACTCGGCCTTCTAGCATGTGTAACACATGAACATGGGGAATGCAAGCACAAGAGTATGCACAACATGCCAGAAAACACAAATAGAGAGGTGAAATGCAATGGAAATGAGAGAGGGAAGACAATAGTTCCACGTAAATCAATTTTATTACTTGAGGGACACACAGTCATTTACATTCATGACAGGAGGAGAAAATACATTGCAGAGACCACGCCAAGGTCTGAAACCCATGGGAATTCGGCCACCATTTTGACATGGTGTCATTACAACAAGGAGAGATCCTTTTTACAAATTAGAACTCTGTTATTTATATAAGAAGAAGGAGAAAGAGAGGGAAACTCATATTCAAATCTTTAACCACCAACAACCAGTGATAAATTCCTACAAATCCACCTACAAGGCTATCAAATATGCTTCCCCATGTCTATTTGGTGTGTAGAAGAAGGAAGAAAGAAAGATCTGATTGAAATCGGTGGTTGAGGTTGATTAGATGTGTGCATTGATGATATAAAAGACATTTCCTATTTTTCACCTACCAAATCCCACCTAAATTTTAATTTTAATAGTCCAACGTGTAGCTAGTGTCAAAGCAGCTCTCTAAAACATCTAGGCATGCACCGATCGGAGCTCTGTAGCAGAAGATACGGCTGTTAGAAGATGTCGAGTTATTCTGGCATGTAAGACACGTGGCGTGTCTTTGATTGACTAAAGGAAATGGCCAACTATTGATTTTTTTGTCTTTTCTACCACATGTCATTCATTGGTTGGTTCTCAGGATTCAGCACCATGTTGGCGTGCTTTGATAGGATGTGTGTTATACACTCAAGTCTAACAAGATGACATGGCATAGTGACAAGCGCAAAAGAAGGTGTAAGGTGCGGAGGCAAAAGGTAGAGGCATGAAAGGGAAACAAAGGGAAGTTGCACGTAGAGAAAGTGTGGTAGGAAATAAGACATACTTGCAGAAGGTAAGTATGGGGAAGGAGCATGAGCATTCGACTAAGGAAGGGTGTGTAGTTACGAAAGAAAAGAAGGCATGCGACGAGAGTAGCGTGTGTGCAAGCATGCAAGAGGAATGTTAGGGGCTTGGAAATTTTTGGAAGGCAAGTCTACGGGGTGTGCAACAGATAAGAAAGAAAGTGGGTGCGTAAAAGGAAGGTGCAAAGTGAAATAGAAAAGGAGATAGTAGAATGTAGAGGGATAAACATGAAGGCACACAAGGGAACGCAGAGGAATTACAGCCAAGAGATTAGGCCAAGGAGTAAGCTTGAGTGCACACAACCTAAAACGTGAAACATCAGAGTTAGAATGAAAATATAAGTTATCCAGATAACTAGGAGAGTTATTTGGATAACATTTTTCGTAAATTTCGGGGGCCATCTACCTGCTAAATGAAGAGACCAATAGCCTTAGAAGTCCATTAGGCATGGAGTCAAGTGTTATTCTTGAAAATCTGATCTGTAACTTTGAAGAACATTCCTAAAGTCACTTGAAGCTATGTCTGAACTCTGAACTGAACTTCTACTCTCATATGAAGGTATTATGGATTGTTTTGATGAGAGTGAAAGCTATGCCCTGACCGTTGGAACTAGCTCTTTTAAAATAGAACTACCATCCCATGAAGCAACAAAATGGGTGCATGGGTGTAACAAGAAAGGAAATGCACTAGAGGGAGCGCACCGAAACAAGCACAACATTATGTAAAAATCTAAAAATCATACATGTCCCAAAGGGAACATGCAGAGTGTGCATGAGCACTTGTGTTACTGAAAGCAAACCTAAACTAACCTACTCTAACCAGAGGTAAGAGCACTCAAGTAAAACCTACAATAGGCAAGGAGAAGTAGCTTCCCTTCCTCACAAATTGTGACCATGTAATTGATTTGGCATTGAACATGGTCAGAAACAAGAGTGAAAACCTGACTTGTAGATGGTTTTTCACCCTCCTCAAAGTATCAAAAAAATATATATATACATCTTGAAGTTGTTTTGCTCTTGGATCCGGGAGGCGCTACTGCTAACCTTTGGTGCACCAAGCTTAACCTCATGATTTGAAGTGAGCATGAGCGGTGACAACTCTTTCTTTGGCTCTAGGTTATCCAGATATCCGATTGGGAATGATCTGATCCTTTTGATCTACCCATTGCTTTGAAGCTCAATTACACATATGGTATTTTCATGCAAACTCTCCTTTTAAAGGTGACTATTTGTAGGATGGATCACGCAAAGCTGGGGCCCACATAATTTTTCCTCTACAAACAACTTGGTTTCCTCCATAACTGCGCCCTCTAGAACTAACTGATTTTATTCTAAAACAAGTGCCCATATGATTTCCTCTTCCTATTCAAATTCACATGAGTCATGGCATTCTTTAATTATTCTATAGTCATCGAACATGATGGCGTTGGCTAGGAAAGGCGCATTGGTAAGGGGTTGTTCATTTTGGTACAACTAGGTAGAGGGGGCTCGAGAAGAAGGTGGAAAGATGGATGTAGAAGGCATGGAAGGTGTGTGTTCAAGAGGAGTGGAAGTGCATGTGAGAGGGTGATGGAAGATAAATGAAGGCAGGGGGATGGAGGAGGGGAATTCTCAATGGGGTAGCACGTAAGAAGTTGAGAACATGCGTAGAGGGATGAGATGATGTAAATTGGCACAGAGTAGAGGGTCTGTAAGATGGTAGTGCATGGTTGTCCCATTGGCGGGGTTGTCGTGCATTAGGTTTTTGAGCCTCAATTTCTTCCACCCACTTTGTAACTTGAGGTAGCATCTCAGTGATAAAGTGCAGCTTCTATTGGGAGCTAAACTATCCTGGTACAGGGTCGACCCATGGACAAGGGACCTTATAGCCAAATTTAGTTTCCTTTATGGAGCACTTGACTCTGAGCTACATCATGTCCATCTCCATATTTTGCACCTACCTCTCAAAATCAGCATCAGCCATGGAGTTTCCACCATCATCTGCATAAAACTATTCTTCATAAACATTTTGGTTAGAAAAACGTGGGTTGTATGCATTTTCGGGATAATGGGGCTTATAAAACTGATTTGGAGGAGGATTTTGGAACTATGGGAATGGAGGGAAATAATTTTTATCTTTTGTGAATGAGAATTTCATGAAGGGAAATAATTCATGATTGTACAACTTCAAAAGAGGAAGGTGGAACGATGGAAGAAGGAAAAATGAATGAAAGAAGGACGGGATACTGGTCTGTGAATGATAAAATGGGTGCGTTTGGATCAGTGGAGTCACAAAATGTGTTGAAAAATGCCTCAAAAAGATAGATATTAGAAAAAACATCAAACTTTATGAGATGAAGATGTAAATCTCTTCACTCTGGTCCCACCGAGCGTGCCAAAAACTGTTGGTCATTCAAATATGCACCCGCATCTCGGATTCAAGAGAGCTGAGTTGTTTGAGATAATAATGGATCCTTCCCCAAGTTGTGGGACCTTGCGCACTTAGGATGGGTCTCTGGAGAAGGATGGTTCATCTACCTACCTCTAACATTGTTACTACTCCTAGTGATGAATGAAAATCCTACACTAAACATGCCAAGGGACTAGGGATAGAAGGATGTGTAGAAAGGGGAAATTCTAAGCTATAGAAGGCAATAGCACCAGAAAGAAAGGGTCAATCTCTCTCCATGAGCGTCAAAGGAAATAGAGAGGGCACGGGAGAAGAGGGCGGATGGTGCGTTCCACATATCAACATGCAAGCTCAGCCTTCTAGCGCATGCAACACATGAACATGGGGACTACAAGCATAGAAGTACGCACAACATTCTAGAAAATGCAAAAAAAGAGGCGAGATGCAATGAAAATGAGAGAGGGAAGACAATAGTTCCATAGAACATGATTTTATTTCTTGAGGGATGCACAATCATTTACATTCATGAAAGGAGGCGAGAATACATTGCAGAGACCATGCCAAGGTCTGAGACCCATGGGAATTCGGCCACCATTTTGGAATGGTGTCATTACAACAAGGAGAGATCCTTTTTATGAAGCAAAACTTTGTTATTTATAAAAGAATAAGGAGAGAAGAGAAGGAGAAAGAGAGGGAAACTTGGATTCAAATATTCAACCACAAAAAACTAACGATAAATGCCTGTAAATCTACCTAAAAAGTTTTCAAATACACTTCCTTTTCTGTTTGGTGTGTAGAAGAAGGAAGAAAGCAAGATATGATTAAAATTGGGTGGTTGGGGTCTATTATATGTGTGTATTGATGATCAGAAATATAATTCCCTATTTTTACGCCTACCAAGTCTTGCCTAAATTCTAATTTGAATAGTCCAACATGTAGCTGGTGTTAGCATCTCTCTAATAAGTCTAGGATCGCACCAATCGAGATTTGTAGCAGAAGATATGGTTGTCGGAAGATGTCAAAGTTGTTTGGGCATGTAAGACATGTGTTGTGCATGGATTGACTAAAGGAATTGGCCAACTATTGATTTGTTTTTTATTTTATGCCATGTGTCATGAATTGGTTGGTTGTTAGGATTCAGCACCCTATTGGCATGCTTTGACAGTCGTGTGTTGCACACTCAAGTCTAACAGAAGATGATATGGCACGATGATTAGAATAGAAGAAGGCACAAGGCATGGAGGAAAAAGGTAGGCACATGAAAGGGAAACAGAGGGAAGGCACATGCAGAGAATGCATGGTAGGAAAGAAGGCATATTTGTAGAAGGAAAGTGTGGGGAAGGAGCGTGATAATTCAACCGAAGAAGGGTGTGTAGTGGCAGAAAGAAAAGAGGGTGCACGATAGATCGAGTGTGTGCAAATGCATAAGAGGAATGTCCGGGCTTAGCCATTTTGGAAGGCAAGTATACATGGGTGCACAAAAGGATTGCATGATAGGATAGGAAAGAAATCAGATGCGTGGGAGGAAGGCACAAAGGGAAATGGAAAAGGAGATAGTAGAATGTGAAGGGAGAAACAGGATGGCACACAAGGGCACTAGAGGAATTGTAGCCAAGAGATTAGGCCAAGGAGCAAACTTGAGTGTGGGAAACCTAAAATGGGAAACATCATAGTCCGAATGAAAATATAAGTTATCCAAATAACTAGGAGATTTATTTGGATAGCAATTTTCTCTTTGGAGACATCTGATAAAATTGGAATGATACAAAGAAGATTAGCATGGCCCCGCACAAGGATAACATGCATAACTTGAGAGATGGTCCGCTTAGCACCGTGACAACATTAGAGGGTGCGTAAAACAAAAAAATATCCTAGTTTTGGGTTAAAAATATAGGGTGTGACATGATTTATATAATTTCCTTTCAAATATATTATAGTGTTTACAAAATTTCTCTCGTGATTTGCATTTTACTTCCTATAGTTCACATACATTATTTGACAAATTTAAATGAAAATATGCATACTTGTAATCTAGGGTTTTTCACATACTCTTAGTCTTCCAATGGAGGTTTTTTCTACTTTTTCCTCTCCCTTCTTCATATCATTTTTATTCAACTATAGTTATCCTCTCCTCTCCATTTTTATTTCTTCTATCCTCTCATCATTGTCAAAGGAAATGAAATAAATTGGGATTGAATTTTGGCATCCCACTTTATTTATTTATTTAAGTTAGAGGTGTGTGTGGCACACATGTGATGAAAATTTGTGCCACAATTAACATTTGTAAAAAAATATAAAAACAAATCACTACACCCCCAACCCATATAGAGTATAGGAGTCTAGATAGGCCCCCTCTTTATAGTTGGATCATGTTTCCCCCTATATCTATCTATCTATGGTTCATTATGGGAAATATAGGATAGAGAGAGAAGTATAGAGATAAGACAATAGGTTAAAGGATAAGTACATATCTATTTTGAAAATGTCATCCATATTTTAGAGAGAATTATTTTATTTTGGGGCAACTCAAGAATATAACATGTCCCCTACACTATATATGTAGGGGAGAATCACTAGATTGTTCTCTCCCTATTTTTTTCTACACTACCTTGATATCCGGGGATGAGAGGGGAGAAACATAGGTATATGTGATGGTGTTGGATCTATAGAGAGAAACCCCATACTAGATAGGTGCCTATAAGACTCTATATAGTTGGGATGGCCATTGTCTATATATTGGGTGAGCACAGTGTAATATGTATATATGGCACTTATCCAAATATATATAGAGGATATATATATTTGTGTGTGTGTATGTGGATTCCCTAACCCCTACTACTTTAATTCTAATAAATAAGGATGAGAACGAAAAATATTTACCCATATATATAGGGGTATAATATAATAGGCATCACATTAAAATCCTAACCTAGATATATAGATCCCTTATGATCGAGAAATAGGGGTATATTAGAGTAAATGGGGTGAGAGTATTCCTTCATGTTTATTTAGTTAGTCCCATTGGCCTCATTGTCTCTTTCAAGTACCAGTGTGATATAAGTTTTACCTTGTTTATGGGAACTATATAGATATATGGAGTATGGGACAAAAGGAATGAAATAGAACATAGAAGGAAAGGATTGAAGCATGGACTAAATCATGGAAGGAGGGAAAGGAATGAATTTGTAGAGAAATATGTTTGTCCATAGAGAAAGATATAAGGGTGGGAGAAGGGAGGTTTTGGAAGGAGTTTATGGAGTATGGTAAAGAGGGAGGGTAGGGTGTCTTCCTCTCTCTACATGTTTTAGCCCCCATGTCTAATGGGCATTGGAGGTTATAGCTTTTATCCTTGGCTCCCTTAATCCTACTATAACTACTATACCAATAGTTCCATGTAATCTATATATGGTTTAGAGAAATATATAAGTTTGGAATCTCAATTCCTACTGGTGAAGAGTGCAACCTTAGGATTCTATCTACACATCCATGTGTAATCCCTGCCCCTATGTAAGTGTGTGTGTGTGTGTGTGTGTGTGTGTGTGTGTGTGGGGATGAGGTGAAGTGGGGTGGAAAGTATCTATCTACTTTTTCTACCTTTGAATCGAGACAATATATATAGAGGATGGGTCTTATCTTTCATCCCCTATTACATCCTTTTATTTCCTACCCCCTCTCCCATGGTTCTCTAAGATCTCTTATCCATGCCTCTAAATATTCAAAATCTCTCATATTAAAAATTTAGAGAAAATTACTAGCTTCGACCCTAACAACCAACGAATGGGACATACTAACATATAACTATAGAAAATAAGGGTATACATCCATCTTGTTTATTATATATTCTTCTTAGAGGATTATTTTTCTTAAAAGATAAGTTTTAGTTAAATTATTTCCAACATTATGTCTATTGATTATTTCAAAATGAATAATATTACATTTTCAATTTGACAATGATATCATTTTATCATGCTATAAAATTTTCCACCATTTATGCTAAGCTTGATATCACCAACTTTTAAAATAACTGATAACATTAATAATCAAATTATCCACTTACCACTCTTAAGAAAAAGTGTTAAAAGAGAGAAAATATCTTTAACTAGATAATGTTACATGTCAAATTTCAATACCTATTTTAATCATGAAAAGTGTACTTTCACACAAATTTGTAAGAGAGATAACCAAAGTATAAAAAGGATACCATAGTTAATGAAACCATCATGATCTTGTGGAAACTACTCAACTTGTTAAAGAAAGCACAACATACTATATTCAAAGTAGGAAAAAAATAGTACATCTATATATATTTATAGTCACGAACATTAATGTTTGACATATTACAACCCATGGTTAAAAAATAATACAGTGAATATCCAATAGCTTTATCCTTCATTTTATAGAATAATATTACAAGGAAATTGATTTCACTGAGGTGGAGGTGGTGGTATTCCTTCCTTAATTTCTTTACAAAACTCATACCATGATTTTCCTGGTCTAAGGGTACATTGTTGTAAAGTTTCTAGAATATATATAAGAAGTGTAGAAAGTATATATGAATAGCCCAGTAAAGGAATCTCTCGAAGAACTAGGGACGGAAAGTTAAACATTATCATTTGTTCCAATGGATTTTCTACAAGGTTGTTTTTAATGCAAAATTTGTTAATGGTGGACATGACATTGAAGGTGGCTGTGGAAATGGCTCGGAGGTGACATTGAAGGTGGTGCAAAGGATGGAGGAGTATCCTCTTCGAATGTAAAGGTAGTGATGTCCCACAAACACAATGTTTTTTTCAATTTTTAAAAATTTATCATGTTCATCAAATTTATACAGGTCATTAACAAAATATCATCAAATTCTTCAATTTTTATAAAATCATATACTATGAAAGAAACAAAATTTTACATAACATATAAATATATAACATTATATTTTTTCAAAATAGTACAGAAATTCAATTGTGACAAAAATTAGGTTTCAAATAACCAATACATATACATCAATCATCAATGTCAACATTTTTTCCTCAATCTCACTAGTTTTGCTTTTCCTTTGAAACTATAGCTAATCGAAATGTAAGTTGGTATAGAGTTATACAAATAAAAATACATATTTGATTCAATCATAGAGATTACATATTTATAGATTAGATGATCTCCTATATTCGTGGAGTCTTAACAATAAAACATATTCGTATCAACTTGCCTACCCATAATAGTTGAGTCGTTTCAATAACTCAACTAATACGCCAAATATGTGATCGGTTAATACAACTCACATAGCATTTATACATAAATAATAGTCAACCCACTAACATATAATTTATCTCACCTATTAACGTGAGCACTAACATATTAAATATTCATAATATTCTCCACTTAGTGTGAACATGGGGCAAGGAGCACTAAAAATATAATTGTATGTCATTGCATACTTTTAGGTCTACATACTGATACTTTTAGGTCTACATGATCATTCACTTCATCACAGCTACTTATAACCAAATGATCACACTTCCAATAATTTCAGCATACAGAGGATCATTATAGTTAGTTTCCCTCCTATACAACTATTTTTATAGTTCTACACCTTCCATGCCATTTCACAACACATTAAGGAAAAATATAGGAGTTACATAGGAAAAATCTTATGTTCTTATTCACACACATATAACTAAAAATACAAATGTGCCACTAGTGTAGATGTGTGTCCTCGTTGTTAGTGGCTAATGAGAGATCATTGATCGACCTCCTTCCTCTGTTGCCTCCATCCTCCAATATCATGTTTCTCCTTAGAAAATTGGACATTGAATTTCATTGGTTTCCACATTGTGTTTATTTTATCTCCCCACAATGTGAAAACATTTATCTTTCATAACACTAGTTTCAAGTTGAAAATGTGTCCATGAGGCAATTTTTTTTTTTTTACAATTTTTACAACACATAGAATGGCTCAATTTTTACGTACATACTTTTGATGACATGACATAGAGAATTTTTATGACATTACAAATGTGACATAATTGATAGATTGACACATTACTAATTTATATACCAGAATTTGACACAAGTAATACCTTGACTATAAACAATAACATGATTGATTTTGATGGTAAAGAGATAGACGATTATGGGGGAATAACTTTAATTTCTAATATAGCTTAAAGTTATATTATTATAAATTAATCTAGAAATAATGTATTTATCTACAAATTTTAGACACGACTTTTATGAACTCTAAGAATGAATATATTGACACACTAGACTTAATATTGATAAACAAACTAAATATAAATATTAAAACAGAATACCCATATCTTTTAACACAATTTTTTAGAAGAGAGAACTAGTGTACCATTGATATGTGACCTTAAAATCATGAATATCCATAGGTTTGGAATATTGTTGGTGTCAAAAATTGAGGAAAAACCTCTTGTTGTAGTCTTTTAGATTGGAATATTTGTAAACTAGCAATTACACATGAGTTGCAAATTACACCAGAGAAAATGTAAATATTTATATATTTATTTTGACATGGGTTTCCTCAAGAGAGAATCACTGCTTCACCATATGCAACAAACAAGTCTCCAACCCGCTCAATTTACATTTGACAGCGTACTCCCAACCTGTGCCAAAATATGAGCTCTGGAACATGGTGTCAACATCCATCAAAGTATAAAAGAATGGAGGATTTTTTTCAAATATGCATAGCTTGCAAATTCTCTAGTAGACGTGTGTAAACTATAGAACCTTACACAAGGCACATAAATTTTTGGTATCTTGGGGTATTGAATAATAAAATAAAATTTAAAAACTTAAGATATGTATTTACTATTGTTTAAAATGGCCCATATAAAAGCTTCCCCCAAACTGCCCCAAAGAGAAAAATGGAACATATTTTTTTGTAGCATACTAAAAAAAGCCCTACGAAAGGCTTTATTGATACAAACATTTACACCGTATGAAAAATCGTGGAATATACTACTACTCGGCTTTAATTATGACCTACACTTTACACAACTTCTAAGTTGAATATATACAGACACGTTTAAAATGCAGGAACCACCTTTCTAATGTATAAACACATTTCATTATCAAGAGGCGAACATGTATACGCGTACATGGAGCAGATATAAAACACATCCTCCATCTAACACGTTATCTATAAATTTTTTATTCTATCTTTGTGGCTCAACCCTTCTTTGAAATCCTCCCCAGGCCCCGATCCTCCTTCCTAATTTTTATCACCTGGATTTTTAAAGCATGCCCTTTGGATTCCGCACATGTGGCATCAAAATAATTAGGATTATTTTCAATCTACACTTGGAGCCCTCTTTCATCATTTTCTTGTAGGTCTCGGTTCGAAACTCGGGGAAGAGGTAGATGAGGCTACTTGGCTTGCCATAGGAATGAATATATTATATTACCTCCTATATGCAAAACTATAATTCCCAATAAAGAGATGGAAACAAACTCTGTCATGGACTTGGGCATTCGCCGCCACAACAGAAAGAGCATTAGCTGATCCGAAAAGTTCGAAAAATCGATCCACTTCCATTATATAAAGCCCATCTCGTAAAACAAAAATAAAATCAATATATAAATCAAAATAGTTAACATAAGGTCCTTTTTTGAACTGAAAAAATTGACATCAAACAAAATTTTTAACTGTGAATAGCTCCCCTACCATTTGTAGTCAAGGAATCAAACAAGGTGAACACTAGAAGGGTAAGGAAGTCTCTCAGTGCCTATTTTTCATGATAGGCACACCATGCTTCATTTTTTCTTCCTTTTTGTGATGTGTTTCATTACAATGATTATCGCTTTAGTGGAAAGCATTGCACTCTGTTTTTTGTTTTAAAATAAATAATGCATTGTGCATCTCTACAAAACTACAACTACTAATTTCTCTTATTACCAAGTCAAGAATGGCCAATCTGATTTAAAGATTGTATAGTCCAAAAAGTAGATAAACATTGTAGCCTAAAAAAATCTAAAGTATAAAATCAGATTGTTAGATATTATTATAGGAAATATCTAAAATCTATAAATATCTAGGATAGTAAATATTTAGGACTGTAAAAAAATCTAAAATCCAACAACTTTATTGAAGCCACTAGAATTTGACACTTTCTAGCCAAGGCATCTTCAAAGGTGGATGCCTACCGCGAATAATTCTACCCACAAGTAACGACCTCTCATCCACATGAACACAATTAAGTCAAAAACACATGATATCTCAAGACGTAAATTGTAATAATATTTTTAAAATACCTTATACTTTACACGACTATCTTAATCTTCATGTAATTACATTAAAAGAATCCTCACATATGACTTTCTTAGCTAGATGATCTTGCAGTTGATGTTTATTAGGTAGAATTTCTTGATGACCTGGGCTCTATTGATGACAAGCTTTTGATATTCACACCCCATATATAATCCTTCACATCATGATCACGACACATAAAATATGATAAGCCCCATGAGTTCATAGGTCTCTCCAAAGTTTTGGATAATGTTGAATGCAAGATTTTTTTCAATTTCAAACGCTCCAAGGAGGATCAATACTACTACAAAATAGTGTGAAATTATATAAGAAGATGCAACAAAAGCAAATATATTCAAACCAAACTATAACCTCACAATCTCATTCATCATACTAGTAAAATAAATATATGGTTGCCCCAAAAAAAAATTAACAAATCCATTGTAGGTACATGATTATTGTCACTCGATACCAAATGTAATTTCGTATAGACTTATATACAAAAAAATATCTTTGATTTGATCATAGAGATTACATATTTATAGATTGTATGAGCTCTTATATTTGTGGATTCTCAACAATAAAACAAATTCATATTAATTTGCCTACCCATAATAGTTGATTTTTTTATACAAATCAACTAATAAGCTAATAAACTAATACACCACATATATAAGTGGTTAATACAACTCACATAACATGTATACATAAATAATATTCAACCCACTAATATATAATGTATCTCACCTATTAATATGAGCACTAACACATTAAATATTTGTAACAAGAATTTTTTAACCTTCTTTGATATTTTTAATCACTTCTACCATGACATAAAGGGGTAATATTGGTCCTTTCATTTCATCTAATTTTCATTTTTACACTCTATAAATTGACACTTGTGAGATACAAGATGTGAACACCTATGGCTAATATTGATAAAACTATAAATATTTTTAAATGCATAATGGTGTCCATAAATGTGTCACATCGCACAAATTTGGACTTCTTAGTTGATAGGATAGGCCATATAATGTTGAGTGTTTCACAAAGGCAGGAGAGTTGGCCCTGTCGCGTAGTTGGGTATGCAATCGCATGCGCGTACATATAACCTAAAAATGATATACACATGAATGCATAGTGTTATGCACAACCATGCAATAACGCTTGCTTCCCTGTCTTCATAAAACATTTGACGATATGACGTATTTTTGTCTTGGCTTATTTTAGATTTATGATAGTTTTAGTATTTGATATTGCATGACCTAACTTATGCCCTCGACACTTGCATATCATTGGGATTTGATTGCTATCGGTAATACTTGATATCAAAACTATTGATAACTATTTTGTAGGATGGCCTAAAGCCATGTTGAAGGACACTAAATCATTGAGTTACAAGGACACACTATCGAAAGTGTTAAAATTGTGTTGAATTATGTCCATTTTTTACTAAAGGTCTTTAGACCTGCTAAGATAATTTGATATATGGTTTTAGACCATACTCCTTTTTTATATTATATGATTTGGTATTAGTGGAATTATGAGCTAATCATATTTGATAAGCAATAGTATTGATGATGGTCATTTGATTATATAAAGGCTTGTTTTAGAACATTTTTTTCTTGGTCAAATCGAGTATGCAAAATTTTAAGGTGGAATTGAGTTGCTAATTATCCGGTTAATTAACCCCATGCATATAAAAAAATTGGGATGTGATAATAGCTTAAATCTTGGTCAATCGGACATGCATTGGATAATTTATCAAATGTATTATCAAGGCATGAGATGTCATGCAAGTTATAATCAAGCATTGAATTAATAAGGAGCAAACCACCAAATTTGGAGGATGGCGATGGAGTGGGAAAACCGTATGTGATGCATTATCCCATTAAATGCATTTAATGAGCCTTTAAATTTATGAAAAACAATGAATCTTTCAATAGAAGCTACCAACTTGTATACACATCTTCATTAATTCTATTTTTGTATTGTTGCAAATATAGGCTCCTTCTCGAAGCCATGCTATACTTTAAACTCGGTGTTTTAGAAGAACTCAAACTCACACTTTGAGAAGCCATGCATGCTTGCTTTAGAAACATTTTTTCGAGTTATCTTTAGATTTGTGGGCTAAAATAATAAGTACTCTAACTTATAATGATGGAGGGATTATTAATTGTCATTGGATTCATCGTTGAGGGATGTTGCTCAAATTACATATATGGTAGAAGGTTTTGGCAGAGGTTATCAAAAAAGCCACAAAAATTTACAAGCATGATAAACTCTAATTCTTTGAAATTTCTTGCTATATTTAATTGTTTCATGGAAAGAACTCTACTCTTAACTGGAATGTGGTTTTGAGGTTCGGTTTTTATATTTTCTTTACAATGTGATCTTTTCTTGATGGAATGAATTCTAAACTTATTATCATTTTATATCACATTTTTTCTTTGGTAATTGATGCATGTTGAAATTATGCTTGTGGGTTATATTGAATGACTATGAAAATGACATTATTGCATTTGTATATCAAATGGGTGTGTTTTAACGTTATCCATTCATTGCATCTATGTTCTCTGTAAGGCATGATTTCCTTGCTTAGTTCAGTGATTCATAGGGTTTTGGGGACTTGAATTTGAATGTAAAATTTATCTGGATGCGCTCGGAGGATTTGTTGGGTTACATAACCTATTGTTGAAACTTGTATAGCAAGTCGTTTTAATTTGAAAAAGTTACATGACTTAGTGTTATTGTATCTCGTGATATTATGGTCTTGTTTTTAGATGTTAACACCAAGAAATCTTGACTTATGGATTTTGAATGATTAATGGTCGATTTGGGTTGTGGGTCTTGCTCAGTCGATTCGAACCCTTTATTAGAAACAAGAGAATAACTCCTTCTTATTTTATCTTTTGGAAGCCATTTTGTAGCGTTAATCTATGCTTAGACAACTAAATGATGTTGTTTAAATAAATATCATTCAAAGTTATACTCTATTCAAACTTAGTTATCACTGAATCTTTGAGTGAAGCTTGTTTGACTGTTGGGTTTTTCTTGGTTTGTTTGGAATGTATAGAACACTTAGACTGCAATGGTGACATGGGCTTTACTTCCTATGTGATGATTGAAAACTCTTGAGGTTTCGTTATAGGAGCCTGAAACTCTCTCTCTTAATCATGTGAAGGATTCTTTTTTTACCTTAGGAATTTCAAGTTGTTATCGATTTCTGTAGAATCGATAGATCTTTATTGATGGGATGATTGTTGGGAAATTTGATGTTATGAACTTAACGTGTTACAGGCATGGTAGATCATACCTTACCCTAGATATAACTGTTCATGGGGTTTGATCTTAAACTTGAAGAGCCTTGTTGATTATACGTTACTTGTATAATTTATTCTAAGCTCAACCTCAGCCCTATTCTTGTTAATATTTTGCACTAAATGTTGAAAAAGAAGTTCATTTTGTGTCTAAACTATGTAGTTTTTATCCTTTTGTGGATAGACCATGACTGGGTATGAGTAATTGGATTACTCCAAGTCTTAGGTTGGTTTATTCCCCACATTTGACTTGTGGAACTTCACCCTTAGTCTCCTTATTATTGTTATCAATTTGACTAAGGAACTCATACTTGAGTTAAGGGGTAACTTAATCTTTAAAGAAGCCTAGTTGAAGAATGATTCCATGAGGGGTTGTTGAGCATGAACTTGTGTTGTTCAGATATGCTCAAGTCTCAGTTCTACCCTTGCTTAAATTGATGATCTACTTAAGTCTGTCCCATTTTCAAGTGTCTCTTGATCTAAGTGAAATTGATTGAATAGAATTGATATACTTGTGTAGGATGTTTTTTTACCTTAACTTGTATTTTGGGAATATGAAAACTTGCATGCTCTAATAGCAATCTTATTCCTTGTTAGGGTATGGGGGACGGTAGATGTTTATATTTACAGAGATTAAGTATTTTGAAAATATGAAAGGCCGAATGTAATGGAGCGGTGATATTGTATGGGAGATATTACTCATATTATTATCATTCGGTCTTGTCACATCTTGTCACAAGTATGTGTGAATTAATGATTTATTTTAGTGAGACTTATGAACTTTATAGTCTAGTTATAGCTCTGCAGCATATAAGTATGGGCTTATGTGGTTGCATTATGCTTAACCTATTAAGGTGTTACTTGGATTGATATGGCCTGTATGGTTGATTGGTTGAATTTTGTTTAGTTGAGTAAACACTTGCTTGGAGGATTGAATGTAATTATGTTTATGACTTTGTTTGAAATGATTTTAATGACGTTATGTGGTATGTTCAAAATGAAATGTTCTATTTGTGATCCTTAGAATAATTCCATTTAAAATCAGTGCTCTTTTTATGAAATTGCTAGATAGAACATTTCATTCTAATGATTTAGATCCTATCATGCTCAATTCACATGAACCGACCAATGCTAACATGTTTTGCATATGGAAAGCTTTAAGTTCGAAAAGAAAATGAAGACAAAATTATTTGCTAAATCTATCTTATTTATAAAGATGCATGTATAGCATAGTGAATTTATGATCAAAAGAAATAACAATGTACTATTTATCCGACTAAAATGGAAAAATTATCCTTCTTTGTAAACCGTATTGAAAAAGAAAGATTTGTTATATTGTAATGAATAAGACTTGACACCTATTCCCAGGAAACTAATAAAGTTAGTATATTTTGTTATCTTACATTGATTGGAAAGGATTGCTTGATTAAAGAATTATCCTTTCGCATTCTTTTAAAAATTTAGATGCATGTTTGTTGTTATTATATCAAGCCTAGGTATAAGGAAATATAGTGTTGCATGACTTATATAGTTGGATTCTATCTTGAATGTAATAAAGTTGAATGAATTATTTAGCATGGTCAACTTAGCAATTGACAATAAAGTGTTGAATGCTTGTGGAAAGAATAAATTAATACTAGATCCTGATCTAAGTATTTTATGAAGTGTGACTTGTGACTATTGAACTAAGTTCATTTTGTAGGAAAGAATAAGTTATTATGGAATGTTTGTATAAGTAACTTATGAGTTATTGCTAGTAACTAAGTTTATAAAACTATGGTTATTTAGTGAATGTAAATATACTTGGCTACTTATATAAAGGTGAATTATGGATATGACTTCCAATAAAGATAGGAAGATAAAGTGAACTTAAAAATTATAACTAAGATAAGAAATGAGAACTCTCTCACAATATAATTGATTTATATTTGGAAGAATAATATATCTAAGTTCATAACCAATATATGATTGTGTGCAACATGGACTACTTATAATCTATTGATATTAGATCTAATAAAGGATATTATTAGCATGAGACTTACTAAAGTAAATAATTAAATTTGGGAATTAAATATTCTTGGATCAACTTGTGATAGGACTTTAGGTACGAATCATTCGAGGAGAAAGTGTCATGATACCTAGGGTAACCTGTCGTGACTTAACTAATTACTTTGAAACATTAAGATACAATGTTCCAATTTAGGACCCTTGGCGGGTCAACTCACTACGGCCGCTACATAGTCATATCCATTTAACGACGTTAGTCACTAATTAGATATTGTTGCTTAGCAGTTGTACTGAGTTGCATCATCAAGACCCTAAATTATGACATGGTATTGTATTAATTACAAGCTTTTAGAGTTACAAAGGCGGATTGAACCTCATGGATACATATCCCGATGCCAACTTATGATGGATATGGGAAGGAATTGATCTAGTAATGATGCAAATCATTACGAGACACTTACTTTCCCATAGGCATCATAGGATGACATAGAGGTACGTCTTCTTGCAGGATAATCTATGTTTTTACCTTATACGAGACTTATAGTTGTTTATAGCACCATTGTTGATTGTTAATCCATATAATTGAATAAGTGATTAAGCTACGATGATAAGTTCCCAATGAAGAGTGTGTCATCACGGAACTAAGCATGACATACATGACTCTAAAACTTTATGAAAATTATTATAAGTTGTTGATTAGTCTCTTGTGATTTCATCAAGATCTAAGTTGTGAGATGTCAGATGGGAATTATGTGGTGGAACCTAGGTAGAAACTTAGAGAGCATTACTTAATTATCATTTCTTGATAAAGGAAATATAAAAGGATACACTTGGTTTTATTGGCTCACAAAGAGCATTGAGAGGGATCGATTAGGATATGTGTACTCTCATGTAGTTTCACATGGTTTATGATAGTTATTGGAAATGGATTACATTAAGGTTTATGTTGGATTTAAATATATGGGTATTTAAATCATGAAGCATAAAGTAAATTAAAAAAATCCCCAAAATTGAAGTGACATAAAATGGTTGTTACATTTTGGTATCAGAGATAAAGGTTGCAAATCTTGGACCTATTGATTCCATACGCTTACTAAATTCTGATTTTTATTAGCAAAATAAAATGAATGATAGAAGGACATACTATAGATAAAAACCAAACCAAGCAATGTTTCAGGTTTGATGGTAAGTTAGTGAAAAACACTCTAACATTCCTTTTGCAACACACTAAACTAGGTAGATGCTTGGAACAAATTGGTGAGTGTGAACTGGATCAACTAAGATGAATATTTTAGGATGAAAGATAACAATCAACAGAGGTTTTCTAGAATGGATGAACTATTTTAATGACATGATTTGGAACTAAAATCCAAAATGACCTATAAACCCACAAAGGGTATATGGAGTAGATAGGAAACAAATATCTGTAGAAGTAGCAATAATCGAAGGGCCAATCAAGCTTGAATGAAATCTGTAATAAATGTTGACTCAAAAAGAGTAAAAGAAAAGTAAGAGAATTGATTCATCTTCACCCTCTGACCTTTAGGAAGAAAGGTAAGAAGGAAAAAGAAGGAGAGTTTGAAATGCTCAAAGTTCTATAATCTTGATTGATGATCAATAAATCAGACTAATTATTTTGAATGATCCTTTAATATATAGTTTTCTTGATCATTGTGATCTGTGAATCTTGAAATTTACATTAGATTATCTTTTTGTTACATGAAATTAATGGTAATTTAAGTATAAGAATGGTTCTAGAGCCTTGAATTTGTTTCTAGGATAAAATCTTCAAAGTGTACTCAGGCAAAGTGAACAATAAATGCTTAGGGTAGTTAAAATATTCAGGTCATGATCACCAACTCAAGGACATTATCTACTATGGATAGAAGAATACTACCAAGTTAATTATAGTCCTTTCATGCACTTTGTGTGCCTTGATAGAAATAAGAAGGAAGAAATGGATAATAAGAGTAAAAATTTGTACTCTTATGCTCAAGGCAGAGTTGAGACCATTTCATGTGAATACTTAACATATTTCAAGAATATCTAGTTGTATCTTCCATTCCTTTATGATCATGAGTTTACAGGATAGAAAGCATATGATCTAAGTAATATGCATGGTGATTAGGTCTATAGATCAAGTAATGATGAAGCAAAATGGAGGACAGATTGTGAATTGCTTGAGGAAGGAATGTTTCCTTGGTAGTATCTGGAATTTATTGAAGTGTGTTTGTTTTTTTTTCCTTGATTGGAGAAGTTGATGGGAGCATCTATTGTGGATATTTGTCTCAGTAAACATCTATTGGGGTCTTTACGAATTTTATCGATTCCGCATACCACACTAATTCTAGATATATATATATATATATATTAGAAATGGATTACATTAAGGTTTATGATGGATTTAAATATATGGTATTTAAATCCTCAAGCATAAATTAAATAAATAAAAAAATTGTAGAAGAGAAGTGACACAACGTGGTTGTTACATTTTGGTATCAGAGATGAAGGTTGTAGCTCTTGGACCTATTGAGTCCTTACGCTTACTAAATTATGATTTTTATTAATAAAATAAAATGAATGATAGAAGGACATACCGTGGATAACGAACCAGACCAAGCAATGTTTCAGGTTTGATGGTAAGTTAGTTAAAAACACTCTAACAATCCTTCATGACACACTAAACTAGATAGATGCGTGGAGTAACTAGTGAATGTGAATTGGATCAGCTAAGATAAATAACTTAGGCTGAATGATAACAATCAGCAGAGGGTTACTAGATTGAATGAACTGTCTTAATGAAATATTTGGAACTTAAATCCAAAATGACCTATAAACCTGCAAAGGGTAGATGGAGTAGATAGGAAAGAACTATCTATAGAAGTAGCAGTAAACTGAAGGGCCAATCAGATTGAATGAAATTTGTAATAAATGTTGACTCAAAAAGAGTAAAAGCAAAATAAGAGCATTGATTTTTCTTCACCCCTGACCTTTAGGAAGAAAGGTAAGCGGGAGAAAGAAGGAGAGCTTGAAATGATCAAAGGTCTATAATCTTGATTGATGAGCAATAAATCAGACTATTTGTTTTGAATGATCCTTTAATATATAGATTTCTTGATCATTGTGACTGTGAATCTTGAAATTTGCATTAAATTCTTTGTGTTATATGAAATTAATGGTGATTTAAGCATAAGAATGGTTCTAGATCCTTGAATGTGTTTCTAGGAGGAAATATTCAAGGTTTCCTACTTGTGTAGTGAACAATGAATGCTTAGGGCAGTTAAAAGATTCAGGTCATGATCACCAACTCAAGGAAATTATCTAATATGGATAGAAGAAGACTACTAAGTAAATTATAGTCCTTTCATGCATTTTGTGGGCCTGGGACTTGAGAAATAAGAAGGAAGAAATGGATACTGAGAGTAAAATTTGTACTCTTAGGCTTAAGGTGGAGTTGAGACCATTTCATGTGAATACTTAACATATTTCAAGTATATCTAGTTTTATCTTCCATTCCTTGATGATCATGAGTTTCTGTGCTAGAAATCACATGATCTAAGTAATATGCATGGTGATTAGGCCTATAGATTACTAATGATGAAGAAAAATGGAGGATAGGTTTTGAATTGCTTGAGGGAAGGAATTTTTCCTTGGTAGTATCGAAAGTTATTGAAGTTTGTTTGTTTTGTTTTTCCCTGATTGGAGAAGTCGATGTGAGCATCTATTTATGAATATTTGTCTGTAAACATCTAATAGGGTCTTTACGGATTTTATCAATTCGGTACCACCCTAAATCCATATGTGTGTGTGTGTGTGTGTATGTATGTATGTATGTAGAGAACCATGGGTTTGGGAATAAGTTGTATTACCATCTTGTATATCTACCTAGAATCATTCTATCATTAAAAGGTAGACGTGTTTCTCTTCTGAAGGGATTCAGGGAACTTATCATTTTCCATGTGTTCATAAGTTGATCTCCAAATGGTAACCTGATATGGGTAGTGTGAGTTCATTCTATATGGTTGAATTTGGTAAGATGGTTTGGGTGTTCTTCTTAAATCTAAACTTTCCTTTGACTTCTTGAATCGAACAACCCTAAACTTTATATATATGAATTCTAGAAAATATTGATTGGGATTTGACATAGATTCCAGGACTTAGATGTAAATGGAAAATCAAGGGATATGCATTTAATGGAGTCTTAACTGTAGTTAGACAAATGTTGGTAATGACATTAATAACCATGGATTATTTTTTATTTGGGTAAATCAATTTTTATGGATGATACTAATAGAAATGATAACCACGCCATTGTTTGGGTAATCGTTGCTGTATATATATATATATATATATATATATAGAGAGAGAGAGAGAGATAGCCACATGTTCTAGGTTCTTCTTATTGAACCTTAATCATGGTCATTAGTCCTTTTGGATAGTTTTGCTCACGGTGGCGCTTATGTTGTTCCTTTAAATTATTGATTGGAATTTGGACGACTGGATGAAATAAATAACATTCTTGCTTAGTGGTTTGTGTCGGATCTCGGTGTAGATATGAAGAAATCTTATTAATAACTTGCAACTTAGACTCTATTTTTGTCTAACATGGATTTGTATCCACTAAGTTGATGTAAATGACTTCTTTACAAATATCTAACCTAACCTTATAGTCTGATGAAATGTTGTTTGTTGGCAAGGCCTATGTTGATATAAAAGTAACTTTGTTACTTGTCACTTCATAGGATTTAAGGTAAGCATGTTTTCTTGGTCTTCTACAAACCTACAGACATCTTGCTTGAGGATAGATAAATAGACTATCAGTACTCATTTGTGAGTCAATGCTTGTTAAGAGTTCCTTAATAAAATTTGTTGATGGCTCATTATGCTTGGGTAACCAAGTTAAAGAATGTTCTTTGATCAAACTAGGATTTATGAGTAAAATGAGTAAGATGTGTCGAAGTGGTAGATAGCTGATATATGAAATATCTAAGTTATAATCAAATGAATGATTGATTGTATCTTTCTTATAGATTAAAGACTACAAAGTCTTGACCTTATAATAGGAATCATGTGATAGGAAGGCACATTTTAAAATATTGTTTAAGTTTTGGATGATCAAATCCAAATGCATGACTGAGAAGTAGACACTTAGTCTCTTGTGCTACTAATGTCCGATTATATTTAAGAACTCATAACTTCGTTATGAGGTGACTATTTGGCTAAGTATGTATTATTTATCTGATGATATAGCTAAGTATGACTTATATCATAATGGATGCTTAGTTTATACCAGTTGCAATGAAAGGCTAAGGAAGTCTAGACTTATATATATATATAAGTCTAGAATTCCTTAGCCTTCATCACAACTCGGTATAAACTAAGCATCCATTATGATGAAAGGCTAAGGAATTCTAGACTTATATATATATATATATAAGTATTCCAATCTGGCTGCCACATGTCCCATATCAAAAGGGGACCCATTTTTCAAGTTGTTTTCCCGCCCTCCTATATGACCCGATACAAACTTCAAGGGGCATATCTTTCGACTCGTGGCTCTTGAAATATTGCAAATCTGATGTCGTTGGAAAGATCTCGGCCTCACCCATGCCATGGAGGTCTGAAACTTTAATTTTGAGGAGGTTAGGTGAAGAAAATGGAGGAAACATCTTTGGGATTTCAATGCAGGATCTTCTTGCCTCAACAACTAGATCAGATTTGATCTGTTTTCACCATTTCCTCTTCCTTCAAGGTGCCGAACCAAGGATTGATGTAGTAAAGATGGATTTGGGGAGAGATTTCATCAGAGGCATTAACAAATGGTGGTTGAACTTCAACCTGATTTTCCCGCTTCTCTCTCTTTTCTTCTTTTAGGTTGAATCTATAAATACGGGTAGGATTCATTGTAAAGGGTTGGACATTCTTTTTTTTAGCAAGCTCCCTCCTCCTCTAGAAAGGGATTTGTGGGGTTCATGCCTTCCATCAAAAAATTGCATTATGTTTCTACCTCTTGGCTACTTTGTAATGGACTGTATCAATCTACAGAGCAATAAAACACATCTGTGATCGATTTTAGATCCTCTCTTGTCTCTTTTGCTTTCATCTAGTCTCCCATTATATATCTGGCTATCTGTGCTTGTTTATTGTATGCATTTTGTTGGTTTGTGTCTATTAGCAAAATAAGTGTTCATCATTCCTTTGGTGCATCACCTCGTAGTTTAGCTTTGTTTTAATTTTTGTATTCCTTCTATCCCTGTCTCCTTGGTAAAGTTTAGATTAGGATTAAGAACAGATCCTCTGCAAGTTTCTACGTATGCACCTAAACAGAGGAATAAGGAACCAACCTTCAATCTGGAGAGCTTTCCCATTTTGCAAGGTCCCACACCTTGGGGAAAGTTCAATGTTATGCAATCACACCAAATGAGTCTACCTTAGAAAAGTAGATTTTTAGAACTCATTTGGGGGTGTTGTGATTTTTTCACGTTAACATTTTTGGCATGCCCGGTGGGACTAAGAAGTCTCCATCTTATTACAGTAGGGATTGATGTACACTTGTTGTGATTCTGGATTTTAAGAAGCCTTAAAATTGTACATCCGAGCGACTCCAAAAGAAACAAATCTACTTGGTTTCAACAGCCCAAGCTTGGGAGATTCATGAGAAAAAACCGGTCTAGAGCAAGGAAAGAAGGTATATTTGAATACTTGCATCTATCCCAAGAAGAGAAAGGAGAGGAAGAAGAATTCAGAGGTCTCCATCTCCACCAAGCAAGAACCTTGTCAACACCTCCACCTGCAAGGCCTTTCTTTCAGTCTGCAAGGATTCTTAGGCCAATCAGAATGGCACAACCAAATCCATATGTCAACTTCACCGGTAGTAGTCCACTCACCTTGATTGCACAAAACCTAGTTCCGATTACAAAGCATTAAAGAGCATCCCACATTTCACTAGGGAAAATCAAACTTCTCCTGGTGACCATGTCCAAGATATTGCAAATGTCTGTACAATCCATGAGATCCATGAGATGGACATTGCAGTCAAGTTGCTCACCTCTTCATTCAAAGGGAAAGCTTCACAATGGTTCAAGAGTCTTGAAGCAGGCTCTATCCAAAACTGGAACCAGCTGTGCATGGCTCTTCACAATCAGTTTGGGGAAAAAGGTGATAACTTGTCTTTGTTGGAGCAACTAACAACAATCAAGAGAGCCCCAAATGAGCAAGCTGATGACAGACTTCAACCTCAGATTCCAAGTGGACCTGGGATAGGATTCCAAAAAGTAAAGCCCACTAATGAAGGTGCCTTCTTATACTTTCTTAGGGCTTTAAATTTTGATATTTCTCTGATGATTCAGTCAATGGGGGCACTACATTACCTACAGCCTATAGCCTCTCCATAGGGGCTGAGAACCATTTGATTCAAGCTGGAAAAATCACTCCTAGGCCATCCATGCCTCTGTACCCTGAGTTAGGAAGCCCAGATACTAGCCAAGCACCTACATTAGCTCCTATACCCACCCCCAGGAGTCAAAGCTCAGCTGAAGCTTCCACTTCATCATCTAATACCTCTAAAGAGTTTCAGAAGTGGTGATGAAGCAATTTTAGAACTTTGGGAATGAGCTAGTGACCATCAAAAGACAACAAGCTCATAGTTCCAGCCATACCAGCCCCAAGCTCAATATCAAGCTAGACCCCAATATCGAACAGAATAGGCCACCACCTCAGACTGTGAATCAGAGCCAGAACCAAGGACAACCCCAAGCTGCTAGACCTTTCAGGCCATATGATCCTAACACAACTTCAACATCAAGGGCATTGGTCCCTACATAGAACAATATGGCACAGGAATATGATTGGTGTTTTCCATGCAATCAACCACATAACCAATCAACGTGCTTTAATGGTGCTCTAAATCAGGCCTTGATGGTGCAAACCAAGTATGGTGCCACAAGAACCTAGCCAAGAGGAAGATCAACAACAAGGAGCTCAACAAGGTGGCCCCCAAATGAGACTATGCTTGTCAACTGGCAGGTCGAAGACTTCTGTGGGATGAATTAGTTCCCTTCTCAAAGTGTAGCTGCCAATACATGGTCCAAAAGAGAAGTATTGGAGAGGGCCAACCACTGAATTCAGGTGACCCTCAACCTTCCATCACTCCACAAGGTCTTGGTGTTCCAAGTACAACTCCCTAACATGTTGAACCAATCCAAACCACCTCCCAAACCTAGTCAAGCACCGGTTGTAACAACCCATGTGCAAGAAAGAAATGTGTCTGGGAAGGGGCAAAAAAAGGACAACACATTCAATATTATTGAGTAGATGAAAAGGACAAGTGTGAACATTTCACTATGGGAGTCACTGGCCATTCCAGGGTAGAGGGATCTATTGCAGACTGCCATGCAGAATTGGTCAAGTTCAAATCACCCCCTAACCAACAAGAGAGAGTGCTTACCAATGCAGTTCACCTGGGAGGAACCATGGAGAACAACAAGGTAAAAACATGAGACCTCCTCCCTTCTATGTCTCATTAATTATTGGAGACAAATTAGTGCACAATTGTATGATTGATTCTGGGGCTAGTAGTTTTGTGATGCCCAAACAAATAGTTGATCAGTTGGGTCTCCAATATGAGGTCATCTCTAGAGGAGTAGTCCAATTAGATGGGACAACAAGTGACTACTGTGGGAATCATCAAGGATCTGAGTCTCACTCTACACGCTTGCCCTAATGTGACTATTTTGCAAAATGTGTCAATCATAGACTTGCCACCACATTTTGCTTTGTGTCTCCAGGACTTCACTGCAAAATTGGAGGCTACCTATCTGTTGATTGGTCACATATGCTCTTTAGGACAAGGTATGGAGTGAAGGCCACAATCAGATCTGAACCTATTGTTGATTATCATATTGAATCCTATGTGCCTAGCCCAATCAATGCCAACTACTCAGCTTTTGATCAAGAAGACCTCCTAAACACTAATGAAACAAATACCAAGGTGGGATGTATCCCAGACTTGACTCTTGATGATTGGGCCAAAAAAAACATGCTTTTGACCCCTATAGGGAGATGGAAGAATCTGAGCTAGGTGTCTACTACCTACATGAAGAGAGAATCACCTCTTCCCGACCTAATCAAGCCAAGAATACAAGGATGACAATGAGGTATGGCAATTGTTCTTTGATGGCTCAAGGAGTAGACAAGGAGCTGGAGGAGGAGCCATGATTGTGTCCCCCAGAGGTATGAGATATTATTCAGCCTTCAGATTCTAGTTTTTGCTTGCTCAAATAACACTGCTGAATATGAGGCTTTAGTCCAAGGTCTTCATTGGGCAAGGAAGCTGGGAATCAAGAACTTGCAAGTATTTGGTGATAGTGAACTGGTTGCCAATCAAGTCAGAGGACTTAATGCTATCAAAAATGACCTGCTCAAGAACTACAAGAGTAGGGTATGGGATCTCATGGAGGATTTTGAGGCCTTCAATATTGTGTCCATACCCAGGAAGGAGAATGAAGTTGATAGACTTGCAAGTAGTTGGAGCAATGTTTGATGTGGTTGACAACATCAAGAGGGACAGAGAACAACCACATATCCATGTGGTTGTGAGGCCAAAAAGTGCAGATAATAATACATGCTGGCAGGTGTTTGAGAATGATCACAGATCATTAACTTTCTACAAGAAGAAGCTGAATTCTCAGCTATAAACCAGAGTAGACTAGAGCAACAATATGGGAATCAGATAGTACAACTACATACAAACAAGCTTCCCAAAGGCTTAGTGACACTGGAATCTATTTTCAATCCTAATGATCAGTTTAGAAAAGAGAAGGCTAACATGCAGATCAAAGGAGAAGATTCAGAGTCAATCCCAGTTGGAGAAGACAAAACACTTCAAATTGGCAAAGTGGCCACCAAACAAGAAAGGTATGAATTCATACAACTTTTCCAAGAATTTCCTGATGTGTTTTGCTTGGAGTTATGAAGACCTAAGAGGGTTCAATCCAAAGCTAGCACAACACACAATAGAACTAGATCTAACTGCTCAGCCCATCAGGTAGAAGCAGAGACCAGTCAACCCACATATAGAGCCTCTGATGAAGAAGGAGTTGAACAAGCTGATAGAGGCAAGCATCATATTTCCAATCAAACACTCAAGCTGGGTTACAAATCTGGTCCCAGTCAGAAGAAAATGGAGAAATCAGGTTGTGTGTTGACTTTAGGGATTTGAACAGAGCCTCCCTCAAAGACCACTACCCACTCCCTTCAATGGAGTAGATCTTGCAAGTAGTGTCCGGGTTAGAAAGGTTCTCCCTCCTAGATGGCTACTAGGGTACAACCAGATCATGGTGAAAGAAGATGATCAATTCAAAACAACTTTCACCACCAAATGGGGCACCTATGCCTACAAGAAAATGCCATTTGGATTATCCAATGCCTGGAGCCACTTTTCAAAGGGCAATGGATATGGCATTCAAGGGGTTGATCAACAAAATAGTGTTGATCTATCTGGATGACATTACAATGTTTTCCAAAATGCAAAGCAGATCACCTTTTCCATCTAAGGCAGGTGTTCCAACGATGTAGGAGTTTTGGGGTGTCACTGAACCCCAAAAATGCATATTCTTGGCCCATGAAGGCAAGCTTCTAGGCCATATTGTATCAAAGGAAGGATTGGAAATTGACCCAGAAAGAGTTCAAGCAATAAGAGCATTGCCATTGCCAAGTCACAAGAAGGCTCTTCAAAGCTTCTTGGGAAAAATCAATTTTGTCCATAGGTTTGTTCCAAAACTTTGCTGCCCTTGTTAAGCCAATAACGTTGATGTTGAAGAAGAGCTTAACATTCAGGTGGAAACTGAAGGAAAAGCAAGTTTTGAGGCTATCAAAGAAGCCATATCACAAGCCCCAACTCTTGTGAACCCATATTTTTCCAAAGACTTCATATTGTATGCCTTTGGTGGCAATGACACAATTTCTGCAATCTTGGTGTGCAAGCAGAACAAAGAAAGTACAGAACAACCAATTGCTTTTTCTTTAAAGAGTCTGGAAGATTATGAGGTGAGGTACTCCTTCATTGAGAGTAGGTCCTGGTGGTAATAAGAGGATTGAAGAAGTTTAAGCATTTGGTTTCAAACAACAAAATCCAACTATTGGTCTCCCATGGGAGTTAAAGAATTCCTTCTCAGCAAGGACCTGAATGAGAAGCGTGCGCAGATGGATCACTCGTGTCATGGAATATGACATTGAGATCAAGGTCACCAAGCTGGTCCATGGGAAGGGGTTATGTGAACAACTAGCCTCAGTCAACAAGATGAAACAGACAAGTGAAAAGGAGGTTGTTTTTGTTCTACAAGATGATCAAGAAGAAGGGAGAGATGATGTACCTGCTCCTTGTTGGACCCAAGACATGGTGCACTTCCTTCGAATAGGCATGTGTCCTCATGGGATGAGTAAAGAAAAAAGAAGGCATTTCAGGCTACAGGCCATCCCATATGTTCTTATTGATGGTGTCTTGTTCAAGAGGGACATCAATGGCATTCTCATTGAGATGCATTGAGACAGATCAGGTGGAGAGAGTGCTACAAGAATTCCATGTTGAAGCAGTTGGAGGCCATTTTTCTCCAAGAGTGACAACACTCAAAATCATGAAAGTAGGATATTATTGGCCCAGAGTGTTTAGTGACTGCTACACATGGATCAAAAGGTGCAAGAATTGTGCATTCTTCAAAGGCAAGGAAAGGCTAGCAACACTTCCATTGCACCCAATCTCAATCGACCAACCTTTCATGCAATGGGGATTGGACTTCATTGGAGTCATCAATCCAAACTCAAGCCAAGGTCACAAATGGATCCTGACAATGACAGATTATTTCACCAAATGGACCGAGGCAGTGGCACTCAAGGAAGCAAATGAGTCTAGTATCCTGGATTTCTATGAAGGGATAGTGACCAGATTTGGAGTGCCAACCACCATCATATCAGACAATGCATTAGCATTTATAGGTTCCAAGATCACAGGATGGGCTGTTAAGAATGGGACTTATTTGAGTACTTCATCAAACTATTACCCTCAAGGTAATGGCCAGATGAGTCCACAAACAAGAACTTGCTAAAGATCATCAAGAAGAACTCTTGATGAGAATCAGAGGACCTGGCACACAAAGCTCAAAATGGCCTTATGGGCTGATAGAATAATGCCCAAGAGATCTACAGAAGCTCTCCATTCAAGCTCGTCTATGGGAAAGAGGCAGTGTTGCCTATATCACTTGAGTTTCCAAAGCATTGGAGCTCGTGAAGCAACTAGAGATGTCTGAATTTGGACCAATGGAGGCTAGGTATGTGGAGCTGATAGAATTAGAAGAAACCAGAGAGCATGCTCTCCAAGCAATAGAGAAGAATCAAGCTTCAATCAAGAAATGCTTTGACAAGAAGACAAAAGCAAGGACCTTCCAGGAAGGAGACCTGGTTTTGAAATGGGATGCAGATCGAGCAAAACTAGGAAGGCATTCCAAATTTGATGCCATCTGGAGTGGCCCCTATATGATCACAAGATGCAAAAGTAGCAATGCTTTCCAATTGTCTACATTGGAGGGTGAAGAGTTACAGATTCCAAGTAAATGGGATCTATCTTAAGCACTGCTACTAAAAGGGGAGTTCTCACCCTGTACATATTAGTTTAGTTTTCTCTTTCCTCTAAGTGCTTATGCACATTGTCTTGTTGTAGTGTAGATTGCTTTTCTCCTAAGTGCTTTGCATGCTCTGCATGTTCCATTTGGAGCATGTATGATTTCAAATTTTGTATATAGTGTGGTGTTGTTTTTTGCTCTCATGTAGTGTTTGGACTGGCATTTGGTCAAGATCAAGTTTAGTTCTAATGGGTTTTCAAGCTCTCTAAACCTTGGCCCGTGGGTTTTTTCAAAGTTCAATCAGTCGAAGAGAGCATATATCACCATGACTCCATGCCCAATGGATATGACAAGGCAATTGGTCTTTTCATCTCAGTAGATATACCCCCGTGAGTCACCAAATTGTTATCCATATTTTCACCCCGTGCCCAAATATTGGATCGACCATGATCCCGCATAAGAGGAAAAAAGTCAAAAGTGGAGAAAAGGCTTCAAAATTGGCTACTAAGTATAAAGGTGTAAGTGGAGAATGCCAAGTGTCAGTATGGGGCTGTTAAAAGGGGTAAAAGTTGCAAAATGGCCCGCAACTCCGCCCAAGGAAAAAGTCAAGCATCTTTGGGCCCGTTAGTCAAAGCCAAAGTGCAAAATGGAATCAAGGAAAAAGGGAGTCAAAGCCAAAGGGAATCGGAGGAAAGGGAAAAAGATAAATTACGGACCCGTAGGCCCGATTTTTGTTCCAATTTGGCTGACCACGTGTCCCATATCAAAAGGGGACCCATTTTTCAAGTTGTTTTCCCGCCCTCCTATATGGACCCGATACAAACTTCAAGGGGCATATCTTTCGACTCAAGGCTCAAAATATTGCAAATCTGATGTCGTTGGAAAGATCTCGGCCTCACCCATGCCATGGAGGTCTGAAACTTTAATTTTGAGGAGGTTAGGTGAAGAAAATGGAGGAAACATCTTCAGGCTTTTCAATGCAGGATCTTCTTGCCTCAACAACCAGATCAGATTTGATCTGTTTCACCATTTCCTCTTCCTTCAAGGCACCAAACCAAGGATTGATGTAGTAAAGATGGATTTGGGGGAGAGATTTCATTAGAGGCATTAACAGTGGTGGTTGAGCTTCAACCTGCTTTTCCCGCTTTCTCTCTCTTTTCTTCTTTCAGTTGAATCTATAAATATGGGGGCAGGATTCATTGTAAAGGGTTGGACATTCTTTGTTTTGTAGGCTCCCTCCTCCTTCTAGCAAAGGGATCTGTGGGGTTCAGGCCTTCCATCAAAATTGCATTACGTTTCTGCCTCTTGGCTACTTTGTAATGGACTGTATCAATCTACAGAGCAATAAAACACATCTGTGATCGATTTTAGATCCTCTCTTGTCTCTTTTGCTTTCATCTGGTCTCCCATTATATATTTGGCTATCTTGTGCTTGTTTATTGTATGCATTTTGTTGGTTTGTGTCTATTAGCAAAATAAGTGTTCATCATTCCTTTGGTGCATCACCTCGTAGTTTAGCTTTGTTTTAATTTTTGTATTCCTTCTATCCATGTCTCCTTGGTAAAGTTTAGATTAGGATTAAGAATAGATCCTCTGCAAGTTTCTACGTATGCACCTAAACAGAGGAATAAGGAACCAACCTTCAATCTAGAGAGCTTTCCCAGCGGTTCAAAATAGTGGTTTTTCCCGATATTATTTCAATTAAATTATGACTTTAATGACAAGAATTTTATCATATTTTGAAAGTATGATTTTGAATGACCTGAGTAAAAGGTTGTTACACTAATAAAATGGATTTCGGATCAAAAACAATTACAAGTTTTATGGAAAATGATGATTATTATCCTTATTCAAAGGGGTGTAATTATGTTATTGAATGATTTGATTGTGATTAATGAGGTGAAAATCATCGGGATGATGATTCATTAAAGAGGGAAAGTATGTAGCATCCCATGAATTCAATCTGCTTAGTTAATAGGATAGGACATATAATGTTAAGTGGTTCGCGAAGGTAGAAGAGTTGGCCCTGTTGTGTAGTTTGGTATGCGGTTGAACGCGTGTACATATACCCCAAAAAGGATATATGCATGAATGCATAGTTGCATGTGTAACCACGCAACAATGCTTACTTCCATGTCTTCCTAAAACATTGACGTATATGACATATTGTTGTCTTGGCTTGTTTATGATTTATGATGGTTTTAGTATTTGATATTGCATGACCTAACTTATACCCTTGGCATTTACATATCATTGGGATTTGATTGCTATCGGTAATACTTGGTATCAAAACTATTGATAAATATTTTGTAGGATGGCCTAGAGCCATGTTGAAGGACACTAAATCATTGAGTTACAAGGACACTCTATCGAGTGTTAAAATTGTGTTGAATTATGTTCGTTGTTTACTAAAGGTCTTTAGACCTTGCTATGATAATTTGATATATGGTTTTATACCATACTCCTTTTTGATATTATATGATTTGGTATTAGTGGAATTATGAGCTAATCATATTTGATAGCAACATATTGACCGATGGTCATTTGATTATCTAAATGCTTGTTTTAGAACATTTTTTCTTGGTCAAATAGACCATGCAAAATTTTAAGGTGGAATTGAGTTGTTAATTATCCATTTAATTGACCCCATTGCATATAAAAATTGGGATGTAATAATAGCTTCAATCTTGGTCAATCAACCACGCATTGGATAATTTATCAAATGTATTATTAAGGCATGAGATGTCATGCAAGTTATAATTAAGTATTGAATTAATAAGGAGCCAACTACCAAATTTGGAGGACGGTGGTGGAGCTAGGGAAAACCACCTACGAGGCATTATTCCATTAAATGTGTTTAATGAGCTTTTAATTTTATGGAAACAGGTGAAGCTTCTAGTAGAAGCTACCAACTTGTATGCAAATTTTCACTCATTCTATTTTGTATTATTGTAAATATAGGCTCCTTAGTGAAGCCATGCTAGACTTTGAACTTGGTGTTTCAGAAGAACTCGAACTCACCCTTCAAGAAGCCATGCAAGCTTTCTTTAGAAATGTTTTGTTGAGTTATCTTTTGATCAGTGGGCTAAAATAATAAGTATTCTAAATTAGCATGATGGAGTGAGTATTAATTTTCATTGGATCATCATTGAGGGAGGTTGCTTAGTTACATAATTGGCGAAGGTTTTGTAGAGGTTATCAAAAATTCATAGAAATTTACAGCATGATAGACTCTAATTCTTTGAAATTTATTGCTTTATTTAATTGTTTCATGGAAAGAACTTTGCTCTTAACTAGAATGTGGTTTTGAGGTTATGGGTTTTTATATTTTCTTTACAATGTGATCTCTTGTTGATGGAATGAATTCTAAACTTGTTATCATTTTATATCACATTGTTTTCTTTGATAATTGATGCATGTTGATATTTTGCTTGTGGGCTGTATTGAATGACTACGAAAATGACATTATTGCATTTATATATTGAAAGGGTGTGTCTTAACATTAGCCATTTTTGCATCTATGTTCTCTGTAAGGCATGGTTTCCTTGCTTAGTTTAGTGCTTCGTAGGGTTTTGGGGACTTGAATTTGAATGCAAAATTTATTTGGATACGCTTGGAGGATTTGTTGGGTTACATAACCTATTGTTGAAAATTGTCTAGCAGACCATTTTAATCGAAAAAAAGTTATCTTGTTGTCAAAATTTCACCCCAGGGGTAAATTTCAATAACATGCATCGAGTTTTACAGCCAGCCTGCAAGTAGATTGAAACAGAAAAATCACGAAAAATGGCTAAGTCCTAGTCCTAGGAGCAGTCGGGACATTTGGGACATCTAGGCGTGGATCGGCCGAAAAGCCTCCAGGCGGCCCGTGAAGCAAAGGGACATCTGGGCCACAGTACGTAAAAGGACGCGAAATGCCGAATTGGCTGAAAGAAGGAAAAATTTGCCCAAGTCTTCATCCGGGACAAATGGGACACAAGTACGTGAAGTACGCGAACCGGCCGGTTCGGCCGAAATGAGAACAAACAGTCCGGAGGCAAATGGGACATGTGGGACAAATGGACGCGAATCGCCCTGGATCGGGCGAACCGGAAGACTTTGTCCCACGAAGCACTGGGACATGTGGGACAAATGGATGCGAACCAGCCGGTTGGCTGAAACAGAGAAAGTTTGACTTTGGGACATCTCGGGCCGCGAGGGACGCAAGGATGCGGATAGCCGAAAAGTCGAGAGCCAATAAGATTGCGCCACGTGTCATCGGCAAATGAGGGACGAGGAAGCCCATTTCGGGCGGATCGGAGGTTTTCGCCCCAAGCAAAGACTGGGACATCCAGACAAATGGACGCGGTAGACGGAAAGAGCCGGCAGGCCCGCGGACCAATCAAATCATGACACGTGTCACAAGGGAAAAGGTCAAAAAGTCAAAGGGCAAGTTTTGAAGGGTCAGCCCGAACCAATGGGATAGTGCCACGTGTCCCGGCTAGGGCCCACAAGGAAATTTCAAAGGAAAGCCCGCGAGAAAGGTGGAGGAGAGAGAATTATTTAGCGAATCAGAGCCTGCCACGTGTCGTCCAGGTGGCGAAGCGCGGGAAAATATTTCAAAATCCGTTTTGGTCTGTTCCGTGCCCTAAATCTTCAGATCGTCATATCTTTTGATCCAGAGCTCGGATTTGCACGTTCTTTATATCAACGGAAAGCTTGTGAGATTCTCTACATGATTCCGGGGTCAATCTTGCATTTTTGTTCAGTTTGGAGAGAGAAAATCAAGAAACGCCTCTGGCACGAAATAACAAGCAGAAGTAATGCTTCAACTAACAACTTTAATGCAGCAGACAGTTCGCCGCTTCTGTTGGACAGCCCGCCGTTTTGCCAGGATCCGCCACTTCTGCCATAATGAGATGAACTGAATGCAACCTGGAGGTGGTTGGAGTAGATTTGGCTTCCCCCTCTCTCTTTCCTCTCTCATTCTTTCTATATATTGTAAAGAGGAGCTTCTTTTCAAGGGTCGAACATTTTCTGTTTTGCTCCTCCCTTCTTCTCCTATCAGGTGAATTTGTGGAGTTCGAACCTCTCATTTGAAACTGTAATACGACTCTGCCTCTTGGCATTCTGCAGTGTATTGTATCAATCTTTGGAGCAAGTAATACATGTCTGTGGATGATTCTCAACCCTCTCTGTGTTCATCTTGCATCCTCCTGGTCTTTCACTACAAGTTTTGTTATCTGTGCATGATCTTATATCACATTTGAATGGTCTGTGTTCACTGGCAAAATAGGTGTTCTTCATTCCTCGGTGCATCACCTCTATTAGCTTAGATTTATTTTATGCATCTTCTTACCTTGTCTCCTTGGCAGATTAGATTAGGTTTTGAGAAAACCCTCTGCATATTTCATGTGCATCTAAACAGAGGAATAGGAACCAGCCTTCTCGGAGAATCCTTTCTCATTTTTCAAGTCCCACACTTGGAGAAAGGATTCAATGTTATGCAATCACACCTGGATGCCAAAGTGATCAACCTAGAAAAACGATCCGCATCCGGGGGTGCTGTGATTTTACATCAACGATTCTGAGGACTTATGTTATTGTATCTCTATGATATTATGGTATTATTTTTAGATGTTAACACCAAGATGTCTCGACTTATATCTTTTGAATGATTGATGGTCGATTTGGGTTGTGGGTTTTTCTCAATTGATTCAAACCCTTTATTAGAAACAGGATAGTAACTCCTTCTAGTTTATATTTTGGAATCCATTTTGTAGCGTTAATATGTGCTCAGATAGCTAAATGATGTTTTTTAAATAAATATCATTTGAAGTTATACTCTGTTCAAACTTAGTTATCACTTGAATCTTGAGTGAAGCTTGTTTGACTGTTGGGTTTTTCTGGTTTGTTTGGAATGTATAAAACACTTAGACGACAACAAAGTGACTTGGGCTTTACTTCCTCTCGTGATGATTAAAAACTCTTGAGGTTTTGATTTAGGATCCTGAAGCTTTCTCTCTTAATCTGTGAAGGAGTATTTGTTTGCCTTAGGGCTTTCAAGTTGTTATTGATTTCTATAGAATCGATAGATCTTTATTGATGGGATTATTATTGGGCAATTTGATGTTATGAACTTAACATGTTATAGGCATGGTAGATCATAGCTTACCCTAGATATAAGTGTTCATGGGTTTTGATCTTAAACTTGAAGATCCTTGTCGATAATACACTATTTGTATACTTTCTTCTAAGCTTGACCTGAGCCCTATTCTTGTTAAGATTTTGCACTAAATGTTGAAAAATGAAGTTCATTATGTGTCCGAACTGTGTAGTCTTTCATCCTTTTGTGTATAGACCATGATTGGGTATGAGTAATTGGATTAATCCAAGTCTTGGGTTAGTTTATTCCCACATTTAACTATGGAACTTCACCCCGAGTCTCCTTATTATTGTTACCAATTTGACTAAGGAACTCATTATTGAGTTAAGGGTGACTTAATCTTTAAAGAAGCCTACTTGAAGAATGATTCCATGAGAGGTTGTTGAGCATGAACTTTTTTGTTTAGATATGCTTAAGTCTTAGTTCTACCCTTGCTTGAAATTATGATCTACTTTAGTTTGTCCCATTTTCAAGTGTCTTTTGATCTAAGTGAAATTGATTGAACAAAGCTGATATACTTGTGTAGGAAGTTCTTTTTACCTAAACTTGCATTTTGGGAATATGAAATCTTGCATGCTCTAATCTAGATCTTATTCCTTTCCAGGTATGGGGGAATGGTATATGTTTAGATTTACAGAGGTTAAGTATCTTGAAACTCGAAAGGTGAATGTAATGGAACAGTTGATATAGAATGGGCTATGTTTTGTTTTCTTTTTCTACCTGCTCAGGGATATACCATCTTGGTTCCCCAAGCGTAGAATTAGGAAGAAACTTTATCTTCAGTTTTTATGGGTTTGAATCTTCATCCGCTCTTGAATGTGAATCATTTGTTCAGATCGTCTTGGATCTTTCGTGGTTGTTTGTGTTTCTTGGGCGGTTTGGTTTTCTCTGGTGAAGTGTTGATTATTTCAACTTCTTCTTTTCGTGTGTGGTTTCATTTTTTTGGTGGGTCGTTGGATGGTGGTGGGTCATTTGTTGTTACAAAGCATCCTTTGGGGTTGTCATCTCTTCCTGGCTGAGTGGTGTTGTGCTGGTGTGGGTCACCCTTCTTCGAGGTTTGGGCTTTTGAGTTGTTTGGGCCCTTGTCGGATTGCCTCGGCCTTGGGATGCTTCCCCCTCTGTTGGCATTGTGTGGTGTCTAGCTTGGAGGGGTTTCCCTTCCCTCTTTCTATTCTTTTGGTAGCTACGGGCCTCCTTCCAACTATTCGCCCTTCCTACTCGATCCCCGTTCGGGGTGGTAAAGTGTGTGGGGCATGGTGGTTTTCGGGTCTAGTTCATCATGTTTCATGCGTTACCATGATGGTTTTGTTCGGTGTTCTCCTTTGTGTCCTGGTGTTATTGGTCATTTTGTTGTTCTTTGTCTTCTCTTTAGTGTTGGGTGGGGTCCGTCAACCCTCCGGTTCATAGCTCCGGTTAAAAGTGTTTAATAATTAAAAAAACAATGAAAAACTACATTAATGAAAGATAAACAAATAACAATGCAAACCTCCCTGTAGTTCCTTCAATGCAAACCTTAGTAAGGTTGTGGAGAATTTTTATGTGGAACCTTGCAAATGAATGTGGGTGCTCTTGAATATTCTCCAAATATGAGTGAAAAATGCTATAGACACATATACATTGGCTTAAAATTTTAACATAGTTATTTTACTTAAATCCAAGAGGATTTGTAAGAGAGTAAACCTGCAAATTATAGAGGCAGAAGTAGTTGGAAATTAGTTACACACAGCTGAATGCACATGCTAAAAATAGCATTAGAGGAAGTTACAGTAGTGTTGAGGCATTTAAGGGAAGTAATGGAATTAATTACAAAAGTTGCATCCAGAAAGGTGGTTGTACGTGCAATTTAATTGTCCCCACCTTTCTAGGATTCTAGAAGTGTAGTTAATTAGGATGAGGATGTGGAGTCCAAGTGGTCCAAATGGCTGTTGACTGAAATAGGTGGAATTAAATAACTAAATTTAATTAGTATTTAATTGTGAGGAGATAATTAACCATTTAAATAAATAAATGTTTAATTATATTAGCTAGAAGGTGTTAGGAATTAATTTAATTAATTCCAAGAGAATGGTAGAATTAAATTAATTTAATTGTGAGGAGATAATTAACCATTTAAATAAATAAATGTTTAATTATATTAGCTAGGAGGGTGTAGGAATTAATTTAATTAATTCCAAAGGCATGTTAGAATTAAATTATTTAATTCCAATGGGTAGGAATATAGCTTAGGTAATAGAATTAATTTTAATTAATTCTAAAGAGGAGTATTTGAATGATGAAATTAATTTAATTAATTCCAAAGGGGTGTATTGTGGCGAGATAGAATTAATTTAATTAATTCTAATTAGATAGAAACATGGTAAAATATGTATGTATTTTGAGGGTGTCTACAATTATCATTTGGTTTTGTCATATCTTGTCACAAAGTATGTGTGACTTAATAATTTATTTTAGTAAGCCTTATGAACTTGATAGTATAGTTATAGCTCTGCAACATATAAGTATGGGCTTATGTGGTTGCAGTATACTTAACCTATTAAGGTGTTATTTGGATTGATATGGCCTATATGGTTGACTAGTTGACTTCTATTTAATTGAGTAAACACTTGTCTGGAAGATTGAATGTGATTATGTTTATGAATTTGTTTGAAATGCTTTTAATGATGTTCATGTGGTATGTTCAAAATGAAATGTGCTATTTATGAACCTTAGAATAATTCCATTTAAAAGCAGTTCTCTTTTTATGAAATTGTTAGATAGAACATATCGTTCCAAGGATTTAGATCCTATCATGCTCAATTCACATGAACTGACCAATGCTAACATGTTTTGTAGATGGAAAGCTTTAAGTTCGAAAGGAAAATGAAGATGAAAGTATTTACTTGATCTATCTTATTTATAAAGATGCATTGATAGCATAGTGAATTTATGATCAAAAGAAATAACAATGTATTGTTTATCTAACTAAAAAGGCAAAATTATCCTTCTTTGTAAATTGTATTGAAAAAGAAAGATTTGTTATATTGTAATGAGTAATACTTGACACCTATTCCTGGAAAGTAATAAATTTAGTATACTTTTTTATATTACATTGATTGGAAAGGATTGCTTGATTAAAGAATTAGCCTTTCGCATTCTTTTAAGAAAGGTAGATGCATTTTTGTTGTTGTTATATCAAGCCTAGGTATAAGGCACTATAGTGTTGCATGACTTATATAGTTAAATTCTATCTTGAATGTAAGAAAGCTAAATGAATTAATTACCATGGTCAACTTAGCAATTGACAACAAAGTGTTGAATGCTTGTGGAAAGAATAAATTGATACTAGATCATGATCTATTATTTTATGAAGTGTGAATTGTGACTATTGAACTAATTTCATTTTGGAGGAAGGAATAAGTTATTATGGAATGTTTGTATAAGTAACTTATCGAGTTATTCTTAGTAGCTAAGTTTATAAAACTATGGTTATTTAGTGAATGTAAATATACTTGGCTACTTATATAAAGGTGATTTATGGATATGAATGCCAATAAAGATAGGCAAGATAAAGTGAACTTAAAAATTATAACTAAGATATGAAATGAGAACTCTCTCACAATATAATTGGTTTATATTTGGAAGACTAATATATCTAAGTTCATAACCGATATGTGATTGTGTGCAACATGGACTGCTTATAATCTATTGATATTAGATCCAATAAAGGATATTATTGGCATGAGACTTACTAAAGTAAATAATCAAATTTGGGAAATTAAATATCCTTGGATCAACTTGTGATAGGACCTTAGGTATGAATCATTCGAGGAGAAAGTGTCGTGAGACCTAGGGTAACCTATCGTGACTTAACTAATTACTTTAAAACATTAAAATAAAGTGTTCCAATTTAGGACCCTTGGCAGGTCAACTCACTATGGCCGTTATACGGTCGTATCCATTTAACGACGTTAGTTTCTAAATGGATATTGTTGCTTGCCGACTATACGAGTTGCCTCATCAAGACCCTGAATTGTGACATGGTATTGTATTAAGTACAAGATTCTTAGAGTTACAAATGTGGATTAAACCTCACAAATGCATATCTCGATGCCAACTTATGATGGATACGTGAAGGTAAGTGATCTAGTAATGATGCAAATCATTATAGAGACACTTACTTTCCCATAGGCATCGTAGGATGACATAGAGGTACGTCTTCTTGTAGGCTAAACTGGTTGTGTACCTTATACACGAATTGTAGTTGTTTATAGCACCATTGTTGAATGCTAATCCATATAACTGAATAAGTGATTAAGGTGAGATGACAAGTTCATAATGGCGAGTGTGTTGTCACGGACTGAGCATGGCATACATGACTCTTGAAATTTGCACAAAGTATTGTAAGTTGTTGATTACACTGTCATGATTTCATCAAGATCTAAGTTGTGAGATGTCATATGGGAATTCCATGGTGGAACCTAGGTAGACACTTAGAGAGCATCACTTAATTATCATTTCTTAATAAAGGAAAGACCAAAGGATACACTTGTTGTATTGGCTCATAAAGAGTGTTGAGAGGGATCAAGTAGGATTTGTATACTCTCATGCAGTTGCACATGGTTTATGATAGTTATCGAAATGGATTACATTAAGGTTTATGTTGGATTTAAATATATGGGTATTTAAATCGTGAAGCATAAAGTAAAAAAAAATCCCTAGAATTGAAGTGACAAAAAGTGGTTGTTAAAAAATGTACATACGATCATCCATATGGCAATTTTTCTTCCAAGGTAATCTATTCTTCCATTGACTTTATATTAGATATTTGGACATATCAACTTTATAGCTTACCACATGAGTCCAAATTAGAAAGCGGTACATTGGGATATAAAAAGATAATGTTTCCATATTGAATGAACATTGAGTAGTAGACCCAACATTAAATGTTTTCCAAGTGAATAACTCAAGACCTGCATTAGGAATTCTAGAATGGTGTATCATATATCTCCACTTCTAAATTATTAATTCTTCATAAGGTGTTGGAAGAGGATTTTCCATTGGTAAACCCTTGTAATGTCACCAATGATTATAATCACATTGATATTTAAGTAATGCCTTAGGTGGAAGTTCTAAATCATCTTTGGACTCTTCCTCATAAGGTATAATTTGATTTCCCCAATTTTTACATGCAAATTAGCCACAATTTTTGACAACCTATTGTTTATCCATGCACTAGTGAAATTGATTTCAATCTCTTCCTCTTCAACACATTTTCCCAAATTTTCCTTTATCAAATCCATATTGTCTTTATAATTTCCTAAAATTTATATATTGTCTACATATGAGTGTGTAGATTATTCTGGACATGGTGAAGAGAAAAATTAAAATTTTCAAAGGCTAACATGTCTAAACCAATAATGATAATTTCATTATTTTACAAATATTAGCTAAAACCAAATACTAATAATAAAATTACAATAATATCATTATTTTGTAAAAACTTTCCAAATATTTTTGCTTACATATTTTTGTAATGTTAAAGTATTTTCTTAATTTGTCTTTAATTTTCTATATTTTGTAATTTTCACATAAATATGAAATTATTACCAAGTTTCATCAAGTTTGGTATTCAAACATGGTATGAACATCATGGAGAAGGGAGTGTTATCAAATGTTGAACTTGCAATCACCCTGAAAGATATATATGCAAAATGTGGTAGCATTAATAAGACAAGAGGAGTTTTAGAAGAAAAAAGGACTGAAATGAATGGGGTGAAAATAATTATTTTCAAATGGTGTTTGTTTTAGTTTTTGATAGATAATTTTTTTGTAATTCTATATTAATTGAATTTCCATTTTACAACTTTTCATATTTACATTTCAAGATAAGGTAGGTTCCCTAGTATAAATGTAACATACAATGTGGAAGCATACTGAAGGCATGTGTATTGTTGTAAAATGTAAATAAATCTATTATGTCAACACTGGGTGAGAATCCTTTTGACATTTGTATTCCCTCTCTTATATGTTGAAAAAAAAAATTCTTTCCCTATGAAAGGGAAGCATGAGTTTGCAAGATCTAGATATATGTAGCAGGTTTGCAATGGTTTTGTGTGTTGCAAATAGAATGATAAGTGAAATGATTACAAAATGGTTGTGCAAGGATGATTTCAAACTCTTTGAATTTATGAAGCACTCTAAAACATATCTTGATAGTATATGCTTTTATTGTGTTTATGTGCATGTAACCATGCAATTTGAGTGGATGAGGACTATAAATAATTCAATGGCATGACCATTTTTTATTTTTTTACACCCACAATGAATCATTTTGTATGCATGGTTAACCTTCTTGGCCATCTTGGATATCTTGAGGAATCTCTAAACTTTATAATATAAAAGCTAATTAAACTTTTGGTGGTTATGTGGATATGTTTTCTTGGTGGTTGGATGGGTGATGGTATGAGAGGAAAACTAGTTAGTAATTAGTAGCTACCCTATTGCAAATGATTGTATCCCCGAGTTTCTATATTGAAGACAAGTGTTGTGTGATGTAAACATTTTTCAGTTTCCTAAAGAGTTTCAAAATGTGTGTGGTTTGTTGTGCAAGTGTGTATTTCAGACCATCTCTAGAACATTTCTTTCTTAACTTCCTTGTTATAATTATAAGTATTATTGATTTTTACATTTTAGCATTAAGGGAGTTTTCACCTTGGTTGACCTTGTGCTCATTCTAAGTATCTAGGGAGTTTTAGAATACCCTATAATTAATTTTAATCATGACATGGGGTGATCATTTTTTCTTGGACATTGTATCACATGAAAATGGTGAAAATTACCATATTTCACCTTGTGAAAGCTATTTAGAACCAACATGAAAAATAAACCCATGTTTATATTTATTGCAACCTAATGTCTTAATCATCATTTTTATAGACTTAAATTGATGAATAATTATATATATAAATTTTATGTTAAGGGAATATAATATAAAATCGTGTCGCAAAATTCCCAGGTTAAAATAAAGGATAAAGTTGGATTTCATGTTATATAAGAATAAGGTTTGGCGAAATTCAAACGTTTTCACAAGTTTGATGAAGTTCGATGTAAGACTAGACTCCATAATATGTTTTTCATACTCAAAGACCTAGAAAATAGGAGTTTCCATTTAGGGTATGGATATATGTTGAAGTGTAATGCAATTTTTTTGTATAATTTTATAGTTTTTTACATATACAAAGTATAAAAATGTTTGAAAATTTGACTACAGGATGTGCGGTCATGTCATATAATGCATTTTTTTATTTATTAAGAAAATTACTTAAGGACATGTGGTCCCATGGAATAAATCTTTTATAATGTGTTTTATTGACACTCAAATAAAATCAATAACTTACTTGAAATTGACATAAATTCTTTACATTTTTAACAAATGAAAATTCAAATTAAAAAAATAACTTACTTTTCTTTTTACAGAAAAAGCACTATGTTGTTTGAGCTCCTTCTCCTTCTTTATACGAGTGAGAATGATAGGTGTAGTGAAAATTATCAAAGTTTCTACCAGAATCACTAATAAATAATGCTTGAACACATATAGTTACATGAATTATAAACATGATTTCATAAGTAATGTAATATGAAATTAACTTACAAACACAAGAATGTTACAAAGAATATACTAGATTCACTAGTATGGTCGAGTCGATAGTATGGACTATACTACCATATCATAACGAATCCTTGACCCAAGGTAGGGCTCCATGAATTTTACTATAGATATAGATTGGGGTGAGGGTGGCTATGATATATAGATTTTAGTTATAGTTAGGACACAATTGCACCCCCCTTAGAATTTCTAGGGCTACATCTCGAAACCGATCATGCCATATACGACATAGGTATATAGGGCCACTGTAAAACTAAAAATAGAATATGATATGATGGGGGATATCTACCACCGTTAAAAATAGTGAAGCATCCATTGCATCTATCTATTTAGAAGCGTAGACCCCCACCTCAAACTATATAGTCTAGAGGGGTGTTCCTATCTCTATCTATAGAAGGAAGATGCACCGCCACGAGGTTGGGGACTATATATATTGATAAGAGTTTAGTCAAGGTCACTTGGGGATATCATGGTTCATTCACTCCAATATGAAAGGCCCTTCTATATATGGGAAGTTTGGTGTTTGTTCAATCATCATCTATAAGTCATGTCACATATAGAATAGAATATATGGATGATGGATTCCATATAGAGGTGGACCCATATCGATTGAGATAGGGCCACCCGTAGATATATTTGGTGTCCTATCTATATATGGGGATGGATGATGTGGTGCCCCGGTTGACGGTCCCCTATATATAGCATAGCTATAGTACTAGCGCCGTATAGGTAGATAAACAGGGCAGCACTGGGCTGGTTTGGTGACTAATGACCTATCTAGATATGGGGACCCCTAGATAAGATCATTCATCCCCTAGAATCTATTTAGAGGGGGCCTCCTCCTGTCTACTCCCCTAGATAGATATGATATCTTCCATCGAGATTGGGGTTAGAAGGAGGATGAATAGAGATCCGGTGAGTGTATGTGGTGTGGTGGAGGATGGATGCATCATTCAATACATATTATGTATGTAATATAGATATATAGGGTGCATAATAGCTCTAGGGTGATTGATGGATATATTCTCTCTAGTTGGCCCCTGTATATACTCCCAATATAGAGATAGAGATAGAGATAGGAGACCATAGATATAAGGGGAAGTGACAATGATATGTAGAATCTATATATCTTGTTATCTCGGGGAGATATATCATATATCTATGTAGTGGTGGCAATCATATGCCATAAATTTGACCACATGGGTGGGATAGCTACCAATATAGGGGAGCGATGACCCCTACATGATATAAGGGAAATAATCTAGACTTTATATGGTACGTGGATCATCCCCTCGCTGCATCTTATAGTTGGTTCATAGATGGGGAGGCCAAACGTCCTAGTTCCTTAGTTCCTAGGTGTTCTTGCCCCTATACTCCATGAAGATGGTATATGGGGCCCCATATATAGAGAACCATTAGGCACCAAGGATAGCTAGATCCTAATCGAATGCCAACCCATATATAGATAGGCCTACCACACGGAACCTCACATTATCTCAAGTGGTGTGTATAGAAAGGAGAATGATAAGTAACTCCCTTATAAGAATAAAATTCATCAATCAAGAAGGAGGAGTTACATTCTCATAACGATCGATCAAATGTAACTCCTATGACACATTATGGAATCCTATGAAAAATCATGTAACTCCTATGACACAAATGATACCTAAGAAAGATGATTTACCGTGAGTAGGAAATATTCCAAGTAAATAAATAAATATAAAGAAAATAATATCCTACACCAACACCCCCCTGAAGTGTAGCTTACATGAGAAACGAGAAAAAGTAGGTCCTAGTAACAGGTCATGATGAGGTATCCAAGTACAATGAAACTCTCAAAAAGTGGAGAAAAGTATAAAATCTAGTGGTAAAACTTCCCCCAAAAGAGATAAATAGAGGAGGACTATAAGGCCCCAAAATTATGATGTTTATGTATCTTTCACCCAAAAATGATCTCATAATTGAAGAAGCTTACTCTTAGTAAATGGTTTGGTGAAGATGTCAACAATCTGATCTAATTTTTGGTAATATCTGAGATCAATGACATGTCCATAAATTTAATACCTAATGAAATACATGTGAATATTGATGTTCTCGGTCCGATGATGTTGAACGATTCTATAAATCTAAATAGTGATATGGTTGTCGAGAAGATGATTTTGGGTTGCCTTTACTTCACAAAAATATTTCAAAATCCCTAAATCTAAATGTCCTCTGTGGTAGCATTCACAACTCCTCTATATTTGGCCTCAGTAGATGATAAATCAATAGGATTTTACTTCTTTCTTAACCAACTAATATGGATAGATCCTAAAGAGAAACTATAGCTTGAAGTGGACTTGTGATTCTAAACATCATCGGCCCAGTCTAAATCTTTGTATCCATCAAATTCATCATCAATACCTACTCCGTAGTGAATCTCGAATCTATGTGTATCCCGTATGTAGTGAAAATCCTCTTAGTTTCTTTCCAGTGTATCTCATGTGGCTTGTACATGAACCTAGAGACCAGGCCTACTATATATGATATGTCAAGTCTATTGTGAATCAAATATATAATTTTTCCTATAAGTTTTCAATACAACATAACATCAACTAATGGTGAAGTACAATAAACCTTAATATTGATTCCAAATAGAAAGGGATTCGGAGTTAGCTTACAATTAGCCAAGTGAAATTGATCAAGTAAATTAAGAGCATACTTAGGTTGTCAATGGATATACCCGAGTGAGACTTTGAAATTTGAATCCTAAGGAAGTAATGCAACAAACCCAAGTTAGTGATGGAAAATATTTCTTGTAGATATTTTTTCACTTGCTGAAATGAAAAATGAATATCTCCATGTTATCAAAAGATCATCAACATAAAGCATCGAGAATCAAAATTGAATCATCCTACCATAAAATATAGACATTTGGATCAGAGTGACATCTAGTGAACCCTACATTGAAAATAAAGGAATCCATATGGGCATACTAAGTCGAGAGGCATGTTTAAGGCCATATATATATATCCCAAGTTTGCATATTAAAGAAGAATCTTGAACAAATCCCTTTGGCTACTCCATATAGATCTCCTCCTCTAGGTCACCATGAAGAAATGAACTCTTCACATCCATCTGATAAACATCCCAATGATGAATTACGGAAATGGAAAGAGTGAGTCTGATGGATTTCATTTTGGCAACATATGTAAATCTCTTAGTGTAGTCACTACACGGAACTGTGAAAAAAAAATCTATCAATCATGTTTTAAAATTTTCAACAGACCCATCTTTTACATACTTGGTCCAATATATCCACCTGGATCAAACCATATTCCTTCCCTTAGGAAGGTGTGTAAAATCCCAAGTTTTTTTCCCAATTAAGGAACTTTACCCCTCTATAGTTGTGTCCCACTTGGGATTTATTGATGCCTCCTAAAAGGTTTTTAGATCGAGGCGGAGGAAAAGAAAGCATGTGGTCCAACCCTAAACTTTGAATGTGTATGTTCTACATCTATAGGATCCCCTACCCAATTACTTGCACTTTGTAATGTTTGCATAGCCCAAAGAGGACCGGAAGTAGGAGAGTCAAATATACTCTTCATCATTTGAGTGATGTGGTTCTAGCTGTAAGAGGTCGAAATGCCTCCAAAACATGCGCGCATGCGCGCACACACACACACACACACACACACACACACACACACACACACACACACACACACACACACACACACACACACACACACACAATTTTCAAAAACTCTAAAAGCTTCAAAATAGTTTCCTTATCATTCCTGAATCCACACTAATCTTTTACAACATTACAATCTACCTTTTATTTCCCATTATCTCTAAGAAAAACCTAAAATGCCAAAAAAACCTAAAACAAAAAAATCATAAAAATTAAAACACCTTGGATGGGCCCCAAATTTTCATGAAAAATATTCCTTCATAAATGAAGGCTCATGCTAAATCTTGGCTTATTCCATAAAGCGAAGAAAAATATATTAAAACTTTAAGTTTTAGACAAATCTAAAAAAAAGGTTCTAAGAAAATTTTAGACCACGAGACGAAGGAATTTGGACCCAAAAATATACCTAAATGGAACCCATACTTTGTGAAAAAAAAATTCATGGCATATTACTAATCAAGATCTAACTCCTAGAAAATTTCAAGATGATTCGATGGTCGAGATCAAAAGTTATGGTCTCTGGAAGTTATGTTCCCACATCATTCTCCCTTGGTTGAAAATAATTTTGCTCCTATGAATTTAGTTGATGGAATTCATCCAATTTTCCACTGTCAATCTTCTTCAACTCCCACTCAAGAATCCAATTATTTTCTTCTTGTTGCAAACCTTCCCATTGTACCAAATATTTGTTGTAGCTCCCATGCCTAGTAGTGATTGTCTTTTTGTCCAAGACATGAATTACCCTCTCCTTTTTCTTCTTTGGAATTTTTTTCTCCCAATTTACTTCTTCCTCCTCGAAATTTTCATCATGACATAGAAACTTATATAAGTTAGAAACATTAAAAAACTGGTGAAATATAAAAGTTGTTAGGTAGCTCCACCTTGTAGGCATATGGCCCAATCTTCTTATACTTTAGTTTATTATATGTCCCCTTTGAAAACCTCTCCTTTATGAGATGAACCATCACCATATATCCTTATTCAAATTAATTTACTCTCCTACTTACATCCACAACCACTTTATATTTTGCATTACTATCTTTCAGCTTCTCCCTCACTTCTTCTTGCAATTGTAGCATGTGTTCTGCAAATGTTTCTACATCATCGTTGGTTTTATCTTCACTATGTATCACAATCAGATCTACCACTCTTTTGGGGTTCCTACCATAGACAATATAAAAATGATACCTCCTCGTTGACATGTTTACCAAGTTATTATAAGAAAAATTAGCATGTGGTAAAGCCAAATCCCATTGTTTCATCTTTTCTCCAACTATTCATCGTAGAATATTTCTTAAGCTCTTGTTTACTACTTTTGTTTGTTTATCAATATAGGGGTGATATGCACTACTGAATTGTAGTTGTGTCCCCATTTCCCTCCACATCATCTTCCAAAATTGACTCAAAAAAATTTGTCCCGGTCTAAAGTGATCATTCTTGGAACTCCATGCAACCTAACCACTTCTGAAAAAACAAATCTACAACTCTATAATTGTCATTAGTTGTCCTACAAGCAAGTAAATGTGCCATTTTAGAAAATCTATATACCACAACAAAGATATAATCATTTCTTCATTATATTTTAGGAAGTTATAACATGAAATCCATACTCAAATCAACCCATGGCTCTGTAAGGATAGGTAATGGTATATAGAGCACGGTATTTTGTGCATGGACCTTATCCATGTGGCACATTGTACGTACCCAAAATTGTAAGGTACTGTACTACCGGAACAGTGTAACAAGTTCCCCAATGATGATACAGGTCTCCTCACAAGGTGTTCGGGATCCGAAAAAAGCTCTCCGAGTGTGCGTTAACATCCCGCATGCCCCGCTTAGCCCCGCGTCCTTTGTTTTTCCTTTTTCCTCTCTTTTCTTGGCCTTTTGCTCTTCAGTGATGAAACCGCCGCCCTGCCTGGGTGGCGGTCTCGTGACCGCCGCCCTGATCAAGGTGGTGGTCTAACCACCCACCTTGCTCAGAGCGGCGGTCCTTTACGTGTTTTCCAGAAAGTGTTTTAACATGACTCATGTAAAAATCAACGTTTTCACCAGCTTTCCTTGCCGACTTAGGCTTGCATTTATGTTTTTGGTCCCCTGGAATAGTGTTTGGCCATTGTTTATTGTTTTAGAGTTCAGTTTGGTTTTGATCTTTGGGTGAATGAAAAGCTATAAATAAATGGTTTGTGCACAAGCAAATGGTCTGCCCCTCATTCACTTTCATGCTCGATTTTCTGATTCGAGTCTTTTATTCTGTTTAGAAGCCATAGTTTTAATTCCTTGCATGCTTAGTTAGCATTGTTCAGTTGTTGGTAAGCCACATACCCATCTTGTGCAGGCAGTACTGTTATTTCACCCAATCCATTGGAGTAGAATAGCTTAGGAAGCCATTAAAGTTGCAGGTTTTGCTCTTCAAACAGGATAGTTTCAGGTTCTGGACGCTTTATGTTGCATGACTCGCAATAAATCCCGCTAGGAATTACATAAGCCAAGCTCTGTACTCTTGCGCTATCCCTCTCCTACTCGCATTATATTCAGTCTGCATTCTGAGCTGCCTTTGTCCCAATATCTACTTCTATTGATGCTAGCATTACACACTTTTCTGGATTCACGTGAATACAAAAGAACAAGGAAATCTGCGAGGGGACAAGATCACACACACCATCGGATTCGCCACCGTTCTGTGGAATCCAGGTTCTAGCTTTCAAAGTTCTAGTTAGAATCATATCAAATAGAGTAGATAATTACTTCGTTTCAGTAAATTCTATTCTCGATATTGCCAGGGAAGCTGTGAGGATTGATAGTTTCTGAGAAACTATGATTCACTCCTCACTTCTGAGGTAGGATCGAGAATCTTGCAGATAGATTAGATAAGCTATTTTATTTGTTTAGAATAAATCTACAAATTACACAGGCAAATAACTACACTCGGTTATCTTGTTTGTTTTAAATTGTTATTTAGTTGTTATTTCTAGATACGTTTAAATAGCTGCTTTTCTTAAATTCTTAGAAAGTCTCATAGAGAAATAGAAGTTATATATGTTTTAGATTTATTCCACATAGTTAGAATTTGCTTTACTACAGTTAGATTTACATTTTGTTTTGTATGACAATCACGGGACCTAGGGAGCCCAGGGAATACGTATTTGAGCCAATCGTGCCTCAACCCTGACCTTGTCACAAAGAATAGTTGACATAGACCAGAACCTTAGAATACAAGTCTTCCAAACAACAACGGATTTACGAGTGATCAGCTCTCAGTTGAGAGGATTAAATATAGAAGACGACCAAGCACACACGTTTTGGTCAAATCAACCAAACTACAGATTACCCTAGGCAAACATTCACATATTTGTAGAAGGGTTTGAAAGAGAACAAACCTTTGGTTGTGATCCTTTGGTCCCACAGCCAGATGCAGGAGACACTCTCACAGACATAGATACTAGTTTAAGAATCCAGGTTGCACGACGCTTTGTGAGGTATTCCAAGAAAATCGCGTAGTTATTAAACATAGAAGGCTGGGAAAGCGTATGATTCTTTGGATTATAGGGATTAGGACTTGATTTCGTACATGACCATAGCAGGACCACAACAACCAAGAGTCTACGGTTGTGATCCACAAATCCCGCAACCTAACGAATCCATAAGTCAATCAGATATAGACACTGGCCTACGCACGTTAGTATTCCAGTCCACTCCACTTCCACCCATCATCATCGAACAATTGTCCTTACTAGATATAGCGGCTAACAAAGCTAGAGAATTCTAGACTAGGCCAGAGAATCATCCATAGAGTCGATTGTATTCACTACCCACCATATGACCTTATCTGGAGATATACACGAAACTATCCCAGGTCATTTTCCACGTATTCCACAACCCATAGATCGAATCACGCCAGAACTCGATATTGATTGGAGCCTTCGAGCAGTCATCCTTGCTGATCGATCTATCACACCAGTCCAAGTTAGAAGGGCCTTCTTTGCCTTAGATTCACAAATTCCATTAGTGCGTGTCGAAGACATTAGATTGCCTAACTAGTTCGTTTGCATCCCACACATATTCTATCCCCACCGGCTGTCTCGGCACGACCTCGGGAGGTCGGGTACGCGGAAGAGTTACCTGTAGATTCCCACGCTCGCTTGTCGCTTTTCCAGCGTACACACACTCTACATCTTGATATGATCCTACTTATGCGTTGTTTTACCTTTGGAAAATAATACTTCTCTACCACGACATAAATTTTTCTACTTATACTAAATTTTCCAGCCAAACCCCGTTGTGTAATTCTCTTATAATATTCTCTCATTGAACCAAAATGGATGCACAATTGCTTTCCCTTGAATAAATAGCCATCATGTATCAAATAATCACAAGAACCACTACCTATTATAGGGTCCTTACAACTGTCTCACATCACCAAAATATGGATCACTTTCATACAATTTCTTAACTACCACAAACCCTATGATTTCATTTTCCATTCTTGTGTGAGTGTTACACACCTACTCAAAGCATCAATAACTTGATTTTACTTAACCGATAATGGCTTCAAGATAAAAGTATATTCTTGAAAAAATGAAGCCCAATTTGCATGCCAACTATTTATTTTATTTTTATGTTTACATACCTCAATGCCTCATGGTTAGTGAATAATAAAAATTCCTTAGCTACCAAGTAATGTCTATAATGCATTATTTCTTGAATAATAGCACAAAATTCCACATCTTATGTAGAATATTTCCTCTTTACCTCATTCAATTTTTCTTTGAATAATACTACAAGCCTTATTTCCTTACTCAATACTTCTCCAATCGACATGTGAGACATCACAATCAAGCTCAAAGACATTGCTAAAATTTGGTAATTCAAACAGATGCCTCTAACACTTTAATATTCAACAATTTAAAACTATTTATTTCTATCTTTGCACATACAAAATCCTTTCTCTTTGTGTACTTAGTTATGGGTGCATGTGAAAGGAAGAGGCGTAGAAGAGGTAATAAGAAGATAGGCGTCAAAGGTTTTGTATGCGAAAGGAAGAAAAGTGCATACTGCGAAAGGATATAAATATGCAAGCATGCGCGGGCATTAGAATGAATGAGTGCGTAGGGACTAGAAGAGAGGGTGTGCGGAGAAAGCGGAAGGAAAGAAATTATGCGATGCACAATTCCAAAGGTTTAATGTGTAAGGGAAGAATGCAAAACCCAAGAGGAAGGGCATACACGCAAGAGGCATGTCAAGTGACTTAGCTGAATTAGAAGGAAAGTCTGCAAATGTGCACGCTTGAGTGTGTGTGAGATCGGGAATGAAAGCGGGAGCGCGTGAAATTTATGCGTGGGGATGCAAAGGAAAAATAAATCATGAGGAGGCAACAATAATGGCACGTGAGGGTACACGAAATAACTTCAACTAGGAAAAATATACCAAGGAGTAAGCTTGAGTGTGTGCTGACCTAATATGTTGAAACTTTAGAATCAAAATGAGGATGAAAGTTGTCAAAATAACCAGGGGGTTATTTTGGACAACATGATGGCAACATGATGCTCTAAATTGATTACAAGGCAAGAGTGAATATCACTCTATTACTTTTCTAGGCCTCCATAATTCACCATAATGATCACAAATCAACTCCATGATGCTAAAACCATTTTATGATTATACATTACTTATTGAAATAGGCCTTCACTATGTAGATAGAAGGGTTTCTCACTAAATGGAATTATTTCCATGTGGCTCTACTCAGAGTTCTCGTGCTCCAATTTTTTTGGTGTTTCTTCCACTAGTACTATTGTAAATCTAAGAGGAATGTAATGCCTCCATTTTTAAAAATAATAATAAAAAAATAAAAAAATGTTAAATTACATGGTGGTTGCGTGTTGAATGGAGCTTTATGGAGATGATAATGACCTTGAATGTGTCTGTTTCCTTCTAAGTCACGCCAAACACTTGCATGGGCATTTTTCAAGGCAGAAAGGACAGGAACTTCTGTCAGATGTTGCAGTCACATTTCTTGGGGCGTTGTTTTATGTATGGACCCAATGAAAGAATGAGACTGACTCCTCATAGAATTTGGGGACAGTAGTTTACAAAAGGCGTGGGTTTCCTCATGGCAGGCACATCATTTCACCTTGCAACAAACAGGTCTCCCACCCAATCAGTTTACGTCCACCATTGTAGTTCCAGCCTGTGCCAAAATGGAGTTGTCAAAAGGCGTGGGAACTAGCTGTTTTAATGCCTCAAAGAAATGCGGTCTCATAGAGTGCTATGATTGCAGGTTGTGCAAAAAAATGAGTTTGTTAAAAAGGCCTTGGAAACTTTCAAGAAAATACTATTGGCAGGTTTAAAGCCGAACTCCACAACACAGTCAGCATCCTTCACGCATGTGCCCAAAATGGGAAGCCTTGGAACAGGACATGGGCACCTTTGATGTTATCAGGGCAAGATAAAATAATAATAATAATAATATATTTTCTTGTGTGTGTGAATGGCCATTCGTGGCTGGGCCCTGACTATCTTAAGGAAGCTCTAAAATTTTTCATTAGCATGACAATAAACTGGTGGTGGCTGTGTGAAGGTGTTTGCTTGGTGCTTGCAGCAACCTGTGGCAATTGTGTGGATGTGCTTGCTTGGTGTTTGGGAAAAGCTTGTGGTGGCTAGAAGGATGTGTTTACTTAGTTCTAGTGAAATAAAAACGTGGAAGCTTTGGAGCAGGGTTTGAGCAATAGAATCTAGTTTGTTTGCAAGATTTTGTTCTTGCAATGTCACTGCTAAGATGTATGAAAAATGTGGAAGTGTATTCAAGGCATGTGATCTGCTCGACAAAATGCCTCAAATATTTCAGTCTCATGGAATGCAATGGTTTGGGGTATTCATAGATGAGTTTGTTGTAAAGGCCTTTGAAACTCTGAAGGAAATGGATTTGGTAGTGGTAAAGCAACACTTAACAAAAAAATTACACCCTCTCAGCTGCACCAAAATAAGCGTTTTAAATTGGGATATGCGCAAAATAGACTTGTTGAAAAGGCGTGTGATCTGTTCGACATAGAAAATGTGGTTTCTGGGATCGGGATGACTTCTTGAAAACACAAAATGGTTCTTTTTGATGAGACATGGGTACACAACGAATGGCTTGGTTTGCACGTGACTACCTGGCATCAGATGGCAACAATGGTGGTCTCGACGAATCACGAGTGTAAACTGCTTGGAGCCCCTTGTACCGTTTCGCTCATCATTTCCAGGCATGGTCCTTCTTCCCTTACCTCTCATAATTCTCGTGTTTTAGTTCTCTTTTGCAACTAAATAGAATTTTAAATTATTAGGATTTTTTTAATACAGTTTAATGTCCCTTTAACTCGTTGCAAAGCGATAAATTGTCATGTCATAACTCACGCGTCATTATAACTCGCCTACTTTAAAACATGAACTATCACCCTCACTTGAGATGATTTATAAAACTCTCTCCCTTCTTGATCGCTCCAATATCATTTTATTGACCGAGATGAATTTGACTCCCCATTGATAAAGTTGACCTCTTGGTTTTAAATAGTTAAATTTTGCAATTTTCGGGGACTCACTAAGTACCCTTCGCGACTCGGAAAGCGAGATGTGAAGTTTCATTCGTGTACCTTGGTATACGAGGAGTCGCCTTGATTTTTAGTTTGACCCGAAGCGATCATATGACATCCTTTTGACGTTCTTTTAGGAGCCGTGTTACACCGGTTTACTTGATGAGAGAGCTATTAAAACTAGAAAGTTGGCTTTCGTTTGGGACCACCAATTGAAACCCCGAAAGAGAAACCACGTCCCGTCTTCACAAACCTCTAGCATTTTTACTAGACAACTGCATAAAACTTTCGGTATAGGAAAGAGCACCTTTCAGGATAGTTTGGTGAAGCCGTTTTGTAGGCCTCCGATCGCAGTTTGACGAGGTCAAATTGGTCCAATTTCGTCTTGTCGCTCCAGAAAACTTGTCACCGTTTGAACATGGTTTTCTAGTTCTTCGTCCCGTCGACTCTGATGAATTCTCCTTATATAGGGGAACTAGTAGGAAGAGTCTCGTTGTGTGCACATCCGTCAAACGTCATTTTGGACATGGTTTTCTAGGCCACTCGAGCTAACTTTTGTCTCTTTACAACTAGGTAAACTACGACCAGTGGCCCTAGAAAGCTAGTTGCCAAACGTAAACGTGCGCTCTTTTTCAATTCCGTCAGTTGCTATGAACTCTTGGTATATCTGGGAACACGTAGAAAGTTGATCATGGAGGGCATTCTCATTGGAAGGTAACTTTTGGAAGTGGTTTCTTAGCCTCCGAGCACATTTTGTATGTTTTTGTAGTTAGTAAGAAAATATAAAAATAGAAAACTACGAGACCCTCGTAGGGTTTCCAAATCACCCTGAAAACTTTTAACACATGCAAATAACTGTTTAAAACCCTTTAGTGTATCTATTGTGTGAAATAGAACTTTTGAAAAAATGGTGTTTTCTCTCTCTTCCCTTCTCTTTCTCTCTCCTAAGTTTCAAAATGAAGAAAAATGAAATGCAATGAATACATGTTTCTAGACCTTTTTATTTCGATTTCAAATTGTAATTATTGTTAGATGTAAATGGGAAACTGAAAAATGATAATTATGATTGATTAGGGTGGATGTCATGCCAGTGATTTATCGCTGATATCATGCTCACGTGGGTTTTGTAGGATGGAAGAATGACAACGAAAAAGGTGATGTGTAATTTAATTATTATTATTGTAATTTGTATAGGTCATTGTAAAATGAATAAGCATGCGATGTAGTCTCTTGTTACAGAAAAGTTATAATTGAAATTTGTTAATGTGCATGAGATGCTAGTTTTAGGGATAACTTAGGAAATGTGCATCTAATCACCTGGTCAATTTGATTCTTAGTTGTGTATGGAAAAAAGGGTTTGATTTATACATAGTAAATTGAAATTGAAGTTAATATATTGTAGTACTTTCTCAACATTCAATAAACGATTAAATTAATCACTGGGTTATCTTCTTACCTTGCAAACATAATAAAGAGTTTTAATGGGAACACTCAACCTTAATAAAATATTCGTGCATAACTTGCCTGCATGTGTGACCCTTTTTACCATATAATAAATTTAAAGCGTAGAATGAACTTAAACTTTACACTCGTTGACACCTCCTAGGTTAGGTAAATAAAACCCCTAGTTGGAGTTACCGTCATAGTCAATATGTTTAGCGGCATGGTCGTGAACCCATATTTTAGGAATGTCATGGTCCAACTTTATCCAGAGTATGTGGTTTCCTTCTAGTTTTGGTAATCGTGAGAAGAATGCCCTCTCTTGGTCGACACCGCGGTTGAGTGGCGAAGGCTGCTATGTAAGTCACCTTTTGAGTCCTTGTTCGAAGGAGCGACTAAAGCGGTGATACCTTGGTTTCTATCAAAATAACATCTTGGTATCTTCTTGAAGGTGGTTTAGTATAGATATGTCCACTTTCCTTAAAATCATATATAGTTGAGGCGTAGATCATTAGGTGCATATTGGAATTAAACTAAACCCTAGTGGATTTTGTATGTTAACTTGTGGGTAGAAAACTATAATTTAACTCCTTGCATGCAAAATTGAGTTGAAAGATGTCGATTCTAGAGAACCTTAGAAAGTGTAAGCTTGCAATATTTCTTATGCGGAATCGTGCAATGCTAGGATATGGGATCTTCGTGAACACATATCACTTGCATTCATGTGTAGTTTATAATGCTCCTAGCCATGTACTTCCTTAAGATGTCAGACAAGTGCTTTCGTAACTCTTTTGTTTTGAGATGATGCTAAGAACGAGACCTTAGTGCGATGTAAGAGCATATCATATAATGCTGCACACGAGATTGGAGATTAGGATTAAGGTCAATTTTGGAGTCCTTATAATTTAATTAAACTTTTTCATGTGTTACAAAGAATATAAATTACCTTGGTGTGACCAAACGTCGAGAAAAAATATATATATAAATGGAAGTCCATAAGTTAGTGAACTTTATTAACCTTGGGTAGTGAAATAATTGTTCCGTGATCAAAGGATGTTCTTGGGAAGAAGCTATATCGAATCTATGTCTTCCTTAATCCCAATATTTCATCTTGACATCACATTAGATTCTCTTGTGTAGCAAGGGTAAATTTCAAACATTAAATAAACATTTGAGAAGCATATTCTTAACATAAGAACAAGATAATTAAGTATTGTATATGTGATTTGAATTGTGCCAAATATGTATGTCAGTTATGGAAATTTATATAAAGTATAGGAAGCAAACTTGAGAAGGTCGAATTGTATTTTCAATTGCGGAATAAACTCAAGAAAATGTAGGTGACAAATGAGAAAATTTATCCTTGCTCATAATGTCCTTGGAATGTTAAGCGTAACCAAAAATACATTTAAAGTAATGATATGTCGTGGGTTCTCCGTTCCTCAAGTCATGTTTTAGTGGTTGGGTCTTTGCTAGTACTCTTTCATTTGGAAAAGTGTGGTATAAACAGGTATATGGCATAGTCATGTGTCTATGTGATTTGGTGGTGATGTAGGTGTCGTATATGTTGTTGAGTTGTTCTTCTTGGAGTCCTTGTGGCGTCTTGCATTGAGCAATGTAAGTAAAAAAAAAAATTATCACGGTATTTTCTTTGTTGACATTGTGTGTGTAAAATGTGGGCACTCTGAGGAAATTTTAGGAGGTAGGGTTTTAGGTTTGAAGATGTATAAAACTAAGGCATCACTTGGTATGAAGCTTTAATGATCACAAAGGTGCCTAATATTAGATAACACATCTAATTTGTTTTTAATATAAGCACTATTATACCTATGGGCTCATCTTAAAACAAAAAGATCCTAGTAATATAGTCAATACATACTAAAGTGATGTTTTAGGATGAATGCTAATGTGAAAAATATTAGTGATGGGTTGATCCCAAGATGGAAAATGAGTATAACATGATGGATCTAGATTGATTAAGCTTCAACTAGAAAAGCTGGAATATGAAACTCCCTTGGATATATCAGCTTTGTAGCCATTTTGGATAAAATTGGAATCCTCTATCCATCTCACCATCAATGGTTAAATAACATACTTGAGATTCAACAGATCCTCTCTGTTCTTTAAGAACCAAAGAGGGATGAACGGACAAATTCGTTATCATAAAATTTTTTTACAAAGTCAAATACGATTTATTTTCTATTTTATTTTAATAGTAAGAAAAAAAATGAGATCCATTTCTTTTTGTTTATGGTCTATATATTATGACTAATTCCGAAGGTTTGTTTCTACGGGAGATTAATTATTTGTCTCTTCCCGTAGAAACAGGATTACTTAAAGACGAGGAAAGAGGAACCTAAAGAGGAAAAGATAAACAGCGTTAACTTCGCACATATGGAATTTTTTATTCCATAATAATCTATAAACTGTAAAAAGTGATCCCAGCGGGAATATTCCAGCTTTTGAGAATTGGTATAGACATCGTAATAATGTCTCATAAGAAGGTTATCCTCTCCCTACTCTACTCCTGATAAAGTGATAGATTTTTTTGGTTGTAGTCCAATAATATTGAATTATATAAACTCTATTAAATACATTAGTTAGATTCAACATATTTAAAATCACCCAAAACCATGAACTATTGCTTATCAAAGCTCTACATTCAAAGGACAAATAGTATTTTACTTTGTGCATATTACGAAAATATATGTTACTAACTAATGCAATAAAACTAAAATCCAATACCTTCCACTCCTCGGTCTTTGGATTTCCCACTCTAAAGCTGCTAAGGACATCCTAACAAATTCTAATCTGATCGATCCTTGTAGAGAAAATCAGTAAACTTGGTTTGATCCAAGTTTTGTTTGCTTCATTTTGTTTCTTGCAAATATTAACAATGGCCTCGTTAAATTATTTTGAAGATAGAATGTGAGCCTTTCAAAACTATATCCTTGAATGTAAAGAATTGTAAGTGTCTTTGGCCAAAAACAATTGGACAAAAATCATGTGATGGCCATCTAGTATGTATAAATGCACATCATTCCTTTCGAGTCAGCCAAATCATTAATTTCCACAACCTCCTTCGTAGACTACAAGAAGGGAAGAAGAATTGTGTCCCTTTTTGTAGGAATAACATTTATAAACATGGAATGGACAAAAAGGTAAACATTATCCTCATCTATTGGAAGGTATTGATACTTTGGAGGTGTTACATGGCACCTAGAAATGTCAATTGAATACATCACCATTGAACAAAAACAAATCAAAATGTTGAATGGTTGAAGATTTTTCTTTCTCAAATACATTGGTTACTTTCTTCAATAATGCATTCGATCTATTATTCTTTTTTAACTCATGCAATTTTGACTTAGATGGGTTAATCTATAATTTAGACAAATAAGTTCACCTTATCATAGTAAATATATTGGCATGTTTTGGAGGAGAAAACTAACCTTTTCTATTCAAATGATGACAAACGAAAGAGAAAGTATCATATCTTTTTTTTAATACTAAAATCATACCATTATGAATTTCAACTAGATTTACACATCCAATTTTGTCACACTCTATAAAATTCCCCAAATTCCAACCATATCTAGAACATGAACCAATATGGTTTTGTATTGAGGCTTGCATTTCATGTTTCCTGAATAAGAAAACTTTCAACTCCATATCCAAAATAAAAAACTTATTGATTTTAATGTCAATGCATCCAACTAGAATATACATTGTTCCCGGATCAATAAATTTTGAGGATAGAACCATCTTGACTTCTGTTATACATCATCAAAAAAAAAAATAACCATAGGTCGGCATGGTAGTTTTCAAGGGAATGGATTTCTACAAATCATTCCTTGTCTATTTTATTCAACACTTAGCCCCTTGATGAAAGGAATTTCTTTGAACGGAGTTCGACCAATGGAAGAAATATTACCTGTAATTGGAATGAAACACATTAATAATTCGTAATTATATGAAGCTTAGAATATGTTAGTATTTTCCATCGACTCCATATTAACTTTCGTATATGTTTGTTAGTATTTTCCATCGAGTCCATGTTAATATATGTTTCTAACAAGAAAGGGATAATGACTCCATGTTAACTTTCATATACTTCATAAAACTTATAACATTATACTTACTTTATCAAGTTATTTACGACTTATACAATGGAAAATCCTAGTGACCGCTAGGCTATAAATTTACATAAGTGTAATAGAAAATGTTATCATGAAATTAGATCTATTATTCTTTATGACTTGTAAGTAAACTAAAAGTAATAATCTCTTTTTCTAAGAAGGAACAAGGTATTCCATCAACAAGCTATCAAATACACACTCCTATTACTTTTATCTTGCATATAAGTGAATATCATCAAAATATCATTGTTGATCTTAATCGGGATTTGTTGAATTTAGGGTTAGAGAAACAAACCATATTAGTGGAACTAGTCAAGACGAATATATGGAAAACAAAAATTGAAAATAATAAATTCTTCACTTAGCGGCCATTAGGAATCCCCTGAACAAGATATCCATTGCACATTACCATGGAGTTTCCTATCCTACATACAAATGGGTAACATTAATCTTTATTTTTACTCTTTATCACCTATTGAAATTAGTATCAATATGTATCTAATCGTTGTAAGAAACTCTAAAGCTTAGCGGTCACCGGGCTTCATCTTGAAATGGTGTCAAATATATGTGGCTATTAATTATGCTATCTGACATACAAATGGATAACATTAAACCATTTTTTCTTTATTGTCTCATATGGAATATAAGGATTATCCTAGTAGTCATATGTCTCTTATGTTCCTTACTATGTATCAAAGTAGAGTAATAAAATTAAATCCTATCAACCGCTAGGCTTCGCCTCAACATGGTATCAAGTGCAAGTCTCCATTAAATTTCCTATCTAAAATTCAAATGGTTAGCATAATACATTCTTTGTTGTTCAACATTACTTTTGAATAGGAATATCCTTGCAATCGCAAGGCTCTAATGTCTCTTACTCTAAATATTTGGTTAGATTAACAAATCATATTAATGGAACTTATCCCAAAGTGTTCAATCCAATGTTCACGTATTGAAAGGATCAAACTTCATTTTCACCTATCAAAATGATTATACTTGAGTCGAATAACCTCAATGTTCCTTACATTATATGAAAGGAACGTAAGAAAATTTAGAGCTTATTGGTGCTAGGATTCTCCTCGACATATAAATGGATAACATAAAACATTCTTTATTGTTCATTAATACTTATTGAAAGGAATAGCTTAGTGGCTACTAAGATCTAATGTTTCTTATTTTGAATATAGTGTTGGAATAACAAATCATAGTAATGGAGCTTTAGTGGTTGCTAAGCATTTTATTTTATACAAGTGATGTGAAATATGTGTGTAGCAAACATTTTTTATTCTAATGCATTATATGGATTTAAAAAATCAAAGTAATATATTTAGAGCTTAGTGGTCACTAGGTAATGCCTCAACAAGCTATCAAATATAAATGGGAAGGATTACGCTTTTCATAAACATAAGTGCGGATTATGGCACTTTGTATCCATTTTGTGGATAAATGTAATCTTGAAGGCCATGGAGGGCTCTACCTAATAGGTAGAATAAGTTAATGATTAAAAAAATCCTAGGGTATTCATATAGCATCATGTTTAAGGGACATACCATCTGAAATGTGGTTGAGGCATGTGGGATGTCCCTTCTACAAGATGTGGAATGAGTACCCTACGAACTTTTTTAAGTAACCTTATTTACACGACTAAGCGAGCTCTTCCTATCCTTGCGACTACATTCATCCACAAAAATGGATATTGTGGCATATGTCATACTTTTACATAACTATATAAATGGATAGTGTAGACACCTAAAATCTGCTTATGCAGTTTTAATGCTAAAGTGGTACCAATTATCCTCTATCTCATCATTTCCATTATAATTAGTGATTTCTACTAATTAACTAACATTTCCCTCTATTTTGGTCAATTAACGACACTTTGTTAATTAACTAGCTCCTATCACATTCTAGATGCCAATTAACGACACTCTATTAGTTATAATCCTCTTCAAATCAAACAATTAGCTATTATTAGCCAATTAAGCCTATTTACCCTTGTATTTAATCAATAAACCCTTTTATTGGTTAAAAACTCCTCTTCCAACCATTCAAAATCACCCCAATCACTTCAAATAGCCTAAAAAGCTTATTCTAGCCTATTAATTAGTCTTATTTGATTAATTAATACCATTTCCAACTCCCATGAGTTGCACATCCTTTGTTAATTCTTCTTAACAAGCTTATCCTTTGTATTTCTACTTTGGGCTTTGTCCCACATGCACCAAGTTGCAAGCTTTTCCCAAATAGAAAGCTATAAAAAGGACCAAGCTCCTACCTTCACACCTTACACCATACTTTGAATAGTATCTCATATAAAACATATGATCAAGAGCCTTACTCCATTGATGGAATAGCTTGCATCCCCATTTGCATCCATTTCTTCAAGCTTGGTTAGTAAGAGAAGATATAAACATGGCCTTGTAGCCATTTTATTGAGATCTCTTCACCATTAATGAAGTAGCAACACACATTTTGATTGCTTGTAATCTTCATAGGTTCAATTTATTTAGCAATCATTAACATAGTAAGAATGCTTGTAGTTTAGATGATTAATTTCATGTATATTTCCTTATGCATTCTCATAAGATTTGATCATGATGGTTCATTGATGAATTTATTAGCTTAGCTCTAAACTACTTGGTGTTAGTTTAGGTTTAAATTGTTTTTCTTAAGTTTAGCATGATCACATTTGGCGCACATGGTGGGATAGTTTTCATTGTCCTTTGCATTCATTTTCAAGCTTTTTAGATTAGTTTCAAAGTTTTGATTTACTAACCCTCTTTTGCATTTTTAGATAAATATGAGGTTTCTTAACTAGTTTAGTTAGGATTGCTTTGTTTTTGTGCTCTTTTTAGGATCAAAGGAGGTGAGGTGTTGTCGAATTTGATTCAAGTTGACAAAGTTTGGAGCTTTTTGAGAATTTTTGTCAAAAATTCTTGTGTTCGATGAGCTACTGAGACAGGACTCGCGTTATTGCTAAGTTCCTCACACTACTTCTTCAGGGCTTGCTTTACTTATTGTAGGCTCGCGCTACCACTTGGTGGCTTGTGTTCTTGCTTCTCTAGTTGCACATGTGTAATACTTTATTTTTCAGCTCTATACTTGCTCTCTAACAAGCTTGTGCTCTGACTTGGCTCGCCATGCCTCTTGTGAAACTTATTTTTTTTTTTTACACAGGGTCATGCTAGTGAGTTAACCTTCATGCATACGCTCTCGGCTCGTGCATATGCTCTCGACTCATGCATTTGCTCTCTAACCCTCACATACACTTTTTGCTTCACGCTAGTGTGTTGTGTGCTGATTTTTGGCACTCATTTCAAAGTTTTATTTTTTTATTTTTTGTGTTTCTATTAGTTACAGGTTTTCTTAACTATTTTCTATAGGTTTTTAACATTTAAATCAGATTTCTAACTAAATTTGCTTAATTTTTGTTGAATTATTTTGTTTCCATGCTTTGTGTAAGTTAGGCTAGAAGTTTGTGTATGCTCTTCTCTTGCACCTTAGGGTGATCTTGAGAATCAAAAAAAGCTTTTAGTTTTCATTTTCTAACATTTTGGTTAAATTGGAAACTTCATCTTTCATTTTTGGCTTAAGGGAATGAACATTTACCAAGCTTGAAAAACTAGGTGTAAAGAGATGCAATCTTTTCCACAAATGGTTCATTTAATTGCAAAGATTTCCTTTACTTTTTAGTTGGATTATTTGTTGTGTATGCTCTTCTCTTGCATCCTTGGATGATCTTGAGAATCAAAAACAACACTTGATCCTCTTTCAATTAATGTGATTTGCTTGGAGAACTACTAACGTTTGAGTTGTAGGACCATATTATACGCTTGCCAAAGACTTTAGATCTAAACAAAACTCTAACTACATGTGTGTTGCAAGTTGTCAATGGTGTTCTAAACCTCATTTCTTAATCGAAAGATAAAAAAACACACCACATTATTCAACACATTGTACTTGCAAGTTTTCGGTTAAGAGCTATAGATCGTCCACTTTAAAATGGGAGAAGTGCCTTGGCATAAGTCGTAAAAACCCATAAGGATGCTCCCAGGAACCCCAAAGTAGTTCACACCTTGAGGGAACTGGTGAATGAAATGGGAAGTGCTCCGCTACCCAACTGACTAGTACACCTTTGTGAGATTAGAGTCAAAAGTATCTTCAAGCGACCTAAGTGAGATAAAAGTGATTGCAATTGATTGCTCATTGTATTTAATGGGGTAAAGTAAAGTTGGGATACTCCAAGATTTAGTCAGTGTAACTTTCTTAGTAAACCGCACTCATGAGATAGTTTGTGACACTTAGAGAGTGAAACAATATGAAGATTGTGGCTTGGATCCAACTAGAGTTTATCCATTGCATTCTATAGAGCTCTCATGAAGCAAAAACTTTTTCAAATTCATAACCTTGTTATTCAAACAAGGGGAAAGGCCATTGAAGTTAAAGCTTAGTGGTATCCATCACAAAACTTGTGAAGTGTTACTTTTTCCTAGTTTTTCACTTGTCCTAAGATAAGGCGAAACTCTGCCAAAGTTACGCCTAGTATTTTTCATCACCACTTGGTCTAATCCTTTTTGTCTTGTTGCCCATTTTGGGAAAAAGAGAACATACATTCGTAGTGATATCAAATATTTTGTCTACCACTTTTTACCTGCTTACATCCTTCCTTATTACGACTGCGATAGTAAGCGTTGAAAGTGTGTTGGTACGTATTTGTATCTTGGTAGCCATTATCTTGATACCCATGTCAATATTATCATTATAGTTAGGTTGTCTCATCATTGACTTCCTTTGAGTTGTTATGTTGCTTGCATTATAGCCATACAATTTTGATACTTGCATCTTGTTTCCTTTTTGAAACTAGATCTAAGTCTCTAAGTTGTATTGTTATATTGCTCGCATAAATAACAACTTCTTGATATACTTAGACTTAGTTTTTATCCCAACATTTCCTTGAGTTTTAAAAAGCGTCGTTACTTTGCTCGCATTGTGGTGACATCATTTTGATACTAAAATCTTGCTTTTTCCATAAATCTTGATTAACGTGTCCAAATAGTGTTGTTGCATTGCTCGCATTTGTAGCCTCCTTTTTCACAACTTGGAATTTGTTTGTTTCTAAAACTTTTTTAATATACCTTTTTAGGATATCACGTCAACACCTTATTAGTATTTAGGTCTTGTTTATTTTAAAATTGACCTAAGTGGTGATATTGTGTTGTCACTATTTACACTAAACATATACTTGAAGAACGTAGGGAGTAACTATTTTGTGATTGGATCAAATTCTTGTACTTGATTGTTGTGTCCTAGATACTTGTTCCTACTCTAATTTGGGGTATATTGCGAAGTATTTAACTTTAAAATTTAGGGTTTTATGTTTTGTACAATTATGTTCAATTAGTCATTAATTAAATAAATTTTAGTTTTTTATTTTGTGTTTTATAACTCCTAAAATTGTTTGTGGTATGTTCTTATATTATTTTATTGTACTATTAAATTATGTTTAGAATTTATTAATTTTAATATTCTTATATGTAGTGTTATGTTGTAGTTCTTATATGTATTAATTGTTAGCAAAATTAGTTTATTGTATGGACATTAATAAATTATGTTATTTTGAATTTACATTTGAGTACTCTATTTTTCTTTAATGTAATTTGTTTATTACCGGTGAAATAATGATGTTTCACGAATTTGAAATTAAAAAATTTCAAATTTCTATTTCCCCCATTCAACATAACATTTGAAAACCATTATTTTGTAGGTTTTTCAAATTTTAAATTTGAGAAGTATGAAATTTCAACATAGCCAAAAGCGTAAATTATGATGTTCCACGCATTTCAAACAAACAATTTCAAATTTTAATTTACCCCTATTTTACATAGCATTAGAAAACCAATATCTAACGAGGTTTTCAAATTTCAATTTCCCCGTATTTGAGAAGGTTTGAAATTTCAATATCCCGCACTTTTACTTAATGAGGAGGGAATTTAAATTTTCAAATTTCCATATCCCACACTTTTTATGTTTTGAAATTTTATACATGGAATGTATAAAGAAAAATATTAAATATATCTAAGAAAAATTGGTTTGGGTTTCTTGTTTCATGGTGCAGTAAGAAGGTAGTTTGAGAAATTATAAAACAATACTTGTAGGTCGTAGATTGAAGAGCCAATTGTACAACTTTTTGTCATTTTTTCAAGGAAAATTGTAGAGTAGGTACAGAAAGGAGGTTTCTAGAGAAGGTACACAAAGGAGGTTGTAGAGAGGATTGTACAAAAAGGTTGTTTCACATAGTAGACAAACAAGAGAGGTACACAAAGGATGTGGTACAGACAGGTTTCTCATCAAAATTTAAAGGGTGGTCACAATACCACAAGGCAACGAATCGAAAGCGCAGATACATTGATCGATAAGCACAAAATCATTTCATATACTTGTAAAATAGGTATTTATCAAAAGCATCAACCATAGTATTTGTGTACATTTTTATTGACTAATTTTTTCAATTGATTTTCTCCTCCTCTATAAATGTGCCCTAGATCTCTCTAAGTCATCCGATAAACCACCGTGTTACAATTTTATTTTAGATCATTGCTTATTTTTGCACCGTAGTCTAACCTTGATTTTTCCCTAACAAATCCTAAAGCACGCCTTTTCGGCTCCTCTTTTCCACCTTGTTAAACCACCTTGCTATAGCTCTACCCTAGAACAGACCTTATGTTTTTCCATAACGAACCCCCAATGTGCACCCTTTTCAACTTCTCTATGTCACCTTGTTAAACCACCTTGAATTTTTCCTGAATGTTAATATCTTTCTCACTTTGCATTATGTTTTTCATGTTTTTACCTTGACTATTTTTTCCCGATAATGAATGCATGTCTCCATAATGATAAAACATTTATCACACAACCACAAATACTTTTGAATAGTAATGCTTTGTGAGACCCAAAGTTTTCATTTTTCACTTTTTTGAAAAATAATTTAAAAAGTGTTTAATATTATATTATTTTAGGAAGATATTAATTAGGCCTTCCTATTGTCTCCATTTAATGTTTTTATTAATATGTTACAAATAAACATAGCTAATTATTACACTTAACTTTTTTTATATATAATTTCAATTAATTTTCCAATGGCAATATAGTAAGTCGATAGTAGTAAAATTTCAATTTCAAACGTTGGCAATTTAAAAAATGTGGATACAAGATAATAAATATTTTACATATTTTTAATATACATGTAAGTTATAATTAATACTTGATTAGGACATATGCGGGTAGGATGTTTCAAATAAGGCTTAGAGGTCGCCGTAATAATTTAAAACTATGACACCATAACAATTATTTAATTGCATTACATATATATTAAAAATATATATGTTTTCCTCTATATATGTGGTAAAATATAACTCCATGTGCATGTTTAGATATGTACAATGTTAGGTATATTTATTAGAATTGACATATATGCATGCATATACTTTACAAATATATGTGTTCATATAATCAAATATAAATATCAATCTATTTACTTATAAATGCATATTTAACTTTGTGCTCGCTAGGCTATGTAATAAAATCACATAGATTAGTGGTCACTATGTTATAATTCTTTTATTTTGAATACCACCATATGTAATTACTGGTTTATTTAGAAATAAATGTGAAACCAAAGATGGATATATTTGATATAAAACACACATTTTAATATGTTAGGGATGCCTAGTGGGTGCTAGGGTTTTGTAAAATATGTAAATATACAATTATATACATATATGTATGTATATACACATTCCATATTTATGTGTTTTTGTTTGCAGATTTCGATTGGAGAACTTATATCTTACATCGATACATTGTCCTTGATTTGCGTCATTATAAACCCTATCATGAAATAGTAGTTGTTTATCCTAACGGCCACTAGGATATATTTATCATGTTTTAACCTCAAATATTTACAATTCAATTTCATGATAAAATATTATTTTAAACTAAATAAAACCCTCTTCAGTAATATAGTTGTTTATATTAGAGACCTTTATGCTCCTTCCATTCGATCTTGTCTTTGTAAAAACTCTTTATATAGCTTAGCGGTCATTAGGCTCAATCTCTTGATTTTGCATATAGGTAAAAAATTGTTGTTAAAGGTATTATATTATACTACCTTTGGTTAAATAGTAGTTTAGCCTAGTGGTCATTTGGGCTATATTTATCTTCTTTTAGCTCTACAAAAGATTAACAATTAAATTTTATAATACAAGATCATTATAAACAAGATAAAAACCCTTTTAGTCATACAATTGTATATATTATCAAGCACTAGGCTCCATCCATTGGATTTTTTCATTGTAAAAAACTTTTTCTATAGCTTACATCCACTAAGCTTCAACCGTTAGATCTCATTGTTGTAAAAAATTCTTTGTATAGCTTTTTGTCCTAGTCTAAGTGTCTTGAATTTTCATATAAGAAAAAAACTATTCATCTAATTTGTGTTGCAAATGTAACGTATTTAAAACAATAGATTTATTTGGTTGGCCTAACCTTGGTTAGACAACTATTGTTGAACTAAGAAAAGTGTCACGCTACATACCCTCTTGAGGTGTCAAACCTTATGTAGTTCTCATTAGTTTGTTATCGAAGGTATTACATTATACACCCTTTGGTGTAATAATTGTTTACCCTAGCGTCCGTTAGGCCATATTTCTCTTATTTTAATCGAAAGGATTAATAATTAGTTTCATTATACAAGATCATTTTAAACTAGCTAAATCCCTCTTTAGTAATACAATTATATAGATTAGTGGTCGTAAGGCCCCATCAATTGGATTTTGTCGTTGTAAAAAACTCTTTGCATAGCTTAGTGGTTATTAGGCTCCGGCCATTATATCTTGTCATTGTAAAAAAAACTCTTTGTATAGATTAGTGCCACAAGGCTCCAATCATTAGATCTTGTCGTTGTAAAAAACTCTTTATATAATCTGCAATTGTTTCGTTTCAAATATTTACAATCCAGTTTCATTATATAATACTATTTTAAACTAGATAAAACCCTCTACATTAATACATTTTTTTAGATTAAAGGCCCCCATACTCCTTCCATTCGATCTTTTCTTTGCAAAAACTTGTTGTATAGTTTAGCGGCCGGTAGGCTCAATTTAATACAAAACAGACACATGTAAGTTTTGTCAACCAATTTTTTTGTATTTTTTTACTTATCAAAAATATCACCTAGTTCTAATGCATTTCTCAAGTAGTGTGTTGAAGGGAATAATTGTAATTATTAGTGTTGAAGTGAATTATTCTTCCTTTGCATACTACAAATTCATTCTCAAGTATTGAAGAAATACTACACTCTAATACAAATATATTAATGTAGAAGGCATGCCTAGTGACCACTAATCTCTTTAGTACTTTTCATTGTTTATAATTTTATTACATTGTAGTGTTCCCTCTCTCGTTTAGGATGATTTTTTTACAAGATAAAAACATTTATTGCCTCAAAACTAAAACTATGGTTGGACCACCCTTGGAAAAGCTAAGTGTTGCACTACATACCCTCAAGAGGGAACAATATTTATGTATTTCTCATATTACCTTTGACATATATTACATCACCAAACGAAGTTTCATTACCTTTTCCAAGACTACCACATCTAGCTTTGCAAACTAGGAACAAGATATCATTGATGATGTGCTCGACAATTTCTACCGCATTTGGCGTTACAAGCAAGGAAGTTGAGAGAATAAAATTTTCAAGTACATCATCAATTATGTCTTGTTCTTCTACTCATATTTTGTTCAAACCTTAATTCTTCCAAACTAACTTCTATCATGTAGATCCATGGGGCATTCGGTAAAGTGGTTGCATCTAAAAATGTGGAGGAAATATAACTCAGTTGCAGGTCTAATTATGTCACAAAGTAATAAAACAATTAAACAAATACTATGTATTGCATTCGGAAAGTTAAGCACAACTCTGTGAGATCAAAAGTATATTGTGAGTGAAGATAAATGAAAAATAATAACACGTAAGTTGTTCTTCTTCCTGCATAAAAATTAATTCTCTAGTAGTGGGGTTACACTACACTCTAATACAAGGCACGTGTTTAGGTTTTTGACATTGCAGGTGACTAATTTGGGGCTTTTGATTTTATTTATGTTTTGGACATTTACAATAAGTTTCCCATTAAGATGGCCTCAGGACATATGAAATTAGATGATAAAATGAGCAGTTGATGAAATTTCTTTCTCTACTTCCATAACGAACATATACATTGATTGTTGCCTATATTAACCCTTTTAAATTTCCTTTGAATACGGACCATCGAATTATATTCCTTTAAATCTTGGAGTCTCTGGACTTTCAAAATTGTTTACATTTTAATGTTCCTTTGTGCTTCCATATTGTGCCACTTGTCACCTACCTATTTACCTAGATCTTGAAGAGTGTCATCACCATTTGACTTGCTTAACTCTCATGCATCATCTTTTTCTCTACACCGTCGTATTAAGTCTCCTTCAATCTTTTCCATTCAAGGATTTAAAGATACACCCTTATTAACCAATGTTTAAAAGTCTTATCGGGGGAACTTTGTCTCTCGGAGGACTCTTGGTTAAATCGGAGGGCACATTTCTATATTGGAGGACCCCTTGAACCTCCGGAGGGCACTTCAACTTTGTGAAGGGCATATGGACATTTGAATTGGTCAAATCGAAGGGACTTGATCACTTTGAGGACACTTAGATTTGGTGGAGGGTACCTTGGACTTATCGGAGGGCATATGGACATTTTACCGATGCCCTAGGTAATTCAAATTGACCTTTGGTGGAAAAGGACGTCAAGGACCTAAACAAGCTTGAAACTACATGGAAACATGAATTTCAAAGGTACAATGAAGCGATATGCAATTTGGATTGGCCTGAAATTATAGACACTTCAATGTGTAGTTATAAAGGATATTTGGGCCAAGTTTAGGACCATTAGGAGTAGGATCAATGGTTGTTTAGTAATATTTGAGACTTTATTATATAATAAAGCCTTAATTAATGAAAACTAAATTATGTTGATAGTATAATATATTACATATCCTTATGTAGTTTGCATTACTTTGTTGTCAAAGGTATTACCTTCTTCCTCAACTCCATTTCAATTTGATTTATTAGTAGAAATTTTTAATGTAGAAGGCATGCTACCGACCACTAATCTTTGTAGTTTTTTCATTTTAGTCTTCCCTCTCTCATTTAGGATGAATTTGTTTATAGTATAAAAAAATTCAATTTATTGTCTTAAAATTAACCTTTTGTCATCAATATGAATTGATATGAGGTGATGTGAATTAATGTGATGTGAGGTGAACATTTAATATGTATGTTAAAATTGTGATTAATTTATAATCCATATGTTGGATATTTTGATATCCATAGATATTGTTATCCAAAATTTACCCCAAGGTAATTTTGATAGCTTGCATAATTCCTTTTGGACTTAGACAGGGAAAAATGGTAAAAACAAAGAAAATTGGCTTTTGGGGGAATTCTTCTATTCTTTTTCCAACTCCTAAGATCCACACTTGGCCAAAAATTAGCCAAATTTGTGAAAAATGAGAGGGGTGAAGAAGAGCTCGACAAGCTTGTGGGTGAGTTAGAGAAGATCTCACCAAGTTGAGGTTAGGCGGTTCAAGTTGGTTGAGGAGGTTGAGCAACTCGGCGAGTTTTCGGGAGCTCTGGGCGGTGGTTTGTAGAGCGTGCAGGGATTACAAGCACACAAAGCCCAAGCGAAACGGAGTTCCTTGGTATGTGAGTTCCCCATAAACCCAAAAATTCCACAAAACATGACGAGATCCTTTTTACGTCAGGCCAGATTGAGGTTACGGGCACGGGAACCCAAGCAAGTATATGTTACGATTGAGTGAGAGTTTTCCGCACATGGCGCGAGGCCAAAAACACATGAGTGAGGCGAGATGCGAGAGATGTGGCGTTGCGAGAGGCACAATGGAACACAAGAACTAAGTTCCCTCCGAGCCCAAGTTCTCTTATCGGGCCAAGGGCCGCAACACACACACAAGCGAGCTTGCCGAGTCGGGCCGGATGGTGAGGTGCTTGGGATAGCTCGGCGGAGACAAACAAAGCGAGTTCGGAGCCATAAGGAGAGCTCGGGAGCTTGGGGATGAGCCGGGCTATCGCCAAATTCTAAATAAAATGCCCACAATCCATTACGGATTGTGGGGGTAGAATAAGGCCTAGGTAGAGAGTGGATCTCGAAACCAAGGGAATTTCTCCCCCAAAGCTCGAGCCCGCATGGGAATTTCTCCCCCCAAAGCACCAAATCCAATGAAATTGGACTTATTGGAATTGTAATTCCATCCCCTACACTTAGGATCAATAAAATAATGGAAGTAGGTGGGAAAAAAACAAAGAAAACTCTCTCGGTCCAAAATCCACATCCCAAGTGAATAGAAAGGAGAATTAATGAAGATATGGGCATTTTCTTCTCCCTTAAGCAAAGGTACATGAAAGGATGGGTTTGTAGCGGTCTCCATGATGTTTTTTTGTCATTCAATGCCCATTTTTGGTGGTTGGAAGCCCAATTTTGGGATTCACTTTCTCTCTTTCTCCATCAAACTTCTATATATTGTAATGAGAGCCCATTTGCAAAGGGTTGGAACATTTTGAATATTTTTCTCTCTATTATTCTCACTTGTTAGGTGAATGTTGGAATTCAAGCCTCATTTTTAAGTATTGTAATGATGAATCTTGTCTCTCTTTCTTAGTATAATGTTTTGCGCATCTTCATAGAAAAATAAAATTTTAGTTTGTGATTATCTTGTTATCCTGGTTGTGTTTATTGTATTCTCTTGCCTCTCCTTCACACTTGCAGGTATGGTTGTGCATATTTTGTTCTCATTACAAACTTCAATGATGTTGTGCTTATGAAATTGGTGTATTGAGTGTTGTTATGGTTTGTGGTGCTTTATCCACCCTCTTTATCTCCATTTTCATCCATTTGAGAGTTTCCCAACCCCCTTTCTTGGTGTTATAGCCTTCTTTAGTGTAGGATTCCTCATTTTACATGTAGTCCCCTCTCTCTCCGATCCCTTGGATTCATAGATTAGGATTGGATAGTGGCATTTCCCTTCTTAGGATTAGTTTGGTACTAGGATTAGGTAAAGGAACCAGCTTTCTCTGGAGGTTTGTCTCAATTGTAGGGTCCCACACCTTAGGACAATCCCATGTTTCCCAAAACCACCTTGATTTCCTCATCTCACATGTAAGTAAATCGGAGGGTATTATTTTTCGGTGATATGAGATATATTTATCTATTTGTATACATATTTTATATTGATATATGTTATATCCATTATATAATAAATATACAAATATATATTTGTATACATATTATATACAATATAAAATAAATATACAAATGTGTGTGTGTGTGTCTGTTTTATATATATATATATATATATATATATATATATATATATAAAGTTATATACGGAAGACTTATTTATATGTGGTAGGGCTCAAAAACAAATTATTGTCTTAATGACATATTAAATAAAATTTACTCCAATTTCATTAATAGCCACGATATTATCTTTTCGAATAATTGAAAAATGTCAATAATAATAGCCTTTGCTTATAAGCAAACTAAACTACATACCACACATAAACCGAACTACAAAAACCGTGAGCCAAAACCGGATACATAATCGGTAACCATTTGCAAAAAACTGGTCCAAAATTTGATACATAATCGGTTCTTTTCCTCTGCAAAAAAATGAGCCAAAACCGGATACATAACAAGTATCCATTTTATGGGATATAAAATGGGGGTTATAGTTGGGTTTTGTTGATTTTTGGGGGAAACAAAAAGAGCGGTGGTGTCATGCAAACAAAATTTTCTTGTTTCCCACTTTGTCTATCACCAACAATAATGGTTGATTTAGCAACGGGTGTTTTGGGCTTGGTTTTTTGGCAACATGTGTTTTGGGATTATTTTTTTATTGGCCGGAACCAAGTGATTGTCACAGTGTGTGGTTTTTTCATGTCGTGCCCTACGATTTGTATCATGTTATTAATTTTGGTTATAAGCATGACAAAATAAAGTAATACTAGTAACAAGAATCATAACAACTACATGTAAATAAATATGCTCTCTTGAGTGTGAATGGAAAACAAAAAACCACACATTTACACACCTAGACTCCATGCAAAAATAATCGAGAAAATATATGAAAAAACCCAAGTCACTTAAACAAACTACGAAAACCCTGCTAAACACCAAGCAACATACCCGGTAACAAACCAATCTAAAAACCCTACTAAACGGTAGAAAAAGGCAAACGAAAACGCATGTATCAATAAAATGGTATGTATCAATGAACACATATGAATTGATATGAGGTGATGTGAGGTGAATATTTAATTTGTAAATTAAAATTGTGATTAATTTATAATCCACATGTCAATTATTTTTATAATCATAGATATATTTATATATCTCTATATATTTGTATACATATTCTATATTGATATATGTTATATAAAATATAGAATAAATATACAAATATATCAAATGAAAACACATGTATCAATAAAATGCTATGTATCAATGAACACATGAATTCATATGAGGTGATGTGAGGTGAATATTTAATTTGTACATTAAAATTGTGATTAATTTATAATCCACATGTCAATTATTTTTATAATCATAGATATATTTATATATTTGTGTGTGTGTGTGTGTGTGTCTCTGTGTGTGTGTGTGTGTGTGTATTTTATGTTGATGTATACTTTATATCAATATGAAATAAATATACACACATATATATATATATATATATATGCATAGTTGTATATATATTTTATATTGATATAAATTTTATACGATATAAAATAAATATACAAATACACACACACACACACACACACACACACACACACACACACACACACTATACATATATATTTGATAGTTAAAAGAGGGTTAGAAGCACCCTCGCAATGTACAAAGCCAAGACAAAACTATAACCGATCAAGATACATCATAGCACAAAATTATGACTTGGGCGGGGAACACGTGCCTCTCGGAGTACTTGTTCCCGCCGACCACCTGTACCATGCAACTCATTGTTGATCCACAAAACACTAGGTCCTTAGCATTTCGAGAAAGTAGAAGTGCGGGAATGGGGGCCCAAATGAACTTGTACCTCGTGTTCGTTGGGACTTGATTTACCCCCATTACACTATACTAGCCCAAAATCCTATATATTTAGACAATTTCGAGGGTTCGAAGAACTCGAGGCCCCATGGAACTTGTTCCTTTTGTTCCCCAAATATACAATTTGCCCGCATTACACTAGAAATGAGCATTTTTCAATTTTTTCTAACTCCTTGAGCCAAGTAGAGAGTTGGGGAGTTAGGGAAAACATATAATAATGCCCCCAAGGCCATTTTCCTCCTTATATCCAATTTTACTCAAAAATGGGCTAAGTATGGGATTCTTGAAACCCAAAATAGGAAAAAATGCCCCAATTGATCCCAAGCCCCCAAAATAAGCGCAAGTGCTCCAAAACATGGAAAATATCCGATTGCTTCAGATTATTTTGTGAGGCTATGTCCAATGTCCAAGTTCACTTTTCCTAGTTGTCCATTTTTACCAAGGGGTAAAAATGGATAATAGGTCCACAAAACATCGTGCTACCTACTTTCACGACTAGATCACATCACAAGAACTCAACCAAACCATGAAAATAACATACACACCAACACAAGATAGTACTTGTCACACACATGCCTCGGCACAAAAGTACTTGTAACATAAGCATACTATAACAACATGGAATTCCCAACAAGTACACATACAAAGGTTTCACACAACTCGAAACCATAATTGTAGCTACATAGTGTCAAGATGGAATCAACATCATACCATCAATGAGGAGCATCAATCCTCAACATCACAAAACATAACCAGACTCACATGAGTACACATAAATCATAATACCAACTCCATACACCTCCCAATCTCCATAAGCCTCCCAAAAACTCCATATACCTCTCAAACAACAAAATTTTCCTTTTCGCTCCACCAAAGAAGACATTTTTTTCCTTTTCGCTTCACCAAAGAGGTCGGTCACCCTATGGCCCTAGGCACATAAAGTCCAAACACATCTAACCCAAGTGACATAGTAACTCGTGGTTCAACAACCCGCTACTTATCTATAACTCCTTGGGGCGTACCTCGATACAATGAAGTGGACCCATAAGTACCACCAATCCTTGGTAAACCCATGTCCTTATTACAACACATACAACATTAGAACCAACATGCCAAAACAATAAGCAAAATTGTCAAGTGGCATCAAATTCAATCGCTTTGGGCCAAGCGAGAAAATATATTGAAACTCAAGGAAGAATTTTAACTTAAATTCACTTTTAATCAAAGTAAAATAAATGGCTAATTAGTCACAGTTAGTGTGAAAATCATCATGTTAGTGCAACAATCAAATAAAATGCCCAAAATTGTAAACAATAACTCAACCAAAAGTTAAATAAAATAATTTGTTGGTTCCAAAAAAGGAAGAGAAAAGAAAATTCAAATTTACGAATAAAATACGTATAGATAAATATCACATCACAATCACTATGTGGCCTTATACGGCCACCAAAGGGGTACTCATCGAGTTGATGGCACTTGGATATTGAGCCTCATCTCGCAAAATATATAACAAAAGCAACATCACAAGTACCTCGAATCTCATCCGGCATCGAGTGTGATTCGAAATATAAATAATAATTGTCATAATCTTTGTCTCAATCATCCCTCCACACAAGGCTCAACATAGTCGTTACCGCACATAGGTCATCTATACGACAACCATAAAGGGAGAGAGACAAGGGTAAAAGTTTCCATCTATTGAGCCTAAGGTGTTCGCGAAACACAATATACATGGTGCCTGTTGGGCAAGTGTCATACATACCAAATGAACAAAAGTGGGTTTTCAGTCTATGTAAGACTCCACTTCCTATCTCGTACTCGACTCAAGTGACTGGTCAACGGTACACCAATACATAGGTACACATAGGTCATCTATACGACAACCATATAGGGAGAGAGAAAAAGGTACATATTTTCATCTACTGAGCCTAAGGTGTTCATAAAACATAATATACGTGGAGCTCGTTGGGTAAGTGTCATGCATACCAAATGAATAGAAGTGGGTTTTTAGCCTATGTAAGACTCCACTTCCTATCTCGTACTTGGCTCGAGTGACCGGTCAACGGTACTCATTTCCTATCTCCACACATATACTTTTTACTGATTGTTTCCCTTAGGCTTGGTTAGTGTAAGATTCACAACATAACACATAACTACATTACTAACACAATGGTGATTCACGCACATACACCATAGTGTTTTACACATGGTATAGTTACAGGATATAACACAACATTACTTCCACAATATATAACACGTCAGTTTCCACATAACGAACTCGAGTGCAATTACATTACAATAGGGTCATACGATCACCATATGCCCATAATTCATGACATGAATCCATCACATAACACATGAAATACATGTATGATGAACATAGTGACTAACATCACAACATACAAACAATTGTAATACAACATGGTGACATAACATGATACATCACAACACGGTGGCAACATCACAATATGATCCAATTCACTACGAAAATTTTTTTCATAAAACACATTAGCACACATACATATCACAAAATAATAAAACACTCCAACACTTTGCAATCCAGGATAACATACCTTTTGCACCACAAAGCGGTACATCACATGTGGAATTCTAATTGAATCCACGAAAGAGAGAGTGAATACTCTCATCACAAGCACATCAACATCATAACAAAACCACTCTAAGTGGCATGCATAATAGGTGCATTCATAAGATCACAAGTACAACATTGGTCACATCACAACATATATCACATTACTCTTCCCATCTCCTCCACCACCATGCATAATCATCACAACTCCAATATGTCCCAAAGGTTTGAGAGTATGAACTCTTTGCTCTGATACCAAATGTAACGCCTACAAAAACAAGCACACAAATACAATAGTAAAAATACCGAAATAATTTTTTTGACTTACATTGTTATATACACGACACCACATAGGAACGATTTGGGTAATTCAACATCACACAAGACATTTATACCAACATGGACCCACACGTATCACAAGGTGAGAAGTGATTGGCTTCACAAGGGAATACGACACACATAACCAAGCCTACCTAAGAGGCTTACATAGGGGAGAGGTCATCATTGCAACTACCCCTTATCCCTCCAAGAAGGGATCATGGCTAGCCTTTGGTTCCTCCAAAGTACACACACCACATCAACTTTGACAAGCCCCCTTTTCACGATCCTCTCTTTATATACACTTTAATAATTGGGTAGGTTCATTTTAACGTTTCAACAATGTGTTTTTCTTTTCTCACAACATAGAAAACTTAACCAAGTTACAAGAAGATCTACTTTCACTTTTCTACTAGAATATCATTTCATGATTATATTTCCAAAGACTAAGCCTAAGTTACAATTTTGTTATTTCCCACAATTAAATCTTATTATCGTGTTATAGAAAACCGTACTAATAACTAAAATAGGGAATGGAATCCATCCATGACACAATCCTCAAATTCCTAACAAGAACAACTACAAACTTTTCCACCTAGGACCCTTCATTACTTATCTGCCAGTTCAAGAGGGTTTGCATTGGATTTTAAATCGAATCCTCATGAGGTACCAACTTAAGGGGTCTAACCATCTTACACATGTGGAAAACAATCCTAATGGGGAAGCCACAAACTTAAGATAGTGTTTAAACCTTATCGTTCCTATCGGATGGAATTGTGACAAGGTCGCTAAATGTGCATGGTAATGCGATAACTTAAATTTTGGATCTTATTTCTTCCAAGCTAGGGGATGTTGTCAAGTACAAGGAACTAGGATCAACCTAAATTTTCAGCCTTCTACATCATGCAAGTGGTCGTATTAAGAGGTAATTAAGCACAAGAACCTTACTATGAGTTTGACATTTATTTATTTTTCCTTCCTACAATTTCAGGTAAATAAATACAATACACAAGAGATTTAAATCATAAATTTCATCCTAAATCACACTATAAAAGATCAATCCATTTCAGTTAGTATAACATCCACCCCTTTTCATTACAAGATCCCAGAATCAATTTAGCGCCAATGATTAAATGCACATTTCCCCAAACACCCCAAATCAATAACAACTCATACTCATTACATAATTCAATAATAAACATTCCAATACATTTAACAATATTGTTGGTATAACCTATACAATTACATTTTTAAAGATAACAAGTTACTATGAAGTCACTAGTACACTTCGTTATTTTTGTGTCTCAATACATGCAACTACCACATGGTCAAAACAAATGTTGGCATGGCATCCACCTAAATCTAGCATAATTAACGTTCTTAGTTTTTCATTTACATAAACAAGATATTTTACACACAACCATAGAGGGTTAGAGATATATAATCATTTCAATACACTTCATTTCTTAGCCAAGGGAGGAGAGAGAGAAGGAGATAGAGAAGAGAGTAGAGAGAAAACACAATTTTTTCAAAAGTCAAATTTCTCAAGTTAAGGCACAAATTAGAGTTTCATGTAAATATTTATAAGTTTAAAAAAATCGCGTCACTTTATTGACCTCATTAGGGTCATATGGCCTTCTTCTACATTTTCCTGCTAGTTGCGAAAACATCCAATTTTAGCTCAGAGGTTAAGTAACCGCGCTCAAAAAACTATCCTCCGATGGGCAAATGCACAACGGGTAAATTTTTGTGTTCTTCTATTTACCAACACTTCACAAGAATTACCGAAACTTAGAACTGGCGAATGGTTTATAGATGGCGGCTAGTTTTCTGGGGTCATCGGTCGTAATTGGACTAGTTGCAAAAACAACCAATTTTAGCTCAAGGGATAAGAAACCACGTCCAAAACCTACTTTTGATGGATGAACGCTCAACGTAAAAATTCTTACATGTTCTCCTATATATCGAGAATTCACCAGAGTCGATGAAACTGAGAACTTGCAAATGGGTTACAAACGGCGACTGGTTTTCCGAAGCCACCAATCGTAATCAGACTAGTTTGACCTAGTCAAACAAAGCAACTAGAGGGCTAAAAACCCACTTTGCAAAACTAGCTAGAAATGTGTTTTTCCTTTATCTCGAGGGTTACATGTAATTTTCAGGTAAAAATACTAGAGGTTTGTGAAGGCGGATAAGCATTTCTTCACTCAGGGTCCAAACGACAAACCAAAACGAAACCCAACTTTTCACTTTTAGTAGCTTCCTAAAACTGCAAAACGAGTGTAACAAGGCTCCTAGAGGGGCGGCGAAAAGAGCACAAATAGTCAATCGAGGTCAATCTAAGGCTTAATGTGAAACCCCACATAACAAGGAACACAGACAAAACTTGACATCTCTTTTCCGGGGTTTGGAAGGTTGTGTTGTGAGTCTCTCGAAAATCATGATTTACTAACTTTTACCAAGGGACGTAAGCTAGGTTTAAAGGCGAACTCAAACTCAACTAGTCAGTTAGAGGGTTTGCAGCTATCTAGTTCAATTACAAAGTTTCCAAAACATCTCAGAAAGAGGGTTTAAGACTATGGTTGGCAACCCAAGGGTAGATCAGATTTGCGTAAGTCATGAGGTGAAGTTTTATTATTTTGCACTTTGAGTTTGTTTAAAATAACCAATGGTATAATAATCTATGGATTTATATTTTTATTTCATTGCAAATAAAGAACCAAAAATATAAAAATTATGGAAGATGAAGGTAAGGGATACCATGCCTGGAGGAAACGGAGACGATCGAAATTGAGGGGTTTGGTTTTGCATCTCAAAAAGAGATTTCGTCAAACGGGTTGCACTCATCCACAAATCCACCATTTTGCATTTTCTTGAAGTTTCCTAAAACCTTTTCCCACAATCCACTATGTGCATGTCATTCTCGCAAGATCAAAAGAAAGCTAATGACAAGAGGATTGCGAGTTCAAAGGTCAATACAGGGGGATACGTTAGACGGGAAAGGCCCCGGTGGAAACAATCATATGGAATAGTGAAAGAGATAAAACTTGGCAGAGACATAAGCGGGATAGCAGGAAAGGGCACTTTCAATGTCTTAAACAACACAACGACTACTCGAAATAAAAGATAAAGAGCAGCAAGGTTACAGTGTACGTAGCACAGGTGCTCAAAAGCAACAAATCAATACATATAGACATTTTGGTGCCTCCTAATACTCAATATTCTTCTTCTTCGCATATGGAAAACAAAACAACGGTACTCTTAGAGACAATTGAACCCGTTTCAAATATAGATACGTATCCAAATCAAACAATTTGTATATAGTAAGATGAGGAGATATTAAGGTTACATATTTATCTTTGTGTATGTGGTTGATTTAACCCATAATGGTACTGAGCGAGAGCTTCATTTAGCACATGATCTGGGTGATGTTGGCGTAGGTGGTAGTTTGGGTTGGTCGCCTTTTCAATAGCTCCATTTTGTGTACATACCACAATCTTTGCCTTTTAGCAAATCTATGTATCTCCACCTACCCAAACCTTTGTTCACTCCAAAATTTGATTTTTTCCGACTTTTAATAATAGTAGAAACTTTGTTTTATAAACTCCCTCAATTATTTAATTTGATCTAATTATTATTTCTAAATCAACATTCTTATTTATTTTATTTTATTTTACACATTTATCCATTTTCGTTTCATTTTATTATTTTAAATTTTAACTATCATTAGTATTAAACCCGTAATATTATTGTTATTATCACAAGCCAAAAATTAAAGGATTCAGTATGCGGTTACGAGAGGTCGACGGGTCGAGAATTTGGTCCAAGATCGTAATGAGTGAGGTTTGAGATCAAGCTCATATTTGTCAATGCACGAAGGAAACTACACTTGCCCCACGCCGAAGAGAGAGACAAAGTTATTACGATCTCCAGATTTCCATAACGAAGGAAGAATAGTTGATGACCGACGATGGGCACTACATGTCAAACATGGGATAGGTTTATATTTCACTAGTTAGTCCAATCCGAAACTTGCAATTTTGGGTTCCTTCATTCCTCGTAGTCGAAAACTCTTAAGTATCTCCAATATGGCAAGAGTGTCTTGATTTTGGTAAAAGAAAACTTGTCTTCACCTTGGTGGTGCCTATTTTTCCTTTTTCATTACTTCCCCTTATCAAATAAACTAGCTTTTGTCATGCACACATTCTTTACATAATTTTCTCCATTTGTTTTTAGACGTTAGCATCGTGACAAGCATTGCAGTAGTTTAAAGACACTCCCTTAAACCAACCCTACTTGTGCATCATTTGCACCTTTAGGACTTTAGGATGCTCTCTATTTATCATTGTTATATTCTTTCTCATATGCCTTGTACTTTGCTTGGGATTTTGAGTATCACATTACAATGATTCGTTGGCTGACGCATAAGTGTTAGTCTCCGCTACAATCGCGAGTTAGGATCTACAAGAGGCAGTTAGTCCATGTCATGAAACTCACAGGGAGCGCTGGACATACATGCCAACAATCTCCCCCAAAGATTACCCGAGTGAGTTTCGAACTCGAGACTTGTCGCTCTGATACCATTTGTTGGACCACGATTGCCATTAGACCAAAACCCATAGGTGTTAGTCTCCGCTACAATCGCCAGAGTTAGGATCTACAAGAGGCGATTAGTCCATGTCACGAAACTCACGGGGAGCACTGGACATACATGCCAACAGCTTCATTATTTCCAAGTTTGTTAAATAAGTCAATTTTTCCTATTAACACTATATGATATTTTATTAGGTTCCTATGGACTTAATTTAGTCTTTACTTATAGGCTATCCAAACTTGACCAAGTCCTACTCATGTACTTATATTTCCTCCTTTTTCAAGATTGCTAAATCAATTGATTCATTTCTTGAGTAACACATTTTGATGCTTCCTGGTTCTCTCTGGACCTAATTTAGTCCTCCCTTATAAGACAACCCAAACCTACCCTAGACCTTTATTTTCTCCCGTTTTTACTCCCTACTTTATAAGTCCACTAGTTTAGGGATTAGTTTCCCAATTAACACTTATTTGACATACCATAGGCTACCCGGAGCCAACATAGCCATCTTCCCGGACTGTCCTAATGCCTACTTATTATCTTCCATAGACTATCTAGATTTGACTTAGTCATCTTCCCTAAACCTATCATATTACCCATGTATTATCTCCAAAGACTATCTAAACCCGGCCTAGACATTTATATCACCCTATTTTACACTCTAGTTACTGAGCCTACTAAATTGTTTGATTATTTCCACTAGCACCTTTTACACTTTTAGGTTCCCCATACTTAATTTAGTCTTCCAATATAGGCTATCTAGACCCAACCTAAACCTTTGCTTCACCTATTTTACTACCTATTTTTAGGTCTACTAGTTTAGTTGATTAGCTTCCCATTTTGACATTCCATAGGCTATCTGGACTCGAATTAACAACCCTCCCCAAACCTAGAATAGCACCCACTCATTATCTCCCATAGACTATTTGGACCTAGCTTACCATTCTTCTACAAATGTTTCATAGTACCCTCCTCTCGAGCTTTTTTCCCATTTTTTTGCACACCTACTTATAGACTCACTTGCATATGCTTGTATTGTTATCATCTCTTTTAGTCTTGTATCATTAGGGTTCTTAAGCACTTTATACCCTCCACGTTTGAGACGAGAGGTAACATGCATCCTTTTTGCATAAAGGCAAGTTGAAGTAAGTATATTTGATTAGATTAAGTTCACATTTATTACTTCATTTAAAGTCATTGCATTTTATTTTGGTGTTTTGTATTTATTTCCCAGAGACCATCTCACATTACACTATTATGACATGTGATGATCTTGATTAGGGCATATGTATAAACCTTTATTAATTATTTCTCTTTACAAGTTATTAGCACATTAATCTCCTTAAGTGCATGCCTTGAGGGAAGTATCAAGAGTGACATTGGTCACTTTGTAATACCTAATGAAAGTCATTGTGTGTGGCATTTCCTTATCTTGCCCTAGCATGCCTCCTTACTACTTTTCTACTACCTTCTTACTATCTCTTTACAACCACTTGATATCCTCAATGTTATCACTTTCACATCTACCTATGGCACCTTCAAATCCCTTTCAAACCTTCTCAAAGTCTTTGTTTTGCCTCCATTTTCTTCCTTCTTACCTTTATGTTGTACTATTTGTGACCAATGGCATCGAACATCTTGTAAATCCATTTTTCCAACCAACTGCGTCAACTATGGTCAAGGCATTCAACTAAGAAAGATTGTGACTTCAAGTGGTAGTCCATAGTTTATAAGCATCATTTTTGTCATCTCTCTATATCAACATCACATAGTCAACTTTGCTTTCACTCACAAATCTACCCTTAAAAGTTCAAGAAATTTTTAATAGAGCTTATATCTAGCATTTACGTTGGATGATTGGGTTACTAGGAGCAATAAGAATAAGTGTTGTAAAACCAAAATCTACCAAGTCTTTGGAATCCCCAACTTTGATCTACTTGGGTCTTCTAACTATCTCTATTGTAATCCACCAACTCCTTTAAATATCAGCTCATTAGATGATGAAAATTCTCAAACATAGATCAACAAATTTTATCATTACAATATTTCAGATTACAATACCATCCATCTATGGAGAAGTTGTATTTATTGTTGCTATTTTTAGCATCATTAGATGATTCAATGATTATCTTTAAAATATGCATCACAACTGCCCTAGCAAAACATTTGCTTAGCATTCTTTGATAAGATTACAACCACCATTTATATGTCATTATCTTCTTTATTTTTATCTCATGTTGGACAATATGATAAAAAAACTAATATTAAATCATATACAAAATACATACTAAAATATCTTCCTACTCTCTACATGTCGAATAGACATGGTGCACTAATAAGAATTTTTAAATTTTTCTACCATTTAACAAGGTTTAATTATATCTTATTTCTATTAGATAAGCCCACTTAAGAAACATCCACTCTTAAGTTTACTCATACACCTTACATCTACATAATATTAGCATACAATTACATTACTTAATCATGTCTAATATAAAATAATAATAAGATATAACATAGTCAATTTCAAATATATAAACCAAAATGGTTACACACGGTAATCTTATAACCTTAATATTTAGACTATTGTTGTTTTCTTTCCGTTTTAGTTGTTGGTGTGATTTGAATAGTTATTATGGCAATTACCGTGACACAAAATAGCCTTGCCTCAAATTTTAAGGTGATTTATTGTCCAGAAGCAACCTTATATCAACCAAAAACATAGGTAGCATTTAAGTAGTGCTCACAAGCCTTTGATGTGTGTTGGAAGTTTCAAATTTTTAAGTGGCATTGTTAATCCTTTTGCGAGATATTGCCTCTCACACAAGCATGTAAAGAAGTATTCACTTGGTGGCCTTGGTTGCATGCAAAATCTTGTGAACTTCTATGCAGAGCTCCTTTGTTTGATAAGCTTTGTGAACCTTTGCATGACTAATTGTCTATGAATTTCTGCATAGTGCACTTGTCTAAGTAGCTTTGTGAATATCTATACAACTCAATATCCGTGAAGTACTCACTATCTATGAAGTCCCGTCAAGCTCTATATGTATTTAGCAACTGCTTTGTCTACATGCCACTTCGCAATTTCAGCTGTCTACAAATTCCACTGAGTTCTGCATAATTTCAAACAGCTTCATGGTAAGCACTCATGTGCACCACGAAGGTCGACACATCCTGTCTTATGCAATGATATTGGTGGTTGGCTCAATAATTACTCTGACCGCGTGCACATATTCATTCAAGCTTCAATGATTGCACCCAACCTACGTGAAACTCCTTAATTGCTCCATTGTCCATGCAAGATCAAATATTAACTCTCCAAAAAGTCTGGGCATATAATAAACAAGAAGTTGAAAAAGTCCCAACGGGAAGCTTCAGTGTTTCACATATGGAAGTTCATACAATTCTCCTTCATTTTTAATTGGCATTTGGATAAGACGGGTTTTTCTTTTCGAAGGAGAGGGGTGATGGTTGGCTAAATTGACTACTTCTCTAGCTTTTAGAATAGTTCTTAGGTTGGCAATTAAAGTGAAGTAGACAGCTATACATCTTTCTCAAGAGAATGCCATTTGCAAAACACAGATTAATATAGATTTTGGTGCTGTGGAAATAACGTGCAAATTACCATAGCTGTTTGTTCTGTTCTACTTTCTATGTATGCATACAATCCATCTTAACCCTAATCTAGAGTGTTTGTTTACCCAGACATGGAGACTACAAGTCAAATCATTTATATGAACTACCAAATATTATAAGTTTATGACAAAAGAATGTTGCCTAGTGTAAGCATCTATTTTAAATCTCACATTTGTTTAACAAATACCTAAAATTGGAAAAGCACTCGCAATTTATCCTAAACATATTTATGATCAAAGCGTACAAAACATTGTGTAAATCTTCTACATGGAGGCCAATAAACCGGATATTAACAAAAACAGTTTGCTTATAAAATTACAGTGCACAGTTTGGGAATAAACAATGGTTCCAAAATACAATGAAAAGTATAACTTCTTTCTAATGTGACATAAAAGTGCATCTGTCGGACCATTTCTTTTTCAAATTTATAAAAGCATTATTAGATGTTTCTCTGGGATCTAAGCAAAATCATTTTTAGTACTCCGCTCAAAATAAGTACCTACATTAAAACATATTTTTATTAACATGGCTATGTTCCATATAAAATATTCAGAAGATGAGCAGAACAATGGAAACAATAACACTTGCATAGAACAAATATTTTCGAAGGAGGGAAATTTTATTACATGAAATTTGCAATTATTTACTCTGCATGTGAAAGAAACAATTACTATTCCTATCAGCCTAGTAATCTTAACTGAAAATGAATGTATACACACCTCAAACACTAAAAAAGTTGAAACTATCCAAAGTGGATCCCTACCTAGATTAGCCAGTATACACCTAAAACAGACTAAACCTCTAGAACAGATGTACAGACATACTGGACATGAAATAGCTGACTGTTGATAACCCTCTGGAGGAGAACCATCATTCCTCAATAAACTGGAGAAGTTACCTGCATACTCTGCAGCAGAACAGATTACTCTACATTCGGTACATGAGGAGCACTAAACACATGCCAAGCATCAGCATATATTACTAAGCGCATAGGCATGCTTACAGACGAGGAAAGAAGATGATCCTAAGGCTCGATCAGACCTGTATCGATGATAGAAACCTTAGACCATGGGGACTTCAGACCTCCAGCATTTCTCCTTGAGGTCGGGAACTTCATCTAGGCCACTGAGATCAGGAACTTCATCTAGGCCACCCCCAGGCCCAGCCCCAACCTTACAAACACTGTAAGTGTGTTTCTTAAAAAACAGAAATAAATAACAAAGGAACCACTTACAGGTTTATTCTACAGCATCGATGGTTGAAGAAAATGCCAATCTGAAGATTGAAGAATACAACTGAGAACAAAAACACCACAGAAAATGCAGCTAGTAAAAGTCCTCAGAAGCTTAAAACGCACCTCTTCTGCATCATGCTTGCGAAGCAAGACTGACTCTGCGATCAATCAGAAAAATTGCAACTGTATGCTAAATTGTCTTGGCCGTGGCAAAAAAATAATTTCAAATCCAAAATACTGGCACTTGCCTTGTGACAGGCTTGCTCGCTGCTTCAGCTTTTGCTCCAGCTTGAGTTACCAAGATTTTTCCAAGTGACACTGCTGAATGCTTGATAACATGGAGCCAATTGCATATGAATCCAAGCACATCAACCACAACCATGAAAAACGGAAGGCAAACAAATCAGGAATAACATCTTAAATACATTACTTTCCAACAACAGCTACAGTAACATACCCAAAGCATTTCATCAATCTAAATTTCATGCCTATAAAGTTCCTTCAAAATTAATCATATATGATAAGGAATATGTAAAATCATATATATGATATCTAAATTAGGATTTGAAATATCACTAGGTACAATTTGTTATTGCCAAACCTCCACTATTAGCCCATTCTGAAAACTTCCCGCTTTTACCGCACAGGCATTTCCCAATGATTCCCCTCCAAGGTTACTCTCCCTTAGACTTATTTCACTGGCTCTAGCAACACGGGCACCACTGGAACTCCATTGTCTTTACAGCAGTTTACTAGATCACCATCAAAAGCTAACCCCTCGGCATTGACTTTAAATAAACCACTATCATCCAAGCCAGAAAACGATGTTGTACCAGATAAACTAATACTTGCTCGCTTCTCTAGTCTCACCATGTTGCCTACATTATCATTTTTTCTCTTATTTGAATTCACAGACATCTTGTCACACTCTTCTGCAGGTTCACAACCAGAGTTTCCTCTAATATTTTCAGGAGACGTGATCACTGTCTGACATGCAACTCGTGCAGGAACATCACCAGAGTTTCCATTGCTACTTCCAGGAGAACCCCTCAGTGTTTGATTTGCAACTCTTGCAGATTCATCACCAGAGTTTACACTGCTGCTTTCAGGAGAAGCCCTCAATGTTTGATTTACAACTCTTGCAGAATAATCAATAGAGATTACACCATTGCTTGCAGGAGAAGTCCTCGCTCTTTGATTTGCAACTCTTGACGATCGACTTGGTACTGCCCCGCCAGGAAACACATACGATGGAATTTGCCTACGGCGACGAATATGTGATACAAAAATGTCCATTCCTGGTTTCCAAAGATGGTACGAGAACAATGAAAGCTTGAATTCATCTACAGTGCCACGAATATCAAACTGCTGGCCTTCCTGTACTGGCACTCCTTGTGTCCGTTGTAAACCCATAAAAATGCACAACGTTCTCCTTGAGCAGAGGGGTCATAGTATCCATGAGGATAGGGGTGAACCCGTAGCATGCCACGAGTATCTCGCTCAATCTGGAAAAGTAAAAAGTAAAGACGTGCCTGAATAGATTGTACAAGGCAGAAGGACAGTGTATCAATAGCAAATGCAAATTATTATAAAACCTTTAGCATAAGTTGCCTTAACCGCGACTCAATCCAGCCCTTCCATGTCCGCATAAATCATCTTGATTTATGGCTATAATATCTATTTGCAAATAGTTTCTGTATGACTCAAAGAAACAGTAAGGCTCAAAAAGAGCAGCCCAGTCTGCCTTATTCAATGTAATGTCCTGCCGGATACAAAATCACAAAAGTCAATTTCACAAGATATAAAACTAAAGCTAATAACAAAACATGCCACAAAAACATACCTCACAAATCTTATTCCCATTCTCAAACTGCTCTGTCATTACTAAAAGCGTGCTACTGGTTACATTGTAGCTGGAGTTCATGCAGGGATATGCTGGAGTAATTATAGGCATTAGATGGGTCCTATCCCGTGGGTTTCTCCGTGGATCCCACACAGCTAAGCCAAGAGTCCCCTCCTCTATCGAACATAGCATCACAGGATTTGGCCAGCGCCACTGAGTATAAACACGAAAGAACCTTTCCACCAGCATGCTCGGAATTGCATTTGGATAGAGCTGACAAACCTGAGCAACTAATAATGCCCAATTCACACCACCCAAGAAACCCGTAACCTGTCAAGAGCCCTTTTGTTACCCACCATATTGAGGGAACGACAGTGTTCTGCAAAAATTTAAGCTGCAGAATTACAGAACATATAAAACAAGCAATCATAAAAAATAACTCACATTTGAGTATAAGCCTCGCCTTTTAGCCCAGAGTTTCATACATCGAAGTGTAGTACGAAAATGCTGCAAATACACAAAATATGAAAGAACAAGATGCGAGAACACCGGTGAGTACTATTATTACAGTACAGACTCAACAGTATAAAAAGCCTACAATGCTTCACCTCAACATTTGGTACAAGATGCAGTATCTGATCTGCAACTCTGCATCCATTTAGACTCAATACACTTTGCTCATCAGTATCATATAAAACTGACTCCTGAGAAATATCCAAATCCTGCAGGTAAAGAAACATCTAATAAATCCAGAATTGTTTGTAAAACAAGAATAATGAAACAATCTAGGAAAATACAAAAAAAGCTTCGACAGGTATAAACAAAGAACTAATCGCTGAATCAAAAATAAGGGTCATGCCATGGCCTTCCTGAAGCATTGACAATCTTGAAAACGGACAAGATTCAAAATAATATGATGCAAGTTGGCTTCTAAAAGCTTAGTGATGCTTACTCATACATTACCCAGAGCCCGTTAAGGACGAGTTACCTATAGAAGCAATTGAATTTAGAAAGAATATAAGTGACTCACTTCTGGTATGTCCCAAAGTGATATGCTGGCATAGAGCAAATCAATAGATATCCCTCTAAGCTTAAACTTCATGACAGGTACATATGCATCAGGCACAGGTTGCAGTTCAGTAACTTCTGTCATTTCAGCCAACATCTCATGCAAAATGACAAAAAAATCTTCCTGTAAAGCAAATCGAACTGATTCATGAGATTATACTCCAGAGATTTGCCTTATACACTTTAAACCCAAAATAAAGCAAGTACACCATGGAGATCACTGGTAGATTATTTATACAAATTAATCCACTGTATTGTCAAAAGCTTTGTCAGAGAACTTTGATAATTATGGTAAAGTATACTTACCTCCCTACTGACATAACATGGCCCTACACATAAAGTATCTAAATCTGCCCCTGGGTCATGAACCTGCCCACATAAAAATTTGAATAACACATAACAAAAATGAGCACATAAGCAGGAAACAAATTTCTTTGCTCATAACTGCAGAGTTGCAACATAAATGATACATAATTTAACATCCATCGTTGAAAACAATGTACAGTCAACTTTAGGTGTGGACCCTGCCGTGCACATCTTTCCAATAAATATCTCTTCTAAAACAATGGGACAGATGAATACAAAAACATATCCAAGTCACAACAATATCAAAAATTATTTAAACTACAATTGATCTGATTCAAAATTTGAACTCCATTCACCCATAGCCAAAAAGCAAAAGAGAACAATATTATATTATTAATTAGCATGAGTTGCCAAAATGCATTTGAATTGAAAAATGCTATAGAGAACAATTGGCATGTGTCACCAAAATATTTTTAAATTACAAAACTGAACATGTATACACGTTGAGCAGTTCAAATAAGGTTAAGATCTTATCTTTCTTTTTGAGTGACAAGGGTAACCCCTATCTATATACATAGGCAGGTTTTCCATGGGGATTATGAGAGGGGTGCTGAACTAGAGGGTAACATGGTTACTGTTCATAATATCTGTAGGATTCAATCATCGGAAAGGTAATCACTGTCTGCATCTGAACAGAGATTGTGATTGTAAAAGCAGGATCAGGATCCAAGACATTGTGGAAGGGGTGGAGGTGGCACATAACTCCAGGGGGATCTGATTTTTGGTTGTTTGGGTTCTGAATTTGTGGTAGAAGACTCAAGGATAGGATCCTTGATACCTAAATTTTCAAGATATGAATTAGGAGCTTCGGATTGTGTGTCTCGATCCTCGATATCTAGAGCTTTGAGAGATGAATTATAGGGTTGTGTGTCTCGGTCCTCAATATCTAGAGCTTTGAGATATGTATTATTGATAGGGTTGTGTGTCTCGAGGAGTGGTTGAATGAGGGGTAAAAGGTTGGTTTAGAGCAATTTTGTGCAATGCTTGGAAGGGGAGGTCCTTGAGACTGTTTGTATCATGGAACCTGTTTGTATCATGGAACCTCTCGAATGGTCGAGCTTGGGTGATAATGATGGATAGATTGGTATGCACCCCCCACCTGTATCTGAAATTGGGTTCAATTTGACAAGGGAGAGGGCAAAGCCAGTCACCGAAATTATTGTCAACAACATAGATAGGGTGTCACCTCCCTCTAGATCAGAAAAGAGGAAGAGGTCATAGAGATTATCTGTTAGATCGAAATAGGGACTGTCCATGATAGATGTGTGCAACTCTGGCCAAATGATGCAAGAGTTGAGCTTCTTCGTGCATAGACCCACCTAATTAGTAGATGGGTGATGTTGTCAGTCGAGATTGCATGGGGAGGCAATGAATTCTTTAGCCAGTCATTGAATGACTGCGTAGAGTGTCCCAATATCTCAAGGTCGATAAGGACAGGTAGGTCATCCCTTATATGTATACATACGTTGAAAGAATGATTAAAGCTTGGGGATAATAGGGGTCCTCTCTGTAGATATGGTCTGGGGAGGCGTTTGTAATATTTGAGATCACAATTGATGGCATGTCTATTGTGGTAATTGGTACATCAAAGAGAAGCCAACTCAAGATCTTCAAAGAAAAGGACATGCGTTTGGAATGCAATTCAAAGACTAGTTCGATTCCTTCATGTCTTCTTTTTGCCATAAACAAGAGGAAGAGGATTGCGTTTTTGTGCATATTTGACAGTGGAGAACCAGGACTTGTGGAAAGCAACAAAGCATTGGCACCCTCCTATATATCCATATGGTTCGTAAGGATTCAAGTATTTGTTTGATGGTGGTATTTTTGCTAGCATTAGAGCAATGAACAGCTGCATGGAAGTGGTAATCAGTTAGGATCATGGAATTCATGGGCGACAAGATATATATAGGTACAGAGGGAAGAGCAATGGTAATCTTTATAGGATGGTTTCTTTGGTAATAGATCATAGTTTTGGAGCTTCTCCATGGGAATGTGTGATGAGTAAATAGCACCAAAGATGAGAGGTATGTTGGGAATCAGTAGGGAGGGCAGCATAATTATTCCAAGGAGATCATTCTGTTTCAAATTCTGTTTGGATTTCAATCTGACGAGAACATTCTGCTTTGGGTTTTGCTTGCGGAGGTTTCCAGAGACTAGAAGAATTGATGGGCATGTGATATTTCTTATTACTAGGGCGTAGGTTGGGGGAGCATGAGTAGGAGGTTTGTCCAGGTCAGACCTGGATCCATCCTATATATTTGGGTGGCACTATTTATATAGAGAAGCCTAGGACACAAATCGAATAGCGACCGGAAGGAGGAGAAGGGGAGAGGAGGGGAGAAGAAGTCTATGGGATATAGGTGAGATGAGGGTTTCTCTCAGCTGTATCACTCCTGTCTTTTCCTACCAAGGGTATAAGGGGTTTGGAAGAGAAGGGAAAAGGGGGAGAATAACCCAATAGGGGAGAGGGACCTGGGGGCTGAGGGGTAGGAAATGAAGACAATTATTGTCTTGATAGTTCGTTTGGATGAGCACTGAAACAGGGAGTTATTTCCAAGCGGCGGGAGTTGGTTTTGTGAGTAAGGGGTTTGTATGGTATTAAAAGGAATAGAGGTTGGTAAGACTAACATGTCGGATTGGAGCTCAAAAGACTTATCCATTCTTGATGATGGGATTAAGTATAGTGAATATTGTCTGTTCATCTGCACCTACCTTATATTTCAGAGAAAAAAAAAAGAGGTAGGTCTAACCAACTATAACTATGAAGGATGGGCCCCTTCTATATATCTATATATACAAAGAGAGGGGGCGGAGGTGTACACCGTATATATATATATATATATATATATATATATATATATATATATAAAAGAGGTAGGTCTAACCAACTATAACTATGAAGGATGGGCCCCTTCTATATATCTATATATACAAAGAGAGGGGGCGGAGGTGTACACCGTATATATATATATGGTGGGTGAGAAAGGTCATAGTTGTTCGGAAGGCTATAGAGTAGGCCATTGGGAGATGGGGAGATATTAATATTAGTCCCTGCAGAGCTTGGGCCCCTATATAAATATACAAGGGAGAGGGGGTAAAGCCACCCAAAAGAGGGAATAGGATCAGCTGATTGGTGGGGCATTTTTGTTTGTTTATGGGGGAAGGTGGAGAGGGATTTCCATATTTTCATCAAAGAAAAGGAATCCAATCAAGTAGGTCACTCCCATATGTACATGGGGGCCATTATATCTGCCCACACCAGAAGACAATGGCAGGGGAACCGAAATGAGAGAACGAATCAGCTTGCCCCCTAGCCCCTGTAAATTGAAAGGGCAGCTATATAGAGAGGGCAAGTAGATCTGAGATAAACGGTCAGCTCATAATCATCTAAAAGTAGTACAATGATCGACAACGATTGTTTTCCAGATAAAGAGGGCACCCTGGCCAGACATCGCTATATAGGGCCAGCACGCCAAACCAGCCCATATATAGATAGGGCCAGGAAATGAAGACAAATAGTGTCTTGATAGTTCGTTTGAATTGGCTCTGAATTAGAGAGTTATTTCCAAGCAAATGGGGCGAGTGTTGGTTTTGTGAGTAAGGGGTATGTATGGTTTTGGAAGAAATAGAGGTTAGTAAGACTGCCATGTGGGACTGGAGCTCAGACACTTGTCCATTCTTGATGATGGGAGGGAATATAGTGGATATTGTCTGATCGTCTACACCTACCTTATATTTATGAGAAGAGAGACATAGGCCTAACCAACTATATCTACAAAAAAATGGGCCCCTTCTATATATCTATACATATGAGGGGGAGGGTGCAAAGGTGCAGACACAATATATATGTTGGGTGAGAAAGGTCGTAGGTTGGTGGAAGGCTACAGAGTAGGCCATTGCGAGATGGAGAGATATTGATATTGGGTCACATGGAGATTGGGACCCTCTACATATATATGGGGAGAGTGGGGTGAAGCCACCTAGGATCAGCTAATAGGCGGGGGCATTTTTGTCTGTTCACCCGGGAAGGTAGGGAGGGGATTGCTATATTTTCACCAAAGTAAAGGAAACCAATAGACCAAATCACTCTCATATATACATGGGAGGTCCCTATATACCTGCCCAACCAAAAGACAATGGCGAGGAGCTGAAATGAGAGAACAAATTGGCTTGCCCCTGAGCCCCTATAAATTGAAAGGGCAGCTATATAGAGAGAGGCAATCCAATCTGAGATAGAGGATCAGCTTATAATTGTTTTCAGGACTACAATGATCGTCTTAGGATCGTCTTTCAAAAGAAAGAGGGTGTCCTGGCTGGAGATACATATAAAGGGCTGGCACGTCAAATTAACCCATATATAGATAGGGCCCACATCTATAGAGGGGAAGCAAATAGATGGCGGGCACCCCAGCGAGAGAAGTAGGGGCCTAACCAATCAAAAAGGGAGGTGGTATGGGAGGGGGATATAGATTAGATAGAGTCCTGCAGTTGGGCAGAGGGAGGCTTATTGTATATGGCATATGGTGCAATGCTTCAAGGAAAATGGGATAAGATGCAAGGTTCTTTACAGTGAGGTATTATTACTGCCCCCGCCTCTTAATATATGTAAAGGACCCAAGCATCTAAATGGCCCAAGAAAGGGGGAAAGGGCAAAAAGGGGCTACCACTCCTATTTTTAGTGGGCAGATGATCTCATGCAACCTTTAGAACTGCATGGAATCTTGTCCATAACATTTAAAGCCCCATTTTTAGAGAGGATAGTTTAAGAGGTTGGAGAAAGGGGTTGCAAATTCTTGGCAACATCTCAGAAATTTTCAGTAGATCTTTAGGCAAATGAATGTCTTCGGGTGGCATTTTTTCAAAAATAAAAAACCAGTAATTTGATTTGAAAAACTTGGCAAATTGTATTGAATGGGGCATATTTACATGTCGATAATTCCCAAATCATTTTGGCAGCACCCACAGAAAGATATGAGATATCCCATCTCCATGCAATGATTGCCTAAGGAAATGAACTGGGGTAGGCTCGTAGAGGGTGGTGTACGATACAACCTAAATAATACAATCAAACTATAGAAACTTCCACCCAAAGTTCATTAACTTGGACTCAGAAAAAGTCAGAAGCCCAAAATTTTGGCTCGGGCTCACGTCTTGGCAAAATCTCAGTAAATTAAAAATATATATAAATTGAAAATTCATAGCATAAACCTAAATAGCATGCAAAATACTGTAAAAACATTAAAAATGACTTCAGAGAATGCATAGGTATATTTTCTAGGAGTTGTAACCATAATAAATTTTGAAAAATAAAAACAAAAGGAAAAATAAAAAACTGAATTTTATTTGCTTCTGACTCATGAGTTTTAATTTTTCTCCACAGACTCAAAGTACTCTGCAGAAACTCGCCATGCAAGTTAGTTGTGAGTTACTCGCTGAGCTCTGTAACTCATGAGTCCTGCTTGTTTTTGGCAAATTTCTCCACTGTTTTAATAGTATGCTGCCACTGACCATAAAACATGTTAAAGGACCAAACTAAAACAGCAACACTATAAATACCATCTGGTGACAAAAAAATCATTCCCTGGTGTATTTGGATCATGACCAGTGCTGGCATACACATAATTGTGTACTTTGTGTGGATTAGTAGTTACAATAACACAATGATAAAGACACGGTTTGTTGCAACTCAAGCAATTTGTTTGACTTGCAAGCATTTGGCAAACACGCCTATGATCTAAATAAAAGTAGAGAAACATAGCAGGAATTTCATTACCTGGGCCATGCAGACCTTTGTCTTCTCGGTTATAAAAAGACATTACAAAGCATCAATATAATAGGAGATCGTGATAACTTACAGACAATCGATACGACCCAAATGTAAAAATTTTAGCATTGGCTTCCTCGACCATGTGTTCGTCATAACCTTTTAGTTTTGTTACTTGCTTGACCCACAATTTCACAATCTGAAAATGCAAAAGGAAGCCATAGATATCATGAGCCTTTGGAACGAATATAATTACAGAACCTCGAACCCTTCATCAAAGCTTATTGTTTCATGTAAAACATAGATGTTAATAACAAAATATTAACATTAATATCCACTGGACCATAATAGTCTATAGCCCCACAAAGCCATAGTTGTGATCAAATGCAAAAGCACAAAAATTGAATCAAGGATGGTGATACCCAATGTGGAGCACTGAAATTCTCTTGTTTGAGATGGAGGTTCTACTGTTAATTTTGATTCTCGCCTCTTCACAAAGGCAGGAATAGAATCCTAGAGAGACAACCTAAATAACATTACCGTAGCTTTAAATCAGCGTAGGGTTTTCTGACCTGATCAATGTCAGCCAAAACTTTCTTCCTTAGAGCAGCTTCGTCGGGGCCCTCGTATAGCCCTTGACTCTTCAAAAACTGGTGGAAAATCCAATCCACATAAAAACATTCTCAGAAGAAGAAAGACAACCACGCCGCCAAATTCAACACCCAAGACATGGCAAGGCCAATGTTTAAATTTTGAGCGGAAATCCATAGCATACCTCTTCCAGTAGTCGATTCTTCGGGCGATCTGCTCTGCCGGGACCCGCTGTGGATATGGGGCTCAAAACGCCGTACTGCCGCTGATCCCCCGCCATCATCATCCTAGAATTCGCACCTCGTTAATCCAAACCCTAACCCGAGCTCCTCTTACCTCCAGCTCTTGCAGATTTCTATCGGTTTAGCGCATTCCTTTCGAACAGAAACCGAATCCAAAATAGCATGGCATCCAGATATATTATGAGAGGAGAAAGGGAGGAAAAACGTGTGGAAATTAGAAAGGGAGTGATTGAGAGACGACGGGGAAACAAGGGAGAAATGGTGAAAGGGGCACCTGCACGAAGACATTGCTTCTCTCTCTCTCTCTCAATCGCATCACAAAGTTCAACGCGTAAAATCTTACCAGTCAATTGAGTTCCGAAACCGCAGTTTTCCCAAAACCGGAAACCGCTGACAGTCACTCTCGCAGCTCGTTTCCTTTGATAATGGGTTTTTAGGCTGTGTTGCTTTTTTAAAGGGTAGGTAGTATTTGCTTCTCTTTTCATTCCTATACGCTGTTTTTGGTAGCTTCGAGGATGTTAAAATATTTTCTTCATTCTTTTTCTTTTTTCCTATTTTTGTCGGGTTTTTAATCTTATTTTCTCTTCATGATTAGCAATTGCATGCAAACATTGCGATGAATACGCTAAAGGAGATGTGTCAAAGTAGTTAAACATGAGAGAGCAAAACATTGAAAGAGGAAGAGGGGTAATGAAGAAGGTGTATGAGGGAGTAGAAGTGCATGGGTGTGGAAAATGTTGGGGCAACCTATATGAAACACTTCATTCTTACGATTAGGAACATATGAACCATGTGCCATTTTTTCGCAATTGTTTGGAGAAGATAGGGGAAGTCGAGTGCACAAATCAATGAGGCAACATACTTTGGAAATATCTCAAAAAACAAGCCCTAGTTGAATGATACGTCCAATGTTAGTAGTTTTTTATTGCAATATCAACCCTTGTGATTTATGGGCCGTTAGAACACACTTCAATTTAAGGGTAATTCACTTGCGTGTGTCCGACACACTTTAGAGATAGGTAAATGTGGAGTGGACTCGACATCCCATGTGGAGTTGATATAGTAGTTGAATTTGACAACCACAAAACATGTCTGGTCAAGTGGTTTTGCACCATATTTATAGACCATTATCTTATGTCATTCTCCACACACTCCCGAGCAACAATAGATATCACCATAAGACTTTTTCCTTGTGGGTTTATAGTTAACACCGCCTCCTCAACATTCTAGTTTCGTAACACTCATTAAATTTGAAGCCTTGTCATGTGTATCTATATTAGAAAAGTTCAAGAATACCACTCTTTTGTCAATTATAAGGGTGTTGCCAATGTTCTTTGTGGGCTTTGAATACATGACCTAGAACTAATCTCTTATAACAATTTCCTTGTTGACCTAGCCGCAAAATATAGGATAGTGCTAATTAGTCCTTCAAAGACACCTATTTGTGTCTTGCATTAAGCTAGTTGGTCTCACCACAAAGTCTTGTTTTCCACCACTTGTAAATAGGCAAGCTTGCATTTATTTGAATTCAAAACTCTATATATGTTATAAATAAAAATTCTATAACATTTAGGGTTCCTTTTGTCGCTGATTTCATGCATATTTGTGATTAGGGTTTCTCTTTAGTTATTAAGTAAGTGATTAATGTCTCTCTTCATCAATCCTAATGACACCATCCATCAATGACCACTACAAAAAACCCTTGACCTTCTATTTTCACAACCACTGAGACTCCCATTTGGAAACTCTATTGGTACAAATAATGTTTGAGGCATTGGAAAAAGAAAACATAAATTTTTTTGTTGCGCTTTTGGGTTTTCTTTCGATGCTTTGGTTCATCCAAGGTTATAAACATGGAATGTTGTATGTGGATGATATAATTTGGTTAATCATTGGAAGATATGATTCGGTTGATCAATCTAAAGATTATAATTTAGTTTATGTTACTTGTTTGAGATTTATTAGGTTTTTCATGATGGTATGGGCCGTGAATTTGGGAGGGGAAGATGTTAAATGTCAAGCATATTCATTGTCACACCATGTATTTAACATATTTTTCGTCATAAGGTTGAGGGTTGATTAAGTTACAACGATAAACGCCGAAAATATTGAATGCGACAAAGTGTTAATATGATTTCGACAACTAATCTAATATTTGATGGATAGTGATATAATTAATTAATAATGTTACACACACGTGTGTGTGTACATAAACATGTGTGTGTGTGTGTGTGTGTTTTGTAAGTTATAATTAAGTGAGTTGCATCATTTACTTGTGGTATTATTGATATTGGTTACTCATTGACCACCAGTTGGTTTGCATTTTTGTATGGTTTTGGTTGGTATGAACTTCATTGTTGTTTTACATTATTAAGGATGTTTTGTATTGTTTAAGGTAATTGTTGTAAACACTAAATCACGTACTTGGGTACATTTCTAGTTCATAATCACATACCACTATTCATATGATTTTTAAGCAAGAAAACTAGTAATTGACATTTGTCTTTGGCCTCTTTGTTTTCTTTCTTTCTTTATATCTGGTCTTCGCACATCCCAATGCCCAGTCGACTTTCACTACTTTATCTTTATTGGCTCTTGACACCGGCGCCTAGCCAGGGACGTCGGCGTCGAGGTGCCTCAACCTCTTTATATCCTACTCGCCCCTTTTGGGTCTCTTTTATCTGTTGGGCATCTTGTTTTCTTATTGGTCGGCCTTTTAGAGGTTAATTATGAAATTCAAATAAGGGAATCATATAAATACAAAGCTATGTGACCACAATAAAGGACCAAGCTCTAAGCATCTATTACTATCACCTAAGGTTGCATCTAAAGACATTTTAAGAGCATCAAAACATCCATCTAGCTTCATTCAAGGGACAAGGGATTGCATTTTTGCATACACTTCATAGGATGGGAAGTTCATTTTGACATCTATTTACATTGCTACATCTAGTTATTGCTCGTTATTTGGTGCATCTTGCACAAGAGCCACCTAGGGCACGATTCTGCACACACGAACTACATGGAGTCTGAGATGTAGTGTAATGCTCGGTCATAAGTTCACTCTCACCGAATGACCGCCAAGGTCACCCAACTCCCCATTTGCATATTTTTCTTTTTAGGATTTGATGTGTTTTGGGATTTTGCAGCAGGTGTTCTATTTTGCGCAGCTACAGGTGAACTCGACGATCTTCTAAAGTGCCCTACTAGCGATCAATAATGAACATTAGCGAACATCTTGCAATACTACGAAATTCGGGCCGAGGTTTTCGCGATCGCATGACGCCCAAAACTAATCTCCGGCGCCTAAGTGCCCCCGACCCAATTCAAGCGCCTCAATCCCGACATATTTGGAGCTTTGCAATTTTTGGGCTCGGTTACGATAGTCTGTCCTCTGTTCCATCAATTTTCCAACTTGGCACACCTCAAGAATTATTGCAAAATCAGCTAAGTCTCTTATTCCCTCTCTTGTACTTATGGTTTTAATTTTCATTTGCTTATTCTTAGGTCGATTTGTACTTTATTGCATTATCATTCGTTGTCACTCTGTAATTAGAATTTTACAAATATTCTATATTTGTTAAATCATTGCAACGTTTACGGTAAAGGCATTTGAATGGTTGATTAAGCTCCATCGTTTAATGTTATAATGATTGGTCTTAGACCACATTGCATGAAATTGTTTAACGTTGATTATGAGGGGAAATGGTCTTAGACCGCATTGCATTGTTGAAGTTGGTCTTAGACCACTCAACAAGGAAAATGTTTAGTGTTTTGATTGGTCTTAGACCACTAAGCAATTAAATTGTTTAAAGTTTAAATTATATGTTGAATGGTCTTAGACCACAAAGCATTTAAAATGTGTAATGAGCTAAAGTTGGTCTTAGACCATATTGCATTGTTTATTGGTCTATGTTTAAACTATGGTAATCGACCCCTTAACATTGTCAATAATAAACAATGATCATAGACCACTTGACAAATATAATGTTTAATTTTCAATGTTGGTCACAAACCACGAGGCATATAATAAGGTTTATTGATTATTGTTTGGTGTTTGCTTGGTCATAGACCATATAACACGTAAAGGGTTTTGGGTTTAATGGGAGGCACAATGACATGACACCTTGACAGATCTTAAACAAAATTTAATGTGCACGGTTCTTTGGGAACCAATAGCTTCCTTTGGAAGCCAAAACATGCATGGTCTCCCTCCATTCACATTTTTGGCATTGTTGTTGGTCTTTGGCTTGAGCTTTGCATGAGGTTTTTGGGGAGATTATCCTAGAAGTTCGTTTTTGATTAGTTGCATGCAGTGGTGAAGCTATTTTAATGAAAACTCGAGTTTTTAAAAGCTCTGTTTGGATTTTTTGGAGTTTTTGTGGGTATTCAAGTTGCATATTTCAAGGAAGTTGGAAGAGGAACAAGGGTAAACCAAGCATGGGTTTTCTCTCTCATGTTTTTGTTGTTTTTAGCATGAAATTTGGAATACTTCTCGCTTAAAAATATGGAACTATTTCTTTGATTTTATTATGAAAATTTGAAAAGAGAACGAGAGGAAAATGCTGGAAATGAAATGGGTTTTTGTTGTTGATGGGAGATTTGGTTTATGCTTTAACTTTGTTTGACGAGTTTTCCACTCTGTTTCAAGTTAATGAAATGGTATGCAAGAAAACAAGAAAATCCAAAATATGGGAGGGTTTAAGGCTACCTCGATGTATGATGATGATGAAGGATGAGATACGGGCACAAAGATCCTCTCCGTAGTGAGCTTGATAACCTACACAACAAAGGGACAACTATACAAGAAAAATATTAGTAGATTAAATGGTGGGTTGCCTGACAAAGTCAGTCCCGAGAAGTGATAAACTTCCTAGGGAGGATGTTAACCCACGTGATTACAAGATTGATTGAAAATAATGGATAAATGACATGCAAAAGATAATCAGAATGGAACAGAGATAAGAGATACACCGATAATAGATCAAATAATGTTGATGGTGATAAATTGAGATAAGAGAAATCAAACTTGATTGGGTCGACGATAACCCAAGATAGCAGAGGCAATCACTGATGATTGTAGCAAAGCAGATCAAAAGATATGAAAACAATGGATCTGGGACTAATTCTGAAATGTTGAAGATGTCATGAATCTAATGTAGATGCACATGAAATAGAAAGGATGTAAATTACAAGAATATGTAATGGATGCAGATTGAGTCAACAATGACCGGGAGAAGATCTGGGGCAATCAATGATGACTGGGGTAGGAAAGGTAAGATCTCGGGTTGTCATATAGGTAGATCACAGAGAGAGGCAGAAAGATGTGGATGTTGCAAAGACTCGAGAAACAATGGCATAGGGGAAAAAATGTAGAAAAAGGGACTAATGTTGATCGGTCAACGATGATCGTGGAAGAATCGATGACAACCGAGACCTGGATTGGGATTTGATGAAGCTTGATAGATGGCAAAAGGATTATAAAAAGATAAAAGGATGGTTGATGAGGTTACAAATCTCCAAGTCGATGAACAGACCTACAAAGCTGATGAAATAAATTAGGGCTCCAAGTAAACTCCAAGCTTCAAATATCCAAAAATGATGCGCAAGGGCTCCAAGATGACTCCAAGTTGTTGATAACAACTCACAAGAAGAGAAGAAAACAAGAAAAACTCACAAGAAGTTAGATCACCCAAAATTTTATCCTCCTTAAGGAGGGGATAGTAAGATACTTATAGGTTGTTGGTGAGTTGCTATGGTCGTCGTTGATGCAGGAGGACCGTTGATTTGGGTGGTGGAGATGATGCACAACTCGAGATAAGAGGCCTTAATAAGGTTAAATTAGGGTTTCAAGTTGTTTAGGCGAGTTTAGGGTTATATAAGGATGATAAGAGTGGTTGGAGGGGTAAACACATTAAATGTGGGTAGATGAGAGTCTAGGGAGGATAAATGGGGGTTTAGGGATGTGATTAGGATAATAGATGTGTTTAGGGATAATTAAATGTGATTAGGGGTGAATAATGAGGAATAAAATAATGATGGGATGAGATAGGATTAAGATAGGAAAATAGGAAATTAAGAGGGATAAATGGGGTTCAGGAGGGGAATAAGAATTCTAATAGGAAGAAGGGTATGAATGTGTAAGATAAATTTGACGAACGGAAGCAAATGTGGGATGGGGACAAGTGAACCAAATTTTGGTGTCTACATTTGATTAAGCAAATATAGAATTTATAAATGCCTAAATCTAATTACAATGTAGTAGTAAATGAATAAACAATTAAATACAAATTTGACCCAAGTAAATTAAGCTAGAAAATAGGAAACCCTAGTTACAAAGAAGGGATAAGAAGACTTAGTTTATTCACAACCAAATCGAACTGTGTTGAAGTGTTGACCTGATGAACAATGAGGGAGAAGTGTCACACAGAGCCTTAGAAAATTGTGCGACTAGAAGATTTTTTTGGGAGGCGCCTGAAATGGGTCGGGGGCACCTACGCGCGTCACATACCCGCTCCGAGAGCCTATGACTACTCAAACCCTCAGGAAACCTCCTTTGTAGGGTCGTGAGATGTTTGTTGTCCTTCACTTCTTTTCACTAAGTACGTTTCATAATGATCGCAAATGTCACCGATAACCCGATAAAGAAATAACCTGCAAAACCCTCAAGAGTGCATCAAATTCCAAAAAGAAAAGAATGCAAATGAGGGGTCAGATTGTCCTCAACTATCAAATGAGTGAACTTACGATTGAGCATTGCACTACATTTCAGACCCAATGTAGTTCGGTGTGTGTGTGTGAAATTGTGCCCTAGGTGGCTCTTGTGTGTGTCACACTTGATAAAGCAAACAATAACTAGATGTAGAATATGTAAGTAGATGTGTGCATGGAATAGAATGAACTTCCCCTCCTATAAAGTGTATGCAGAAGAATATAGTCCCTTTCCCTTAGATGGATGCTTGAATGTTCTTGAATAGCCTTTGGATACAACCTTAGGTGGTGATAGCTAATGCTTAGTGTTTGGTCCTTTATTATGATCACATAACTTTATATTTATATGATTCTTTTGCTTGAATTTCATAATTAACCCCGAAAAGGCCGACTACCAAAAATATAAGATGCTCAAATGACTAGAAAGGACCCAAAAGATGTGAACAAAGTACAAAGAGGTCAGGGCGCCAGAGGGGATGGGGGCGCTGACGCCGGTGTCCGAGAATAAGAAATGTCAAGTTATGAAAATACAAACTAAGCTAAAAAGAGTGTAAGACCAAAAGTGACAATAGAAAGAAAGCAAAGATGGTCAAGGATAAGGGTTAATTAATAATTTTCTTACTTAGGAATCATATGAATAGTAGCATGCAACCATGACTAGATTGAAAGCGCCTAAACTTTACAAAGTAAATTGCATGACTAAACAAGGAAAGTTAACACCATTTCCATCCATTTAACCAAGGTTCTAAGTCTAGGAATGTAACATTAAGATAGAAGCTTAAAAGAATGTTTAACTAGTATGAAAACAATACAAAATCTAACTAAACATGCCTACTAATATACTTGAATTACCTAACATGCGCCTAAATAGACCTAAGAGGGCAATCGAATGGTTATGGTTGCTACTCCAAACAAGGTGAAATGGCCTCTCCAAATGACTACTTGGTCATTTTGGATATCCATCTATGAACCCATTGAAGGCTTTAGGTAAGGATTGAACTTGGCTATAAATCATATTTATTATATGAGATGCAAATCAAAGCATGGAGTAAAGTATAAAGGAATGAGGTGCACTCTTTTTATAGTTTTCCTTTTGGTAGAAACTTGTATTTTGGTGCATGTGGGACTAAAAGCCCCAAATTATATTAGAATTGCTAATCATGATTAGGCGTTGCTAATCACAATTAGTGAATTACCAAGTGATTATGAGGTGTGGAGCCTTAATCAACTACTTAGGGTCAACTAGGAGGCTAGGATAAGCTTTTGAAGGTTGCTTTCGGATGTTGTGGAGGTGAATGGGGTGATTTGGAGTGGTTGGAAGAGGGGTTTGATTCAATACTAGGGCATATTGACCAAAGCAAGGACAAAATAGACTTAATTAGCTTATAAATGCTAATTATCTGTTTTGAAGAGGATTTTGACTTACGATTCGTCGTAAAGTGGCATCCTGAATGTGAAAGAGGTTTGGTGATCAACGAAGTGCTTGTTAACCACCAAAGTGGCAAGAAACGTTAGTTAATTAGTAAAGAACACTAATTATAACATAATTGGGAAGAATAAAAGTGATTTGCATCCGTTTTGGCAATAAGATTGCAAAAGTGAAATTTAGGTGTCTACATTTGCCCTTTTGTTTGAGGTGAAGTTAGTGACTTCACTTGAAACATAGTAGATAAGCGTAAAGCAGGTAAATTTTGAAGAAAAATTAGCAAGATGAAGGATGCCCCTTGAGTGTCGATGGGGAGATAAAAGAATTCAATCAACAATCGAAAATATGATTTGAAATGGATAGAAGAAAATGGGTCGAACTATACGAAACCCTTAGGTATTGAGAATGAATAAGGATAGGGATAAACGTGATTGTTTATTGCCTTGAGTGATTTGGAAGAAAAATTAGTAGTGGTAATAAATGATAATGGAGAAGAAATGAGTAATGAATAATAAAGGACAAGCCCAATCTTTGCATTCCACCTTTCCATAAGCAACTGGTTTATATCATTTTCCGCTAGGTCTACATCATTGGGCTTTATTTAAAATAAACAAAGTGTAAGATAACATGAAAAGCTAAATTACTAACAATTGTTTCTTGTTAAAAATACATAACTCCATGCAACATACATTATGCAATGCAATATGAGAAAGTAAAATGATATTTAGCTCCACGCAACATACATTTATGCAATGTAGTACAAGAAAGTAAACCAACTAACCTAACAAAGAAGCCAATGCAATCACATGTATTCAAACAAATAACGTGTTGCACCAATGTTTTTATAATCAAGCTGGAATTCCCAAATGTTCGTGTTATAACAATAAGGGTTAAACATGATGCCCCAATCAATAACACATGCAAGGAAAAACAAAGGACATAAGTAATCCTATGGAAAAACCTTCATGCACTATGACACAGTCTTTAAGAACTCACTATTGCACAGAGTACCAACATAGTATGCGGTTGAGCTTTTGTTAATGGGGGTAGATCACGATGATCCACAAGTCGTTTATAACTAGAACAAACAAGAACTATAGAAATTTGTAAGACATATTTCAACGTTCGAGATGATGCAATCGACACAAGTTTTAATTTGCATATATGTTGTTTAAATTTTCTTTTTTTGTAAAATTTTAAATTTTTACAATTTTTTGGATTTTTAATAATTTTACCATTCATTTTTTTGAAATTTTTTTATTGTTTTTATTTTTATTTTCTTATTACACACACACACACATTTTATACAAGAAAATATTATAAAAGAAATAACGAAGTTGTGAGACAACGTTAAAAGTGACCGCAAGGCAAAAAAAATGCCCGGGTAGTAGAAAAGGTCATCGGGAAGCAAAAATATGCCCCAACATAGCAAAAACGTGTCGAAAATAATTATTTTTTAAAAATAATCATCACAGCCAGTGTTAGAGGAATTTTAGAAGATACACGATAGTCTCGAGGCACTTTGGGAGCGAGAAACACACCGCGGGAGGTAGAAATGAGCATATAAGCCACCGTGGCAAGTTATTTTACCACATTTGCTTATCATTTGACTACTAAACTGAGCTCTAACCTATGAGAGGAAATGACGAGGATAGTGAATCGAAGGCACCATGCAGACCTCGTGAGGGACTACTTGAGACTTCCAACGGATGGACCACAGGTACACAATTCTCCCCTTTTACCCTGACAATTCAAAATTTTGAATTTTTAACGGAAAATATGCATTTTTAGGTTAAATTTAGGGAAAAACTGGGGACGCTTATGCTAGTTGTGCTTATGTATTTTTTTGTTTTTTGCACAAAGACATGGGCACACTGTTGAGCAAATTTTCAATTTTTGAGTTTTGTTGCCAAAGGCGTAGGCGCTTGTGCTCACTAGTTTTTGAGTTTTTACATTTTATTGCTAGTGTGGGCACATGTCTTTGAAAGGTGTTTGATGAGTTTGTTGAGATTATTTGCTAGCATGGGTGCCTGGGCACCTATGCTGAGCAACCTTTACAAATTTTTGAGATTTCCTTGCAAAGCATGGGCACACTGGGTGCTGTGCTAAGCAAGTTTTACAAAAAAATTTGCATGTAGTGAGCCAACATGGGTGCCTAGATGCTGTGCTCACCCGGTTTGGGTTTTTCGTGGCTTGTGTGAGGCAACATGGGCGCATGGGCGCTATGCTTTGGCCTAGTTTGGAACTTTTTTATTTTGGTGGGCAACATAGGCGCTGTCTTTGCCTTGTTTTTTTTTTTGGCTTTTGATGGGCGGCGATGCGTGCTTGTGCTAGTAGTGTTGTTTATTTATTTTTTATTTTTTATTGATTTTTTGATTGCGCATGAGCACGTAGGCGCCCATGCTGAGAGCATGGCATTGGTGCACACACAAGGGGGTGCTTACGCTTGAAAGGCAGTTTTAAAACTTCTTTTAGGTAAAAACTTAGTTTTTAGCAAACCCCATGTAGAAGAAAAAAAAAGAGTTAACCATAGAGAAATTTAATGAAGAAAATAGAAGAATAACACACTAAACTTAGACTTTTTTTGAAGAAATTCCATGGTAGAATAGAAAGATACATTACAACAATTGACTTAATTAGATCTGTAGTTGTATTTAGACGCGCTTAGGACGCGGGAGTGGCATACACGACTTGAGTTTTGAGGCGATGCTTGGACATTTAGATCAGATTTTCCTAGAGATCACCTTGAAGGTGACATGTTTATCATACATAGCCCGCATGCCCCATATCTCTTTTGATCACAGTCTATTCACAACCTTAGCTGAGAGATGGCATAGTAAGAGTCAGACCTTTTGACTTCTGACCAGCGAGATGAGCATGACACTGGAGGATGTTTGGCGGATCCTGCAAGTTCCCATCTAAGGTTGTTTGATTACTTATGACAGTCGCTCGAACTGAGTTGAGCACTACATAACCATGATCTTTGGATTGACTAAAATTCCCCACCGAGGCCTAACAATTTGTGGTTAGGGGATGCATGGCCGATACACGACTAAGACGGGTCCCTGTGTATTTACTAGCTCTTGTTAGTGACGTGTTACTACCTAACAAGGCAGTGCCTGATTCTCCTTGGGTTTCATTAGAGTGATCCACGGCCCGCTTGAGGGCGAGTCTCACTCTTTGGGTCGGTGTATACTTGGCTCACTTATATTCCGATCTACATTTGATAGCCTATCATGGTCAAAGGACTCTGGACCCTGCTACTTTGTTACAAATCTAGGCTTGGGACCATATTGCCATTAGACATCCTTTAGGAGCATTGAGAGCTTGGGTTCTTGGAAAGCCTTCTCTTATAAGTTTGGGTCCCCTGATGGAGATGATATTCACAACCACAGGGGAGACATAAATTACTTTTGACGAGCATTTGACGAGCTACAACCCCACATGATCACTGACAACCATACAAGCTATATCAGTGGCCACAAGATGCAGATGAGTTGGGGACAGCTACAGTAGACCACTTTATTATTGGGAGCAGGAGCCACATCTTAGAGTGGTATAGGGTGGACTGGGTTCAACGTCAATTTGGTCTTATCCAGGGGATTCCTAGCGATGAGATGTGGTACATGCATGTTGCAGAGAGATTTTTGATATGGGACCACAGATTAGGTTGGACCAGAGCCCTTGCAATCTTTTCACAGTAGTCTCATAGCCTTGGGTACAGCGAGCACATATAGTAGATCTGGGTACTACACCAGACTATGCAGCATGGTATGCACTAGTGTTGCCATGTCAATTGTCTATTCCTCATGAGATATTGATCGCAACAGAGCATGATGATCAGGATTCATATTCACCGGCAGAGGCACAAACACAAAGATAAGTAGTACCATATATAGGGGTACTAGTACAGGATCCAGTGCAGGGACCTTTATCATGCCCTCACGTGAGTCCACAACATAGTCCACTAGGGGGTGGGGGAGAGGACTGGCATGATGAGGATATGGAGGAGGAATTTCCAGGCATTCAAGATACACATGATGTGCAAGCCGTGCATGATATAAAGGATATGTAGGATATACCTGATACACATGATGTGCAAGATACACAGGATGCACAAGCCATTCATGATATAGATGATATGCAGGATATACCTGATACGGGATGTGCGGGATACACGAGTTATACCGGATATATAGGTGATTGCCTTATAGCAGTGGCTTTAGCAGGTGATAACCTTACAGTTTCATATGGTAGTTGAGAGAGATCAGGCCATTATTGAGAGAGATCGGGCCCTTGCAGATGAGGATCAACTTGTGACAAAGCAAGACCAGAGCTAGGAAAGAGTGAGATCAGACCCTTATAGAGTGAGATCGAGTGATGGTAGATAGCCTCTGATCATAAGCAAAGTGAGATCATCTACGGGAAAAGCACGACCAGAGTGATGGTAGATAGCCTACTGATCACGGGAAGAACAAGATCATCTACAAGCGAGAGAAAGACCGAGTGATAGTAGATAGCCTACAACTATGGGTAGAGCGAGATCAAATTATAACAGAGTGATCACAACTACGAATAGAGCTAACTAGCATCAGGGCAGAGCGTGATGCACCTGCAACAAGAAGATACGTCCTTGGGGATGTAGTTGATGATTGGGCATAATGCTACTATAGCATGTGAGACCACCTATTATAGGATGTAGTACTATGCAAATTGCTTGGCGATGCGGCGAGAGAATTCCTGAGTATAGTCACATATCAGGTAGTAGGTCATGATCCAGATCCCATAGACCATCCCGATCAGTGCGATCGTCGTAGAGGGCCCTTTAGGATAGGTGGCTTCGAGAGAAGCATGGGTCGATTCAACCTAGGTTATCTCGGCTTGATGCAATTGAGCCTGATGTAGTTCCTTCTACACATTCAACACCTTGGATGTCCCCACTTAGCAATCTTCTTAGACTGAGCGGTCTGGCAAGGGTGAGAGTCATGGTTGACTTTCTTATTGACATGCCAGATGTATTACTTTCTTTTGGTGTACTACCTTGTGATGAAGGCATACTTTTATACGGATGTATGTATATTGTTTTTTTATCATGCCTCGTGATGAAGGCACTTTTTTGTATAAATGCCCATGATGACTTGTTATATCAGATGTATATGGACACTTATATTTTTGATGATATATATGATGATAGATGGATTACCGATGTATCACATGTTGTATGAGATATCATGCTTAATCTATTTCTTTATGTTTGTATCACTTGTTAGATTATGAGATAGCCTTAGCTGATATCATATTATATGTTAATGAGATACTTTGAGTAAAACATGTTTATATTTTTGATATTGGTGTGGGGGATAGATTTGTGATCATGCGCAACCCCTCTTGCCCCATTGGTGATACAATATTTGATGATTAGCTTTTAGTATACATGTGTGATGTAGACTTAGCATATGTTTTGATATATGATGTAAAGATGTGATGGATATGTGTGATATGATGATGAAATGATAAGACAATGTACAAGTAAAAATTGACATGCTAAAGTTTAAACAAATCTAATCCAAACAACACGTTTATTTATAAGTGTGCAATATAAAATGGACTTAATGCAATACACTACGAGACTAAAGTGACATTTAATCTAAGCAAGAAAGTAAATCCAATTTAAAGCATACAATACAAAAGAGAAATGCAACCAAAACCATTCAAACCAACAACTAAAAGTAAGCAAACCACTACTTTGTTTTTGCGGGACAGTTTTGGGATGTTTTTCACTATTTTTGGTTTCTAAGACAATTTTCTATTGTTTTGGAGTTTTATACAAAATGTATTTGAATGTTTTGGGTTTTTCAAAAGTTATATGAATGTTTTTGACATTTTCTCAACAATTTTCCAAAGCAAACGTGCAAGGAAATGAAGAAACGTGGATGCCCCCAGCGTTAGATGGGATGTACAAGGGTAGAATTCCACATGGTATATGCCAAAAGTGACGTTAGAAGTTGCCCCCAACGTGAGATGGGTTCATTCAATGTTAACTTCTCCACACTCAAAAGGTTAGATTAGCCGAATTACAGAAAATAAGGATAGGCTCACAAGGGACTCAAACGAAGGTAAAGACCAACTTAGGACAAAGTTTTCATACTCCTTAAACCTAGACTCGCTTGTGAACAATGACCCTCCCTCGCGCCTGGGATCCGATTTTCACCAAAGGACTTGTCTAAAGTGCTACCATTAAGTGGTTTTCACTATTGGACGTACATGTTTATTTATCTTTATCTTTTTCTATTTTTATACTTTTTTGTTTTACTTTTCTTGGTATTCTGCAGAGACCCCATACTTAAGCATAAAAGTGATTAAGATGCATTGTGTTCATGGGTTCTTGAAGCTCTTGGCCATCTACCTTTCCCAAGACATTTTGATTTTCCAAAATTTGATAAATATAAGGAAAAGGTGACCCTCGTGATCATATAAAAACTTTTATATGGCATGTCAAGAAGTTACATATAGCGATAATTATTTTATGCTTGTTTCCACGAAGTTTGGGAGCAATGACGCTAGAATGGTTTGTGCATATCCCTAAGGGATCCATATCAACATGGACAGAACTAGCAGATAGTTTCGTATGACACTTCTCTTTCAATATAGAAAACGATGTTACCATGTTAGATCTCTGCAATGCCAAGCAACGAAAACTTCACTGCATTTTTACAAATATGGAGAGGGTTAGCTAGTTGTTTCCCTTGCTCCCTACCTAAAAAGTAGTTGATAGGAATATTTGTTCCCAACCTCCATCCAGACATTACATTCCACTTGCAAATGCATTATGGTAACACATTTGAAGAGGTAATAGAAAAAGGTGTCAAATTGAAAAGGCATTGTTAGCTAGGGGGACTCCAAAACCTTTCTCCCGCGAACATAATGATTATAAATCTAACGATAAAACAAATTTTGTTCCTAATAGAAACAAAAATGTCGGTAGTGATGAGATAGTAGACTCTAAGTGTGGGTACAAGTCGATAAGAACCACACACCTTTAAAACTTGTAAAGGGTAATCCCTACCGAGTATAAACGTCACACTTTTACTCCTCTATCGAATCCATATCATCTATACTAAAATAGTTAGAGGTCAGTAAACATGGTAAAATACCCCAAACACAACCCCATAGGGACAATACACCTAAACCATCATGGTTTAGGGAGAATGAATTTTGTGAGTTCCACTGCATAAAAGGTCATAGAATGGACAAGAGTTTAAGATTAAAATACCATATTCAAGACCTAGCAGACAATGATGATATTGAAGTAGATTCCATTATAAGCTGCGAGAATCTCCAAATGGAAAAATAGGGATCTTCAAAAGCCTTTTCCCAATCACGAAGAAAACAAAAAGTCGATTAGGGGCAATCGTCTCATAATAAAAATGTTAACTATGTGTCAAACAAAGACCATTTCGATGCCCCGATAGGTTGTGTTGACCCCCTCATTGAGAAAATCAATGCAATTAGAATCAAGATAAGAGAGTGTGCCATGAAAACACGGGCTATGAAAACATAGTAGGATTACCTCGTTATAAATTATGAACCTACTCCCCCCTCCTCAAGAGATTCACTATGATGTGTTAGATCAACTAGAACAAACTATGACTATGATTTCCATCTTAGACATTTTAAAGATCTCTAGCGTCCATAAGGATATGCTTTACAAAACCTTACAAGGATCAAGAGTATCCACCGATGTTGACCCAACACATTTGCAAGCCATGGCATCACAACTTGTTCCTTTGAAAGATATAACCTTCAAGACTTTGCATAAGCCTTAGTTGAAGATCCTTCACATAACCTACCCTTACATATTAAGATTATCATCAAACGTAAGAAGGTTAAGAGAGTTCTTGTGGATGGCAGATCGGGTCTTAACATATGTACTCTCAAACTAGTGCAAACTAGGTTACACAAAAGTTGATCTGGAAACAAAGGTCATCACCATTAAGGCATATGACAATGAAGAACGAAAATCAACTGGAATGATCACTTTCTCATTGGAAATGGGTCCCATAACACATGATACAAAGTTCCACATCTTGGACCTGGAGCTCCCTTATAATATCTTGCTCGGTCGCCCATGGATTCATGCCATGCAAGCCATGCCATCAACATATCATCAATGTTTAAAGTTGCAATATGAGGGACATACACTTACCATACAAGGACCCCCAACCATTTTCTCATTGTAGAGCATTGTCAAAAAAATTTCCTACAATATATGAGTGTCCATCTATATAGATTGATATTCCTATCCAATCAGAGGCCCTTGCTTCATGAGTGGATCTAGATATTCTGTCTATCAATGACAATGGTGCTTCCACCTCAAAAACTCCTTTTTCTACATAGGAGATGAAGGTAAAACCAAGCGGTTGTGGAGAGTATAATCTACAACAGGCCCTAATGGTTCATAACAAGTCGCTATCATCCCAAGTGCATGGTAGGCCGTGTTTCAAAGTTTAGAGATCAAGAGAGACTTTCCCTTTCAAGAATTTTACTCCTAACGGCTTGCTAGAAGACGAAAAGTTTCTTATGGACATTGTGTTCCATCTTGATGATGATGACATGGCTACATGTTATAAATCACCTAAGTATCCCATTCCTAATTGAATAATTCTTTCCATGAGGTATAAAGGAAGCGTGTATAGGTTGCCAAGAACAAGGCCCATTAGAGGCTCTTGCAATACCTCGTCGTATAGTAGGTAAGTCAGGTATAGGCATCCATTTATATGAGTCTCACTCTTCAGATGATGAGTATGCCTCTTCTGAGAGTGAGGATAGTTTGTTTGGAAATGAAAGTGAAACAAATTCTGATGTAGTCTTTACGAAGACCTTGCCTCTACGAACCTAGTCACCAATATGGATATCCTTACTATAACCCCTGTTATACCCACCATATTCCCTAAAGCTCATCCATTAACCCTCACCTACCCATCACTTGTGAATTGGGATCAACAAAAACACATACCTATTGACGTGTTTCAAAATGATGAGGCCATTGGTTAGTTCTTGGGAATCAAAGACTACATTCCAAGAAATGATCACAAGAAGGGGTTTTCCATTTAGCTTAATGCATGCACATACTTTTGAGAGGAAGTAGAGTTGTGCGGGAATTTAAGTAAAAAAGTGAGCAAGGGAAAAAGTTCCAAAGAAAAGCCTTGTGGAAATAAAAAGGGGATGTCCTATAGCGAAAACCTCTTTGAGGCATTTGTGGAAAAACATGCAGAACAACCTATGGAAAAGATAATGTACCCACTTCAAGATGAAGAGCTCCCTGAACCAACTTTGATAGATGAGGATCTCAATCTCCCTCCTAATCCTACATGCATGGGGGATGAATCAAAGTTATTAATGGAATATACAATAGATATTAACATTGACACAGAGGAATTGCCGCAAATAGTTAAGTTAAGAGCTTCCCTCTTAGCCAAAGAACAAAAAACATTCACAAGACTCTTAAGAGAGTATGCAAACATTTTCGCTTGGTCTTACACTGACATGCTAGGACTTGATCCTGCACTAGTGGTACAAAATCTTGTGGTACACCTAGATGTCAAGCCCATCAAACAAAAGCTCCGAAAGATGCATCCTCGTGTCGCCTTACTGGTAAAAACAGAGCTCGAAAGATTACTAGAAGTAGGCTTTATCAGGCCTATTGACTACTTAGAGTGGATCTCTAATGTGGTTCTAGTTTAAAAGAAGCTAGTTGGTATTAGAGTGTGTACTAATTTCAGGGATATAAACAAAGCTTGTCCTAAGGATGATTTTCCTCTTCTAAACATCGACATGATTGTTGATTACAGTAGTAGGTTATGAGATGCTTTCACTCATGGATGGCTTCTCAGGTTATAATTAGATAAATATTGCGGAAGAAGATCAACACAAGACAACTTTCACAACCCCATGGGGACGTTTTGTTACCAAGTCATGCCTTTCGGCCTTAAAAATGCAAAGCGCTACGTATCAGAAGGGTGACGATCGTAATCTTTCATGATATGATAAGTGACATCATGGAAGATTACTTAGATGATATCTTGGCTTAATCTAGAACCATGCAAGGAAGACGCAGAAATTTTGCAGCGTATCTTTCGGTGTTTAAGGGATTACAAAGTCTGACTTAACCCAAATAAGTGTGTCTTCGGTGTGCTATCTGGGAAATTAATAGGATTCATTGTGTCACAAAGAGGAATAGAAGTGGACCCTACAAAGGTCACAACTATCACAAAAATGCCTCCCCCTAAGAATATCATACAACTGCATAGCTTACAAGGGAAAATTCAGGCCATCAGAAGGTTTATTTCACAGCTAGCAGACAAGTGTCATACATTTACACATCTTCTTAAGAAGGATGTTAATTTCAATTGGGGACCAGAAAAACAGCAAGTGTTTGCTTTGCTAAAAGAATACTTGGCCAACCCCCCTGTTCTCATGCCACCCACGATAGGAGAACCCTTGTTACTTTATATCTCTGCTACACATTTTGCAATTAGGGCACTATTGGCCCAGTATGACAAAGAACAGAGAGAAAATGTTGTATACTATTTTAAGAAGACATTAGTAACACATGAGCTACATCCACAAATCAAGAAAACTTGCCTAGTCATGGTGTTTATTTTCCGAAGCTACGTCACTATATGCTTAACAATAAAATCAAGCTTATTTCAAAGGTTGACCTAAAGTATTTATTGTCCAAACCAACATTAACTGGAAAGATGGCTAATTGGATCATCTTATTAAGTGAGTTTGACATTGAGTACGTTCATCAAAAGTTAGTAAAAGGATAGGTGCTAGCAAATCAACTGGAAGAAGCTTACCATGTACTAAACCCTTTAGTCTAAAACTACCAGATGCATCCATTATGTACCTCGAAGAATCTACAATTTGGCAAATGTACTTCAATGGCTCTTTTACCTTTCATGGTTCAGGTGTTGAAGTTGTGCTAATCACTCCCATGGGAGAATTGATTCCGTAGACATTTCGAATTGGATTCCCTTGCATGAACAATATATCAGAATATGAAGCTCTCATTACAAGAATGAAACTAGCTATCAAATCAAATATCAGACAAGTAAAATGCATTGGTGATTCAATGCTTATTATCAAACAGGTCATAGATGAATATAAATTTAAAGATGAAAAGTTACTTCCATATAAAAGAATGGTCAATTCCTTGAAAGAATTCTTTGAGCAGATAACATTTGAGAAAATACCAAGAGCTCATAACAGAGCGGTAGATGCCATGGCTACGGTAGGATCTATGTTGATCATTCCGCCAGAGAGCAATGATATGTCATTATTTGTTGAAAATATAAGAACAATGACATATGACATACCAGACTCTTGTTTAGTGTGTGAAGTTGTTGGTCCCTTTTCACCGTGGTATGCTAAAATATTTAATTATCTCCATGATGGAACCTTCCATATGAACATTTCCTGTGCTAAAAGTGCAACCTCATCCAGTGTATAGCGCACTATACCCTACATGGGGGCAACCTCTTCCGTTGAGGTACGACGGGAATTTGTCAGACCTTTGTTTAAATTATGACAAATCTATCCAAGCAATCAAGGAGGTGCACAAGGGCATATGTGGAGCTCATACTAATGGGATCATCCTTGTAAAGAAGATACTTAGAGTAGGCTACTATTGGCCTACCATGGAGCATGATTGTTGTCAACATGTGAAGAAGTGTGTGGATTGTCAAAAGTATGACAATTTGATACATACACCGACAAAATCCTTGCAACCAATCACGACACCCGACCGTTCTCAAAGTGGGGTCTCAATATAATAGGGAAACTTAATCATGTCTCCTTGGATGGCCACAAGTTCATTATAACGGCCACTGAGTACTTTACAAAATGGGTAGAGGTTGTTCCTCTAACCTATACAGAAGGTCCCCAAATTTCTAAGTTTATAATGAATCATATCATCTGCAGATATGGAATCCCTTCTTCTATTATCACTGATAATGGTAAGTCATTCAAAAATAAAAATGTGAAAGCACTTTACAAACGCTTTCAAATTTCCCTTAAGTTTTCAACCCCTTATTACCCTCAAGGTAATGGGTAGGCTGAAGCTTCCAACAAAACCTTAATTCGCATTATGGAGAAAATGGTGAATACCACAGCCGTAACTAGCATATGCAAATTCATCCCGCTCTCTATGCATTCGAACTTATATTCACACTCCTACGTAAGCAACTCCAACTCTTTAGTATTCGGTTCATAAGTTGTCTTTCCTTTAGAGATCGAGATCCCTTCTTTGCGTATCGAGCTAAGGGATTACCTGAATGAAGAGGAGGACTATAGAGTAGCCCGACTGGTAGAGTTGGAGCTATTGGACGAGAAATGCCTTCACACCCTCAATCACCTAAAAGTGTATCACGATCAAGTGTGATGAAGCTACAACAAGAAGGTCATACCTCGTCAGTTCGAGGTAGGAGACATGGTGTTGAAAGAGAATCAAAAGAACAACAATAAATATTGAGAAACTAAAGGGAAATTTGAGCCCAACCGACTAGGACCATACATTGTGGTTTCCAAGTTCGGTTCAAAGCGTATAAGTTGCATGGAATGTCAATTCTAACCTTGTGGTTATATTTTGAAAGTAATGAAAAAGTAAGGATTATATCATAACTCATTCATATAATCCAAAAGATAAAATAAGTCACAATAATTAAACAAATGAAGTGAACCTAAGTATGTAATTCAATGTTTCCACTAAACATCATAACAAATCATTTAATAAATATTCATGACTTCTCGAATATGTTATTTATAAAAGTGTCATCACAAAAATACACGAAACTAGGCCATTTACATAAAGATTAAGTTCTTCACTTACTCATGACTATACCATCTCTAGTATTTCCTAACTCTAAATAACGTGGTTATTTCTAAAGCCACAAAATATTCATTACTCATTATGTTGTCCTTATTAGGCACAATTAGACCCTTGAACCAATCAAATGCCCAAGATAATATACACTCATGACATCATATTTTGACTATCACATATTTACGTAGGTAATTCATAAATCCACTTTGAATTATATAAATCTCATTCCTAGTCAAGACAACCATCTAGGTCTAAGGTTCCATAATCCAATAAGAATGCATAGTAATACATCTTAGCATGTAGGAATATAACACGCTTTCTTTTTTTTTTGTGTTGTTAGGATAATATTTATACACATGAAATTATTCAAGAAGGAAGTTCTCATATTAAATCTAATCCTTAACACATTAACAATAACTCATATTGAGTTGAAACACATTACCCACAACTAATAATAGAACATAGAAACACTCATATCCACACCCTTCAACCATTCATCACAATGACTTGTCAAGGGTTGTTTTCATTCTACTCATCTATAAGGGTAAAAGGGTTTTCCTAGACCTTATCATACGAACCAACCCCATAAATTCATCTAAACATATTCAAATAGGAATTCTATTTCTAGATAGAATAATATATATCCCGCCCAACCCCAGTTATCTAATTCCTTCAAGATTATTTCTTGTCTCATCTAATAAAATATGTCTCATATTTTAAACCAAAAAATATATAATTCCCTTACCGCCCTTATTTTCTCGAGTCTACTTTTAGTAAGAACAACCATGTATACCCATAGTTGAAAATAACTTCATTCATCCATATAAAGCCAAAAGAATAGCTTTGAACAATGAAAGATGAATTAGTTGCATGCCCTTGGCTTCTCACAAAAGCTTTGCGATTTTAGAGGAATTTAATGCTCCTTTTAATGCATAAATGCCATGTCTGCGGTTTAAATTAAATTTAATTACTCCCTTAAAAAGGGCGTAAGTATTTGAATGGTTATCAAGACTTGACAATAAGCTACCAACTTGCATGAAGAACGTGGTTTAAACAAGAAGATAAACTAATTTTTTTTTTCATAAGATTGTTTTGCATGGAAATCCTTCGATTGGTTGAAGGCATTTTTAACCAACCAAATCAATTTCCTTATGTTTATGGGGTCGACCAATCAACCAGTGGTCGAATTAGTAACTATTTATTATGTTTATTAAAACAATGCAAATACCATAACCTTATGGTCTAACTTAAGGCTTAATTAAATTCACCCTATATGCCACTTTGTTATATGGTCTTTGGCTCTTGTTGGTCGTCAAACTTGCACCCATGTCTCGATCCAGAGAACCGAGTCGTTTGTGATAACAAAGGAACCGTCCCCAAGTTGAGGGACCTTGCACACTTGGGACAGATCTCTAGAGAAGGTAGGTCCCTCTATCTAATTCTACTACTACTTCTACCGCTACTCCTAGTGCGATAGAGAAAGCTAAACTAATAATGCCAAGGACCAGGGGATAGGAGGATAACGTGAAAGGAAACTACACTAAAAGGTGATAGCACCAGAAAAGAGGGATGAACACTATTTGTTCTGAGCAAAAATGAAAGGAAATGCGTGAAAGAAGGCTAGGCACATGTAGCATAACTTAAAATGTATTTACGAGATCGTATCATGGAACACAACTAAAGAAGGAGATGAAAGGGATGTGAAATGGCACACCAAGCACACAATGCAAAAGAAAAGGCAAGAAGAAGGAATGTAAACATGTTAGGATATAGAATAGTCACAAAACGATGCTTTTATTACTTCGAAAAAAATACACAGATCGATACAATGGCAAAAGAGATTGATATCCACATGCAAGAGCCGGATCTAGAGGTCAACAACTCCAAATACGTAAAAGATGAAGTCCTTAGCAAGGTGCACAAGGATCCACAATGTCCAACATTAGTAATGAGCCCAACTCTTACATTTATAGATGAATCCATGGAAGAAGAAGAGAAGGAGGAGGGAAAACCCGATTTTAAAAATGTAACCAGCAATATGAAGCATTCAATGCCTGCAAATTTTTCAAATGCACTTCCCCAGGTCTATTTGGCGTGTTTGAAGAAGGAAGTAGAGAAAATCAGATCAAATCGGGTGGTTGGAGCAATTAGATCTACTCATTAATGTTCGTAAAGGTGTTTTCCCATTTCTCACCTACCGATCCACCAAGAATTTGAATTTGAATGCCTAGCACTGTAGCCTACGTCAATAGATATTATTGAGACCAGACGCGCGCTGATTAGAGCTCTGTAGAAAAAGATACAAATGTTAGAAGATGTTAGAGCTATTTGGGCATGCAAGACATGTGGCACGTGCGGATTGGCTGAAAGGATGACCAATCTGTGCAAATTCTCTTGTCGCTTCGCCACGTGTCACTCATTGATTTGTTGCGAGGATTCGGTGCCTGTTGGCACACTTTGATAATTTTATTGTGGCACACTTAAACATGTCGAATGACTTGGCACGGAAAGGCACATAAGAGGGTGCAAAGACATGCACATGGAAGAATGAGGCGCGGGAAGAAGATAGAAGGAAGGCATGTGTAATGTGCATGAGGAAATGAGGCAAGCTGTTGAGTGGAGAATGCATGGTTAAGGCACAACTATTACAAAGTAATGTGTGTGGCGCGTGTGAGGGCTAGGGACTTAATCGATTGAAGCAACTATAAGGCGTGCACACAGGGACAAAATAGATGGTAGGAAGAAGGTGAATGAACACATGATGTGCGCAAGTAAGGGAGAAGTGGAACAAAGAGGAAAAGGAGAGTGGAAAGGAAGAAGGGGAAGTGCGTGAGGGCGCGTGAGGAAAAGAAGGGGGTGTGCAAGCTCACAATGAAGAGCTCAGTGCCAAAATATGTATACAAGTTACCCAAATAACTAGGAGAGTTATTTGGATAATAGTTTTGGTGACTTTTGGGGCCATATGCTGCTAGATGAAGGAGATCAATATCCTAAGCATCCATTGGGCATGGGATTTGTTATGCGCAATCATAAAATTATGATCTGCACTTTGAAGTACTACCCTTGAAATCACTTGAAGGATCACTTCTTGACTTTATTCGAATCCCGCAAACTACCGAAAATGCCATCATCTTAGAAGCAAAAGAAGAGCACACACAGAAGCACACGAGAAGAAAGAACTATGTACAAACAAATAATGTGCATGCAACACACTTAGAGGAATTGAAACTACTATAATATATACAAAATGATGTAGCAAACTTAATGGAAGGGTTTGAGATAAATCCCATTTATTGGGATTTGCAGTGTGCCTCCATCAAGATGAGTTAACTCGAAAGATTTAGCCTCTTTACACGATATGATCATGTATGGGCCACTCCAAAGTGCATCAAACTTTGAATGGTGCCTGGTTTAGCTCTGTTAGCATCCCATTTCAAAACCAAGTCCCCAACTTTGAAAGCTTGAGGCCTGGCCATTCTATCAAACCATTTATTTGTTGCTTGTTGATGTTGTTCTAACTTGATCATGACAGATTTCCTTGACTCTTCAAGATTAACCAGCTCTATCATTATGATTTCTCTCTCGGGTCTCCGCACCTTCAAATTCTAGCTGTTGGGTAATCGCTAATGAATTTAATTCTACCATCAAAGGAAGGGTAACCTCTTTATCGTAGACAAGCTTGTAAGGTGAAGTTACTATTGCCTTTTTAACTGTGATTCTATCTACCCAGAGTGCGCACAAGACCTTTGTATGCCATAGTCTTTGGTGATATTCTTTGTGTGCTTCATGATTCTCGATTAAGTTCTTGTTTGTTGACTCTCCGACCATTGCCTTGGGGATAATAGTTGGAAGAAGTCTTTAGATAGATGCCCATATTTAGAGCCCAATAAGTGATTTTGGTCTCAAGGAAGGCTTTTGCATTATCAAAGATAATGGTTTGAGGAACACCAAACCTTATGACTATGCCTTTGAGAAAGTCAAGGATGATTGAATCGGTTGATTCCTTGAGTGCGACAACTTCTGTCCATTTTGTGAAGTAGTCAGAGTGTTAACACCCATTTGTGTCCAACACTCAAAGGTGAATTAATCATGCCTATGAAGTCGAGATCCCATTGCATGCAAAAGGATGATCCGTTTGGATTGGTCGAGGAGGAAGCACTGCTAATCTCTTCTTACCGTAAAGAAAGTACATTCCTTACATTTTTGGCCCACTTGTGTGCATCCAAAATAGAGTAGGCCAAAAGATACATGTCATGATGATTTTCATTCTTTGTATTTTTGGCGTAAAAGTGTCCACCAGAGAATCCATCGTGAAATTTTGATAACACTTTTTCAGTCTACGTGATGTTGATACATCTTAACAACACACCATCAAGATTATTTTTGAAGAGAAGTCCATCAATCAAAACATAAGGGATATATTGTAACCTTAGATGTCTTCTCTTTGTTTTGTTTAACCCGGGAGGGTATGTACCCTCAGAAAGGAATGTGATCATGTCCTTCATCCAGTCACGCATGTCAGGGTCTATATTCTACTCAAGTTCTACACGTGGAATATCCTCATCTAGAAAAAATGAAGCCTCAGGCTCATTCTGTGCCTCCTCAACAATCTACTTGTAGAGCATGCTACCTCTTACCAGTTTTGTGGTTTTGATAGTCACATCATATTCCATGATCTTGGTCACCCATCATGCTCTCTTCTCATTGATTTCTGCTCCCATGATGAAGTCTCTGACATAAGAGTGGGAGACTAACACCTTAATATGATTTGTGGCAAGCATACTTTTGAATTTTTTGAGAGTGCGCACATGATGGTGAAGACTTGCTTCTTCATGTGACTATATCTTAATTCATAATCCTTCAATGTCTGATTGAAAAAAGCTACTAGTTGTTCCAACCCTTATTCATTTTCTTGTGTTAGGACAACAAAAACACTCACATCAACACCATAAGAATAAAGGATGAAATCCTTGGAATAATCTGGGTTGATGAGTGTTGGCATGCAAGAAATTTCTTGCTTGATTTTGTTGAAGCTTTATCTTCCTTCGTTGTCCACCGAAGGCTATGTCCTTCTTGAGCATTAGGGTGATGGGCCAAACTAGTCCTACAAAGTTAGGAATGAAATGCCTAAAAAATTGATCTTACCAAGGAAGGATTGCAAGGCCCTTTTGTGCACCAATAGGAAAGAGATATGATGGCTAAAACACACTTAGGATCAATTGTGATGCCATCCTTTGAAACCACATGGCCCAAAATCTTGTCCCTGTGCCACTGCAAAATTGCACTTCTTGGGGTTAAGGGGTACCCCAAACTTTCTACATCTCTCAAAGGCTTTCTCCATGTGCGCCATATGATCTCGTGCTCTACTCTGAGAAGACTATTATGTCATCAAGGTAAACCAGGATGAACTCATTAATGTAACCTTTGAAGGTAATATCCATGGTGCTTATTTGAAATGTCATACTGCGTTTGACATACCAAAGGGCATATTTTGATACACATACGTTCCCCACTTGGTTGTAAACGTTGTTTTGAATTGACCCTCTTGCTTGACCAGGATTTGATTGAAGCCTGAATACCCATCTAACATTGAGAATCTTTGCTCACCACCCACCGTCTGCCGAGAATTTGCTCCATCAAGGCAAAGGATAATGATCCTTTAGAGATGCCTTGTTCAAATATCTGAAATCAAAACAAAGTTTGATTTCACTATTCTTCTTGCGCACTAGAACTAGATTCATGACCTAAGTAAATTACTTGATGGGAAAATAATTTTTTCCTCAATGAGTTTGGATAATTCCTTTTTCATGAGGGGCTCTATCTTTGGATTGATTGGTTTTGCTTTTCTCTGACGGGCTTGATACCAGGATCAAGATCACCCGGAGTGTTGAGCAACACTTGGATCAAAACCTTTGAGGTCTTCATACTCCCACAAAAAGATATCACCGTATTTTTGATAGAGAGATGAAGGCATACTTTTCATTGTGCGCCAACTCTTTCCCGCATGCAATAGTGACACGGGAGTAGTCTTATGCGTGATGCACATATAATTTTCTTCACCCTTGAACTCATCATCAGGGCTAAAAATTTTCTCTAAGGTGACAAAAACTTTAGTCATATTATTTGACTTTAGTTGAATCGGTTGGTCACCATAGCTATCATGAAAGTCAGCTTGCATGCTTGATGAGAATTCAACTTCATTCTCGAATGAACTGGACGATTTGACGCCACTGTCAAACACTTGCCAACTAGTATTTTTGTATAGAATGGATGGTCGATCACCATATTGATGTGCTTTGAATGTTTCCTTGATAAATTCCTCAGCAAGAGAGAACTACAAACCAAGCGCAACCATTTGATCGGCTTCCTTATTAATTTTTCGTGGCACCACACTCCGAATATTTAGGTGGCGTAACTCTCCAAAGACCATAACTTTTGCACCGTAGCTCGTGACTCGTCAAAAGGAAACGGAAAGCTTGGAATGCGTAGAATGTGATGAAAAGGTGCTAAACTTTGTTTAGAAATGTTTGACCCCTGAAATCCATGTTTAAGGGGCCCAAATTGTGATTTTTGTAGTGTTGTCTAAAAATAGTATGTTTCGTAAAATTAGTGCACATGTAAGTCTTGGAAGATGAAACACCTTGTCTCCCTCGAGATTGGTGACCTTCCAAATTCCTTTAGTTGTCCTTTCATATTTCTAAAATTATTATAAATGCATATGTAACCGAAAAGGGATAAACATCTCGGGAGAGATAAGCGATGTATTTGAAGTCTTTGAGTAATTTACATATCTTTTCAGAGATAGTTTTTTTTCAATTCATCTGACATAATTGTTAATCTATTCCTGATGCTTGAAACCCCTTGGTTTTGGATCAGTGGTATCAGAGCTAAGTCATCTTGAGAGTGTATGATCCCCAGAACGAGGTCAGAATACAAAAAGCTTGGGTGGTCCACATGATCCTTTAGAATACTTGCATGTTCGTTGTAGGTGAACTCTAATGGCAGACAACACCAGGATGGATGATCCTCTCAAAAATATGGTGAATGAATCTCTTAGGGAGCAAAAGGATCATATGCTACAACAATTCACCCAGATTCTGCAACAACTACAAGTAGGAAATCATGCCTCCTCATCTGTAAATCAGTCCTTTGGTGCCCCGACTCCATTCAAGGTGCAAGTAAATTTCGACATTCCTATTTTTGAGGGTAAGATCAATTTTGATGCAAGTAGAGAACTGGTTGGACCAATTGACCTCATATTTTTCTATCAATCAATTTACTGATAAGGAAAAGATAACATTTTCTCTATTGAAATCATCTCTTGCTGTTAAAAATTGGTGGGGCATGTATAAGAATGGGCTTGAAAGGGATGAGCTAGGAATCGCAGAGGAACCCACATGGAATGATTTTGTGGATGCCATAAAGGAAGAATATTACCCTGTTGGGGCCTATGATGATTTGTACATATAGTGGCAGCAACTCCGTCAAGGTAAGGACCAGTCGGTTTAAGATTATACTGACAAATTTCATTCTCTGTCTGCAAGATTGGGCATTCAAGACACAGAACAACATAGGATTCTAAAATATCGTAGTGGCCTATAATGGAGCATCCGAGAGGACATGGACTTCTTTCAATTTCAAACCCTTGGTGAGGCATACAAGTTTTCAGTCAAGATTGAACAAAAGCATAAAAGGAGGACTGCCAAGAACCAACCCGCGAGGGGGAAAATGATAAAGAAGGCCAGAACCGAGGCCAAGGTTGGAAACAGAAGGAGTCACAAGGAAATAAGATGTAGAAGGAGAAGATAGGGAAGTGGTGCGACCTCCATAAAACAAATCACCACTCTAAGGAAGAATGTCGAGCCATCAAGTCCTTACTCGCCGAGTCATCTTCTTCAACACTCTACACCAGCAGTTTCAGACCCGAGGTCAAGGATGAAGAAGATGAAATTATAGATGCTAAGCCAGATGTGATCATTGCCACCTCAAAAGTCAAGAATATGGATGAGAAGGAAAGGCTCTTCCACTCCAAGCTTTGGGTAAAAGGTAAGCCACTGCATTTTATCCTTGATAGTGGAAGTTAGAAGAATTTAATTTCTGTTGATGTTGTAAAGAGCCTAAACCTCCCTGTGAAGCCACATCCCCAGCCATATAGTATTGGGTGGTTAAACCCAGGAAGAGACCTCTAAGTCACACAACAATGCCTCCTTTCATATGCCATCAAGCCCTTCCATGATGAATTCATGTGTGATGTTGCTCCATTAGATGTTTGTGATGTGCTCCTAGGCCAACCATTTATGTGGGATAGACATGGCATCTATGAGTCACGACCTAGAAGGGTCACCATTACCATTAGGAGTCAACATTATCGGATACCTGAGGTCATTCCCCCAAAATCTATCTCCCTCATCAGTGCCAAACAATGTAAGAAGTTAGTGGAGAAAACCAAACAGTTTGTCGTCTTGATGATCAGGCCAAAACCTACAAACAAAATTGTTGCAGCCTCCATGAACATGCACTCAATGCAGCAACAAAAGTAGCTCAACCAAATCATAACCGAGTATGATGATCTATTCCAGACACCTAAAGGAGTGCCATTTCAGTGTCAGGTAAAACATGTTATTGATTTGGTCCCGGGGTCTCCTTTACCCAACAACCCTGTGTACCGTAGGTCAGTCCTTGAAAATGAGGAGATCAAGAGGCAACTCCAGGAATTGATTCAAAAGGGACATATTAGGCCAAGCTCTTCACCCTGTGGAAGTCCAGTTGTCTTGGCACCAAAGAAGGATGGAACATGGAGACTTTGCATTGACTATCGGGATTTGAACAAAATCACTATGAAGAATCGCTACCCCCTCCCAAGGATTGATGATTTGCTAGACCAGCTCCACGGTGCAAAATTTTTCACCAAAATTGATCTCAAATCTGGCTATCACCAGATCCCTATCGAGCCCACCGATGTTTGGAAAACTACATTTAAGTCTCGTGAAGGCCTATTCGAATGGTTGGTCATGCCTTTCGGACTAACTAATGCACCTGCAACATTCATGCGGATGATGGATGACATCCTGCAGCCCTACACCAATTCCTTCGTGGTGGTCTACCTAGATGATATACTCATTTATAGCCAGACCTAGGAGAGGCATCTGCAACATGTTCGAGAAGTACTTCAGACCCTCAGGAAGCATAGACTGTATGCAAATCTAGATAAGTGCACATTTGGGATGAAAAAGGTCCAGTACTTGGGTTACGTCGTGGATGAGGAAGGAGTCCATGTCGACCCAAAGAAAATTTAGGTTATTTAGAGGTGGCCTACCCCAAAGAATCTTACAGAGCTTCGTAGTTTCATGAGCCTTGCCAATTTCTATCACCGGTTTGTCTTGGGTTTCTCACATATTTCTGGGCACTCAATCAGGTGACTAAAGGAGGGAACAAGGCTAAATTCCAATGGGGGAAGCACAGAAGAAAGCATTTGAAGGGCTAAAAGAAAGGTTATGCTCAACCCCTATCCTTTCCCTTCCTGATCTACATCATCCATTTGAACTGATGACATATGCATCTGAGTATGCCTTGGGAGCTTGTTATCATGTAACATGGCCACCTTGTTGCATACCATAGTGAAACATTCAATGACATAGTCAAGAAGTACCCAACATATGACAAGGAGATTTATGCCATCATCTAGGCATGTAAGTAGTGGAAACACTACATTCTAGGGAAGGAGATAGTAATCCACACTGACCATAGGCCTTTGGAGTTCCTTCAGACACAGAGCAAGTTGAGGAATGAGAGACACCAGAAATGGGCCACATACCTACAATAGTTTCACTGATAATAAAGCATAAGAAGGGAAGTGCCAATTTAGTAGCAGATTGCCTAAGCCCCCTCCAATTGTAGCCCTCACAACTATTCTTGATCTCTGTGGACATGAGACTTCAAGTTGGTGCAGTTTGTATGAGAAGGACCCTAAGTTTTCAGACACATATCAGGCCCTCCGTGAAGGAAAACATGTCTCTGATTTCTATCTACAGGATAATCTCCTCTGCCATATGGGACACATCTGTGTTCCAGCAAGTGAACAACAGAAGATGATCTGGGAAGCACAGACTTGTGAGGACCGCAGGGGCACTTTGGCATGGACAAGACATTGGCAGTACTTCAGAAGCATTTCTATTGGCCTAATCTAAGGACTGATGTGGTGAAGTATATTAAGTCCTGCACTCCTTGTGTAATTGCTAAGCCAACTAACAAGAAACAGGGATTGTACACACCATTGCCAGAACCAACCAAGCCTTGGGAATCTGTCTCGATGGACTTCCTCTCAGGTTTGCCAACTTTGAAACATGGGAATGATGGTGTTTTTGTTGTAGTTGATCAATTTTCTAAAATGGCTGTAATGGTTTCCTGTAAGAAAAATATTTCTGCTGAAGATACTACTAAACTTTATTTCAGTCATGTATGGATCAACTTTGGGCTCCCCAAGTCTATTGTTTCTTATAGGGATAGCAGGTTCCTGAGCATCTTCTGGTCCACCTTATGGGGAATGCTGGATACAAAGTTGATGAAGTCCACATCCTTTCACCCATAGACTGATGGGCAAATAGAAGTGGTGAATTGCCTAATTGTTCACATGCTTCGTATATACCACTCCAAGCACTCCCACACATGGGATGAGGCCCTGCCATACATACAACTTGGATACAATCGAGCCCTGCACAACTCCACTAAAAACAGTCCATTTCAAGCTTGTTACAGATTCTAACCTATGGCTCCCATCGATGTATGCATCCCAATTCCTACCATGGAATTCACACCTCATGGAAAAAGTGAAGTAGAAAAGGTGACAAGGTTTGTTGAACAGATCCAACACATTCAACACAGGTCCATGACATTTTACAGAAAATGAATAAAAAGTATAAGAATCACCATGATAAACACATGGTTCCACATCATTTCCATGTTGGTGATAAGGTTTGGTTGTGGCAACCCGGAAGGAACGGCTTGCAGGTTCACGTAAAGATTTGACCTCTCTGGTATGGTCCTTACACTCTCACTAAGCAAGTAGGGAAAATACTTTGAGTTGAATCTTCCACCCTACCTTGGTCTGCACCCCATCTTCAATGTGGACCTCCTCAAGCCATATCATCCACCTTTTTGGATACTTCAGTCATAGCAGAACAATTGGACATCTCCGAGCTCAATCCAACAAGTCTTTCCCCAGCTGAAGAAGATCAGATTGTGGACAATTTGACTAAGACCACCAGAGGACAACCTATTTAACTCTATCGTGTGATAAATAAAGGAAATCTCAGTCACCAAGGTGAGTGGCTCACTACATACTAGGTAAAGAAGAAATTTTCACATTTGATGGGGCATCTTAATGCAATGGAGACCATTGCTTCTGAAGGAGGGAGGAAATATCCAGGCAACAATTATAGTGGCGCAACTTCCAGAGACCATAACTTTTGCACCGTAGCTCCAATTGACTCGTTCAAATGGCAACGGAAAGCTTGGAATGCATAGAATGTGATGAAAAGGTGATGAAACACAAAATTAGTAAATTCTAAAAATAGTATGTTTCACAAAATTAGTGCACATGTAAGTCTTGGAAGATGAAACACCTCGTCTCCCTCGAGACCGGTGACCTTCCACATTCCTCTAGGTGCCCTTTCATATTTCTAAAATTATTATAAATGCATATGTAACCGAAAAGGGATAGACATCGTCTGCAGCAGAGATAACTGATGTATTTGAAGTCTTTAAGTAATTTACATCTCTTTTCAGAGATAGTTGTTTTTCAATTCATCTAGTACAATTGTTAATCTGTTCCTTAAGTCTGAAACCCCTCGGTTTTGGATCATTTTCATTGTGCACCCAAGTCTTACCGAGAAACAACTCTTTCTGTGTGCTATAGTGGTCGGGAGAAGTCTTATTGCGTGACACACATATAACTTTCTTCACCCTTGAACTCATCATCAAGGCTAAACATTTTCTCTAAGGTGACAAAAACTTTAGTCATATTATTTGACTTTAGTTGAATCGGTTTGTCAAGATAGTTGTCATGCAAGTCAGCTTGCATGCTTGATGAGAATTCAACTTCATTCTAAATGAAATGGACGATCTCGCATGTCATCACAAACACTTTCCAACTGGTATTGTTGTCTGGAATGGATGGTCTGATCACCATCTCGATGTGTTGAATGTTTCCTTTGACAAAGTCCTCAGCAGGAGAGAACTACAAACCAAGCACGACCATTTGATCAACTTCCTTACTAATTTTTCGTGGCACCACCTGAATATTTAGAGCATCAAAGCTTTCAAGGAGGTCCCAAACTCTATGTTTATAAGCTTTGATAAACTTATTATTTTCCTGACACTTGTTAGTAACTTGGTGAATAACCAATTCTATATCCTCGAATATCCGCAACACCTTAATCCCTTTCTTCTCAGCAATGAGAAGGCCATGCACCAATGCTTCATTAGAATAGGTAAAGCTGTAATTTGTGCACAAAGAAGAATTTCTCATCCTTAGAGGAAATAAGAACGACTCCTACTCATGCCTCGTTTTTGCTTATAGAACCATCAAATTATAACTTCCATAGACCAATTTTCTCTTCATTTTTCTTGAGCGCACGTGGCAACATAACTTCTTCTTCAATAATGTAATAATTACCAAGCCCAGTTTCATAAACTTCTAGTTCTTCATCATATGGGTCAAATTTATGGTGCCTCTCTGCCCACTCATCAAGTACTAGATCAGAAATAGAAGGTGGAAGATGATGCTCTTTAGGAACTCGAATTTGGTTCTGGATTAAACAATTGGCTTGGAGAGGGGATGGGACATATGACTCTACATGATAGGAAAATATTGGTGAGCTTGTATGGTAAAACGGGTACCATACCTTGTTTTGAGTAACATATGAGACTAATCGGAGAAGACAAGTAACCACCCACTTTTGTAGTAAATTCTCTTAATAGACTGTAAGGCATAAAAGAGGTAAGTCAATGATAGATACATCTTGAGTTATGGTGAGGCTTGGACATACATGAAGGGTCAACTCAAGATCCTTTATGACTCCTAAGGTATTAATAGTTGAGCCATCAAGTTGCAAGACTCCTTTTGTTAGGGGCTATACTTGAGACCTAAGACATCAACTATCTTCTTAGGCATGACAGAAGTACTAACACCTAAGTCAATCATGTAATTATGCACTAGGTGTTTTCCTATGATCAAGGACATATAAAAGGGTGGGGTTTTAACAACTTTACTTACTTTCTTCTCCTCATCTTGGAGATGTTGATAGAAGCGCGTGACTTTTGTATAACTAGATTAGTGTGCGGGAGTTGCACTGAGCCTCATGTAGCGAGATCTGTTGAGATGGAATGGTTAGAGCATCCCACATTGTGAAATTTATATTTGTATTATTTATCGGTCCATAATCTTTGAATGGAAGACCTGATGACTTGTGCATTTGAGGGACAACAATGTCCTTTCTTGACTATTTAGGCACGAAAAAGGGGCTTTAACCAAAGCTAAGGCTTGACCTACCAAAGGAGGGGCGCGTGCCACTTCTGGAGAAGCTTTACGTGGGATCTCTTGTGTAGGGACTTGAGCACTTTTACCATTGGATGCCCTGGCTGCATCTTTCTGCTTTTGATGGTCTGCTTGTGTTGTTGGGATTGTGACCTGCGCGCCGACTCAAGCATTCTCTTCTTATATCTTGTGTTGTCCGTAACTTGGGCATGCGGTCTATTTGTGTCCTCTACTACTGGTTGATTATTACGAAGTCCTCAGCGCCAAAGAACATCAAATTTTCCTCTAGAGGAGCTTCTGGCCTTTCTTGGTGTAGTCATTTTTATACCCTTAGAATAAGTCTAATCCCCGCACGCACGGCCTATCACCCCCAGTGGACGCTAGGCACTCACCGAGGCATGTGTGGGTGTCGAACCCTCCTTTATGTGAGTTTTGTGATAATAGATTACTTAATGATAGAAACTTAGATACAAAAAGGTAAAGTACCATGCATTCATTATGAGAGCCTCGGATGAGTTATTATACGAATACACTCATTCAAAATCAAGAGAAACATCATACAAAGAATAGGTCGATCAATAACATAAAGAAATGGCACTAGGGTTTACATCCACGAACATTATATTCTTAGAATAAAACCATTTATTCATATTGATCATAGTTCAGTAACCACATTACATTCACCAAGGCCATAACATGTCAATGCATCAATGTAGATAAGACTCATGCATGAGAAGCCCTAGCTATGCTTTCCATATTACAAAAATTGTCACAAACCCATCCCCCTAGATATGCTATCACTCCTACAATCCTCTTAATGAGAACCCCAAACCTCACGGAACCTCCTATTATTTTTCAGGAGCTTCGCCCTTCATTCTCTCTATGTTGATCCCTCTTCTCTCCCTTGATAGTGCCCCCTTTTTCTTCTACCTGAGCATCTTTATATATAACTTTAACATCCACTGCCATGCCTTCCTTCAGGAGTAGATCACTTTCCAAGTGTCAATGTGGTCCTCTAATGGAGCATGCTTACTATGATCCGAGCTCTCCACTTTCTGCAATGATGTCTTTCTAGATCCTTCCATCTTGTGGAATATTCCTTTCTTGGTAACCAAGTCTCAGTGGCACCTTATCCTCTCGCATGATTAGTTGGGTCACGCTTTTCTTGTGTGCTTTCTAGAATGCCAAATATGGCTAAAATACTGAAATCCTTTTCTTTTCCTTGTGCACGCGCCATGGTTTCTACTAAACCCTTCTAAAACCCTTGTTCGATGTGCTTTGACTTTGTGCGCCCTTCTTTATATTGGTCCGTGCACACATGCACCGTTGGGGACTTTGTCAATATTATGAGGCCCAACATCACCCCACACTAATAATATTATATGTCCTCGAAACATCCTTCAAATAATAAAGAATGACGGGACTACGAATAGTTGGAACAAAGAATGACAGAATGAAGAATGGAGGAAAGAAGAAGAATATGTTTATTGTTGAATGAGTGAGAAATCCTTCATTATATCTACCTCAATCTTCTCCTAGGCATCTACTTCACTCTGTGCTTCCTTGAGTAGGTCGCCCACCAGAGTGCTTACCTCATCGAAACTCATCTCATCCCCTTGGCACCCATTGTATCAACGATCCCTTCCAGATGTTTTCCAAGGTCGTCCAACACATCCATCTTGCGGGTGATCTAGGGATATAAATCCTTCAACTCGGTTTTTGATCGAGCCTCTCAGGGTCTTGATGGCTTCATACTTCTTCTCCACCTTAGCCATGATCTTATCATATTTTGCTATATTCCCCTTATTCTTCTCCTGAAACTCCTTGAGCTCTACCTCATGCGTAGAAACTAGGATGCTTCTTGCTACTCTCTCCCTTTCGGTGCATATGTGTAAGCAACTTCAGCTACATGCGTGGCATATTTTATAGTGGCAAGGAGTTTGGTGTACCGTGTGACTATCTCCACAACCTTCAGCTTCTCCTCCTTCTCTTGGCGCACCAATGCCTCTTCTGCTGACTCTAAGGTGAGTGGACACCTTTCCATTATAAGGATGCGAGTTAAATATTCCAAGCACTGCAAGGTCAATTCATATATTTGCTTAGGAGGTGCTAGGTCTAGATGCTTTAAGATAATATCATCTGTAATCATTTCTATCTTCTTATAGACCTCTCACACCTTTGTCTTCTCCTCCTCTGTAGTTGTTGTATATATTTACCCCAGGGTAAATATAGATAAATCTGCAGAAGCATGTCGAGGGTTAAAAAAAAGCGACGCCAAAGAACATGTCACGAGGGTTGGAAAACCCGACGCCAAGGAAAGCGGGTTTCGGAGGCGGAGAAACATGGCGCAGAAGCATGTCGGAGGGGTTAAAAAACCCGACGCCAAAGAACATGTCGCAAGGGTTGGAAAACCCGACGCAAAGGGAAAGCGGGTTTCGGAGGCGGAGAAACATGGCGCAGAAGCATGTCGGAGGGGTTAAAAAACCCGACGCCAAAGAACATGTTGCAAGGGTTGGAAAACCCGATGCAAATGGAAAGTGGGTTTCGGAGGCAGAGAAACATGGCGCAGAAGCACGGGGTGAAAACATGTTGAGGCATCCTCCAAACCTGATGCAAATGCAGAGGAGAACCCCGAACCCGACAGGCAGAAGACCCTGACGCGGGAAATATTCAGATCGCCATAACTTTTTACAGGGAGCTCGGATTCACACAAGGTTGGACTTTTCGGAAAGCTCTCGGCGTCCTCTATGCAACTACAACTGGATATCTTTAATTGGGTGGGAACAAGTTCTTAAAAATGCAAAAATACAGTTCGCCATATTTTGAGGTTGTTGGGGATCTCACCTACCTCCATGATGAGGAGTTAGGTGCAGTCTTGGAGGTGGTTGGGGCAGAATTCGAATCACTCTCTTCTCCCTCAAATTTTCTCATATAAATAAAAGAGAGAGGCTCTTTGTAAACGTTGGACATTTTTCATTTTGCATCCTCCCTTCTCTCCTGCTTGCAAGAGAATTTGTGGAGCCTTCAAACCTCCCATATGGATTGTAATGCCATTTTTTGCCTCTTAGCCACTGCAATGTACTGTATTAACCCTTGAGCAATATATATATGTCTGTGATTGATTCTAAACCCTCTCATGTATTGATTGCTGTCATTTTTGATCTCTTATTGCAGTTCGGTTACCTGTGCATGGTTTTTTGTATTGCATCTATGTGGTCTGTGTTAAATTTGCAAAGCGAGTGTTCAACATTCCTCGGTGCATCACCTCTGTTAGTTTAGGGTTGTTATTTCATGCATTTTCTTACCCTGTCTCCTTGGCAAGTTAGATTAGGTTTTGAGTAAATCCTCCGCATTTCTACGTGTGCATCTCGAGCAGAGGAATAGGAGCCGGCCTTCATCCAGGAGAGCTTTTCCGATTCGCGAGGTCCACACTTGGGAAAAGCTCCATGTTGTCTGATCCGCACCGAGATTCTCAACCCATCGTGTTGCGAGTCCCGGGGTGCTGCGTTTCGACACCAACAATAGCTCATGCCTTAAGCGTGTGTCTTGATCAACTCTTCTTGCTTTAGGTCCTTGTTCTTTTCAACGAGCTCCTCCTTTTTCTTCTCCTATTCCCCTTCTTGGAATCTCACCTAGTCGTTCCTTTTGAAAAGTCTTGCCTCAACTTCCACTGAAACCTTATTGAGTGCATTACAGACTTGTTCATTAGATAATTGTTGAGCATTTACCAGTGGGTTTATCCCTTTTGCCTTTAGTATCTTCATCAGCACCCCTTGGCTTGCTTCGAATTCAAGCTCATCAATGTGGGAATCAAATGCCCAAGATATCATCTTCCTGGTTCGCGGGTACGTGCCTTCCTCATCAAATGAAGACATTGCCATGAATTGTTCAATTGGCACAATGCTTTAGAAGCACACATGTAGCACTTTGTTGGGATCATTGATATAGCCCATTCCATGCCCTTGTGCTACAACCATACTCTTCCCTCATGTGTGCACGCCCTTGAAAGCTCACCACTAGGTTGGGATCCCCTCCCATGCTTCCATACTCCTTTCCAATGCTCTCGTCTTCTATTTCCTTGACTATCTCGCCCTGCACTCTCTGCTCCACCTCTTACTCTACTAACTTCTTGATTATGCCCGCTACTACTCTCTCTGCAACCTCTTCTATCTACTCCTTGGTGAGGCGAAGGGGTCCTCTGATCCCTAGTGTTCACTTCCTCGCTAACCCCCTTGCTTTGAGTGCCTTCATCATCTCCATTCTTATCTTTATTTCCTTCTTCCTCTGAATTGTGTACATCATACATGAGATGATTATGAACTTCTTCATCCTCATCGTTGTCCTTCTTTCCCTTGTAGGCCTCCAAGATCTTCATCTCCTTTGAGTCTACCTTCCCCGCTACCTTATGTTTCTTCCTAGCTGGGGATTCTTCCTCTTCCTCAGTAGGTGATTCCATTTTGGGTGATTCTTGTTGTTTTAACACCTCTTCCTCAGGTGTCTTCTCCTTCTTCTTGATGGGAGACTTCTTCCTGCGCGTGTATGTTCTTGGCTTGATGCTTGACTCCGGTGTGCCCACAGATTGTGTTGTCTGTACACTTGGTGCTTTCTTCCGACGCTTCTTTTTCTAGGGTCTCTTCCCTTTCTTTCTTCTTCAACACGACCTTCTTCCTCTCGGTGGGATCCTCACAGGATGGAGACATAATTCTCCAAGTAGGCACCCTTCTTATACTTAGGCTCGATGCATAAATACACCCTTGCTATGGTTCTTTCGGCAATTGGCAATGTCAAGGGTTTCATCATCTATACTTCGTGGGAGACATACTTATCCACATACACGCACTTCTTTAGGTATACAAGCTTCCTGCATAACTCACGGTGGTGTTGGTCCACTTCACTAAGGTCGAACCTTAGCCTTTTAGCTTCCTTGAAGTGGTTGCCCCTTCTTGTAAATAGTGCGTGGTGAAAGAGAAATTTTTTTACACCATGGACTTTCGGTCCCATATGTTAGAGTGAATTTGCTAATGCGAAGTGTTGGTTTATAGCAAACTCAGCCTCTCCATCTACTAGCGTGGGAAACTATTTGGGTAATCTCCATTCTTTCCCGAATGCATCGCACATTTGCTTTGTACCATTTCTCCGGAGTGCGCCTTGTGGTAAATTTGTCATGGTATCGCAAGTATACTTTTTAAATATTTTTGTGTGCGAGGGATCTTCATCTAGATAGTCCCATATGAACATCTCGGCCCATCGGATACTCCAATCTCTACGAGAAGACAATGGTGAAAAGGACATTTCCTAACATTATCTTATCCCCTTCCTATGCGCTGTTGATGATCTCATCTGATATAGGTGGATAGGTTGTAGATGGTTCCTTTTGAAATCTTTCGGCATACATTCAACCATGCCTTGTTTACTTGCATCCACCTCTCTTGACCAAATTTTTGTAATCATAGGATTCCATAGTCTCCTTGATGGCCTCCTTATCCTTCAAGTCATTATCTCATGGAGTCCCCTTCGCAAACCAGGCTAGTAAACTTTGATATGAGTTGAGGAGTTATGTGCATTTTGTGGCCCACAAAATAGAAGTGGTCCTCATGCACACATGACATCAACCATTGGTATAACCACTTGGGCTTGCCAAAATAGGGCAACTCATAAAGTTACAGCAACCCGACCTTTCCCAACTTCACCTTTACCTCATCACTGTAGATCGACATTCCCTCTGGTGTCCTCTTATCCATCGACAAACCATTTCCACCACCATCTCCTTTTCTCGTGGTACTCATGTGATGATTGTAGTCTCTCACAGGCATCTTCCTCATGTGTGATATGCATTCTTTCCCAAAGAACACTCCATCTAGGTCTCGCATCTCTACATACCACTCCCTGATTGAAACTTGTGGCGTACTTGCCTATTTTCCTTTGCCCTTGTCCTTTTTGGTGAAATGGTTGCCTTCTTTGGTGCCATCTTCCTTTTCAAGTTTTAATTTAAAACTCGTCTTCCTCACTCTTCTTCCTCACTCGTGGCTTAACTTCACGAAGTAATCGTTCTACCTCCATGCCCTAGCTATAGAACCCTAATTTGGAAAAATTCTTCAATAGACATCTCACTCCTCTAAAACTTTCTTCCCTATGCCCATGTACTCCTTCCACTCTAGTTCGCAGATCAACCTATTCACGTACTCAGATCTCTATGATTCTCCCTTTGCACAAATATTTCTTCGCGGATGCCCTAGTTCGTAAGAGCTTCTTCAATCTCGTAATGGCAAGGTAAAATAATAATGTGCCCGACTTCATACTTATAGCTTTTTGCTCTTCTCCGGCAATAAATGTTATGCCACCCACCGATTTACTTATCATTAAATGCAAACTTTTCCACTAAAGCCATCCTTAAGTGCCTTTAGCTGTGCACCCAATCTTGCACGAAACCTTCTACAACCTTTTGGAACACAAAAATCCTTACTAACCGAAGAATCTTATGCACACATCTGCTGCGGTCTTGAAGGCACTTCTTTTGTTAACTTGATTTTTTTCGTCACCTACCTCATGTTTTTCATGCACTTCTCATCCTTTATATGTGGTCTTTATTAAGCTATCTTGACACCAAAAATTCTTGTCCACCATTTCCCGTGTGTTCTTCTATCTCTCGCACCTTTGATCCTTTAAACTGGGCCATACAAATTTCTCTACCAACTTGTACCTCACTTCCCACTACTCCTTACTAGCTTATACCTCGGTTCACACTACTCCATCTCACACTAAATCGGATGCACGGTCCCTCGTGCATACACAACCTTTGAAGTAATGTGGTTACCAACACATAGGGCATAAAATAACATAAACAGAAGGGAACAAGTAGTAAGAAAGGAAATATAAGGAAAGAAAAATGCATAAAGGGAAATCCTAAGCTAATTGGCAATATTGCCTTATTTACAAACACAAGGAAGGTTTATTTATAGTAGGGCTTTAGCCTACTCCCATTGAAATGGCTAGGTAGTTTCATCCCATCTAGCACGTGTAAGCGGCATGTGCACGACTCAAGGATGTACAAGATGATGTATGGGCCCAACCAATGGACTTTCAACTTCCCCGAATGGCACAAAAACTTGGAATCATACAACAAAACCATTTTCCCAATCTCAAATTGCTTATTCTTGATATGACGATCATGTCATGCCTTTTTCGGCATTTTTAGTCTTGAGACTCCATCTAGTAAGTGATCTCCTTTCGTCCAACTACAAGTAACTTGTCTATCCTTTCCTCGAGCGCTTGCTCATTAGCCAATCCTCCTACGCGCACTATATGCATCGATGGTAATATGAATTCAACCGAGAAAAACAACCTCGTGCCAAACACTAAGCAAACGATGTGGCTTTTTTCGAGTCTCTTTTAGGTTGTCATGTATGCCCATATAATGGTTGATACCTTATCATCCTAATCTTCTCTTCCAACATCGCAAATTTTGGTCAATGTGTGACTTAGTATCTTGTTAAATGCCTCAATTGTTCCATTTTCTTGAAGGTAATAAGGGGTAGTCTTGTGATGGGCCACCATAAAATCTACTAATAAAATTCTAACTATTTCATTCGAGAAAATGTGTGCCCCTATCACTTATTAAACTTAACGAGACATCCATACCTACCGATTATGTTTTCCCATAAGAATCTCATTCTTTGTTATTCTTTGTGTAATCCTTTGTAGGTGTTGCTCTTCCCATCTTGTCAAGTAGTCGGTCTGCAAGTGATGATATACCACGAACCAAGTCAGTCCTTCGCACGGCGGTGAAATAGGTCCTATAAAATCAATCGCCCATTTTTCAAATGGTTACGTCTTAGCTATAGGCCTTAAGGGCATTTCATCTTTTTCCTTGGCTTGCCAAGTGCTAGCAACAACCATAGGCCTTGTAAAATTCATGACAATCTTCGTAGATGCTTTCCCACTAAAGCCCTGCAAGTAGAATCTTCCATGCGGTTGAATTTCCTACATAGTGTCCTCCTACAATCCCACCATGCACTTCCTCCATGATTGCAACGTGCACATGCTCTAATATGCTATAGATCAAGAATTTTTGTGCTTGTTACTGTCAAGTTAATACACCAAACTAAACACAAAAGTCCTGAAAAAATCAAATGAAATCAATACGATAGTTAAGATGAGATCCGAAGATGTAGATGAGAGGAAAGCCAATGTGTAGATAAGATGGGCGCACACGAGCAATCCTGTAAAGTAGATCCAAAAAAACCTATGATGTACAAATCCTTGGCAGAAAAAGACAACGTTAAAAGATATTTGGGTGGATAGCCCAAAAAGTGGGTTGAAGTGATGAGCTTCCTCGGTGGATGTCAATCCATGTTTTCAATTAAGGAAAGAAGCATACATGATAAAAGATGTAGGTAAATGTTTAGATTTTCTAATTAAAAATAAAAGACAGAATGTAAACAACAGACAAAATATAAACAGAACACAAGAAACTATGAAAACAATGCTAGACTTATGTTACCTATACTTGGCACCTATCTGTAGGTTGATCGGCATCGACCAGATTATGGTCGGTGTAAATTTCTTTAAGCGGCGCCGATTAGGGTAAATCGGTGTCGATTGGAATGGGTCGGAGGAGGCAAGTTGCAGAAAGCTTGATGGATGATTGATGAGGACTAGATCGTGAACACCTGTAGGGGCTGCAAAGATGTAGATAGAGTTTCACCTTAGCTAGATACAGGAACAAAGTCACCAAGAGGTCGAGGAATCCTCATGATGTCGATGTTGTGAGGGTAGAGTAATGCAGTACACCTCTCAGGGATTGATTTGGACAAAATTCTCTCTTCTTCCGATTGACGATTCGAAGGCTCAAGGCTTAAGCTTTCTGTCTCTCTTTTCTGTCTAACCAGAACTAAATTTTGGCCTGTATTTATAATCGGTGCCCGAGGTACAATCGGTGCCATTTCAAAAAATTGGCGTCGACCGAGTACCAGTCAGCGCCGATCAGGGAACAAATTCCCAAAATGGCCAAAAAGGATGAATTGGAAAGATAAGAGTATTATCCTTCCGACCCAAATACGGGAAATATCCCACTGCATGGTTTGGGGAGAGGAGAAATAGGGGGATAGATGGATAGAATTGATATGGGAGGTTAGGAATTGATATGGGGTAGATAAGTGGTTAAGATACATGTAAAAAGTATAATTAAATAGTTAATATTTAATTATCCATGGGTAAAATACAATGGGGTATAATAAACTTAGGATAGATGTTTAATTAGATATTTAATTAATACCCTAAAGGAAAAGTGGTGATATAAAGGTGCCCCAAGTTACCCGAGAAGGTAAACGAATGTGGGGGACACTAAATTGGGTAACCAATTTTAGGTGTCTACATTTTGCCCCTTTTTGTCGAGTAACTTGCGATAAGCAAAGTTGCAAGACAAAAACAAGGAGTTGGAAGAAAGGAAGAAAAGTGATGATGTGATCCCCCTCAAACTAGGGATGGGATGAATCTCAAAAGACCAACCGATCCGAGTTTGAAAAAGGTAGATGAGAATGAAGGATGCCCAGCTAGATATCTAGAGTAGATCTGATCATTGATGATGCATGAAAACAATAAAAAAGGTAGCAACCTAAGGAACTCACATTGATAGGGCAGACTAGACGGTCTTCGTATGAGATGACGTTAGTGGCTATAGACCCGTGAGTAGAAGGAGGACTGCAAAATAGTAGCAACCAAAGAGTGACACATTGGTAGGGACAACTAGATGGTCTGCGAATGAGATGACGTTAGTGCCTACAGACCCGCTATCCTTAGGCTGCCACAAATGCGAGTGACCCATGTATAGGGACCAGACTCGAAATGGGTGATAACATCAAAAATATGTGCCAAAAGGCAACACTAAGGTCATAATAATGATCAGATAAACAAGCCAAGCATCAACGCTTTGGAAAAAAAGATGAAGAGACATTCTCGTTGGAAGAATATGATGTGAAAAGACAAGAATGTAACCAATCGGTGACGATTGGCCTCAATCGGCATCGATCAGACAAAATCGACGTCGACTAAACCAATCGGCGTTGACCAGAAAAAATCGATGCCGACCATCCCAAACCCTATAAATATGGGAAAGGGAAATGGTAATGATTTATTTACATTGCGATGATTGATTTAGAAAGAGTCAAAAATTGAATTTGAGCAACATGGAAGCCTCGGGAGCTAGTCAGAAGTGGAAGAGGACACGACCTGGGGTAAGTGGATCTACTTTAGCTTTGTGTATGTGTTTATCATTCAATAGCATACTAGGATGCTAGATTTTAGGAAAAGTGGGGATAAGTGGGAGGCCAGAGTGTCTTGGACACTCGGCCTCTCAATCGGTGTCGATTGACAAAATCGGTGCCGATTAGGTTCAATCGGCGCCGATTGGGTTTCGATCGACGTCGACTAGATTAGATCGACGTCGATTGGAACTCAATCGGCACCGATTGGATAGATGAGACTTAGAAAGTAGAGAAATGTGCTTTTGATGTTTTGATTTGAATAAATGAGAAGCTAACACCATTTTTGATGTCGTGGATGCTAGGCACGAGAGGCTTTACACATGCGGGATGCTATTCTTGAGCTTCTAGAGACTATTCTTCTGATGTGATAGATGACGATTGGCATCACCTGGAGCTAGCTGGGCTCAGGGGGCTTCCATTACTACCGATGGGTGCCCCGAGATGTGGAGTTGATGCGAGCCTTGATATGATGATGGGACAACAGGACATGTGCACGTTTTGGTTCAGGACGGGTGAGATGACCATCACCCACGAGGATATCTATAGGATCCTCAAAGCTGCGATTACAGGGGACCCGATAGAGACCACTCCATACGAGAGCAGCAACAGAGGGCCCTGGGATGATTATATGGAGACAGGGTAGATGATTCAGAGATAGTGTCTGGGGCGGTGAGGATAGCCTCACATTATAGATAGGATGATGCCAGGAGTAGATGATAACATTGATTAGATGGCGATCTCCTACTTTCTCTACCAGATTCAGGAGGTGGGAGATTTCCACTACTTTTACTGGACTATGTCTGTGACATCCTGGAGTTTAGGTAGGTGTTCACATTTGCAGATGCCTTATTAGCATACAAATATATCATGAGTTGTGGATGTACACCATAGGCAGATGGACAGGTATTGATGTCAGCTTTGTGCTCCATTGCTGGGCATATGAGCATATAGCAGTGATCAGGCCATCAGGGCTTCCATGGATGCCAGGAGCGAGGGGGCCCTCGAGTATGGATTCTGATGATGGCGGGCAGACATGGCCCCAGGAGATATAGGGAGATCTACAGAGTGGTATATAGAGCGATTCAAGACTCTGACACCAGAGCAGGTTATATGGAGACCATACCGGGTCTACCCGACATGGGCCGGTCAGGATGCTCACCTGGTGGAGCTGAGATGGAGTAGGGTGGTCAGGGGCCGTAGGCTAGAGATTTTAGAGTGAGTCCCATTTATACGGGTGATGAGGTAGTTTGGTTTGGTACAGATGGTCCCGACCACATATGTGCCATATAGGTGGGACAACAGAGAGACCGACCTACCGATTTTGATCCCGACAGATCCACTGAGGGAGGCCCCACCTCCCACAGATAGTGATGATGACGTAGGAGTGGATGATGGCTATGGGGCATGGTACCACATAGAGCTACCATGACACCTCCCAACATCCGTAGATGTAGATGAGGATGACATATTGCTAGTTAGAGAGATAGAGGGAGAGCATTTGCTCTCTGACACATACACACTCAGGCATCCCTTGAGGAGATTAGGGCTTTGACATGAGGAGAGGGATGCATTGATACTGGAGAGAGATACCACTTGTCAGGAGCGGGATACAGTGATACAGCAGAGAGATCACTATCATAGACATAGAGAGGCCCTCAGGGCCAAATACGGTGATACAGAGCACCACCTCAGAGTCAGGGGCACAGGTGTGGTAGCAGGAGGGCCACCACTGTAGTAGCAGCAGTGCCATTACGAGCACCCGACATGGTGAGTCTGAGCACTTATCAGGCTCCTCTTTGAGGTGAGATACTATGAGGATGCCCTAACACAACATGCCCCCGATGTGCCTCGTTACGGGGTGAGGAGGAGATCAGCGACAACCACGGCTAGTGGTGCATCGGAGGGTGCGAGCACCAGGAGAGATCGAGATGGGCGGGGCCACGATAGCGAGTGCATCTCTAGCTCATAGGAGATGGCAGGAGAGACGGACTGGACCTAGAGGAGGGTGGAGGAGACAAGTGTTTTCCACCTATCTGACTTCACGATTTAGATGTGTTATTTTTGTATCGATATACTGATGTAGCCTCGATTTGAAGGCATTTTTGATGTATGATGTATATGGCTTGATTGGAAGCCATTCACTCTTTTGTACAGACATATATATATATATATATATATTTTCATCCTTTTGTGTTATGTGATTGGACTCTTGTATTTGGATTTTGATAGATAGATGTTATGGATAGAGATAGATGTTATAGATGTGATTTATCATGGATAAATGGTTGATTTTAAACTAACATGTTTTTTTAGATGTTAATTTAAAATGATATAAATATATGGATGCACATGTGTTTTTAATACATGCTTTTTGATGATATTTAGATGAGATTGATGAGATGAGCATAGATGATAGACTTTGACTGAGTAAATTAACATGTTAAATGTTAATTTAACTAGATGAACAACAAATAAACATGGGAAATGTCTATTTAGAATAAAGAAAGAGTAATGATATTATCTTTTTAGAAATAAAAAGCACTACACCTAGATAGGAAAAAGAATGATAAGTTAGGCCCCTAACCGACCATAAATAGAGACCTTGATGGTAAATCAAAAACAATGCACACAAGGCCATAAATGCGGATAAAATAAACCTGACACTAGTTAGTCACAAACCAGATCTAGGAGGTAGATAAGGACGAGAGATAAGTATACATCTCGTCAGAACACATGAAGGATTAAATACATGCCCATATGGGGAAAACAGGATCTCCATATGATCGAAAAGGTCTTATATCACAGCTTCATGATGTTTTTCTTTTGATAAAAAGCAAATTGATCGATGCGAGAAGTTTACTAGATATAGAAAGACTGATCGATACGGGAAGTCTTTCAGAGATGCTTAAAAGTGAATACACTGGCCAATAGAGGTAATTTTGTTACTACAAAAGGCTGATCGATGTGAGAAGCCTAAAAATGCCATGAAATAAACAGCCATCCTTCAAGGGAGAGGTCTGTATTTTGATTTTGATGGTAGCCATCCTTCGAGGGAATGGTCTACACTTTTTGATTTATTTGATAAGGCATGGATAGCTGTCCTTCGAGGGATCAGTCTATCTTTTGGGATTAGGATAGCATCATCTTTTTTTTTTTTTTTTTGAGCTTTGGAAGAAGCTGAGTTTAGACCAGATGGATCAGATAGAGGGGAAGAAAATGTATATAAGCACGTACTCATGCCCCAAAGTTGTTTTGATCAAGATGAACACCTAGGGTGGATGAAGTAGTGATTAAGGTATTCCTACCATGAGAAGGAACAAACCCGTAAGGAAAATGCCATGAGTAGAGCCGTGGTACTCATATTTAAGGTATAAAAGACATAATGCGGAGTACCACATAGTTCTGAATCACTACAAAATGTGTGACTGGTTGTAGATGGATGAAAGATCTATTTTGTGACTAAGATCATGTAAGATAAAGTTTAACAGTAGAAGGGCCTTAGATGCAAAGCATTAAGAGGTTCCATTTCAGGTACACCATCCATGGAAGATAGGTGATAAGTCCAGACCCATACTTATGAGTGACAACGTACGGACCCATCCAGTTAGGAGCAAACTTACCACGCTGACTCCATTCTAGTGTAGTGACATTTTGGTTTTCTTTAAGAACAAGATCACCAACTTTGAAGTCACGGTGCTGCAAATGCTTGTTATAAGCACATTTGACATGCTCAAGATAGACTTGATGATGCTCAAGAGCATTGAGATGTCACTCATCTAGCAACTCAAGCTGCTAGATGGTTTTGATGATAGTCCTCATCAGAGACAAATTCTCTGAGAGAGACGTGAAGAGATGGAATCTGGACTTCCAAAGGAAGGACAACCTCAGACCCATAGATGAGAGAGAAGGGAGTAGCACCAGTAGGAGTATGAATGCTAGTCCGATAAGCCTAGAGAGAAAAAGGGATATGTAAATGCCAATCCCTACCAACTCGACTAGTTACCTTTGCGAGGATATTACGTAAAGTTTTATTGGAAGCCTCAGCTTGGCCATTAGCTTGGGGATAGTACGGAGAAGAAAAGATGAGTTTGATATTGAAAGCATCACAAAGGTTCTGTAAATTGATGTTTTTGAAAGACTTACCATTATCTGTGATGAGTTTGTGTGGAACACCAAAGTGACAAATGATGTGTTGATAGACAAAATCAACAATGGGTTTAGCTTTGGTTGATGAAAGAGGAATAGCTTCCACCCACTTAGTGAAGTATTCATGGTAGTAATGATAGAGTGATGATCGTTGTGAAGAGTGGGGATTGATGAGACCGATGAGATCAAGACCCCATTGTGAAAAAGGCCACAAATCCACTGCAGGTTGCAAAGCCTGACTAGGGATATGTGTAAGATTGGAATGTTGTTGACACTTAACACATTTCTTAGCATATTCACAACAGTCTTGATTAAGAGAAGGCCAATAGTAACCTAAATGTAAGATGCATTTAGCTATGGCCAAACCACTAAAATGTCCACCACAGATACCGTCATGGACTTCCTGAATGGCTTTAGATGATTCAGGGGTTTTGAGGCACCAAAGCAAAATACCATCAAAACCACGTTTGTAGAGGATTCCACCCAGAATAGTATAGCGATTAGCGCGTAGGATAAAATATCTTCTACCATTGGAAGTCAGATCTGGAGGAAGCACTGAATGGGATAGATAATCAAAAATGTGTTGATACCACTCATCTTGAGTGTTGGTTGTGATGGTGTTGATTGAAGTCAACTGCCTGAGATGAGATGGTTGGTCTAAACGTTGAACAACCACATAAAGTCATGAGTCTTGGTAAAAGGTGGAATAAGTGAGGCTAAAGAAGCCATTGTATCTGTGAATCGGTTTAGCAGTGTGAGGAATAGCTTGGATAGTAAATTTATCAAAAGATTGAAGCTAAAAGAGAATGATATCATGATATTTTTGAAGGATATCATTTTTGCACTGATAGACACCAGTGACTTGATTAACGATGAGTTTAGAGTCACCGAAGATGTCGATATGGTGAGCCGAGATTAATGGCATTTTGAAGACCTAAAATGAGAGCTTCATATTCGGCCATATTATTGGTACATTCAAAGTTAAGCTTGTGTGCGATAGGGATAGGTGCACCCCAAGGAGGAATCATGATGAAACCTACACCTCCCCCTTGCTGACATTTGGACCCATCAAAGAAGAGTTTTACTTTAAATGGAGACAGACCAAAATCGATTTGTTGGATGTACTCATCTAGGAATTGAGCAAGGGGATTTGAGTGTCCGGAAGAGGAGTATCAGCTAATTGATCCACAATGACCTGACCCTTGATAGATTTTTGTGAGATGAACTCGAGGTCAAACTCTATCATGAGCATGAGCCAATGAGTGATACGATCATTGTGATAAGGTTTCGCATGCATTGTCTTGAGTGGATTGACACTTGTAACAATGTAAGTTTTGTGATTAAGGAGGTAATGATGAAGTTTAGAAGTTGCGAAGAAGAGAGCACAACATATTTTTTAGCTTCGGAATAGCGTGTTTCATACTCATGAAGAGTGTGACTGATATAATAGACAACCTGTTCTTTACCATTAGCATCCCGATGTGAGATCATGGCTCCCAGAGCATGGTCAGTTACATAAAATATAAAGATAGAATGGCTCCCCCTCGCGTGGAGGCGTGAGCACAGTGGAGAAAGAAGATAAGCTTTGAGATCATCAAAGGCTTTTTGGCAATGCTCATCCCATTCAAAATGAACATTTTTACGGAGGAGATGATGAAAAGGTTGACAACGGTCTGAAAAGTCTATGAGATAAAATGACGCACTGATTGAAGGCATCCTTGAAGACCATGGAGCTGCTTTAAGTTGGAAGGGGAGGCATCTGAGGATAGCCTTTATTTTTGTGGGATCGACTTCAATGCCCCTAATAGAAATGATAAAGCCTAAGAGTTTACCAGTGAGAATGCCAAACACGCATTTAGATGGATTTAGGTGAAGAAAAAATGAATGAGTCTCTCAAAGAGAGGTGCAAGAATGAAAAGATGATCCTGACGGTGTTTGGACTTACCGAGGAGGTCATCGACGTAATCTTCCATAGTTTTGTGTAAGAGATCATGGAAGATGTAGGTCATTACACGTTGATAAGTTGCTCCTGCATTCTTAAGACCGAAGGGCATGACGCGATAACAAAAAGTCCCCCAAGGAGTTATGAAGGAAGTCTTATGCTGGTCCTCTGGTGTGATGAGAATTTGATTATACCCAGAGAAACCATCCATAAGAGAAAGCATCTCATGACCTGTAGTTAAATCCATGAGTTGGTCGATATTAGGTAGAGGAAAATCATCTTTCGAGACAAGCGAGATTAAGATCCCGGAAGTTGGTGCAAATTCAAATTTTCCTAGTAGCTTTGGTTACTGGTACTACATTTGAAACCCATTGTGGATAGTCAATGGGTTGGATGAAGTTGGTAGAAAGCAAGCGTTGCAACTCTTCTTTAATGAGGAGGGCTACACGAGGATGCATCTTACGTAGTTTTTGTTTAACTGGTTTGATGTCTGGAAGAGTAACGATATTGTGGACCATGATATTAGGATCGAGGCCTGGCATATCTTCGTATGACCAAGAAAATGCTTGGCGATGGTGGGAAAGAAAGGTGGTGAAGTCTCCTAACTCCATGGATTAAGAGATTGGCCTGACCTTAATGATGCGAGGGTCTTTAGAAGTCCCTATATTAAGGTCGACAGTGGCTTCGTTGAGAAGCGTAGATGTGTCAGAAGGAATGGTTTTAGGAAGATAAGAATCCTCCCCCTAGATAGGTAAGGACAGAATCATCATCCACTGCACAAGTGGATAGTATTGATAGTGGGAGAGTCGTCTCCAACTATTTCAGGGAAGACTAATGGTATGGAAGTGGATTTTCCATTAGTCTTATAGGTCAGTGGACCTAAGGAAATGGTATTGACTAAAAAAAAAAGTTAGGTGGGATGGAAATGGTGTCATCCACATTAAGTGATGCTTCCGACTGACTTGATGGGAGAAGATGGTTCCTCAATGGAAAGAGGCTCATCGAGAATGGTGACGGTGGCTTTCGAGAGAGGTTTAAACCCTAAACCAAATTTTTGATGTGGTTTAAGAGTTGGAATGGATGCGAGGTCATGCACACCCTATTCATACTTTCCCAGGCCAAAGCCTTTCCACGCGCATCGATATAGATAAGTTTTTGTGAACGTGGGATTTTGTAGACAATCAAACCCTGTTGAATAGGGTTTGGCCCTAGGAGGAGAATCCAGGATGATAGTGAGGTGTATCAAGACCACCGTAGATGAAGTTAGTCTATTGATTGGGTAGACCAATGGTGATGATGCGACCAAGACCTGGTTGATATTCAGGTTGTTTTTCTAGCCTACCATACTCGTTAGGTTTGAGATGGGCATCAAAAGAAAGAAGAGGAAGCTCTCCTAATGAAAAAATGCTGCAATGTTTCTTCTAGATTTTGTAAATCTGGTAATTTTTTTGTAGGTATGGAAGAGGATGAAGCCTCGTCAGGAGAACAAGCATTCTCCTTTGGAGGGGTAGACCCTGTGGTCATATCACATTGTGTGGAAGGGAAAGGATCTCCTGGATGAGTATAGATTTTTCCCTCATACTGATATTTTATGCATCGATGGAGGGTTGATGGGACGCAAAGTGCATTGTATGAATCTAGGAGCATCGAGGATCATATTGTAGTGGAATTTCCCTTCAACAATGTAAAAAAGCTCATGAAGTAGTTTCTTGCCTACCCGAATGGGTAGGACCACAGTTCCTAAAGTAACCGCCAGCTGATCGTTAAATGATCGAAGGGTGAAAGGTGGTGGTGACACTACGTTCTTTGGTAACTTAAGTTGCTTCGAATGTGTGGGAGGAAATGACGTTGAGTGCAGCACCACTATCGATCATAGTGCATTTTAACGTAGTGTTATTGATTTGAACTGTGATAAAGAGAGGAGCCTCTAAATCCTCAAAAAGGGGAGGAATTTCAGAATCCTCAAAGGAAATGGTGGTTGATGGTCTATTCAATCCAACAACCATCTCAAAAGGCTGGGGCTCATCTAAATTCACTGTGATATGGCATAGATTATCGATCAGAGCCTAGCGATGCTGGGGAGATGACTGAATGAGGTCAAAAAGAGACATTTTGACCGGAGCATGGGTGAGTTGTTTCATAACACTCTCCTCAACTGACATGGGAATCTGAGCCCGAGGTGAAGCATGAATAGAGATCCGAGGTCTCGGGGCTGATGAGGAAGGAGGAACTCCTTGGGGGCCAGAAATGATGACCCATGGTCGAGAGGCTATAGAAGATGATGGATTATCATACTATTGTGCTCTAGTGGTGATATGAATTGTGTCGATTTGAGAAGGTGGAAGATCATCGGAGTGGAATTAATGGAATTAGAGGCCTGAGTAGACCATTTTAGGCTCAGATGTAGTTGGGATGACAGGAGACACTTGTTCCTCCTCCTCTTCCAGCAGAAGATCACTTTCTTCCAAGAGGCTGTTAATGACAGATTGAAGGGCTTTACATCCCTCGGTGTCATGACCTGGAGTGTGATGGTAAGCACAAATCAAATCAGAGTTGAACCAGGAAGGTTTTACTCCTTTGGGATTATAGGGTTTGATCGGAGGAAGAGATATAGATGAAGATTGGATAAGTTGGTGAAGGATTTCAGTATAGAATCTAGTAGACAAAGATGAGGACAGAGATGATGAAGGCACCTCTTTAGCCTTAACAGACTGCCGAGGTAAAAGAATCTACATATCTGGTTTGACAGTCTTTTTAGGGATTGTTTTACTTTTTGGACATTGGGAAAAGTAGCCTTAGGTGCTTGAGATGGAAGCAAGTGAGGCAAGATTGATTTTGGTGGAGGAGGAGCTCCTAAGATAGATTTTGAAGATGATGAAGATGTGACAAGTGTTTTGGTCTTTGGAGATGAAGAAGGTTGTTTGGCGAAACATATGATGATTTAGATAAGACTGATTTAGATGGGGGAGGAGCTCCCAAAATAGATCTGATAGGAGGCACAAAGGGTGCCTTAGCTTTTGGTGATGAAGATGATGGTTTTGATAAAAGAGGTGACCCCTTTCCAATAGGTAAATCCACTTTACGAGGCACTAGTGAAGATGGTGTTGTAGAAGAAGATGCCTTTTCAGTGGATAAATCCAATCTTTTATGAGGTGTAGAGAGGATTTTTGAGGGAAAGCACCAAGAGTCTTGATGGTCTGAAATATTGGTTTTCCCTTTTTAGGGATGGTGACAACTTGACCGCATAAGGTGATTGTAACCATTTTTGGAGGAAGTAAAGGAGATGATACTGATGATGTAACCTTAGGTTTAAACTCCAATTGTTTATGTCTGAGTCAGGTGTCGGAAGTACAGGTGTCGATGCTAACTCTTTAGATGTTTCCTTAATAGGCAAGGAAGCACTGATGGTGGAAGATATAGGTAATGAAGAGGTAGCCTCTTGTGAGGAAGGTACTTCAGATGTAGTAATTGTGGGTGTAATTACTGTAGAAAAAGTGATGGGAAGGGTTAAGATTGAGGATGCTTCCGAAGGTATAGAAGTTGGTACAACTATGGGCACATTAACCAAAGGCATGGTCGGTGAAAATGGGTGAGCAAGAAGTAGAAGTATCCGTAGTGGAAATTTGAAGGGATGTAAATGACTCAAGCATCGAAAGAATATTTGACATCGAGATAGATGAAGATGACACTGTCTCAGGTATAGGTGGAAGATCGGATGGTGCGAGGCAGAGGGAGATGACTCTATTTCTAATAAAGGAAGACTCAAAGATGGACCATGTGAGGATGGCGGGATCTCAGAATTTGAAGGAGCGGAGGAGAGTTCGATTCAGTCGACATGTTTGTGGTTGATCCCGATTTAGAAGAAGAATCATTAGTAGAAATGAAGCTGATAGTATGAGTGTTTGGTTTTGAGATCCCTAAAGTGTCATTGTTTGGGGAATGATTTGGAAAAGGTTGTTTAAAAACATCAAGCGCTTGATTTGGGGGAGCATTTGGGTTATCCAGAATGAGCTCACCTTTATCAATGAATTTTTGGATGAGGTTTTTGAAGGTCTGACATCATTCAATGTCATGGCCTTTGCTTCTATGATAATGACAAAAGTCATTTTCATGATACCAGAATGGTCGTTCTTGGCTCTCATCAAAATTTCTAATAGGGGAAGTTCGATCATGTGAACTTCCAACATTTTTTCTAAGATAGAAGTGTATGATTCCCCCAATGAAGTAAAAGATCGAGATGACGAGGGTCCTTTTCGAGAAGATGAAGAGTCTCTCTCGAGGTGTTTGATTAGAAGTGTTATCAGCTCGTGATGTTTTTAATATGATAGCATTGGTGGACCCCGATTCTTGTCTTTGTTAGAAGTGGAAGGGTTTGATTTTGTAAACCGAGAAAAATCTGGTTTAGACTTAGAATGAAGTTTTAGCTTCCCTTGTTCAATGGCACGAGACTCAAGTTTGTGTGCCATTGTAAAGGCTTCTTCAAATGTATGAAAGGTTTGAATCCTTAAAGTGGAAGAAATATGATTAGCGCAAGATCGAGTAAACAACTTGATTTGTTGAGATTGAGGGAGGGAGAAAGACAATTGATTTATTATCCCTCTCCAACGAGTGACAAAGTCTATAATAGACTCATCATCGAATTGATGAATGTTATAAAGATATGTAATCGAGATCTTATGTGTGATGTTTATTGAGAAGTTTTCAACAAACATCTGAGCTAATTGAGAGAAAGAAAACAAAGAATGTTGGGGTATGTTATTGTACTAGTAAAAGGCCCTGCTAAAGACATAGGAAAGGTATGGAGCATAAGCTCCTGATCCTAGACTATAAGGTAGCAAGCATGCTTGAATGCTCGTAGGTGTTGTTGAGGATCCTCCCGGCTATGAAATTTTGAGAACTTAGGAAGTTCCCATTGGGGAGGATAAGGCTTAAAAGCCACTGATGGATGAATCGGTTCATTACATACTTCTTCAAAAGAGTATGATGGGTGAGCCCCTTTGGTGGAGGCTTCTAGGTCTGTGATTTTCTTAAAAAGAAGTTGGACGACATCAGATTGAGGAGGGGGCATGTTGGTATGTCCCGCATAAGAAGCAAATGGTAGGTTTTGTTGAGGCGTTAATGGGGATTCATCTGCTGATTAACAGGATGATAAGAGGAATAACTAGGTGTTCTGGGTGATGCCTGGTGAGGTATTTGTTGTGAAGGAGCCTACGTATAAATAGGTTGTGAGATGACAAGTGGTTGAGAGAAAGGTGGTTGAATGAAAGATGAGCCTGTGATTGGTGGGTTCCTACACTTTTCGACTGAATCGGAATGGATTGAGGAATGTGGGTGTTGATTTGATTTGATATGGTGGGGAACAAACTCTGAATGAGGCTTTTGACTACCGGATTAGTTATTAGGGGTGCCGATGCCAAAGGATGGGTAAAGGTCATTGTCAGTTGGAGCATTAGAAGAAAGACCAGCTAGAGGATGAGAAGGAGGAACCGACTGACTCGTAGGAGGGGGTTGGTTCACAGAGAGATACTGACCCTGAGACGTAATAGATGACATAGAAGAATTAACAACAATTTGTGGGAGCGTGGATGCACTCATCATAGCTAAAGAAGAGGGCCTCTCAAAAGTAGGCTGTGGAGTAGCTGAGGTAGCCATGGCACTAGGGATAGGCAAGGTCATTTGAGAACCAGTCGACATGGTCGGTGGAAGAGAAAAAGGAGGCATAGATGTGCCACCTTCTTTCATGGTTCGAGGTGAGAAAAAGCATGCTAACTGCTCTATAAAAGCCTGGGATGGTTCATGAGAATAATCATAAACTTGCTGGATCGGTGGTCCCTGATTAGATATTGAACTAGACTTATGCACTAGGTAGTCCATAAGGGCTACCGGGTTGTGGTCAAGGAGTGCCTGAAATTTAGGATCTCCATGAGGAACATACTCTATATCAGAAGCAGATGACACCTCTGAAGGATTGGGGGAAGCTGGTCATGATGGGATCACTTTAGGATGATAGAAAGGATTATATGACCAAGATGGGGAACCAACTAACAACGGTCCCGAAGAAGACCGAGGGGTGCCTGAAACATCCACATTAGTGGTGATCTCGGATGAAGAAGAGGCTAGTTGAGCCATTTTTCTAGATTGTGACCGGGTGATGACCATCATAAACAAGCAAAAACACAAAAAAAGATTGACCTAACTAATGCACAGACAATTCAAGTAGCGTAGGTGATTATCTCTTTTAAATTTTCATGCTTTTTAAGAAAGAAAATGTTTGGGAAGGCTTTTTAGAATGGGGACTACTCAATTGGCCAAACTAAGGATGGTTTGGGGAATGTTTTGGTGAGGAGTCCCGAAGGCACTTCAGTAAAAGACTGGTACGTGGCTTGATATAGGGGCCTACCCCCACACTTCACACACCGCTGCGATAAGGGAGTCGGGTGCTTTGCCAATATATACCAGAACTTCCGTGAATTTATAGCGGCCGAGTACCGCGTAGGCTCTTCCTCTTGGATGTCACTTCCAAGTAGGCGAGGCCAGGGAAGGATTTTTTGTTTAAATGCTTTATACCTAGTGATTTTGGCTTTGTGTGCAAGGGTGAAAAATAAAAATCAAATAGTGTCACTACCGATTTTGATCAATTTTCCAACCTATTTAGAAAACTAGATGAAGAACATACAGCAGAAATGACAAAGAAAAAGTTCTTTTTAAGCAATAAAAATGAAGTGTTTGATTTCAATGAAGACAAGTCAAACAAGTTCTTTCCCAATGCGATTAATTATTTTTAAGCCCGAAACCAAAGTGTTTGAGTGTGATAAAAACAAACAAACAACAAGTTCTTTTAAGTTCTTAAAAAGGAGAAAACACCGCAAAAGAGAAATACCTGTAGATTTAGCTCTCCAAGGTGTGTGGACTTCAAAAAGCGCGTTGTTGAGCTCTTCCCCTCGAACAATCCCATGAACAAGCAAAGTGCTCCACAAGACAAGGTTAAGCAAACACACAAACAAATCCAAAAAGATATATCCAGATAAATAGATACTAGTAGAAGAGAAATTTTTATTTAAGAAACTAGAAAACTTTCAAGAAAATGACAATTTTGCACAAAGAGATAAATCAAAAAGTGCAGCTTTGAAATCAAATGAAAGATTTACTAATTTTAGAAATAGAAATGGGAATCTAGATATGCAAGAAAGAAATAATTTTGATTTTGCAAATTATAAACGAAAGAAACAAGACCAAAATGAAGAAAGGAAATGCTTAAGGAAAACTGATGAAAATCAGTGAAGAAAAAGAACTAAAAGCTCAAAACTGGAAAAGAAATGAACTTACCAATAGGGGACTTTGGTCAAGTCCCACCGGTGTGCAGAATGTAGATCAAGAATTTCCACGCTTGTTACCTGTCCAAGTTAATGCACCAAACTAAACACAAAAGTCTGAAAAACTCAAATGAAATCGATACCTGATAGTTAAGATGGGATCCGAAGACGTAGATGGGAGGAAAGCCAATGTAGACAAGATGGGTGCACATGAGAAATCCTGCAAAGTAGATCCGAGAAACCTGCGATGTACAAATCCTTGGTAGAAAAAGACAACGTTAAAAGATATTTGGGTGGACTGCCCAAAAAGTGGGTCCAGGAAGCGATGAGCTTCCTCGGTGGATGTCAGTCCACGTTTTCAATTAAGGAAAGAAGCATACATGATAAAATATGTAGGTAAATGTTTAGATTTTCCGATTAAAAATAAAAGATAGAATGTAAACAACAGACAAAATATAAAAACAAACAAGAAACTATGAAAACAATGCTAGACTTATGTTACCTGTACTTGGCACCTGTCTGCAGGTTGATCGGCGTCGACCAGATTGTGATCGGCATCGATTTCTTTAAGTGGCACCGATTAGGGTAAATCGGCATCGACTGGAATGGGTCGGCATCGACCGGAGGCAAGTTGCAGAAAGCTTGATGGATGATTGATGAGGACTAGATCGTGAACACCTGCAGGGGCTGCAAAGATGTGGACAGAGTTTCACCTTAGCTAGATGCAGGAACAAAGTCACCAAGAGGTCGATGAATCCTCACGATGTCGATGTTGCGAGGGTAGAGTAATGGTACACCTCTCAGGGATTGATTTGGACAAAATTCTCTCTTCTTCCGATTGACGATTCGAAGGCTCAAGGCTTAAGCTTTTTGTCTCTCTTTTGTCTAACCAGAACTAAATTTTGGCCCTGTATTTATAATCGGCGCCGACCGAGGTACAATCGGTGCCGTTCTGAAAAATCAGCATCGACCGAGTACCAGTCGGTCACCGATCAGGGAATAGATTCCCAAAATGGCCAAAAAGGATGAATTGGAAAGATAAGAGTATTATCCTTCCGACTCAAATACGGGAAATATCCCATTGCATGGTTTGGGGAGAGGAGAAATAGGGGGATAGATGGATAGAATTGATATGGGAGGTTAGGAATTGATATGGGGTAGATAAGTGGTTAAGATACATGTAAAAAGTATAATTAAATAGTTAATATTTAATTATCCATGGGTAAAATACAATGGGGTATAATAAACTTAGGATAGATGTTTAATTAGATATTTAATTAATACCCTAAAGGAAAAGTGGTGATAGATACTACTTGAACTTATGCAACGCATAGATCATTGACAATGCCTCATGCTCAGTAGTAGTGTAATTTCTACTGGTGTTAAATTCTTATTGGAAAAACAAAGGGGTGATCAACAATCCCCTCACTAGGTTGTGCTAGCACTGCTCTAATGGCTGTCCCCGAGGCATCAACATGCACATGGAAAGGATTATCCCAAGAAGGAAAACGTAGTATGGGCGTAGTAACAAGCCTATCCTTCAAAGTGTCAAATGCCTTCTGCTGCGCCTCTCCCTAGTGAAAGGCACTCTTATGCTTAAGCAATTCCTCCAAGGGCATGATGATCTTGGCATATCCTTTAATAAATTTCCTATAGTACCCCGTATGCCCAAGGAATCCACGCACTGCACTTTGACTAGTAGGCTCTCCCTATCCCACATGAATGACAAATTTGGCGGGATCCACTAACAAGCCTTCCTCACATATAATATGTCCCAATAGGGTTCCAAATGGAGTAGTAAAGACACACTTCTTAATGTTGAGGGATATCCTCAACTACTAACATCTCTAGCCTCAAGTTGTCACAATGGTCTTTCACTAACCCATATACAATCTAGTCATCTAGGTAGACTTGAAGAAACTTATGGATGAAGTCCTGAAATGCATGTACCACGATGCGTGAGAACACAACATGCACATTATTCAATCCAAAAGGCATGACCGTGTAGGAAAAACTTCCCCATTCAGTGGTGAAATTTGTCTTCTCCTAGTCTTCCTTTGTAATTCTAACTTGGTGGTACCCTGAGAACCCATCCGTAAAAGAATAGACCTCGCGCTACTACTCCTTCCAAAATTTCTTCAGTGAAGGGGGTTGGAAAAGGATTAATGACACAATGTGTTCAAGTCACTGTAATCAACACAGATCCTTATCCTTTCATCCTTCTTAATGATTATGACCATTGGACTTACCCATTTTGATTCTTCCACAACCTCAATGATACCTGATGTTATCATTTTGTCTATCTCCTCCTTAACTCTTATGTGCAAGTTCATATTCATCCGATAAGGTCTCTTCCAAATCAGGCACATACCTTCATTTCACTTGATTCTCATTTCCCCCAAGGAGTGGTGAACACCTTTAAGCTCATGGTATCCATGTGGGAACAAGTCCTGAAATTTGCATAGTAGGTCAATAATCTTATAAACCTCTTTTTCTGACCAATAGTCCCCAATGATAGCTTCCTTAGGTCTAGCCTCCGAACCAATGTTAACCTTCTTTGTTTTTAAGGGCTCATGGTAGGCGTGCACCTTCTCATTAGCACTATCCATGACTTCACGTGACCTTCAGAAGGGTTAACATCCAGATTCTCGATCTCTTCTCCATCTATCACATAGACCAATTTTCCTTTTTCTTTTTCAATGCATGTGCACTCAAGCTATATCTCTTCAAATTCGTCTTCATCAAAATGCATCTCCAAACTAGGTTCACCCAACAACTCCAATATCTATCTTCTACCATGGCACTATCTCCCATAGTAAGGTGCTTGACTACTTGCTGATGCCTTATCCACTTTCGATGGCTTTGTACTCTAATACTCAAAATATTGAATGAGATCGGTCGTTAACTCCTGCCAGTTCCTTGTTTTTGGTGTGTCTTTGAGTGAATATACCATATGTGTGCACATCCTTGTAAGGTGGAATACAACTTATGTACCCATAACGAAGGTGGTAAATATTCTCTGCCTTCCATCCAGGCCTTATCACATACTTGGATATGGAAAGAGGTGGGTTCTTTGCCATGGTAATCTTGTATAACAATGGGTGTGTTGCTTCTATAGAACCTAACAGAGAATGTGACTCTTACCTCACGCCACTCTAGAAGACTCTCGCGATGTGTCACCCACCAGCGCTGTTTGTGGTCCTGAGAAAGTTATAACTGAGCATACTTCTCCTTTCATCCCCATTTCTCCATTGATCCTCCATCTCTCACAAGAAATCATTAGGGATTGCTCCTCCAGAGCAACTTGGCAGCTTCTTCCTTCCCAGGTGCTTGACTGAACGTGTCTTTATTACCCTTGTTATAGATCCTCTTAACTACCACCTAATTAACTCATAGGTCCTGTGCGCCCAATTTTCACATGCTATGTTGGTTGTATCACTCATAGACTAAGCATCTTCAAATTGGATAATTCCTTATGTAGGATGAATTACCTTAGGGTCTCTAATAGAGTGCACATAGATTATGTCAAGGACTTCTTCTCCTAAGGGCTTAGTATAGGGCATTGACTTCCCATCTGTTAAAGGGATGATGACCCGTTCTTCCTTTTTCTCAAAACTGATATACCCCTTGTTAAACCATAGGTCAAAATTGTTTTTATAACACCAAGGGTGCCCAAGTAATGCTGGAAATTTATCCACCTCGGCTAGTGCTAGGACCTCAAAGTCCCCAATGAACTTGGCCCCTTGAATAGTGATAACTGCATCCTTCAAGACACCAATGGGAATTGCCTTTGTCTTGTTTGCCATATAAAGCACATTTGAGGATGGTTGTAGTATGGGCCTTCCCATTTGATGTCATGCATCCAAAGTGAGAACATTGACTTCTACACCCATGTCGATCAAAATATTGCTCAGAAGCCATCCATCTACAACAACATTCAAGGTTATCTCTTTGTCATAGTCAAGGCTATGGGGAGGAAGATTAACATGCAACACTTGCCTCTCGCGCTCTCTTCCAAAGTGCATGATACCTTATCTTGTAACCATTCTCCTAACAAAGGAATGATATTCTCTTGCCTTAACATCTTGCATACTTCCATGACCTCATCTAGGTCCTTCTGTGGAGCCTCAACATTCTTCCTTTGTTCCAACTGCCTTGACTACTCCTTTAGACATTGGATCTCTCCTTGTAAATTCTGAATCACATCCATAGTTTCTTGATATACTTCCTTCTGATGAGCAAGGTCCAGATACTTTCCATGTACCACTTCTTCTCTCATAACCAATGTTCTTTACCTTGGTATATCCATGGAGTGTGAGGTCTCCGCTTGCATCGTCACCAGTATAAGTTCTAATCTTAACTCATGCGCCACTCTTGGCATCCACTATGGGTCAACCTTATTTATGCTCACCATCCCAATGCCTTTATCCTTTTGGTGTTTCTGGCTCATGTGTTAAAACAACTTAGGAAACTCCTCATACTTATGTTTCTTTCTACACCACAAACATTGCAATAGATTAGGACACTCACATTTATAATGATCTGTCATCCCACAGTTATATCATGTTACATGTGGGAACTCACTTCTTCCGCCATTGCAGTTAGTGCAACCATGAAATCCTCTGTGGAAACCTCTTCCACGTGCTCCTCCATCCATATGTCCTTCATAGTGGTGATCATCATCCTTGGAATTGCTTGCAAGGCTATTCTAGCACACATAGATATCAATGACATCATGAATCTAGTCAACCAATCGACCTACAATCCTTGGTATCATGGGTCGTAGAGGTACAAATCTTACAATAGCAAGACACATTCTTGCGGATTACGTGCTACAATAGAGGACACCTACTTGCATCATGGTCCTTGTGGGAGACTTCATAGTTTGTTGTTGTCATGGTGTGTACGATTTTCGAGGACAACTATCTTTCGCATGCCCTTCTACTTCACAATCAAGGTGCACCAAATACCACAACGAGCCTCATGCGCTGAGTTTATAGACAATTTTTCCAAATGCTTAGCCATTGCATTAATTTAAGCTTCCAGGAAAGGGCTAACACTGGTATCAACACTCCTAACTACCTCTCGCATGTAGGGCAACCTCCAAGGCCTCGCGCGGGTCTATGAAAGTTTTGTGGGACAGTGCTCTTCTAAACGATGTTATCAATCCTCCAACAAACCATTGAGCATGCTGAGAAGGGTGAATGTCATAGGATAATTTTGACAAGAGAGTCTTAAATCGTGCATCATACTCCCACACACTCTTTTCCATTCCTTGTTGGATCTCCTTTAGAGTGTTGATGCTCTTTTGCTTGAACTTAGGGATATGGAACTTTCTAAGAAGGCATTTTTCATTGTAGTGTAATCCACCACTATCTGATGGGGGTCATACTTGTGGTAACGGCTATGTGTGTGCTCTGCAACATTGTTACAAATTGACTCACCTTCCACTCCGGGGTAGTGATCCCCTTTGCGTGCCATAGAAATTCACACTTGTGCACATGCTCTGTAGCATCCTCAATACCTATGTAGTCTAGTAGGTGCAACGACATCTCAAAAATACTTGCAGAGGTGGCGCGTCCTTTCCCACACGACCTAGAATATTGGTTTCTCTCCGGTGTTTCCTCCACCACCGGACCGACTAAACCCACCAAGTCACATCCCCCGACCCACTAGATCCTCCAAATCCTCTAGGTCCACTACATCCTCCAGCTCCTACACCACCAAATCCACTTCCTATAGCCGACAAAGGGCTGAAGTGGTTGCACCTAGTGTTCCCAACGTCCCATCAAAGCACGTCGATGGTTTATGATATTTCCCTCTCTTGCGGGACGTGTGCCTAGCACCACTTGTGATACCCAAACTTCATGTACTTGCACCTTGCCCAAAAATTCCTCTAAACATAGGAATGGTTTGTGCAGCCAGCCATAAATGTCATAAACCGGAAGTTATATCTCCTAAGTGCAGATCAGTTACTCCCTACGATACTAAGCGGCTTAGCAATGCTTATCTCTTGATCTGGAAAACTAAGTGCTAGTGGTTGGTCACCAGGTGGGTTCAGATGCGCGCTAACGGGTATCCTTTCTTCATGTGAAAAAATCTCATCAGAAGCTAAAGGGGTCTCTCTCCCGTGCTTGCTAAGATGGGGTAACACAGATTACTCAAGTTCCACGTCCTCTATGTGAAGCTCAACTGCTTCCTGCAACGTCTGTCTCCGTAAATCCATCACTCATGTAACCTCACATTGTCTAGCCATTTCCCTTTCACGATCTTCACCATACTTGAGTCATCTCTCTTCCCTCTCCTTTTCAGCCGCAATGTCGCCATCTTCCTCCACCCTATCTTCCTCGCCCAATGCTATGAGAAGCTTAGCTAGCCATAGGGAATGCCTCCAAACTTATCATAATGACCAAGATCTTCATAACTAATGAGATAACATGCAAAAATGATCCTTTAGGTTCCCTTAGGAACTCAAACTCAACAATCTCCAGACAAGAATATGTAGAAATGACGTATTCTAGGGTATAATTGGTCAGCACTCCTCTCCATCAGTGATTAACAACACGCGTCCAAGCGAGATCTACATCATGTAGCCTCAAGTAGTCATTTAGGGTCCACACACATGATCTATAGTACTGACCTAATCTAGATGCATATGTTGAAAGCCAATCATACAATTCTCTTTGGAAGGCAACAAAAGAAGGTCTCATACAACTCATGATACATGTGCTCTTCTACCCATTTACATGCATCAAACTCAGGTCTAGTACTAAATCTTTGAGCAAACTCATCCTCCATGCTCTTAAACCATGCTTGACACTTTCTAGGGTCAAGTGCTCTGTCATCACACGTCAAAGGAACCAATATATAGCCATTTATCACAACAAATTCGAAAATAGGTCTCAATAATGGAACCAAGATGTAGTTATTTTTATACCCTTAGAGCAAGTCTAATCCCATGCGCGCTAGCTTATCACCCAGTGGGCGTTGAGCGCTCACTTGAGGCATGTGTAGGCATTGAGCCCCTTCTTTATGTGAGTTTTGTGAGAATACATTGCTCAATGACATAAAATTAGATGTAAAAGGTAAAGGACCATGCATTTACTATGAGAGCTTAGGATGCATTATTATACCAATACACTCATTTAGAATCAAGAGAGACATCATATAGATAATAGATCTGATCAATAACATAAAGAAATGGCACTAGGGTTTACATCCATGAACATTATATTCTTAGAATAGAACTATATATTCATATTGATCATAGTTCAGTAACCACATTACATTCACCAAGGCCATAACATGTCAATGCATCAATGTAGATAAAACTCATGCATTAGAAGCCCTAACTATGCTTTCCATATTACAAAAATTGTCACAGACCCATCCCCTAGATATGCCATCACTCATACAAAGTCCTCTTAATGAGAATCCCAACCCTCTCGGAACCTCCTATTATTTCCGTAGAGATTAACCCTTCATTCCCTCTATCTTTGATCCCTCTTCTCTCCCTTGATAGCGCCCCCTTTTTCTTCTACATGAGCATCTCTATATATAGCTTTAACATCCACCGCCATGCCTTCCTTCAGGAGTAGATCTCTTGCCAAGTGTCCATGTGGTCCTCCAATGGAGCATTCTTACTCTGATCCGAGCTCTCCACTTTCTACAATTTGTCTTTCTGGATCCTTCCATCTCATGGAATATTCATTTATTGGTCACCAAGTCACCATCGACACCTTATCCACTCTGCATGCTTAGTTGGGTCACACTTTTCTCATGTGTTTCCTAGAACACTGAATATGGCTAAGTACTAAAACCATTTTCTTTTCCTTGCGCACGCGTTGTAGTTTCTACTAAACCCTTCTAAAACCCTTATCGACACACTTTGCCCCGCATGCCCTTCTTCATATTGGTTCCACGTGTGCACGCTCCTTAGGGACTTAATCAATATTTTGAGGCCCAACACTTGGTTATCTACTACAGGGCACTTGTTGAAGGCCGACGAGGTTGAAGCATTATGGATCATATAGGCTTACGCGCACGAAACATTGACACAATGATATTGACTATGAGGTATGTTACAAGGGAAACACCATTCGACTCTTGCACAAAATTGTTTTAAATTGGAACAAGCTCCTAACTTGTTGCATTGGGTCTTGGAAAAAAGGGTGCATGAGGAACAACTAACAAGGCAGATGTGCATTAACATGCCATCCACCATTATGTTGGTTGGGCACATATCTTTAGTTTCCATATTGATTATGCCAAGGTGATTACTTTGACTATGTGTGCAGTTGTAACTACCTCTATAGGCTTGTGCTTGTTGTTTCTCTAATGATATGACTTTATTTGACAAATTTCTAATCAGGGTCTTCAATTCTTCATCTTCCTTTGCTGCTTGTTGGAGAGTAGGATGTTGATGCAATAGGTTGCACATTTTCTCGGGGACAGGAATAGAGGCCTAAGAAAATTTGGGGTGCTTATGAAATTTCTGGGAACAAGGGCATAGGTGGTCTAGGAGCTATTTTTCCCTCCTGAATAAGACTATTTTCCGCCCTTACTACAATATTATAAGTGATTGGTAAAGTCCTACCTCCCATGGATTGAATCATGATTGAGATATCATTATTCAACACCTTTAGATAATACAAAAAGAATAATGGGATGTAGGTCTTACCACAAGAGGGATTCTGTCCCAAGTCTTCTGAAATCTGATGTTGAAATTAGTCATCTGCTTGTTGGGTGCTCTCCTTGTAGTTTTTAGTTGCTCCATCAGAGATAGGTGATCCGACTTATCTTCAAAATAATTACAAAGAGATGTTCCCACCTCTTCCCAGGTGGTAATAGATCCAAGTCTCAAGCCTCGGTACCATTGAGTCACTTTTCCTTTAAAAGAGGCTGCAAGTAGCCTGTCTGCTACATCATCATGTGTGATCAAGTAGAGTGAACATACATTCACTACATCTTGGATATGCTCCTGAGGGGTGACTTGATTATCACCGGTAAAGTATGGAATACATTGAGCACGCCATTTGACATATCATGTTGCATGGCGGAACTAGGGACTTCCTCGGTGAGGTTAGCAAAGTTCATTAGTGGAGGAAGTGGTTGATGAGCCATGATAGGGTGTCTTTGGTTGTTTGTTGTGAGGAAGAGTTGAATGGGCATGGCACACTTTGGAGATGGAGATATGCATGCAGGATTTCTAGAATGAACTCTTCTTGGGGATAACTAGAGGTATTCGAAGGAATATTCAGCTACTACACTTTTCCTTGTATGCATTATTCTCATGAAAGGCATCCGGGGATGCTAAAAGCAGAGATCCACAAATGTTAGGAGTCACCATGTGTGTTGAAATAAGCCTCCAAAGGTTGGAATACTAAATCACACACACGAACTTAGTAATATAAAATTTAAGCTTTCAATGCTGGTCCCTTTGGGCATACTAGAAAGCTGTTGCTTGTTAAACTTGCACCCATGTCTTAGATCTAGAAGAATTGAGTCATTTGTGAGAAAAATGGAAGCTGTCCCCAAGTTTTGGGACCTTGCGCAATTGATGCAACCTAGAATCTACTATATAAAACCTAGGTGCATTGGCACATCACCTAGCTTGAGCTGAGTGCTCACCCAAAGCGCATGCAAAGTACCAGGCCCCTCTTTAGAGTTTCTTATGCAGGATGTTAGTGTGATGAAGATACAACATATTCAGAACCATAAATAACCATAAACATTCCACAGTGCCTAACCAGATCTAGATCTTAGAGAATCATGAATTAAACAATAACTATAATAAGATTAACCATACAAGAACAGTTACAGTCATGTTTAAAACCATTATCCATCTAATATACTCCATTACATTAAACATTGTAATACATAGAAGCTTATTACATTACAAAGCATCACCATAAGTCATGCACACATCAGATCAACAACATTACTCTACAATAATTCACTCCTTGCTAAACTACATAGTTCGATACATACTTATAGGGGTGGGGACTTTCCCTTCACAACCTACGCACTTCCCAAAATAGGTCGCATTCTAATAATATCCATGTTCCTTTACATTAACATGCACACATGCAAGTGCGCTAATGATAGACATCTTATAGTTAACAGGAAGAAGTAATCCTATTATTATCTTGAACTCATACATGGTGCTTATCAGACGCTTGTTCCCAAAATAGCATTTGTGTGTCACACAAGTCTCCATCCCAATGTGTGCTCCACACACTATCTTCCAAAAATAGCCCGCATCCATGAAAATGGCTAAGTCTTGAATCAACTTGTCCTAGCATGCGTTTCCTTTCCTATCCTTCCGCACCTTCAAGTGTGCCTTGTTCCCATGTGCACATTCTTTATGTGTTTTCTCCTTATCACAATATTATGTTTGCTCAACATTACCCCACACTAAAGTACATTTTCATCCCGACAAAGGGATTCTTTCTTATGTTCCCAAATAATAAAGAATAAGAATGGAAAGAATCAATGTACAAAAGAATATACCTTTACTCTGCAGCACCCTCTTCTTCAACAGGAGGATCAACTCTAGATATTCTATTTTAATCTCAGCCTCCAATGTTTGCATGTCATCCAGCATGGTCCTTGTCTTCTCTGGAATGTCTATGGAAATGGCTTCCAATTCATCCTGAGTAATATTTTCCTTTTCATTTTATAGTACTTGGACAATATTGGCCATAGCAAGTCATCATTCCCTCCAAAAGATCCATCTTCTGCGCTATGAGTTTCCTAATCTCATCTATTCTATCCTTATGTGGGTCTTGGGCTACTACAAGGGCTTCACACTTTTGTTTCACTAGTGCCAATCTTTTCTGCGCGTCCCAATGTCTCATCTTTCATGGCCTTCAGAACGTCATTATCTTTAACTAGAGTTTTGGTCCTTATCATTACTTCTGGTGCCGCACAAATATTCAGATCTTGGTTAGCTTTCTTTAGTTCATCCTTTAGAGTTTAGAGCAACACCTCATAATTTAAAATTTTCCCAACCATGAAGGCCCTGCTCTTTCTACTTCTTGTTTAGGATCCTTTAACACTGACATTGAATTGGTCCATCTTCAACACCAAATCAACCAATGTGCACACATAATGCATAGCCGAAGGAAACTTCTCAGGTACCTTAGACTCAAGATGAGGTCTTGCTTTCAAAATGTAATCTCCAATTTCTTCTGCCATGCTAATGAAGGCCTCATTCTTTTTCTATTCTAGGTCCTTTTCTCCTTTTAAACGCGTTATTTCTGTAGTTTTTGCCTTGTTATCTTCAAGTAGTGCTCTAATGGTGGAAGCCTTATCAATGTTCCTCTACGCCACCTCTATAGATACCTTAACCAAGGCATTTATCACTGCTCATCAGACATTAGAGTAGGCTTTACTGTCATGTGTCTGCTTTGGGGTGCCTTCTTCACTCTCCTTGATACACAAGATTCCTCACACACGTTGAAATATGGCTCATCCATATGGGTCTACATGGACTAGGATAATTGTTTCCTTGTGCACGTGGTGACCATGTCTAGATCCATCAGCTCCCATCCATACAATTCCTTAAGGCCCATTGTGCTCTGAAATCGGGCGCAGATGATTTTGCTTATGTCCTTAGCATAGCCCATACTTGGCACAACATATTCTTCACTTGTTCTCTTTGTTCTTGGCCCCTTATGAACCTGAGTGCCAAGGTTTAGAGTTGGCCCTTCTTCATCCTGAGTAGTAACATGCATGTTGGGTTGCTCTTGCACCATCTCTTCTACTTCCTTCACCCCTTCCTCTTCATCTTTCATTTCTTCATCTATGGGTTCCTCCACATCTTCTAATTACACTGGGGTTCTAGAGGCACTCTCCTCGAGACTCCTCCATTGCCCCATTCAGCTTCAAATTTCTCCTTCTCTTCTCCTTAGGTGCCTCTTTCTGAGGGGAGAGTCTAGGTGATCTTATTATAGGTTGTGGTGTTCCCGCGCCTTGGGTCTTGGTTCTTTTGAATACCCTCTTAAATCGGTGCTCTTCAGGGACTACATCCACGTCCAAGTCCTCTTCTCCTTCTTGCACCTATGGTGGAGTATCTACATGCTCACTCTCCACTTTGTCTATGGGCTACCTCGACCTCTATGATCCAAGCCTCCACTATCTTTGTGTTCCTCTTCTTCCTCGTCTACCTGTATGGTCATAATAGGCTTTAGAGTTGGCACATTCTCCATTGTATGTTTGCCCTTAGGCGGCCCTAGGAGTATGAACTCATTCTCCACATACTTATTATTCTCCAGCCTAGGCTTGAGCTGAATATATATGAGTGTGGCTCCACTTTGCCCCCAATAGCCAAACTTACTGGCTTCATATTTATGATGTCGAAATAAGCCTTTGAATGTAGGTAGATCGACCTAGATATACATATATATTCCTGAGGGTATGGTAGTCACAATTTACCTTTTTTGCGTTGAATTTGATGATGTCATACATCAGTAAATATATGAACCGAGAGGCTTGGAAGTAGCGCTATTGTGAAGGCATAGAGTTTACACCATGGACTCCATGTCTAATCCTTCATGGCAAAACATTTGTGTGATGCAGAAATGTTGATACATCATGAATTGTACTTCCTTGCCTACTACCGAAGGTAGTTCCTTTGGAATGTGCCATTCCTCCTCAAATTCCATGCAAAGTTGGTCATACCACATTTCTTCCCTTTTCTTGAATGGGCCACTCATTGATCCTTCACATAAATATTTCTCGAACTTTTTGCAAGGGACTTCTTCTTAGTGGGGTATTCCCAAATTTTGTTCTTTGGCCCATCAAGCACTCCAATTTCTAAAAATACAAGAGATAAGAGGATGGCACTAAAACTTATCTTTTCACCTGCACGCGATTCCTCAACAATGGTTTCTACAATATAGCCTGCTAAATTATACACTTCTCCTTAGGACATTTTCTTTGCAACATAAAGCCACATGGTGTTTACCTGCGACCATCTCTCTTGATCATTCAACTTGGTGAGCACATACACGACTTCCTACACCACAAGTTACATCCTCAATTTATAGATGTCCATTCCACATGGACCCTTGTTATACCCAAACTCCTTACTTGTGGCTATAACCATTGCTTTATCAGTCAGATCACTAACAATGTCTATCCCTGTATCCTTCAATCTTGTTAATGTCGCATTAGGGCTGCTGTGAGCCTAACCCTCCGTCAACAAAATAGAAGAAGTCCTCATGGACTCTACTCATAAGACATTGGTATAAAGGTTCATGTTTTCCAAAATATGGGAGCTCATACAGATTGATAAACTCCTACCGCTTAAGAAACTTTTCCCCAGCATCGTCATGCATCGACATATCTTCCCTGTGCGCTTGTTTATCTTCTTATTAAAAAAGTGTCCAAATCTCCCTTGTTATCAGTGGTGCGGTGGTTGTAGTCACTTACTTTACATCTATGGATGTGGGAATCCCAATCTTTTCGACTATTACTCCTTCCGGTACTACATCTCTGAAAAATTGCTCTTGAGAGAAATTTCAACCTCAAATTCGACCTTGTTCTTTCCTTTTTGTGCTCTGCGAGGTGCTTTCTTGGTGCCATCATAAAACTCCCCTTTTGTCTTTTGTGTCAAGTAAGTTCAAACCCTAGCTTGAAATTACGTGCCCTAGCTCAAAACCACGTGCCCTAGCTCCTTTTCAATGCTTCTACTTCACTCAAACCCTTCACTAATGAGGATGCAAGCCTTTTCCATGCACAACTCTGCTCCACGTCTAGTTTCATAACTATTCATACCTCAATATGATTCACTTGGATTGGTTGCACTTAACTCACTTGAATACTTGTGATTGCAAAGGTAAAAATGCACCCACATCATGCCCTTATATATATTTTCAAAAAGTTAGTGCATTTATTGCTCCTTCACCTACGAACAATCCACTCATTAATTGTCCATTTTCAATTTTTTTGAAAATTTCCGCGTAGTACAATTTTGTGCCCACTCTAACCTTCTAGCACGCTTTCCTACCCTTTGGCTACAAACTTATCTTTCACGTACTTCCATGTGCTAAGTACCTCACCACTACACCCTCCATAGTAGTTTTCCACTTGCCGTTGCTTACCTCATGTTATCTTTGTCCCTTCATTCATTTCCATCTATGGTCTTCTTTAGAAGCAATCTCATTTCTAATGACTCTTTTCCATACTCGAATAACACTTGTAATAATTTGTTCTCATGTGTACCCGGTTGTGAATAAAAATAACAACCACCCCACACTAATGATATGTGTAGTCCTCTGCGCATAAAAATACTTGATTGTAATTAGCTTTCGGTGTGCAAATGTGCTTATTACATAAAACACCACACTAAATTAACAAAGCATACCGACGAAGAAAGAAATACAGAAATGGAAACCTATACTAAATGGAAACATTGTCTTATTACAAACACCAAGAAGACTTATTTATAGTAGGGCTTTAGCCTACTCTCGTTAAAGTAACCAGGTAACTGTATTCCATCAAGTGCCTCTAACTAGAAAGCACCTAATTCAAGTATATGAGTGATAACATACGGTCCCAACCAATGCACCTTAAGCTTGCCTGGATGGCGTAGAAACTTAGAATCATAAATTAGTACCATTTTCCAACCTCAAGCTTTTTGTCCCTGATGTGTCGGTCATGCCATGCCTTCTTTGGAATTTTCCTACTTTTGACTCCAACGTGTTATGGCACACCTCTCATCAACTTGTCAATTCTTTCTTCTAATCCTTGCTCATCAGCTAGACCTCTAGTGCACGTAATATGCAAAGAAGGTAACATGAATTCCATAGGAAGAACTTATTTTGCGCCAAACACTAACTGAAAGGGTGTGGCCTTATTCAACCTCTTGTAGGTTATTCTATACGCACAAAGCACAATAGAAACTTTATCATCCCAATCTTTCCTTCCAACTTCACAAATTTCAAGGTCTAGCTCAATATCTTGTTGAAGGCCTCAACAACACCATTTGCATGAGGATGATAGGGTGTAGTCTTGTGGTGTGCAACCATAAACTCGCCCAATAATATCTGATTGTCTCATTCAAAAGTGTGTGCCCCTATCACTTGTCAAGCTCAATGGATATCTATACTTGGTAAGAACATTTTCTGTAAGAACACTTGTTGTAGTTGTTGTAAAATATTTTCTAGATCTTGCTTCGCCCACCTAGTAAGATAATTCATGCAAGTGATGATATAACGCGATCCGAGTTCTACGTGTGGTGGGGGAGATAGGTCCCACAAAGTCTATAGCCCATTTATCAAATGGATCTACACTAACAAATAGGCCTCAAAGACATTTCATCTCTTTGCTAAGGTTTTCCAGTTGACATTGATCACACACCTTTGATACTCTTTATAATCCTTCACGGGGTCTCCCACCATAATCCAATGAGTAGAATCTTGCACATGGTGGTGTCACCTGCATAGTGCCCACCTGTAATACCACCATGAGCCTCTTCCATGATATATGTGTGCTCATGTTCCAGTATGCACCTACGCAATACTTCATCTCAACCTAGTTTGTATATATCTCCACTTATCAACATAAAGGGTGCCACAATAATTTCAAGTTATTTCTTCTCCAATGCTTCATTCCTTTCGATGCCATACCCATGTGTAAAAAGATAACAATATCCTCTAATTCTAAAGGTGCACAATGTAACCTATACAACTGTGCATCTGACATTGTATCTTTAATTGTCTGTGCATCCTCCCTTGACTGAATCCTTGATAAGTGGTCTGGGCCAGAATTACTTTTACCTGGTTTTACCACAACTATGAAATCAAATTCTGGAATAAGAGCACCCATCGACATATGTGCCCCTATAAAATAGGCTTATTTACGAAGTATTTTAATGCCATGTGATCAATATAAAATACAAAAGGTCGTTGCTAGCAAGTATTGTCTAAATTTATGTGGCACGTAGATCATCAACAAGGCCTCCGCTCTGTTGTTATTTAATTCTTCTCTACAGGATTCAAATTTATACTAGTAAAATAGATAGAATGATCTATAATACCCTCTCTAGGTTGAGCTAACATCGTGCCAATGGATGTGCTAGAAGCGTCCACATGTACATGAAATGGTTGCTTCCATGAAGGAAAACATGAGAATAGGCATTGTTGTAAGACTTTCCTTTAATGCCTAAAATGCACGTTGCCTGCACGTTCTCCCCAATAGAACGTTCCTTTTCCTTTTAGTAACTCTTCCAGGGGTGTGGAAATCTTCATATATCCTTTGATAAATTTTCTATAATACCCTATGTGACCCAAGAATCTGCACACCTCACTCGACTAGTCCACTAACAAACCTTCCTTGCAGATAATGTGCCCTAACAAAGTTCTAAAAGGTGTAGCAAACATGCACTTCTTGATGTTTAAAGATATGTTTAACTATCTACATATTTCAAACATTAAGCACAAATTGTCACAATGATCCTTAACAAGTCCATACACCATCCAATCATCCAAATAAACCTACAGGAAGTTGTGAATAAAATCTTGGAATGCTTGAACAACTATGCGTGAAAATACAACAGGTACATTTTTCAAACCAAAGGGCATCACAAGTATATGAAAAACTTCCCCATTCAGTGGTGAAAGTCATCTTCTCTTGATCCTCTTGTGCAATTCTAACTTGATGATACCTAGAGAATCCATCTGTAAAAGAATAAACTTCACGCCCTGCAATGCCTTCTAATATTTCCTCTGTGAAAGGTGTAGGAAAAGGATCAATCACACATGCAACATTCAGTTCCCTGTAATCCACACAAATCCTAATTCGACCATCTTTCTTTATACTGATCACCATGGGGCTAACCCACTCTGATTCCTCTAGGGGCTTGATGATGCTAGATTTCAACATTTTGTCAATTTATTCCTTAACTTTTATGCACAGGTTAGGGTTCATCCTGTAAGGTCTCTTCCTAACCGGTGTGCACCTTCCTTTAGCTTAATCTTCATCTCTCCTAATGACTCATGCACTCCTTTTAACTCATGGTAGCCCTTAGGAAATAAGTCCTAAAAATATTGTAGTAACTCAATTATCTTTGTCACTTTAGAATCAGTCCAATAATCCCCAATTATTGCCTCCTTAGGTTCAACATCCGTGCCAATGTTCACTTTCTTGGTCTTCATAGGTTCATGATAGGCGTACGCATTCTTATCCGCATTGTCTAACACCTCACACAAACATGCTTTGAATGATCTATATCCAGATTTTCTACTTCTTCATCATCCACTATGTATACCATCTTTCCTTTTTCTTTCTCACAACAAGCGCACTTAAGTAGTGTGGCATATGTCTCATTTACTTCATCAAAACACGCTCCTAAGTCTACCTCACCAAATAACTCTGAATGAGTTCTTCAGCATTTGCATTGTCTCCCATAGTTAAGCACTTTATGACCCTTAATGCCTCTTCCACCAGAGGTTTAGTAGAGAAGTAGTCAAAATTCTAGGTCATTCCTGTAATCAAGTCTTGCCAATTTCCAGTCTCCCTATGCAACTTTGCATAAACATACCAAATGCGTGCGTAACCTTGTAAATTGGAATAAGGCTTGTGCACCTATAGTGAAGGTAGTAAAGCTTCCTATCCCTCTTTCTAGAGTCTCTCACACTATTGAACGTGGTGTTGAACATGTTGATTATCATGCTACACACTGATTTGAGTAGGTGCATTACTCCTGAAGAACCGAGTGGTTAGAGAAATTTTGACTTCATTCCATTATATGAGATTTTCCGTGTGAACCATCCACTAGCGTGTTGCTATCCCGTGTAAGGTATACACTAACATATTTCTTCTTTCCACTTAATTCATCCACTGCTTCTCCATGGCATGTAGGAATACCATAGGGTCTCCTTCTCTAGTGTACTAAGGGACAAAGTTACCTATCCTCCTAACACAACGAGGTTCTCTTCTCCGTGTAAATGTGCTTCTTACTTCACTCCCAACCATCTCATAGATGCCATGTGCCCAATTTTCACAAGCAATACTTGTAGTATCACTAATAAATTGTGCATCTTCCCACTAGAGGATTCCTTCCTTAGATGGCTCAAGTACTTCCGGGTCCCAAATGATGCATACATAAATTCTGTTTAGGTCTTCCTCACTTAAAGGTTCAACATAAGGTGCAGATTTACCGTCTATCAAAGGGATAATTACTCTTTCTTCCTTGTTCTCAAAACATATATACCCCTTGTTGAATTGTAAATCAACATTATTTGCATAACACCAAGGGTGCCCAAGTAGAGTTGGGAAGTTGTCTGCTTCTGCAAGTGCTAAGACCTTAAAGTCCCCAGTGAACTTGGACCCTTGTATAGCAATAGATGCATCCTTTAAAACTCATATGGGAGTGGTCTTAGTTTGATTGGCCATGAACATTACATTAGAGGATGGCTATAATGGAGGTCTTTCCATCTGTACACATACATATAAAGTAAGCACATTAACTTCCGCACCGGTATCAATCAATATATTACTCAAGAGCCACCCATCCACAATAGCATTCAGAGTGATCTCCTTGTCATAATCCAAACTATGAGGGGGAAGATTAGCATGCAAGATCTACCTTCTATTCTCAATACTTACACATGGAGTGTTTCCCTTTAGCCAATTCCCTAATAATGGAATGATATTCTCTGGCGCAACATCTTATATACCTCTTTTAAGTCATCAGTAACTAATTGGACTATCTCTACTACCTTCTTTTATTCTAACTTCGTGACTGTTCCTTTAAACATTGTATTTCACCCTGAATATTTTTGAGTACCTCCATGGTTTCATGATAAACCTCCTTCTGATGTGTAGGATCTAGGTGCCTTGCATGTAAAACTTCCTCCTTGGTGATAGTATGCTTCTATTGTAATGCCTCTCTAGTGTGTGCAACTTCAACGCGTGTAGTAATCTTCGAGGTAATACCTCGAGTTAAGTGCCAGCTTTGGCATCCTTGATTTTCCATAACGCTTTGTATTCTAACCATCCCCACACCCTTGTTCTCCTTTTTATGCTTTGCTTGCTAATATGATCATATAAGTCTGGGAATTCCTTATAACTATGATTCTTCCCACAAAATGAGCGAGTAATATTTTGAGGACATTCACACCTGTATTGGTCAAGAGATCCACATGTAAAACATGTTCCATGAGGGAACTCACCTCGTCCACCACAATGGCCTTAGCCCCGAATCCACCACGGTATCCTCAACCTCTGCTAAGAATTCCTTCAAAGCGCCCTTTGTTCTGATCATAGCACGCTTGAGTGTGATCACGATCATAGTGCTCACTTTTACCTTTAGAGTTATCTGATACTCTAATTTGTTGCACACCAATATCTATGGCATCATGGATCTAACCAATCAACCTACAATCTTCTGTATCATGAGTCATGGACCGGTAAATTTTACAATAGCAAGATACATTCTTCCTTATCGCATGTTGTAATAATGGGAAGTGGCTGACATCATGGTCCAAATGACATATCTCACAGTCTAGCAATAATGAGCACACTTGACCTATGGGGACAACTATCCTTAGTGTTCCCTTCCACTTCAAAATTTGTACACCAAATCCTAGTGTGCATCTCATGAGTTGAATTAGCCGATAGTCTCTCCAACATTTTTTCCATAGTTGCGCAATCTATGCTTTCGGGGAATGGGCTTACTCTAGTGTCATACTTCCAACTTCCTCGGCGTGGAAAGCTACTTCAAGTTATTTAAGTGGGTCCGTATATGTCTTATGTGACAACACCCTCCTAAAAGGTGTGATCAAGCCCCCAACAAACCACTTTGCACATCTTTGGCTTGCATGAATATCATAAGAAAGTTTAGACAACAATGTCTTGAAATGAACATCATATTCCTGAACACTCTCAGTAGTTCCCTACTTAATATCCTTGAGTACGCTTATACTCTTCTACTCAAACTCAGGGATATGAAACTTAAAGAAAACATCCTTTAATGTTACATTATCTACGCAAGTCTAATCAAGGTCAAACTTCCTGTACCAACTATGTGTGCATCCTTGCAATGTAGTTGTAATATGAGTTGCCTTGCGCTTAGAAAGCCATAACTCCTTTTTCATGCCACAATATCTCACACATGTGCATGTGTTCAGAACCATCTTCTATGCCCCTATACTCTAGAAGATGAAGAGATATATCCATGTGAATATTTTGGTGTTGGTGCGGACCTGCCCATTTGATCCAAAACCTCTGTGTTATCTCGCCTCAAGAACCACCGGATCCACTAGAGCTGAGCCACCTATACCCCTTGATCCTTCACCTAGGTAGGTGGAAGGCACGACCGGTGGATGTAATTCCCTATGTCCCAACAATGGTACTAAACCGAACTCCTACAGTCTGCGAAGTGGTACTACTCCTAGAAGTGAGTCCAAAATTCTATGTGCTTGAGTTCTATGCTCACAATGCACCTAAAAGGAACCTCCAAAAAAAAAGAAATTTTTTTACCTGCCATAGATGTAATCGACTTACTCCTACTCTTCTACTACTCAAACTAGCTTGCATTGACTACTGGTTGTACTAGATCTTTGGAAATCCAAGCGCAAGGGCTAGGTAGATTCAAATGGGCACTCGTGGCCCATGTTGTCTCTCTTGGCGAGTTCCCATGTGAGGTTAAGGAGGGTTCCCTATTATTCTTACCCAAATGGGGAGTTCAGGATGCTCTAGCTCTAGGTCTCTGTGTGAGCCTCAAATCCTTCATGAGTGATCTCTCTCCTCAACACCATCCGCTCTGTAATATCACACTACTTCTCTACCTCCCTCTCGTGCACCTCATTATACTTAAGTCACCTTTCTTCTCTCTTCCTCTCTACCGCTAGGTCTGCCATCTTTCACCAAACCTATTCCTACCCCCGCACATGGTGGGGTTTAGCTAGCCATCGACTTCTCTTCCAAGTTCAGGGTTACCATCAAGATTTTGATCACTAGTGGAATGCCTTGCAAATAAGTTCCCCTAAGATAATGTAGGAACTGAAACTTAGCTACCACTTGGGAAAGAGTAAGTGGAAATTGAGTTCTCCTAAATATAGTTATTCAAAACACCACAGAACCAATTGTCCACAATGTACATCCAAATTAGATCAACATCATAAAGGGCCTGAAATTATTCCTATGTCTAGACAAGTGTATGATACCTCTAATTCCTTTTAGATGCATAAGCAACCAACCACTCATACAACTCTATCGAAAAGATAGAAAATAAGCTCTCATACAAATTCTACTCCACCCACGCGCGTGTGTCAAACTCATATCCAATGCTAAACCTCTAAGCATACTCTTCTTCTAGATCCTTTATCCACTCCTCAACACTTGCTAAGGTAAACCGGTACGTCTTCATCACGAAACATCTTGAAAAAGATGAAAAAGAGGTCCCAACAATGGAACCAATGATGTAGCCTAGAATCTACTATATAAAATCCAGCAGCACACTGACACATCACCCGGCTGAGATGAGTGCTCAACCAAAGCGCACAGAGGTATCAAGCCCCTCTTTAGATTTTCTTATGCAGGATGTTAGTGTGATGAAGATACAACATATTTAGAACCATAAATAACCATAAACATTCCACAGTGCCTAACCAAATCTAGATCTTAGAGAATCATGAATTAAACAATAACTATAATAAGATTAACCATACAAGAACCAATTACAATCATGTTTAAAACCATTATCCATCAATATACTCCATTACATTAAAAATTGTAATGCATAGAAGCTTCTTACATCATAAACCATCGTCATAAGTCATGCTCGCATAAGATCTAGCGAGTATAAGCGTATAATAATTCACTATTGCTAAATGCATGAAAGAAGGCTAGATGTATGTAACACAACTGAAAACATATTTACTAGATCGAGTCTCATAGAACATAACTAAATAATGAGCTGCAAGGGACATGAAATGGCACAACAAGCACACACAATGCAAAAGAAAAGGCAAGAAGAAGGAATGCAAACATGTTAGGATAGATAATAGTCACAAACAATGCTTTTATTACTTCCGAGAAATGCATAGATCTGTGACAATGGTGAAAGAGACTAATATCCACATGCAAGAGCTAGATTTAGAGGTCAACGACTCAAAATGCGAGAAAAGATGAAGTCCTTAGTAAGGTGCGTGAGGATCCAAATTGTCCAACATTAATAATGACCCCAACTCTTACATTTATAGATGAATCTGTGGAAGAAGAAGAGAAGGAGGAGGGAAAAACCTGAATTTTAAAATACAACCACCAATAGGAAGCATTCAATGCTTGAAAATACACTTGCAAATCTGTCAAATGCATTTCCCTAGGTCTGTTTGGCATGTTTGAAGAAGGAAGTAGAGTGAATCAGATCAAATCAGGTGGTTGGAGTAATTAGATCTACTCATTAATGTTTAGAAAGATGTTTTCCCATTTCTCACCTACCGAGATCCACTAAGAATCTTAATTTAAATGCCTAACACTATAGCCTATGTTAACAACTATCGATTGAGAATGGGCACTTGATTGAACATATGTAGCAAGAGATACAAATGTCAAAGGATGTTAGAGCCATCCGGGCATGTAAGACATGTGATGTATGTGGATTGGTGAAAAGACGATTAAGCGTGTAAATGTTCTTATCATTTTTTCATGTGTCACTCATTGATTTGTTGTAAGGATTTGGCACCCTATTGGCACAATCTTTGAAGCATGTAAGAATGACGTGGCATAGAAAGGCATGGAAGAGAGCGCAAATACATGTGCATAGAAGAATGAGGTGCATGAAGAAGACATAAGGAAGGCACATGCAACATGCGTGAGGAAATGAGGTAATTTCTTTGAGTGGAGAACATATGGTCAAGGCACAACTATTACAAATTAATGCGCTAGGTGTGTATGAGGGACAAAGACTTATCTCGATTAAGCAAGGGCAAGGCGTGCACACAGGATGAAACAAGCTGCTTGGAATAAGGTGAATGTGCAAAGGATGCACGCAAGGGAGGAGTGGAACAAAGAGGAAAAGGAAAGTGGAAAATAAGAAGGGGAAGCATACAAGGGTGTGCGAGGAAAAGGAGGGGGTGTGAAACTTCACAATGAAGATCTTAGAGCATGAATATGTATACAAGTTACCCAAATAACTAGGAAAATTATTTGGATAACAACTCCTTCAAGACAAAAATAAACTCCCCTACCACTTAATTGTTTCTATGGTGAAGACCATAACCCACTGAGACCTATTTATAAGGTTTAGAGTAAAAGTGTTTATCTAACACTTTACCATTTTGCTCAAGATTCATCACAAATTAAGAAAACCAACACATTACCTTTTCATGCATCGTTCTGTATGCACCCAAAATTACATGTGCTATATTGTCGGAAAATGGTTACAAAAGTCCCCAATGATGATTCATGTCCTTTTAGAAGGTGTTTGAGTTCCTAAAACCATTCATAATGTATATTTGTAGCTTAGACATCCTTATTCATATTTTCCACGCTTTATTCTAGCTTTCCGCTTCATTCTATACATGTTTTGGCCTTTAGTGCTAGGACCGCCACCAAGCGGGGTGATGGTCTGTGCACTTTTTCCAGAATTCTTCATGTGTGATTTTAACATGCATGGTTTCACTTAACTTGACTTTTAGGGTGTGTTTGTGAACCAAATTGCCTAAAAATAGTCTTGATTGCTTGGTATTCCTTCTCTCCTCTATTTTTAAATAGAATTAATTAGTTTGAATTACCTCTTCACCCAATGATTTGGCACTCCAAGGATACCTTGTGCATGAAGGCATATCCCAACCAATTCCTATATATTCAATGCTTGTATTCAAGCAAAGGGCCTAAGAATTTTGTGTATCTTACATAGTATTTCGCCATAATCCTACTAAAAAATTACATAGCCAAGCTCTGTTTAATTGTGCTCTCTCTCTCTCACATTACAAGTGCATTTCAATTTTGCCATTGCTCAAGTGCCTTCTTTTGTTGTTGCCTTTGCATTCCCAATTCCTTGGACTCATATGGACACATAAAGAAAGAAAGGAACAAAATGAGGGGACAGAATACAAATACAACCAGATTTTCCAAAGCTCTTGCTTATCTAGGTTGGAATTATTTGTTTGTTTGCTTCATTTGTCAAATTATCAATTCTAAGTTATTCATTTCAAATACATATCAAATAGAGTAGAAAAATTGTTCATTTCAGTTGATTAAGCAATTACAAATAGAGAAAATCATTAGAAAGCTTGCTCTTTGACATTATCAGGGAAGTAGTGGGGAACAATAGCTCTTCTAGGGTTATGATTTGTTCTCTACCTCTGAGGTAGGGTTTGAAGGGTTTTGATTAAATTAGTTTAGTTGTTTTAGATCTAGATTCACATACTTGCACAAGTAATTAACTACAACCGGTTGATTACTTGTATTTAATTTTGTTTATTAGATTAGAAGCATTGTTTAAAAACCTAAAAAGATAAAAATATTTACTTTTATTAGATTAGTTTGCTTCCATTGTTTTGTTCAGATATACTATGAAAATACCAAAAACATAGATTAAATTTCCTTTTATAGTTAGTTTGTTTTATCAAAATCAATTCAATTCATTCGCATGACCATCAAAGGTCCACAACAAGAGAAAACGTTCGGTTGTGATCCATTGGTCCCACAACCCAACGGGCTAGAGTTGTTGACCGACATTGATATGGGTTTACACTTGTTATTTTTACGCACACCTACTAGGTATTATGAGAAGATAGAAAAATTAAACACATTAAACATTGCAGCTAATCAAGCCTACGATTATTGGACTGCTCCGGAAATAGGGTTTGATTACGCGCATGACCATACAAGGACCACAACCTCCATGAGTTTATGGTTGTGATCCCCAGGTCCCACAACCCAACGGGCATGTTGACCAATTAAATATCGACCATTGGTTTACATGCATCGTATTTAGATCATCACCACTTCCACCTGACATCATTACACAACTTTCAGTATTGAACATAGTAGTTGATTAGGCTAAGACTTTCTGGACTAGACCTGGAAAATCACCCATAGTCTCGTGGTTTCATTACGCCTCTCATTCTCACTTCCATGACCTTGTTTAGAAATCTATATGAGGTGCCCGCCAGTCACTTTCCATGTGTTCCGCAACCCAGTAAAAACAACACTTCTAGAATATAAACTGGGATTTTGATAGGTTGTAAGGACATGTTGATGTCTTGCTCCAAAATAATAACACTACCCCTCCAAAAATGGAAAACATTGCCAATGAGGGGTGGCAGAACAACAAACAATTCATATCAGGATACCACACTCCTTAACAACCACCAAAAGTTCAATAATAAGCACTGAAACAAAACACCACCCCATCAATAGATGACATCATCTTGGCATTAGTAGATAAATTCAAAGAGTTAGAGCTTTTCTAAAAAACTCAAAGTTCATATGCAGGGAAAGTAAGAGTATATCATTATCCACAAAATTATGGACAAGTACCTACTACGCATAATCCTTCGGTTTATATGGGCACTCCAAGCCCTAGATATTTTCTAACTAGGACGAGCACCTTGGGTATGCCCCCATGCCACATATGGATATCTACAATAGGTACTGGTTGGAAGCACATTCTCAAATGCCATACTAGCTTGAAATACACTATTCCCTCACTTTGTGCCTTTAACTCCATATCAAAATAGTCAACCCCCTACATACACATGTACTATAAATCACCATAGGGGGATATGTACACTTACCCAAGTCCATATGGTCAACCATAGGGGATGCCATATGCCCCAAAAAATGTTTACATTGTACCATTTCAGCAACCGATGCAACCTCCACCTCCCTAACAAGGATCTTCAATGGTTGAAACATACACAATGGGGACCTATTTTGAATATCTTAAGGAGCCTCTAGACTTCTCCATCCAGACTATCATGCTCCCAAGACCCTTTCTGATCTTCCAAAGTTCAAAGGGGAGGCGATCCTAATGATCACATCAAATATTACGCAACCTCCATTCGAGATTTGCTCATGTGGGATGCAAATGTTGCAAAGATTTTCCCTAATACGCTAGATCGCTCTCAATTGGTACTACTAAGATACTAGAGGATTCAATACACTCCTTCAAGCAACTCATGTCATATTTTATTAAGGATTTTGATATGAACAAACTTTTAAGGACAAGAATCAGATAATTCCTTCATATCAAACAAGAGCACAATGAGTCCACTGCCCACTTCATTCAAAGGTGGTGACAAGTTCTCTATTCCTCTCTGCAAGCACTCCAAACATGGATCAGACAGAGCTTTGTGATTTTTTCCTCCACTTCCTCAATAGAGATACAAAGGAAGAAGTCTAAAAGTTTTGACTAAGGATCTACGAAGAGGTGCTAGAGGGTGCTCTCCAAATTGATCAAGCTAGTCATTGATAAAGTGGTCGTAAGACTTATGGAACAAATGGGAGGTTAGTAACTACTAACCAAAATAACCCCGGTTACTCCAACAATGTGAACAATAATCAAGGACCAAAGGTCCTTAATAAGAATCGTGTCATATTATCACTATTATTAGTGTATCTAGTAATAATATGACATGATGTTGGCTCCAACAAGAAAATCAAGAAAGCTAAAATCCCTGCTTCCCAACGAGTCCTTAGGAGCCACAAGGAATTAGAATTAGCTGAAAACCTCCTGAATATTAGCATGCCGTGGAGAAGCCCAAAGAGGAGGATTTGCCGGAGAGGGTTGAGAGATTGGAGAAGGAGATTTAAGAGCTCAAAGGAGCTCTAAAAAACATGGAGAGAGCCAAGGGTAAAAGGATCCTTCAAAGTGAGGAGGAAGAGGGGGTCATCGATGAAGTATTCAAGAAACTGCAGTCCTTGATGGTAGATTGGGGAATGCCAAAAGCCACAATGACTGCATTTTATCTTCCCTCAAAAGCATTTATAACTTCATTGAACAACATGTCCACAGTGTTTGCAGTTTAAGTGGAATCAATGAAGACATATGGGGCCCTAAAGAGAATAGGGACATTGCAATCTCCCAAGCAGACATGAAGGACCCCTCTCAGGCCACTGCCATTGCCTTTTTCATGTCACTACAGGCCATCAAGACCAAGATTGACAGGCCATCAAGTAGCGGGCTGTTGTGCTGCTGCTATTTTTTGGCTGCGATCTGGCTGTCCTCGGGCGGTTCAGAGCTGTTTTTTGGCGGAGCTCGTTATTCTGTTTCTCTTTTGGTTTCTTTTTGATCTTGTCTTCTTAGATCTGGATCTTTGTACGTCTTGATCCACTTTTCACCTATATTGTAATATCTGGCTGTTGAGCCTTCTTGGGTGACTGTTTTTCCCCTCTCTGGGCTTCTTCTCTCTTCTTTTCTATCTGGCTTTTGAGCCCTTTTGTATACAGGGTATAGTCCCTTCAAAACTATTTGCCCTTAATAAAAAAAAAAAGAAGTGGGGTTACAATTTGAAGATGTTCTTGATCAACCCAAGAAACCTAATGTTGTTAGTTCTCTCAATACAAATACTACCAACAATAAAAACAATAATGGAAATAATTAGAGAAATAATAACTTCTCACCCTTAATCAATGTTGTGGATTTTAACTATCCTCAACATCAACAACCTCAGCAACCAAGACAAGTGCAGACCTAAGACCCTAATAAATACCTAGGTGGGTATTCGAACCAATTCCAAAACCAAGGGTAGGGGTTCCCAAATTTTAACTATAACAATCGAAATTGAACAACAATCGTAATTTTAGACTGCAAAAAAGTGCAAACCAAAGGCCTCAAGATTATGATCCCGATTTATATTACGATTTCCATAGGGTTCACGGGCATGACACAAGAACATGCCGCAATTGCAACAAAATTCTACAACATTTTCGGAGGATCAAAGACAATTATTTGTTGACATGTTTTTGGCAAACCCAATAGTGCCAACTCAGAACACTTACATGGGACCGATATCCCCATAGAACACACCACTTAGGATCTTTAGCGATCCTCTCCCCATGTGCCCAAAAGACGGTAGAATAGATCCCAATGGTTCAAACAAAGGCATTACAATAGGAACCAACGATCATGAAGCCTCAAATTTGTCAAACTCATAGGTGACACCTCCTTTGGATGGTTGCCAACAAAAAAATTGTGGGATTGGTAGAGTTGGACATCGAACCTCGAATTAAAACGCCACTAGAACTAAGGATTATTATTTGCAACCTATCCCAATCTACCTGACTATATCAGATGACATTCGTGATACACTAGGCAAGCTAGTAGGAGCTTATGACTTGATCAATGACCTAACCAAAACCTTCTCTCACATTTCCTTCTTGGATATGTTAAAGAATTCCCCTACTCACAGAGCCACTCTATTAGAAGCACTAGGTCTTGGGCATTTGATTAATGTCACCCCTCCTTCGAAGCATAGATAAACCATATAGAATTTGATGTTTATCCTCCAGGGCAGCTTGAAAGAGATGTTGGATTCATATTTGACATCAACAAGATGCCCACGGATGCTGAAATAGCTCGTAGAGGTGATCCAAACTTATTTTTACAAGTTTGGATTTACAAAAACTATGTAAAATGTGTGATGATTGATGATGGGGCAGTGGTCAACATAGTCCCCTCTCTTTCCTTCAAAAGTTAGGTTACAGAGAGACTAATTACTCCTCAACACGAAACATGTTGAGAGGCTATGACAACCTCAAAGCAATGTCAATTGGAACTATAGTGTTGCCAATCACCCTCAAACCTAAGATGGTTCAAACTGAGTTTTATATCATAGATTGGGAAACCAAATATAATATGATTCTAGGTCATCCTTGGATTCATCACATGAAGGTGATTCCCTCCAATTTGTTTCAAGAATTAAGGTTCTTACATTTAGGGAAGGTCTTCGTGGCATAGGGTGACCCAAAACCCTTCAACATACATCTAGAAAACTTAAAGAAGAGGCCAGGGGTTCATTCTAAGTTTGAGCTTCCTGCAAATTAGTTAAATAAACCTACAAGCTCAGTGCTAGAAGAAAATTTAGTTCCTACAATGTGAGCTAGAAACTACGGGTTTGATTGAAGGAGTTCTGCCGCAAAGGAAAACAATGTAATTGTTGAGACAATGTCAATAGGAATGACAAAAAGGATAGTCGAGTTGTTGGAGAATGACCTACCACTTCTTCTTCCATTTGATTCCATGGGTATAGGACATGCCTTGGGACTGACTCTCTCTTGGTTGATGACGTATGCATGGTAGAGGTCTTGGAAGCAAGGGAAGATAATACAAAAAATAATCCAACTTCAATCTTCCCAGATGACTGTTGGACCTTGAATTACGTAGGGGCAAAATGCCACTTTGGTGCTGGGGTAGGTGTGATACTTACCAACCCTTAAGGGAGGGTCATGCCCTTTGCCTTTAAATTGAATTTTGAATGCACTAATAATGGAGAAGAATATGAGGCTCTCCTTTTTGGTCTCATTGTAGCCAAAAGGATGGGTGCTCTTAATATTAGGGTGTTGGGTGACTCACAACTTGCGAATAAAGTATTAAAGTATACGAGACTAAGGCTGAACATATACAACTCTACAAGACTATCATACTTGTGTTAAGTAAAGGTTTTTATTTCATTTCAATCGAAGCTATACCCGGACAGAGAAAAACCTCCACGCCGACTCTATAACAACGCTTCTCGTTTTGAGAAGCAAGTTAGAAAGACACTAGCTTTACAGTTTTGGTTCGTGCCGAACCTTTGGTTCACAAGATACCAACAAATCTGATTTTGACTTATATAGAAGTAGATAATGAGTTTATCACTTTAGGTTACGCTGAAAATGATGAAGCAATCCTAGTGTTTTTGGATGCCTACACAGAATTACAACCCGCTAATCATAAGATTGGATTTTCTCTCATCCTACACTCTTCCTCTTACTTTGGATATTCCATGATAGACCTTTCCTCTATGAGAGGTTTTGAGGTCTATGAAGTAGAAGAGGAAGGATAATTAGAGCTACCTCCAACCCCACCTAAATTTGAAGAGGGTAATGCCTCCTTAATCAAAGGAACAATTGATATAAACATCGGGACAAAGGAGGAACAAAAATATTGAAGCTGGGATCCTCTCTAACTCCAGAGGAGATAGAAATACATACCGAGTCCTCAAGGATCATGAAAAATATTTCACATTTAGCTATAAGGAAATGATGGGAATTGCGCCACACATTGTAGTTCACAACCTCGTCACTAAGCTAGATGTTAAGCCAATTAAACAAAAGTCGAGACCCATGAAGCCAAAGGTGGCCCTCATGGTGAAAGAAGAAGTGATGAAACTCCTACAGGTGGGGTTCATCAAGCCATTCAACTATTCACAATGGGTGTCTAATATCATCCCCATTCTCAAGAAGAATGGAAAAATCCGCATTTGCATAGACTTTCGGGATATCAACAAGGCTTGTCCCAAAGATGATTTCCCATTACCATCCATCGATGTTATTTTTGACGTAACAACTGGTTATGAGTTGTTATCTCTCATGGATGGGTTTTCTAGATATAACCAAATTAGAATCTCTCGAGGAGGATCAAACAAAAACTACATTCATCACTCCTTGGGAACATATTATTATGCTATCATGCCATTCAGACTTAAGAACGCTGGTGCCACATACCAACGGGTAATGACTTATATATTCCATGATCTTATCCATAAGATTGTGGAATCCTACGTGGATGATCTTCTGGCTAAGGCTAAAAATGCTATGATCTCACTGAGGTGCTTTGTATCATTCTTTCTTGCTTGATCAAATACGTCATCATGTTAAATCCATAAAAATGTGTATTTGGTGTAAGGCGGCAATATTTTGGGATACATCATATCTTCACGAGGGATTGATGTAGACCCAACAAAATCCGATCTGTACTGGAAATGACTCCATCGTCAGACGAGTCTAGCATCAGATATTTTCTTGGAAAACTTGGTGCAATCGAAGGTTTATCCCTGATCTAACCTTTTCTATTCACCCAATCAACAATTTATTAAAAAATATTGTTACATTGATTGGATGGAAGAGTGCAATGAGGCATTTGATTCAGTTAAATGGTTCTTGTTGTCTCCTCCCACACTCATGTTGCCTAAGTCAGATTGCCCCTTGATCCTGTATTCACGAGCTATAAATGTCTCATTAGCCTGCATGTTAGCTCAAGAAGATGATGATAAATGAGAACATGCGAGTCTATTTTATTAGTCAAACATTGCTTGACTATGAGACACATTACACACAGGAAGAAAAGGAATGCCTTGCCATAGTCTTCATGACAAAGTGCTTAAGACATTACATGCTAAATCAAGAAACATGGGTTATTGTTGAATCAGATCACCTGCAGACATTTCTCATGCAAGGGTCCTTATCTAAGAAAGCAGGATGCTTCATAACTTTGATGGGAAATTTTGAGTTAACATTTGTTAATCAAAAATCCGTTAAAGGAAAAATCATTGCTGTGAGTGGTTTCTTTGACAACCCGTTAGATGAAGGTGATCTAGTAAATCTGGACTTCCATGATGAGTGTGTGTATTTCATTGAAACCAAGCCTCCCATTTTTGTGTGTTCATGATACACTAACATCATTAATTTTATAGTGGACCATACATATCCAAAAGGGGTGACATCACAACAAAGAAGACGGTTACGTGTTATAACTGTTGAGTATGTTATCTTGGAACAAGTGCTCTATCATAGGGCCTTTGATGGAATGTTGTTAAGATGTGTTGATGAAGAAGAATCTGAGAATATTCTTTATGAATCACATAGCGGAGTATGTGGAGGTCATTCAAAGGGCCACGCACCTTGCTCAAAAGATACATTGGATGGACTACTTATAGCCCACGCTAGAACATGACGTAGTAGATTTTGTGCACAAATTCCATAAATGTCAAGAGTTCTCCCATGAGATCCACATACCGGCACAGGCTCTGCAACCAATTGCAACACCATGGCACTTTTCCACATGGGGCCTTGATTTGATATGGAATTTATCTCCCTCATCAACAGATGGTCATAACTTCATAATCACGGCCAATAAATGCTTTCCTAAGTGGGTAGAAGCCATGCCTCTTACCACCATGCCTGGATGTGTAATCACTAAGTTCATTTGAACCAAATAATTTGTAGGTACGGGGTCCCACAAGCCATTATCTTAGATAATGACACATATTTCAAAAATGAGGAAGTACGTGAACTGTGTGAAAAGTTCAAAATAAATAACCATACGACTTCTCTCTATTACCATCAAAGCTAATGGACAGTGAGCAGTGAGGCTACAAACAAGACGTTAAAATTCGGTCTCCTTAAGACTCATCAAGGAGAACATACAAGATTGGAATTTAAAGCTCTTTCGGCCTTTTGGGCCTATCAGACATCAGTAAGAATGCCGATGGGGGAAACCCCCATTTCTTAGGTATTTGGTGTAGAAGCGGTTTTTCTTGAAGCCAAAATCCTAGTTTTTGTATCACATTGCAAGGACTTCTAGGAGAAGAGGACTATCGAGAGGCACAACTCTCTCAATTAGAAATCCTTGATGAAGTTAGGCTTAATGCTAAACAATGACATAATGTTTACTGCTGATTGAATTTCTCGGTAATACAACAATAAAATATCCAAGAGTGAAATATATGAGGGAGATTTGGTTTTAAGACTTGACATGACAAATAGACAAAAATAATGGTGAAGGAAGGAAATTCAGGTCTAGGTGGTTGGGTCCATATCAAGCAATAGAAGACTATAAAAAGGGGGCATTTTGTATGCGTACATTAGAGGGTGAGGAGTTTAGTGAATCTGTAAACTCTCTTCATCCGAATAGGTACTACAACATGATCTATTAGCATTTCCATATGTATATTATTGCATTTGCATTACATTTTCATCTGTCCAGTTCATATCGTAAAATTTGTGATCAAGGGACTTATTCTTATAGAAATTCCTATAAATTTATGAAAACATTGGCAAAACATTCAAATCATGTCTCTACAAATTTTCACGGTGTCATCAATTATTTTTGAATCATTTCATCAATCCAAGCAAGATAAGACAAAGCTTTAACAATAACCATACCAAGGCCTGCATACTTGGTTCTATTTATAGTCTCTTCTAGATTAGGTGTCTTTTCCTATAGTCTATTCTAGAAGCTTCATGGTGTCACATCTATCCCAAATATATCTCTTTAGAAATAAGAACATTCTAGAAATTTTGCCTAGATAAATAGGTCAAATGTAAATCAAAAGAAATTTTTATTTTACATGTTTATTTTCCCTACCAACCTTCGATGTTGAGCTTCGTCTCTTACTAGTGATGTAGGGTTGGGAAAGGAGAGAAGTGCCCTTACTCGCCTATGCCTTGTCCATGGTGATGAGCCCATACTTCCTACTGGTAGCATGGGGCAAGGTGTAGGGGGTCTCTTTGAAAAACTTGAAAGTTAGAAATAGTTCATTCAAATGCTGTGAAATCATAAATAAATAAAAAGTGAGTTAGATGTCCAAAATTCCAAAAAGAGTTTTAAACCTCAAAACCATATTTTGTCAACCAAGTGGCCATCTATGGATCTAAGTCTAGATAAATTGGAAATTAATTCACATTCTAAAATATGAAGCAAACTTGAGTAGAATGAGGTTGTAGTGTCTCAATTTGGTTTTTCCAAATCCTTATCTTTCTCTCATCATTACCATTCAAAAATCTCTATAACTTGTGCCCTTTCTAGCTCTTGGTGTTGAGCCCTCACATCTTACTAGTTGTGTGGATTTAGGAGCGGGAAATCTCATTCACTTATCATATCACTCTTTCACCACATTTTGCCAAAACAATATGAATTACCAAAATTTTCTTAGAGAAACTAAAGTTCAACATTACAATGTGATTGCATTATCATATATCAAGTATTACAAAAGAAAGAAAGAAAAGAGATCATTCTCGTTAGAATTCAATCCACTACATACATTATGAAAAGCATATAAAAATGGAATTTCTAAACATCTAGAGTACATATGTGAAGTGACCCAAGAGGAAGTCAACTCAGATACAATGAATTACCAAACCAAAAAGAAGAGTCTGTATATATCATAATAAATCAAGTTTGTATACAATACCATCAAGTTTGTATATAATACATCTCAACTTGGGTCTTCCCTAAAGGGATCAACAAGGTATACATGCACACCCATCGAATAAGCTCTCACCACTCCTATACAGTTGCTGCAAGTAGAGACAAAAAAGAAAATGAAAAGTTAGAAAGTTACAAAAACAAAACAAAAAGAAATACCAACTAACATTTCCGACTAACAAGGTCAAAGAGAAGAGGATCAACATACTCGAATCTCTAGGAATCCATGTAGGATTAGTGACTAATGCTACTGATGCTGATGGCTATGGGTCCTCCCCAAAACTGGAGGTAAGACGCTATCCCACCATGGACTCATCATCCCCTCTCCATTGTGAAAAAGTGGTCCCTTAGAGACAAGTGTCTCCTCCTTTATGACCTCCTCCCGCTCTTTTCTCGAATATCCCGAGTATCATGCCATTCGGATTGCTCTCCTCCTCTATGTGAGATACCTCGTCGCCTTCACCACCCAACCCCTTGTCATGATCTCTCTCTACCGGTCTCCTCTCCGGTCTCATCCCCTGTATACTCCTCAGATTCGAGTCTATGTCTATGGGCTCGTCCTCCTCTCCACTGTGAGTGGGTGTGGCCTCAATCTAGAGTAAGGGTGCAGGGAGCAACACGAGCTTCCCATCGAGTCACAAACAACTCGCCTAACTATGATAGGCACTCCTGGAACCACCACTGTCCAACCTGGATCTCCACAAGGCCCCTTTCGGGCCTCCTTCATGGTCCTATACATAGGCACCACTCGGGGAAGCATATTAATGTAATGGAGGCCAAAGCGCCAAGGAACTCGGCCAAATGGGTGAATCTCAAGCTTCCCGTCCTGTCAACTAGCCGACCAAGAGTGCAATGAGACCACCACTATGGTCCCCATCTTTCCCCACAACCCTGTCATGTCCTAGTATGGGGTAACCACCATGTCTACTATAGTCAAATAATCCACGGCTAATGTGGCACTTTGAGGATTGTCATCGTTGTCCATCTAATGGCCCCTGATAGCCCCTAGATCTTATATTGACACTCCTCCCATAGGGTACAATCTGCTCATACACCCAACTTATAATAGATGTGTGTTGGCTTAAAGACTACCCCTATAATTTGACAATCCGATACTGAGCTAGGATAAGTGTTGCCAATTATATCTACTCCCTGTGTAGATACGGGCATGTACCTCAATCTACGTAATGGCGGGAGCCCAACAATAGAGTAATGTGTCACCTTCATTTTCCCCAATCAAACACGAGGCTAAGATACCCATGATGGCCTTATGGATAATAGGGATGTGAGCAGTAGGAATGGATCAGACCTTAATCCCCTTCTTTGAACCAAAGGAGACCGTGACATCCCCCATATAGGTGGCCCATAGAGTCATCATGGCTCTGGATCCTGCTATCTCTAGAGTCAACCATCGCCCAGTATCGAACCCCAAGAATATGGTACACATCCTCTAGGGTGATCGTCCACTCACCCCTAGCACTTGGCAACCAAAAGGTATTCCAGTCTACATCCCAATAAGAGAACATGTCACATAGTATGTGATTGACAGGAGTAACATGGGGCACCGTGCAATCCTCCATATGCCCACTCTCTGAAGAGTATCATTCTCATCCTAAGTCAACTGATCCAATATCATTGGGAGCCAGTCACACTCCCTCTCATGACTCTAACGGATATACTCTTCCTTCTTTTGCACCCACCACAACATAAAAAGGAGAAATTTAGTTCTAGAAACAAGCTCATCAAAAACATAGCAAAATATTAAAAATCCAAAAATTTAAGTTATTGTGGAGTTTTGGTCATTACATTTAGAAATGCCACTCGGTGCGGGGCAGCAGGTTCTAGGATAGCTTCCTTGCCAGGGTTACGGTTCTCACGATTACCGCCCTGCTCAAGGCGATGGTCCTGAACGATTCGTCGTATGACTTTGTTGCCCTAAAAACACTCAAAAATGCAAAAAAAAGACCATTTTCAATGAAATAAAAGACTACCCTGAGGGCGCCCCCTTAGAGACTCATTTAAAACAAGAAATTTCAAAAATAATCCCCCTTAGGAAAATATTTTGACGTTTTCACATTTTAGGTTTAAAAACACACAAGTGAGGAAAACTAACTTGAGACCATGCTGGTCGATCTCCCGCTCGTGGAGGCATGATCACGATCTCGTAACGAACGTTTTGACTATTCTTTTAATGAAAACGGTCAACGTGGGCCCAAAGCTCAAAAATCACCAAGTTAATATAGATAAATGAATTTGAAAATGAGTTTGTTTTTATATATATATATATATATATATATATATATATATATATATATATATATATATATATATGTTGTTATAACTTCGTTTTTGAGTGCATATGTTCACAGGGATGGAGCGCTGGTGTAGGTATATTTCTATATCCCCACACAAATGGTAAGTTCTCTTGTCATTTTAATTTAGTGTTTATTTTTCGATATTTTATCTATCTGCACTTGAGTCTTCTCTTTGTCTTGTAGGTAGCAGGAGTTTAGATGATGACATTTCGACACACGAGCATGTCAGGTATAGCTTCTAACTCCCCATTTCAGAATGCCATACTCAAACTCTATGTTTTATGCCTTTTCATGGCTAAGACACTTCTCCGAGGGGGCAATATGTATGCACCCAAAATTACATGTGCTACATTGTCAAAAATGGTTACAAAAGTCCCCAATGATGATTCATGTCCTTTTAGAAGGTGTTTGAGTTCCTAAAACCATTCACAATGTATATTTGTAGCCTAGACATCCTTATTAAGATTTTCCATGCTTTCTTCCAACTTCTGTTTCATTATATACATGTTTTGGCATTTAGTGTCGGAGCCACCGCTAGGTAGGGCGACGGTCCCATGGTTCTGCTGCCTATGTAAGGCGGTGGTCCTGTGCATTTTTCCATAATTCTTCATGCATGATTTTAACATGCATGGTTTCACTTAACTTGACTTCTAGGGTGCGTTTGTGAACCAAATTGCCTAAAAATAGTCTTGATTGCTTGGTATTCCTTCCCTCTTCTATTTTTAAATAGATTTAATTAGTTTGAACTGCCTCTTCACCCAATGATTTGGCACTCCAAGGATTCCTTGTGCATGAAGGCACATCCCAACCAATTCATATATATTCAATGCTTGTATTCAAGAAAAGGGCCTGAGAATTTTGTGTATCTTGTATAGTATTGCTGCCAAAATCTTGCTGGAAATTACATAGCCAGAGCTCGTTCACTTGTGTTATCTCTTTTCAACCCACATTCGCAACTAGACTACCTTCAAGCTGCCATTGCTCAAGTTCCTTCTTCTCGCTAATGCCTTTGCATTCCCAATTCCTTGGACTCATATGGACACAAAGAAAAATAAAGGAAAACCGAGGGGGACGGATATAGATAAAACCAGATTTTCCAAAGCTCTTGCTTATCCAGTTGGAATTATTTGTTCCTTTGCCTCATTTTTCAAATTATCAATTCCGAGTTATGAATTTCAAATACATATCAAATAGAGTAGCAAAATTGTTCATTTCAGTTGATTAAGAAATTACAAATAGAGCAAATCATTAGAAAGCTTCCTCTTTGGCATTACTGAGGAAGTAGTGGGGAACAATAGCTCTTTTAGGGTTATGATTTGTTCTCTACCTTTGAGGTAGGGTTTGAAGGGTTTTGATTAAATTAGTTTAGTTGTTTTAGATCTAGATTCACATACTTGCATAAGTAATTAACTACAACCAGATGATTACTTGTATTTAATTTTGTTTATTACATTAGAAGCATTGTTTAAAAACCCAGAAAAGATCATAAATATTTACTTTTATTAGATTAGTTTGCTTCCTTTGTTTTTGTAGATATACTGTGAAAATACAAAAACATAGATTAAATTTCCTTTGATAGTTAGCTTGTTTTATCAAAATAAATTCAATTCATTCTGCATGACCATCAAAGGTCCACGATAAGAGAAAACATTCGGTTGTGATCCAATGGTCCCATAACCCAACGGGCCAAAGTTATTGATCGACATTGATATGGGTTTACGCTTGTTAGCTTACGCACACCGCTAGGTATTATGAGAAGATAGAACAATTAAACACATTAACATTGCAGCTAATTAAGCCTACGATTATTGGAAAACTCCTGACAAAAGGGTTTGATTATGCACATGACCATACAAGAACCATATCCTCCACAAGTTTACGGTTGTGATCCCCTAGTACCACAACCCAATGGGGCTATTGACCAATTAAACATCGGCACTAGTTTTCGTGCATTGGTATTTAGATCATCACCACTTCTACCTGACATAATTACACAAATTTAAGTATTGAACATAACAGGTGATCAGGCTAGGGCTTTTCTAGACTAGACCGGAAAATCACCCATAGTCCGTGTGGTTTCATTACACCTCTCATTCTCACTTCCATGACCTTGTCTGGAAATCTATACGAGGTACCCACAGGTCACTTTCCGTGTGTTCCGTAACCAATAGACAAAATCTCGATAGAGCTCGATATTGATTGGAGCCTCCAAGTAGCTATTCAATCTAATTAATCCATCATGCCACTTCATCTTAGGATGGATTTATTTTCCTTAGACTCGTAGATCTCGATATTACATGTTGAAGACATAAGGTTTCCTCCTTAGCTTGTTCATCGTTACCACACTCACATCCATTTCTATCTTACACCAATTGTCTCAACACGACCTCGAGAATTCAGGTGTGAAGAAGGTCACAAGTTTATTTTCTCTTTTACAATTCCCATGAAGTTTAAAATCACTCACATGCCACTTTCGGTATACAAATAATCAAACAATAATTAACCCTTTATCTTTGCACTCTTTTCTTTACAATTTAAGAAATATAATAGTTCAACTTAATCATTTGGGCTAATTTCTTCACTATCGCTCATATCACCTTTTAGTTTTGTTGGTCCGAAAAGCGCCGGTTAAGCTAGGAGTCGTGGGGAAACAAAGCCAGCAGTGTGCGGGGCATAGCCCCTCTTTGAGACAACAACGCGAAATTGGTTTATTACTAATCTATCAAGCAAGAATCTATGCAAATATACACTATTCTAACTTCAGGGGGTTTGGGATCTCATCCCAGTAGAGGTAGTTCCAACAACAAACAGAAAGGTAGGAGGGAAGGAACAGAGGAGGGTAGATTTGAAGGAAGAAAAGAAATGAATTCCAAGACGGAAAGGTTAGAAGGTTTATGCTTTGGGCTGGTAGTAAACAGAGCCAAACTTACTTGCATAAACAATTAAAGCAATACTGATGAACATATGACAATAGTAGGAATGAATCTAACAAAATAAAAACATAGATCTAACTTAAGAAAGATCTGATGCAAATAACACATATATTGAGCACAAAGTTTGAACATATGTATTAATATTTCTTCTGTTACAAGAAAACACAAAGTCTTTCTCTCCTCACTTCTCTTTTCATACAAAAAATGTCCACCTTTGAATACAACAAGTATTCAAGTATTTATAGAAGGAGAGGAGGAAAGAAGACAAAAGCAAACCAACAACTACAAAATATCTTACAAGATATTTACAAAATATCTAAAAAGTCAATAGTTGACTTTGGGCAAGTTTTGGATTGCAAAATCCCATGGTGCAACATGTATGCCAACATGCTTTTAAATATTTTACAAAAAAGATCAACTCATCCCAGAAAGAAGAAACTATTCTTCCCCTTTGTAAAGTGGCGTAACTTTTAGCACGTCGACACAGAAAAAATTCCCCTTTGTAAAGTGGCACAACTTTGCACGACGTCGACACAGAAAAAATTCCCCTTTGGCACAATTTTCGCACGTCGACACAGAAAAAATTCCCCTTTGGCGCAACTTTCAGCACGTCGACACAGAAAAAATTCCCCTTTGGCGCAACTTTCAACACGTCGACACAGAAAAAATTCCCCTTTGGTGTAACTTTAGACAAGCTGACATAGAAAAAATTCCCCTTTGGCACAACTTTCGGCACGTCGACATGGAAAAAATTCCCCTTTGGCACAACTTTTGGCACGTCGACACAGAAATAATTCCCCTTTGGTACAACTTTTGACACGTCGACACAAAAAAAATTCCCCTTTGGCGTAACTTTCGACACGTCGACAGAGAAAAAATTCCCCTTTGGTGCAACTTTCAAAGCATGTTGACATAGAAAAATTCTCTTTTGGCGCAACTTTCGCACGCGTCAAAAAAAAAATTCCCCAAAGGAAAATGGCACACTTTTTGTCGTGTCAACACAAAAATTTCTCCCCAAAGGAAAATGACGCACTTTTGGCTAAGTCTTGAAACAAATTGATTTTTTGAAAGGGAGTTTTGGGCTATTACGAACGTTGTCAAACTTCCTTGGGGCCAAAATAATTTTTTTATGGTTACCTGTAAATTGCCCTTGTCAATTTTGTAGGATAACAGCTGGCTCTTTCTGGGGACTATCTTTGAGTGAAACTTAAGGGTAGAGAATCCCATATTTTCATGTGCCTATCCATTGGGTTATAGAGAGTCAAAAACAAGGCGACGAGAGGGTGAAAAAAAGGAAAAATAAAGGGAACACACAACAACAAAAAGCAAACACACAACGAAATAAAACTGTACAAAGAAGAGAGCAAGCTCTACTTCCTGAAGATCTTCAGTGTGTTGCCGCTATAGGGAAGCGGGAGCTCGGTTCTATCCAGATATGAGAGATAGAAACTATTCCCTTCGTTGAGCTGCTTGATCTTGTATGGCCCTCTCCAAAGAGAGTCAAACTTCCCATGCATACCTTTCAGTTCTCTTCGTTTGTCCCATAGAAGAACAAGATCTCCTACTTGGAAATCTCTTTGCTTAGCTTTCTTGTTGAACAACCTCTTAACTTGACTCTAATGTTCAGTGATCTTGTCGACCACTTTCACTCACTTTTCTTCAAGTTCTATTAGGTACATAATCCTCTTTTTAAGAGAATTCTGAAAAGTTTCATCTTTAATTGCTCGAGCTAAGCACAGAGCGGGAAGTTTTGTAGAGATAGGGATTTCAACATCGATCCCATACAACACCTGGAAAGGTGACATGCCGAGAGACCTCTTTGGAGTGATACGATCTGCCCACAAAGTGTCATACAATGTTTTGTGCGGGATCTTTGGTTTTCATCAACTAGCTTCCGTATGATAGTTACCAGGTTCTTGTTGCTGGATTCTACTTGACCATTTCCTTGAGGATAATAATCAGAAGCATGAGCCAAGGTTATTTTGTATCCATAACAAAAACCAATTACTTCTTGTGAAGAGAAGTTGGAAGTGTTGTCAACAATGATTTTGTGTGGAATGCCAAATCTCACAATAATATTCTCCTTGATGAAGTTGTAAACAACTTCAGAAGTGGCATGTTTGATAGGTATGGCCTCCACCCATTTTGTGAAGTAATCCGTTGCTGTTAGGACGTAACTATGTCTAGCACTCGATTGAGGATTGAGTGCTCCAATGAAATCAATTCCCCATTGCTTGAATGGTTCGTCAATAATGACAGGCCTGAGGGGAAACACAACCAGCTTTGGTTTGCCAACGAACTGTTGGCAAAGTTCACATTTCGCTACCCAGGTGGTTGTATCTTGAAATAACATCAGCCAAGTAGTACCTGGCCCGAATGATTTTATGTGCTATCACGGATGAGGAGAAGTGACCACTACAAGCTGAGTTGTGAAAACTCTCCAACAATTTTACTGTTGTGGCTTGTCAACACATCATAGAAAAACACCGTTAATTCCACATGTGTATAATCCATCATTCTATATGACATATCTTGCGGCTCTGAGCTTCACTGTTCACTTTTCCTTTGTGGTTAGGTGAATTGGGCATTCGCCATATGTGAGAAAAAAACATGATGTCGAATACCATTCGTCGTTGGTGGCTACGAATAGAACCATGGGCAAAGAATCCACTTTCTCCAGTTCATTTTGTTCTCCATCGGTGAGATCAACTTTCTCTTTGGGTACCTCACGAGTCTTTATTTTCAGCCATTAGTGACACAAGCCTTTACCTCTTACCAACATAGTTGGTTTGATTTCTAGAACATATTCTTGGACCTTTGCGATCCAATTCCCTCGTAAGCTCCTAACTCTTGTTGAGTCAGGATAGACTTAACAACCATGTTAGGGACCAACACTACTATATGAGAATTCAGAATATAGTAGCGGAAACTTTGACTGCTTTTACCATGGAAAAGGCATGCTTTTCTAGTTGTGACATTTTCAATTCATAAGGTTTAAGCGGAGAGCTCATGAAAGTAATCAGAGATTAAATATACTCGAGTTATTTTACATCAAGATAGTGATACGGTATGTGTAGACGCATAATCGTACATGATGAAGTCTTTCTTTGAATTCGGGACAAACCGAACAAGAGCATAAGCGGCGAAGGTTTTTATGTCTTCAAACGATGTCTTGCCTTCCTCACTCCATCGAATGTTTAGGTCCCTTTCATCATATTAGATATATGACGAGTCTTCTTAGCAAAATCAGGGATAAAGTGTCTAAGAAAATTTACCTTTCCGAAGAAAGAGTGATCACCAGTCTTTCTTGTAGGAAAAGTAAGGCTTTGAATAGCCTTGACTCTTTCGACATCTATTTTAGTTCCTTCTTTGTTGATGACATGTCCTAGCATCTTTCCTTCGGTGACCCCAAAACCGACTTCTTAGGATTTAGTGAAATCCCATGCTCTCAAAGATCCGATCAAGACTTGTTCCAAGTGATCGAAGTGATCACTTCATCTCTTGGAGAACATAGTTAGGTCATCTAGGTAAACTATGATGAATTTTTCTCGTCATACCTTTGAATACAAAGTCCATTGCTCGTTGGAAGGTGGCACTGGTGTTGATCAAACCCAACAAGATTCTCGCTATAGGCGAAGGTACCCCTAGGGGTGGTGAATGCTATCTTGAACTGATATTCGGGCGTGAATTCAATTTGATTGTAACCTAAAAACCATCAAGCATGGACAACATTTCGAACCGGTTACTTCTTGTAACACTTGATCCATTATCGGTAGTGGATAGTTATCTTTTAAGGATGATTGGTTTAAGTTACAAAGTCTACGCATATGCGTATCTCACCATTCTTCTTCCGCACCAGCACAATATTTGTAACCCGTGTTTTGTGATGAATTGGAAAAATAATTCTTGCATCCAACATCTTTTGAATTTCAGCCTAGATGGTACCTGAGATTTTGGGGTTGTAGTGTCTTTTCTTTTTTTTAACGGCTTGACGTCGTCCTTAAAGCGGAATGTCATCTTTGAATGTCCTTTGGCTTAAAAGAATTTAGTTCAGCATAAGACCATGCCAACATGTCCATGTACTTTTTCAGCAACTTAAAAAAAATTCATTTTTCCTCGGGCATACAACACTTCCCGATATTCACGGAACGAGGATATTCTGTAGTACCTAGATTGATGGATTCTGTTTCTAGAGAAGAGCAAGGATCATCATGCCACTTTTTCTTAACAAAATGGTTATGATTATCAAATAATCATTCCAAGGAAACCAAACCTTTCAGAATCTTATTTCCTTTGAGTTGTATCACCGTATCTTTTTCAGATTCATGTGCTTGACCGGTGAGAGACTCACGACACGTAGAATTTGATCCATCGAAATGAAGTTCTTTGAAATTGTCAGCTTTCTCCAAAAAATTGATAAGTTGGTTGTCATCATTGAACACTTGCCAGTGTTGTGAATTATCTAGCACACTTGGGTGAAAAACCACTTCAATGGTATATGTATCTATTTTTAACCCTAGGTGAGGGAGCATGAGAGAGGCTAAGATGACCAATGAATCAACCATGTCATTTTGAGCTTGTGGAACTGCTTTGATTGAGAAAGCATCAAAATCCTCGATGCTATCCCATACTGCATTGTGGTAGTGTCTGAGTCGGTCATTCTTTACTTGGTATATCCCTTTTACCTGATTGACAATCAGCTCAACATCACCTTGCACTTTTAGATTCTTGATTCCTTTCTCTTTTATAGCTTGCATGCCAAGTAACAAGGATTCATAATCAGTAGTATTATTCATATTGAAGAACTACAATTTGAAAGAAAAAGGGAAAATCTCCTCTTCAGGAGATATTAGACAGCCCCGGCATTGCATCCACTTGTCACACAACTGCCATCAAACTGCAATGTCTATACTTTGTTGAGATCCTCCTTTTGGATGAGAACGTCCATTCTATCTGAGTCGGTGGACAAGAAATAATTTCCCATCCCTGATGATTTGAAGAGAATTTGAGCCTTAGGGTCATCAGAGTTGGTGACTAGATATTTCTTTTGTGACTCTGGTTCTAACGTCTACATCACCCCTTTGACAAGAATCTTGGCTTTGGACCAATCCATGTGAATTTCCCCACCAAATTCTTTACAAAAGCTCCTCCCTAGTAATATCCCATATGTTGCTAGAATATCAGCTATGAGAATAGTCATTTTTACCCTTTTTAGGAAATGCCATGAATGCAAATGGTGTGCATCCTTGATCTGACCAATCAATGGTACTGTTTAGTTTCCATGGAGTAAAGCATCTGCAAAAGGTTTAGTAAGTGTGAGGCCCAAAGCATGGGTGACCTTTCTTTGGCATAACATTATCGAAGCTCAGAATCAATTATACTGATTACTTAGTTTATGACCATTGATAAGGAGAGATAGGTAAAAGGTTCAATTTTCCTCGATGCGGAAGTCGAGGTGACGTTTATGTGAGACATAGGAGTGGGAATAATTCCTTTTGGGGAAATGGGAGGAAGGACGGCAACTTTGGTTTTAGATATACTTAGTTAATCTTATAAGCTGCTATGGGTTGGATTAAAGGTACTCAACTTGGACATCCGGATCTTGGTATTTTTGTCGTGATCAATTATATCGAATGTGACCAAGGGTTGCGCTAACGAAGGAATGAGTCCTTCATTTCACGTTTGTGGAGGGCCACATTGGTCTTTATGGAATTGGAGGAAGGCTGAATTGGAGGAGAAACATGAGGAAAATATTTCTTTACAACAGGTTTAACAGGAGGTTGAGTAGGAAGGGGATTACCTCTTTTATCGATCGTTGGCGGTGGAGTTACCATAGCTTGTTCCTTTTGTATTTCAATAGCAACCTTTGCTTATTTTCCTTGCGAGCAAGTGAAAATCACATATGATTGTCCACTCACATACCCTTGGGTACCCTCTTCTTCATTAGATTCCTTGTCTTCAAATTCCATATACCCAATAGTAGAGTCATTAGTCGGTTCACCAATATCTTGATCATCTTTGCCTTGCGACAAAGGTTCTTCATAATTTGTATCATCTTCTTCAATTTCAACCAAAGCATTAACCAGGAGGGGCTTCAATTGCTAACCTTTGAGAGGTAGCAGGAAAATGTGGCCTTTGGGGGGTGTTGTTGGGAGTGAAGTTCCTCCGTGGGATATCCCGGTACAGAGTAGTAGACGATGTTTGAGCCAATTGCTTCTTTAATGAGAGCAAGTCATTCGCCATCTTTTGGAATGCTAGATCTGATGAGGTAGCCTAAGAAGAAGTTGAAGCCTTTGATTTTGATGGCTCTCGTCTTAACTCACCAGATATAAGAAGGTTGTCTTCTATCCAAATGGCCATAACTTGAGTAAGGACCAAAGTGGGTATCTGTTCTTGTAAAAGTAAGAAACTTACTTTCAAACTCATGGTGTTCAAGAAGAAACACTTTTGATTCTCTAATGTTGGCATCATAACAAGCGGCACACGGTTGATTAGTGAATTAAACCAAGTGATAAAATCATGCATGGTTTCATTGGTCTCCTTCTTCATGTAAGTGATTTGTGACAGAATACGAATACATCTTCTAAAGGTTTATATCTATCTTCAAATGCAATCCACAATGTGGCCCAATCGGTGATGGATCCGGTGGTAAATCTTTGGAACCATTATGATGCAGGACCTTGCAAGGTCTCCGAAGAGACACATGCGATACGTCCTCATGAGTTACGTCTAGAATACTACATGACATAATAAACGTATCTATATGCGCGTCTGTGCTTTGATTTCCGCTCCCATCAATTTTTGAGAAATTCTTGTGATTTCCACCTTTGGGAAGGGGGTGGATTGGATGTGGCGATGCTAGAGATCCCATGGTGATTCCCCATGGTATAGGTAGATTAAGCTGCCATTTGAAAAATAGGAAAAAGAACACGAGCAGGGAGTGTGGTTTCACTTAGCAAAAGAGCACTGCACATCGATGTTGAGGCACCTTGTGAAATCTGGCTCTTTCATGGAGGTGAGGCACTTCACGATCGATCTCTGTTGAGTTTAGAGATGTGAATCATGCGGAGTGATATCTTTGAAATTGTGCCTTCAAGTAGATCAAAAATTGGATCAACTTCTCCATGAGCTCTTTCGCATTACTGAGTAAATGGTTCGCTCGCCAACGTACGTACCTATTCATATCTGCAACAATCTTTTTGTTTATACTTGCTGATTTTCTAATTTTTTTGGCAAAAATCATCAAAGCATGTAATTTTTTCAATATTTAAATTTTACCTTCTTAATAACAACTAATTGTGGTTTTCTGACAAAGATGAATAAGGATAAAAAGTGGGTTAATTTAGAAAGCTGATTTTCGGATCTTTGACCTGAATTTTGCAAGGTTTTGAAAATAACATAAAATTTCAGAATATCAAATCTACTGAAATATACAAGTTTTTGTAAAAACTCAGCGAACTAAAAGTTTCTATCTGGCCCCGATCTATGGATTTGTATAAGGAAATTTTCAGTTTTGATCACTTATGCAAAAAAATTGATTTTTAACAGAGTTAAAATTTGCAATCTGGTCGTGATTTTTACGGGGTTTTTAGTTATTTCCTTAGTTTGATCCCAGTAGGGTCACCAAAAGCTGTTGGTCGAAAAAGCGTCGGCTATGTAGGTCATGGGGAAATAGGCCAATAGTGTACAAGGCATAGCCCCTCTTTGAGACAACAAAGTGGCGGTTTATTACTAATCTATCAAACATGAATCATGCAAATATACACTATTCTAACTTTATGAGGTTTGGGATCTCATCCCAGTAGAGGTAGTTCCAATAACGAATAGAAAGGTAAGAGGGAAGGAATTGAGGAGGGTAGATCTAAAGGAAGAAAAGAAATGAATTCCAAGATGGAAAGGTCAAAAGGTTTATGCTTTTAGCTGGTAGTAAATGAACCAAACTTACTTGCATAAACAATTAAAGCAATACTGATGAACATATGACAATAGTAGGAATGAATCCAACATAATAAAAACATAGATCTAACTTAAGAAAGATTTGATGCAAATAACACATATATTGAGCACAAAGTCTGAACATATGTATTAATATTTCTTCTGTTATAAGAAAACACAAAGTCTTTCTCTCCTCACTTCTCTTTTCATACAAAAATGTCCAACCTTGAATACAACAAGTATTCAAGTATTTATAGAAGGAGAGGAGGAAAGAAGACAAAAGTAAACCAACAACTACAAAATATCTTACAAGATATTTACAAAATATCTAAAAAGTCAATAGTTGACTTTGGGCAAGTTTTTGGATGGCAACATCCCATGGTGCAACATGGATGATGTCATCGTGTATGCCAACATGCTTTTTAAATATTTTACAAAAAGATCAACTCATCCCAGAAAGAAGAAACTATTCTTCCCTTTGTAAAGTGGCGCAACTTTTAGCACGTCGACATAGAAAAATTCCGCTTTGAAAAGGGGTGTAACTTTCGGCATGTCGACACGAAAAATTCCCCCTTTTGGCGTGACTTTCAAAGACGTTGACACGAGAAAAATTCTCCTTTGGCGCAACTTTCGGCATGTCAACACAAAAAAAATTCCCCTTTGGCGCAACTTTCGGCATGTCGACATAGAAAAAATTCCCCTTTGGCATAACTTTCGGCACATCGACACAGGAAAAATTCCCCTTTGGCACAACTTTCAACACGTCGACATAGAAAAATTCCCCTTTGGTGTAAATTTTTGCACGTCGACACATAAAAATTTCCCTTTGGCGCAACTTTCGGCACGTCGATACAGAAAAAATTCCCCTTTGGCGCAACTTTCAGCACGTCGACACAGAAAAAATTCCCTTTTGGCACAACTTTCAGCACGTCGACACGAGAAAAAAATTCCCTAAAGGAAAATGGCGCACTTTTTGTCATGTCAACACAAAAATTTCTCCCCAAAGGAAAATGGCACACTTTTGGCTAAGTCTTGAAACAACTTAATTTTTCGAAAGAGAGTTTTGGGCTATTACGAACGTTGTCAAACTTCCTTGGGGCTAAAACAAATTTTTGATATGGTTACCTACAAATTGCCCTTGTCAAGTTTGCGGGATAAAAAGTTTAAAGGTGTTTGAATTAATTTCCAAAACAATATTAATGCTCCTAGAATGGTCTATGGCTTATCTTGTCCTTAAAAATCAATACTCACTATACAGAGTACGATCGTTCAAAGACATGATCTTAGCAAACAAGTTTATACAAGATGCATGGTGATAAACATAATGTCAAATACACATTATATGCATTATCTTCATTCCATTAATCATTCAAGAATGTAATCAAGATCAAATAGATCGAATTGATATTTTTGTAATAGAATGGATTGCATTGAACTTGCAGATAACAATATCAATAAACCAACTTAAATTTTTACCTTGACTAGGCCAAAGATTTACCTAATCCAATCGAAGGCCATCTAGTAATTGTTGGTCAATGAACATCGTCATGTAAAAAAAGTTAACAGATTATAAAATTTATCATTATTTCGCATAACGAAAATACATCTCGACTATGTATTACTTCAAGCATACTTTACAAGTCATTACTTCTAGTAAGAAACATAAACTAGTAATATCAATGACATGTATAGTAACCATGAAAGTATCCAATTTCCTCAAGTCAATCACATTGGGAAAGTAATCATAGCAAGGTGTACTACCATATTTATTACCAATATAGAAATCAATCTACATCATGTGCCGAAAATATTACACACAAGATGATAAGTACATTCAAACATCAAAGCAAGACAAGAATAATTCATAAAGCTTTATAAACAGTAAGTGACAAGTATTATTGAGTGGTTGCATATGCAAATACGTGTAAATGTGTACATCATTTTCAAGATATACATATGCACATGTAGCTACCTACCCAGCTACACAACAAGTCTTATTCCCCGACTCTTGTAAACTACTCCACATCTTTTGACTTATCCTTACGATAAAATATACCAAACTTGTGGGATGTGACATACTTCCCACTTTATGAATCATCCTCATGATGATTTTTACTCATTAATTGCAATTAGAATAATCAATCTCAAAGATATATCTAATAGCTAAGGAGAACAATCACCATTTTCTTCCAAAACTCACAATTTTTCGGTTTTCACCTATTTGTTTTCAAATTTATTGGCTATAACAACCTTTCAACCAACAAAAGCTGTCACATGTTTAAAAATATGACATAATTTTTGTCATTACATCTAGTCATATCATGTAATATTTTTAAATATATACAAAGTAAAAACAAACACTATTTGTAACTCCACGCAGATCTTCCCGAAATTTTTTTGTTTTATATTTCCACTTGTCTTTTCATACTTTTACCTTATGCAATTCCCATTTTCTTTGAAATGTACCTAGCAATGTTCCATTCTACAGCTGGTTTTACCAAAATATATCCATGGTTTACATATTTTAGATATCTTCATCCTTTATTCTTTGCCAATGATTGCTTAAATCATTCAAACTATTCCTTTATTTTCCATTTAGGCTTGTTGTATTTGAATACTTCGAGGTATTGGTTTGTCTCTCATACCAACAACCCAATATTTTATGTTGGGAACAAGAAACATTATTCGCTATGTCTTAAGTCCTTTAATGAACTCACTTATAATTCCAAATTTCGTGATGAAGCTTAAGTAACGTCAATGTTCCATTGATAGACATAGGTTTATAGTTTTAAACAAATTTCTTTTCATTTGCAAAAAGGTTAAACATATTTCTATTTCTATTTTTAACTAATCACTAGATACAACAACTTAATCATACTAGTGTTATATTAAATCGACATCGGGAGTTCTTCACAACTTACCTGACATCTCGTTAGGGAGAACTTGTTCCTTTTTCTTGGTTAGCCATTGCAACATACATCATCATCTGTTACTTGTTATTTTTCTTCAAAGGAAATTTTTTGACATAATGATCACCTATGCACTAGAAACATCCTCCAACAAGTCATTTCGACCATGTGTAATTTTTCCACATGCAACATTATTCTACTTTTTCTTGCTTTGGTAATTTTGAAAGATTTTTTAGCTTTTAACCACGATAGAATATATTTTTTCTATGTTTCTTCCACCACATTTTCTTAGCATTCAATGGTGAAGAAGAGCTAACACACTTATAATGCTCATTCTTTTTAGGAATTAGGATGTCTTGTAGATTCTTTTCTAGCTCACTTTGGATTTTCTCGAATATTACTTCCATAGTAGACAATCCTTGTTCATATACTATGTCTCCCATATTTGGGTTTAATTCCTCTTTGGATTTATAAAACCAAAAATATCATCATTATTTAGTTTAGCAATCAAGAAACTCCATTGCTGATTGTAATCAATAATTTTGAGTTTTTTTCTTCAAACTTGTCATTTTTACCCATTACCACTGGTCTAAGGTAGCTATCGGTTCCAAGTATCTTGAAGGATTATTAGAATTTTATCTAACTTTTGAACCATTGAACCTACATCATATTCTGGTCCAGTTCTTTCCTCACGGTACATCCTTCCCATATCCATTGTTTTCTATTAACAAAATAAGATATTTAGTTAGCGTAAGGACCCATTAAGTTTGAGAGCTGCAACGTTGATTTGATACCAAAATGTAACACCTCATTATTACACTTCATCAAACTAAGGTTTTTTAAATAAAGTAGTTAATGCCTTCACTGAATTTAACACACAACAATTAAATTAAATTCTAGCATACAAGAGTTATAAATCCCTTAAGTTATCTTACACTGTTTGACATGAGTAACATCATATACAACAACCATTGAATTATTCTATCATAGTTAATATTTAGAATCCAACCAAACAATTTATGATAATGATGTGTAAGCTGCTGTTAGGGTTTAGATCCTATTTGATCCCCTTTCAATGCTCTACATGAGCCAATATACCAATTATATCATTTGGTAGACCTTTTAAAGGTACAAAGAATCACGTGTATCTTTTAGTGCTAGCCTTGCGCTTACGACACAATTTAAAAGGAGAAAATTTGACGTACAATGCAATCAATCATTTGCAATACTATGTGCATAGTTTTGGCATTGTGATAGCAAACCTAATTTCGTGACTACACATAAGCCACTTGAAACATGTCCCTACGTTCACCATACAATCATGTCATTCATAGTATTGGGATTATTTTTCATTATTTAAGTTATTAAGTTCATTATTACTATTTTAAGTAGTCGAGTAATTAACCATTTTAGTTTACTCATTTACAATAATGTATGCCTTCATCCTATAGATAGGTCAACTAAGTTTCAAGATGTTATCTAAATCATGTTAGAGGTACGCAATGATATCCATGAGTCCTTGCATAAGTGTGTACCTACTTCCATGAGATCTTCAACTTTACCAATTTACGAAAATTTATTAGGTTTAGTCGAATGTGAATAAAACCAATTCTTAACATAACTTATTGATCATTCTTGTTCATTATTAATTAAAAGATCAATTTAATTCAACTTAGAATAATAGGTGTAACAATTTTGTTTTAAGCAAACATAATGTAATTTCATACTAGATTTATGTCAAAGTAGTTGTTTGACCACCATGTTACTTGTACATATGATTGATCACCCCAATGTGGGTTTTACGGTAAATAATCAGCGGTACATTACACATCATCTCATACTTAAAGTTATATACATTGAGTTGTAGTTCATGAAGTTTAGTTGCATCTACTAGTCATATTTGACTTCACCTTTCACTGTGATTAATTTATTATTATAACCTAGCTTTTCCATACAAAATAATTGGTTCCTACTTCCTTGTTTAACTCAATTACACACAAGAAAGCTTACGGTTATTCAACAAAACATGTAGATATCACAACATGATCATAATGATCATATCAATTATAGATAACCTCATATTTAACACAATGATACATAGTTAAAAGAGACTATCATAGACATTCATGTATATAATAAGCCCAATGTCTTTTCTCTTCAATCTCAAGGAATATTTTACTTTTATTCAAATGTAATTACATTATTTTCATTCATAATAATAGGCACAAAATAATCAATGCAATTCATGTTGTTTGTATTTAATCATCTTGAAATTCCTTTCAAATCTACATTTTGAAAATGATAGTTTAAACATGGTTAGCTCTACAAGAACTTACATGGAATGTCAATTCTAACCTTGTTGTTATATTCCTAAAAGAATGAAAAATTAAGGATGATATCATAACTCATTCATATAATCCAAAATCTAAAATAAGCCACAATAATCAAATAGATGAAGTGAAACTAAGTATGTGATTCAATGTTTCCACTAATCATTATAAAAATCATTCAATAAATATTCATGACTTCCCGAATATGCTCTTTATAAAAGTGTCACCATAGCAAATACAAGTAAACTAGGTCATTTTCATAAAGATTAAGTTCTTCACTTACTCATGACCATACAATCTCTAGTATTTCCTAACTCTAAACAATATGGATATTTGGAAAGTCACAAAACATTCATTACTCATTAGGTTGTCGTTATTAGGCATAGTTAGACCCTTGAACCAATCAAATGCCTAAGACAGTATACACTCATGACATCATATTTTGACTATCACAAATTTACGTAGGTAATTAATAAATCCACCTTGACTTATATGAATCTCATTCCTAGTCAAGAAAACCATCTAGGTCTAAGGCTTCATAAGCTAATAAGAATGCACAATTATACATATTAGCATGTAGGAATATAACACAATTCCTTTTTCATATTGTTAGGATATTCTTTATACACATGGAATCGATCAAGAAGGAAGTTCTTGTATTAAATCTAATCCTTAACACATTAACAATAACTCATATTGAGATGAAACACATTAGCCATAGCTAATAATAGAACATATAAGTACTCATATCCACATCCTTCAACCATTTGTCGCAATGACTGTCGAGGGTCATTTTCATTCTACTCACCTATAAGGGTAAAATGGTTTTCCTATACTCTATCATATGAACCAACCCCATAATTCATCTGCATACAGATTAAAAATAGAAGTCTATTTTGGGATAGAATAATATATATCCTACATGACCCCGATTATCTAAGTCCTACAAGATTATTTCACGTCTCGGGGATCTTTAACTCGGGGACAACTATCATCTCTTAACAGAACTCAAGGCTGAAGACATAGCCCCCAAATAAAAATGGAATATATAAATCCTTACCAAACACAAGGAGTATAACCCAAATGCAAACATGCCTACACACGTTTCCCTTATAAATTGATATAATCACTTATTTAAAGAATCTAACTATAGCCTTTGAATAACCACATTTTCCCAATAAATTTCAAAATTTACAAAAATAAGACAGAGGTAATGCAAACATTATTCATCATATTCAAAATAAAATAGAAAGAGGAGAAATGATATTTCATGCCTGCAAAATGGAGAGCTCTGCTCTTTTCCTTTTTATTTCCTTTTTAAAATTTCAACGCCGATCGAGTCACCTATCATCAAACAAAATGGACCACGTTCTCCAATAATTAAACTTCTCTAATTTAATAAAAGACCTATCATATTTTAAAGCAAAAATATATAATTCCCTTACTACCTATATTTTTACGAGTTTACCTTTGGTAGCAACAACCATGCAGACCCACAACTCAAAATAGCCTCATTCATCCATGCAAAGCCAAAAGAAGAGCTTCAAACAATGAAAGAGGAATTAGTTGCATGCCCTTGGTTTCTTGGATAAGCTTTGTGATTTTTAGGAACTTAAAGTTAGTTTTAATTCATAACTACCACATCTATGGTTTAAATCAAATTTAGCTGCTCCCTCAACAAATAAGCAGTAACATTTGAATGGTTATCAAGACTTTACAAAAGCTACTAACTTACATGAAGAACGGGGTTTAAACAAGAAGATAAACTAAACAAAGTTTTCACAAGATAGTTTTTCATGGAGATCCTTTGATTGGTTGAAGGCATTTTTAAACTACCGAGTTAATTTCCTTATGTTTGGGCCGACCAATTAACCGAGGGTCAAATTAGTAGCTATTTATTATGTTTATTACAATAATTCGATACCATAACCTTATGGTATAACTTAACACTTAATTAAATTGACCCTATATGCCATCGTTATATGGTCTTTGGCTCCTTCAACACAAAACTAAACTCCCTACCACTTAATTGTTTCAATGGTGAAGGCCCTAACCCACAAACCTATTTCTAAGGTTTATATCAAGGGTGTTTATCTAACACTTTACCAATTTTCTCAAGATTCATTATAGATTAAAAAAACAACACATTCCCTTTTCATACATCATTCCCATGCAATTAAAAATCACTCACATGCCACTTGTAGTATACAAATAATCAAAAAATAATTAACTCTTTTCCTTTGCACACTTTTCTTTACAATGCAAGAAATATAACAATTTAACTTAATCATTTGTGCCAATGTCTTCACTATCACCCATTCAACCTTTTAGTTTAAAGGTGTTTTACTTAATTTTTAAAATGATATTAATGCTCCCTAGAATGGTCTATGATTTATCTTGTTCTTAAAAATCAATACTCACTATATATGATTACAAACGATCGAAGACATGATCTTAGCAAACAAGTTTATACACGTTACATGGTGATAAACACAATGTCAGATACACATTATATGCATTATTGGCATGCCATTAATCATTCAAGAAGGTAATCAAGATCAAATAGATCGAATTGATATTTTCTTGCAATAGAAGGGATTATATTGAACTTACGGATAACAATATTAATAAACCAACTTAAATTTTTACCTTGATGAAGCCAAAGATTTACCTAATCCAATCGAAATCCATCTAGTTGTTTTTGGTCAATGACCGTCATCATGTCAAACAAAGTTAACAGATTATAAAATTTATCCTTATTTCGCATAACAAAAATACATCACACCTATGTATTACTTCAATCATACTTTTGCAAGTCATTACTTCTAGCAAGAAAAGTAAACTAGTAATATCAATGACGGTATGGTAACCATGCAAGTATCTAATTACCTCAATTCAATCACATGAGAAAAGTAAGCATAACAAGGTGTATTATCATATTTATTACAGATATGGAAATCAATTGGTACATCATGTACCAAAAGGTTACACACAACACAATAAGTACATTCAAACATCAAAGCAAGAAAAGAATAAGTCATAAATTCTAAGTTCTTTACAAAAATTGAGTGGAAAACACTATTGTGCGGTTGCACATACAAATACACATAAATGTGTATATCCTTTTCAAGATATAAATATGCAAGTGTAGCTACATACCTAGCTATGTAATAAGTCTTATTCCTGGCTCTCATAAACCACTCCACATCTTTTGACTTATCCTTACAAAGAAACAAACCAAAATTGCGGAATGTTACAACCATATTCATAGCCCCCATCTACACTTCTATTTCCCACCCATCTTGGTATATTCAATATTCCTTGAAATCATTAGACTCTCAATACACTTACAACATTCCAAGAAACCCCTCTCTCAAAATACTCCATCTTATATCAATAATCAAACCCTCTCATTTATAACCAAAACAACCCTTCCTCTTCAAACACTCATTCGCCTCGAACGATCCTATATAGGCCTTTGTTAAGAAAAATAGCTAGCCTCAAAGCCACTACCATAGGACCCAAAAATAACCTAACCTATGAACAAATATGCAATGAACCTATCAATACATATGTGTATTTCAAGGCCTATCCTCCACATTGGGAACTCTTCAAATTCATCAAGTTCTACAAAGAAGGAAGAAGCTGAAACAACATATTGAGGCATTTTGTCATGATTTTTATCTCATCACTCATGATTAGGAACTCATGTTGAGGAAATTCCCCATGTCCTACGTTGGCCTGCCCTTGATTGGTATAATAGTATCATGATAGTCCTTCTATTCATTCGCATAACTAACATAGTTGTTCTTAGAACACTTTTCTATTACCATCACCAATAAAATATCCATCACCGACCTATATGCCATCAAATAATTTGAGGATGCGTATATTTTTATTTAATTTCCGGATGATGAGGAAATATTAATCAATTTTCCTTCTCCCTTCTACAAACTAAATTGATCAAGTTGTTTTCTCGATCCTACGCCAAACACATATAATTGAAACTTCAAATTAAGTCATTATAAACATTCAACAAGGCCTTTACCATGGCCTGGAAATTAGAATTCTACACCCTTGAGGATGGTAAAGTCAAATTGTGATCTAACAAACCAAATCCTAATTCCTCTTTTAAAACATCTTCTAGCAATGACAAATCTAAAGGCTTAGAAAATGTGGTTGTTTAAAAACCAAATCCGAAGGTCATTCAGATTATGAATGGTCCTCCCTTCAATGTAAATATACACCTTTAGGGAGTCCTATAGTGTTATCTTTGAAAAAAATTGGCTGTTTGTATGATTAAACTTCTACCCATCGACGTATCAAAAATCTACATTCAAACCATCATGGTATATAGATAATGACTATTGTAAGTATCATCAAGTCCAAGGAATGACATTGAAAGGTTTCACTCATTTAGAAACATCCTCTAAGAACCTATCAAATGAGGTGAACTAAAACTTGATAATCCGAACGCACTTCCTAATCAAATCTTGGACATGTTTAAGAAACCCTTTCTTAATTATCCCCCAACTAGTAATCAACCTCAATCCAACACCGTAGGGTCTCATCATATCATCAATATTGTCAACAAACTCTCACCCACATTGTAATACTATATGTTTCTATATATGAAATTTCAATCAAACAATATAACTCTTTGGATCTCCTCTCTCTGAGATCTTGAGTCCATCCACATCAAAACATCCAAGCCCTAAAACATCTACTCATGTAGAAACTCCCCATATCGTCCTTCTAGAATCATACGAAAGGAAACTTGTCATTAAAATTTTAAACAACTCTTTCCAAGACCAAGTTTCTCAACAACTTTGAATAAAAAATCTTAGTAATCTAACACAAAAACATGCAAATTATCCATCTAAAAATATAGAAATGCCATAAGACGTTCCCAGACAAACACACCACAGGATACCATGCCCTTACCTTCCATTCGGGGCTACATCCCTCATATAAACTAACAATCACTACTACATAATATAAATTTGTCTCTCTTCCAGCACTTAAACATGCCCCAAAAAACATGACTCAAGTATCTCATACTTATAAACCATCAAACGATATCCAAAATTGGTCATCCTTGTCATCATCTCGGTTAGTTTTTTCAAGATATTACACTAAGATCCTTGAAAAAATAATCTAATCATCATTCATAACATTTCCACCTATTAATCCCTATGCTCCTCAAGGTTGGAAACCATCTTGGTATTCCTATGAGGTGTTATGCACTTATCATCAAATACCAGGACATTACATAGAGGATTACAAATCCCTTCATGCCATAATATGAAGTCTTACTAGAAAAGGATTTATCCCAACAAAAAAAAATCATCCTAATCCACCTACCGACCTTAACATAACCAAATCCAAACATCAAATCAAGATGAACTCGTAAGTCCGTAAACATATAAAGTTCAAACCGTTGTTAAACATCATATCTAGTAGAAATAAGTATTCTTCTAGTAAATCCCCTCCCTTCCAAATAGAAGTTGTTTGTATAACCGCAAGAGTGCATACTCAAGATTTGAAATCCCTCATTGAAATGTGCCTAAAGTTTCCATCTCAATCTCTCCCTCTCGAATCATCCAACCCATCGGGTTCTAAAGCCAAGGTTTACGTACATACCCGAAAATGTAGGTACCGTACTACCAAAACGAGGTTACAGAAACGCCAATGATGATTCAGATCTCTTCGCAAGGTGTTCAGAATCCATAAAAAACTCGCCAAGTGTACATTTGCACCCTAGAAAGCCCTGTCTAGCTTTTGCATGTTTTGTTCTAGTCTCTACCCCCATTTTCCTTGCTTTTTGTCTTTAAGTTATAGAACCACTACCTTGCATGGGCGGAAGTCCTGTGAACTCCGCCCAGGACAGGGCAGCGGTCCTATAACCGCCTCCCTGTGTAGGGCGGTGGTCCTGTGCACATTTTCCATAACATTCCGATGATTTCGTCAAACGTAAAAATTCAAGTTTCACTCTGCATTCCTCAACCACTAAAGCTTGCATTTATGTTTTGGCCGCCCAATAAATAGTGTTTTCCCTTTGTTTAATATTAGAAGAGTTCAATTTGGATTTACCCTCTGGTAAATGCAAATGCTATAAATACCCAGCTTGCTTTCAAACAAATGGCCCCTCTCCTTCTGTGTTTAATTATTCAGTTTGTTTGAAGTTCTTACATGAGTTTAAATAGTTTCATTTTTTTGCATGAATTATCAGCCTCTCATTTCTATTTTCGAGATCATTTGATCTTCTTACTTTCATCTTACCTCATTGCTGTCACATACAATTAGTTTAGGATAAGATAGTTTCATTTTTAGATTAGAATCCATCTTAGAGTTCGCAGGTTTTGCTTCTCACAAGAGATAGATCCTAGAATTCTTGGTGTATTTTTGTTGTATCCCCATAATAAATCTGTTAGGAATTGCGTAGTCAAGCTCTATTCACTTGCACTATCCCTCTCTTACTTGCATTGTATTCGGTTTATATCCAAAGCTGCCATTGTTCGAGTATCTTTTGCTCTTGACACTTTCATGTACACACTTTTCTAGATTCACGAGAACATGAAGGAATGAGGAGATCACCTTTGAGGGGACAAGTCATGAAACAACTAGATTTACCACATTACGTAAACTCTAGGTTTGAGCTATCGAAGTTCTAGTTACTGAGGTATATCAAATAGAGTAGAAAATTATTTCATTTCAGTCAAAGCTCGCTTTCGATATTGCCAGGGAAGCTGTGGGGAATGATAGTTTCTAAGAAACTATGATTCATTCCTCACTTCTGAGGTAGGATTGGAAGTTTTTGATTAAACTAGTTAGTTATTTAAATGTTTAGGATAAATTCACAAGCGCTATGCAGGCAAATAGCTATACCAAGATACCTTGCTTGTTTTAATTCTATTATTAGATTAATTGTCCATTTTCTGAATATATTAGAATAGCTTCTCTTTTAATTTCATTCAAAACGCATCATTGAAAATACAAAAATAAGAGAAATATAGGCATAGTGTAGATATATCTTTCATAGTTAGTTTACTTGTTGCAGTTAAAGTTTAATCTTCTTTTGCATGACAATTACGGGACCCAGAGAGCCCAGGGAATACATGTTCGAATCGATAGTGTCTCAGTCAAATCTCTTCACAACGCTAATGGATATAGATCAAGGTCTTATGATTCAGGTCTTTTAAATGAAAACAAATCAACAAGTAATTAGTGAACAATTGAGACAATTGAATATTGAAGACGACAAACCATACACATTTTGGTCAAGTCAACCCCGCTATAGATTTCCACGATAGGATATCTGCATGATCATACGAGGAAACCGAAAGAGAACAAATATTTTGATGATCCATTAGTTCCACAGCCATATGTAGGAGAACTTCTCATCAATATAGATACAGGGTTGCGTATACAAGTTGCGAGAACACTGTGTGAGGTATTATGAGAAAATCACACAACTCTTGGTACTAAACATAAAAGTTGAAAAGGCTTATGACCATTGGATAGTCGGAAGAAGAGATTGATTCTTCACATGACCATAACGAGTCCACAATAACCAAAAATTCATGGTTGTGATCCCGGGTCCCTCAACCCAACGGGCCTACAAGTCGATTAAGTATTGAAACCCGTTTACGAACTTTGGTATTTAGATCCTCACCACTCTTGCGGATATCATAACGTAATTTTCCTATTAAACACGAAGCCAATCAATCCAACATTTTTTGGGCTAGACCAGAAAATCACCCATAGTTTCTACAAATCCACTGCACCTCTCATTACCATTTTCCATGACCTTGTCTAGAAATATACACGAAGCACCTACAGGTCATTTTCCACATATCCAACAACCAATAGATAGGATCTCGGTAGAGCTTGACATTGATTAGAGCCTCCAGAGCAGCTATTATATCCGAACGGTCCATTACACCAATTTAGGTTAGGAGAGCTTTCTTTGCCTTAGATTCACAGATTCCATTATTGCGTGTTGAGGATATAAGATTTCCCAACTAGTTTGTCTGTATCCACATATATTCCATTCTCACCGGCTGTCTCGGCACGACCTCGGGAGGTCGCGTACGAAGAAGAGCTACTTGTAGATTCTCATGCTCACATGTCACTTTTCTATCATACGAGTTTCCATCCTTGCGGCATCTTGTACTCAATCCACAACATCCTTACAAAATATTGTCCTTAAAAATTACATCAAGCTCCCATTAAAATTTCTTTTTATGAGCTCATCCAAAGTTCCACGTGGCATCGAAAATCCATGATTAAAGCCATCTAGGATATTTTAGTACCATCAGAGGGCCCCCATCCATTTCCCAACCTCATTGGTACCCTTAAAATTTCTATTGTCATCGTGTTTGAGGACTCGAGATTATGTCCTTACGACTGAAGATCATGACCCTCCTCTCTTTTTCACTGCCAAAATTAATGACATCGATCAAAATATTAATGATTAATAATGACACTAACATCAACATAATATCATCTCACACCTTCAAATAGCTTGATTACCTAACACCATAGTTTCTCAATCACCTTCTATGCTCCACACCTTTAACAAAGTTGCCACCCCACATTAGGCACAATCGTTTTACCTATTTTATTAATGATAAAGTTTTTTTGATTGGTGGGTCCCTACCCGATTTACAAAATGGCCAAGTCTTGGATATAAAAAAGTTCAAAAGGAGAAAAACAAGTACATCATAATTTTAATAAAGGAGTTTTTACATTTTCTAGCCCATTTTTATGTCCTTGAGGCTTACATCTTTCTTGTTTGTGTCTTTACCTTTTTTCCTCCTCGATTGATGAGTTATAAGTGAAAGTAGGTTAAGATTGTTCTTGAAAATAGACGGGATGTCACCTTTGTTTGGTCTTGATGATATATTGATCCTTCTCAATTTTAGAAACCTATTGTTCACTTCCTTTAGCATATTAGAAACTAGCTTCCCAACATCCACAACCAGTTTGTAGCCCTTGATTTTGTCTTTAAGCTCACAAAATTCTTTATGAATCCGATTCAACATGTTGTTATGGAGATCAATATTTTCCTAATGTTTAGAGCTAAGGACTTAGGGGGTCTACATGTTTCTTGCCAATTGAAAAAAGTCTTTGAATAGATTCACCTTCACCATGGTTGGGGGAGAAAAATTACTATCATCAGCCCATGGTTACTCTTTAAATCCTTACAACAAATGATACGGTAAGAGGGGCAATCCCTAGGTCTTTTGTAGGAGATGGGGGTTGAGGGATGGGGGTAGGATATAGGATATATCTTTGGGGAACACAGATGCATGGTTAAGAGAAGGAGGATGAGGGATCCGGATAGGTTGTGGGTGAAAAATAGTATGATTAAAATATTTATAAATCATCAAAATAACCACGTGATGTAAGGGATATACCCATTTACCTTAGTTAACAAGATTAAAAAAGTTTAAGAAACTATAGAATAAAGAAAGGGAAACTCATAGGGTCGAGTCTATGAAAGTGGTTAAGAAAGACTAAATGGAAGTAATGCATTACCTTGAGCTGTCTTCCAAGGAAATTAACTTCATCAACAAAAAAATCACTTTTTTGAAAGGTGGAAATAGAGAATATCTGAAGAAACCACCCTTAGTGTGAGCTAGCACTTCACCATTATCCAAACATTTCTTCTCCTCAGCAAATTTTTCAAACTTATTCTTGTAATTTTTATTTCCTTTCATGTGAATCCCTATGAAAATAGCAAAAGTAAGATCGTTAGTGATCTTAAAATATATTCCCTTATAAGAGACCTTTTTGTCCTTCCGATTCTTTGTGAACTCCAGAGAGAGATGGAGGTCGTGGTCTCGAACCTTGTCAACAAAACAATTGAAACTACCCTTACTAAGGATCCAATAGAGTTCCTCAACCTATTTCCATTCCTCATTGCATATGAGATCAACCTTACACAATTCTCCACCCATTTTGGACTTAAAGCCAATAAAATTAAGAGGAACCTTCACCCATACAATGTTGATGCAATTGTGCTCAATATTGTGAAGAATGGCTAAAACAATGCAATGATTTATAGGAAAAAGCATGTGGTAAATCCTCCCAATCCTATAAGTGTGTGATATACTTATCATGGGAGAAAATCTATTTTCTTTGCTCATTGAGAATAACATCTATGAGATTGGGTGGAATCACCTCTCTAGATCACCAAACCTTATAATTATTAGTAAGCACCCCAATATTAGCTCTCATATCTTCCAACTTGTTTCCCTCCTTATAAGTGTATTGAATAATTATCTTGGATAAATATTTACAAATGTGGATAACCTTTATGATCTCTTAAAATAGGTATTAAAATCATGTACGAGCTCTTATAGCTTGTAGAAGGAGATTTTCAATATAAGCATACTACTAGGTCATCCCTGGATATGCATTATGTGTTGTATCCCATCCACATTACATCGATGTCTAAAATATGAGCACGAGGGTAAGACCGTTACACTCCTCATCGATCCAAATCCATTTAGATTCTGTCATATGACCTACATACCTAACGACACGCTTCTCCCCTTACCAAATTCTATTTCCTCAAACCAATCTTCTACAATATCTTCCATCCCCTCATCCAAACCACCAGATGATCAATCCTTGAAGATGTCATGTAATGTATCTTGCTGGGGAGGTTTCACCTCCTAACTCTTAATGCACTCCCTATGTCTAAAAGGTATGAGAGACATGATAAGAAACCGCTCTATGATCCAAATGTAGGAAATATTATTTCCTTTGGCCCCCATTTCTCTGAACATATCTTGTTTATGGAGGTATCGACCACCCTTCATCTCACCTTGATAGTTAACCCCATCCATAACCATTTTCATCATAATTTTTATTCTTGAACAAATCTCATTTTCCCAAACTTACCTCCCCACTTTGCACATGGAAGGGTTTTAGTTTGGGTCATTAGAGTAGGGTCCGCATGACTTACCCTTTGAAGACTTAAGGAAAACTCATGAGAAACATAGCCTCATCTTTAAAGCATATTCCTTTAACCTATTTATCAACATCAAAACCTCAAGCACTAGTATCACCATTATCAAACTTACCCTATGATGTTTATGACTTATTGTATCTATTCCACCTATTTTTTAAAAATCAATGTTATCACACTTGGACCGTCGACTTATCAAGCTAATCTTTGAGACTTAAACTCTTCCCCTTACATTATAGCACATGATAGATAAAGATTACCCTACTATCGAAATCCTTCATTGCCATGATGATGACGCTATCTTGACTTATATAGGTGTTGAGGATAGTTATGTTGAAAAACCTTTCCTCGATACATCCACACTTCTCGGTGAATCGACCACTGATGTTAATATTGGCACATCACAAGAGCCACACATTGTCAAGATTGGCCAAGCCTTATACTCGTGTGAACTCCAAGAATTCACCACTTTCTTATCCAAACATAGTCAATCCCTTGCATGGTCTTACGGTGACATCCTGGTATAGACGTAAAAATCATTACCCAAAATATCATCATTATCCAAGATGTTAAACCCATGAAGAAAAAACTTTGTAGGATGCATCCTCACATCACACTATTAGTTAAAGAAGAACTTTAACGTATTATTTCTGCCAACTTCATACTACCTATTTATTATCCATAATGGGTTTCTAAAATCATGCATGCCACTAAAGCCGCATTTAGAAAATTGTGCATATGCATTGACTTATGAGACCTTAATCTCACTTATCCAAAATATGATTTTCCCTTACCTAACATCGATCATCTCGTCAATATAACATCAAGCCATGAGATGTTATATGTTATGGATGGTTTCTCTAGTTACAATCAAATCCTCATCACACCAGAAGATCAATATAAGATATCCTTTATCACCCCATGGGGAACCTTATGTTATAGCGTAATGCCCTTTGGCCTGAAAACGCAAGAGCTACTTATTAATGTGCCATGACCAACATATTTCATAACCTCATCCATAAAACCATATAATACTATGTTGAAGATATCTCAGGTAAATCCAAACACCAGAGAGATCATCTAGTTGTCCTCCAAGTGATTTTTACACATCTATTATAGTTCTTTCTCCACCTTAACCCTAGTAAATGTGTATTTAGAGTTCTCACGGGAAAAATCCTAGGATTCATAGTGTCTATTAGGGGAATTGAATTTTATCCCACTAATGTCAAAACCATTATCAAAATGCCTCCTCCATCAAATCTCAAACATATTTGTAGCCTTTAAGGAAAACTTCAATATATTTTCCACTTCATCTCTCAATTATCAGACCGTTTTCAACCTTTTCATCATCTTCTAAGAAAACACATCCCCTTTATGTGGGATGATAATTTTTAACATGCCTTTGATGCCCTTAAACAATATATTTTATCAAATTTTTAAGATTTCCATAGTTTAACAAAGTGCTCATTTTATCATGGAAACAATTGTGTAAGAGTTTAGATAAGTCCAACATTTCGGTCACAAATTTGGACCCATCATCAGGGACAAACAAAATCACATGAAATGATAAGATTGTTGAAAACCTTTTCTTTAATAAATATCAATTTGGAAGGAAATTAATAATAGTCAGCTTGGAAAGGAAAACAAAAAAGTCAATAAAAATAACAAACCAAATAAAAATGGATGAAACAAGGTAAGATTAAGAGTTTTTATTTTATTTTATATAAAGTAAAAGATTGAGACACCTATCAAAAAAGGTTAAAATATTATCAAAGAAAAATAAGATTATTAATAGTTACTCATGAAACAAACCAATTAATTGTAATAAGGGATAATGAAAAATAATTAAGAGGTAATTCATTATTAATTACTATTATCTTAATTAGGCTCACACAATCATAAGCATGAAGAAGAATCGTAATCAACATGAAAAAGAAGGACAACCTATTAGAACAAGAAATTATAATTTCCAACAAACTAGAATTATAAATGAAATGAATAAATTTAATTTATTATAAACCCAAAATAAATTGCTTGAGTTACTAGGAGAGGACCCTAGCCCTTGTGGCATCACCAACCCACACCGCTCATGGAACCATCCAAGGATGGAAGTTTAAGCCACATTATCGTGATGACCTATCACTAGGGTATCAAACCATCGGTAGTAGGCTACCTTAACACAAAGCTGAGATTTGAACCTTGGACCTCCCAATTATAAGGAGACCTAAGAACCGTTACACCACTACCCATTGGATTATAAAACAACAATTTAAATTACAATAAAATGAGAGAAAAAACTACCTTTGCTACTTAGGAAGGTTCATGATAACGGGTTTCCAAGTTTTCTTAAGAACCAACCTCTATCCCTATTAATGTTATTCTCATGGTGCATTATTTCAATGGCTTCACGAAGATGCCTTTTACAAAACTTTCTTTTGAGGCGATAACCACCACGAGTCCATACAAATGGTGTGCTTAGTACTAAGATAATGTTTTTCCAATACAGAACACTCAATACGGTCATATTTAATGTCTTTATCATGTTCATTAATAATATTTTTAATCAATCACCTTGTTTCACTAATGTAAGGTTTTCCACACGAAAATTTAATCATATATACACCACTATTGAGGTTGCTCTCAATTTTATCTTTTATCTCTTCCAATATGAAAAGTTATGTTGTTCCTTTTAATTTGGAACTTGAACTCTGCCACTACCTTCTCAATCAAAAAAATCACGTCATCACAAACTTTAACCCACTTAAATATATGCACTCTAAACCTTAACACAATGATCATATCACCAGATGGCTCATGCTCATGACTAAGTTTGACCTTGAATTTATATCTCGAAGTCCATTAAATGGAAATTCATTATTGATCAGCTCGCTAAATCTCCCCTTCCTTCTAATCAATTACCTTGCAAACACTTTCCAGACGAATCTATCAACACTCTTGATCACAATAATACCCCTCTTAAAATGACATTGTTCTTCAATGGGTCTAAATGTAGATAGGGGTGCGGAATAGTCATAATACCCCCTTGGGACACTCCTATTTTGTTATCCTTCAAACTAAATTTTTAATGCACTAATAACATGGTGGAATACGAGGCTCTCATCATGGGACTTCAGATCGCCACCTTTCTTGGTGTACAATTATTTGTTATCTATGGAGAATCACAACTTATCATGAATCAAATCAAAAGAACTTATTAATGTAAAAATGAGGTCCTAAAAAATACAAAACCATCATCGAAGACTTACTAAAACTCTTTGACCATTATAAAATCCAAACCACCCCTCGCTCATCTAACAAAATTGTAGATACCATGGATTTTATTTCCTCTCTCATTCGTTTATCACGGATGATTCCAAACTCTTCATGTTGTCATACATAGACTAGATCAACCATCCTATACCAACACTGATCTTCCAACCATCAATCATATATAAGATAACTCATATAACACTTGTTATACCCAAACGTATGACTATATTTCCACAAGAAAAATACCTTCGGACTATCTAGAAATGCTAAAATATCTTTTCAACAACATGCATACCACTACGTCATTTAATGGGTAACCTTCACAAAATAGGATTTTACGGCCTCATCCTCGGTGTCTCAAAATCCCAAGGATTTTTAGCTATACAAGAAGTCCATGATGGCATATGTGGTGGACACTTGATGGTTTAGTTGTTAAATGTATCCTACGCATGGAATACTATTGTCCTATGCTTAACCGAGATTATTGTGACTATGTCAAGAAATGTGTCAAATGTTAACAACATTCCAGTCTTACACATATCCCTAGCCACGCTCTCCAACCTTCTCAAGATCTTCATCCTTTTTCACAATGGGGCTTGACCTTATTGGCCTTATCAACCCTCACTCATCACAATGACACAACTCCATCATACCAACAACTGAATATTTTACAAAATGGGTGGAAGAAATCCCCCTTATCTATACTAAATCAGATAAAATTATCGACTTCATTCATCATCACATTATCTATCACTTTGGTATACCTCATAAAATCATCACAAATAATGGAAAATCATTAAAAAATAAAACAAAATAAAAAACTTCATGATACTTACAACATCAAACTTAAATTTTCCTCACCCTATTATCCACAAGAAAATGTCCAAATTGAATCATCGAATAAAACCCTCAACAAAATCCTCATGAAAATTGTTGACCAAGATGGTAAAGATTGGAATATTCAAATCCCATTTGCATTAGGGGCACATTGGACAAGATTTTGAAACCCTATGGGCACTATGCCCTTCTCCTTAGTATACGACACCAATTTTTTTCTTCCTCTCGAAGTCCGTATCCCATCCTTACGCATAGCTCTCAAAGATTTCATCCAGAAGAAGAATATTGTCAAGAACACCTATCATAGCTTGAATTATTATATGAACGATGTCTAACTTCCCTCGAACATATCAACATTTATCAAGAACGAATTAAATGATCCTATAATAAACATCTCAAGCAATGTGAATTTAATGTTGGTGATCTTGTTCTCAAAAAGACAACATGTCACTAACATGAAAAAGAGTAAACATGGGAATTTTGCTCTAAATTATCTTAGACCATATATTATCACTCATAAATATGGGTTTGGGGCTTATCATTTAGCCTCCCTTGATGGTAAACCCAAAAAGGAGCCTATTAGCGCCTTGCACTTATATTTGTTCTACTATTAACATATCAACTCACTAAACTTTAGTCACACTACAATATTCATCCATCATCCCACACATCCTATCACCCTCGTAATGATTTGGAATCATGTGGTCTCTTCCATCAATATACCTATCATGACCTTGAATATGGGCACCACGACTCCGCTCTAGCTTAATCCACATGGACAAGTTCCTTGCTTACAATTAGGGAATCATGTAATCATTACTCTCACCATCCCTCTATCTTATCCTATTTAATGACATGACAAGGATATATGTGTAGCTTGCATGTTTACTTATATCATTATAAGTGGTTACCCAGGATTTCCCTCAGCTAAAAAAACCAAAATATCTATGGGATGGATACAATCAAAATATAGACTGATCCCTCAAAGGACAACTATAAAAAAGAAACTTATGTCAAATAAAGTTGTAAACCACTCCCTCAAAGGATAGCTTCCATGAAATCAAAAAATTCAATAAAATCATATACCACTCCCTTCAAGGATGGATACCCAATCAAAATCACAAAAAAAGACTTACTACATTAATCAATCATCATATCAAAAGGGGATTCTCGCATCGATGAACCCTCATATCAAAATAAAAAAATTAATTATCTAGGAAATATTCAAGAAATGATGAGATTTCTCATCAAATGCAAGCTTCCCGCATTGATCAGCTTGTGCAAAATATAATAAAGTTGGGAAAAAACTTGAGAATTATTAAGAAGAACCCGTTTCCCCATGTTTCCTACATACAAAACTTTCCCATGTCAGAAAATGATAGATACAACTATCCCACATCTATCTATGTTTCTAGTATGACTAACCATTATGAGTAATCTTTTAACATTAATTACAAGGCCGCACATGCAGTATCATACATATAATAATTTTACCATCATACATTATATACTATTTAGGAATAATAAGGAAATAAACATATTACATTATATTCTCATCTACCGTATAGTGCATTAATCATACAATAAGATCGTCATTTATCACAACCATGTCTAAAAACCATCAAAATCATATTATAACACATATATCCGTAAAAATTCATATTAAAACCATAATCATAATCATAAACCATAATTCTAATCACAAACATGCATCCATCACAATGAAAGCTGTTGGTTCTCATTTTAAGCTCACCCCATTAAGTTTTAAACATGCCTTTAAGAAAGTTTCATGCCCTGTTTACAGAAATACTTTCGTGAAAAATTTGTTAAACAGTCGTATCAATCCTCACAAAATTCTCCTTGTGTGTCGTCCTTTGTTAATCCTTATGCAAACTACATTTTTTTTCTGACGCCCAAAGGCATGTGGCATGTTTTGGTTTGCTTCATGATATCGGACCTAATTTGAATGTTTGTAGAAGTAATGTAAATATGCAAGGTTCAAAATAATTCCTGAGGCCCGATGGAATACTCTAAGGAATACTCACATGAGCATAATGTAAAATGCAAACACATCTTCGTTCCCCAAAAGAAAACATGTATAAAGATATTATTAGAGCGGGGAGACGGGCCTTTGTTCACCTTTGCACTTTACACCCAATAAAGTGCAAAATGAAGTTATAATTTGGAAGCCGAAGAGGACATGTGTCAACTCAAAGCAACTAAAGTCAACAGTGGCTGATTGGGTTAGCTTTATAGTTTCGCACCCCTCCGATGAATAAGTAAGAGGAAAGTAATCTATGAAGGGGAAGGTTGGGAAGTCGGGAAAAAGGTGAACAAAGTCTTATGATTTTTGGGTGTGTAATTGGTAAAAACAAACCCGAGGCCCGATGACTTAGGAGCATGAACCAAGCATATAACATACATGGAAATGGAGAAAGAAGTGCATTTCACATATTACAATAATGATGTGCAAATCATTTTACAAAACCTTTCTGAATCTCGTTAAAAGCTAAGAAAGGGGGTTCATTAATGCACTATTCTTACGGTAGTAATGAAAAGGAATTGTGTAAGGTAAATACATGGATGATAGGACGCAAAAATATTGCAATGATTGAAAAGATGAAAAAGCTGAAAATTATGAAATTTCCCCACGAATGCAATCTTGGCATTAATGCATGAATATGAGAGTCGTTAATAAGGTAACTTGTTATAAATAACTCTACTAGTACTCCCAAGGTTTTATGTTTTGAAAATATTTTCAAGCGGTATTGAAGGATAACTGAAGCAAGTATTAACCCCAATGCTCATAATTTAGTTGCAGAATTCTTACGCCATGTTTAGAATTTTGTTAAAAGGTGAGTTCATCAGTTCCCATATCTTCTGTGATCTTTTGAAAGTTGGTTTAAGAGGCTTGGGTTTTTTTAAAGATGTGTGATAGAACTAAACCTAGAATCATGAAGATCCATGTGTTGCCCCGAAAACAAGTTCCAGTCTTAGTTCCCCTCTAGATAGAATTATAGATTCTAATATTGCATCTGTTGACTTAGAATATTTTAAGCAAAGGCTACACTCCCTTGAAAGAAGTAATGCCATGACCTAAATAGGTAACAGTGGTATTAACCTCGTTGTTTCTTTCCCTCCAACTACGCCATGCCTAGAGCTTATATGGGTATGTGCTCAACAATACGATACTATCACTAGAGAAGTTCGAGATTGAACAAGATATTTACTTCTATCTTTTTAGGAGGAAACATTTGAAAGAATTTTGAGTTTTCCACCCACCTGAGGAAGAGGCGGATATTACCAAGGACTCTGCACAAGAAAATTGGAACTCTCATTCAAAGAAATGGATGAAAGCTATGAATGACCATTGGTTGAATAATCGTGAACTTCTACCCCCAGAATGACAAAGAAGTTGAATAGGGCTGAATTTATTGAGGAAGTCGGAGATGTGATTACACTATTGAACAAAGTAATGGGTATGGAATCTACTACCTTATTTCAGGAATGGATGTTTCAATTCATTCAGGTGATACTTACAAACAAAAATCCTCTCCCTTGGGAAAAGATCATAAGTAATCGTATTCATGAACAAATGATGGGAGTTTCCCAAATTACGAGAGAGAAAAGCTGAGCTTGACATAATTTTTCATGACCTCTTACCTCATTTATAATATTGATTTTCATAGAGAGTTTCTAGAATTGCTAATGGAAGGGAATCTTAACAGTTCTAAGGTGTATGATGTCTTTTATCAGCTAAATATTGCAAGTTATGATGTGCACTACATAAACATTTCCAATCACTTCTTTACACCTACAATTTGTTTATACCACCTTGACTGGGAGATTGAAAGATTTTCCCTTGATGCCAAGAGAGTCATTACTCAATACGGGTGTTACTTCATCCAATTCAAGACTTATTCATATATCAGGGTTAGTGGTTTTGATGGGAAACCTTATGTGCTACCCAGGTGTGTAAATGACAAATGGGCATTAATGGAATTGGTCAGACAATTGTTATCAATACATCAGTTCATTTCCCAAAAGCATATAACATCCCCAATCAAATTTCCCATAGTCATAGGGAATTACACTTGTCGAACATCCAGAAGGCAAAAATGTTGGAAGGAGAGATGAACAGGTGCATGATGGATAAATTTAAGGACATAATGATATAAAGCATATCTTACATAGTATTGTGCCCACTCAGGTAGAGCACAAACCTCATTATGAGGATTTCTGGATGAACTATGAAGATGAAAGGGAATTCAGACGAAGAGAATATTCAAGAATGACCTTGTCCTAGATGAGTGATTTTGGGGTTATCCAAACTCTTGAAGGGTTAGAGGATGATGGTAATGTGATTAGTGAAGAATACATCTAGGACAATATTGCTTCTCAACCTTTGCCACCAATCAATTGGGACATTAGTGAGAAAAAATATAACCAAGAAAGGACTACAAACCCCATCCGACTCTCTATAAGGTGGTTATTTTCAAAAGGAGTGGATATAAGTTACCAACAAACCCCATTATTAAGATAATATAGAAATAAAAAGATCATTGATGATGTTCTCCCCTCATTTCAGAGGGTTTATGCCACTAGGGAGGTTTCATGGAGACAAAATATTAAGAATTTGGACTCATTGCTAGTAATAGGTGATGTAAGTGCCCAAGATAGTAGAATCAAAACTCCCCCTCCTAAAAATGCAAGAAAGAAGGAGAAATGCTTCAAGAAGGTATGATTGATGGCCCTATTGTTCATGCTACTTCCTTGCATATTGTTCTAACATCTACTTTGGGATTCAAAGGAAAAGAGAAAGTGATCAAATCCACTCTTAAAAAACCTAAGGAGGAAGTTTGTTTGAGACTCCTCATGAAATTCAAGTACTCAAGGCTGGCCTATATGAATTAGAGGAGGAGAAACAAGTCTAGCTTTGAAAGAGGGAGTGAACTAAAACATCTAAATGGGTTGATATGGAGGAGGAATAGACCCCTAGATAGGTAATGAATCTTGATGTTCATGTTGTCTCATCTGTTATCACCTTGTCTCCCACAAATTTTCTCACCGAGAAACTGTGCAGCCTGTGATGACAACCCTTGTCATTCCAATAGATCCATTTCTTCACCCATCAAGGAACAACTCCTCATGACCACTAATATACTTAATGCATCAACCATCCCACAAAAACATGTTGAGACTACCCCAGAGCTAACTCCAAGTAGTGTGACAACAGAAAATGGAGAAGATTATTAGGCATGGAGTACAACCTCATGTTGAGGATATGTCAATACATGCAACACAAGAAGAAACTTCAGATGTCACAATTATAATAGTACATAAGGACACTTTGAAGTAAGCTGCATGAATTATTGAAGCTTGCATTCCCACAATGAAGGCATTTCCCGAGGGTCTTAGTGAAATGATCTCTACTCCACAGAAGAGAAAAGCAGTGAAGACTCGGCACATGTAAAAAATAAAGTTGGTAACTGCAGTAGCCCCTAGTATTTGAACAAATAGGGGATCAATCGAGAACCTATTGAAGGAATTGAAGGTCAGGGTGGACTTGTAGGACAAGGTACTCAGGAAGAACCAATATGTGTAGCTTCAGAAGGTATATCTATGCCTTCTTCCTCTTCCAAAGCTCTTGCAATTATCCTTGTAACTCTAGTTCTACAATCACTTGATGAACATGAGTCTCCCATAAGAGAATGGATAGGTAGTACTCTCCCAAAGAAGAAAAAGGTGGAAATATAGCTGAATGATGATGATTTACAGAGCCTGGCTCTCCTCAATCTAGCAAGACCACCTAAAAAGGAAAAAATTATCTCTAGGGAATCCCTGAGCAAGAAAGGAGAAAGATTCATGGATGTTGCAACTCCCAAAGTTGGTGTGCTTTGAGGGGAAGCATCCCCATATGATTTTCATGTCTTTAGGATCTCATTAGGTAAACATTCTACTGAAGAAATGAAATATTATTTTTTCATGTGATAGAAGGGGTATTCAAAGGATTGATGAGTTCAAAGAAATTAAGGAGTTAAAGGCCAAGAACGAGGCACTATCTAGCCTAGTCAGAAAATTGACCAGAAATCACAAGGAAGGGCAAGTTGAAGTCCTAGAGATTACCATCAGGAGATTAAGTGACTTACGAGAAAGAGGGGATGCCACTATCCAATGGGAGAATGATTTGGTTTCAGAGGTGAATCAATAATCACATAATTTGTAAAAAAGTATTCCCGTATTTTTGAAAAGGTAGAAGCAACCAAGGCATTAATGGATAAATTGCACATTGAGAAACTAATGTGGAGGGATATGCTACCAAAAATGAAAGTTATCAAAAACTTAGGTGATGACATGGTTGTTAGAGAAGGTATTGTGTCTCTTGATTCTGTGGGGAATCAACATGAATATTACAATATGGAAAAAGTAAGAGTGGAGATTTTGGTAAAATATTTTGAAATTCTTGATGAATTGAGAGACAAAACAATGGATTATATCAGTGGCCTTCATGCTCTGATAGACAAATTAATTGGGATAGACAGTGGAGAAACAATTATAATGGAGAGCACTGAAAATTTGATTAGAATTTTTAGAGAGTATGTTATGGGTAAACCAGGAGAGCGAGGGTTTTCAATGTATCTCTCATGCAAGATTGGGCATACATTGAGTTAACAATTGATAAATTGATAAAAAGAAAAAAGAAAGAAAATTTTGTCTTTTTAGAGATTGATGAAATAAGTAGGAAATAAGAAATAGTTTTCAACTACCCCTCAAGGTTTGATGAGGAAGTTATTACTCAAATGTTTGAAAGGTTTGATGCCTAAAAGAATAGGTTAGGAAAAGATCAAATCAATCAATCGGAAAGGGCCATGAAAAGTAAAAATAAGAACGAAAAAGTTCATTAGAATTAAAAGAATATCTTTTCTAACTCTTCCAGATGTCATCACATGGTTTTCTTTTTTCATTCAGCCCAATCGAGAACAAAAGGGAATCTTTTTCAGTTAGTAGAAATTTCTTCTGAGATATTTAATTACATGAGACATGGATTGAAGAGACCCTTTAACGTGTTTTTTGGGGAAATTTAGTTGAATAGTTATAAGTATGAGGGGTTTTCCTCATACTAAGGGGGTTTTTCTTAAGCTTTTACAAAGACAAGAATTGATATATTTTGCTATGATACTACTTAAATTGTTTGAAAGAAAGAAATTTTAAGTTTACTCTTTCAAATTCAAATGTTAACATGATTACATTGTATATTCAATAACATGTATTGAGATCATTTGTTTTCATGTTCCCTTGTCAATAATTTGGTAGATTAGAATGAAATTTTTCTGACTATGAATTTGGCTTACATGTTCTGGATTTTATGTACTAAACATTTAGTTGATCAATTGCATTTTCTATTGCAATTATGTATTTCTTGCTTCTCTGAATTACACTAGGTCTATCCTAGTGATTAAGCTTTGGTCATTTGTTCAATATTGTGGTGTGAGCTTTTACTTTACAATATTGAATGCAATTATAAAATCCTTGTTGAAATCGTTTTGTTGATGGATTTTTGTAAGCTTTGAGTGTATCTTAAGCGTATGAGATCAAAAGCAAGAAATGATTTATTAAAATATTTGCATGAGATTTTGTGCTGAGTATTTTAAGGATTGTGTGAAATATTTTCATAATTGAGTATCAATGAATGCAAAAAATTTCTTTAAATGGAAACTGTGACTTATTGATGAATTGTTCTTTATTGTCTGGGATGTCATGTATGTGTTTGAGCAAGTACTGTGAGTAGTGTTATTAAGTGATATATTATCTTACAAATCCCCCATCCTTATAAAAAAACATAATTCGAGTCTCATCGTATAATAAACCATGTTTTTCATCCTATTGTGTTACTTACAAATATTAGTGAAAGGAACCCTTGATCTTCATTCCCTTTATCAAAAAAATGCAACAACAATGTAGCTCATATGTCTATATTAACTCGTGTGTTTTCGAACTAAGTATATACATAACTTTGTGTGAAAACTTGTGAAAGTGAAGTGTTGTATTTATGGCCATGCTTGTCCTAGACTGATCCATTTCCCCACAAGAGATTAAGAAGTAAAATATTAATCCCTTCTACTGTGTTTTAGGTTACCCCTTAGGTTCTCTCACCTCCGTCAAAGGTAGGATTGAAAGTAGAAGGGTTGGCCTTTCCTTTTGTACATGTCAACCAAGCCCTCCGAAGCGTGGTCTCAATAGGTTTGTCATATATTTTCCCCCAATACAAATTATATAAAGTTTCTAAGCCTGACATTCTTAAAGATTCCTCGATCTGTTTGTTGAAAGCGTATGCAGCCCCAAAAAGATGTAAATTTGGGTACCATTACACTTTTGCACCATTCTTAGGACTATTTCTGAAATTGATTAAAATACATGTCTCTCGGTGATGTTTACGTGTGTGTCGATTTAAATACACATCTGGAACCCAATCCTTTATTGAGATTTTCTAAAATAGAACCTAACTTGAACTTGTTTGCTCTTTATTTTCCTAGTATAAGAAAGCTTTCCATTAAATTTGACATCGTTGGGAGAATCCTGAAAAATATTGTTAAAATTTGTAAATCTTTGTTCATTTACATGTAAACACATCATTTAACAAATTGTTTCAAGTAATCAACACATATAAGGCACAAAACCTTAGTGGTGGCTCCATCTTCTGTGAGAATTATGGTAAGAACCAGTGCAAAGTATCTAAATCTTGGTTGATTTACTTGTCAATTTCACAAATCTGGAAGGAAGAAGATCCTTCTTCAAGTCATATTTTACCAGAATATTATTCCTATAGTTTGGAAAGACTAATCCAGGAAGAAAACAAGTCTGGAAATCCTTGGGTGATCAAAGATTTGAAGAAAAGTTGTACCTATTACTGAAATTGATCAACCATTAGTGGGAGATTACTCTAACACTTGAGGCAGTTTTGGATCAAGTAATCCTTGTGCCAATTCGTATTATCTAGCTGAGGAGGGTCCTTCATTTGCAGGTGATCAGGGTATTCTTCAATTCCCTCCTTTATTGATTAGAAGTAATAGAATATTTTGTGAAATTGAGTCATTAAAGGATCATTAATTTGAAGATCATTGTAGTCACTTTTACCTACTCCTTTTGAACCCCAAGTGCGTTGGCACATCACCTAGCCTTGGTTGGGACCTCACCCAAGGAACACGAAGGCATCAAGCCCCTCTTTTATGTGAGCCTTGTAAGAATGTTTCACCATTAATGGAGGGATATTTATAGAAACAAAAATACATGCATTCATTCTAGCACAAAAGTAAAGAAACTAGATCTAAGCACAGATGCACCATAGTGTAAAAGTAAACATTACAACATCACAAGGGAATCATATCTGAACCATGAGAAATATGAAGAACACTAGGGTTTGGACCCATAAACAAAGATATTCAGAATGATCCATCACATTCATTGATTCACAATTATTTACAGTAGCCAGATTACATCAAAAGGGTCATAGCAAACCGAATACATCATGAAGTAACATCCTAGCTCTACAAAATGACTCTACTCAAAGGGTTCTAACCATGTTCTCTCCTATGCACCTAGAATATCCCTTGCCTTGCATCACACATCTTCTTCCTCTTGCATCATCTCTCATTTCCTTACATCCCTTCACAAAACCTCTATTTTAGACCCAAAACACATTCTTAAATAGAGTGGGATCTCTCCTTTACCACCTCAACATTACTCAAGAGCAAACGCATGCCAAATGTCATCATACCCTACCATACTCAAGTATTCTAAACATGCAAGTGCTAGCTAACCCATAACTAACTCTACTTTATAGCTCTTAAACAAAATGATTATATCTGGAATATTTCTTCTTTGGGATGCAAGTATCCATGTTTTGACCTTACCCATTATCATGCCTACCCGTATCCTCAATCTGTTTTCCATACAACACTATAACACCAAAATATGACTAAGTCTTAAAACCTTTTCTTGCTCCCACACATGACTTAGTTATTCCTACGCACTCTTCCTTTTGGCCTTCTTCCTACACTTTCTTCCGTGCATGTTAATCCCGCTTTAGGACTTAGTCATTTTTACGGGCTCAACATTTCCCCATAATAAAATTGTTATATGTCCATGGAAACAATCGATATCAACAAAAATAAAGAATAACTTGTATCCAATTTACGCTAAAGAATAAAAGAATTTTGTTATTGTTGTATAAGGATTGGGAAATTTTTATTCGAGATGCTTGATCTCATACCAAGCATCCACATCCTTACGTGCCTATTTAAACAAATCCCCTATTAGCGCATTGACCTCATCAAATGTCAACTCTTCACCCTTAGCCTTCAGTGTATCAACGATATTCTCCATTTTCTTGCTAAGGTCGTTTAACACATCCATCTTATGTGTAACCTAGGGATATACTTCCTTTACCTTATTTTTAACAGAGGCCCTTAAAATTTCAATTGCCTCAGATTTCTTTTCAACCTCTGCCAAGATTTTGTCATGTTCCACCCTATTTCCTTTATTCTTTTCCTGGAACTCCTTCAAATCTACCTCGTGTGTAACAACCAACACACTTGCCACTCTGTCTTTGTCTTCACAATTTTCGTAGACAACCTCGGCCATGTGTGTCACGGTCTTCACTAAAGCAAGGAGCTCAGAGTACCGAGTTATGGTCTCCTCAATTTTTGATCTCTCCTACTCTCTCTGTCACACCATAACTTCCTCCGCTGACTCCAATGCAAGTGGTTTCTTCTCCATCATGATTAAGCACGTCAAATCCTCTAGGTAGTGGAAGGTTGACTCATCTTGATGTGCATGGGGGCTAAATCTAGGCACTCTAAAATAATGGAGTCTGAGATATTATCTATTTTCTTGTAAGCTTCATGCACCTTCCCCTTCTCTTCTCTTAACTCAGTCCTCAACTGTGCAATTATAGACTCTTTCCCTTTTATCTCCTTATCCCTCTTTATAATATCCTTGATCTTTTCCTCCAATAATTTAATCATGTTATTCCTCCCGAATAACCTTGCTTTAACCTCCACCGATACTTTTTCAGCACATTACACACCTTCTCATTAGTTAGTTGTTGGGAATCCACAATAGGATTTACCTTTGTAGAGTCGATGTGTCTAGCAGTGCACCTACGTTCACTTCAAATTATGGCTCATCAACATGGGATTCAAAATCCCATGAAAACATCTTCCTTGTGCGTGGGTACACACCATCTGCATCAAATTGTGACCAATCGAAGATATGTTCTTTAGGCACTGTGCTCTAGAAACATGTGCGTAGGACCTTGTGTGGATCAACATCATAAGTCATTATAGGTCCTTGTGATGTTGGAACGCCCCTGCCACCTATGTGTTCTCCCTTCAGGAAACCAGACTACTAAAATTTTCTCCCCACCTATGCTTCCACATTTCTCTTTCTCCAATTCTCCCACGTTGTGCTCCACCTCATGCTCTACCAAGTCCTTCATGATATATACCACCTCCTTCTCCACCTTGTGTCCTCTGAGTCCCTTTGAATAGGTGCGGGGTCTCCTAAACCTTTTTCCTCACTTCTTCTTCATTTCTTTCTCCTTCTTGAGTGTCATCCATATATTCATTCTTCTCTTCATCAAATTCATGTACATTGTATACAAGGGGGTTCTTCTCTCGATTCACGCCCCTCATCCTCTTCTCCAGTGTCATCGGCCTTTATGCTCTCCATTCACTAGATTCGAACTCTGCACTACCCTCTGCTCTTTCTTCACTAGACATTACTCCTCTACTAGGGACTTCTTCCTGCGAGTATAAGTGCTCTTTCCGCACTTTGAATCTTGTGCCTCTATGTTCGAACCACACACATGCTCGGTGCCTTGCTTGTTGGAGTTTCCTCCCTATCTCTCTTCTTTGTCACTACCTTCTTCCTTCTAGCAGGGTCTTCAGGGATGGAGACATCATCCTCAACATACATGCCTTTCTCAAACTTAGGCCTTAGGTTTATGTACACCCTTGTTGTTGTTGTGCTTGTAAGTGGTAATGTTACGGGCCTTAGCATATGTATGTCATGAGAGACATACTTCTCCACATACGCTCACTTCGAGGATATACAAGTGTCTGCATAGCACATGGTGCTCTTGATCTACTTCACTTAGATCAAACCTCAGTTTCTTAGCCTCCTTAAACCTGTTAACCACGCTTTGAAAATACTACGTTGTGAAGGCAAAGGTAATCTACACCATGGGCTCTTGGTGCCATCAGTTAATGTGAACCTACCAATGCAAAACTATTGGTATACTGAAAATTCATCCTCATCCTTCACCAAGGTTGGAAGTTTCTCTGGAATCCTCCACTCTACTCCAAATGCATCGTGCATCTGCTTGTACCACTTATCCAAGCGTGCCTTGTATGCAGTGCCATACTTTCACAAGTATATGCTTGAAACCTCTTAGCTGGGGAGGGGTTCTCATCAGGGTACTCCCAAATGTTGTTATTCGGCCCATCGGGCACTCCAATCTTTGAAAACACAATGGTAAGAAGAATATTACCATACTGATATTTTATCTCCATCTGCGCATAGAATCAATGATATACTCTATAATGAATGCCAAGATGTTGTAGATGGTCCCCTCTAAAACATTCCTGCAAATGTTCAACCATCTCTTATTCACTGTGTCCATCATTATTGTTCATTCAACTTGGTGAACAGGTGTGCGGCCATCTTCATGATTGGGTCCTTGATCTTGGAAATGTCAAAGGCTCACCTACCCTTCTTGTACTCAAATGCCTTATTTGTTTCCTTGACAACCTCATTTTCTCCCAAGTCATCATCCAATGACTCTCCTATGCAGATAAGTCCAGTGTACTTGGAGATCAATTGTGGAGTTATGCGCATCCTCCTTCTGCAAAGTAAAAGTAATATTCATGCACACGCGACATAAGCCACTAGTATAATCTCTTAGGATTTCCGAAAAATGGAAACTCATAGAGTTGTAAAATCCCTGACCTTCTCCAATGTCCTCTTCATGGAGTCATCATACACTGAGTTTGTCATCTTTTGTTCTTTCTCCTGTAGGGCGAACAATCTCCAATTCCATATCTTTCTTGGTTGTATCTATCTTATGGTTATAATCACTTATAACCATTTTGTGCATGTGAGATACCTAATCCATCCCTAATAATACCCCATCTGGGTATTGCATCTCCACATACCATTCTTCGTTGAAACTTATTGACATGAATGGTTTCCCTTGCCCTTGCCCTTCCTCTTGGGTGAAATGTTTGATCCTTTCCTTGGTTTTATTCTCATTTTCAGGTCCTTGTTAATCCTTCCTTATATCTTGCTTTCTTACTACTCAATCCCTCGGCCTCAATCCTCCTGCGTAAATTCCTCAAACAAGTGCCTTAGTTCCTCAAACCCCAACCTAGAAAATCTTTCTTTCACAAGACAACATTAAAACCCATATAAATCCTACCAAATAACCACTTCTACGCATGCTCATGTACTTCATTCCAATCTAGTTCTCAAATCTTTCACTTTGCACATGATTTTCACAAATTTCACGCAAGGATGCCCTAGTTCGCAAGAGCTCTTCCACAAGTAAATGCAAGGTGAAAATAACTTACCCCAACTCCCTATTTATAGTTTTCCACTTTTTACCACATTTATTTCCATGCCACCTACCACTGTATTACCACATTAAATTTAACTTTTTCCAATGCATTCTCTCACGCGTTCTATCCAACTTGTTTCTTTCACGTACCTACTCACGTGTAACCTCCTTAACCTTTTGGCATGCAAAACTACATCGACCATAGACTCCCTTACGCGTGCTCCTAGCACCAAAGTACATCTACCTTTGTGTCTTATACCAAGTAGTTCTTCCTCTTTATCACCTACCTCGTTTTGCTCTACGTGTTCATCATTGTAGGTGGATTTCATAAAACTATTTATTGACACCATTTTATCTCCAACCATTATCACCTCTCGCCACACGCATTCCTCGAATACAACAAGATTTTTTTCTCTCTAGGGCCATCAACAACATTATTCGACCGTGTACCTCCTACTTGTGCTCTCCACCCCACACTAAAACTATGTGAGGTCCTCCTACGCACACAAATGTGCAACACCACATAGGAAAAAAGACAAAACATAGCAATGAAGAAAGGAAACACATATAAAGGAAAATTATTTAAATGGAAACCTAAGCTAAATGGCAACACTACCTTATTACAAACACCAAGAAGACTTATTTATAGTAGGGCTTCAACTTACTCTGTTAAACAAACCGATCAAATGTGTTCCATCTAAAGCTTCTAATTGGTAAGTGCCTGATTCAAGTATATATGTCACGACATAAGGTCCTAACCAATGCATTTGGAACATCCCAGGGTGGCACAAATACTTGGAATCATACAAAAGTACCATCTGTCCAACCTCTAACTTCTTATTTTTAATATGTCGATCATGTTAGGCCTTCTATCTTTCTTTATCTATCTTTTGGATCCATCAGGCTATAACGTTCCATTCATCCAACTACATCAGTTTGTGTATGTGCTCTTCAAGTGCTTGCTCATCATCCAATCCTCCTGCGTGCATAATACGCGAGGGATGGTGTTGTCTCTGAAAACCGATCTATGTTTCCATAGCCAAATTAATATTTTTGAGCTCATGCCCTTCGTTGGTGTTTAAGCCAAGTTAGAGATTTAAGAAATTAGCAAAGTAGTGCCCTGGAGCTGTTTAAACCTCTGTTGTGCTCGTTTTAAGAAATTCTCCATCTCCCAATCTATGCATGAAATATCCTCTTTACAGTATCCTTTATGATCGAAATTGTCGAAGCTTATTCTATGGCTTGGGTTGTCAAATCTTTATTTTGCCTCCATGCCTCTGGTTCGCGAAGGAAATTCAAAAATTGGACTCAAAATGATGAAGTTCTCTTCCTCTGTGTATTTTTCCTGTAGTCGGGATGACGGATGTCTTTTCCCCGTCAAATTTTGGCCCCAATGAATGCAATCACGTGGTCAGATCTTATTGGATGGGGAGGAATGGGCTTTTTGGAGAACTTAACACTTTTGGAAAAAATGGTCGCTTTTGGTCAAAGCAGACGAGTGGGCCATTGGGGGGATTTGTGTTTTTGAGCCCCTTTGTAAAAAGGTGAAAAGTTAAAAAGTGACCCGCAGCCTTGATCAGGCTTTAAAGGGAAAAAATCAAAGTTGAAGCTTGCATGGAAAAATTCAAAGGTGAAGCCCATCGTTGAAAAGTCAAAGTGGATGAGTGGGCCATCAGGGCACTTTTGGAAATTTAACCAAATTTCTAAAAGAGAAGTAAAATTTCTAGAATGCTCTGTGGCTCCACAAAGGTCTCAGGCCCACCATTGAAAAGTCAAAGCAGGACAAGCGAGGCCATTAGGGGATTTGTGTTTTTGAGCCCCTTTGTAAAAGGTGAAAAGTTAAGAAGTGACACGCGGCCCGATCGAGGCTTTAAAGGAAAAAATCAAAGTTGAATCCCATAGGGAAAAATTCAAAGGTGAAGCCCATCATTGAAAAGTCAAAGTGGAAGAGCGGGCTAACGGAGGAAATTGAGTTTTTGAGCCTTTTTCCAAAAAAAAGGTTAAAATGTTGAGAAAAGGGCCGCGACCCCATTTCCAATCAGAGGGCGTGTCTAAGTTGAAAAGTCAAAGTGGAGGTACGTGCCATTTGTTCAAATTACCAAATCTCTAAAAAATCACAAAATGTAAAGGGATTCCCCGTAACCGCTACAATCCCTTCTGCCACATGGATGGCCCGATTTGAGTTAGAGGAGTAAATCAAATGGTTCGTATTCAAACTAGAAAATCAAATGTAACGTTCACGTCACAAGATCCGGTTTTTAACCTTCCATGAGCATTTTATTCACAATGGAGGAATTTGAAAAGGCATTGAGTATTTGTGAAGATGTAATGGTTTCTTGCAAGGAATATAATGGCTTCTTAACATCATTCCAGTGGGGCTGATTGATTTCAAAAAGACAAGAGTGCTCTATACACGGAAAAGATAGAAAACACCATTCTTCTTCTATTGTCTCTTCTTCCTCAAATTTCTTTCATTCTCAAGCTATGTACAAACTCGCTTGAGGTTCAATAATAAAAGAAGGAATTTTTCCTCTTTGTTTGAGGAATTGATTGGTACTTTGTGACTAATGAGTTTCATTAAGTCTCGTAGCTTCTCCTGCGGGTTTATTTTTCTTCTGACTATAAATACATGCAAATGAAATTTCTAATTAATGTGTGTGGGCATATGATATTCTATTCACAACATTAGTTTCTCCTACCTCCATTCTCACTCCTTTTCCCCTTCTCAAAAAAGTTATTCTCTAGCGAGACATTGCTAGCTTTTCCACAGTGGTCAGTGGAGTGCCCCTATTGGAGCTCTGGTCAAAAGGTCACCAATGAAATCCACTTTTTCATGCATGCACATATGAAAGCTACACCATTCAAGTAGAGGGACTTAGATTCCCATAGTGTTGGCTTGAAACCCACCAATTTTTCCACAAGACAAATTTTCTTGCCAACAGTTTTTGGCGCCCACTGTGGGGTAGATTTTGCAGCATCTGCACCTAAAAATGACCTCAGGGTCATAAAATACAAAAATATTCTAGGAGAAAAGTTTCTGGAGATTGAATAATCACACAAACTTCATGGATGTAAATCATGGCTATTCTGGTAAATCCTTCTATTGAGAGAACGATTTACTCTTTCACATCCAAGAAGACATTGCTTCTAATCTAAGAGAAGCTATTTGGCATAATAGACAAAGTTTCAATCAATACTTCATTGCCATAAGGATTCTGGACCTGGAAGAGGAACGTGTTATCGAATTGGAAAGGTAGAGACAAATTCCAGCACCCTAGAGAAGAGCATAAACTTTCAAGCTAGCTGATAGAAGGTACACCTAGAAACTGAGGCTTGGAGGACAAATTGATCCCACATTTGAAGAGCTTGAAAGAGAGGTAGTTGCTGAAGAGGAGATAAGGGCTCAACTTGAAGAAATAGAAAGACTCCAAATTGAAGCAGAAGAAATAGCAACAGCAGAATCGGCCTCAACAAGACTAGAGGATAGAAACATGAATAGAATGGGTGATCATGAGCGTGAGGAACGTAGGTCTAACATACCATGGGGAAGAAATACTGGTCCACTCACTCTTCCACAACCACTTCATGACCTCCCAAGAGGCTCAAGGAAAAATTCTCAAATTCAAAGGGGATGGTTCTCAACTCCTAGAAGAACATGTAATAACATTCATCATTGCTTGTGGAGTGTTGGGAGTTGAAGATGAAGATGTTTTAGTTAGGCTCTTTATGGAGTCACTCCAAGAAAAGGCTGCTGAATGGTTCTACATGTTGCCCCCAAGATCTATTACATGTTGGGAAGATATAAGAAGTGCATTTGAACATAGGTTCAAGAGCACAAAAGATTGTCAAGATCTGCTGGTCCAATTAGTTCAGATGAAGAAGGAGACCTCTGAATCAATGAGAGATTTTGTAGTAAGGTATGATAGGCTAACAAGAATAATCCCAGAAGATGTGTTACCCTCTGAAAATAACTTGAAAAGTTTCTTGATCAGTGCTTTGCCACCAGAAGTTGGTTTCTTCCTCAGAAGAGCCCAACCAAGAACATTGAGGGATGCTAAAGACTTTGCAATTGAGATTGATGATGATCTAATTCTTTTTGGAAAAGTGAAAGGACCAAATGGGAAGCAAAAAGGTCAGAGTTCAAATTTAGTCACCATTGATCCAATGTTCTAAAAAATGGCAAATGACCTAGTTGCTTTGAAGAAGCAACTATCACAAATCACAATGAGGAATGCTCCAAGGAGACCAAATCCTCCTGATAGATCAAGAATTGCTCCACCTCCTCATAGGATTTCTCTTGAAGCACCACCAGTCAATGCCATTTATGACACTAGGGAATCAGAAGAAGGAATAAACATTGAGGAAACTGAAGAAGAAAGCATGGATGACTATGAAAACTATCTTGAAATTGAAGAGGTTGGCATGCACAATGGCCTGATTGAATACGTTGATGATGAGGAGGAAGGTGATGAAGAAGCTCCATTTTTTCATGTTTTGTTTTCACTCGTGCACCCAAGAATGGTGTTTCAACCTAGTAGTTCAGCAGCAGATGATAGGAAGAACAAATAAGCTTTTCTCTACAAAGCTTCCACAAAACAAGATCATCAACAGAGGATCATCATTACCACCTTCCATGGAATCAGCTAGAGAGAAATCAGATTCACCGGTTGTAAAGGACCATCGATGTGTCAAGTAATTTATCCGATTCTTCTCCCAACTCAAAAGCTATTAAGAGCAATTATTTTCCAAATGTTGGTTCCATAAGAACATCTGAATTTCAATCAAAGGCTACACCCTCACCTCCTTCCAAGCCAATTGCTACATTTGATAAGGAGAACCCAACACCAAAAGTAATAAAACCTCTGCCATTTAAGTCCTCATCCATTGCTGGAAAATCTTCCTCATCTACCATAACTCCATTTTACTTTGTGGAGCATGCAAGAAAAACCAAAGTTCAGCTCTTTGAGATTGAATTCCTACAAACACATCTGCCCAACTCGATGATTCATCAAGGAAGTTCGGGGTAGTAACCCTTTTCTTCAAGCCCAATCTCTAAAGGCATATTACCCACACCATCCATACCACCTTCTCAAAACATGTTAGCCCTCAGTGCCTCCACCACCAACAAAGTTGAGCCTTTTTACCTATCACTTCTCATCAAAGCTTTCTAGCTGAACAATTACATTATAGATTTTGGAGCCTCGGATAATGTGATGCCAAAAAAAGTTGCAAAAGCTCTTGGCCTCACATTGACCCAGGGTAAATGGCACATGCCGCTTTCAATGGAATCCAAACAAGTTCCATTGGTAGGAAGGATTAAGGATGCTCAGGTTGCACTAGCTGATTACCCTTAAAAGAAGATACTCTTGACCATTTTGGTGGTAGACATCCCAACATATTTTAATATGCTATTGAGTAAAAGTTTTTGCAGAGATCTAGGTGGAGAAATAAAAATGGATTGGTCATCTGTAACTATCCTAGTGAAAGGAGAAATGAAGAAGTTGTTGCCAATTAGGAAAATGAAATTCACAGTAAGGAAATCTGATGATCCAAGAGCTAACATCCTCTTTCAATATTGTGGGCTAGGAAACTACTTCCTTACATCACAAAAGGAAGATAACTTGCCACTCCTCATGGAGGAAGAAGAAGATCAGATTTGGACAATGGAGTTTGATGGCAGTCATTCCAAAGCAAGTTCAAGAGCTGGTGTAGTATTATACTCTCCCTCCAATGAGGTATATCCTTTTGCCTACAAGCTGCAATTTGATAATACAAATAATACTGCAGAGTATGAAGCATTGCTCTTAGGCATGAATGTAACAAAGGACATGGGAATCAAGAAGCTGAGATGCAAAGGTGATGCAGAGATTGTGGTGAAGTAGGTCGCCAATAATATCAGGTGAAAAATCCAAGGCTTAGGCACTATAGAAATAGAGTGTGGGACTGCATTGAATTCTTTGATGCATTCTCCATTGAAGCTATCCCTAGGGATCATAATGAAAAGGTTGATTCTCTAGCAGTGTCAACTTCCTTAGTGATACCTCATCCTTCTTTTAGCAAGGATAAAGTGACCATTGAGATGGTGTTCAGACCCAATGTACCAGATAATGCAAATCACTGACAGGTCTTCAATGATGATAATCAAATCCTAGCCTTCTTAGAACAAAGGGATAACTTCAATAATCTGTTCTTTGAAGGAAGTGAAAACCTACACCATGAATCAATCTCCAAAGAAGAGAAGGAAGGAATTGAGGGAATTGATGAAGAGGGAGTAATCAAACTAAAAAAGTACTACCTAAACTTATGCAACGCATAAATCATAGATAACGCCGCGCTCTGTGCTTGTGTAATTTTTCTCGGCCCGAGTTAACTTTTTTCTTACAAAACATAAAGGGTGATCAACAATCCCTTCTCTAAGATGTCCTAACAATGATCCAATTGTCGGACCGGTGCATCCAAATTCACATGAAAGGGCTTGTCTCAAGAGGGAAAATGAAAAATGGGCATAGTAGTAAGCTTCTCCTTCAATGTATAAAAAGCTACTCATTGTGCCTCATCCTAGTGAAATCTTCCCTTGTGTCTCAATAGTTCTTCCAAGGGTACGAAAATAATGGCATAACCTTTGATGAATTTTTTGTAGTAACCCATATGCCCCAGAAATCCACACACTACATTTGGATTGGAAGGTTTCTCCAAACCCAAAATAACAACTTTGGCAGGGTCTACCAATAATCCTTCCTTGTAAATAATATGACCTAGCAATGTGCCAAAAGGAGTAACAAAGACACATTTCTTAATGTTTAAAGAGATACTTAATTGCCTGCATCTTTCAAACATCAATCTCAAGTTTTCACAATGGTCTTTCATTAGTCCATACAATGTCCAATCATCCAGGCAAACTTGTAGAAACTCATAAATAAAGTCTTGGAATGTTTATACCATAATACGTGAAAATATAGCATGTGCATTCTTAAGCCCAAATGGCATAACCATATAAGAAAAACTTCACCATTCAATGGTGAAATTATTATTCTCCTGGTATTCTTTTGCAATCCTTCTTGGTGATACCCTGAGAATCCATCTATAAAAGAGTAGATCTCACGCCTGCTTACACCTTCCAATATTTCTTCAAGCAAAAGGCATTGGAAAAGGATCTATAACACATGTAGCATTCAAGTCTCTGTAATCTACACAAATTTGTATACTTACACATTTCTTGATACTAATCACCATTGGGATAACCCATTCAGATTCTTTAATAGCTTCAATGATCCCATATTCCAACATCTTGTCAATTTCTTCTTTCACCTTTACGCACATTGATTATGATTCATCCGGTAGGGCCTCTTCCTAATCGTGCATGCACCCTCCTTCGAATTAATCTATAACTCTCCCATTGAGTGATGAACTCCTTTTAACTCATAATACCCACATGGAAACAAATCTTGGAAGTCCCGCGAGAAGTTCAATTATCTATGAAACCTCCTGGTTTTTCCATTAATCTCCAATTATTGCTTCGTTTGGTTCTACTTTTGTGATAATGTTGACATTCTTTGTCTCAATGGATTATGGTAGGCATGTGCCTTCTCATCCACATTATCCAAGACTTTTTGTGTACCCTTTATATGATCAACATCTAAGTTCTCTATTTCTTCATCTTCGATCAGGTACACCATTTTTCCTTTTTTTTTTCTAGGAAGTCGAACTCAAATTATAATTCATTTGTTTCTTCTCCTTCCTTAAAGTGCGCCTCCAAATCAAGCTCCCCTAGAAAATATAGGATGAGCTCCTCAACTTTGGTAGTATCTCCTAGAGTAAGGCGCTTGGTTACCTGCAACACCTCATTTATTGATGGTTTAGAAGATAGATACTCAAAAGTCTGAATAATACATGTTGTCAATTCTTTTCGATTCTCCGTATGACAATGTAACTCCGAATGGATATACCAGGTGCATGCATAGCCCTACAAATTGGAATAGAACTTATGCACCTAGAGTGAAGGGGGTAAATATTTTAGGTCTTCCGTCCAAGATTTCTCACATTCCTGAAAATGGTACAAGGTTGATTCCTTCCCATAATAGTCATATATCTTTGAAGGTGCATTGGTCTATAGAAATATAATAGAGAGCGTGATTCTTACCTCGTGCCACTCAATGAAATAATCTCCATGAGTCATCCACCAACGTGTTGATGTCCTGCACAAGGTATAAACAAGCATACTCATTCATTCTACTTCATATGTCCATTGGACTTTCATAGCGCATAAAAAGACATCAGGGTTACCTTCTCCAGTGTAACATGGTAACTTTATTTCTCTCATATTCCTAACCAAATGCACCTTGACAACACGAGTCATAGTTCCCTTCAATTCTCTCCCAATCAACTCATAAGTTCCATGTGCCCAATTATCACATGCAATACTAGTCGTATCACTTAAGGACTAAGCATCATCCCACTGAATGACTCTTTCTCTTGATGGCTTAGTAACCTCTGGGTCTTTGATAGTGTGCACATAAATTATATTGATGTCTTCTTCCCTAAAAGGCTCAACATAAGGTGTATACCTTCCATCTGTTAGTGGAATAATAACGTGCTCCTTGTTCTCAAAGCTGATGTATCCCTTGTTGAAGCAAAAATCAACATTATTTGCATAACACCAAGGGCATCCAAGTAAAGTTGGGAAATTATCTACCTCTCTGCAAGTGCTAAGACTTCAAAGTCCCTAGTGAACTTGGCCCCTTGAATGGTTATGGAAGCATCCTTCAAGACTCCGATGGGCATAGATTTAGTTCTATTCGCCATGTACAACACATTCAAAGATGGTTGTAATGGTGGTCTCCCCATTTGATTCCACGCATCCAGAGTAAGAACATTTACCTCTACACCTATGTCAATTAGTATGTTACTTAAAATTCATCCATCAACTACTACATTCAATGTGATCTCCTTGTCATAATCAAGAATATGAGGGGGAAATTAGCATGTAAGATATGGCTTTTGTGTTCGCATTCGGCCGCGGTACCTTTTCTCTCAACCATTCTAATAACAGGGAAATTATATTTTCCTAGTGCAACATCTTACATACCTCTCTGACATCATCAACATCATTCTAATGGATCTCAACATTCTTCACCTATTCCAACTTCCACACACTGCTCTTTCAAGACTAGATCTCTCCTTGCAAACTCCTAATCACCTCCATAGTCTCATGGTAAACCTCCTTCTGATAATTCAAATCAAGGGACTTCCTATGCAATACTTCTTCTCTTGTAATAAGAGGCCTCTGCTTTGGTATTTCTCTGGAATGTGCAGCTTCAGCGCATGTAGTTACTAATACAGGCTCCAACTCGGGTTAGCCGCTACCTTAGGCACAAACAGAGGTTCATCACACTTTACACTAACCATTCCCACACCCTTTTCCTTCTTCGGTTCTCGGCTCTTGTGATTATACAAGTCGGGGTACTCCACATACTTATGTTTCTTTCCACACAATGAGCATTAAGTAAATGCAGGATCTCGCAATTATAATGATATGTAGATCCATAATTGAAACAAGTTCCATGGGGAAATTCACTCCTTCCTCCACCACAACCACCATGGCCTCTAAATCCTCCATGAAAGATTCTTCCTCTTCATCTGCCATCTTCATGCCCTTAATGTTGAAACCCCTCATTCTTAGAACTATTTGCAATGTTGTCCTGAAACACACAATACCAATTGTATCATGAATATGGTCTATCAGTCGACATTCCTTAGTGTCATGAGTAGTAAAGGTAGAAATTATATAATAGCAAGACACATTCTTATGGAATGCGCATCATAACAAAGGGAATCTACTTGGATCATGATCCCGTGAAATATTTAACAGTCTACCGACATGGCATGCATAGAATTTTGAGGAAACTATCCTTGGTGTTTCCTTCTACTTCACAATCCATAAACCAAGTCCATATGAGTCTCATGTGCTAAATTTGTGACAATTTCTCAAGTTTTTTTACCATGGAAGCAATATGTGCCTCCAAAATGGATTTACCCCATTATCAATGCTCCCACATGACCTCGATGCATAAAGAAGCCTCCAAGGCCCTACATGGATCCATGAAAGTCTTATATGAGAGAACTTATCCGAAAGGTGTTATCGGGCCTCCAAAGAACTAATGAACATCTTTGAGAAGGATGGACATCATGAGATAACTTTGAAAAAGAGTCTTAAAACATGCTTCATACTCCCGCACACTCTCTACCATACCCTATTGAATCTCCTTGAGTGCACCTGATGATCTTTTGCTAAAACTCAAGAATATGGAATTCTACCAAGAAGGCATCACGCAGTAGCAGATATAATCTAAAGCTTTCTAATGTGAGTTATATTTTTCATACCGATTATGCACGTGCCCCTACAACGTAATTTACAAATTGGCTTTCCTTCCGTTCCGGAGTAGTGATCCCCTTTGCGCACCATAACAATTCACACTTTTTTACATGCTCTACAACATCCTTAACACCTTTATAATCGGCAAATGAATGAAGAGACATATCATAAAATACTTGCTGATGGGGTTGTGGTATTTTTCCACCAGATCCAAAACTTTGATTTCCTCCTGTGTTGCCTCCACCACCAGATCCACTACTTCCAGGTAACTCTTGACCCTCTAGATCCACTAGATTCCTCTGGACCCTCCTCCTGTAGTAGGTACAGGGCCTGAAGTAGTGCTACTCTGCATTCCCACAATTGTACTAAAATGAGCTCAAACATTCTACGAAGTTAAACTACTTCCAGACGTGATACCACATTACGTGAGCCCACACCTTTTCAAATGACATATACGACGAGGATACCACCAAACAAAGGAAATGTCTGCGTGGCCATAGATGGATGTAATGAAAAATTATATCTAACTGATGTTCCTTTCTTACCAATGCCAATTGTACTAGCAATACTTGTCTTAGAAACTGGAAAACTAAGTGCAAGGGCTTGGTCGCTATGTGGGTTCAAATGTGTATCTATGGTCCGTCTCCTTTCTCCATCGAAAATCTCTCATCGAAGCCAAGGAGATTCTCCTTCCACATTTTCCAAGATGGGGTAGCATAGACTACTCAGGTTCCACATCCTTCATGTGAACCTCAAATCCTTCCCACAATATACGCCTCCAAACATCCATCGTCCCTATAATCTCACATTGTCTCATGAATTCCCTCTCTTGAGATTCATTATACTTGAGTTACCTCTCTTCTCTAGGATCTATCATTTCTCACCACACCTACTTCCGCACCTACTGCGCCTAGTGGGAGTTTAGCTAGCCATAAGAAACACTTCTAATTTCAAAGTGATGATCATGATCTTGATGGCTAGTGGTATAACATGCAAGAAATATCCTCTTGGTTCTCACAAGAACTCAAACTCAGCAACCTCGGGAAAGAATATGTAGAAACCGTATACTCTAACGTGTAGCTAGTCAACACACCACTCCACCAACGATCAACATCATGAGTCCAAATCAGATCGGAATCATGAAGTTGTTGATAATATTCTTAGGTCCACACATGAGGTCGATAGTACCAACTCCTCCTTGATGCATATGCCAACAACCATTCATATAGTTCTATTGGAAAACAAAAAAAAAGAATGTTTCATAGAGCTCATGATACAAATGTTCCTCTACCCATGTATGCACATCAAAATCAGGTCTAGTGATGAATTTATGTGCAAACTCATCCTCCGTGTTCTTAAGCTAAGTGTCCATGGTGGCTAAAGTCAAGCACTATGCCTTCACACACCATTCTTACAACAACTTCAAAAGAGGTCTGACAATAGAACCAAAATGTATTCACTTTTACCTACTCCATTTAAACCCCAAGCACATTGGAACATCACCCAACCTTAGTGGGCACTAACCCGAGGCATACAAAGGCGCCAAGCCCTCCTTTATGTGAGCCTTGTAAGAATATTTCACCATTAATGGAGGGATATTTGCAGAAATAGAAATACATGCATTCATTCTAGCATAAAAGTAAAGAAACTAGATCTAAGCATAGATGCACCATAGTGTAAAAGTAAACATTACAACATCACAAGGGAATTAGATCTGAATCATGAGAAATATGAAGAACACTAGGTTTATGAAAGATATTCAGAATGATCCATCACATTCATTGATTCATAATTATTAATAGTAGCTAGATTACATCAAAAGGGTCATATCAAATTGAATAAATCATGAAGTAACATCCTAGCTCTATAAAATGATTCTAATCAAAGGGTTCTAACCATGTTCTCTCCTATGTACCCATAATATCCCCTACCTTGCATCGCACATCTTCTTCCTCTCGCATCATTTCTCATTTCATCACACCCCTTCATAGCCTCTGTTATAGACCCAAAACATGTTCTTAAATAGAGTGGGATCTCTCCTTTACCGCCTCAACATTACTCAAGAGAAAACCACATGCCAAATGTCATCATACCCTGCCATACTCGAGTATTCTAGACATGCAAGTGCCAGCTAACCCATAACTAACTCTACTTTACAACTCTTAAACACAATGATTATATCCTGGAATATTCCTTCCTTGGGCTGCAAGTCTCCATGTTCTAACCTTATCCACTATCATGCCTACCCATATCCTCATGTGTTTTCCATGCAACACCATAACCCCAAAATGTGGCTAAGTCTCAAAACCCTTTCCTGCTCCTGCGACAACTTAGTTATTCCTATGCACTCTTCCTCCTGCGCCTTCTTCCTACACCTTCTTCCGCGAGTGTTGATCCCCTATTCTAGACTTAGTCATTTTTTTGGGCTCAAAAATCACACTCCATTGCCTCAAAGACCTCTAGTTCCCCATCGTTTTAATCCTCCTATTGGAACACCTCCTCAAAACAATATGGCCCAACCTCTACCTAGACCTCCTTTTGTTGTGAATGTATACAACCCTATAAATTTCCAGGGAATGGTTATCCAAATGCAGTCCCACCTAAGTTGAAATAGGTTGTCCAAATTTCAGGGAAATAATGCCATTAGTGGAGACCAACATCTCAAGATTTTTCATAATAATATGGAATATTTTGAGATCGAGCACAAGGATGTATATGTGAAGTTATTTATAGACATTCTAGAAGAGGATGCTAAGGATTGGTACAAATCATTGCTGATAATTCTTTTGACTCACAGTGAAATGAAGAATGCATTTAAATCTCAATATGGTGATAACACTTCGACCCTAGGTTCCTTCTCCTTTGAATTTGAGGATATAAAGAAAAATTCTAATGAGATTTTCCAGGATTTTAATACCAAATTTAATAAGACCCTCACAGAATTCACTGTAACCTTGAGGCCGAGTGATGAATCTTGCTTAATTAAATACTATGATGCCTTTGACAAGAAAGCAACATATTATTTTAAGGAAAAAACCCCAAAACTTTGAGGCAAGATTTCTTTATGGCACTAAAAACTGAGAATAATATTAAGGAAACAAGGAAACTTCCTAGGAGGGAAGGTGTCAGGTTAATCAATCCTGAGAATCCCTAGGTGATTAAAGGAGTAGATCTGGGGGAGGTGGTAAAGACCCTAACAGGAGTAGTAAAGGAAATATCATACAATCTTGATAGGACGAGAGAAGGGTTTAGCTTCAAATCCCCAAGCTCAACAACAACCCCAGGGAAAAAAATAGATTTGGGGGACATCCTAGGGGTGATCACAGAGTAGATGATAGAGGGAAAGGACCTATGGGATCGGGTAATAAAAAAAAACACATAGATAAAACAAGTTAGTCCCTGATCCATTGACTTCCAGAGTGTCATTAGTGGAAGAGGATCATGTCATTGAATGGTGTGACAAATTTTTCTACCACATTCCCCATGTGACCCTAATGTAGAAGAATACTATGTTAATGATGAGGCTACCTTTGGTGATGTATGTAGTTTGAATGTGATAACTATCCACCACAAGGAGCTACTTCTACTGAGTTTCTAAGTGCTAAGACTATGGATTCTTTTGGGCTGTGTAAGCCGGGTATCTTCTTTCCCCTCTACTAGTTTTGTTGATATAGATATGGTTCAAGCATTTGAATTACCTAACCATGAATTTTTGTATTTGAGATCTTTGATGATAAAAAATATGATGGTGTCATACCTTCTAAAGAGGATAAACAACTTATGATGAATGCGGTAGTAAGAAAAGAAAATAAATAAAATTTGAGAAATAGAGTGGTAAAAGGACCGGGGCCACAACCTAAACCAAAGGTGCCTATCCTAACTAACATCCCAAAGAATGTCCCAAATAAAGATAAACCCAATAAAAGTGTAGTTCTCCCTAATAATCTAGGTGCCCCTACCAATAATCAAGCAATAAAATACCTCGTCCCACCAAAAAAGGAAATCACTTTGTCTCCTAATACCAATTTGCCTAAGTACACCCCCTATGATATGGCTCAAATTTTGAGCCAAATAAAAGTTATTATGCCTATTATTGAGTTGCTCAGGATCCTTGAACATAGAAGGAAAACATTTGAGTACTTAGGATTCAAGGAGGAAGTGGTTGTCACAAGTAAAGATGTTAACAATGTGGATGTTCCACCTATTATTGTTGAGATAGAAGTGCCTCAAGAACCATAAATCATGGGGGAATCCTAGAAGTATATTTAGGCACTTCTTTGGTTGAATCCCAGTTGGATGTGGACCCATTTTTTTACCACAATGATAATTAAAGACAGACTTATCCATAATTATATGTTTGATTCAAAAGCCTCATGCAACATAATGCCACTAAAGGTTATGATTTGAATTAGACATAAAGGTGACAATAATTTTTGTAAAATGACATGGCATGGACTCAAGGGAAGTGCCGTTATTGGATATGGGAAATTTTGGTTGCACAAATAGATGCTTATCTAGGTAAGTACTTAACCATGAATGTAGTCATCGTTGTTGCCCTACTAAGTGGGGCATCTTTCTTTATCTAGAAAGTGGGCTGCAAGTGTAGGAGGCAATGTTCAAATGGATATGTCCTATGCTACTACACCCTTGGAGGGAAACTTTGTGAAGTTACATGGTAAGAAGAAGATGTTACATTTGATTGAAGATCCAAACGACACTTCCTATGAAGTGTTATTTATTGATATGGATGTAGATAAATTTGTGGGGTATGCATACTTTGAGGACCATAGTATAAAGGACAGTATAAAATTGGAAATTGTTGGTGCTCCTTGGGTTATGATGTTTGAAGGAGCATGCTCTAAAATAGGTAATGCGGATGGAGTGATGTTCATTTCCACGAAAAAGAAACATTTAATTTTTCATTCTTATTAAAATTTGAGTGCACCAACAACATTGCGAGTATTAAGCACGCTCATGGGTCTAAGAATTTCATGGAAATATGGGATCAAAGATATTGTTGTAAAATGAGATTATGAATTAGTAGTGAAGCAAGTTAGGCAATTGTATGCAACAAAAATAAAATAATGAAACAATACAAGCATGCAATATGGGCCTTTATTGAAATGTTTGAGTCCTTCAACATTTAATACCATGAAAGATCTCGAGAATGCACAAACCAACAAGCTTGTTGTTCTTGCATCCCAATTTGATAATTGTATGTTTTCCCCTTAATGTAGCTGTAATGTTGAGATAGTATGTAGATCATCTATGCCTGATAATGTCAAACACTAGAAAGTATTTGAGGATGATGATCAGATGCGAAGGTTCATGAAAAATAAAGGTGAATTTACAAATCAATACATGGATCTTGAGAAATGGTTTCAGTTTGTGATGGGAAGGAAACCTTATTTGGGAAAGACATAATTCAACCGAAAACCAATACAATTCCCAGAGGCTTAGCTGCCCTTGAATATAATTTTGACAATGCTAACAGGGTAATAAACAAACCCATCTCTGCTTCAAGATAAGTTGAAGAATACAACTTAGGAACCCTGTAAAAACCTAGGAAGGTCTGGTTGGGATGTAATCTAAGAAAAGAAGAGAAACAAACTTATATAAAGTTGTTGATAAAATACCAAGATTGTTTGGCATGGTCTATTCAAAGTTGAAGGCTTATAAAGAGAAATTGTTCTAACATGAGATACTTTCAGAGCCTCATACTAAGCCATTTAGAAAAAAACAAAGGCCCATTAACCATCTTCTCTCACTCAAGATGCAAGAAAAATTGATAAAGCTAAAAGAGGCGGGGTTCATTTTAAGAGACCTCTTGGAAATCGGAGGTGGAAAATACCTAGTGAATATCCCTGGAACCTATTTCACGGGAAGGAAAATTTTTGGGGGTTATATGAATTTTTTTGCCTGATTGTCAAGTGGTGTGACAGAAGGCTGCAGATGCACGACGGGAGATTTTGTTGTCACACGTCAAAAAAATGCATTGATGCGTGTTAATAGACCTCATTGACGTGCATCAACAACCTTGTTGCGCATGTCAAAGAGGTGCATTTGGCGTGTCAATGAGGGTTTTGTTGTCAATGAGGTTTATTGGCGTGCGCCAATGCATTTTTGATGTGCAATAACAAAATCTCTGTTGCACGTCTGCGACCTCGACCTCGCTTACGCATCAAAAAAATCTCCATGTCGCACATCAACAAACTCTTTGTCGTGTGTCTCCTATGTGTCAATATCTATTGTACCTCCTTATCGTATGTAAACTATCCATCAATGTCGCATGTCAACAAATAACCCTCATTGACATGCGTCAACAGACCTCTTTGGCGTGCGTCAATAAGGTTATTGACGCGCATCAATGAGGTCTATTGACACGCGTCAATGCATTTTTTGACGCGTGACAAAAATCTGTCACGCATATGCAGCCTTCGCCCTCACGATTGCGCATCGAAAATATCTCCGTGTCACTCGTCAACAAACTCTTTGTCATGTGTCTGTTATGCGTCAATATCTATAGTACCTCCTTGTCACGCATCAATAACTTACCCCCTTGTCGCACATCTGCAATATGGGATATATCATATTGTTGAAAAATATGAAGTAGAAGTGTTTTACCTAGTGAATAATATAGGATTATATATGGGATATTTTTCGAGGGTAGGTGAAGCCGACCCCTAAAAAAAATTAAAGTGTAATTTTTAGGCGAACAGGTCACTGACCCGCGAGAAAATTCACCTTTTCAAAATTTTCAAAAATGGAATATTCACCATATTACGAATATTCACCACTAAAATTTTCCCTGAAGAGAGGGAGAAATAATACAACCCACCAGATATTCTTCATGGGTGGCTAATCTGGTACCAGTGAGAAATTAAAATGGAGATATAAGACTTTGTGTAGATTTTAGGAATATAAACAAGGCTTCAATTAAATATAATGATCTATTTCCCAATATGGATAATATGTTGCAACAAGTTACAAGATCTAAATTTAACTCACATTGGATGGATTCTCGAGTACAATCGGTGGTCATGAAACAATCCAAAAGATTTAAAAATGCCTTCACCACCCCTTATGGAACATATTTGTTTGTCAGGATGTCATTTGAGTTAATGAATGTTGGAGATACTTTTCAAAGAGCCATGGGTGTGGAATTCTCAGGTTTCATCAATGATTTTATAGCTGTGTACTAAGATGATGTAACTATATTTTCTAGAAAAAAAGGTGACCACTTGGGGCATGTAGAGAAGACGTTAATCAAATGCTAAGAATATGGAGTTTCATTTATTCCCAATAAATGTCACTTTGGTGTTCAAAAGGAAAAGTTATTGGGACATATATTATCCAAAGAAGGGGTCATGATAGATCCTGAGAGAGTGGAAGCAATTTCTAAGGTTCTTATCCCCAAATCAAAAAAGGGAATTTTGTCTTTTTTTGGTCAAATACATTTTATTAGGAGGTTCATTTCAACTTTTATGAGATGAATATTCCTATCACAAACATGTTGAAGAAAGACCGAGTCATCAAATGGGAAGAAGGAAATGTTCAGGATTTCACTGGAATAAAGGAAGCATTGAAAAATGCCCTAGTATTGGCAAGTCCTGATTATAAGAAAGATTTTAAAATATTTTATTTTGCATATGAGAATACCATTGCATCGTTATTATTGCAGAAAGATGAAGAAGGAAATGAAAGGTCCATTGCTTTTTTTAGCAAAGCCCTACAATTTCTTTGAGTTGAAATACACTATCATGGAAAAACACGCTTTTGCTTTGGTGAGAGCTAAAAAAATTAGGCCTTATATCTTGAGCTCAAATATTATAGCCTATGTTCCCAACACGATGGTTAAGGATATAGTGTTAGAGATGGAAATATCTAGTTAGATGTGTTGCTAGGTAAACAAGCTCTAGGAGTATGATATGGATATTCAAACTACCAAACTAGTTATAGAATTAAGCTGCAAAATTGATGGCACAAATTAATCTGCAAGTAATGGAAATCAATGCACGATTGAGGAGGAAATTTGGGCCCCTAGGAAAAAATGACCTAATCCATTTATTACAAAGATGTGATATATTACCTGAAGAATTTGGAGTGTCTAGGGAATCTAGATAAGAATAAAAGAAGGACACTTAAGTTGACTTCCCATAAATATGTTATGATTGATTATGGATTGGATTGGAAGAACCCAGAGGGAATTTTGTTAAGGTGTATCACAGAGGAAGAGGCCCCCAAGATTATTGTAGAGTTCCATGGAGGAGTGTGTGGGGTCCACTTTTTGAAAAGAGTAATTGCTCATAAAATTTTGAGAGCAGGATATTGGTGGCCCACATTATTCAAAGATGCAACAATATTAGTTAGAAAATGTGAAAGTTTCCAAAGATTCTCTGGGAGGTTGAAATCCTTAGGGGCCCTGCCTCTACAACCAGTATCAATTGAAGCCCCTTTCAAGCAATGGGGGTTGGAATTTATTGGAGAAATTTTAGATTCCTCAAGTGTAGGACACAGATGGATATTAGTAGCTACAAATTATTTTACTAAGTGGGTTGAAGCCATCCCTACCAAGAAAGCAACTCATCAAGTAGTTATGGACTTCATTTTGAATAATATCATCTGTAGATTTGGGGTGCCTACAAAGATAGTCGTTGATAATGCTATGAGCTTTAAGGCCAAACCACTAGTGACTATGCACAAAGAATATGGAATCAAATTGACTTATGCATCTAATTACAACCCTCTAGGGAATGTTCGAGATGAATCAAGTAATAAATTTTTTCTCAAAATACTTAGGAGGACATTGGAAGTTAACAAAATAAAATGGGGTGAGCAACTTAAATTTTCCCTATGAAGGCAGATCTTATTACTACTAAAAGAGCTACTGGAAAGATTCCTTTTGAGTTGGTCTATGGAGTCCAGGATCTCTTACCCTTACATATGTAATTGTCTTCCTATCAGTTCATGCAACTTGGAGATGAGGGGAAGTGAACCCTTATGAAGCAAGTATAAATAAAATCTTGGAATTAGATGAAGAAAGAAGGGAATCCCACTAGAAGCACTTGAAGTTCAGGGAAAGGTTTAAAAAATATTTGATAAGAAAGTGACCCCAAGAGAGTTTAATATTGGAGATTTAGTCTTGTTGTGGGATAGTAAGCACTGAGGACAAGGGAAAACATGGAAATTTTGATGCCTTATGGATGGGGTCGTACTCTATTGATATTAGAATTGGGGAGCAAACCTTTTTCTTGAAGGACCTAGAAGGATATTTAATGGAATTTTATTTCAATGGCGGGCATCTAGAGCACTTCTGGACTAAGCCCACGAGTTAGGTATTATTTTTTGTACAATGTAAAATTTTTATTGTTCATTGTATTTGATTCCCTTTTGTTGTTACGGTCTACAATGACACGTTGTTTTGGTATCTCGGTAATTTATTGTGTGTATTTTCTCATGATACCATGTGCATGTTTCATTTATGACTTTGTTTCCCAACGGATTAAGGCACTTGGTTTGTATGCCAAATCATCTATTTGGTTCTTCCGACACCCACAAGGGTGTCCATCCCAGTCGGAGCTGATATTGGTGCTCATTTTAAGCTCGCCCCTTTAAGTTTTAAACATGCCTCCAAGAAATTTTCATGTCTTGTTTATGGAAATACTTTCATGTAAAATTTGTTAAATAGTCATATTAATCCTTGCAAAATTCTCCTTATGTGTCATCCTTTGTTAATACTTGTGCAAACTACATTTTGTTTCCCAACACCCGAAGGCATGAGGCATGTTTTGGTTTTCTTCATGATATCGGACCTAATTTGAATGTTTACTGAAGTAATGTAAATATGAAAATTTAAAAATAATTCCCAAGGCCCGATGGAATAGTCTAAAGAATACTCACATGAGCATAATATAAAATGTCGACACATCTCCATTCCCGAAATAAAACATGTACAAAGATATTATTAGAGTGAGGAGACAAGCCTTTGTTCACCTTTGCACTTTACACTTGGTAAAGTGCAAACTAAAGTTGTAAGTCCAGATCCCAAAGGGGGACATGTGTCAACTCAATAACCAAATTCAACAATGGTTGATTGGCTCGGAGTTTATAGATTTCACACCCCTCCGATGAATAAGTAAGAGGAAAGTAATATGTGAAGGGGAAGGTGGGAAGTAGGTGAAAAGGTGATTAGAGTCTTATGATTTTTGAGGATGTGTAATTGGTAAAAACAAACCCGAGACCCAGATGACTTGGGAACATGAACCAAACATATATCATACACAAAAATGGAGAAAGAAGTGCATTTCACATATTACTGATAATGACATGGAGATCATTTTATTAAACCTTTCGAATCCGTTAAAAGCTTAGAAAGGGGTTTAGTAATGCACTATTCACATGTGAGTAAGGAAAATTAATGCAATGGACTCGTGTAAGTTAAATACATTGATGATAGGATGTGAAAAGATTGCAATGGTTGAAAATATGAAAAAGATGAAAATTATGAAATTTCCCCACGAACGTAATCTTCGACATTAATGCATGAATCTATGAGCCGTTAATAAGGTAAATTGTTATAAATAACTCTACTAGTACTCCTAAGGTTTGATGTTTTGAAAATATTTTCAAGTGGTATTGAAGGATAGTTAAAGAAATTATTAACCCCAACGCTCAAAATTTTGTTTAGAATTCTTGACTAGGTTCCGAGAAGTGACTGGATTTTTTTAAAAGGTGAGTTCATCAATTCCCATATCTTTTGTGATCTTTTGAAAGTTGGTTTAAGAGGTTTTGGTTTTTTTTTGTGAAAAGAGGTGTGATAGAACTAAACCAGAATCATGAAGATCCATGTGTTTCCTTTGAAAACAAGTTCAGTCTTAGTTCCCCTCTGGATAGAAATTAGACTCTAATATTGCATTTGTTGACTTAGAATATTTTAAGTAAAGGCTACACTCCCCTGAAAGAAGTAATGTCATGACCCAAATAGCTAACAATGGTATTGATATCGTTGTTGCTTTCCCTCCCGCTATGCCATGCCCGAAGCTTGTATGGGTATGTGCTCAACACAACGATCCTGTAACTAGTGAAGTTTGGGATGGAAGGGGAGATTTGGTTTATCAATTCGGGAGGAAGCGTTTGGCAAAATGTTGGGTTTCCCCCATAAGGGAAGAGGTGGATATTACCATGACTCTGCACAAGAGTATCTCTGGAACTCACATTTGAATAAATGGATGAAAGCTATGAATGACCATTGGTTTAATAATCCATGAAATTCTACCCCAAGAATGACAAATAAGTTCAATAGGGCTGAATTTATTGAGGAAGTCGAAGATGTAATTACACTGCTTGAACTAAGTAATGTGTATGGAATCTACTACCTTCTTTTTAAGGAATGGATGTTTCAATTCATTCAGGTGATACTTACAAATAAAAATCATCTCCCCTAGGAAGAGATCATAAGTAATTGTATTCATGAACAAATGATGGGAGTTGCCCAAATTGCTGAGAGGGGAAAAGCCCGAGAATGGTAGAATTTTCATGACCTCTTACCTCATTTATAATATTTATTTTCATAGAGAGTTTCCATAATTGCTAATGGAAGGGAATCTTAATAGTTCTAAGGTGTATGATATATTTTATTAGCTAAATATGGAAAGTTATGATATGCACTACATAAACATTGCCAATCACTTCTTTGCACCTACAATTTGTTTATACCACCCTGACTAGGAGATTGAAATATTTTCCCCTGATGCCAAGAGAGTCATTACTCAATACGGGTGTTACTTCATCTAATTCAAGGACTTATTCATATATCAAGGTTAGTGGTTTTGATGGGAAACCTTATGTGCTACCAGGTGTGTAAATGAAAAATGGGCATTAATGGAATTGGTCAGATAGTTTCTATCAGTTACATTAGTTCATTGCCCAAAAGCATATAACATCCCCAATCAAATTTCCCATAGTCATAGGGAATTACACTTGTCTAAATATCTAGAAGGAAAAATTTTTGAAGGAGAGATGAACAAGTGCATGATGGATAAATTTGAGGACAGAAAACATTATGATATAAAGCATATCTTACACAATATTGCACCCACTCAGGTAGAGCACAAACCTCATTATGAGGATTTTTGGATGAACTATGAAGATGAAAAGGAAGTCAAATGAAGAGAATATTTAAGAATATATTGTCCCAGATGAGTGATTTTGGGTTATCCAAACTCTGAAGGGTTAGAGGATGATGGTAATGTGATTAGTGAAGAATACATCTGGGACAGATATTGCTTCTCAGCCTTTTCCACCAATCAATTGGGACATTAGTGAGAAAAAATATAACCAAGAAAGACTACAAATCCCATTTGACTCTCCATAAGGTGGTTATTTTCAAAAGGAGTGGATATAAGTTACCAACATACCCCATTATTAAGAGAATATAGAAATAACAAGCTCATTGATGATGTTCTTCCCTCATTTAAGAGATTTTATGCCACTAGGGAGGTTTCATGGAGACAAAAGATTAAGAAGTTAGACTCATTTCCAGTAATAGGTGATGTAAGTGCCCAGATAGTAGAATAAGAAATCCCCCTCCTCAAAAAAAACAAGAATAACCATAGAAATGCTTTAGAAGGTATGATATAAGGCCTCTATTTTTCATGCTACTCCCTTACATATTTTTCCAATATCACTTCAAGATCAAAGGAAAAGAGAAAGTGATGGAATCCACTCTTAAGAAGCCTAAGGAGGAATTTTTTTTTTATAATCCTCATGAAATTCAAACACTAAAGACTGGCCTACACAAATTAGAGAAGGAGAAACAAGTCCAACTTCGAAAGAGGAAGAAAACTAAAACATTTGAATGGGTTGATTTGGAGGAGGAAGAGACCCCTAGACAGGTAATGAATCTTGATGTTCTTGTTATCTCATCTACTATCACCTAGTCTCTACAACTTTGCTCATTATTGAGAAACCTATACCTATGATGAAAACCCTTGTCATTCCAATAGCTCTAGTTGCTTCACCCATCAAGGAACAACCCCTCATGAATGCTCCTATACTTGATGCCTCAACTATTCCACAACAACATGTTGAGACCACCCCAAAGCCAACTCCAAGTAGTGTGACAAAGAAGAGGAGAAGAGTATTAGACATGGAGCATAACCTCATGTTGAGGAAATTCTAGTACATGAAGCACATGAAGAAATTTCAGATGTCATAGTTGCAATAATACCTCGGGACACTAAAGTAAATGTAGAATTATTGAAGCTTGCATTCCCACAACTTGAATCCATCTCCCAGGGACCCAATGAGATGATCTCTTCTCCTAGTGAGAAAACAAGTGAGGAATCAACACAAGAAAAAAAGAAAGTTGATGACCAAACCCCCTAGTAAGTTGAAGAAATAAGGGACCAATCTAAACCTATGGATGGAATTGAGGTCAGGGTGGACTTATAGGACAAGATATTTAGGAAGAACCAATATATGTAACTTCAGAAGGTATATCTATTCCTTCTTCCTCTTATAAAGATCTTGCAGTTGTCCCTGTAACTTCATTTCTATAATCACTTGATGAACATGAGTCCCCATAAGAGAATGGATAGGTAATACTATCCCAAAGAAGAAGTAAGAAGGTGGAAATACAATTGAATGATGATGATTTACAAATCTTGGCTCTCCTCAATCCAACAAGACCACCTAAAAGGAAAAAGTTATCTCCAGGGAAGCCCTAAGAAATAAAGGAGAAATATTCATAGATGTTGCAACTCCCAAAGTTGGTGTGCTTTGAGGGAAGCATCCCCATCCGATTTTTAGGTCTCCAAGATCTCATTAGGTAAGCCTTCTATTGAAGAAATGAAATATGATTTTCTCAGTAAGCAAGAAGAAGGGGTATTCCAAAGGATTGATGAGTTCAAAGAAACTAAGGATTTAAAGGCCAAGAATGAGGCATTATCCAACTTGGTTAGAAAATTGACTAGAACTCACAAGGAAGGGCAAGTTGAAGTCCCAAAGATCACCAATGATGACATCAGGAGAGTAAGTGACTTAAGAGAAAGAGGGGATGCCACTATCCAATGGGAGAATGATTTGGTTATCAGAGGTGAATCAATAATCACATAATTTGTAAAATAATATTCCCATATTTTTGAAAAGGTAGAAGAAACCAAGGCATTAATGGATAAATGTGAAGTTGAGAAACTAATGTGGAGTGATATGCTACCAAAAATGGAAGCTATCAAAAACTTAGGTGATGACATGGTTGTTAAAGAAGGAATTGTGTCTCTTGAATCTGTGGGAAATCAACATGAATATTACAATATGGAAAAAGTAAGAGTGGAGATTTTAAAATATTTTGAAATTCTTGATGAATTGAGAGACAAAACAATGGACTATATCGGTGGCCTTCATGCTTTGATAGAAAATTAATTGGGACAGATAGTGGAGAAATAATTATAATGGAGAGCACCAGAAAATTTGATTAGAATTTTCAGAGAGTATGTTATGGGTAAACCGAGAGAGCCGAGGGTTTTTAGTGTATCCCCATGTAGGACTAAGGCATACATTGAGTTAACAATTGATAAATTGATAAAAGGATGAAGAAAGAAAAATATGTCTTTGCGAGAGATTGATGAAATAAGTACGAAACATGAAGTAGTTTTCAACTACCACTCAGGGCTTGATGAGGAAGTTGTTACTCAAATGTTTGAAAATTTTGATGCCTATAAGAACAAGGTAGGGGAAAGCTCAAATCAACCCACTGAAAAGGGCCATGAAAAGTAAAAATAAAAATGATAGAGTTTGTTAGAAGTAAAATAATATCTTTTCTATCTCTCCAGGATGTTTTCACATGTCATGGTTCTTTTTTTCATTCAACCCAATCAGGAGAAAAAGGGAATCTTTACACTTAAAGTAGATATTTCTTAGAAATATTTTTAACAACACAAACGAAGGGATTGAAAGGACCCTTTAACGTGTTTTTGGGGGTAAAATTCCTTTGAATATTTATAAGTATGAGGGGTTTGTCCTCATACTTAAAGGGTTTTTTTTAGATTTTACAAAAACAAGAATTGATATATTTTGTTGTGATATTGCTTAAATTGTCTGGAAGAAATACATTTTAAGTTTACTCTTTCAAATTCAAATGTTAAGATGATTACAGTGTATAGTCATTAACATGAATTGAGATCATTTGTTTTCATGTTCCCTTGTCAAGAATTTGGTAGATTAGAATGAAATTTGTCTAACTATGAGTTTGGCTTACATGTTCTAGATTTTATGTACTGAACATTTAGTTGATCAATTGCATTTTCTATTGCAATTTATATATTTCTTGCTTCTCTGAATTACACTAGGTCTTTCCTTAGTGATTAAGCTTTGGTCATTTGTTCAATATTGTGGTGTGAGATTTTACTTTACAATATTGAATGCAATTATAAAATCCTTGCTGAAATCATTTTGTTGATGGATTTTGTAAGCTTTTGAGTGTATCTTAAGCGTATGAGATCAGAAGCAAGAAATGCTTCATTAAAATATTTGCATGAGATTTTTGTGTTGAGTATTTTAAGGATTGTGTGAAATATTTTCATAATTGAGTATCAATGAATGTAAATTTTTCTTTAAATGGAAATTGTGACTTAATTGATGAATTGTTCTTTATTGTCTGGGATGTCATATATGTCTAATGAGTATGTATTGTGAGTAGTGTTATTAAGTGATCTATTATCTTACAAATCCCCCATCCTTATAAAAAAAACATAATTGAGTCTCATCATATAATACAAACCCTTTTTTCTATCATCCGATTGTGTTATTTTACAAATATTAGTGAAAGGAACCTATGATCTTAGTTCCTTTATCAAAAAATGAAACAACAATGTAGCTCATTTGTCTATAGTAACTTGTGTCTAGTGAACTAAGTGTATACATCACTTTGTGTGACAACTTGTGAAAGTGAAGTGTTGTATTTATGGCCATGCTTGTCCTAAACTAATCTATTGTCCCAAAAGAGATTGAGAAGTAAAATATTTATCCCTTCTACTATGTTTCAAGTTACCCCTTAGGTTCTCTCACCTCGGTCAAAGGCAAGACCAAAAGTAGCAAGGTTGGCCATTCCTTTTGTACATGTCACCCAAGCCCTCTAAAGCCTAGTCTCAATATGTTTGTTAGACATTTCCCTAGTTGCAAAAGATGTAAAATATTCAAGTATGACATTCTTAAAGGTTCTTGTCATTCATTGAAACTACCTTTCCCAAAGGAGGTGTAAATTTGGGTACCAACACGCTTCTTACATCATTTTCGGGGACTATTTCTTGAAATTGATTAAAATAAGTGTCTCTAGTAACATTTTAGTGTGTATCGATTTAAATACACATTTGGATAACCAAGTCCTTTGTTGATATTTGCTAAAATAGAACTTGATTTGAACAATTTTTTCTTCTATATTTTCCTAGTATAAGCAAGCTTTCCATTAAATTTGACTCCATTGGGAGAAATTGAAAAAATGATCGAAAATTTGTAAATATTTTTTCATTTGTGTGTAAAGACATCATCTAACAAGTTATTTCAAGTAATCAACACATCTAAGGTGTAAAACCTTAGTGGCGCTCTCTATCTTCTATGATAATTTTTGTAAGAACCAATGCAAAGTATCTAAATCTTGGTTGATTTACTTGTCAATTTCACAAAGCTAGAAGGAAGGAGATCCTTCTTCAAATCAGATCCTACTAGAAGATTGTTCCCAAAGTTGGAAAGACTAATCTAGGAAGAAAACAAGTCTAGAAAGCCTTGGGTGATCAAATATCTAGGAGAAAAAGTTGTACCTATTGTTGAAATTGATCAACCTTTAGTGGAAGATTACTCCAACACTTCATATAGTTCTAGATCAAGTAGTCCCTGTGCCAATTTGTATACTCCAGCTCAAGAGGGTCCTTCATTTACAAGTGATTAGGTATTCTTCAATTCCCTCCTTTATTGATTATAAGTAATAGAATATTTTGTGAAATGAGTCATTAAAGGATCATTACTTTGAATATCACACTCCATTGCCTCAAAGACCTCCAGTTCCACATTTTAATCCTCCTATTAGAACACCTCTTCAAATCAATATGGCCCAACCTCCACCTAGACCTCTTTTTTGTTGTGAATGTATACATCCCTATAAATTTCCATGGAATGATGGGTTATCCAAATGTAGTCCCACCTGAAGTCAGAAATAGGTTGTCAAATTTCAGGGCAATAATGCCATTAGTGGAGACCAACATCTCAGGATTTTTCATAATACTATGGAAGATTTTGAGATCGAGCACGAGGATGTATATGTGAAGTTATTTATACATACTCTAGAAGAGGATGTCAGGATTGGTACAAATCATTTCTGATAACTCTATTGACTCTTGGTCAGAAATGAAGAATGCATTCAAATCTCAATATGGTGATAAAACTGACCCTAGGTTCCTTCTCACTGAATTTGAGAATATAAATAAAAATCCTAATGAGCTTGTCTAGGATTTTAACACTAGATTTAATAAGACCTTGACAATACTTCCTGTAAACTTGAGGCCGAGTGATGAATCCTACCTAATTAAATATTATGATGCCTTTGACAAGAAAACAACATATTATTTAAGGGAAAAACCCCAAAACTTTGAGGCAAGATTTCTCTGGAAGATAAATTGAGAATAATATTAAGGCAAGCAGGAAACCTCCAAAGAGGGAAGGTGTCAAGTTAATCAATCTGAGAATCCTTAAAAAAGTAAGGGAGTAGATCTAGAAGGAGGTGGTCAAGATTTGGGAAGGGAAGTAAAGGAAATATCATACAAGATTTCTAGGGAAGAGAAGGGTTTAGCTTCAAATCCCAAACATCAACACCAACCCTAAGGAAAATTAGATTTGGGGTCATCCCGGGGGGTGATCATAGAGCAGATGATGATAGAGGAAAGGACCTATGGGGTTAGGGAACAAACAACAAACCCCTAGAGAAAATAAGTTAGTCCCGATCCATTGACTGCCAGAGTGTCATTAGTAGAAGAGGATCATGTCATTGAATGGTGTGACAAATGTTTTCTACCACATTCCCCATGTGACCCCTAGTGTAGAAGAAGAAGAGGTTGATGATGAGGCTACCTTTGGTGATGTATGTATGTTTGAATGTGTTGACTATCCACCACAAGGAGCTACTTCCATTGAGTTGCTAAGTGCCAAGACTGTGGATTCTTTTTGGGACTATGTGTAAGCTAGGTATCTTCTTTCCCTCTACTAGTTGTGTTGATATAGATATGGTTCAAGAATTTGAATTACCTAACCATGAATTTGAGTATTTGAGAGCTTTAATGATAAAAAATATGATGGTGGTGTACCCTTTAAAGAGGATAGGAAACTTCTAATGAATGTAGTAGTAGCACAAGAAAAGGAATACAATTTGTGAAATAGGATGGTCAAAGGACCAGGGCCACAACCTAAACCAAAGGTCACATATCCTAACTAACATCCCCAAGAATGGCCCAAAGAAATATCAACCCAACAAAATCCCAAGTTGTCCCTAATAAGCCAAGTGCCCTACCAATGCTCAAGTAGTAAAGGACCTCATCCCACTAGAAAAGGAAATCACTTTGTCCTCCTAATACCAATTTTCCTAAGTACACCCCTGTGATATGGCTCAAATTTTGAGCTAGATCAAAGTTATTGTGCCTATTATTGAGCTTCTCAGGATCCTGAGCATAGAAGGAGAGCATTTGAATACTTAGGATTCAAGGAGGAAATGGTTTTCACAAGTAAATATGTTAACAATGTGGATGTTCCACATATTATTGCTGAGATAGAAGTGCCTCAAGAACTAGAAAGCATGGGAATCCCCATAAAGTATATTTAGGCACTTCTTTGGTCAAATCCTAGTTGGATGTAGACCCATTTTTTACCACACTGATCATTAAGGATAGACTAGTCCATAATTATATGTTTGATTCAGAGCCTCATGCAACATAATGCCACTAGAGGTTATGAATGAGTTGGACATAAAGGTGACATCAAAATTTGGAAAATGCCATGCCATGGATTCAAGGGAAGTGTTAGTTATTGGATATGTGAAAGGTTTGGTTGTGTAACTAGCTTCTTATCCTGGTAAGTACTTAACCATGAATGTGGTCATTGTTGATTTTCCTACTAAATGGGGCATGTTGTTATCTAGAAAGTGGGCTGCAAGTGTGGGAGGCAGTGTTCAAATGGATATGTCCTATGCTACTATACCCCTGGAGGGAAACTTGGTGAAATTACATGGTGAGAAGAAGATGTTACATTTGATTGAAGATCCAAACAATGCTTCTTATGAAGTGTTATTTGTTGATGTGGATGTAGATAACTTTGTGGGGTATGCATACTTTGAGGACCACATTATAAAGGACAATGTAAAATTGGAAAGTGTTGGTGCCCTTGGGTTATGATGTTTGATGGAGCATGTTCTAAAATAGGAAATGGGGATGGAGTGGTGCTCATTTCCCTAGACAAAGAAACATTTAATTTTTCATTCAAATTAAAATTTGAGTGCACCAACAACATTGTAAAGTATGAAGCATTGCTCCTGGGTCTAAGAATTGCATGGAAATATGGGATCAAAGATATTGTTGTCAAAGGAGATTCTAAATTGGTAGTGAAGCAAGTCAGGCATAACTGTATGCAACAAAGAATCAAAGAATGAAATAATACAAACATGCAGTATGGGACTTTATTGAAATGTTTGAGTCCTTCAACATTTTATACCATGAAAGATCTCAGAATGCACAAGCCAAAAAGTTTGTTTTCTTGCATCCCAATTTGATAATTGCATGGTTTCCCCTTATTGTAGCTATGATGTTGAGATAGTATGTAGACCATTATGCTGATAATGTCAAACATTAGCAAGTATTTGAGGATGATGCTCAGATATGAAGGTTCATGAAAAATGAAGGTGAATTTACAAATCAATACATGGATCTTGAGCCAATGGTTTCAGATTTGTGATGGGAAGGAAACCTTGTTTGGGAAAGACATAATTCAACTGAAAACCAACACAATTCCCAGAGGTTAGTTTCCCTTGAGTCTAATTTTGACAATGTTGACAGGGTAATAAACATGACTCATCTCTGCTTCAAGAGAAGTTGAAGAATACAACTTAGGAACCCTGCAAAACCCAAGAAGGTTTGGTTGGATGTAATCTAAAGCAAAGAAGATAAGCAAGCTTATATAAAGCTATTGAAAAATACCAAGATTGTTTGGCATGGTCCTATTCAGAGTTAAAGGCTTATAGAGAGGACTTGTTCCAACATGAGATACCTTTGGAGCCTCATACTAAGCCATTTAGACAAAAGAAAAGGCCCATTAACCCTCTTCTCTCACTCAAGATGTAAGAAGAGTTGAAAAAGCTAAGAGAGGGAGGAATAATACAACCCACCTAGATATTCTTCATGGGTGGCTAATTTGGTACCAGTGAGAAATAAAAATGGATATAAGACATTTGTGTAGATTTTAGGAATCTAAACAAGGATTCAATTAAAGATAATTATCCATTGCCCAATATGGATAATATGTTGCAACTGGTTACAGGATCTGAATTTCTCTCAACATTGGATGGATTCTCAGGGTATAATTAGGTGGTTGTGAAACAATCGAAAGATTTAAAACTACCTTCACCACCCTTGGGAACATATGTGTATGTTAGGATGCCATTTGGGCTAATGAATGTTGGAGCTACTTTTCAAAGGGCCATGGATGTGGCATTCTCAGGTTTCATCAATGATTTCATAGTTGTGTACCAAGATGATGTGACTGTATTTTCTAGAAAAGAGGTGACCACTTGGGGCATGTAGAGAAGATGTTAATCAGATGCCAGGAATATGGAATTTCATTAAATCCCAAGAAATGTCACTTTGGTGTTCAAAAGGAAAAGTTATTGGGACATATAGTATCCAAAGAAGGGGTCATGATAGATCTGAGAGAGTGGAAGCAATTGGTAAGGTTCCTATCCCCAAATCAAAAAGGGAATTCAATATTTTTTTGGGTCAAATAAATTTTATTAGGAGGTTCATCTCCAATTTTGCTGAGATGACTATTCCTATAACAAACATGTTGAAGAAAGACCAAGTTATCAAATGGGAAGAAGGAGCTATTCAATATTTCACTGGAATAAAGGAAGCATTGAAAAATTCCCCAGTATTGGTGATTCTTGATTATAAGAAAATTTCAAATATTTTCTTTTGCATCTGAGAATACCATTGCATCAATATTATTGCATAAAGATGAAGAAGGAAATGAAAGGCCCATTGCTTTTTTAGCAAATCCCGTAAGGTGTTGAGTTGAAATACACTATCATGGAAAAGTAGTTTTTTCTTTGGTAAGAGATACTAAAATATTTAGGCCTTATATCTTGAGTTCAAAGATTATAGCCTATGTTCCCCACACAATGGTCAAGGATATACTATCTGAGATGGAAATATCTAGTAAGAGATGTGTTGGGTAAACAAGCTCCAGGAGTATGATATGGATATTCAAACTACTAAACTGGTTAGAGGCTTGGGCCTAGAAAAACTGATGGCAGAAAGTAATCTGCAAGTAATGGAAATCAATGCAATTGAGGAGGGAAATTTGGACCCCAGGACAAAATGACCAATTCCATTTGGTATAAAGATGTAATATATTACCTGAAGAATTTGGAGTGTCAGGGCATCTAGATAAGAATCAAAGAAGGACACTTAAGTTGACTTCCCAGAAATATGTTATGAATGATTATGGGTTGGCTTGGAAAACCCAAAGGGAATTTTGTTAAGGTGTATCATAGAGGAAGAGGCCCCAAGATTATTATAGAGTTCCATGGAGGAGTGTGTGGGGGCCACTTTTCTGGAAGAGTAACTACTCATAAAATTTTGAGAGTAGGATATTGGTGGCCCACATTATTCAAAGATGTAACAATATTATTAGAAAATGTGAAAGTTTTCAAAGATTCTTTGGGAGGTTGAAAGCCTCAGTGGCCCTCCCTCTATAACCAATATCAATTGAAGCCCCTTTCAAGCAATGGGGTTGACTTTATTGGAGAAATTTTAGATTCCTCAAATGCATGACACAAGATGGATATTAGTAGCTACAGTTATTTTACTAAGTGGGTTGAAGCCATCCCTATCAAGAAAGTAACTCATCAAGTAGTTATGGATTTCATTTTGAATAATATCATCTGTAGATTTGGGGTGCCTACAAAGATAGTTGATGATAATGTTATGAGCTTTAGGGCCAAACCACTAGTGACTATGTGTTAAGAATATGGAATTAACTTGACTTATGCATCTAATTACAACCCTCAAAGGAATGGTCAAGCTTAATCAAGTAATAAAAATTTTCTCAAAATACTCAAGAGGACATTAGAAGTTAACAAAAGAAAATGGGGTGAACAACTTAAATTTTCCCTATGGGAATTGAGTTAATACTAAAAGAGCTATTGGAAAGATTCCTTTTGAGTTAGTCTATGGAGTTCAGGATCTTTTACCCTTACATATGCAATTGTCTTCTATATTTTATGCAACAACTTGGAGATGAAGGGGAAGTGAACTCTTATGAAGCAAGGATAAATCAAATCCTAGAATTAGATGAAGAAAGAAGGGAATCCCACCAAAAGCACTTGAAGTTTAGGGAAAGGATTAAAAAGATATTTGATAAGAAAGTGACCCCAAGAGAGTTTAATATCGAGATATTTAGTCTTGTTGTGGGATAGCAGAGGCATGAAGAAAGGGAAAACATGGAAAGTTTGATGCCTTATGGATGGGGTCGTACTCCATTGATATCAGAATTAGGGAGCACACCTTTTTCTTGAAGTACCTAGAAGGAGATTTATTGGAATTTTTGTCAATGGCAGGCATCTCAAGCACTTCTGGACTAAGCCCACATAGTCAGGTATGATTTTTGTACAATGTACAATTTTTATTGTTTCGATTGTTTTTGTTTCCCTTTTTGTTGTTTTGGTCTACATTGACTAGTTGTTTGGTATCTCAATAATTTGTTTTGTGTGTATTTGCTCATGCGACCATGTGTGTGTTTTTATTATGACTTTGTTGCCCAATGGATTAAGGCACTTGGTTTGTATGTCAAATTATCTCAATTTAGTTCTTGTGACTCCCGCGAGGGTGTCCATCCCGAGTTGGAGCCGATGTTAGTGCTCGTTTAAGCTCATCCCTTAGTTTTAAAATGCCTCCAAGAAATTTTCATGCCTTTTTATAGAAATATTTTCGTGAAAAAATTGTTAAACATTCATATTAATCCTCGCAAAAGTCTCCTTTGTGTCGTCCTTTGTTAATCCTTATGCAAATTGTATTTTGTTTCGACACACGAAAGCACGTGGCATTTTTGGTTTTCTTCCGCGATATCGGACCTAATTTGAATGTTTGCAAAAGTAATGTAAATATGCAAAGGTTCAAAATAATTCCTGAGGCCCGATGGAATACTCTAGGAATACTCACATGAGCATAATGTAAAATGCGGACACATCCTCGTTCCCGAAAGAAAACATGTATAAAGATATTATTGGAGCGGGGAGATGGGCCTTTATTCACCTTTGCACTTTACACCCAATAAAGTGCAAACTAAAGTTGTAAGTCCGAAGCCCGAAGGGAGACATGTGTCAACTCGGTAACCAAAGTCAACAGTGGTTGATCGGGTCGGAGTTTACGGTTTCGCACCTCTTCGACGAATAAGTAAGAGGAAAGTAATCAAAGGGGAAGGTCAAGAAGTTGGGCGAAAGGTGAATAAAGTCTTATGATTTTTCGGGTGTGCAATTGATAAAAAAACTTGAGGCCCAATGACTAGGGAGCATGAACCAAGCATATAACATACACGAAATGGAGAAAGAAGTGCATTTGACATATTACAATAACGACATGGAGATCATTTTACAAAACCTTTCCGAATCCGTTAAAAGCTAAGAAAAAGGGTTCATTAATGCACTAGTTATACAGGAGTAAGGACAATTAATGCAACAGACTCGTGTAAGTTAAATACACGGATGATAGGATGCAGAAAGATTGCTTGATTGAAAAGATGAAAAAGCTGAAAATTATGAAATTTCATCATGGGCGCCATCTTCAACTAGCTAAATCTTGTGAAATTGTGATTTTGTATTTGTTTGTCACACCCCATACTATTATTAACTTGTGTGTTGTGACTTGTAACAATGACAACTTTAAAACAAAAAACAATTACCCCATTCTAATATGGTTGTGTTAAAATTAAACCTAGGGTAGTTTCCCAATTATAACTATACGAATTGTTGTGAAATAAAGGTAATTCTCTAATTTGTGGTGATAGGGCCATGTACTATAAGGGAGAGAGGCTTGGGAAGGCTACCACCAAATAGACATATTCCTTTATTTTGTATTGTTTAAAAAATAATTGTTGTTTTTCAAAGACTAAGAAACTTATATGATTGTTAGTTTTTGTGTTTGTCGGGTGAGATGGAAAGCTTAGAGCCATCTAAGCAACAACAGAGAAGAGGCTTGGAAGAAGAGACTCTTCAACAGAAATTGAGACAACTAAAAAAAATTATGACATGGTCTAATGACATTGGAAAATGAACAAACTATGCATCCAACTAGTGTTACGTTGATAGGTGTAACCTACACAATGGCAACAAGGGGTGATGACTATAATAGTGTGAGATGTCAATAAAATGGCCAGCATTAAATTTGATGTCTATTTGACCTTCATAAGAGAGCTTTTCTTCTTGTTTGAAATCAATTGAAAATTTTGTGATATCTTGGACACCCTTCTTGGACCCATGATAAAATTTTGAGCCCATTTTTTCCCAACTAGATTGTAGTCATCTATCACTAGTCAAATGAGGTGGATCACATCAGAGCTATTTTACATAGCTATATGGAATGGAGTGTTGTTATTGTGAAATCCACTCTGCAACATCTCCAAACCCTTGGTCAGTTGGCCAATGCTTACAAGCTCGTGGATGAGCATGGAAATCCGAAGAAAAGAAAAGGGGATATTCTTTGGATGTGACCTAGCCTCGTTGGGTGTCAATATTGAGTCTCTATCAAAGGAATGGGTGAAAGTGTTAGATGGTCTAGAAAAGGCCAAAAGTGATGTTTGTTTAGGTGGTTGTTATTATATTGTTATGCTATTTTACTTTGTTGTTAGTTTGTGGTCTAATCTTTACTGTTATTATTCTTTTTGTTGTGTTTTAAACTAGTCTATATGCTCATGGAGGAGCTCGGATGTAATAGTCGATATATATGTATCTTTTTGTATGCTATGTAATGTCTTATCTGCTCTTTTTGGAGCTCTGACTTATAAGGGGTACAACCCCTCAACCATGTTTTACCTATTATAAAAAAATAAAATCTATCACTAGTCGGTGGATAATTTGTGAAAAACGTAATGGAGTCATTAATCATTATGGTATGTGATGAATACAAGATGCCTCAAATTTGATTTTTCACAACATTTTTCAGATGAATATACGTAAGATATTTGTCCTAGTTACAATACTTTTGCCATGTGTACTTTTGTTCTTTATGATTATATGTTTGATTTTACTCATAGAATCCTTGGAAAAGTGATATGCTCAATGTTTTCAGTCATTCAATCATTATGTAAATACAATGTAGAGTATCAAAGTTGGAGAAATCAAGGAGATTGGCACCATAAAATGCTTGAAGCCCACTATATTCTTATCCCCAATATACATGCAACTTTATTTATAAAATTTTGTTTCCTTCCCTGCTATAAAGTTTATTTCTTTGGTGTATTTGTTTAACACAAGATTGTTGTGCATTGTTGCTACTGATTTAATTTTTTTCTGCTGTTTTTTTTTTTTTAATTAGTTAGTGGGGCTTCTCTTTTAAGTCCCCGCCCCTAGAAGATACTAAAAACACCATTAGAAACCGAAAGCTAAATGCATATAGTTAAAAACACCATCATCAACTCCACTAAAGCATAATTACAAAATATAGTTCCAACTTAAGCCAGAGACCATTACCAAATACATCATCTATTGAAACAAAAAAATCCGAAAAGAGAAAAATGGTGCATAAAACAAACCCTTGTAGCAATCAGTACAAGTTGCACCGAGACAACCAACACATCAATGCTTCTCTGTAATAGCCTTCCAACATTGGGATAAAGGGGATGAGAGAATTCAATCTTTTCAATACCATGTCCAAATCTATCTTCCTCCACATACAACTCTTCAACTTTGTCCTTCAGCAGGAAATAGTGTCTTCCACCTTCGGTGCAGCACATTTATTTGAAGTCCCTGGCATGAAAAGATGCAATAGATAATCATAAGCGACCCACTCTTTCACCTTCCTACTACAGTGCATGTGCCTCCTTTGAAAGGAAATAAGCCAGAGAATCCTCTCCAATTATGACACAAACAAAACCCAATGACACCCATCACACAACTTGAAAGCTGCATGCAGATCCCACGGAGTAACTCCACAATTCAACTCCTGTGCATACCACTTTGGAAACACAAGCACAGAGCCCACAACAAAGCAGAGGAATTGAAAAAAAAAAATGCACCAACATAGTGATTAGGGGATGGTGATATTGTTGTAGAACATCAAATCATTCCTTTGTATGGGAATGCCAATGTGGGATTGTGCCATGCCAAACATCACCTCAAAGATGTACCAAGCATCGCCTTAATGAAGTGATAGAAGGTATTAAGGTGGGCACTTCATAAGGTCTACCAAAACAAGATATGAAGGCCTTCCCATCCAACAAGAGAAGAGCTCGTCATTAGATTCTATACCCCTGTTTGTAAGGCTATCTGCAACATGTCTACCTTCTCAAAAGTAGTGACACCAAAACACTTCAACTACTGAAACCATCTCTTTTGCTTCCCAAAGGACAGAGTTTAAGTGCTAATCCAAACCCCAACTGCGAAGCATTCTACCAATGATAAACTGAGAATCTCCTTCAGCTATCAAACAATCACAACCACCACACGCAGCCAGTATTAAGTCGAAGTGGCAATGAGTAAGCTCCACGACACCGACCCAAATTACATCAGATAAGAACCCAGTGCCTTCTGGCCCTGGATTGCCTGTTCAGGTCCCACCAAAGTTTGGCTTTTCTAGGCAAAGTGAGATGGACCTATTTAGCAAACTCCTGGGCCCGCCAATTCTTTTGACACATATACTTTATCATGAGAATTTTTTTGAACTGCAGCCCAGCCAGTTTTCTAACAAATAGCAGGAATGATTTCAATCAATACAAGTCAGACTCATATTTTTATGGATCTTTGCCAGAGTCAAAACCATAGTAATTTCTTAATAATGGGTGAAGTGTCCATGTGCTCTTCACTTGTGCTATTTTGTCTACCATGTGCCTTAAGAGTAAACGTCAGTGGAACACAAATCACTGTGTTTATTTTAGCTATCATTTTCCTAACACTGATGGTAAATACAAAGTTTTAAATAGTCCGACTGATAGGTTGTAAGTAGTATGCAAAACACAAACGACTTTGAATAGGTTTACATCTATGCCAGCTGTCTTCTTGCTGCTAAATGGAGTCAAATGCAAAAACATTTAGATATCCTCTACATTACACACTAAACAATAGGACAAGGGTTCAGATTAACCCCCTTTCCAGTTTGGAAAGCCATTAAAGCTCTGTCCTTTATAGCTGTTAGAAAATGAAGCATCCTCGTTCTAGGCATCATAATGAAGACCGAGGGTGGTATTCTTCTCTATCACCCGCACAGAGGAGTTATCTTTGCAAAAACTTCAAAACTTGTGATACCGATACTTAAGTGACCCACTTCCTGTTTAGAGCACAGTAATTGAAACATGAATCTAGATTCTAATATTTTGAGGCATTCAACATATATTGTTTTATGAGTAAGTCATCATGGAGTGTCTTCAAATTTGAGTGGGCAGAGTTATTTCAAATTTTGATATTTTATCATTGTCCTACAGGGCAACCGATCAAAGGAGATATTTCTTTCGCTGATTGGGTAAAAAATGTGGCACTCTTAGTTACATTGTCTTGACTCTTCTATTGTTGTTTCTAATTCTGTTACCTGTATTTGCTTATGCAAATGACAGTTCTGTTTGGTTAACTTTCTTACATCATATATGAACTACTGCAAGTGCAGATGGCATATGACCAAGTATTGCTAGATGTGATTTTGTACTGACTACTAGAGGGATTAGCAATTTAATGTTTAAAAAAAAACTGCTTTTTTAGCCAAGATGACAATAATTCTTAGAAAAAGGAGCATGAGTGCTGCTTTGAGGTAAAATTCCACAAAGACAAGAAATCGAAAGAGATTAAATTGGTGTTTCCCTTTTACGGTAAAAATTGGTTCTATCCTAGATCCATCTTATCAAACCATGCACACCTCAAATCACCATAATCTTCATTTTGTTTTCAGTAAAGTTGCAATCTCAACTAAAGGATTTTAATGGCAGAGAACCCAATAATAAATAGCCATGGATGCTTACCACAATAGAAAATTGGGCTGAGAAGTGTATGTTGGAAGAATATACAGATGGCCCTGAAATACAATCACATCTTCTTTATTTCATCATATTCTTAGCTACGGGATCAGTTATTACATAAGAAAAAGTAATTTGAATCTCATGGGTGGTTTCATTTATAATAACCTACTTTACATTTACTCTGCGCTCACTTTCATTTGCCTCAGCACTACCATTCAAAATCCCTCTCTACAAACGTTGCTTCTTTATGTATGGTTTGAATCATTTGGTTTTCAATACAACTGATAAGTAATTCATATTTCTCAAATCACGAGCATCCACAACTACATATATCAAGTCGCACTCCAGAAGTTACAGCATTGATCTTTCAAGATTAATGCATGCAAAAATAATTTTCTAGTCAAGAGGAACATTTTATACCTGCTGGCACTTTATTGATAGGAAACCATTTTTTGAAAAGAATCGCACCAAACATCTCAATAGCAAAAATAACATTACTGGCCGAAAACATGTGTAATCTGCTGAAGAAACCACAAATATTACAATAGAATAATTGAGTGGATAACAAGTAAAGTCAAATACTTACAATCTTAATCTAATAATAATCTGTGTCAAAGCATTAATAGCCAGTTCTCCAACAATTACATGATCGGATGAGGTGGTGTTCATGATGATTCCATATGAATTGAACTTATTTTCCAGCATATTGAAGGAAACTTGCTTCAAAACCACAAGAAAAAAAAATTCTCGGAGAAAAATACTCACGATGGACATGTTATCCATAAAGATGCTATTCACATGCGAGAAAACTATTCCATTATTCACAAATAAACAAAAGATTTCACATAGATTAGAAACATAGTTGCAGTCTCAGACATAAACAAACATTGCAAATCGTCGACTGTGGTTACATGTATAAAAGGGTGATTTTTAAAATAGAAAGAAAATGCTGATTGTACTTCCTAACATCCACCAAACTATCTTTAAATCCCTACTTTACCTGCCACGATAAATTAGCTGCTATTTTCATGGCTAATCATCTTCAACATCTACCTAAATATAATATGATAACAAAGCTCCATCATGGCAATCTCCATTGCTACAATCATGTCAATATTGAGTTTCCTCAGATAGCAATGCTGCATTTTATAACTTACAGGCATTTGATAATATGCACAGATCACTTAAGTACTTGCCCAAAATATGTTTATGTGGGCTAGTCCACTCAAAATAGTATTTTTACTATATATTCAAAAAGAATAACCCACTTAGACTGAGATTTATTGTTTTTAAAAACAGATAAAAAAACAAGTTATTTGCATCGCATATATGTCATCTTCATTATATGAAAGATAATGAAACCTGCACTGTCCTCTCCATTTGATCAAGCAACACAAAATCATCTATATTAAGCACAGATAAAGCCTCCAGATATCCGAGATGTTGCCCACTTGCATTGCCCACACCTGCTCTGCCAATGTACATAAACTCGCATCTCTAATTAGAGCTCCCACTAATCGTAAAACACAAATCTCTATTTAGATTAATAAAATGATTGTTTTGTTAGATTTTTAACTGAATTTTTTTGCATCAATAAAGATGGTATTTAGGATTATTCTCTCCAATGAGAAAATAATGAAAAATTATGAGCTCCAATTGCACCTCTAATTCAATACAATAGAGTGAACATTTTCTATAGACTTAGAAACCACATATTGACACGAGTTTGTTTTGAAAAGGTTATGTACATTCATGTTACCAGCAATAATGCTTGGCATTTACAAACTGCATATCAAAAAAAAATCACCCACGCCTATTCCCAATATAAGTTAAATGTATTACTTATTCCCCATTTAATTTAACCATATTACTTTTGGTAGCCACAATGTTGCGGCATGCCCTTACGGTTACCTAGTGCTCCATGAATAAAGAAGAGTTTTTTTGGAAAGAGGCACATTTCCAAAATCTTACAAAGGCCAAATAAATTGCATTTCTTGTGCAAGATCTTTAGATGCAGGGCCCACTCTGTACAGCTATTTAATGGATATATCTTGTTCATCTCTTAATCTGAAATTAAATTGTGGAATTCATACCTTATTTGTCAGGCAAATTAACCAGTTGTCTTTCGTAGTTTAGAAATCTGTAGTCTATCTATTTAGCATCTCAATCACAATATGCTAATAATTTTCTTAAAAGATTTAACATGATTGATTGTAAACCTATTGTCATTCCCATTGAAGTTGGTGTTAAATTAGATTATAAACCTACATGTGCGAAAGCTAACCCTACTTTGTATAGACAACTAGTTGGTAGTTTGATTTATTTGACTATTACTAGGCCTGATATTTCATATGCAATAGGAGTTGTTTCTAGATTCATGCAGGATCCTTATGAAGATCATTAGAAAATGGCTAAAAGAATTTTAAAATATATTAAAAGAACAATTAATTATGGTTTGTATTATTCTTCTAGTAATGATGCAAAATTATTTGGTTATTGTGATTCTTACCATGTTGGTGATATTATAAATAGAAAATATACAAATGGATATGTTTTCAAGTTTGGTACAAGTGTCATCAATTGGAGTAGCAAGAAATAACCAACAGCTTCTATCTCTTCTACGAAAAATGAGTATAGATTCTAAATGTGTCATAGAAGTAGCAAAAGAAATTACGTGGCTAAAAAAACTATTGGATAAACTCCATATGGGCGTCAAAAGAAGCACTCTTCTTCTTCATGATAGCTAGAGTTACATTGCTCTTGCAAATCCAATTTAACATCGAGAGAACAAAGCATATCGAGATTCATATGCAATTCATTTGAGAGAAAGTCCTCAATTTAAACATGTCATTGTACAAAATAGGAATGTCCATGTATTAGAAAAACCATTTTGCGAAGCTTCTTCCAAACCTCCATGTGTTTTTCATGAGGAAGAAACTGAAGTTCTAGAGGATGAAAATCCGTCTCTAGACAATAGAGATGTAGAGGTTGTGGGGTTACAAACTAAAAGACCTAAATGGGCTCATAACTTGATTAAGGACTCACATCCTAATAATCTTAGAAAGATGACTTGTAGTCAACATACTTATCATGCCTTGATGACCCTGTATGAGGTTGAACCACAATCTTTCGAGGAAGCTAGTCAAGATGAAAGATGGAAAATGCTATGAAAGTTGAATACAATTCTCTTATAAAAAATAACACTTGGGAATTAGTCCCCCTCCTTCAAAAAGAAGCATTGTAGGATCTAGGTGGTTGTATAAGATTAAGTATAACTCTGCAGGAGAAATTGATAAATTTAAAGCACGATTAGTAGCTCATGGGTTTACTCAAAAATCTGGTATTGATTATGTTGAAACCTTTGCTCTTGTAGCCAAAATGAGCATTGTTAGAATTCTCCTAGCATTAGCTGCTCAATATGGTTGGGAGATTCACCAAATGGATGTGAAAAATATTTTTCTAAATGGTGATCTGAAAGAAGAAATATATATGCAACAACCTAAAGGTTTTGTAGAACTTGACAAAGAGTCGTATGTCGGTAGACTAAAAAAATATTTGTGTGGTCTTAAAAAGCTCCTAGAGCTTGGAATGCTAAGATAAATGGCTTCTTTCAGGTCCTTGGTTTGGGTAACTATTGTTCTGATAATGATTTATTTTTGAAAACTGAGAAATGATAAAATTATTATTGTTGTTTTATATGTGGATGATCTGTTAATAGGTAGAATACCAAATGGTGTAAGAATCCTGAACCTAGAAGACAATAATACACACTATCAAAGGCATAGGGTTCAAAACCTATGTCTAGGATAGGGATGGGATCATGATAGGATCCTAGGTTGTAAAAGTAAACGGGGGTGATAAGCAAGTGTTATAAGGTATCTAAGGTAAGGGTTGTCAAGCCCTAAGGTAGACAATAAACAAGGACTGATAATAAAAATAATGCAATAGATAAAAATATGCTACTCTATCCAAGTCTAAAACATGATACATTAAACATAATCGAACGTACCAACATAAAGCATAAGGGTTAAGGATACTTACATTTGTGAAGACATCGTTGGCGCATTAACCCTCCCATGGGTTACTAGAACCTCGTGAGAGAGTTGTTGTGGGTGAATCTCAAGAGCAATAGGTAGAAGACATACATACCAAAGTTGGGGACTCCAAAGACTTGGTAGACCTTCAAGTGCAGCTCTTATTTTTGTTGTGCCTGATAAACCAATGCTCTAAAATAGACCTCCAAATATAAACTTCACTAGACCCTAAACCTTTATGCCTTTAAAAATAGATTTGCGAGCGGGGCGAGTAAACTCTGTGACGATCATCTTAGAGAAATGACAACAATGGTGCCCTTATTTAGTAGTACATGACCTTAGAAGTTATGTTCTCTCTTAGTTGACGATATCGAACGTAGTCAATGTTGTCGGCTAGAAAAAGGGCTTGCTTAGATGGCATCAACCCTAGTCGATGTCGTCGACCCACAAACGATCTAGGATAAAGGTAAAACAAAAAAAAAAACCATAGAAGAGGCAAAACAATTACAAGGAGATAGGTGTGAAGGGGATCTAAAGGGAATCAAGGTGTTGAGGTAGGTATGAAGCCAATGATACTTGATGAGGGTTGTAAGAAGATGGAAAGGGGGTAGTGAGAGGGTAGGAAGGATAGAAAGGCACGCTAGGGAAAGCTAGGGCAATGCCACACGCAATGACTCATTTACTAGGTACTACTAACCAACCCAACTCCACTCTCGATGATGCCCCTTAAGGCACACACTCAAGGAGATTAATGTGCCAACAGCCTACAAAGAGAAATCAATAGTAAGAGTGAAAAATAAGATGTATACATATGCCCCAACCAAAGATCATCATGTGTCACAATAGTGTAACATGAAATGGTTGTAGATAAAGTTATAAGAATGATAGAAATATGAACTCAACCAAACAGAATTTACTTATCTCGACCTACATTTCCACGAAAGTGAACACATGTTACCTCTATCTCGACCATGAAAGGTACAAATCTACTAACGAACACTAATGGTACAAGATTCAAATGAGAGGATAACAAAGCAGGCATACGTAAGTGAGTCAATAGGTAGGTATACAAAAACATGGGAGAAAATCTCATAGGAAGGTGTTGGGACAGGTCGGAGAAGAAGGCTAGGTCAAGTTAGGATGGTGCTAGGGAAGGTCACAGAAGAAGGCTAGGTCAAGTTAGTATGGTGTTAGGACAGGTCCGAGAAGAAGGCTATATCAAGTCAGGATGGTGCTAGGACAAGTCTGAAGGAGGTTGGGTCAAGTCAGAATGGTCTACGGAATGTCAAGAAAGTGCTAGTTAAGAAATAAATCAACTGAACTAGCAAGCCTAAAAATTAAGGAGTAAAATTGATGAAATAAAGGTTTGGGTCAAGTCCGGCTAACTTATCGAAGGGGAGACTAAATCAGGTCCAAAGGAACCTTGAAAGCATAAAAAGGTGTTAATCAAGAAATAAATCAACCGATCTAGTAAGACTCAAAGAAATGAGGTTGAAAGGTCTAGACCAAGTCTGGATAGTCTTATAAAGGGGAGACTACATTAGGACCGAAGGAACCTAGAAAGCGTCATGTTAGTAAATAAATCAACTGAACTAGTAGGCCTGGAAGTAATAAGGTACAAAGGTCTAGGTCAAGTTCAAATAGTCTTATAAAGGGAAGACTAAATTACGTTTGAATGAAAAACCCTTCAAAAGGTGTTAGTCGGGAAATAAATCAACCGATCTAACAGGCTTGGAAATAATGAATCATCAAAATGTGACACTCTAAATCCCTAACACAACTAGGAGAAATTTGAGAAAGTAAGATAGAAAAGGTTGAGAGAGAGCATCCTAAAAGCAATGGTTGAGACATGATGGTGGGGTGTTGAGAACTTATGCTTAATTTTGAATTTAGCATAAAGTTGTTTTATTTCTTTGCATTTTAAATTCCCACCATTGTCAGAAATGATGGTTTGTGAAATTCCAAAGTGACAAATGATTTAGTTATGAATGAATATGATGATTGTGGCTCCAATAACATTAATCAGGGGCATGGCCTCAACCCACTTCATAACGTATTCCATAGCCATAATGATTAAGGTATGTCCATCTTATGAAACGTAATTTTCCAATGTGATCTGATCTCCACATAGTGAAAGGACGGGGAGCTTCGTGTGCTTGGAGCTCAACCAAGGGAGAATGAATAAGGTCATCATAGAATTGGCAAGGTTTTTATTTCTTGGAAAAAGCGTGTGCATTTCCTTGTAAGGTAGACCAATAGTAACCTATACGTAGGCATTTGCGAGCTATAGTGTGTACCCTACAATGGAAGGGGAGACTAAATTTATGGAGTAAAACTAATGAAATAAAGGTCTAGGTCAGGTCTAGATAAAATATGGAAGGGGAGACTAAATTAGGTCCGAAGGAACCTAGAAAACATAAAAAGGTGTTAATCAAGAAATAAATCAACCGATCTAGTATGCCTCAAAGAAAATGTGGTTGAAAGGTCTAGGCCAAGTCTGGAGAGTCTTAGAAAGGGAAGACTAATGCAAGGGTCGATAATAAGAATAATAGGCAAGGGTCGATAATAGGAATAATGCAAACAAGAACACGAGACTATGTCCTAATCTGACACGTGATATATCAAACATAAGCAAGCATACCAGCACAAAGGAAAAGGAAGGATTCGGGATACTTACTTTATTGAAGACGTGTGTTAACCTCCCCAAGGTTAGTAGCACCGGATGGATCACAAGAGGGATAGGTAGAAGACCTAAGTAGACCAAAGTTGGAGACTCCAAAGACTTGGTTGACCTTGTTGGTGCAGCTCTTACTTTTGTTGCTCCTAGTAACCCAATGCTCCAAAATAGACTACAAGCCTAAGCTCCACTAGACCCTACACCTCTTATGCCTTTAAGGGCATATTTGCAAGTGCAGGGAAAACAAACTATGTGATGATGATCTTAGAGAAATGACAACAATGATGCCCTTATATAGGGTTACATGACCTAAAGTCGTGTTTTCTCTTAGCTAATGGCATCAACCATGGTCAATGTCGTCCGCTGGAAAAAGGGCTTGTCCGTCAGCTACAAACAATCCCGCATAAAGGTAAAAGAGAAAAGAGCATGGTGGCAGAACATATACTGGGAGGGAGGTATAAAGGGGATCTGAAGGGAATCTAAAGGTGTTGTAGGTATGTATGAAGGCGATGATATTGAGGAGGTAGTAGGAGAATTGTAAGAAGATCGTAAGGGTTAGTAAGAGAGTAGTAAGGGAAGGAAGGCACGATGGGGCAAGCTAGGAAGATGCCACGCGCAACGACTCTCTCACCAGGTTCTGCTAACCAGCCCAACCCCAATCATGGTGACACCCCTTAATGCACGCACTCAAGGAGATTAATATGCCAACAGCCAGGAAAGAGAAATCATTAGTAAGAGAAAAATAAGGTGTATAAATAATCAAGACTCAAATTGTTGTAAAAATTATGAAACATTTGGAGGACACTTATAGTCTGATTGTATGAAAAATGTTAACTTGAGAAGTGTTGGAAAGCTACAAAGCATATAACTGTCTCATAAGCTTTGACCATGTCAGAAATTACTATTAGGAGAGCCTTTTACTACAGTGTAGATGTAGATCTAGGGGAAGTGCTTAATGTCCAACCATAAATGATTGCATGGATGATATGTTTTGCTTCTAGCTCAACTAAGCAGATAGACATATTGACACGGTTCAAAATATAAAAGATCTCATACAATTTCTAGGACTAGATATACACACGAGGTAAATGTGTTTATGAAATTCTTTCTGTAACTGTTTTAAAATAGAGTTTAACATAACATTACCCTGCTATGTGTATTTACTATTATCCTATACCTTGAAAAAGAAAAAGAAAATTACCTTATTGCAATAGACACATCTGTGCAAGGCTCATTACATATGTCATATCTATATTATGAGAATCTCCCTAGTTCAGATGAAATTACATACAAGCCAAGATCTAGAAGCAGAATAAAATTGTTGAATATCAAAATGCATCCACATTTGGATGAGAATCCAGATCCAATGAATGTACAATTAGAACTTTAGAAGGTGATCATACACATATCGCACACCACAAGTTACAAAAACCTTTGCTGTCTGTTATATCCAAGTTAATACAATAAAACAATTATAAATTCTTCAAGGGAAAGTAGAATTTCATTAGATCTGTATTGACAAATGGTACAGAATGACTGGAAAATGGGAGGATGTTCTAATAGAACCCTAATTTTCCATCATCATTAACTTTATACATGGGTGCAAAATATACACATGCATAACAACTATCCAGGAGAGGAAATATAACTTTAAAAACAAAAATTAAAGATAACTTTGTGCTTCACTGCAAGAATGCAAAGAAGCCTTACAACTTCTCTCTGAAGTATCTAGTACCAACCTGCAGAAGACTTCAAAGTGGAACAGAATTCAGGTGCTTGTAGTCATTCCCAAAGAAAAAAGGTGGATAAAGCATTAAAGAACATGCATCAAGTAGTTGCATATTATAGATTGCTGCTTTAATCATCTGTAAGTTCAATCTGAATCGCTGCATGTGCTCTCCATGGCCTTCAGACCCAGTGGCTTCTGCATCAATGTATGCAGTAATATCATTTTTTCAATTCATACCAATGATCTGGACACTAAACCAAGGGAAAAAAAGCTGATGACTGGAAAAATTTACTATAATAAATGGAATATCAAAAACATATGATAGCCCCAATGCAGCTCCCATTAATATCAGTATAGAATCTCCGTCAACCAGGCAAACTAGATTACCTTCCGTGTACTCTTCTTTTCCCTCACATCGTATCTTCCCCTTGCTACATCTGAAAGCCAAAACCCAGGACAGCAATTCTGCTATACACAGAGGTATATTAGTCAGCATTGCCTGTAAAGTTCAATCAAGGCCTTCCAGCACAACTCATCCTTTGGAAAGTAGGGATGAAACAATTTACCTGCAAATTCCTCTCAACAATTTTAGGGCGCTTTTTAGGCCGCTGTGGAAGCTTGCTGCCCTTAATAACAAAAAAGTCATCTTCCTTCTCCTTCCGTGACAATGCGATTAATATTCTAGGCCATGGGAACTCGTCCATTTTCATCTTCTCGAGAGGCTGAGCAAAGGCTTCTGCCTCTGAAGGCGTAGAAGAATTAGGCGCAATGAATTCCCCAACATCCCCATTACTGCAAGGGGTAATTTTATCAGGCATGTCAGAAGACTCTGGAGAACGTTTATCTGCCCTCTGATTAAAAGAAATTCCATTGCTTCCATAAGCAGTCAGATCTTCGGGGCTCCTGTCAAATCCGAAGCACAATAAATCAAAAATATTCAGTTCCAGCAATACCCACATCAGAAATTCGGTATGCGAATGAAATTTCAATTCAAATGAAAAAAAAGCAGCACCCAAATGAAAAATCAAATCCAAATTCTCAGCACAAGCGTATTTTGGCCCAAAACTGGGGATTCTGAAATAACCAACCTTCTCATCAGTGTAGTGGTAAAATTTGTAGTATGAAGAGAAGCCACGGGATGTATGGATGGATTCTGGTCGCCATCCCCAGTAGCATGCATATCAGATTTTCTAGTAGAGTCATCAGCCATATGGGCCCTGCAACCTCTAGACCTCTTCTTCTGTCTCCACTGTGACAGCAGATCACCTCCTGGAATCCTGTTTTTCAAGGACTGCTTTTGATTTTCTCGACTGTTGGTATTGTCATTCAATGGACTAAATGATGAATCGGGTAGATAATTACTATTACCGTTTGAGGAACCTCCCTTGGTCAGGCCAAGCATTGTTCCTCCTCTCCTTTTAAAATCATAGCATGGTTTTTGTATACACAATTTTCCCAATCTCAGCTCCATTGTCATTCCTCTTGCTTGCATGGACATGGGTTTTGTTATCATTGCTTGCAGTAGGAGTGCCCTCACTACCAACTTGGTATCTGTACAGGAAACGGTTCATTCAGATCAAATGCAATGTTCCAGAGTCCAAACAATCCAGCAGCTAAGAAACTATGCACACACATAAGCGTAGAATTCCATGGCAGCTTACCTCATGATCGGATACGAATCATCTATACTATAAAAATCTTAGATAGAAATTACTACAGTCCTCAGGCATTTGACTTCATGGAACATCGTCTGCAACCCACTGACCCAAATCCAAAAATTGTTTCTTCTTTTCAAGGTTTTCTACTGTGCATAAGATTTTGCATTTGTGATGGTGTTAAAGAAAGTCCTACTGAAAAAGAACGGAGCTGTTGAAAAAATTGAAGAGAAGGGTGGAGGATTTTGATGACAATTTATTTGAATGAGGCCAACACTGATACCCTTGTAAAAATAAAATAAATGTTATCTTCCCTCTCTCGCACTAGATTGGAGCCATGTGAATCAACGTCCATTACCTGCCCTCCCCTCGTCAATTACAGTTCGACATTGAAGAGGAAGAAAATGGCCTCATGAGAGGTGTCATTGTTCCTTTAAAATAATCTTTAAAATTTTTAAGAAAGGTACGCCGGGTTTGTAATGTAAATTGCGAGAATTCCACAAAGTTATTATTTTCCGAAGAATACTTAGAATACGAAAGTATTCAAGGGTGTGTCATCAATAAATAGATTTAATGTAAACTAGTGTTTGCTCCTTAAAAGAGTAAGTCTATGCCGAGAGGATCTTTTAACTCTCGTGACGAGCTTTTGGAGGTTGCTTCCATGTTGTTCTGTTTTAATCTATATCATTTCGTGAGTGTTAACATTAAATCAGAATTGCATATTTAAAGGGAATAGAGTCCCAATAAACTCAAATATAACAGACCAAAAGAAACCAAAACATGGGCCCAAGTAGTTAAAGGCATATCAGACAAAAGTAAAAATACAAGTCAAATCAAGGGACAACAAAGGGAAAGAAAGAGCAACTAACATAATTATTAGAGGAGTAAAAGATTATGGCAAGAATGAAAATACCTTCAATCTTACAACTGATTTTCTAAGAGACAAAATACAATGGAAAGGTCAAATATACCAAGCACAGAGGGTTGGAAAGATGAGGGAAGGGAACATGAGGCCTATCAAAGTTCACATGGCAAAAATAGAAGACAAACAACAAATTCTAAGCAAAAAGGGACTTTTGAAAGGTTCACACTTCTTTATAGAGGAGGATTTAACACCAATGCAAGTTGAAGAGAAAAGAAAAGAATTGATCAAAGTAAGAGCAACAAGAGATGAAGGTAAAAGAACATGGATATATAATGGAAAAGTTGTCATTGCCAATTTCATGCCTCCAAACACATCAACAAAGCAAGGTAACAACAAAGGAAGACCACAAGAACATATAACTACAAGGAATGCAACAAGACAAGTGTGGGTTGAGAGGCATAAAGGCTCCACTACGAGTCTTCAACAACAAAATAAATAGCAAACACAACTTCCCCTCACCAAGAATGTTTAAAATTGGTATGTTGGAATTGTAGAGGATATCCTTGGAGGAGGGGACCAGGATTAGGCCAGGTTGCAGAAGGAAGAGACGTGATATGCCTCATAGAAACTCATGAACATGATGGTTGCAAGACTCCTACTTTTGATGGCTATACGAAGTTCATGGTTTGGAACAATACAATGGGTAAGGGAAAAGGATATGGTGGCATAATGGTGTTAATAAGAGAAGTAGAGGGTAGAAAGATCCAGTTGGAAAAAGAAGACACAAATAAGTAGTATATATGGTTCAAAATATCAGAAAATGGGAGACACATTAGAATTGCAGCTTGTTATTTTGCACCACAGGGCTCAAAAATCTACAAAAAAATGGGTTAAATGGCAAGGATCCATATGCAGCTCTAAAAATGATCTTTGTGTATTCTCAACTTGGAGAAGTTCTTCTTTTGGGTGATTTCAATGTTAGGACAAAGTGAATGAACAATCTAGCATTTTATGCAACAAGGAGGATCACAATCCCATATGGCTCGCCGAAGAAGAAACTCATTCATGGAGCAGATGCTCAAAGGATTACAAGGACACCAATCATTTTGGCGAAGAGCTAATTATTGTTTGCGACATGTTTGATCTAATTATCTGCAATGGTTTGAATAGATGGAAAAAGTATGGAAAATTTACATGCAAAACCTACAATGGTGCAAGTGTTGTTGACTATGTCATTTGTTCACAAAGCTTGATTGAAAAGATAACAAATGTTTTGGTCGAGGAGCCCATGCATGATTTGAAATCAGACCACAACTCAATTTGCATAGTGATATCTTGGGGATCACAAAATCAATATAAAAAAAAGGCATACTAGTCAACAATCTCCAACAAAGGGCAGAATTCTCATAACACAGGAAAATCGTGTTGTCTTCAAGGAAACTTTAGAACGTCTAATGCAGACAAAAAGAGTAGATTTGTAGGACATCAAAAATTATGAGTTGACAAAAATTATTCAAGAAGCACTTGGGAGTTGCAAGAGGTCCAAAAACAAGAGGAAAAAATCAAATGGTTTTCCAACAAATAAGTGGTTTGATGAGGAATGCAAAGTCTGCAAGGAAAGCTCTTAAGGTTTCAGAGAAAGAGAAAACAAACATAAAGGTATACATGTAGATTATTAAGAGAAAGAAAGATGAGTTCATGAGAAATAAGAGAGAAGAACTCATATATCTGGGGAAAAATACGCCGAAGTTATTTTGGAGAGAACTTCAGCAAAGAAAGAAGCAAACAATAAATAACATTATAGTAACTCAATGGCTAGAATATGCAAAACAATTATATGAACAAGAACAAGAGGTTAAGGCTCCACCTCTAGTGCACACAACAAATTTATTCATGTTACAGGAGGTTAAAACAGTATCAAAAAGCTGGGTAGGTAAGGCCAAGGATTTAGATGAGTTACAGGTAGAGTACCTAAAATGGGGATCAAATATTCTTGCTCCTCACATTTTGAATATATTCAACAACATCATTCAGTGTGGTTTCCCAAATGATTGGACTACTAGTATGGCGGTACCTCTTTTTAAGAGTGGAGATGTTGACAACCCAACCAATTACAGGACCATCATGATCAATCCCTTATTTACAAAGTTATTTGGTAGCATGGTTGAACACAAAATCAGCAATTGGGTAGAAGAAAATGAGAAGAGAGAAAAAGGGCAAGCTGGTTTTAGACCTAAGCACTCCACTTTAGATCATGGTATTACTCTAAGACATATCATTGAAAAAGCATGGGAGGAAAAGAAAGAAGTCTTTTGTTGTTTTGTTGACTTCAGGAAAGCTTTTGACATGGTCCCTAAGGATAAGTTATGGTGCAGAATGCAAGAGCTTGGTATACCAATGCAACTTAGAGCAGTGGTTCATAGACTTTATGAAAAGGTGCGTATTAAAATCAGAACTCAAACATGCATTTCAGAGAGCTTTAGGAGTGACATTGGTGTTAAGCAAGGTTGTCACTTTATCACCCACACTCTTTGGTTTATATATAGACCAACTTGAAGAATTGTTAAATATGGAGGGTGGCGATGGTATCCGATTGGGTGAGTATGTTATAAGGCTTCTTCTATATGTTGATGACCTTATATTGATTGCTACGTCCACTCAAGGATTGCAAAACATTTGCTCACACTTGATTTTTTTTGCAAAAAAGTGGGTATGCAAGTTAATATCAATAAGACCAAGATTATGATCTTTAACAATAGAAGGAAAAGAAATCAACAACAATTTTTCTTTGAGGGTAGTATTCTAGAAGAAGTAACCGACTACAAATACTTGGGGATTGACTTCAACAACAAACTTACTTGGGAGACTTGCAGAAAAAAGAGAACAATGGGAGGGTGGAAAGCCCTTTATGCTTTACAAAACAAATGCAGAGAAGCAGAGTTATGGGATTGGAAAACTACTCAGACCCTTTTTGAATTATTAGTTACTCTTGTTGTACTTTATGGGTGTGAAATATGGGCCAACAACATACCATTATTAAAATGGAAACAAATTGAGAGAATTCAAAAACATATGATCACAAACAAGTTCAAGTTGAATTTATTTGTCCCTTATGAGATTCTTTTAGCTGAAACAAGTGCAGTTCCAATCGAAGCCATTGTTATGATTCGACTTCTAAGATACCTCAACAAAATTGAATAGATGACAACAAATAGGTGGCCCAACATAGTCTTCAAAGAGCCATTATGTAGGAGAAAAAGGTCATGGGTGAATCAAAACATCAAGTGGATGAAAAGATGGAATATTGAATGGAATGCATGGCCCAAAGACAATAAAGAAATAAAAGCATTTGTAATAGATAAGGTCCACAAAGCTATGTGGGATAAAAGAGGAAGAAAAAAGAGATACTACCTCAAAGAATTTAACTACACTTGTGATCATCAACAAAAGGCCTACATAGGGGCCCTCATCCCTTGGAGAGCTAAGATTCTCATAGCTCAACTAAGGACTAACTCCCATCGGCTTAGATGCGAAACAGGTAGATGGAAAAGGCCTAAAGAAAAATGGGAAGAGAGACTTTGTGTCTTTTGTTCGGATGGGGCAAGTGGAATCAGAAAAACACTTTATTATAGAATGCAATGCTTATAATGACATTCGTTTGAGATATGCAATCAATTTCACGACATTGTCATTACATGTTATGTTCAATGAGGAGTTGATAGCTAAAATGGGGACTTCATCATCAAGATTAACAAAAGAAGATCAGAATTGATGAAATTAAAAGAAACTGGTTTTATTGTCTCATAGGCTATTTTTAGCCTTGTGGACGTTAAAAAAATTCATTTCATTTCATATCATCAAACACTTTAAAACATTTCATTAAACTAAATTTATAAAGACAATCAATTCGTAGGTGTTTGATTACAAGAAAAAGAAATAGTGAAAATAAAATTATAGATAATAAATTTAAAACTATGGAGAGGTAAATGAGAACAATGGGAGAAGCATCTTTCGGCACAATGTTGATAAGCATCATGTGATTATTCAAGAACTACTACATGTTCTTAAACATGGTTATTATTATAGTTGTTTGTTTGGGCAATCAAGATTTCTAGAACTTTGTAATATTCAACCAAAATGAAGAAATGTATGATTGTATATGATATTGCACAAAATGCCTACGAACTATTTCGTAATTACATTTTTTTAATTTTTGTTGTGCATGTAGCAAAGTAATTGTTTTTATTCAACTTCTCTAGAGCAACATATATGATTAGAAGATCACTTGTTGAGTGCCTAAATACTTGAAAAGAGTAAAACCATGTACAAAACATAAATTATAATTCTCAATAGCGGATAAGTGTGATAAAATTTTATAGAATGAAAGCCCATATTAATTTATAAAACTAAGCATTTGGATTTCTGAGGTTTTTTTTTTAAAGCATCAACCCACATGGAGAATACATAGAAATGTCATGAAAATGAGAAGATAAAGTCTCAAGGTGGGTCTCGTCTTCTTACCAAATTTAAGAAAATGGCGTACACTTTCAATTACTTTAAGGAAAAGTTCAAAGTTACTTGTATTGCTACCTCTATTTCAATATTACGAAGTGAAACCAAAAATATGGTATTTTATAATATGAAAAACCAAATTAGATCTGTACTTGGTGAACATTTATCCAATCAATGGGATCACTTTATACTTACAAAAATGGAAATATGGTTGAAAGCAAAACCATTGCGTTTTAACGCAAATGGTATATTGCACCCCAAAACAATACACACATTCATTGACACGTTAATTTTATCTTTTTTGTGTGATAACAAATAGTTTGAAAAGAATGAAATTGTTTACCTCATGTAAAAAAGGATGCAAAATGTATCGCCATAAGAGAATTAGGAGTAAAGCATTGCAAAGTAAGCAATGCATACACTCTTTTATTATGTGTTTTGTAATAGCAATAAATACATTAGTATAAACATGTAAATGATGTTACCAATTTAACCGTACATTTTGACGTGTATGACTCTTTTTGAAGGGAACTACAATGGTGGACTGAATATGGTTTTTAATTGTATTTATTTTATTTACGTGGTAAATGTGGGTATCCTTCTATGTTCCTTATTTACAAAGAGGGTACTATTGTAAATATGTACATCATGTTATAAGGGTAAGTTATTCCCCACCTACATATATTATAGTGGTATTTTCTTGCCTTGCTTTCAAGGTTTTCAATAAGTTGCTAACATTTCTACAATCTATTTAGAAGAAGGGCATTGTTGTGAATATGTAAATCATGTTATAAGGTTATGCATTGTGTTTTTATTGCTTCACCCTAAAGATTCCAATAAAGTTATTATCATGTTTTTATGGTTTCCTTCTTGTTGGCTTTCGGTTGCATTGTGTATAGTCCATGAGATTTGTGCCTTACCATTATGGATAGTTGTTGAAATGGAAAGGACAAATTTAAACACGTGGAAGAGGACATTTTTGGTAATGTGTCATACGTCATCGTACTTGAGTTGAGGTGTTTATGAGCATCTCCAATACACCTAGCAAAGCATTGGTTGTGTCATCAAAATTCGTTTCTCATATAGTTCTAGTGACATCTTTGACATCATGTGTAAAGCGTATTTATATTCACATAAGCTTGAATCTAATTTGGATTTTATGCAATGCCAAAAGCATTCTATATTCATAATCATTTTTAAAGATAATCATTTATATAGGGGGTTATAGAATATCCTTCTATCCGGTCATAGTAAAGGGCATATTGAACAAACAAATATTAACCCCAAGGATACATTTGTATTGGTTAAACAAGAAAGGCCTATATGTCTACAATAGGTTGTTTGATCGCTACTTCTATACCTAATATAATTGAAACATCTATCATTCATGTCATGCCTATCCAAAACCTAAGACCTCTGTTTCCGAATTGGGGTTTCTAGAAAGAGGTGTGTGTTAACTCCATTTTGTAAGTTTACGCTTGAATGTGGTGATATTGCACTTTTTAATAACTACTATTAGCATATATATATATATATATATATATATATATATATATATATATATATATATAGTAGCATATTTGTGTCGGTGTAGTCATGTTCGAGTTGTAACATTTTGGTGGCCTCATCACATAAGCTCCCCATAAGGTTATGGCTATGGTATATCTTTGTGGTCTTGCATGGAAATCGTGCACCGTTGAGTGCAACTTTTATCTTTACGGATAATGGAAAAAATAGCATATATAGATGTGACCAAACCAATCACATCCAGTATAGAACCAAGAAGTATGTTTTGAATTGTGGTTATATTGATGAAATGGAAATGGTAGAGAGCTTTTTGTTATAGGTTTTATACACGGTAGAAGAATAAAATCCATGTTGATGTGTTTTTTGTCTTCATTTCTTGTTTGATGTTTTTTATCTCTGTCTTTTTTGCTACTATCACCATATCTGCGAATACGCATCAACAATGTCATACAACAAAGCTAGATAACATAGAGTGCAATAATAAGTCCACCTAAATGATTGATATAAACATGGATCTTGAAAAGGTAAATGAAAATACATTACATGCTTGTAAATAAACTTATTACGTTCAGAAACACATACATAACAAATGTTGTTACATTGTTAATGGGCAATCTTATAAGTCGGTTATCAATGAAAACTTACACTATAAGAAGTGAAATAATTTAATCACAATCTGATTAATATATGAAATTTAGTCAAAATAATCTCGTGACCTAGGCCAATTACGATATTCAATTTGGTCATAAATGACCCACGTAGCCTAACTATATTGAAGTGATGACTGATTACATGGTCACAATATAGTGTTATAGACTAAATATGAGGTGGCATGTTTTTAATATCTACCATTTAAAGTGTTGCAAAGTTTATATTTTTGTGCACCATTGTCTAACTTGTGTCAAGTATGAGATGAAGTTTCAATCCATTAACTTTTTGTAAAAATTTTTACTAGAAGGTGGATCAAATAAATAAACTTTCTCTCCTTATATTAATTTGCCACTACGTGCACTAGGATTAGTATTCTTGGTCATTTTGAAATTAGTAACATGCCTAATAAATGATGTGTAAATAAGTTATGGCATATGATATTATTAGTGTGAGTCACCGCAGATTATTTCTATCAAATATAAAAATTGAGGGGTGAAATGGTTGAGCTTGTTTGTTTTGCACGCATGTCACCATTCACCAACATCATGATGGTCTACCACGATTGCACATACTCGTTAGTCATCAATTGCCTCCCATTTTGGAATTCTCTCTAGTAACCTTTTCAAAGGTGTTGCGAGTTGGGAATGTCTTGATATACGTGTGTAAAATTTGAGCTACTTCAATTGCTTGATAGATGCAATTGACTCTTTTAAATGACAGGTGGAAAAGTGGCTTTGACAACTGTTGGCTTTGTTATGAGCCATGATATGTGTTTTCCTTATTTCGACATTATCAAAACACCTTCAATAATCAATGCAACAAGACAATGGTAAGAAATAATAGGTAGAGGTGTTGATGGGGAAGCCTAAATAAGTTATTTTCCTAAAAAGGCTCGATGGAATTGAGTGACGACCATATTGGTTTGCTAGATTTAAACATTCAATTTTTTTGCTAAAATCTATAAGCCAATTTAAATTTTTGAGCTACGTTGACATGTGTGGCTTTGAACTTGCTAATCTTCTCATAATGCCTCGGTGTAGACATAAAATCATGCACTTGGGCACATTTATAGGTCCTAAGAACATACTTACATTCATATGATTCCTAAGTGATAAAACTAGTAATTGATTGTTGTCTTTGGCCTCTTTGATTTGTTTCTTGTCTTCTTTCTAGTCTTTTACACCCTACAACCCAGTCAATACTTCACTTTCTTATATTTTATGGCTTCAAACACCATCTCCAGACAGACACCAATGCCCTGGGTGCCCTCGTCTTCTAGGCACCCCGACCCTTTTCTATCTTACTCACTTATTTTTGGTCTCTTTTATCTTTTGGGAATCTTACTTTCTTATAGGTCGGCCTTCTAGTTGTCAATTACGAAATTCAATCAAGGGAGTCATATAAATACAAAGCTATGTGACCAAACTAAAGGACCAAGATCTAAACATATATTATCATCACCTAAGGTTGTACCCAAAGGTATCTAAGAGCATCAAAGGCATTCATCCAAACTTTCGGTCAAGGAACAAGTGATTGCATTTTCTACATACATGCATAGGAAGGAAGTTCATTTTTCCATCCACACATCTATTTACATTGGTACATCTAGTTATCACTCGTTATCAAGTGCATTTGCATAAGGGCTTATTAGGGCATGATTCTATCACACATGCTCAAGAACTACATGGAGTTTAAGATGTAGTGCGGTGGTGGGTCGTAAGTTTTGTTGAGAAGACATAGTGTTGTCCTAAGGAGAAGACATACATAGGATTCGCACGTGGGAACAAGGCATATTTGAAGGCGTGGAAAGATAGGAAAGGAAACACACATAAAAAAGTTTGATTCAGGACTTAGCCATTTTCATGGATATATGTTTTTTTAGAGATAGTGTGCGGGGCACACATTGGGATGGAGACTTGTGCAAGACAAAAATGCTATTTTAGGAATGAGTGACTGATAAGCACCATGCATGACTTTAAGATAATAATAGGATAACTTCTTCCAGTTAACTATAGTATGTCTATTATTAGCGCACTTGCATGTGTGCATGTTAATATAAAGGTGCATGGCTATTATCAACATGCGACCTATTTTGGGAAGTGCATGGGTGGTGAAGGGAAATTCCCACCCATATAAATACGTAGTGAATCGTGTAGTTTAAAAAGAGTAAATTATTGTAAAGTTATGTCTTTAGATATGATGCGCGCATGACTTATGGTGATACTATTTAATGTAAAAATATTTTCTGTTTTATTGTGCTTAATATAATGGAGTATATTGGTTGGATAATGGTGTTAAACATGACTATAACTAGTTCTTGTATGGTTGATTTCATTATAGTCATTGTTTAATTCATGATTCTCTAAGATCTAGATCCGAATATGCTCGTGGAATGTTTATGGTTATTTATGGTTTACGAATGCATGCTTTATCTTCATCACACTAACATCCCGCACAAAGCAAATCTAAAGGGGGTCATGGTACCTTTGCGCACTTGGTGAGTGCTCGGCCAAGCCGAGTGATGTGCCAACGCGCTTTGGGTTTTATATAGTGAATTCTAGGTTGCATCATTGGTTCTAATTCCGGAGCTATTTTTCAACTATTTTCAGGATGGTTCATGATGAAGATGTATTGGTTGACATTAACAAGTGTTGAGGAGTGGATAAAAGATCTGGAAGAAGAGTACACTTGGAGTTTTTGAAGTTTGACGCACGCACGTGGGTGGAACAACATTTGTATGAGAGCTTCTTTTTGCTATCTTCTCGATAGAACCTGCATTTAGTGGTGAATGATTATGCGTCTAAAAGGAATTGGAGGTATCGTACACTTGTCTAGACACATGAAGAATTTTAAGCCCTCTATGATCTTGATCCGATTTAGACGTGCGTTGTGGACACTTGGTTTCGTGGTGTTACGAATAGCTATATTTTAGAGTACTCAATTTCCACTTACTCGTGCCATGAGGTAGCTAAGTTCCAATTTTTACGTTATCAAAGGGGAACTCATTTGCAAGGCATTCCACCAAAGAATCAAAATCTTGATAGTAACCTTGAAATTGGAAGTGAAGTTGATGACTAGCTAAACCCCACCATGTGTGGGGGGGCGGGGAGAAGGTTTGGTGAAGGATGAAGGACCTCGCGACGAAAAGACAATGAGAAGAAAGGTGGTTTAAGTATAATGAGGCATGCGAGAGGGAGATAGGGAAGCAACGTGATATTACAGAGCGAATGGCGTTGAGGAGAGAGATGACTTGTGAAGGATTTGGAGCTCACGCAGAATGCGTGGAGCCAAAGAATCTAGAACTCCCCCATTTGAGAAAGCATTATAGGAACCCTCCTCACCTCATATGGGAGTGTGTCACAGAGACGAAATGGGCCACATGCACGTATTTGAATCTACATGGCAACCTTTGGCCCTTGCGCTTCGTTTTCCAGTATCTAGTACAACCAGTAGTTAACAAGCTAGTTTAGGGAGTAGTAGAAAAGGAGTTAATCAAGTAGAGAGTACATCTATGGCTAGACAAACGTCTTCTTTATTATTTGGAGGTACCTTTTCAGGTGCATCGTCAACACATAACTCAAGCGTGAAAAATTTTGGACTCACTCCTCGGGAGTAGTACTACTTCACGATTGTAGGAGTTTAATTTAGTACTACCTTGTTGGGACACATGGTAGTACATCATTGGTCCACTTCCGGATACGGGAGGAGGATCGGGAGGGCATAGGTGGCTCTATTTCTGGTGGATCGGTGGTTCCGGAGGTAGAGGTAACACAGGAGATTCTAGATCAGGTGGGTAGGGTCCTCATCAACCCCAAAATATTTACATGGAGTCTCTCTATCTTCCAGAGTATAGGGGCATAGAATATGCTACTGAACACGTGCACATGTGTGAGATCTTGTGGCGCACAAAATAGATTAAGACTTCGAGCGCAAGGCAAGTCGGTTTGCAACTACATTGCAAGGATGCACACACACGGTTGGTACATAATGTTTGACCTTGATCGAATTGCGTAGATTATGCAACATTAAAGGATGTTTTCCTCAAGGACTTTCATATCCCTGAGTTCGAGCATAAGAGTATAAATGCACTCAAGGATATTAAGCAAGGCACTACTGAGAGTGTTCAGGAATATGATACATGTTTCAAGATCATCTTGTTGTCAAATTTTTCATATGATATTCACGCAAGCCAAGTATATACAAGTGGTTCGTTGGGGTTTGATTACACCTTTTAGAAGGGCACTATCACATAAGACATACACAAACGTGTGAATCACTTTAAGCCGCTTTGCACACCGAGGCGATTAGAAGTATAGATACTAGAGTAAGCCCATTCCTGGAGGCAAAAATTACAATTATGAAAAAGTAGTTGGAGAAACTATCAGAAAATTCAACACACGAGACATGCATTGGGGTTTAGTGTACATATTATGAAGTAGAAGGGCGCACCAAAGATAGTTGTCCTCATAGATCGGTGTGTTCATTATTGCTAGCGTGAGATATGTCATTTGGACCACGATGAAACCCGTTGCCCATTATTACAACACGTGATAAGAAAGAATGTATCTTGTTAATGTAAGATTTGTCGGACTACGACTCCACTCATGATACGTAAGACTACCGGTTGATTGGTTAGATCCAAGATGTCATAGATATTAGTGTGTGACAAATAGGAGTAATAGATAACTCTAAAATTAAAAGTGAGCACCATGATAGTGATCACAACCCGAGTGGTAATATGATCGAAACGAAGGGTGATTTGAAGGAAATCGTAGTAGAGGTCAAGGATATTGTGGTGGATTCGGGGCCAAGGTGTGGTGGTGGAAGAGGCGAGTTCTCTCATGGAACATGTTTTACATGTGGATCTCCTATGACCACTACAAGCATGAATGTCCTCAGAATATTACTTGTTATTTTGTGGGAAGAATCACAACTATGAGGAATGCCCAGACTTATATGAGCATCTTAGCAAGCAACATAAACAAGAGAACAAGGGCACATGGATGGTTAGAATACAACACGCTATGGAGAATCAGTGGATGCCAAAGTTGGCACCGGAACATGAGGTATTACATGTGAAGATTACTACACGTGTTGAAGCTATGTGTGCTAGGGAAGTGTTACAACAAAAGCCTACCATTACTAAGGAGGAAGTTTTACATGCAAGGTACCTATATCCTACACATCGAAGGAGGTTTATCAAGAAACCATGGAGGTACTCAAAAATCTTTAGGGTGAAATACAATGTTTAAAGGAATAGTCATGGAAGTTAGAACAAAATAAGGCAAAGCAGAGACAATCCAATCAGATATTGATGACTTAAAATAGGTATGCAAGATGCTACGCTAGGAGAACATCATTCCATTACTAGGGAATTGGCTAAAGGGAAACACTCTATGCGCAAGTATTGAGACTGGATGACAGATCTTGCATGCTAATATTCCCCCTCATAGCTTGGATTATGACAAGGAGATCACCTTGAATGTTGTTGTAGATGGATGAATCTTGAGTAATATATTGATTGATACATGCATGGAAGTGAATGTGCTTACTTTATATGCATGGGTACATATGGGTAGAACTATGTTACAACCATCCTCTAATGTATTGTTTATGGCCAATTGAACTAAGGCCACACCAATCAGAGTTTTAAAATATGCATCCATTACTATACAAGGGGCCAAGTTCACTGGGGACTTTGAGGTCTTAGCACTTGCAGAAGCAGACAGTTTCCCAGATCTACTTGGGTGCCCTTGGTGTTATGCAAATAATGTTGATCTACGGTTCAACAAGGGGTATATAAGTTTTGAGAACAAAGAATAAAGAGTTATTATTCCTTTAACAGATGGGAAATCTGTACCTTATGTTGAACCTTTGAGTGAGGAAGACCTGAACAAAATTTATGTACGCGTCATTCGGGACCTAGAAGTACTTGAGACATCTAAGGAAGGAATCCTCTAGTGGGAAGATGCATAGTCTATTAGTGATACTACTAGTATTGCTTGTGATAATTGGGTGTATGACACTTATGAGATGGTTGGGCGCGAAGTAAGAAGTGCATTTGCACGGAGAAGCAAATCTCATTGTATTAGGAGGATAGGTAACTTTGTACCTCGGTACACTGGAGAAGGAGACCCTACGATATTCCTGCATGCCATGGAGGAGAAGTGGATGAATCAAGTTGAAAGAAGAAATATGTTAGTATATACCTTGTGCGAGATGACAGTGCACTAGTGGATGGTTCACAGGGATAATCTCATGGAATGGAATGAAGTCAGAATTTCTCTAACCATTCGGTTCTTTAGGAGAAATGCACCTACTACAATCTGCATGTATCATGGTAATCAACCTATTCAGCACCACATTCAATAGTGTGAGAGACTCTGGAAAAAGGGGTAGGAAGCTTTACCACCTTCACTTTGGGTGCACAAACTTTATTCCACTTTTCAAGGTTGCACACATGCTTGGTATGTTAATGCGAACCGCATAGGAGACTAGAAATTGGCAAGACTTAATTGCAGATATGACCCGAGACTTTTGAGTACTTCTCCTCTAAAGCTCGATAAGAGAGGCATTACAGTTATGGAGTGGTTGACCATGGGAGATAGTGCCAAGGCTGAAGAACTCATTCAAGATTTATTTGACGAGGAAGAACAAGGATCATGTTTTGATAAAGGAGATGATAGAGATGCCAAACTATTTACGCATGCTTTCCTTGAGAAGGAGAAAGGAAAGATGGTCTACATAGTAGATGACGAAAAATTAGAAAATTTGGACATGGCCCATTCAACAGGTACACGGGAAGTGTTATACAATGCGGATAAGAATGTGCGTGCCTATCATGAACCTATGAAGACCAAGAAAGTGAACATTTTCATTAATGCTAAACGTAAGGAGGCAATAATCGGGATTACTGGTATGATTCTAAAGTGGCAAAGATAGTTGAGTTACTACAATGTTTTCAGGATTTATTCCCTAGGGGCTATCATGAATTAAAAGGAGTGCATGAGTCATTAGGAGAGATGAAGATTAAGCTAAAGGAAGGAGTGTGCCCTGGTCAGGAAGAGACCTTACAGGATGAACCGAACCTACACATAAAAGTTAAAGAAGAAATTGAAAAAATGTTGAACTCGACATCATTAATCCCCTGGACAAATCAAAGTAGGTTAGCCCAATGGTAATTAGTATAAAGAAAGATGGTCATATTAGGATTTGTGTAGACTACATAGAGCTGAATTCTGCATGTATGATTGACCCTTTTCCTACGCCTTTCACCGAGGAAATATTAGAAGGCATTGCAGGGCGTGAAGTTTACTCTTTTATAGATGGATTCTCTAGGTATCATCAGGTTAGAATTACATAGGAGGATCAAGAGAAGATGACTTTCACCACTGAATGGGGAAGTTTTGCATATACGGTGATGCCCTTTGGTTTGAAAAACATGCCTGCTATATTTTGCGCATAGTTGTTCAAGCATTCCAGGATTTTATTCACAAATTCTTATAGGTTTACTTGGATGATTAGATGGTATATGGGCTTGTTAAGGATCATTGTGATAATTTGCGCTTAATTTTTGAGAGATGCAAGACAGTTAAGCATATCCTTAAACATCAAGAAGTGCATATTTTCTACACCTTTTGGAAATTTTTAGGGTACATCATCGTAAGGAAGGTTTGTTAGTCAATCTAGCTAAAGTTGTAGTTATTGAAGGCTTGGAGGAGCCTACTAGTCAGAGTGAGGTGCGCATGATTCTTGGGCCACATAGGGTATTATAGAAAATTTATCAAAGGGTATGAAAATATTTCCACGCCCTTGGAAGAGTTATTAAAAGGAAAAGGGACATTTTATGGGGAGAACCATAGCGGCGTGCATTTGAGACATTGAAGGAGTGACTTACTGCAACGCCTATTCTACGTTTCTCCTCATGGAGCCAACTATTTCACATACATGTGGATGCCTCTGTCACGACCATTGGCGTAATGTTAGCTCAGCCCAGAGAAGGTATTGTTACTTGCTCAAACATGCACCCATGTCTCGAGATCTTGAAAGGGCCAAGGTGTCCGAGACCATGATGGAACCGCCCCAAGTGTGGGACCTTGCATGCTTGGGACAGATCTTTAGAGAAGGATGGTTCCTCTACCTACCTCTAACACTACTGCTACTCCTAATGCTGAATGCAAATCCTAGCCCGAACATGCCAAGGGACCAGGGATAGAAGGATGTGTAGAAAGGGAAATCCTAAGCTAAGGAAGGCGATAACACCAAAAGGAAAGGGTTGATCTCTCTCCATGAGCGGTGAAGGAAATAGAGAGGGCGTAGGAGAAGAGGGCGTATGGCGTGCGACACGAGATCAACACACGGACTCGCCTTCTAGCGCATGTAACACATAAACATGGGGAATGCAAGCACAGGAGTACGCACAACATGCCAGAAAACGCAAATAGAGAGGCGAGATGTAATGAAAATGAGAGAGGGGAGACAAGAGTTCCACAAAACACAATTTTATTGCTTAAGGGATGCATAGTCATTTACATTCACGACATGAGGTGAGAATACATTGTAGAGACCATGCCAAGGTCTGAGACCCATGGGAAGTCGACCACCATTTTGGCATGATGCCATTACAACAAAGAGGGATCATTTTACAAATCAGAACTATGTTATTTATAGAAGAAGAAGGAGAGAAGAGAAGGAGAAAAGGAGGGAAACTCGGATTCAAATCTTCAACCACCAACAACAAAGTGATAAATGCCTACAAATCCACCTGCAAGGCTATAGATGTACTTCCCCATGTCTGTTTGGCATGTGGAAGAAGGAAGAAGGCAAGATATGATGAAATATGGTAGTTGAGGTTGATTGGATGTGCATTGATGAGCTGAGAGATGTTTCCTATTTTTTCCTAACAAATCCTACCTAAATTTGAATTTGAATAGTCCAACGTGTAGCTTGTGTCAACAGTTCTTTGACAAGTCTAGGCACGTGCTGATCTGAGCTCTATAGCAAAAGATACGGCTGTTAGAAGATGTTAGAGTCATCGGCACACGGAAAACACGTGGCACGTGTAGGTTGGCTGAAATGATGGCCAACTGTTCATTTGTTTTGTCTTTTCTACCACGTGTCATGCACTGGTTGGTTGTCTAGATTCAACACCTTGTTGGCGTGCTTTGATTGGTCACATGCGGTACACTCAAGTCTGATAGAAGATGACTTGGCATAGAAGGGTGCATAGGAGAAGGCGCAAGGGCGCGCACGAAGAAAGAGGCACGGGAGGAAATCAAAAAGAGGTGAATGAAAGCACACATGACGCGCAGGAGCAAGAGGTAAGTGCACAAAAGTGAAACAAAGGGGAGGCACAGAGGGGTGCATGTGATGCATGCGGGGAGACGAGGCAAATTGGTGAGTAGAGAACGTATGGTTAAGGTGTAACTATTACAAAGTAATGGGTGCGGTGCGTGAAGGGCTAAGGACTTAGCTAATAGAAGTAAGTGCGAGGCATGCAGGAAGGGGAAAATGGAAGGAGATAGAAGAATGCAAAGGGGAGCAAGGAAGGCATGCAAGTGCATGCAGAGGAACTATAAATATGCCAAGGTGTCAAAAGAACAATCTTGAGTGCGCATAACCTGAAATGTGAAACACCAGAGTCAGGATGAAAATATAAGTTATCCAGATAACTAGGAGAGTTATTTAGATAATAGTTTTGGTGAATTTCGGGGGCCATCTGCCTACTAGATGAAGAGACCAGTAGCCTTATGTTGTCCACTCAAAATTCCCCTGCTCTTAAGAAAGTGAAAATTTCAAAATTTTGAGTTTTAAGTGTCTTCTCTGTTGTACTCAATGTTAAAAGTCAAGAAATTGAGAAAATCTGTGTTTTTGGGTCATTTTGTGTGTTTTTCGGGCCTGTCGGACATTTTTGTCCCACGTGTCCCAAGTTCAAACGGGCGCTCTGTTCCCCGATCGGCCGGTTTCCCCGAAGTTTGTCTTTTTCGGGCCCGTCGGAACTTCTTGTCCCAAATGTCCCAAGTTCAATTTGGCAAGTTGTTCCATTTTCAGCTGAATCGCCCGAACCGCGTACTTCACGCTTTCATGTCCCAAATGTCCCAAGTTCGCTCGGACTGTTGTCACATTTTCGTCCGATCCGGCCGAGTCGCGTGTTTCACGCACTTTTGTCCCGCATGTCCCAAAAGGCATTTGTGCGTCTTTTCCCCGCTTCGCCCGAATCGGCCGAGCCGCGTGTTTCGCACATTCACGTCTCACATGTCCCAAATGAACCAAGTGCCATTCGTGCTTATTTTTCCCGCTCTACCCGAATATCTTGCTTATTCAAATTGGTAGGTATGTATTAAATGCACATTCATTATCTTTCTCTCTCCTAATCGGCTATATAATGAGCAAACCCCTATGCATTTTTCACACTGCTTCCATGCTATCCTTTGCTCGAACCCTTGCAATCTAAAATCCTGCGCGTGTATCCCTTCCCTCTGTAATTCCTTCCCGAGTCTAGTTTGCGGCTCTGCCCTCCGAATTACTATCAATATGAAGATCAAAGTCTTGGAGGAGGCTTTGGGAGAGCTGAAGAATAACTGGCAGAAGGGTGAGGCTTTCAAGACACTGGTTGTATCTGCTTTCAAAGACATACACTGTCATCTTCAGGATGAAACTTCTGGTGTGCCTCTTTCCCTGCAAGAAATCAAAGCTCAATTCAGAGCTTTTGTCAAAGATAATCTATTCAAGGAAAGCTCCATTTCCAAAGAGAAAATGAAGGAGATCTGCTCTCTTCAATCTGCCATTGAAGAAGCAAATAAAGACTATCATACTCATGTCGAGTTTGATAAGGAAATGGAGAAGTGCCTTGGATTTTGGTCTCAGTCTACAGCCAACACGTCAGTCCCTCGTGGCAGAGACATAGCCGAGGCATTGAAGAGATTCAGGCAGTGAATTTTGAAGTCAGTGGGTCCCTCCCATTCATAACCACCTGTCTTCTTCTCCTTATTCTTCTCTTCTTTTCTAATTCTTTTTCTCGGATTCATTGTAATAAGTTGAGGTATTGCGATTGGCAATCCTTAACTAATCTTTAGTTAAAAGAAGTAGTTACAAAGAGTAACTGATTTGTAAGCTATATAATGGCCTCTCCACGCCATTTTGAAAGGAGGAAGAACTTGGCTTATTTTCTGAAAGTGTAAATAGATCATAAAGAAATCAATACAGAAGGGCTTTTCATTCTTTGTCTATCTGATCTCTTTTGTCCCCAGCTTTTCATTTAATTTTGTGAAGATCATTTGTCTGTGTTATGTTAAGAAACTTTGTGTTCTAGCAGATGTTATTTACAGAACTTTGTGTCTTTAAATTCCATCTTATTTATATGATACAAATGATCTTGTTTCAATTCACTGTAACTTCGCATACATAAAGAATTACTCTGTTATCTATAATTCTGAGTGTTGCCTTTCTGCTCATTCTCGTACTCTCATTCCTCAGTCCTTTTGTAATTGATGATCTTTATAGAAAACACTTTCGTAATATCCAAGTTCAACCAGAAAATCATGTTTTGTATATTTGTAAATAGGTTCATTTCTGAATAAGGGAACCTCTCCCATTAAAGAGGAGGGACTTCTTGTCCCCTGACTGTTGCTCTTCGTAAAGTCCTATTTGACGACCAACACCTTAGAAGTCCATTTGGGCATGGAGTTAGGCGTTAATCTTGAAGATCGATCTGCAACTTTGAAAAAAATTCTTGAAGTCACTTGAAGATTTGTTTGAACTCTGAACTAAATTGTTGCTCTCATATGAAGATATTCTGAATTAGATTGTTGAGAGTGAAAGCTATGCATTGACCATTGGAATTGCCTCTTCCAAAATTGAACTGTCATCCCAAGAAGCAACAGGAAAGGAAAGGCATCAGAGGGAGCATGCCGAAAGAGAAGCACAACACTTGTACAAAAGTTGAAAATCATACATGTCCCAACTGGAACATGTAGAGTGTGTGCAAGCACTTGTGTTACTGAAAGCAAACCTAAACTAACCTAAACTAACCAGAGGCAAGGGGTGCTCAAGTAAAACCTACAACAGGCAAGGAGAAGTAGCTTCCCTTCCTCACAAATTATGACCATGTAGTTGATTTGGCACTGAACATGGTCAGAAATAAGAGTGAAAAACCACCTTGCAGATGGCATTTCACCCTCCTCAAAGTATCAACAAACAAAATATACACCTCCTGGATTTGTTCTCGCGCTTGGATTTGGGAGGTGCTGCTGTTGACCTTTCGACGCACTTGCCCCAAGCTCTACCTCATGCTCTGAAATGAGCACGACTGGTGGTAACTCTATTTTTGGCTCTAGGCTAGCTTGATATCTGATTGGGCATGGTCTGATCCTTGTGGTTTTCCCATTACTTTGAAGCTTAATCCCACCAAAGGGATTTTCTTGTAGACTTTCCCCCGAAGGGAGAGCTTGCGAGTTGGGGCGTGTAAATCTAGGGTGCGCATGGTTCGCCTCTACAAGAACTCGGTCTTCTCCGAACTATGCCCTCAGAGCTAACTGATTCTCCTTTGGAACAAGCACATGTATGATTTCCTCTTCCCAGTTGGAGTCGCATGAGTCACACCATTCTTCAACTATCCTGCAGTCGTCGAACATGATGATGTTGGTTAGGAGAGGCGCATTGGTGGGGGTTGTTCATTTATGGTACAACTAGGCAGAGGGGACTCAGAAGAAAATGGAAGGATGGGTGTAGAAGGTGTGTGCACAAGAGGAGCAGAGGCATGCACAGGAAGGGGAATGGAAGAGAAATGAAGGTGAGATGAAAGTGAGGGAGAAGGGATGGAATTCTCAATGGGGGTAGCATGTAAGAAGCTAGGAACATGCCGGTGAGGCTGAGATGATGTAAGTTGGCGCGGAGGAGTGGGAGGGCTGTAAGGTGGTAGTGCAGGGTTGCCCCATTGACAAGGTTGTCGCGCGCTAAATTTTTGAGCCTCCATTTCTTCCGCCCCACTGTCAACTGGGGCAACATCTTCATGATGAAGTAAAGCTTCTGCTTTGGGCACTAAACCAGCTTGGTACAAGGTCGACCCATGGACAAGGGACCTTGTATCCAACTTTAGCTACCTTTATAGAGTACTTGACTTTGAGTTGCATCATGTCCATCTTTGTCTCTTGCACCTGCCTCTCAAAATCAGCTTTGGCCAAAGAGTTGCCACCATCACCTGCATAAACCTATTCTTCATAAACATTTGTGTTAGAAAAATTGGGTTGTATGCACTTTCGGGATAATTGGGCTTATAAAACTAATTTGGAGGAGGATTTTGAAACTGTGGGGATGGACGGAAATAGTTCTACTGTTTCAAATGAGAATTCCATGGTGGGAAAGAAGTCATGATTGCATAACTTCAAAAGAGGAATGTGGAATGGTTGAAAAAAGAGAAATGAGGGGAGACTAGTCTGCACATGAGATAATGGGTGCGTTGAATCAGTGGAGTCACCAGATGTGTTGAAAAATGCCTCCAAAGGCTGGATCTCTACAATAACACATCAAACTTGCTAAGATAAAGATGTAAAGCTCTTCACTCTAGTCCCAACAGGCGTGCTAGAAACTATTGGTTGCTCAAATGTGCACCCGCGTCTCAGATCTCTTAAAGGCCAAGGTGTTCAAGACCATAACAGAACCACCCCCAAGTTGTGGGACCTTGCGTGCTTGGGACAGATCTCTAGAGAAGGTTGGTTCTTCTACCTACCTCTAACACTACTGCTACTCCTAATGCTAAATGAAAATCCTAGACTAAACATGCCAAGGGACCAGGGATAGAAGGATGTGTAGAAAGGGGAAATCCTAAGCTAAGGAAGGTGATAGCGCTAAAAGGAAAGGGTCGATCTCTCTCCATGAGCGGTGAAGGAAACAGAGAGGGTGCGGGAGAAGAGGGCGGATGGTGCATGCCATAGATCAACACACGGGATTTTCCTTCCAAAGACGCGTAAAACATGAACATGGGGAATGCAAACACAAAGTACGCACAACATGCCAGAAAACACAAACAGATAGGCGAGATGCAATGAAAATGAGAGAGGGAAGACAAGAGTTCCATAAAACACGTTTTTATTGCTTAAGGGACACACAGTCATTTACATTCATGACAGGAGGTGATAATACATTACAGAGACCACACCAAGGTCTGAGACCCATGGGAAGTCGGCCACCATTTTGACACGGTGCCATTATAACAGAGATGGATTATTTTACAAAGCAGAACTCTGCTATTTATAGAAGGAGAGAAGAGAAGGAGAAAGGGAGGGAAACTCAGATTCAAATATTCAACCACCAATAACCTACGATAAATGCCTGTAAATCCACCTGTAAGGCTATCAGATGTACTTCCCCATGTTTTTTTGGCATTTAGAAGAAGGAAGAAGGAAAGATCTGATGAAATCTGGTAGTTGAGGTTGATTGGATGTGCATTGATGAGCTGAGAGACATTTCCCTATTTTTGCCTAAAAATCCCACCTAAATTTGAATTTGAATATTCCAACGTGTAGCTTGTGTCAACGGTTCTCACACAAGTCGGGCATGTTCGATCTAAGATATGTAGCAAAAGATATGGTTGTCGAGAAAATGTTAGAGTCGTTGGTGCACGTAAAACACGTGGCACATGCAGTTAGCTAAAATGATGGCCAACTATTCATTTGTTTTGTCTTTTATGCCACGTGTCATGCATTGGTTGGTTGTCTAGATTCGACACCTTGTTGGCGTGCTTTGATTGGTCACGCGTGACACACTCAAGTCTGATAGAAGATGACTTGGCACAGAAGGGCGCAAAGGAGAAGGTGCAAGGGCACACACGGAAGAAAGAGGTCGAGAGGAAAGTAGAAAGAGGTGAATGAAAGTGCACATGATGCGTGGGAGCAAGAAGTAAGTGTGTGAAAGGGAAATAGAGGGGAGGCACGAGAGGGGCACACATGATGCACATGGGGAGACGAGGAAAATTGGTGAGCAGAGAACGTATGGTTAAGGTGTAACTATTATAAAGTAATGGGTGCGGCGCGTGAAGGGCCAAGGACTTAGTTGATAGAAGTAAGTGCAAGGTGTGTGGGAAGGGAAAAATGGAAGGAGATAGAAGAATGTAAAGGGGAGCAGGAAGGCACGAAGGGCACGTAGAGGAACTGCAACTATGCCAAGGTGTCAAAAGAACAATCTTGAGTGCGCGCAACCTGAAATGTGAAACACTAGAGTCAAGATGAAAATATAAGTTATCTAGATAACTAGGAGAGTTATTTGGATAACATGTATTATAGATCATCCTATCTATTTTGCTAGTAGGAAGTTGACTCTTGCATAATAGAATTACACAACTACGAGCGCGATGCCTTGTCAATAATCGATAAGGCTGCATAAATTGGACATTATTTGCTAGCAACACCCTTAGTATTTTATACGAATCACATGGCATTAAAATAATTGGTAAATAAGCCCATTCTACAGGGGCACATATGTCGATGGGTGCTCTTATTCGAAGAATTTGATTTCATAGTTGTGGTAAAACTAGGTAAAAGTAATTATGGCCCGGACCAGTTATCAAGAATTCGATCAAGGGAGGACACATAGAAAAATTGAAGATACTGATGTCGGATGCGGTTGTTATACGAGGTTACATCATGCGCCCTTGGAATTAGAGGATAGTGTTGTCTTTTTGTGCATAGGTATGGCACGAGAAGGAATGAAGCCTTAGAGAAGAAAAACAACTTACAATTCGCATGACACCCTTCATGTTAATCGGTGGTGAGTTATACAAACTAGGCCGAGATGAAGTATTATCTTTGGTGTGTACTAGAGCATGAGTGTATAGATATTATGGAAGAGGCTCATGTTGGTATTATAGGTGGGCACTATGTAGGTGATGCCACCGCATGCAAGATTCTACTCACTTTGGATAATGGTGGGAGACCTTGTGAAAAGATTATAAAGAGTATAGTAAGGCGTGTGATCTTTGTTAGCACCTTGGAAAACTTGGCAAAGAGATGAAATGCCTTTGAGGCCTATTGTTAGTATAGAGCCATTTGAGAAATGGGCTATAGACTTTGTGGGACCTATCTCCCCAGCCGCACGTAGAACTGGATCACGTTATATCATCACTTGCATAGATTATCTTACTAGGTGGATGAAGCAACATCTACAAAAGATTGTACATCACCTACAACAACCGAGGTTCTTATGGGAAAATATTCATACCAGTAACGAGATGTCCATTGAGCTTGATAAGTGATAGGGGCACACACTTCTTGAATGAGACAATCAAGATATTATTGAATGAGTTTATGGTTGCGCACCACAGGCTACACCTTATCATCCTCGGGGAAAATGGTACTGTTGAGGCCTTCAACAAGATATTGAGCTAGACCTTGACAAATATTTGTGATGTTGGAAGGAAAGATTGGGATGATAAATTTTCTATTGTGCTTTAGGCGTATAGAAAAACCTATAAGAGGTTGAATAAGGCCACACCCTTTCAATTAGTGTTTGGTGCGAAGCGAGTTCTTTCAATGGAATTTATGTTACCATCATTGTGTATTGCTTATTTGGAGGTCTAGCTGATGAGAAAGCATTAGAAGAAATAATTTTCAGGTTAATATAGTTGGATGAGAAGAACATCATAACACATTAGAGTCAAAAGAAGGAAAAGGCTAGGCAAAAGGCATGGCATGACAAACATATCGGGTGGACAAGAAGCTTAAGGTTGGACAAACAGTACTACTTTATGATTCTAAGTTTCGCACCATCCAGAGACAAGCTTAAGGTGCATTAGTTGGTACCGTATGTTATCACTCATATACTTGAACCACACGCTTGCAGTTAGAGGTGCTTGATGGAATACAATTACCCAGTTGCTTTAACGGGATTAGGTTGAAGCCCTAATATAAATAAGTCTTCTTGGTGTTTGTAATAAGGCAATATTGCCATTTAGTATAGGTTTCCCTTTCTATATTTCCTTTCATGTATTTTCTTTTTCATCTCTAAGCTTTGTTAATTTAGTTTGGTGTTTTGTGTTATAAGCACATTTGCACGTTGGAAGCTAATTACAATCTGAAGTATTTTTATGCGCTAGAGGAGTGCACATACCATTGGTGTGGGGTGGTTGTTATTTTTTATTCACAACTAGGTACACATGAGAAAAAAACTATTACAAGTGTTATTTAAGTATGGAAAGGAGTTGTTTGAAAGGTGATTGCTTCTAAAGAAGACCATAGATGGAAATAAATGAATGACCAATATAACACGAGGTAAACAATGGCCATGGAAACTACTAGAAGAGGGCACAATAACGAGGTACTTCACGTGTGGAAGATAAGTCTATAGCCAGAAGGTAGGAAGGCATGCTAGAAGGTTATAACTGGGGTGCGAAGGTGTACCACGCAGAAATTGGGAAAATGGTCAATTAATGAGAGGATTGTTGGTAGGTGATGGAGTAATAAATGCACTAACTTTTTGAAAATCTATATAAGGACGCGACGCTGAAGTTAATTTTTACCTTTGCAATCACAAGTATTCGAGAGAGCTAAGTACAATGAGCCTAGTGAGTTGTATTGAGGTGCGAAGAGAGTTTGAAACCAGACATGAAGAGCAGATTTGTGCATGGAAAAGGCTTGCATCCCCATTGGTGAAGGGTTTGGGTGAAGTAGAAGTGTTGAGAAGGAGCTAGGGCATGCAGTTTTGAGCTAGGCACCTGATTTTGAGGTATGATTTGAGTTTACTTGACACAAAAGATGAAAGGCAGGATTTTTACGATGGCACCGAAGAAATCACCTGCAACAGGCACAAAGGGAAAGAAAAATATGGAGGTTGAGGTCGAAGTTGCACCTGTGAGAAACTTTTCAAAAATGCAGTACCTAGAAGGAGTGAAAGTTGGATAAGATTGGGATTCCCACATTTTCCAATGCAAAGTAAGTGATTACAATCACCACACCACCGAAAACAGAGGAGAATTGGATGCGTTGTTAAACAAGAAGACCAACAAGCACACGATGGATGATATGCTAGTATATGATGATGTTGGAGAGAAGTTGCTGAAGAAGGTAGGAGTTTATCAACTGTTTGAGCTCCCATATTTTGGAAAATATGAACCTTTATACTAATGGCTTATGAGTAGAGTCTATGAGGACTTTTTCTATTTCACCAGATGGAGGGTTAGGATCATAATAACCCTAATTTCCACATTGACAGGACTGAAAGGCACAAAGGTAGACATTATTTTGATCCGACCGATAAAATAACATGATTATAGCCACAAGCAAGGAGTTGGGGTATACCTGAGTCTCCATGAGAATAAACATAGACAAATTGAAGAAGTTTCCTGTAGTTTAGGCAACCACGCATCTGCTCACCAAGTCTGAATGATCAAGAGAGATGGTCGCAGGTAAACACCATGTGGCTTCATATTGCAAAGAAAATGTCTCAGGGAGAAGTGTACAATTTAGCAGGATATATTGCAGAAACCATTGTTGAGGAAGCGTGCATAGGTGAAAAGATAAGTTTTGGTGCTATCCTACTATCTCTTGTATTTTTAAAAATTGAAGTGCCCGATGGGCCAAAGAATAAAATTTGGGAATACCCTATTGAGAAGAAGTCCCTTGTGGAGAGGTTCGAGAAATATTTGTGTGAAGGATCAATGAGTGGCTGCTCAAGCAAAGGGCGAAGCGTGGTATGGTGACTTTGCGTGACATTTGAGGAGTGGCACATTAAACATGAGCTACTTTTGGCAAAAGTAGGTAAGGCAATACAATTTCGTGTGCCAACACTTCCTCATCTCGTGATTTGTCATGAAGGATGAGACATGGAGTCCATGGTGCAAACTACCCTATGCCTTTATAATGTGCTACTTCGTGCTTCACTCACATATTTTTGATGTGCGTCATCGAACTTCAACACGTAAAAGATAGATTGTGACTACCACACTCTTAGGAAAACATATATATATATATATATACACACACACAGTGATCACCGCCTACATTGAGAGGCTCATTTCGATGTCATCAACATAAAACCAAGTAAGCTTGGCTATTAGGGACAATGGATCTACGCTCATATATCTTCAGCTCAAGCCTAGGTGGAGAATAATAAGTATGTGGAGAATGAGTTTATGCTCTTAGGGCCGCATAAGGGCAAACATACAATGGAGAACGAGCTAGATCCAAATTCTGCTGCAACCATACAAATAGACAAGGAAGAAGAAGAACACGAAGATAGTGGAGGATTGGATCATAGAGGCCAGAGACAACCCATAGACAGAGTGGAGAGTGAGCACGTAGATACTCCACCACTGGCACAAGAAGGAGAAGAGGACTTGGATGTGGATGAAGTCCCTGACGAGTGCTAGTTTAAAAGGGTATTTAGAATAACCAGGACCCAAGGCACATGAACATCACAACCGATAAGAAGATCACCTCAAATCTCCCTTAGAAAGAAACACCTGAGAAGAAAAGAAGAAGAAATATGAAGCTTGATGAGGAGGTAGAGGGGTCCGAAGAGAGCACGTTTGGAACTCCAGTGCAACTAGAAGATGTGGAGGAACCCAAAGATGAAGAGATGAAGGATGAAGAGATGAAAGATGAAGGGGTGAAAGAAGCAGAAGAAGTTGAGTGTGAGAAAATCAGTGCACTAGTTATGACAGATAGGAGAAGGGCCAACTCCAAGTCTTGGCGCTCAGGCTCCAAAGGGGCCAAGGACAAGGAGAAATGAGGAATATGTTGTGTTAAGTATGGGATATGCTAAGGACATAAGTAAAATCATCCATGCAAAATTTTATAGTATAGTAGACCTTAAAGATTTAAATGGGTGGGAGCTAATGGACTCAAATATGGCTACTACGTGCGCAAGAAAATAGCTATCTAGTCCATACAAAATCACATGGATGAACCGGATTTTGATGTGTGTGAAGAGTCTTGTGTCTCAAGGAGAATAAAGAAAGCACCTCAAAGCAGGCACATGACCATAAATCCCACACTTATGTTTGATGAGCAGGTCAGCAATGCCTTAGTCAAGGTATTTTACGAGGTGGCACGGATAAATATTGATAAGGATGCCACCATTAGAGCGTTGATAAAACTATGGAGATAGAGCGCTTAAAGGCGAGAGAAGGAGTGAGAACGAAAAATAATGAGGCCTTCGTTAGCATGGTGGAGGAGATTGGTGATTACATTCTGAAAGCAAGGCCTCATCTAGAACCAAAGGTACCTGAAAAGTTTCCTTCTGCAATGCATTATGTGCATACCTTAGTTGATTTGGTGATGGAAGATGGACCATTGAGAATGCATGCACCAAAGGATGTTGAAAAAGAAGAAGAGAGAGCAAGGGCCTCTATTATCAAGAAAATTTCAACTTACAAGGCATTGCTCCAGAATTTGAAGGATGAGATGAAGAAAACCGACCAAGCTCGAATATTTATGCGGCACAGAGGCGTCATATTGGTAGATCTGAAGGTTAAGGATAATGCAGTCATAACAGCAATGAAGGATGAGAATTTAGGGCACGCAGAAAAATTGGCACTCATAAAACAAAAGCATAAAGCCCTTGTAGTAACCCAAGACCCACATAAGGAGAGAATAGATGAGATTTGGAAGCTCATATCACGAGAAGATGGATATTCGGAGGGAATGATGTCTGCTATGGCCAATGTTGTCGCGTTTTACGTGAATGAGAAATAAAAGATTACTCGGGACAAGTTAGATGCCATCACTACGGACATTCCAGAGAAGACAAGGGTTACTCTAGATGATAAGCACAGACATTGGAGGCTGAGATTAAAATAGAATATCCAGAGTTGATCCTCCCGGTTGAAGAAGAGGGTGCTGCAAAGTAAAGGTCTATTCTTTTGTATAGTGATTCTTTACATTCTTTCTATTCTTATTCTTTATTAATTGGGAACATACGAAATAATCCCCATTTCCAAGATAATAATGTACTTCAGTGTGGGGTAATGTTGAGCATACATAGTTTTGTCCTAATGAGAAGACATACATAGGATTCACATGCAGAACAAGGTGTATTTAAAGGCATGGAAAGATAGGAAAGGAAACACACACACATAACAAGTTTGATTTAGGACTTAGCCATTTTCATGGATACAAGATTTTTTTGAGATAGCGTGCGGGGCACACATTAGGATGGAGACTTGCGTGACACACAAATGCTATTTTGGGAATGAGTGTGATAAGTGCCATGCATGAGTTCAAGATAATAATATGATTACTTCTTCCAATTAACTATAGGATGTCTATTATTAGCACACTTGCATGTGTGCATGTTAATGTAAAGGTGCATGGCTATTATCAGCATGCGACCTATTTTGGGAAGTGTGTAGGCGGTGAAGGGAAAGTCCCCACCCCTATAAATATGTAGTGAACTGTGTAGTTTAAAAATAATGAATTATTGTAAAGTTATGTTCTTTGGATCTCGATGCGCGCATGACTTACGCCGATACTATTTAATGTAAGAAGCTTCTATGTTTTACTGTGTTTAATATAATGGAGTATATTGGCTGGATAATGGTGCTAAACATGATGGTAAGTGGTTCTTTTATGGTTGATTTCATTATAGTCATTGTTTAATTCATGATTCTCTAAGATCTAGCTATGGAATATGCTCGTGGAATGTTTATGGTTATGAATGCATGCTTTATCTTCATCACACTAACATCCTACACAAGCAAATCTAAAGGGGGTCCTAATACCTTTGTGCGCTTTGGGTGAGTGCTCAACTCCAGGCAAGAGATGTGCCAATGCGCCCTGGGTTTTATATAGTGAATTCTAGGCTGCATCAAGTTCACACGGTGAGGTGACTATCGAGGTCGAGTATGAATCCCCATATTACATATTTTCTTTTTGGGATTTGATGTAGTTAGAGGGTTTTATAGGTCATCTTGTCTTTGTAAGTTATAGGTGAATTCTATGATCATAGTACGACGTACACACAACCAACAACGACTACCAGCTGCAAATAATCTTGTGACACTAGAAAAATCGGGCTCTAAGCCCCGCGTAGTCACATGCACCTAGTAGAGGTCTTTGGCACCTAGGCATCCTCACCCTAGTCTAGGTGTCCTATTCCATGATTATCTATTAGTTCCTAAATTTACGGTGTTTAGTTGTAACATTACGCCCTTCCCTGCTCTTCAATTTTCTAGTCTAAATCAGTTGGGATAACGTGAATCAACTAAGTCATTATTTCTCTCTCTTACACTTAGGGTTTTATATTTATCTAGATTATTGCTTGTTTCAAATATGTACTTTATCATTTATTTATCACATGTTACTCTGCAATTAAAGGTTTATACAAATACTTTTTTGTTAAATCATTTGGTGAACCCATCGCTTGAACCCAACCTTGCTTCTAGGTATTTTTCATCTTTTTATCATGGCTAAAACTCATGCACCCTTTACTAATGAAGACCTTCATGATCTCAATGCTCATCTTGTTGAACATTCATAAGATCTAGATTTTCTTTTATTCACTTCTCGTGAGGAGGCCACCAATCTCGCTGAGCTTAATATTCCTACATCCACTTCCACTTCTATGCCTATTACTACTCAACCTCCTAATTCCACCCTTCCACCTACTTCTACTATTCCCATATTTGTTCTTACTCCCACCAACCACTTCACTCTACCTCTTATTTCTCACACGTGGCAAGTTTCTTCCACTGGCACTCAAGACCTAGCCTTTCTCTATCAGGATCTTCAAGTTCAAATACATCAACTTCAACAGGATACTTCTTGTGCATCTCCATCTCTTAATTCCACCTTACTCCTCCACACTCCTTTCACACCCACCATTTCCACTTATGCACTTCCTCCAAAATTCTTCACTCCTAAGATGCCAACCTTCAATGTCCATGGTGACCCTCAAGAGTATCTACGATATTTTCACATTACATGTCTAGATTATGTGGATGATCACACATTTCTTGCTAAGTTATTTCCTAAGAGTCTACACGACCATGCTATGTGTTGGTTTTACGATCTACATGTTCATTCAGTAACATCATTTATGCATTTAGTTGATGATTTTATTGCACATTTTCAATCAACATTGGTTCTAAGATATCCTATGCTCAACTTACACAAATCAAACAAGGATATAATGAGCATTTAGCAGACTATGTTTTACGATATAAGAACAATTTATCTAAGATGACCAATGTACTCACTAATTCCGAATTGCAAGATATTTTTGTTCAAAGTCTCTTATCTCCATTACAAGAGAGTGTCATATTTGAGACCTCTCCATCATTTGATCAGTTATTCCATACTCTTAAGTTACGTGAAAGTAAACTCTTATCTATGGGAAAGCTCAAATATCATGATGCTTCATCTTCTAATTGGTTTCGATTTAGAAAATATTGAATTATGTTAAACCGTAGATATTTCAAAGTCACATGTGATAGATAAACATCATAGTACAAATCGACACAAGTAATAAACTAAAGAAATATGAAACCCTAGGTGCAAGAGAGACACTATAAGACTTAGCTGATTTCGTAATTGATCTCAAAGTGATGCAAGAGCATCATGGAATCAAAAGCATACTATGGTCAATCCTCCTTATTTTCATGTTTTGGAGTTTTGGAACATGTTAAAATCCTTAGATAGGCTTAGGGAGTCACTACAAGCAAGCCATAAGGTTTAAAATTTTAATTCTCTTCCTTTGTGTATTTCCCTCCAAGTGAGATTTGAAATTATAAAGACTTAAGAATAAAGAAATGTGATTTTCATAGAGTAATAAGGTTTTTAATGAATGTAAGGAGAATATAGTTGTCTAAGTACATGGTTATATAGGTCCTAAGTTGTAGGGAAGTCACTAAATGTTTGAAAAGTTATAAAATGCCTCAATATGTGAATGATGGCATATGAAAATGTCATTATGTGTCATTAGAAAATAGTTAGGGATATGAAGAGTCAAGAGGGAAGATACGAACTCAAAATAAGTAGTTATGTGGGGAGATCCTTGAGAGGAGAGACTCTAGAGGAAGAAAGGAAAAGTTGAAAATATGCAATTTTATATACATGCATAGTTTTGATATAGAACTCTATTTTAGAGCATATTTGGATAGTCTTGTGTAGTGTCCTTCTTCTTGTTATGAATGATCTCCTTCATGATTTTATTATTGTGTGTTAATTGTGTGTAAGAGGGTTGTAGATTTTTGGTGCAAGCATTTTTGTATCAGGTCTTGTGGCATGTGCAATTCCAACTGAGACTGTGAATGGAGACAATGACTGAGAATTTTCTTGTTACAAGTAATCTGAGAATTCTATGTTATGAATCATTATTGAAGGTTTGATCCATGTTTTAGACACTCCAAACCCTAAAAGGAACTTTCATGTGCCCATATTAATTAATGAAACCAATAAAGGAAACTCATACTCTATTTTAGAACTAGGAAGACTAATTCTTGATGTTATATGGTGTGACTTGTTGATACAAAAATTTGTAGAAGCGACATGTTGGGAATTCATGGTTTGATTTCATTGAATTTAAATATTAAAGAAATTATAAGGGGATTTCAACTCTTGATAGAGGATCTTACTCTATTTTTCTTTGTAGAATAATGAATGGAAACATTCAACACAGTCACCCACAGTCAAAGCACATTATTTGATAATGCAAGTATTAATAATTGAGATCAAAATAAGTATTCACCGGTAAACTAATCATGTAGGATGGTGTGAAAATAAGCCACAGAACCTTTTGAGGCCTTAGAAAGAAAGATTCATTGTTTTTAAGCAATTTCAATCTCTTGGGCTTTTGGGAAGAGCACAATGAGGTTTTATGAGGGTTTAGGTTTTGAAGTACTTAACCACCAAATCTCGAGCCAAAAATTGGTAGATGGCATAATGGAAACCCCTTCTACAGGATTATAGAAGAATATTAGTTGTTTTTTGGTTAAATTTTAAGGATTCATTGATTTGTTTGGTACAAAAACCTATCATAGTCAAAGGAGGCTAATTGGCGAATTTGATTTGTAAAGGAAATGTATATTAGGCGGTGAATCCAAATTTGAAACCTTAGTCACAGTTCAAAAGGGAAATGGGTCCCCAGAAATGTGAAGAAAGTGTTTTGAAAACTCTAAGGTAAGAAAGCCAAAAAAATCCAAAGACGGGGCTAAAGGGAGACAATCACAATGAGGTAAGAATTTGATTTGTGGGTGAAGAATAAAGTTTTGGATTTGAAATTTAACACACACCAAAGCAAGCCTAAAGGGTATTAGGAGATATTATTACCTTGTTATAAGCATACACACTAGTTTGGTGTTTTGAATCTCTTGAATCATTTTAATGATGTATCTAACAAAGGTTGAAGTGATAAACAAGTTACAAGATCTCATCAAGTTACAAAGAAACCAAAAAGCTAGAGATTGCATGATTAAGCTAAGAAAAATAGTGAAGGGATAAACAAGAACAGTGTAAAAAGGGACTGAGTTTATTGAATTGTATTCACTTTAATGATTGATTGGTCATTATATGTAGTGTTCAAGACAAAGTAGATGATTGGAAAAACACTTAAGGAATCATAGAACTAAGTTTTCATGTTTGGGACAACTAGACCAACAAGACAAATTCTAGAATTAGGGAAATTGATGGATAAAGTTGTCTTTATTGTGATAAATTCTTGAATGTACATTAAAGGTGATTCAACCTCTATATCATGTGGTATCAGAACAAGGATAATGAATGTATTGTTGTGGATAATAGTGAAAGTGTAAGTGTGAATGTGAGATTGCAGGTACAAAGGAAAAGTTGAGAAGAAGTGAAAGAGTAAGAAGAAAAAAGAAGAGAAAGGAAACACCAAAAGGCTAGGTTTGAATCCTAGGTGAGGTGTGGAGGAGAGAAAGGTGAAAAAGACTTGTTCTAGAGAAGAAAGAGAAATATGGACAAGAAAGAGCTAGTGAGAATGTTAAGCCACAAGAAGAAGAGTCAAGATGAGAAAAAGAAGAGAGAAGGCCAAGAGGAAAGAGGAAGCAAGAAAGTTTGATATGTGGTTTGAGAAAGAGCTGAGAGAACTCAAGAAAGATGTAGCTATGGTTGAGGAATGGATATTGAGCATGGAAGAAGAAGAAGATGTAGATGAAGAAGAAGAGTATGAATGAAAAGGTGAAGAAGAAGAAGAACAAGAAATTAGTGAAGAAGTGACCTACTACTACCTGAAGAAGGAGAGTCACTTGATGACATGGATGAGATAGTAGAGGAAGATGAAGACAAAGAAGAAGGTGAAACATCAAATCAGTATGAGGTATGTGAATCAAGTTGTGTTCCCCTTGAAGTATTTTTGTTTGTAAATACTCCAAAAGAATATGAAATCAGATTTGATAGGCCTATATATGATGAAGATGACAGAGATATGGATAATTTTAAGCTAAATGAAAGTGCTTGATGATTTGTTTTCTCATGTTGCCAAGAAGGAAACCAGTTTGGATGAGGTGAATGCAGGTGAAGAAGAGATAGAGCAGTAGGTACAAGAAGTGATGAATGCATTTGAGGAAGGCAAGGTAACCCAAATTGACACAAAAATTACTTGTTTGATGACTGAGATTGATGTTTCATTAGGTGAATTCCTAGAAATTGTGGAAAATGACTCCATGGATGCATTTGAGAAGAAAAAGGAAAATGAGATAAGCAAGATAAAGTGGGGTGATGTACATCACGATAAATTTTCATAGGTGAAGTAGATGATTTTTTGCAATATTTATTGTGTATGATGAATGAGGAAAGAGAGAATGAAGGTACAACTGAGAAAATGCTTGATTCTTGGGTAAATGAGGATGCAAATGAGGATAATGTAGGTATAGGTACATGTTTGAAGCAAGTTGAGATGATGGAGAACACAAAGAAGCAAATATGCAAGCAAGAGAAACAAGAATATGGGAAATTTTCAATCTTTTCAAGCAAAGAAGATGATGAAATCATGAGAATCAAGGACTATGAAAAGAAGAATGATATGAAGAAACATGAAAAGAGATGTGTATTTTTTGTTGTTGTGTTTATTTATCTTAAACTGCATGAGATGATGGAAGGCTGAAGTTATAAAGAATATTAAGATGGAATTCAAGAATAAGAAGAAGAGAAAAATCAAGGAAAATGCAAAGATGAAGAACAATATTTGGGATCTAGGTGGTTGTGAGACAAACAAAGGTAGTAGGAGTACAAGGAAATGAAAAGAAAAGAAGATTAAGAGATATTAAAAGAAACTAAATGGCAGTATAAGGCTCCTTTTCTCCACCTAGGGAGTATGATGCAGGAGCATCATGGAATCAGAAGCATATTATAGTCAATCCTCCTTTTCATGTTTTGGAGTTGTTGGAACATGTTAAAATTCTTAGATAGGCTTAGGGAGTCACTACAAGCAATCAATAAAGTTTAAAATTTGAATTCTCTTCCTTTGTGTATTTCCCTCCAAGTGAGATTTGAAATTGTAAAGACTTGAGAATGAAGAAATGTGTCTTTCATAGAGTAATAAGGTAATTGTAATGAATGTGAGGGAGCATATAGTTGTCCAAGTACATGGTTATAGGTCCTAAGTTGTAGGGAAGTCATTAAATGTTTGAAAAGTTGTAAAATGTCTCAATATGTGAATGATGGCATATGAAAATGTCATTATGTTTCATTAGAAAGAAGTTAGGGATATGAAGAGTCAAAAGAGAAGATAAGAACTTGAAATAAGTAGTTATGTAGGGAGATCCTTGAGAGGAGAGAATTTGGAGGAAGAAAGGAAAAGTTGAAAATATGCAATTTTGTATGCATGCACCTTTTGATATAGAACTTTGTTTTTAGAGCATCTCTAGATAGTCTTGTGTAGTGGCCTTCATCTCATTATGAATGATATCCTTCATGATTTTATTACATGTGTGTTAATTGTGTGTAAGAGGGTTGTATTTTTTTGTTGTAAGCATGTGTGTATCAGGTCTTGTGGTAGGTGAGATTCCAAGTGAGGCCTGTGAATGAAGACAATGACGAGAATTTTCTTGTTAAGAGGAATCTAATAATTCTATGTGATGAATCATTATTGAAGGTTTGCTCCATGTTATAGATACTTCCAAACCCCGAAAGGAACTTGCATGTGCCCATATTAATTAATGAAACTAATAAAGGAAACTCATACTCTATTTTAGAACTAGGTTGACTAATTCTGATGTTGTATGATGTGAATTGTTGATACAAAAATTTGTAATGATATGTTGGGAAAATTCATGGTTTGATTGCATTGAGTTTAACTATTGAAGAAATTCTGAGGGATTTCCAACTCTTGATAGAGGATCTTACTCTTTTTTTCTTTTCAGAAGAATAAATGGAACCCTTAACATGATCACGTAAAATTAGACCAAGTGCTTGATAATTCAAGTATTAATAATTGAGATCAAGGTAAGTTTTCATTGGTAAACTAATCATGCAGGAGGGTGTGAAAATAAGCCATGGTAACCTTTTTAGGCCTTAGAAATAAATATGCCTTGTTTTGTAAGTAATTTCAATCTCTTGGGCTTCGGGTAGAGCATAGCAAGGTTTGATGAGGGTTTAGGTTTTGAAGTACCTAGCCACCGAGTCTTGAGCCAAAATTTGGTAGATGGCATAAAGGACACCCATCTAAAGGATTATAGAAGAATGTTAGTAGTTGGTTGGTTGAATTTTAAGGATTGCTTGATATTTTTCTACGAGAAAACTGTCATAGTCAAAGGAGGCTAATTGGTGAATTTTATTTGTAAAGGAAATGTATATTAGGAAGTGAATCCAAATTTGAAACCCTAATCACAGTTAAAAAAGGAAAATTGGTCCCAGAGAAATGTGAAGAAAGATTTTTGAAAAACATAAGGTAAGAAATTAGAGCCAAGAAACTCTTGAGACATGGCTAAAGGAGATAACCACAATCGAGAGGTAAGAAGTTGATTTGTGGGTGAAGAATAAAGTTTTGGAATTTTAAATTTAACACACACCAAAGTAAGCCTAAAGGGTATTAGAATAGACTATTACCTTGTTATAAGCATACATAGTTTTTCTAAATCATGGAATCACCATAGTAATTTCTCTTAAGACCATTAGGTGAGAGTTTTGACAAGTTTTAGTAGAGTTTGGTATTTTTAAACTCTTAAATCATTTTAATGATGGATATAATAAGCGGGTCAAGTGATATACATGTTACAAGCTCTCATTAGTTACCAAGAAACCAAAAACCAGAGATTGCATGATTAAGCTAAGAAAAATAATGAAGGGATAAGAAAGAATAATGGGAAAAGGGAATAAGTTTCTTGAATTGTATTCACTTTAATGATTGATTGGTCATTATATGTAGTGTTCAAGACATATTAGATGACTGGAAAAAAACTTAAGGAATCATAGAATTAAGTTTGCATGTTTAGGACAACTAAACTAACAAGACAAATTATAGAATCACAAAAATTGATGGATAAACTTGTCTTTATTGTGATAAATGCTTGAATGGACATTGAATGTGATTGAGCCTCTACATCATGAAGTATGTTATACTAGAAGAATGATGAGAAAGAGGAGGTAAGTATCGTAAATAGCGTGCATGATAAATTCTGTAATTTCCATAACGAATCTGGACTAGGACGCTTGGAATGGGTCAAGGGCACCTAGGCACAGGAGACCTGTGGTAGGAGCTTGTGGATGTGAAAATGGTCGAACTCGATTTTTCTTGTGTCGCAAAAATGTCACTAAACTTTGTTATTTTTCTCTTATGTGTCGCAAAAATGTCACTAAACTTTGTTATTTGTTACTTGTAACCTGCAAAATAAATGATCTCATGTAAAACCCCAAAACATATCAAATCCTAAAAAAGATACAAATGGGGAGTTAGAATGACCCCAATGGTCACCTGATAGATTGAACTTACAACTAAGTGTTGCACTGCATCTCGAGACTCCATGTAGTTCGTGCACTTTTGTGTATAATTATGCCCTAGGAAGCTCTTGTGCAAGATGCACTTGATAGTGAGTAATAACTAGATGTAGCAATGTAAGTAGATGTGTGGATGAAAAAATGAACTTCCCCTCCTATGCAGTGTATGCAAAAAATGCAATCCCTTGTCCCTTGAATGATAGCTAGATGGATGCTTTTATGCTCTTATAATGCCTTTGGATGTAACCTTAGGTGGTGATAGTAGATGCTTAGATCTTGGTCCTTTATTATGGTCACATAGCTTTGTATTTATATGATTCCCTTGGTTTAATTTCGTAATTGACAACTAAAAGGATGACCCATAAAAAAAAGATGCCCAAAATATAAAAGAGGCCCAAAAAGGTGAGTAAGATATAAAGAGGTTGGGGGCACCCAGAGGGGATGAGGGCACCTGGGCGCTGGTTTCTAGAGTCAAGAAATATAAAGCAATGAAGATCAGACTGGGTTGTGGGGTGTGCAAGACTAAAGAGAAAACCAGAAAGACAAAAAAGAGGCCAAAGATAGATGTCAATTACTATTTTTCTTGCTTAGGAATCATATGAATAGTGGTATGTGATTAGGACCTAAAAATGTACCCAAGTGCATGATTTAGTGTCTACATTTCCCCCACTTTATGTTGTTGAGTGAATACTTGATAACATAAAGTAGATAAGAGATGCATACCTGATAACCATGTAGATCGATGGAGAAAGTGTGCCGAGGAGAAAAAAAAGCATAGAGTGATAAAAATGAAGTGTGGAAGCTAAGGAAGAGGAAGTGGCGCTAGGGGTGAAGCATATGTGTTGTGCCATGTTTGAACATGTTGTCATTATCACTTATGCTTGATGTGGGGTTGCTTCTTGTTGTGTATTAAGGAAAAATCAGAAAAGAAGAGTGAACGAGTAGTCAAAGTCACGTATATGTGAAAATCCCGATCCAAGTATATAAAAATGTGTAAAAGCATGTAAAAAGTATCTAAAATTTTGAAAAAATAGTAAAAGGAACATGTGCACATGATTTTTGATAAGTGAAAAGGATAGAAAATATCTTGAAAATGTTGTAGAAGAACGAGTTTTTGGGCGATCTCATGCCAAGAATGAGTTTTCTAGGTGATTTCATGCCACGACAGAAGAAGTGTTGGGGAGAAAGGTCTAGTTTTATTCTCCATCCCTAACTTATTCTTGAAATTTATACACCACAATAGATGGTGTGATCCATGTTGTTTAAGTTTGATCCAATTTGATCTATACGAAAAAGGTTATAGAATGCATTTTGATTGCTAGATGAGTGTGCATATACCATGTCAACTACTATGTGAAATGATGTAAATTTTGTTGATATGAGAAAGTAACTATAACTTCCTCCTAGTCATAGGTGCCCAGAAAGGTTAGGAATGCCTAGGCACTCATTTCGTATCTAGGCACTTTGGAATCTCATTGTGCTAAGGACCCAAGTCGGATCTGGGTCATTTTTATATGTAACTCTATTCTAATTGTATCTTTGAATTGTGCTATGTTGTCACTTTTCTTGTTGTATGGGGTGATTGATTCATCTAATGTATGCCCCCTCATTTGGGGTGCATATGATGTTGTTAGGAGGATGATTCCAAAAGTAGAGGACCGGATGCGATATGTAATTGATACCCTACAAGGGGAGGGAATGTGCATAGTAGAACCTAAGGCACATGAAAACAAAGTGGTTGGAAACACATGTTAGTGTAAACAAGACAAATATGCATATGGAAGACAAAGTGTAATCTAGCTAGTAGGAAGACAATGTAGACTACGAAAATGGGGTTTCAAACATGGGACATTGCTCACAATGTCACAAGATAATCAGGGCTGAATCGTCCAAAAACATACAAGAAATGAACAAGTAAGACATATGGCATAACTTGTAAACAATGGCATACAATGGAAAATAATGAAAAGCAAAGTATTAGACAACCATTGTAGAAAATAGTTCCTGCAAAGAAAATGATGCACATGAAGCACCCGTTAGCATGTTAGAAAGATAAAAAGTATGTCAAGACATGTATATATCAATAGAGTAGTGTGCTAGTAAGAATAAGAAGTAGTATAAAATGAAACAATATCACTTGTAGTGTGTACGAAAGTAGATGCCCCAGGAGCCTCGGTGGGACTAGTAAGAGGTACAGTACTAAACATCCATGTTGTGTGTAAAGATATGTGTAAAGTCTTCATTCACCACTAGAGAAAAAAATGAATGTGTAGGTGTATATAGAAAATATAATGACCTACTAGATATCGGGGATAACATAATAAGCAAAGTGTAACATGTGAGTATAAGAAAACAAGAGTAAGTGCAACCAAGATATGCAACATGCTATGAATGAGTGAGATAAAATGGTATGCAAGTGAGTGTGATAGGAGCACACCGTGCCCCTCGAGTAAATGTGGATGAAATATGAGATGAGTTTCATTTATAAATGCACCCTCAACAAGTAAAGAATGAACCATAGAACAAGAGTATGTCATCAGGAAATGGTTTGATAGTGTACACTAGATAGATATGATCGATGAATCATAGAGCATAGAGAGTGAGTGAGTGTGATGAGATTCATTTCAGATTCATACCCTCAGTAGTTGAGTATGAACCATGGAACTAGAATGTGTTATAGGGTAGTGTGATGTGAGAAAATGGAATGCTAGAGTGATGTCAAGTAAAGCACATAGAGTGAAATGTGTAGTGTGTGAGGTTCATGAATGTAGTATGCCCTCAACAGTCAAGTGTGAACCACATTAAAAGAGTGCATCATATGGTAATGGTTGTTTTTATGCGTAATATCATTTAAGATGCATAACGTTAAGTGGGTTTTTAAGTGGCTTACCCAAAAGAGTAGTAAGGTTATAAAGGCCACCCCAAGATTTTTGTGATGACATAAGGACCTAGCTAGTTAGGTTTGAATTTTCCCTTGAGGGGAGCTTTAGAATTCATGTTTTTCTTATTTTCTTTTAACACAAGGTCACCCACATTGAAATTACGAGGGCAATTTTTTCGATTGTATGGTTAGGAAATACAATATTGATATACTCGAAGATGTTCAAGAGCTTGGACATGGTGAGAGTCAAGCATTTCAAGCTCATGTAAGTGGTTTTCATGATATTCATTGTCTTTTAGTATGCCTTTAAGTGAGACCTGTAATGATGGTATTTCAAGTTCCATAGTGGAATGATGACCTTAGTACCGTAAACTAGTGAGAATGGTGTAGCATTGGTGGGCGTACATACACTAGTGTGAAAATCGAAAGATAATATATGAGTTGATTATGAGTCCATAGTATTGCATAATATTTTTTCTTGGCTATTGCCCTATGGGTAATAAGGAGTAAAGAATGATTGTTTAGTTTTGAATCTTACGCAGAGCCTTTCAACATCCTTATTTTTAAAGAAGACCCATTATTAGTGATAATAGCGAGAGGAATATAAAAGTAAATGATGTGAGTAGTGATGAAATGATAGATATCAAGACCAATGTGTTTCACCGTATTCTTAGCAAATTAATGAAACAGATAGGGGTAGTAGGCCAATGAGGAATACCTATTTGTAATGTCGGTTGAAGGTTGTGCACACATTCTCGATTTTCTGATCCAAGTTGATTACGCAAGAGCTCCCTTTTGAATAGGAGGAACCGCTTGTAAATGTAAAATAATACCACTAGATAGAGTTAAAAATAATAATGAGTGGACTACCTAGTGGAATCTAGATCGACAAACGTGATGCTTCCTAAACAGGTTGTAATCCAATTTTATATAACAATATTAATGCTAGTTAAATTATACATGAAGTAAAGATCCTATTGAAATTGAAACAATTTAGGTATCTCATATAAAATAATAAGAAAGGTTAGGTAAAAGGTGATTGAGGTTAAAATGGGTTAGGTGATTGGGTGGTGTTGAGTTACAGTGCAGTACAAACTCTGGGTAAGGTCTAGTAAAGATTAAGAATGGTTATGGGCTATTGGGAAGTGGGTATTTAGCTTGCTGGTCAGAGCTATATTACAGACCACGATAAATGATGTCAAATTTGTAAGACCGATGCCGGTTAGGTAGAATGAGTGACGTCGGTTGGCTAACCGACATCGGTAGGGGAAATTAGCAGAAAGTTCATAGAATTGAGTTTTCAAACTCCTTGTGATTTCACAGAGGTTGGAAATGGTGAGGGTGAGGTCGTAAAATTGTCTTGAATAATCAGGGATGATTAGAAGAGGGTAAAAATAGGTGAAAGGGCCTGGTATGGTAGGGCGATAGGTTTGTGAGAGGAAGGAAGTGTACGGTTATGGAGAAAGATAAATTACTAAGATGAATAATAAATATTACTGAAAGAAAACAAAGATAAATGAAGAGGTGTTAGGTACTTATTAAAAAGTATATTTGGAGAACATAGGTGATGAGGACGGTGATGGCAGAGATCCAGAGAGAAGAGTCATTGTATTTGTCTTTGCAGTAGTTCAAACCTTCATGCCTCTCTGTTATGAATATGTGATCGTGAAGAGGATGGTGACCGATGTTGGTAGTGCTCCCGTGTGTCTTCTTTTTCTTGAGTGCTAAAGAAATTCAAGTGCTCCAATTCTCTATTCGTATGAGATCCTGGATTGAATGACCAACATAGGTAAAGAATTTGGAAATGTATTTAACCTAACTGAAAATGGTTAGGTGATCGAGCGTCATTGTGATATAAGCAGCATCGGTCAAGGTGGGAATATCTAGGTTGGCCAAAAATAGCAGATTGTTGCTATTTTTGGCGTGATCTCCAACCTTCTTCCGAGTCTTGAGTGATGGATCACAAAAATATAAGTAGGAGTCTTTTTAGGTTTGTTAATAGAAGTTAATTATAGGTTTAAACTAAGTCTTAGTTGGTTAGGATAGGCTTAGACTTGGTCTTAGGTCATTAATGAGGTTTGAGTGGGTCATTTGAGTGAGGTGGCTAGGTGAGTTGGCTTGGGTGAGGTGGTTAAGTGAGGATATTAATTAATTTAATTAAGATAATTAATTTAATTAACATGTGCACTAGGGGATATGAATGGGTAGGATATGGTTAATTTAATGAATGAGGTTTTAAATGAAGTATGACCTAATTTTGGTGTCTACATTTTCCCCTTTTTGTCATGTGGCTTGTATTGATAAGTGATGCTTGACAAAAATAGGAAGTGGTTGCCCCAAATATAAGTGAGAGTGGTGTTGCCCCAAGTATGGGTGGAGGTGATCCCCTCAAACCAGGAGTTGATGAGGTGTGAGATGAAGTCGGTGAGTGGTTTGATAAATGTGTAGGTGATGAAAGTTAAGGTAGGTGGGTTATGGGTAAGGGTATGGGAACTTTGGGTAATGGGTGATGGTCAAATCGGGTAATAGGTAATGGAAATCGAACACACGCACACGTATAGACTACAAAATAGTACCAGGTCGAAGAGCTTGAAAACCATACATCGTCCAAGGTTGATAGGTTTATCCAAACAAGGTTGAAGTGATTCAGGTATCTAGGGTACATGATATGGTCCAGAAACACAACGTAGGTTAGGTGCAAGAATGTTTAGGTATGATTTGATACACCAAAGGTTTGGTCGGGATAAACGACACGACAATAGTCAAGGTAATATCATTAGGCCAAAACAACACAGGTAATAACATCGCAAGGTATAATGAGTACACAAGTTCAAAGGTCACAAAAAGTGGTTCAAGTTAAGCTATGTAGGTTATGACACGGGTAAGGCCGAGGTATAAGTAAATAACATGTCCCTAAACACAATTAAGGAAATGTATAGGTAGTTTAGGCTAGTGGGTAGGGTGTAATAGGTGTTAGTGAGGTTACATGGTATTGGGGTAGTAACATTTGTAAGCCAAAGTAGGAAAAAATGTAGGTGAAATGGTATGGGTAGGTGACCGATGTCGGTTATAAGGTTACCATCATCGGTTTGGTGTGACCTGACGCCAATCATATTGAGTTAGGGTTAAAAAAGGAAGATATGTGTTTTATGGTTTTATTTTAACTTGTTTTCATTGGGGAAAATGATAGAGATAGTGCCTTTGTGGAAAGTGACAATACGAGACTTTGAGATGAGTTGGCGAGCCACATAGTGGGTGATTGGCATGTGATTAGTGGGTCCATGAGATTGGTTTGATTGATTTGATTTGTTTGGAGGTGAGTAGTTGATTTGGAAATGGCATAGGTGGGAGAGGGTTTGGGTGAATGACTAGTGTAGCGGCTAGACGTGCCACCACGTAGGCGATGCCGTGATGAGGTAGGGGAAATTCCTAATTTTTTTTTATTTTAGAGTTTGGTTAAAAAATAAAGAAATTGGGGTGGGGGTTTTCATTTTGAAATGTGGGTGAAAAGTGGGTAAAATCAATATGGGGAAGGGAAAATGTAGGATAAATGAGATGATAAATGAATATAAGGTAAATTGGGGTGGATTGGGGTAGGTGTAAGGTTAGATTTTGGTGAATTTTAGGTGAAATGGGTTATGGGGGTTTCAATTTTTTGGGTTGTTGCAACAGAGATCGATATCGGTCAAGGCTTGGTCAAGGTCGATTGGCTTTGACCGGCATCAATCTGGCCTTAGGTGACCAACACCAGTTAAAGGGAACCGATGATGTCATGGAAAACCAATGACAGTTAAGGTGACTGGTGCCGATTAGGGTTAAATAAAAATAGTGGTAAGAAGGGTTAGTTTGGAAAGAAAAATAGGTGGAAAGGGGTGCATGAAGAGCATATATAAAAGGATGAGGGTAAAATGTGAGTTTGGCCGAATAAGATAGGTAAGTAGGTTAAATAATGTTAAGATGATGGGTCATGATTGTAAAGGGTAGTAGGATTGTAGGTGAATTAGGTAAATGGGGTAGGCATGATTGATGTGGTTGGGTATGGTGTAGTGGGTAAGAGGTAATATTGGGGTGGGCAAATCTTGAAAATGTTGTGTTTAATGTTGTAGGCTAGGGACCAACTCGGGATGTAGGACAGTACCACCTTTGTTGGTGTAGATGCGGTCAAGCATGGTTTGTGGAGGAGTGGGAGCATATGAAGGATGTTAGACTCGAGTGGATCTAGCACTATAGGCATATAGCTCGAGATTCTAGCTTTATGGTCACACTCATCGATAGATAGGATTCAATGACCAACATGTTTCATTTCTTGACGGGTGAGATGACTGTCACCTTAGAGGACGTGTACAGGATCCTAGGGCTACCGATTGTTGGGGATCCAGTGTATTCTATTTCATTGGAGGAATCAATGGGACCAATAATGGCTGTGTTTGGGGAGGCGATGGGTGAGCTGAGGTATCATAGCGCGAGCCTTAGTTATGGAGACATGTATGCAGCCCATCCTCAGGAGATGAGGCTAGTTGTATTGATGATGGAGGTAGTATGTTGTTTCACCTTACCAAATGATGAGGGTGGGAGATTCCCATGAGAAATGATGGGAGTGCTCTAGGATATGATGGAGGAGAAGATATGATTTTCCTGGGCACTGAAATTCCTAGTGCAGCTATACAGGGAGTTGTGGGCCTATGGGAGATTGTGGCGGTTTAGTTTGTGTTGCACCTTTCTACTACACTCCACAGGCATATGGGCATATCATATGTGTGTGTCCGATTGGTTTTCCCGACATGATTTTTTGGGGGTGGCAAGTCGAGTTGGATACGAGATGGTGGGTACCAGTTGGTGGGCAACACAAAGTGGCTAGGCCCACACATGATTTTTTATATTACAGAAGGTTCTGGAGGGGATTTCAGGGGTCAATATTATGTGGAGACCCTACATTGGCTATCCCTCATATAAGGGTATGATGGAGGAGTTAGATGAGATTCACCTACTGAGGTGGATATAGAGAAGGCATGCCAGCTATCATGATTTGATTCATGAGAAAAGTTTGGATGACATTTTGGGTGACATAGGATGTTCCTCCACCTTTCCCATAGTACGGAGAGATGATGTGGAGAGACCCATGTCTCCACCACGTCTAAGTGTGCCAACAAGGTAGGAGAAACAACAAGTGGATAGGCAGATTGATGATGCTGGAGTCACCAATGGTTATAGGCAGTGGTAGGTGGCACATCGATGACGACACCACCAAGACTAGGGCAGCCTGATCTAGTTACCATGATAGTACAAAGAGATGCCTTGCAGGAGCAAGTGGCCACGCTTGAGACACATCTTACAGGTGTGTAATGTTATTTGATAGTAGTTCATGCACGGTGGCCACCCTGCAAGCCCGGTGACAGCCTTATAGGCTCAACTAGCCTAGGTATAGGCACCTACACAAGGAAATGATGGTGATGGAGTATAGGTTATCACCTTACAGCACTGAGTTGTAGGTTTACAGGGCGATTGGCCCACCCAAAGAGCATAGGTTATGGCTTTACAAGCCCAGATTTTAGCACAGGACCTACACAAGCTCGGGGACAGGCCCCATACTACTGAAAGTAGTGGTAGGACAAGGTCCCATGGTATAGGGAGGAATAAAAGGGTTACTGAGGATAGGGATCTAGGCCAAGATTAGCAAGGTAGAGCTCACGAGAGTTACAAGTGAGACTTATGGAACCACCTCAAACAATGACTATGACAAGGTTCAGGGATGCCTTGAATGTGGTGCGGTACTATCAGGATCACCTAATGACTACCCGGATAAATGTTCCTCTTTATGCTAAGTACAAATAACAACATGTAACGAGTGAGAGGACTAGGTCTCACACTCATAGATCAGAGAGAACAGGGGGCCGACGAGCCCCGAGACAGAGGTCGAGAGAGAGGCTACTAGTTCACGTAGGCGGACCAGTGAGGGTCAAGTGGAGATGAGACCGAGACCCTTGGAGGGTGGAGAGATGTTGGTAGGGTGGCAGACAGGTCAAGAGGAGGAGAAAAGTGAGACATGCCCGAAGGATAGGAGGTTTGGTTACGATTAGTCACCTAGTATGATTGTTGTTTTTGAGGTTTTGATATATATAACGGTGTTCATGTTGAAGATAATGAGGTTGTATATGAGAGTTTTGTGATTTTGATTGTTATACCGGTCTGCGTGCCAAGAGAGTGAGGTGTATCTAAGTGATTTGAGATACTTGTATGTATTTTTATTTGTGTATATATGTATTGATACATAGACTTTTTCCTAGTTATATAGATGATGATATTTATTGTATGGATGATGTACCTATGTTTTTAATTTCCATTGTTATTGTGTATTGATGGAAACTATGTGAGCTAGGCATGATTGATTCGAGGTCATGTATGCATGATTGTGTTTAGGTCATTTAGGCAAAGGTTGAGTTTAGGTCATTTAGGCATGGTTGAGTGTAGGTCAATTAGGTATGGTTGAGTTTAGGTCATTTTAGGTATGGTGATGTTGGTAAAAGGAGAATTCTTAACATGTAGGTGTCGATGGTCTAGTCCTGTATAGGAGAATCAACAAGTAATGAAGAAGGTGAAGGGTAAGAGGTGATAAAAGATCTTCCTAATTGGTAAGAACCATAACAAGTCTATCATACCAAAGATGGGATTATGAACTTAAGACCCTAAAGGTGTTTCTGATTGACTATTCGAAGGGTGAAAAAAGTCACAGGATCACGAAATGTCGCATTTGAAGAACGTCCCTTGAGTGGGTAGGAAATTAGGGTGAAAAGGTGATGAGGTGAAAAAGTTTGGTTTTAGCGTAACTTAGTGTGAGACAACATGCCTATTTGGCAAGAGACCCAAGATTAAAATAGGCAAGTCCATGATGAAAAAGTTATCTTTTTCTTTTTTTGCTTTTGATTTTGTTTTTGTTTTGATAGCTGATCGATGTGGGAAGTCTATGTGGGATGAGTATATTTTCTCCTTGAGGTCTTCATGAAGCTGATCGATGCAGGAAGCTTGAATATTTTATTTTATTATTTTGCAAGAATAGTCTTCTTATTATGATAGACTATGTACAATATGGCTAGCTTGGTATAACTGTCCTTCAAGGGAGTAGTCTATTTATAACAATGAGATAAAAAGCGTAGATGTCCTTTTTGAGGAAGTCATTATTTTGCCGAAGTTTGAATCAAGGATTTGAATCCCATTTTACTTTTGAAATTGTTTTGCTTTGGACTTTTAGGTCATGGACAAGACTATAAAGACCGATAGGCTCTTGTGTTGCAGAAAAAACCATAACATATAGAGGCTAACTATGAAAGAGAGGGTTTAAGTGATGAACAACCATGGGATTCCATCTTGAAAAAGATGAAAAGTATCCATGAGAATCATGCCATGAGTAGAGCCATGGTACTCATATTGAAGATAAGGCTTAAAAGGTGATGGGTAATCACATGATTCTTGTTTAGTCATTGATCCTTAAAATAGGTAAGGAAGGTGAATGGTGCTCAAGGGACAAACATTTAATTGAAAGAAGGTGATATAGGACTTGATTCAACAATAAAATGGTTGAAGATGCAAAGCATTAAGGGGTTCAGTTTGGGTTTACCTTTGAGTGAAGATAAATGATAAGCACATGATCCATAGGTATGAGTAATAATATACAGTCCAAGCCAATTAGGAGAAAATTTTCCCCTTTTACTTTTCTCCTCTTTTGTTACATGTTTTTTTCAGACGAGGTCTCCGAGGCACGAAAGGTTCGTTCGTGGACACATTTTTGTAGGCACGTTTGATACGTTTTTGATAGATTTGGAGGTGATTGAGAGCATTTAGGAGACATTTGTCTAATAAATCAAGTTGTGCCAAATGGTCTTGGCAAAATTTATCATCGTTGAGCATCTCTTTAAGTGTGATATGAAGAGATGGAATCGGACTTCAAGAGGTGGACATCCCTCGTAGCGTAGACTAGAGAGAAAGGTGTGGTAGTAGTTAAAGTACAAATACTAGTGCGATAAGTCCATAAGGTAAAAGGAATGTGTGGATGCCAATCGTTTCTAGTATCATCCATAACTTTCATAAGAATTTTGTTTAAGGTTTTGTTGGTTGATTTAACTTAGCCATTTTTTTAGGGTAGTAGGGTGAAGAAAAATTGATTTGAATGCCAAAGGCATCACAAAGCTTCCGTAGGGTTTTGTTTTTGAACTATTTTCACATTATCAGTGATGAGATGATGAGGAACACCAAAGTGACAAATGATGTGATGGTTGATGAATTCACATATTTTCTCGCTTTTGTAGAAATAAGAGGTATGGATTCTACTTGTTTAGTCTAGTATTGGATAGCGGTAATAATCCATTGACGACATTGGGAAGAATGAGGATTGATCTCTCGATAAGATCCAAACTCCATTGAGAGAAAGGACAAATGTCTCGTGTGACCTTTAAGGCGTGACTAGGCATGTGATGAAGATTAAAATGTTGGTGGCACTTAAGAAAAAATTTGACATAATCACAACAATCACGGTTTAAGGTTGGCGAATAATAACCCAAGTGGAGAATGTGTTTAGTGCAAGCTAAACCACTAAAGTGGCCTAAAAATTCTATTGTGAACTTCCTTGATGGTGTAAGGAACTTTAGAATTGGTAAGGCATTGTAAGAGGATACTGTCAAAGCCACATTTATAAATAATACGACCCATGATGACATAGTGAGAGACAATTTTGAGGAAGGCTTGTTGTCCATTGTGAGTAAGATTTGGAGGTAGAATAAAAGGGAAAGGTAGTCAACAAACTTATTATACCAAAGGTCACGTGGGTCAGGCTCAATGGTTCCAACAAGGTTAACATCTCAAAATAGATAGGAAGGTGATTGTAGCCTTTGTACTATGACAAATATTTTTGAGTCGGAGGGCAAAGCGCGGGAATTTGAGAAGCAAGACATGCCATGGTGTCTGCAAATTTATTAGTAGAATGCGGGGTGGTTTGAAATTCATAATAGTCAAAGGTATTAAAAAGTATGTCTATATGATTCTTATAATTTTGAATTATTTCATTATGACACCTGGTATATACCATTGACTTGAATTATGACCATTGGGAATCGCCAAAGATATTAATTGATTTAACGTCTAAGGTGATGGTGATTTGAAGGCCTAATACGAGTGCTTCATAGTCGATGATATTTTTAGTACATTCAAGATATAGTTTGAAAGATAATGACATAGGCTCACCATCGAGAGGAATGAGGATAACTTCGGCACGACCCCAACGCTAACATTTAGAACCATTAAAGAATAAGGTCATCAGGTAAATGGTATCGTCGAGCGAGAGGGTAGTGAATGGATTCATTCGAGAAATCAAAGTTAAAGGATTGATTACTAGAGAGGGGAACATCGCAAGTTGGTCGGTGATGGTTTATCTTTTGAAATTTTTTTGATGGATGAATTCAAGGTATAAGTCTGCTGCAACAAACATGAGCCAACATGTAACGTGTTGATGTTGGTAGGGCTTGGCGTTCATGTAATGTAATTGGTCGATTAGTGATGACAAATGTTTTGTGGTTGAGTAGGTAATGTTGAAGCTTAGTAGAAATAAAAACTAAGGCTAAGAAGATTTTTTCGGCGTGGGTGTATCTAGTTTCATAGTCTCAAAGTGTATGACTTATATAATAAACTACTTGTTCCCCATGTTGCTCGTCGCGATGAGCGAGCATGACACCCAAGGAATGATCAGTAGTAGATATGTAAAGGTAAAATGGTTGGTCATCCTTAGGGGAATGAGCACAAGTCATTGGAGGAGATCTTTGTTTTAAGGCCTCAAAGGCCTTGTGGCATTCATCATCCCATTTAAAGGAGACATCCTTTATGAGGAGATGATGAAATGGGTGGTAGCTTGGTAGGAAATCTACGAAATGAAACTTCGGATGGATTGCAACTTACCTTGTAAACTATGAAATTGGCAAAGGTTAGTAGGTGGAGGCATTTCAAGAATAACCTTGATTTTAGTGGGATTGACTTCTATGCCACACAAAGAAATGATAAATCATAGGAGCTTGCCAGATAGAACAACGAAGACACACTTCTTAGGTTGAAGGTGAACATAATACTTGATGAGATGGTCAAAGACGACCTTAAGGACTATAAGGTGTCCATCTCGATTTTGGATTTGGCAAGAAGGTCATAAACGTAATCTTCCAATATGTGATGCATGATGTAATGAAAGATATAAGTCATTGCCTACCGATATGTAGCACCAAAGCATTCTTAAGGATAAAGGGCATGATTCTATAGTAGAAGGTTCCCAAGGGGTGATGAAGGTAATTTTGTGTTGATCTTTTGGGGCGAGTAATATTTTTTTATAACGCAAGAAACCATCCATGAATGATAACATCTCATGGCTGATGGTAATATCATCTAGTTAGTCAATACTAGATAGTGGAAAATTGTCTTTAGGGAAAACTAAGTTAAGTTTGTAGAAATCCATGCAAATACAAAGAGTCCCCCTATTAGTTTTATGACAAGAATGATGTTAGGTATTAGGGATAATCAATGGGTAGGATGAAGGAAACCAAAAGAAGATGTTGGAGTTCTTCTTTGACAAGAAGGGCAATGCGAGGATGCATTTTCCGCAGCTTGCTTTTCTGAGGTTTGGTTTCGGGAATAGTGATGATTTTGTGGAGCAGAATATTGGGGTCAATACCAGGCATATTAGCATAGGACCAAGAAAAATCATTGCTATGATCTTAGAGGAAAGAATTAAAAGATTCATGTTTAGTAGCATCTAAAGATTGGCCTATCTTTAAAATGTGTGGGTTGTCCTGAGTGTTAATATTGTTTTTGATGGTCGATTCATTTAACATGGTTTGTGTCTTAGAAGGTAACGATTGGTGAATATAAGTATCCTCTGCACTACGGTAGGTGAGAATAGAATCATCATCCTGACATTGAATGACGTTAATAAAAGGTGTATCATCATCGATCATGTTAGGATACCGAGAAGGGAAGGGAATAGGGATCCTCACCATCTCATTGATAAGTCGAGGTCCCACGCAAATGGTGTTCATGAAAAAAAAAGTTAAGAGGAATGGATTTTGGATCCATAGACTCTGTAGGTGAAGATGGTGAAGTTTGTAGATGGGGTGAGGAAGGTTTATCATCCTCAATGAGTTCGACATGAGCTTTCTTGAAAGATGATTTGGCAAAGCCAATACCACTGCGGTCACTGTGTTTACGTGTGGTACACGGGATGATAGTATGGTGGCCTTGTTCATAGATGAAAAATCCAAATCTCTTCTATACACAACAATGGAGGAAAGTGTGGGCAAAGCACCGGTTGGTTAGGGATTGCAGGTCGGAAGAAAATGGTCACGTTTGGAAAGGTGGCTCAGGCGAGTAGGTAGAAGTATCAAGTACCCCATAGGTTAAGTTTGTACGAAGGTGGGGAGGACCATAAGGGAAAACCTCACCTACACGGTGATCATAGCAAGGATGTTGGTGAAGGTTACCATACTATTGAGGAGTAAGGAATGTGTCGATGTTGTATAGGTGATACTCTCCCAGTGAGACGTTGAAAATACCTTCTAAGGGATCAGTAGTTGGTATATGGGAAGCAAGAATATATGAATAACTAGGTGATTGGGAAGAAGAATCATTGGTTGGTTGTTAAATAGATGGGTTAGTGGATGGGTCAGTTGCATAAGCTATGATAGCAGTGGGAATAGAGGAGGTAGGTGTGGGAGAGGTAGCAACAACATCGGTGGATGGGGCTGTGGGTGAAGGAGAAGTGGCAGTGGTGGTAGATGCCTTAACTGGTATAAGGACATCATTTGGCTGATATAACATGTTACAAGTTTTGAATGGTGATGGTTCATCTGGAATGGTAAAATTATGTCCTTCATGTTCAAATTTTACACAATGATGTACGGTTGAAGGGACACAACCCATGACATGGATCCAAGGTCGACCAAGGAACAAGTTTTATTGAAATTTCCCCTCTAGGACATAGAATAATTTCGAGAATAGTATGGGGGCCCACATGAACGTGGAGAATGATGATGTCAAGGGTGGAAGTGATGGCATCATTAAATGAACACCACATAATTGGGTTATTATGCATGTAATTGGCAGGATGCACATTTGGTTGTACACATGGGAGGAGATGATTTTGATGTTGGTGTAGACACCAAATTTGTGTCTCACGACACCCTGTGTCCCGCATCTCATTTCGCAACCTAACCTCACCACCTAAACCTTGCACAATTATTTATTAATTACCTTATAGTTAATAAATATACATTTTCAAACCCGCCACCTCATTTCGCCACCTCATCATGACCTAGCCCTAATCCTAAACTAACCTAATTAAGACCTATAACTTGGTCTACATCCACACCCATGACTAATTACCCCTCACCCGCACCAAAACCAACCTAATAATGACTTGACCAAGCCCACAACTAATCTCTCGGGAGAAAAGGAGGGAAAGTTGGCTATTTTACTAAAAATAGCCCACTTTGACTTAACCGACATCGGTTCCTACTCGACCGCCATCGGTTATGTAACCGCCATCGGTTCCCTGTAAATGACCTCCCCCAACCAAAAACAAAGGATCTGGAATTCATTTGGAAAAATGATCCGAACTTCACTTGGCAGAGCGGAGACAAGTGAAGAAAAGAGAAGAGCATCGAGCCGAAGACTGCAACCGAGCCACTTTGGATTGTCACCCTGTTCAAGCATTGGAAAAGACTGAGGATAGCTTCATCAGCTCATTTTCCAATACCAGATCATCCCAACTGAGCCTTACTGTCACTACCACATTCCTTGGACCTGAATCTTCATCAAGGATGAGTAAGTAGTGTCTGGTATGTTTCTAAGCACCATTTCTTGAGCCTTTTGATTGATAGTAATTATAAGCTCACTCCTAGATCTACCACCTGCCAGCACCCTGCACTTAACCTTCATCCATACATCCTTGTATTGCCCAGAAGACAGTTTTATCACACTCTGAGTCTTCCCCGTCATCTCACTATTCCCTCAGCCATCCACCAGTCTTAATAACCCCACAATCACCCTGCAACCAACCTCTATCTAGAAGTGCCTAGATTACTGACCCTACCGGTGTCGGTTATCCCCTACCGGCAGTGGTTCTCTAACCGTAGTCGGTTATCCAGTGACCGGCATCGGTCACTGTGACTTATACCCAAAACCTTCCTCTCACCTATTTGTCTCCTAACAACCTCAGATCCAGTCTGGTTTATCCCTGTAACTCGACCTAAACGTATCAACGACCATTGACCAAATAAACAACGTGACATTTTATTATCGGTAGTTTAGTCTCTATTGCTTGGTAACGAGGTACCTAAATTGTGATTTCGCAATAGCTTCTTTATTATCATTTGTGTTAATTCATATTAAAAGGGGAACTGACCACCTTCGAAAGGAAGTCTAATATTTCCTGGGCCCAAGGCAGTTCCCTCATTTATTATCTAACTAAAATCTGGTGGTCTTGTATTCTTACTTACAGGTAGTCCTTCCCAGACAAAAAGGAGTTCTTCGCAATCGATCTGATCTCTCTCTACGGTACGCGCACACCCTCTCAACATTCAACAGGTATTCCTCCTAGCCCTAACCCTTATCTGTTTCTCGAAATAATGAAAGGATAGAAGCAACTCTATTCCAGGAACGGAAACATTCTGTGCGAAACATTTTGGCATGCCCGGTGGGACCCATTTCGGGTTTCTTTCTTTCTTGCTTGCTTTCATATAGGGAGCATACTTGCTGTTTGTTTCTGCTAAGTATTCACAAAATATTTTGTCATTTTGGTAAAAGAATTTGTCTTGCTTTCACATCTTTGCATTAGTGAAAGTCATCTCCTTTGCTTCATCGAATATCATTTTTGATTTGGGTTTAAAACACGTGCATCACATTCTTGCTTGCTGTTTTCAATTCTAGTGAACATAGATTAAGTAACAGGTCATACACGTGGGGGTGATATCCATGGTATTGACAAGAAATTAATCTTACTTTCACTATACAACACATGCCAAATCACATCATAATTAACACAACAGCTCAAACATCCCCCTTTTCCGCGGTATTCCTCCGCCCGATTGAGGTAACCTTATAAGCCAAAAAAACTTGACATTTCCCCTAGGTCTTTTGTTTAGGATTGACATCATCTTGCGTCTAAGGCATAAGCCCACAATAATTAAAACTAATCCTAGGGTTAGTCTCTTGATTTGCTTGTGCATCTTGCTTGTTTTTTTTTTTTTGTTCTATTCCTCTGTCATACACTGTTTCTGTGATCACTTCAGAACAGTTTGGTAGGCATACTAAGCATTGTTAACCCCAAATCAATAACTTCTTACAGCTTCTTACACCGGTCCTATTCTACCGACATCGGTTAACTTACCGACACACGGCTCTGATCGACCGACATCGGTTACCTGACCGATATCGGTTACTGTCTTTCACAGTTCCCAAAACCAACAACCTACCAATTCCAACATTTTGTTGCTGCTTTTGTTCCTGATAGATTACATCCCTACTGTGTACCCTTGTCCATGGTTGTTATCACTTGAAAACAAGCCGCAACCATGGTTTCACATGCCTGCTCCGTGCCTTTGCCTGAATCACCCCCTTCACATCCTATGGGGAATCCTACGGACACCAGTGAGGTTCCCAAAATCCCTGTAGGAGATAAGGAATTTGTAAAAATTTTGGATGCTAATCCTAGTGCTATATAGTACTATTTGTCTCATGCCCCTGACCGTACACCCGATGGTCAACTCCTTGTTGGCATGCCTATTAGTATAGCCGCTCACTTAGCTCCTTCCCCACCTGATAACTCCGCCTTGCCTTTTTCATCCTTAGCCCCGTCTCCCAACTCAGTGGCTTCAGAGGTTCATACGGCACATGATTGAATTTCCTTTGGTTAATCTGGGGCCCAACATATCATTACCACCGACTGCTCCTACCTCGTCTCTCTCGCAGACTGCTCCTTTCATAACTTGCTCTCTGCCACCTATCCACACAAGCTTTCCTTCTCAAGCTCCACCCACCTTTTCATTTCCACACACGTATCCGGTGACTTCAACATCTTATATAGGACATCCCTATTCGGTCACCTCAACATATTCATCCTCAATACCTTATCAACATTTAACCCCACCATTGTCTAGTGGTGGCCCTTGGCCCAATCCTCCTCCGTTTACGGCAACCACACCATCATCTCATCCAACCACTAATTTAATCAAACAAATGATGGACAAGATGCAAAATCTAGAGGCTTCTGTTTCAGGAAGCCGTAGCACCCTGACATACGAACAAGTTTTTTAGGAGCCTATTCATCCTTCTGCGCCCCTTCATTCATATCCTCCTCGATGGGAATTACCAAAATTTACTCGTTTTAATAGTAAGGAGGATCCTCAACAACACTTGCAATCATTTAGACATGCCTGCTACCTGATTGCTCATGACGATGCCTTACTACTCCGCACCTTTCCCATGTCCTTAGCAGGACCCACCTTGGAGTGGTACAGTGCTTTAACCCAACACTCAATCTTCTCTTTTAACCAATTAGCCCAATCTTTCTTGGATCATTTCTCCATTAACATTGCCAAGAAAGTATCTATCACCGACCTCTATGCCATCCGACAATTTGAAGATGAATCTATCACAGATTTCGTTGGACGATGGCGGGGCCTTATCAACCAACTTACTTATGCCTTGCCTCAGGCCGAACTTATCGAACTCTTTACGTGGGCTTGCGCTAAGCACATTTCTCCTACCCTCCAAATTCAAACTTTCCGTACCTTTGATGAGGCCTTTACTATGGCTCAAAAACTAGAGATTCGAGCCTTAGAGGAAGAGAAATTGCGGTTGCGCAACAAAAACCCTAATTTCCGAACCCAAGACTCCACCAACAAACCCAACACCACCAATTCTCATGCATCGACTGCTTCGAAATCAAAAGGGGCTGTACACACGGTGATGGTCAAATCCCAAGCGCCGTCTAATACCCCACCAAAAACCACCTATAAGTATAAAGCCGAACCCATCAATTACACTCCCTTGGGAGAAACTTATGGTGTCATCTTGGAAAAATTGCTCAAAGCAGGAGCTATCACCTTACCTCCTATTAAACCTCACTCCGGGTTTGATTCCACCCGTGCTATACCTTCTTGGTACAAAGAAAATGACTTCTGTAACTTCCACTGCGTGAAGGGAACACTTGATCACGAAAAGCTGCAAGATGCTGAAAAATATAGTGCAGAAATGGTTGATGCAGGGATATAACCCTCGATAATCCTAATGCCCCGCTAACCGGAATTTGAAAATCTTCAACAAACCGTTCCCTGCACCACTCATCTAACAATAACATAAACCAAGATATCTTAACCGAGGAGAGTGTTCATGAAATCCATGCAGTTTTCGACTCCCAACCAAAAGCTTCTATCGAGGAAATTCTGAATCAAGCTTCTTCACTAACGCAGGGACCCGAACCCCCTTCACCACCATCAAGACAAGACGAAATCATTTCCATTCCTTTACCCATAAAGGAATTAACCACCAGAGTTCTCTTCTCATAGATGAGCCTTCTTACACCACATCCTTGCAAGACTGTGAGCGGATGTTATCTAACTTATCTATTTCCCAAACATCTCCTTCTACCACTCTTGTTGTACAAGAGGAAGGCTCGCCACTTTTTCGTCATCCTTAGATGAGAAACCCCTTGAACCAACATCACCAAATTCTTTAATCATGACGGATCCTCTCAAACATGCCCTCCTACCTATTAGTTCTTCATCACCTAAATATTTTCAGCGACCGGTTGACCTCTTAACGCCCATTGATACAGTGCCTCATTTACCCCCTGTATCACACCCACAGTGGACCGGAATCACAACCCACCTTTCTTCCATACAAAAGTTCCTATTCACATGTGAGGATTGTCACCCCTCAGAAGATAGACGAGTCCTATGGGAACGTTTGAGTACACCATATTCTACTCAAATGCAGATGACCGATCCAGACGCCTCTACCATATACCCAAAGTGTTTACAAAATCTCAAAATGCCTATGTCCTCATCTTCACCCCCCTTATCTCTACCAAATACCTCATCCACCTTTACTAACCTAACCAAACCTTTCCCTATGCTTGGGACTCTACCAATACCCAACCTAACACACCCACCTAAATGGTTAGATTTATCCAAAAATAAAGCCGTCCATCCACCTAAGAGACAAACTCGATCCCCTAAAGCCCAAGTCCAATCTATGCCTCTGTCACAACTAAAACCCTCGCATTGTCACACCTACCTTCTATATTAGGACCTCACCCCTCCACCTTGCCTCAATACATCATACCTCTTACATTTTCTTTAAAACGACCTGCATCTTCTACACCCATACAGAGATCCATGGGTGTATCAACACCGTCACCCCAAGTATCTTGTCCACCTATCAACCCTAAACAAACTCCATCATCAAAGGATTTGTTTTCTGTCACTCCTCTTTCTTCGTGGTTGTTTCCTGCTACCACATCATCTGTGGCCTCATCATCTAACCAGCTAAACATAACTTCTGCGCCGAAGAAGCCACGTTTAGTTAAATCCAATTATCAAAACCCCTTGTCTAAACCACCACCCGTATGAACCAACCATACCCAAACATTACCAAAACCCACCCAATCAATAGCCTCATCTTCCTCTGACTTTGACCCACTCAAAGGATCTTATGCCAAGATCCTTGATATGTTGGTGGAGAATGCGACCATTTCCCTACCCCCACTTAGACCCTATGATCCATCTAAACCTCGACCTATAGGTTATGATGAGTCTAAAATCTACGCTTACCACCGCACACTAGGACATGATGTAGAGGGATGCAAAGCTTTGAAAGCCATCCTTCGTCAGTCACCTCTCTCAGATAGAAAGGTTAAGAAAGACAACTTACGAAGGGAGAAACCTTTAGCTTCAATCCCTCTCCTATACCACCTGTCCCCGCCTCACCAAGATCTATCATTATTACAACCCCACCTCTCGAAGACCATGACTTATCCCTACCGTCTTCCTCCTCTCGTGTTCATGAGATCAACATGATTAGTGTTGCTACTCGAGGGCAGAAAAACAATGGGAAAGCTAAAGAAAGCACACCTGCGGCCTCTCTTTCTCCGTCCACCATCCCGATCGCACCACCACCTAAAGTGGTTATTCGTGGACCTGCCTACCCCATCTCTGATGGAGTTGCCCACCGAACCATGATCAAACAGCTTCACCAATCACCTGTAAAAATGACACTGTATGATCTCATTCAAACCTCTGAATCTCATCGACAAGCTCTCGTTGAAATCCTTCAAGGGATAGAGGTCTTACCTAATGAAACCTTGCCCGTTACCTCCATCTTAACACCCAACCACATTGCTTCTCTCACCAAACAATCTACCACTTCCGTCCCTGTACAACAAACCGCTGCTGTCAGTTTCTCCAAAGATGAAATTGTTGACTTTGGTGCAGAAGATCCTGACCCCGCTCTTTTCATCTCAGCTTACATCCAGGACATCCGGAGTATGTCGTGTTATGATTGACGGGGGCACTAGCCTAAACATCATCTCTTCCAAAGCCTTCCAACAAATGAATATCCCCTCTAGCTGCATGTGTGCCAACCCCACCATGCTGCGTTCATTCAACGATGCTATTACTTCTACCTTAGGCACCGTGATCCCCGAACATTCATGTAGGGCCCACGTACCTTACCCGAACTCTTCTATGTCCTTGAGGGTGAATTCCAATACAACATGTTGTTAGGCCACCCTTGGATCTCGGGCTATGGGATGCGTTCCCTCCACCTTACATAGATGCATAAAATTCGAGTATGAGGGGAAGTCCTACACCGTAAGAGTTGATCCTCCCCCCTTCAAAACCTGCAATATGTTATATCACCCTAATGATGTGCTTGTACCAGTCAAGACACCCATTCATTCAACCCAACCATTTATTTTGACCACACCTCAACCATCCACCTCAACCGCACTTACACCTTCAACCAACGAAACCGCCGCCGCAAATACCGCTTCCTTCCCTGCGGAAAACATCCCGACCTCAGACCCCTTAGTAGATGTTTTTCAACGCCTTACGCTGGGGGAGTATCACCTATATAATGTTAGCTCTTTCCATACCCCACAAGAGTATGGATAGTTACATGCGCATCCTACCTACGACCGTCGTGTGGGGGAGGTAATCTCCTACGGACCACCTAATTGCCGCACCAACCTAACATATGGGGGTGTCGACGCATCCTCCGTTACCCCTGAACCTCCCCTTGGTGTGGTTCCCTTCCAATCCAATTTTCAATATCTAACTAATCGTCGCTTCGCCCTCACCTTCTTGATGCATTGTGCTTGGAAGGGCTTCGGTTTCGGTCTTTATGAACAAGGCCGACATACAATCATTCCTGTAACTACACGCAAACACAAAGATCGTCGTGGTCTTGGATTCTCTGAACCACCTACACCAAAGACACCACATATCCATTGTATCCAGGAAGACGACGAAGTCACTCCTTCCGAACCATCATCACCCATTTTTCCATCGTCACCCGCAGAATCGATAGACCCTGAATCCATTCCTCCTAACTTTTTTTTTTCATAAACGCTATCTTCCTGGGTCCTCTCACTTATCAATGTGATAATGAAGACCCATCTTCTCTTCCCCTTCTGTATCCAGACATGATCAAAGAGGATTCACCTTCAATTAATGTTGTTGAGTGCCAGGATGACGACTCCATCCTCACTTACCTTGGTGCAGATGACTCTTATATTCAACGCGCCTTACCATCAGAAACTCAAACCATGTTGAATGAGTCGACTATAGAAATCAACATCCACACAGAGGACGATCCTCACATTGTGAAGATTGGACAATCCCTTAACGCATCAGAACAAATGGCCTTCACTACCTTCCTCCGTGCCCGCAACCAAGCTTTCACTTGGTCCTACGCTGACATGCCAGGAATTGATCCTGACATTGCTATCCATAACATTACCCTAAAACCCGATTCCAAACCAGTTAAACAGAAACTGAGAAAAATGCATCCACGCATTGCCCTCTTGGTCAAAGAAGAGCTTCAACGACTCCTTTCTGTTTCCTTCATCTTACCTATTGACTATCCTCAATGGATTTCTAACATGTACCTGTTATTAAAGCAATGGGGGACTTCGGATATGTACGGATTTCGGGACCTTAACCTCGCTTGCCCAAAGGATGACTTCCCCCTACCAAGTATTGATCAACTTGTTGATCTCACTGCGGGCCATGAGATGCTTTCCCTCATGGATGGCTTCTCGGGATACAATCAAATTTTGGTAGCCCCGGCTGATCAATATAAAACTACCTTCATAACTCCTTGGGGAACCTTCTGCTATCGTGTCATGCCGTTTGGCCTTAAGAATGCTGGTGCGACCTATTAGCGGGCTATGACTTACATGTTTCATGACATTATGCACACTATCCTGGAGGATTATGTCGATGATCTTCTTGGCAAATCTAAACATCGCAGTGAACATCTTGATGTTTTAACCATTATTTTCGATCACCTGTTACAATACTGTGTTCGTCTTCAACCAAAGAAATGTGTCTTTGGTGTCCTTTCGGGAAAACTCCTTGGTTTCATTGTCTCTTTACGTGGCATCGAGGTCGATCCAGCTAAAGTCAAAGCTATCCTAGAAATTCCCCCACCCACTAACCTCAAACAATTGCGTAGTTTGCAGGGCAAACTCCAATCTATCCGGCGTTTCATCTCACAACTCTCGGATCAATGTCAACCTTTCCATCATCTCCTTAAAAAGGACATTGTCTTTCAATGGAGCGAAGAGTGCCACCAAGCCTTTGAGGCTCTTAAAGCCTATCTCTTGCAGCCACCCGTGCTTATCCCACCTCAAGACGATCGCCCTTTCTACCTTTACCTTTCCGCCACCGACCATGTTGTAGGAGCCATGCTCGCACATCGTGACTCGAGCATCGAGAACAAGCCATTTATTACATAATTCATACTCTTGTGGATTATGAGACTAGGTATACACATGTAGAAAAGTTGTGCCTAGCCCTATCATTCGTGGCCACCAAACTCTGACATTACCTCTTGAATCACAAAACTTTTGTCATCACCAATGCGGACCCCATCCATTATATGTACGCCAAACCTCATCTAAACCAACGCATCGCCCGATGGCTTATGCTCATCGCCAACCTCGACCTGGAGTTTGTACACCAGAAATCAGTCAAAGGACAAACTATCATGAGACCATCTAGCAGAAGCCCCTTTACGGAGGAACAATTTACCAATTTTACTTTCCTGACAAACTCATCGCCACTCTTTCACTCAGTGAGGAGTCGTATCCAATGACCCTCTTCTTGATGGCTCCAAATGCCAGCCATGGGAGGGGCCGGCGTTGTTCTCATTCCTCTTGACGCCGAACCTATGCCTCTTTCATTCGGCTCAATTTCCCCGCACTAATAATACAGCGGAATATGAGGCCGTTGTTTTGGGTCTCTAGGTTGCATTACACTTAGGTGTAAAATCTATTATATTTTCGGAGACTCTCAATTGGTAGTCAATCAAGTTATGGGCATCTACCAATGCAAAAATGAGGAACTTCAAAAGTACAAACATTACGTGGATTCACTTTTGACCTTATTTACTCATTATTCTATCCAAACCATTCCCGCTCAACTAAAAAATTTGTGGATACTATGGCTTGCTTAGCCTCGCAAATTCCTGCCTCACCAACTGACTCTGACATATTTGTCTTGGTCCAACAATTTTTTTCCCTATCTTACTCAGCCCCAGAGGTTTGTATGATAAATAATGTGTCTGCTAATTCGCAGGATACCTGGTATCACCAATTTTACAACTACCTTACAACCTCTGTTCTCCCACCTGACCTTACTAGTAACGACAAACGTGCTTTTCTTAAAAGTGTTTCTCGTTATGTCGTCATGGGGGGACTCCTCTATAAACGTGGCTTTGATGACATCCTCCTTCGATGTCTAACTAGCACGGAGGTCACCTATACCATCCAACAAGTCCATGACGGTATTTGTGGTGGACATTTTAGTGGCCTTGCCGTGGCCAAACAGATCCTTCGCCTAGGCTATTATTAGCCTACTCTTAATTACGACTATTACGAATATGTTAAGCGTTGTGTTATGTGTCAACAACATGCCAATCTTCAACATACTCCTAGCCATCCGCTACAGGTCGCACGAGATCTTTGGCCTTTCTCACAATGGGGTTTAGACCTTATTGGTGAGATTCACCCTCTCTCTTCGTAATGTCACCGTTGGATAATCACAAAGAATCGAATATTACACTAAATGGGTGGAAGCCATTCCACTCATTTCAACCAAAAAAGAAAAAATTGTAGAATTCATTAACCATCACATTATCTGTCGTTTTGGCGTTCCTCATCGCCTAATAACTGATAATGGAAAATATTTCAAAAATAAGTTGTTACAAGACCTTTGTGACAACTTTGGTATCAAACTTAGCTTCTCATCACCTTACTATCCACAAGCAAATGGTCAAGCCGAATCTTCTAACAAAACCTTAACCAAAATTCTCATGAAAGTTGTTAATGATTCTGGAAACAATTGGCCTGATCACATCCCCTTTTCCCTTTGGGCTTATCGTACCAGCATTCATACCTCCACTAATGCCACCCCATTTTCTTTGGTATATGGTACCGAGGCTGTCTTGCCTCTTGAAATACAAATACCCTCCCTAAGAATATCTCTTCAGGATATTCTCACCAATGATGATTTCCGCCAAGAGCGGTTAGCCCAATTGGAGCTTCTTGATGAGCATCGTCTTACTCTTGACCACCTTCAAATCTATCAAAAGCGCATCAAGCATGCTTATGATAAGCGACTTCATGAGCATACCTTTAAGGTTGGTGATCTTGTCCTCAAAGAGAATCAACATGTAACCAAACTAGAAAAAAGCAAACGTGGAAAATTTGCTCCAAATTGGATTGGGCCTTACATTATCACTCACACTTATGGATCAGGCACTTATCGTTTAGCTTCACTTAATGGTAAACCTGAGCCTAAACCCCTTAATGCCTTGCATCTTCGACCATTCTACTGTTGAATTTAGTGTTATATCACTTCTTATCTACCTTGCGCTCGTCCCTTGAGCTCATTTACCACCTCATACACTTTGTTTCATGCATCTCAAAATAGAATCAAGCTCACATGGTTTGGTCATCACCTCCCCTTAAAGATGCCTTCCCCTTATTAGTCTAGTCCATGACTTCAAAATATCAAAATAACACGTTCTCAATTATACGCTTATGGGATATTCTTGAGTCAAACTTCCTTCAAAACTAGATGCTTCATGCCAAACGGACATCTAGACCTCTAAGTTATACATAGACTGCTCCCTTGAAGGACAGCTATGTGCAAAGCCACATCGGCTATTATAAATAGACTGCTCCCCCAAAGGACAGCTATACACAAAAGACGCATTTGCTACTATAAATAGACTGCTCCCTTGAAGGACAGCTATACAAAGTCAGCCTTTATCAGAAGCTTCTCACATTGATCAGCTTCATGAAGACCTCAAGAACAACAAAATATATATCCCATGTAGACTTCCCGCATCGATCAGTCTATATCCGAAAAAGTAAAAAGCAGTATTCCAAAGCACTTTTGAGTCATGGACTTGTCTATTTAGGTTTGGTTCTCTTTCATCAGAATAATCACCTTATAACAAGTTCTCTGCACCCCAACTATATCAACCACCTCACCTCACCATTCGTCAAAACAACAAAACTCAAGGGACGTGACGTATATCCGATATATTGTGATTATACAACTCTTTTCACCTATCGACTTCTCACCTATGCAAGGCACCTAGGGATTCAAGCTCATCCTATGTTAATATGTGGTTTGTTTAGCTCTTCTCAACTACGGGACACCTTTTGCCTCTTTTACTCGAATCTAGGATTGTGTGTTGACCTTAATCAGGACACGATTCCCTACTACTTGAGTAAGCTAACTTTCGTTTCACCTATACCTACACCAACATCGCCAGTCCCTTACCAACACCAACAACAAATTGCCTAACCCTAACCAAATTGCCTGAATTCACCTCTCCCTGATCCTAAGGGAGAACTACATCAGTCTGAGGCCCCTCCTTGCTTTGTGTAATGGGCTATGTAGGCAGCACTTAGGAGACATGGGGTCTCCCAAGGTTAGCTCGACCATCCCCTACCATAACCTATCATGTGTTGTAAATATAAATATTTTTGTGTATTTCTATTTGATAACATTCATCTTTATCTTTTTTAAAACAAAACATTCAAAACACAACCATTCTTATTATTATCATAACTCAAATCAACATACATATTTAGTTTTATTTTAAACAAATACATATTCTCTATCATCGATGCGAAGGTCTGGCATCCTTATTTATTCTTATACTCCTATAAAATTCACTTAGACCCTTGCGCCTCCTCCCGAATCAGGTGGTGATCGTGATCATCGACGCCACTCACTTGGCCTCTCCATCCTCAAAGGTGCCACTGCTATTGGTTCCTCCCATTGATCCACCAACATATCTTGTAACATACGAATACGTCCTCTCGCATGGAGGAATCTTGCCTCTAGTCTCTCCACTCGTAACTGCGAAACCTCTAACAATCCCGTTGTCTCATTCACCTGTGTTTGAAGCTGGTGAACCAAATTCTGTGGGTGGTCTCTCTCCGTTGTAATCACAGCTATGTTAGGATGATCGCCCCTCGCGTACACCTCACATCTCTGTTACCCACCATAATCTATAAGCCTCTGTCACTCCCGCATCCATCACCCTACGATCGACTGCTATCTCTTCTGGCCCTTCTGGAGGTGTCAGCCGGGGAGGTGAGAATAATGCCTCGGCATCGATCCTCATGTATGGTCTATAAGCCATAGGTATATCCTGAACAAATCTAAATTTTCACCGCACGTGATCTAGAGGAATCCTCTCGTACTCACCTGGCCTGTGCCCTGCGATCCACCTCAATCACTCTACACCCCTCAACTCCTCAGCTATGTTCTCTATCACCATATAGTTCCCGTAAGGCCTCCAACAAATATCTGCAATCGTCACCATCTCCCATACCTGCCTATAATACTCGATGTCATCTATCACGGCCTGGGATCTCGCCTCTTGTTCTGTCTGGACCCATCGTCTGAATCCCAACCTCTGCACTCCTGTCTCTCTTTCCTAGATTGGTCGGCCTATTGGTTACACACACACAATGTGCTCATAGGCCCAACAATGTAATAAGTATGCACAATCTAGTGTCGTCATGTGATTACGCTTGCAGGCCCACAAACCCCTGTATAGCTCCGCCAGATATGCGGGTGCCCATGCGAAAGTCAGGCTCCTTTCTATCATTTCCCAAATAATACACATCAATGCTTTTGAAATCTTCCCCCATCCGCCCTCGGTAATGCATAATACCCCACCACTATCATTAATACCACTGCCAACCTTGTTTTCTCAGGGTGTGTTGCATACATTGTACCATAAGTGAATGTCAAACCTTGCTGTGTCAAATCTCATGCAGCTGAACCAAATACTGCTGTTATCGCTCCCGCACCGCGCTAGGCAATGCCTGATACACTGGTCTTCCTATAATTGGGAGCCTCAAAATTCTAAACAAATCTTCCAACGTCACTGTCATCTCCCCTGTTGGCAGACAGAAGGTATTCTTTTTCAGATTCCACCTCTTAATCAACGCCTGCAACATAGCATGATTGCGTGTAATTCGTGAATAATAGCGGATTCCACTTAACCCCACACAGTTTATCAATACCCATTCAGCTGGTGTTACATCCACTCAGACTTGTGACAATAAAGCTGGCACACTATCATTCATCTTCAACCCTGCCTCTGCCTGCATACATCAAATCAACAAACAAACCATTCAATAAATCAAATCCCAAAGTGTTTTTTTCTCACATTCTAGAATTTCATACAGTAACCGATATCGGTTATACATAACCGATACCGGTTATCTCTAAACGATACCAGTCACTGTCAAACATATACAGCCTGCTTAAAAACATCCCCTACGATAATTATTTTGCTCGTTTACTCCTCTCTATACCTACAAACATACGCGAAACCCCCACTTACCTACCCCCTAACACTCACCCCATCCCAAACCCTTACCTATCACCTTTTCTTTCTCATCTCTATCCACTTACCTTCTCTCATCCTATTCATAAAACATGCAAGAATTAAAATTACAACCAAACAGTTTACCTCTTGGGACGCAGCAGCTTGCGGTGGAACCTGTCTTCCCTCTCGTCTCTGCCTGCTTTGGATGCTTCTCCTTGTCCAGCCATGTTCACCACCCTCTTCAATATAACTTGCCTTTCTGCCTTCTTAATCTCAGCCCACAATCACTTTACCTGTCTCTTTCCTCCTTATCACTCAATTCTCCCATGCAATTATTTGTATCAGTCGTCAAACAACGTCGCATCCTCATATTTAACTTATTGCATGCCTCTAAAAATAAGAACTCAAGTTGTCTCCCAAGATTTTCTATTTTTAGAAAAGCTTGTTTTAGCATAACCGATATCGGTTACTTAACCGGTATCGGTCATATATCTACCGACATCGGTTAGCTAACCGATATCGGTCACATGTCTCCTTTTGCTTAAACCTAGGCTTTTTCTTCATTTTTTGCAAATTTTTGGTAGCGCCCGCCTCTTTTTCCTGCATAACGACATCATTATCAATATTTTTCATCAGAATCACATCAACATATATATATCATCACAATTTCATCAAACTCATCATCTATATACATTCAATTTCAAAAACCATCGACAAAACACATAAAACATTTTTATACACACCATGTGGATCAAAATCATCATCTATATATATATCAATGTTTCAATATACAACTTCCCCTGCATGGGGGCCTCTGTGAGCTCAAAATAATACAATGCGCACGCAGCCGCTATCCCTGTCAAAATCTCGACTCGGCTCGCAGGCCGGTATCAACTATACAACCTGTACTCGGCTCGCAGGCCGGTATATACAACAAGAATGAATAAATAAATCATATGTGGGCACGCAGGCCTCTATATACATGACCGGTTCACAGACCGGTGTCTATATCCAATATCCAAAAACCCATCTCCACTCCAGGGATGTCTCAGCTCTCCCCACCACCCTCAGCCCCTCTCCCTGCTGGTCCCTACGCTGGCTCTTGCCTCCTCCCCTGTAATGACCCACCTGGCCGTGGCCGCACCTCCTCGGGATATCTCGGCTCCGAGATGTCTCGGCTCTGTGTCTTTGCGATATGGCCGATAGTCGCCTCGGTGCACTATCAAGGACGCCCGATAATATCGGGCCTCCGCTCTCGCCTCCATATAGCGGGCCCGTGCCACCATGGCTGCTGGGGCTGGTCCCCCGACTCCTACTAGTAGTGGCCCCTGTCCTGCCGGTACACTCGGTGCCTGTGGCGGTACTGCACTCGCGCTTGTGCTTGCGGCGGTGCCTTGTGGGCATCTTAGAGCCTATACAGCGGCAAGCGTTGCCTATGCTAGGCTAACCGCCCCGTAGCACTCCAATCTATGCTTGCGCAGAGCAAGCCGCCTCGTAATAACCGCACTGCCCTACGAGCCGGTCCTCTCTCGCTATAACAACCACCAAATCTGGTGCAGGCGGGTGTGTTTCTCTAGCTGCTCTCTCCCCTACCCACCAAACCAAAAAGGCCCCTGTCACTCCAGCATCATCCACTGTATCATCCGCCGGCCTCTCTGCTACCCAATCTGGGTCAACAGGCTATGGTGCCGGTAGTGGCGCCTCTACATCATCCCTCCGGTACTGTGGGAAGGGAGGTGGCTCATCCTGTCTCAAGCCCAACTGCCATCGTACCCTCTCTAGGGGTATCCGCTCATACTCTCCGGGCCTCCGTCCAGCTATCCAGAAACTATACTGGATCCAGCGCATCTGTGCTCGGGCTCCTCCTCGGGGCTGATGGCCTCTGTAGGGCCTCCATATAATGTCCAGGGCGGTCAAGCCCTCTAGCATATGACGGTAGTAGGCCACATCCCGTCCTGCAAGCATCACTCATGGCTGGCCCACGACTCCCAATCACCTATGAAATGCATATCTATAGACAATCTGTGGCCCTGGCTGCTGGGGCAGCCCTACTGGTCGTATACAAATGATGTGCTCATATGCCCAGCAATGTAACAAAAATGTAGAGCAAATACCAAATCTCCTCATCCGTGCAATAACCCACACTGGCTCAGATAGCCGCACCGAGATACACTGTGGTACCTGTGCATAGCATGTATGCTCCTCTACCATCTCATGTAACACCCCCATCAAAGCCCGTGGGAAGCGGCCTCCCTCTGAGTCCAGGAGAGTGAAGCATGTGATACCTATCATCATCAACATGGCAAGCCGTGTCTCTTGTCGGTGTGCACGATACATGTCGCCATAGGCAATGCTCGCAGCTGTGATAGGTCAACAATGGGGCTGCATCCCGAATACATGTAGGATGCTATCCATCACGGTCTCCGCATCCACCTGGAACACTGCCTCACCTACGATCGGCAGTCTCAGGATGCGATATACATCCTCCAAAGTAATCGTCATCTCTCCAGTAGGGAGATGGAAGACATTGGTTACCGGATCCCATCTCTCGATGAGGGCAACCATCAGGCTGTGGTCCCTATCCACAGCCCTATACCATTGGACTCTGCCGAGTCCAACCTCTCGCATGATGCCCCAATGCACTGCAGACACATGTGGCCACATCCGCCTCAATAGCGGGGGCATCCAATCCCGCATCGTAAGCTGCTGGCATGCCTGCAAAAATAACCCACTTCATCAAGCTTACCCTTTACAAAACCACTACTTTAACCCCCTTACCCACCCAACCACAACCCGACTCTATAACACACATCTACACTTACTCTACACATCCCCTTTACCACCAACCACCCAACCAACCACCCCGATATACTCTAGCCATCTACCTATACCCCCGCCAATTTAACACCTCCTACTTCATACCCCACACCTACCCTATCCTACCCGAACCAACCACACAACCACACCATTTCCCCCCACCCCGATCACCTTTCCTATCAACTCTACCCCCTCCCCCTTCACCCCCAAACACAAAAACCAACCAATAATACAATTCTAACCAAAAAAAAAAAAGGGGTACCGACGCCGGTCGACATATGACCGACGCCGGTCTCCGGCAACAAATTATTCCAAACAGTTTGTGACCGATGCTCGGTCGCTTAGTGACCGACATCGGTCACTGTCCGAATCTGGGCCGAACCCAAAACGGCCCGCAAAATCTTTTTCACCTATTTCTCCCTATTTACCCACCAAAAAACCCTAAAAACCTACCCACCCTGCCGCCTTGACCTAACTAGCCTACCTACCCACTCCATTTTGCAAATTACATCCATTCATTAATTATTTTATTAAAATTAGGATTCCTACCCAAAACCCACATCTAAGTTAAACCGTAATGCCCTGTTCGGCATCGACTTTCGTTGTTACGTCCTTGTCCTATTGCGTGTCATTGAATGCTGAATTGAGCTCCCTTTTCTATCGTTAGGTGACTTTTACCCTGTTTGCGAAGTTATTTTTTTAGCATCCTTTCTTCTTCTTTCGTCTGTCGTGCCTTCGATCTATGGAATGCTTAATGTCGTTTGTTAAAAAGAGTTCTATTGGAATCTATTGAATCTTAGGTTCCCAGCATATGATTGTATTTTCATTGTTATAATTGTATTTGTGTCTTAATATTACACCTCATTTAAGATAAGGATATCTATAAAGTTCAACATTGGAAAGCTAATGGATGTTAGGTTTAAAGGGGGTAATTTATTGTAGCACAATAGATACACCTAAACATGAAAAACTCTCAAATTCGAACATTAAAAATATAGTACTATGAAGGGAGATGTTGGTTGAATAACCATCATAAAATCATTTCAGAAAGGGTCAACCATCAAATTTAGTCTGCATAATACATACATGAACAGTGTGCATAAAAATTTTGTATGTTCCCATACAGTACAGGGTGTAGATTCATCATCTTATTTCAACATGGAATAAATGAAACATGATATGGAATTTACAAGGAACACGAAAATTATAAATACAAAAAAATTGATTTGCAAGGAATACGCTAAATCATTTCTATGAAATATCCATTGTGGAGGTGATTAAACTTTTTATTGGAAATTATGGGGGTAACTTTGATGGCCACCTGCCACTTCATTAACTCCTTTTACTAGACGTGTTGGACTCTTTCTTGCTGGTGGCCGCACTTCATTTATTAATCCTGATTTGTAAATCTTCTACGTTTCTTGTTGACTACCTGCATTATCCTTCTCTGACCGCGTGAGATTTCCTTTTGTTGGACTGCGTGTGGAGTGGTTGAGAGGCCATCGAAATCTTGTCTGTCAAGGCATTTTTCTTCATGGTTCCTCCTGGGCGCATCTTTTTTTTGTCTTCCCTGGCCACAATGAAACCTCCTCACGCCTTATGCTGGTGCGCAGATCCTGGACATGGTTTTATGTTGTTCCTGATGCGTTTTGGGGGAAGAAGGAGCACTTTGTTTTTTTTTTGGCCGCGCACAGCTACCAGCTAGTGAGGTAGGCGTGTTACCTCCACTTTCTTTGGGTGCTGCGAGGTGTGTTCTGGTCGGGAATCCATAGCAACAAGCTCTGCAATAAAGTAATTGTGATCCAAAACCGAGGGGTTTCAGACTTAAGGAACAGATTAACAAATGTGCCAAATGAATTGCAAAACAACTATCTCTGAAAAGAGATGTAAATTACTCAAAGACTTCAAATTACATCAATTATCTCTGCCAAGAGATGTCTATCTCACTGATCCGGTTACATATGTATTTATAATAATTTTATAAATACGAAAGGACACCTAGAAAGATGTGGAAGGTCACCAGTCTCGAGGGAGACGAGGTGTTTCATCTTCCAAGACTTACATGTGCACTAATTTTGCGAAACATACTATTTTTAGAATTTACTATTTTTAGACAGCACTACAAAAATCACAATTTGGGCCCCTTAAACGTGGATTTCGGGGGTCAAACATTGCCAAACAAAGTTCACACCTTCTCATCACATTCTACACATTCCAAGATTTCCGTTGCCTTTTAAACGAAGTCAATCGGAGGTACGGTGCAAAAGTTATGGTCTCTGGAAGTTGCGCCACTAGAATTGCTACTGGATCAAATTGGCCAGGCGGCAGGCATGTTGCAGTATGTCAAAAGCCTTTTTGAGCACTTCTAACAAGTAGGTTGTCCAACTATGTTGTTATCTATTCAGTATCGAATGCATCCTCAAATTCGGGATTCTCCTTCAAGATATTTTTATCAAAATCGACTATGTGACAGTGAGAGTGTTACCAGGAGACCTGATGAAATTTATTGCTAAGATTCTCTATTGAGACCTTACTTGTTTTACGATGTAACTCATGGAAGAGTATCTCATAGAGGCGGATCTGTTTCATATCAGAATATTCACGAAGCACAAATTGCCTTGCTGTTTCATTTCTTCCACTCTGCCCCGTAGATGAGGGTCTGTCTCCATCGTGTGTTCGATTCCGGTGGCTTCGTGGTTACGAGAAGCTTTATTCATATGATAATAAAAAAAAAAAACAACTAGGGTTTGGAGGATCCTGCCTGCAGTGAGATTAGGGCAAAGGCGGAAGGTCATTACTTTATAGTCAGGCTTTGCAGGAGGATTCCACTGCATGTTCGAGTATTATCCACAGCTTTTGGTCTGGCAATGTTCAGGAGATTGAAATCCTTGTGTGCTTGGGTTCTTGAAGAAGTGAAGGAGGCAGGATCAGGAATGGAGGTGGTGAATACCAGCGCCCTCGTCAATGGCCACTTTTCCATTGCTTGCTTTCCTGCACCTATTCCATCCATGGCTTCGGCGGGCTTTTAGATCCACAGCTGAAGGATATGGGTGAAAGATTTCCTGGAGGAGCTAATGTGCATAATAGACCTGGTTCCTTGCCTACATTTACTCCTAATGGTGTTCATTTACCATCTGTAAATGATGTTGCAATTACTAGTTGAAACAAAAGGTAGGGAATCTAATGGTCTTCCAGTTGCTCGTAATTCAACTTTTCCAATTGCAGACTCCAATAGTATTGTTTGCCATTCAGTGGTAGATGGACAAGTTATTACAAACAATAAGATTTTTTTTCAGCCAGTTCAAGATAGGTCGACAGAGTCAAACATGTTATATCAAACCCATAGTATTGATGAAACCCCAAGAAGTGGATCAGTGGGACGTGTGGCTTATGCAGTCCCTGCTGGATATGTTGCTGGTGGATGCGTTTAAAACAGGCATGATAAGACTAACCCTCTCTCTTAATGATTTATTTCCTTTAGCATTTGGATAAATCAATCTCTGCAATTTTGTTCGAATGTTGTAGATGTGGGTTTCTTTTGGAATGTTGATGTGTTTTTGTTTTACTAAATAAATAGCATTTGGACTCTGGATATTATATAACATGCTTTTACATATATTGACTCTTTCTTGAAAGAGATGCCCAGAAAGAGATGGGTTTCAAATGACTTTTAAATCATAATTGCATGAACTGATCTCTCTCCCCCTTTACAGTTTATCTTATTCACTATTTGAGTAGAAGAAATCTCTACATCGATTCTTGCCTACTGATCTTATAATGTTGGTTTATCTTTTTGCCTTGATTATTCCTTTGAATGATGGTTTCTGTAGAAAATATTATGGAGCGTGAATGAGGTTTATAATTTTTCTTGTATTGTTTATATTATGTAGAACATGGCTTGAAAAAGGGAATTTCCGATATGACTGTATTTGGATTTTACTGTGGATTTATAATAATATAAACTCCCATTAGGATTGGGGGCTTCTATTTGGGAAGAGTCATACTAGTTTTATTGGTCTTTCTAGATAGCTCCATCTGAGTCATTCGATTATCATTTACCTTGGGGATTATTGAAAACCCCTCACCAGGCCCTCTGTTATTATTATTACTATGAGCTTATTATTAGATTGGAACCCTCCTGAAGCATGCGTTAATGGGTTTTCTATGACCTTTGCGAATATGTTAAGCACACAAGTCAATATCCTGTGTGGATAATTCTATGGCTTAATTTTGAGGCACTACTTGGATCTTTGAATCGGTTAAAGTATTATTGGATACATCGAACTCTCATGAATGTCGACATTCTTCAAGTTGATTGATATGTGATGTCCTCATGCATATGAATTCAGGAAATGCTTGAAATATGAAATTATAAATTTATCTTATACTTTGACCTTGAAGCTTGTCGAAAGACTTTTTGGTAGGAAAACAGATGAATAGGGAAGTTAAGATAACTACCCTAAAATGGAGTCATGCATAGCCTTAAGTAAAGGTGACAACTAATATAATGGAATTTGTGCATACCATGTATGACAAAGAAGGATATAAGTCCACCAAAATTATTTAACTTCATTTTTAGAACAATAATTAATACCCATAAATTGGGGTATGCAAGTGGAGGTTGAATTATATAACAGGGTATATTATGTTATCAGGTAACCAGTAAGGATAAATATGTTATTTCAATACTTGGTTAACGAGTGGAATATTTTCCGCATTTACGATGATTATTATGTTAGCTAAAAATTGATACTTGCATCTCAATTGGGAGTTGAGATAATGTTGATACTTGTATTTATAGTGGCTTGGACCGCGCTTACATATCTTAGCTAGTCAAATGTATCTTTGACATATTAGCAAAATATGACAATACTGTTGATCGTGACTCATTCCAACGAGTTGGACTCTTATACTAATAGAAACATATAAAGACATGGTAATAAGCAACCAAAAGGATACCTAAATAATATATGAACTTGTGGATTGGTGGAATCTTGGTTAACATAAGTATATTCTTAAAATTGTGAGATAAATATCCAAATTATACTTACATATCACTGATTATCTATGAAGGTTTGATACTTGGGTAATATCGATGAATAATATAAGATTGATACTTGTATTTATTATATAAACTTAATGTCGTTGGTGCTTTTATTTAATTGAAAGATAATATTGTTGGACACTTATATATGTGAAGTAGGTCGAGGGTATTAGGTGAGCGTTATTATTATTACTGTAATTTAAGTATGATTGATTGCATGGTTAAGGTTGTATATCTAGTCACTTGGAATTGTGTTCTTATGTAAGCAGATCTTAAGGAAGTGAACATTAATGAGTATGAAATGTATTATCATGAGATGTGCAGTTAAGTTTTAAATGTATGTTAGAAATTTATTTGATAAGGAGTATTGCAAACTTTCATTTATTTATATGCTAGATGGCATAAATTATTAGGTGAGGTTTATATCTTATCATGCTCAGTTCTAGCGAACTGACTCTAGTAAACATTTGTGCAGATGGATTATGCGAGTAGATTAAAGGAAAAGAGTGTAAAAGTTTCATCAGTTCAAATTATGAAGTTCTTTGTAGAAAGTTCAATGCGTTGTAAATTTTGTAACTTTGCTTGCAAGGAGTTTAGAAGATCTCTTGTCTTGGTATGTTCGGAAAAACTATGTGGTGAAGTGTTCTCTCCCTTTTGTTGTTAGACTAGTAACTTACCTTGGTGAGAAATGATATTCAATCATTACATTGGCATAAGTATTGTAAAACCTTGATTTTGAGAATAAAGTGTTAAGTCAAAACTCTCTGACACCTTGTAATGATGTGATATAAGTAAAATTAAATGGAGTGGTTAACCCTTATAGAAGTTAACTAAAATATATATATTCAGATAAATTAATGTAGAGATGACTTACTTGAGAACAAGAGATTCTGAAGTACTCAAAGGTGAAACTATCCTTGTAAAGTAAAATTTTATAAATTGATATCCCTAGCTAAACTAGTGAACACTACCCCTTTTGGGTGAACTCTTAAACAAGCTTAAGGGAAAACAATGGTTAGTTTCTGGAAGATAATAAGATTTAGCAAGTAGGAGAAGACTTTAAGTGAACTACTCTACAGTGTATAAGAAATTAACTCAGTTGGTAAGATGAATTTGTGCGAATCATATATTGAATCTTTCTGAAAACATAAGTCATGAGTTAAAGGGTGTTTATCAAAATAAATAACCTTCAATCATTTCTTACTGTGGCTTGCCCTAGCTGTGAGAGTGTCATGTGGTTGGACTTCTATGTTGTTCTGTCAAAAAAGAAAAGTGTATTATCCTTTTGGGTGTGAACGTTTCCGTGTTGACCTTGTGGTCATCCTCTTAATAAGTGGTTCCCAGAGTTGGTTGTAACTTTGTGACGACATGTTGTGTCGTGTTATGTGTCGAAGTAAGTCAAAAAAAAAAATCCTGTCTTTTACTGTGTTGTTTGTGTGTGAATTTTTGGGTCGTTACACTTGGTATCAGAGCGTAGGTTCATGCTCTCGAACCTATGGGCCGGATTGGTGTTGTATGATGATGTTACATGATGGTGATGGTGTTACATGATATTGTTTCATGGAGATGATGGTATTGCATGATGATGATTTATATTGGAAGAGTAATGTGGTATAAGCATGATGTGATTATTGTCGTAATTGTGATATTGTGAACGCACGTGATGTGTATGTCACTCAATGCGTATTTGTTATCATATTGATGTGCTGGGGATGGGAGTATTCTCTCTCCTTCTTGTGGATTCTATGAAGAGTTCATGTGTGAATTGTTGTTTGTGATGTGTGAAAAGAATTCTAATGTGGATGACGGAGTGTTGGAACATTGTGACATATTGTGATATGTAGGTGTATCAATGTGTTGTATGACTAGATTGATGTTAAAAGAAATGAGTTGTATCATGATGTTTTTACCATGTTTTGAAGAAATGTGTGTACCACCTTGTTATGTAGCAATGGATGTTATGTTGAGATGTACTATGTTCATCGTATGTATGATTTGTGCAAATATGTAATGCTTCATGTTGTGATTTGGGGTCATACGGTGAGTGTATGAACCCTATCGTATGGTGATTGCACTTTGGGTGTAGAATGTGGTAAAGTGATGTGTTACACTCAGTGAATGTATGATTGTGATCTACCTTGTATATGTACCACCATTGTGTTAGTAATGTAGTTACATGTTATGTTGTGAACCTTACGCTAACCGACCCTGAGGGAAATCGGT